>OY720161.1:14309813-16809813 GCA_963082805.1 Hemicrepidius hirtus
AACCTCAGCAAGATTTAATTCATTATTCAGTTCGTATTCGTTTAAATACTCTGGTACTCTTAGGTTATTCCTTTGTCGTAAGTTGTAGGCATGATTTTCTAAAACAATTGGGTTATTGTTATTAATAAGAAATGGAAAATTATTGGCTGGAAACGGAAGTATTCTTTCATGAGATGAATGCAGCCATTTATAATATTCGTCGAATCCAAAAAACAAAATTTAATTGAAAGAAATAAATATAAATCTGTAAGTTACAATAGAAAAATATAGGTTAGTGAAATAATATATTCATCAGAAAGTGCAAAACTTACCATTTAAGAAATGGAACGTAATGGAAAATTTTCTAACACATGTTAAAAATATTAAATTAAAAAGTTTTAATTTTGTGGTGGAATTTTAACACACCACTGAGTGATTGTTATTTAAAAACAAAAACAATGAAACAATAAAGTTTCATTGTTAAAAATCGAAAGAGAAAAAATTTTTTCAAAATTAAATGATGAACTACATCAAGTATCAAGTTTGACTTTGAAGTGAGACAAAATGGTCGTAGAAGTAAAATATGCTCGTAGAGTCAAAAATGTCAACAAGTCAAAGGATTCTCATAAGTGCAAAATTTTATGACATACAAAAATATTTAAATACAACAGTTAAAAATGTATTCCCACCATCTAACCGCGAACTCTATCCCATTTTACAATCGCTCTAAAAAGATTGAATGTAAAATACGGTAGAGACACAGAAAGATGGAGAGAACACAAGGAAACAAAAATTTGCAAAATCTTTTGACATACAAAAATATTTAAATACAGCAATTAAAAATGTATTCTCACCATCTAACCGCGAACTCTACCCCATTTTACAATCGCTCTAAAAAGATTGAATGTAAAATACGGTAGAGACACAGAAAGATGGAGAGAACACAAGGAAAAAGTAAAAAGTAAAATTTAATATCTAATTTAAAACAATTAATAAAGAAATAGATAGGACAAACCAAACAGAAAAATTAATTAAAAAAATTGTAATAAACAGAATTTAGTTTTTCAATGTCAGTTTTATAGTTAACTGCTTTAGGACTTTTTTTTATTTCAATCATTTCATAAATTAATCTTTTATGTAAGTTATTTTCTTTATGTAAAATTTTAGGGGAATTAAAGTTGAAGTTATGAAAATATTGAACAGCATGGTCTGATAAGGCCGTGTTAGGTTTATTTGGTGTAGATATTTTAGTTTTAATTGAATTTTTGTGTTGGTTAATTCTTTTTTTTAAATTCTGTTTGGTTTGCCCTATGTAATTCGCATTACAGTTATTGCAGTCTAGTTGATAGATAACGTTAGATTCAAGATTAATATCTGTTTTGTCTTTTAAGTTATTAAAAAATATCTTTCCTAATGTATTATGGTTTTTGTACACAGTACGGATGTTATATCGCGTTAAAACTTTTTCTAGTTGAACTGATAAGTTAGGTATATAGGGTAAGGATACAGTATTAGTATTGATTTCGAATTGGTTATTATTAAAATCATTACCAAGAAAATTAGGAAAGAGGTCTATAGTATCATTTTGGAGATTTATTCTATTTTTTAGAGTTTGAATTCTACTGGTGATTTGTTTATTAATAAAGTTAATAGGATAGAAATTTTTTTGTAACATAGTTTTAATTAATTTTATGTTTTTTTGATGGAAAATGTTAGATGAAAGTAGGATAGCTCTATCAACTAGACCACAAATAAGGCTTTTTTTATATTTTATAGTAGTTATTGAATGAAAATTTAAATATCTGTCAGTTTTTACTGGCTTTCTATACCAATTTGTAAGGATAGAGCCATCACTTTTTCTAAACAAAGTCAGATCTAGGAAATTAATTGAGTTATTTGAGTTTTCTAATTCTATAGTAAATTTTAAACGAGCATGAATATTATTGAATGTATCATGAACGAAATTAATACTATTTTTATTAGCAGCAATAATTAAATCGTCAACATATCTGTTGTAAAAAGAAATATCAGGCAAATTTTTTAAAATATCTTCTTCTATTGATTGTAACACTAGATCTGCAATTGTACTAGATAGAGGTTGGCCCATTGCAACACCAAAGTTTTGTTTATATATTTTATAATTATATTGAAAGTAATTTGAGTTTAAAATGTATTTGACAGCAGTGATAAATTCGTCTTTAGGTATGTTAGTTAAACATTCAATTTTATGCCAGTAGGTATTTAAAGTTTCAATAGCAAGATCTATTGGTATGTTTGTATATAATGAGACAACGTCCAAAGAGAAAAGAATATGGTTATTAGGTAGAATAATATTGTCAACAGTTTTTTTAAAAGTCCAGGAATCCTTAACTCGGTATTTATTTTTATCTGTAATTTGAACTAAAATATTAGAAAGATATTTAGATAAATTGTATAATGGACTCATGTAGGAGGCAACTATAGGTCTTAAAGGAATAGAAGGTTTATGCAGTTTAGGAAGGCCATAAATTTTTGGTGCAAGACCATTATGTATAATTAATTTTTTATAAGTGAGAAGGTCAATAAAATTGTTGTCAAGCCATTTTTTTAAAGTTAAATTATTAAATGTTTGTATTTTATTAGTAGGATCTTTGTTTTCAATACTATAAGTTTCAGGGTCATTAAGTAGGTCTAACATTTTATTATTGTAATCTTCTTTATTCATTAAAACTGTAGTTTGAGTTTTATCAGCCTTTAAAACAAGGATATTTTTATTATTTTTAAGAAATTTTTTTGTTTTATTGACTTTTTGCAAAAATTCAGAATTATTTTTATGATCAATAAAATTTAAAGGTTTTTTGCTATTTTTTTTATGGTTGGTAAGTATGTTACATATAGAGGTTCTAATTTTGTTTTGATCATTACTATTTAAGTTTTGGATACCATTTTCAATGTTGACAATAATATTCTCATTTGGTGTACTATGTTTAGGGTCATAAATGTTGAAATTAGGGCCAAGTTGCAAAACATCCTGTATGTCATTAGGTATATCAATGTTTGTTAAGTTTCTTATCCATTTATCATTTTTTGAAGTTAAATTATCAAGGTTATTATTATTATTGGAAAGACTTGTTAGGCAATTTCCTTTTTCTATAAGCATATTTATTTTTTTTGTAAGTTTAAAGTTGATTTTTTCTTTCAATTTTGTAATTTGAGAGGTTAAATCTTTAATAAAAGAAAATATAAGATGCAATGGAATATGTTTTTCGATAAATAGTTTACAATTATTAATTCTTTGCTTAAAGAAATTTTTTTTACTATAAGAGTCATTTATAAGAAGACTTAAAGTATCATTTATAAATTTATGGTGTAAATTATAAAATCTTTTTGAATTATATTGATTTTGAAAAGTTATATTACTTAAATTCTTTTGAAGAAATTTAGGAATGAGATGTAAGTGTTTACACTTTCTGAGGAAAAATATTCTTTCACTCACCTTTAACAAAGCAAAACTGGTTTTTTTTAATTTCTTGAGGCATTCTTCTGCGTCGGAACCATATATTGTGTTGATGTGGTAGTAAAATTCAGTAGTGATGATCATCCTAAGAGAGTTGTCTGGTATTTAATTAATGGTAAATATGTAGTTGAGAATTGTAGTAACGTAGCAAATATTAAAAACTTCTATTGTAGTTGATGAATGGAAAAAGTTGTTTGATCTTCTTGCGAGTGATTGTGTGGAAATTAAATATAATGTATAATCGTAGTAAAATGTTGGAGACTTCTATTGTAGTTGAATGTTAATTAATTAATAAAATTTGTAGAATCAAATCTCAAGTTGATTCAAAAATAAGAAATGGAAAATTATTGGCTGGAAACGGAAGTATTCTTTCATGAGATGAATGCAGCCATTTATAATATTCGTCGAATCCAAAAAACAAAATTTAATTGAAAGAAATAAATATAAATCTGTAAGTTACAATAGAAAAATATAGGTTAGTGAAATAATATATTCATCAGAAAGTGCAAAACTTACCATTTAAGAAATGGAACGTAATGGAAAATTTTCTAACACATGTTAAAAATATTAAATTAAAAAGTTTTAATTTTGTGGTGGAATTTTAACACACCACTGAGTGATTGTTATTTAAAAACAAAAACAATGAAACAATAAAGTTTCATTGTTAAAAATCGAAAGAGAAAAAATTTTTTCAAAATTAAATGATGAACTACATCAAGTATCAAGTTTGACTTTGAAGTGAGACAAAATGGTCGTAGAAGTAAAATATGCTCGTAGAGTCAAAAATGTCAACAAGTCAAAGGATTCTCATAAGTGCAAAATTTTATGACATACAAAAATATTTAAATACAACAGTTAAAAATGTATTCCCACCATCTAACCGCGAACTCTATCCCATTTTACAATCGCTCTAAAAAGATTGAATGTAAAATACGGTAGAGACACAGAAAGATGGAGAGAACACAAGGAAACAAAAATTTGCAAAATCTTTTGACATACAAAAATATTTAAATACAGCAATTAAAAATGTATTCTCACCATCTAACCGCGAACTCTACCCCATTTTACAATCGCTCTAAAAAGATTGAATGTAAAATACGGTAGAGACACAGAAAGATGGAGAGAACACAAGGAAAAAGTAAAAAGTAAAATTTAATATCTAATTTAAAACAATTAATAAAGAAATAGATAGGACAAACCAAACAGAAAAATTAATTAAAAAAATTGTAATAAACAGAATTTAGTTTTTCAATGTCAGTTTTATAGTTAACTGCTTTAGGACTTTTTTTTATTTCAATCATTTCATAAATTAATCTTTTATGTAAGTTATTTTCTTTATGTAAAATTTTAGGGGAATTAAAGTTGAAGTTATGAAAATATTGAACAGCATGGTCTGATAAGGCCGTGTTAGGTTTATTTGGTGTAGATATTTTAGTTTTAATTGAATTTTTGTGTTGGTTAATTCTTTTTTTTAAATTCTGTTTGGTTTGCCCTATGTAATTCGCATTACAGTTATTGCAGTCTAGTTGATAGATAACGTTAGATTCAAGATTAATATCTGTTTTGTCTTTTAAGTTATTAAAAAATATCTTTCCTAATGTATTATGGTTTTTGTACACAGTACGGATGTTATATCGCGTTAAAACTTTTTCTAGTTGAACTGATAAGTTAGGTATATAGGGTAAGGATACAGTATTAGTATTGATTTCGAATTGGTTATTATTAAAATCATTACCAAGAAAATTAGGAAAGAGGTCTATAGTATCATTTTGGAGATTTATTCTATTTTTTAGAGTTTGAATTCTACTGGTGATTTGTTTATTAATAAAGTTAATAGGATAGAAATTTTTTTGTAACATAGTTTTAATTAATTTTATGTTTTTTTGATGGAAAATGTTAGATGAAAGTAGGATAGCTCTATCAACTAGACCACAAATAAGGCTTTTTTTATATTTTATAGTAGTTATTGAATGAAAATTTAAATATCTGTCAGTTTTTACTGGCTTTCTATACCAATTTGTAAGGATAGAGCCATCACTTTTTCTAAACAAAGTCAGATCTAGGAAATTAATTGAGTTATTTGAGTTTTCTAATTCTATAGTAAATTTTAAACGAGCATGAATATTATTGAATGTATCATGAACGAAATTAATACTATTTTTATTAGCAGCAATAATTAAATCGTCAACATATCTGTTGTAAAAAGAAATATCAGGCAAATTTTTTAAAATATCTTCTTCTATTGATTGTAACACTAGATCTGCAATTGTACTAGATAGAGGTTGGCCCATTGCAACACCAAAGTTTTGTTTATATATTTTATAATTATATTGAAAGTAATTTGAGTTTAAAATGTATTTGACAGCAGTGATAAATTCGTCTTTAGGTATGTTAGTTAAACATTCAATTTTATGCCAGTAGGTATTTAAAGTTTCAATAGCAAGATCTATTGGTATGTTTGTATATAATGAGACAACGTCCAAAGAGAAAAGAATATGGTTATTAGGTAGAATAATATTGTCAACAGTTTTTTTAAAAGTCCAGGAATCCTTAACTCGGTATTTATTTTTATCTGTAATTTGAACTAAAATATTAGAAAGATATTTAGATAAATTGTATAATGGACTCATGTAGGAGGCAACTATAGGTCTTAAAGGAATAGAAGGTTTATGCAGTTTAGGAAGGCCATAAATTTTTGGTGCAAGACCATTATGTATAATTAATTTTTTATAAGTGAGAAGGTCAATAAAATTGTTGTCAAGCCATTTTTTTAAAGTTAAATTATTAAATGTTTGTATTTTATTAGTAGGATCTTTGTTTTCAATACTATAAGTTTCAGGGTCATTAAGTAGGTCTAACATTTTATTATTGTAATCTTCTTTATTCATTAAAACTGTAGTTTGAGTTTTATCAGCCTTTAAAACAAGGATATTTTTATTATTTTTAAGAAATTTTTTTGTTTTATTGACTTTTTGCAAAAATTCAGAATTATTTTTATGATCAATAAAATTTAAAGGTTTTTTGCTATTTTTTTTATGGTTGGTAAGTATGTTACATATAGAGGTTCTAATTTTGTTTTGATCATTACTATTTAAGTTTTGGATACCATTTTCAATGTTGACAATAATATTCTCATTTGGTGTACTATGTTTAGGGTCATAAATGTTGAAATTAGGGCCAAGTTGCAAAACATCCTGTATGTCATTAGGTATATCAATGTTTGTTAAGTTTCTTATCCATTTATCATTTTTTGAAGTTAAATTATCAAGGTTATTATTATTATTGGAAAGACTTGTTAGGCAATTTCCTTTTTCTATAAGCATATTTATTTTTTTTGTAAGTTTAAAGTTGATTTTTTCTTTCAATTTTGTAATTTGAGAGGTTAAATCTTTAATAAAAGAAAATATAAGATGCAATGGAATATGTTTTTCGATAAATAGTTTACAATTATTAATTCTTTGCTTAAAGAAATTTTTTTTACTATAAGAGTCATTTATAAGAAGACTTAAAGTATCATTTATAAATTTATGGTGTAAATTATAAAATCTTTTTGAATTATATTGATTTTGAAAAGTTATATTACTTAAATTCTTTTGAAGAAATTTAGGAATGAGATGTAAGTGTTTACACTTTCTGAGGAAAAATATTCTTTCACTCACCTTTAACAAAGCAAAACTGGTTTTTTTTAATTTCTTGAGGCATTCTTCTGCGTCGGAACCATATATTGTGTTGATGTGGTAGTAAAATTCAGTAGTGATGATCATCCTAAGAGAGTTGTCTGGTATTTAATTAATGGTAAATATGTAGTTGAGAATTGTAGTAACGTAGCAAATATTAAAAACTTCTATTGTAGTTGATGAATGGAAAAAGTTGTTTGATCTTCTTGCGAGTGATTGTGTGGAAATTAAATATAATGTATAATCGTAGTAAAATGTTGGAGACTTCTATTGTAGTTGAATGTTAATTAATTAATAAAATTTGTAGAATCAAATCTCAAGTTGATTCAAAAATAAGAAATGGAAAATTATTGGCTGGAAACGGAAGTATTCTTTCATGAGATGAATGCAGCCATTTATAATATTCGTCGAATCCAAAAAACAAAATTTAATTGAAAGAAATAAATATAAATCTGTAAGTTACAATAGAAAAATATAGGTTAGTGAAATAATATATTCATCAGAAAGTGCAAAACTTACCATTTAAGAAATGGAACGTAATGGAAAATTTTCTAACACATGTTAAAAATATTAAATTAAAAAGTTTTAATTTTGTGGTGGAATTTTAACACACCACTGAGTGATTGTTATTTAAAAACAAAAACAATGAAACAATAAAGTTTCATTGTTAAAAATCGAAAGAGAAAAAATTTTTTCAAAATTAAATGATGAACTACATCAAGTATCAAGTTTGACTTTGAAGTGAGACAAAATGGTCGTAGAAGTAAAATATGCTCGTAGAGTCAAAAATGTCAACAAGTCAAAGGATTCTCATAAGTGCAAAATTTTATGACATACAAAAATATTTAAATACAACAGTTAAAAATGTATTCCCACCATCTAACCGCGAACTCTATCCCATTTTACAATCGCTCTAAAAAGATTGAATGTAAAATACGGTAGAGACACAGAAAGATGGAGAGAACACAAGGAAACAAAAATTTGCAAAATCTTTTGACATACAAAAATATTTAAATACAGCAATTAAAAATGTATTCTCACCATCTAACCGCGAACTCTACCCCATTTTACAATCGCTCTAAAAAGATTGAATGTAAAATACGGTAGAGACACAGAAAGATGGAGAGAACACAAGGAAAAAGTAAAAAGTAAAATTTAATATCTAATTTAAAACAATTAATAAAGAAATAGATAGGACAAACCAAACAGAAAAATTAATTAAAAAAATTGTAATAAACAGAATTTAGTTTTTCAATGTCAGTTTTATAGTTAACTGCTTTAGGACTTTTTTTTATTTCAATCATTTCATAAATTAATCTTTTATGTAAGTTATTTTCTTTATGTAAAATTTTAGGGGAATTAAAGTTGAAGTTATGAAAATATTGAACAGCATGGTCTGATAAGGCCAAATAAACCTAACACGGCCTTATCAGACCATGCTGTTCAATATTTTCATAACTTCAACTTTAATTCCCCTAAAATTTTACATAAAGAAAATAACTTACATAAAAGATTAATTTATGAAATGATTGAAATAAAAAAAAGTCCTAAAGCAGTTAACTATAAAACTGACATTGAAAAACTAAATTCTGTTTATTACAATTTTTTTAATTAATTTTTCTGTTTGGTTTGTCCTATCTATTTCTTTATTAATTGTTTTAAATTAGATATTAAATTTTACTTTTTACTTTTTCCTTGTGTTCTCTCCATCTTTCTGTGTCTCTACCGTATTTTACATTCAATCTTTTTAGAGCGATTGTAAAATGGGGTAGAGTTCGCGGTTAGATGGTGAGAATACATTTTTAATTGCTGTATTTAAATATTTTTGTATGTCAAAAGATTTTGCAAATTTTTGTTTCCTTGTGTTCTCTCCATCTTTCTGTGTCTCTACCGTATTTTACATTCAATCTTTTTAGAGCGATTGTAAAATGGGATAGAGTTCGCGGTTAGATGGTGGGAATACATTTTTAACTGTTGTATTTAAATATTTTTGTATGTCATAAAATTTTGCACTTATGAGAATCCTTTGACTTGTTGACATTTTTGACTCTACGAGCATATTTTACTTCTACGACCATTTTGTCTCACTTCAAAGTCAAACTTGATACTTGATGTAGTTCATCATTTAATTTTGAAAAAATTTTTTCTCTTTCGATTTTTAACAATGAAACTTTATTGTTTCATTGTTTTTGTTTTTAAATAACAATCACTCAGTGGTGTGTTAAAATTCCACCACAAAATTAAAACTTTTTAATTTAATATTTTTAACATGTGTTAGAAAATTTTCCATTACGTTCCATTTCTTAAATGGTAAGTTTTGCACTTTCTGATGAATATATTATTTCACTAACCTATATTTTTCTATTGTAACTTACAGATTTATATTTATTTCTTTCAATTAAATTTTGTTTTTTGGATTCGACGAATATTATAAATGGCTGCATTCATCTCATGAAAGAATACTTCCGTTTCCAGCCAATAATTTTCCATTTCTTATTTTTGAATCAACTTGAGATTTGATTCTACAAATTTTATTAATTAATTAACATTCAACTACAATAGAAGTCTCCAACATTTTACTACGATTATACATTATATTTAATTTCCACACAATCACTCGCAAGAAGATCAAACAACTTTTTCCATTCATCAACTACAATAGAAGTTTTTAATATTTGCTACGTTACTACAATTCTCAACTACATATTTACCATTAATTAAATACCAGACAACTCTCTTAGGATGATCATCACTACTGAATTTTACTACCACATCAACACAATATATGGTTCCGACGCAGAAGAATGCCTCAAGAAATTAAAAAAAACCAGTTTTGCTTTGTTAAAGGTGAGTGAAAGAATATTTTTCCTCAGAAAGTGTAAACACTTACATCTCATTCCTAAATTTCTTCAAAAGAATTTAAGTAATATAACTTTTCAAAATCAATATAATTCAAAAAGATTTTATAATTTACACCATAAATTTATAAATGATACTTTAAGTCTTCTTATAAATGACTCTTATAGTAAAAAAAATTTCTTTAAGCAAAGAATTAATAATTGTAAACTATTTATCGAAAAACATATTCCATTGCATCTTATATTTTCTTTTATTAAAGATTTAACCTCTCAAATTACAAAATTGAAAGAAAAAATCAACTTTAAACTTACAAAAAAAATAAATATGCTTATAGAAAAAGGAAATTGCCTAACAAGTCTTTCCAATAATAATAATAACCTTGATAATTTAACTTCAAAAAATGATAAATGGATAAGAAACTTAACAAACATTGATATACCTAATGACATACAGGATGTTTTGCAACTTGGCCCTAATTTCAACATTTATGACCCTAAACATAGTACACCAAATGAGAATATTATTGTCAACATTGAAAATGGTATCCAAAACTTAAATAGTAATGATCAAAACAAAATTAGAACCTCTATATGTAACATACTTACCAACCATAAAAAAAATAGCAAAAAACCTTTAAATTTTATTGATCATAAAAATAATTCTGAATTTTTGCAAAAAGTCAATAAAACAAAAAAATTTCTTAAAAATAATAAAAATATCCTTGTTTTAAAGGCTGATAAAACTCAAACTACAGTTTTAATGAATAAAGAAGATTACAATAATAAAATGTTAGACCTACTTAATGACCCTGAAACTTATAGTATTGAAAACAAAGATCCTACTAATAAAATACAAACATTTAATAATTTAACTTTAAAAAAATGGCTTGACAACAATTTTATTGACCTTCTCACTTATAAAAAATTAATTATACATAATGGTCTTGCACCAAAAATTTATGGCCTTCCTAAACTGCATAAACCTTCTATTCCTTTAAGACCTATAGTTGCCTCCTACATGAGTCCATTATACAATTTATCTAAATATCTTTCTAATATTTTAGTTCAAATTACAGATAAAAATAAATACCGAGTTAAGGATTCCTGGACTTTTAAAAAAACTGTTGACAATATTATTCTACCTAATAACCATATTCTTTTCTCTTTGGACGTTGTCTCATTATATACAAACATACCAATAGATCTTGCTATTGAAACTTTAAATACCTACTGGCATAAAATTGAATGTTTAACTAACATACCTAAAGACGAATTTATCACTGCTGTCAAATACATTTTAAACTCAAATTACTTTCAATATAATTATAAAATATATAAACAAAACTTTGGTGTTGCAATGGGCCAACCTCTATCTAGTACAATTGCAGATCTAGTGTTACAATCAATAGAAGAAGATATTTTAAAAAATTTGCCTGATATTTCTTTTTACAACAGATATGTTGACGATTTAATTATTGCTGCTAATAAAAATAGTATTAATTTCGTTCATGATACATTCAATAATATTCATGCTCGTTTAAAATTTACTATAGAATTAGAAAACTCAAATAACTCAATTAATTTCCTAGATCTGACTTTGTTTAGAAAAAGTGATGGCTCTATCCTTACAAATTGGTATAGAAAGCCAGTAAAAACTGACAGATATTTAAATTTTCATTCAATAACTACTATAAAATATAAAAAAAGCCTTATTTGTGGTCTAGTTGATAGAGCTATCCTACTTTCATCTAACATTTTCCATCAAAAAAACATAAAATTAATTAAAACTATGTTACAAAAAAATTTCTATCCTATTAACTTTATTAATAAACAAATCACCAGTAGAATTCAAACTCTAAAAAATAGAATAAATCTCCAAAATGATACTATAGACCTCTTTCCTAATTTTCTTGGTAATGATTTTAATAATAACCAATTCGAAATCAATACTAATACTGTATCCTTACCCTATATACCTAACTTATCAGTTCAACTAGAAAAAGTTTTAACGCGATATAACATCCGTACTGTGTACAAAAACCATAATACATTAGGAAAGATATTTTTTAATAACTTAAAAGACAAAACAGATATTAATCTTGAATCTAACGTTATCTATCAACTAGACTGCAATAACTGTAATGCGAATTACATAGGGCAAACCAAACAGAATTTAAAAAAAAGAATTAACCAACACAAAAATTCAATTAAAACTAAAATATCTACACCAAATAAACCTAACACGGCCTTATCAGACCATGCTGTTCAATATTTTCATAACTTCAACTTTAATTCCCCTAAAATTTTACATAAAGAAAATAACTTACATAAAAGATTAATTTATGAAATGATTGAAATAAAAAAAAGTCCTAAAGCAGTTAACTATAAAACTGACATTGAAAAACTAAATTCTGTTTATTACAATTTTTTTAATTAATTTTTCTGTTTGGTTTGTCCTATCTATTTCTTTATTAATTGTTTTAAATTAGATATTAAATTTTACTTTTTACTTTTTCCTTGTGTTCTCTCCATCTTTCTGTGTCTCTACCGTATTTTACATTCAATCTTTTTAGAGCGATTGTAAAATGGGGTAGAGTTCGCGGTTAGATGGTGAGAATACATTTTTAATTGCTGTATTTAAATATTTTTGTATGTCAAAAGATTTTGCAAATTTTTGTTTCCTTGTGTTCTCTCCATCTTTCTGTGTCTCTACCGTATTTTACATTCAATCTTTTTAGAGCGATTGTAAAATGGGATAGAGTTCGCGGTTAGATGGTGGGAATACATTTTTAACTGTTGTATTTAAATATTTTTGTATGTCATAAAATTTTGCACTTATGAGAATCCTTTGACTTGTTGACATTTTTGACTCTACGAGCATATTTTACTTCTACGACCATTTTGTCTCACTTCAAAGTCAAACTTGATACTTGATGTAGTTCATCATTTAATTTTGAAAAAATTTTTTCTCTTTCGATTTTTAACAATGAAACTTTATTGTTTCATTGTTTTTGTTTTTAAATAACAATCACTCAGTGGTGTGTTAAAATTCCACCACAAAATTAAAACTTTTTAATTTAATATTTTTAACATGTGTTAGAAAATTTTCCATTACGTTCCATTTCTTAAATGGTAAGTTTTGCACTTTCTGATGAATATATTATTTCACTAACCTATATTTTTCTATTGTAACTTACAGATTTATATTTATTTCTTTCAATTAAATTTTGTTTTTTGGATTCGACGAATATTATAAATGGCTGCATTCATCTCATGAAAGAATACTTCCGTTTCCAGCCAATAATTTTCCATTTCTTATTTTTGAATCAACTTGAGATTTGATTCTACAAATTTTATTAATTAATTAACATTCAACTACAATAGAAGTCTCCAACATTTTACTACGATTATACATTATATTTAATTTCCACACAATCACTCGCAAGAAGATCAAACAACTTTTTCCATTCATCAACTACAATAGAAGTTTTTAATATTTGCTACGTTACTACAATTCTCAACTACATATTTACCATTAATTAAATACCAGACAACTCTCTTAGGATGATCATCACTACTGAATTTTACTACCACATCAACACAATATATGGTTCCGACGCAGAAGAATGCCTCAAGAAATTAAAAAAAACCAGTTTTGCTTTGTTAAAGGTGAGTGAAAGAATATTTTTCCTCAGAAAGTGTAAACACTTACATCTCATTCCTAAATTTCTTCAAAAGAATTTAAGTAATATAACTTTTCAAAATCAATATAATTCAAAAAGATTTTATAATTTACACCATAAATTTATAAATGATACTTTAAGTCTTCTTATAAATGACTCTTATAGTAAAAAAAATTTCTTTAAGCAAAGAATTAATAATTGTAAACTATTTATCGAAAAACATATTCCATTGCATCTTATATTTTCTTTTATTAAAGATTTAACCTCTCAAATTACAAAATTGAAAGAAAAAATCAACTTTAAACTTACAAAAAAAATAAATATGCTTATAGAAAAAGGAAATTGCCTAACAAGTCTTTCCAATAATAATAATAACCTTGATAATTTAACTTCAAAAAATGATAAATGGATAAGAAACTTAACAAACATTGATATACCTAATGACATACAGGATGTTTTGCAACTTGGCCCTAATTTCAACATTTATGACCCTAAACATAGTACACCAAATGAGAATATTATTGTCAACATTGAAAATGGTATCCAAAACTTAAATAGTAATGATCAAAACAAAATTAGAACCTCTATATGTAACATACTTACCAACCATAAAAAAAATAGCAAAAAACCTTTAAATTTTATTGATCATAAAAATAATTCTGAATTTTTGCAAAAAGTCAATAAAACAAAAAAATTTCTTAAAAATAATAAAAATATCCTTGTTTTAAAGGCTGATAAAACTCAAACTACAGTTTTAATGAATAAAGAAGATTACAATAATAAAATGTTAGACCTACTTAATGACCCTGAAACTTATAGTATTGAAAACAAAGATCCTACTAATAAAATACAAACATTTAATAATTTAACTTTTAAAAAAATGGCTTGACAACAATTTTATTGACCTTCTCACTTATAAAAAATTAATTATACATAATGGTCTTGCACCAAAAATTTATGGCCTTCCTAAACTGCATAAACCTTCTATTCCTTTAAGACCTATAGTTGCCTCCTACATGAGTCCATTATACAATTTATCTAAATATCTTTCTAATATTTTAGTTCAAATTACAGATAAAAATAAATACCGAGTTAAGGATTCCTGGACTTTTAAAAAAACTGTTGACAATATTATTCTACCTAATAACCATATTCTTTTCTCTTTGGACGTTGTCTCATTATATACAAACATACCAATAGATCTTGCTATTGAAACTTTAAATACCTACTGGCATAAAATTGAATGTTTAACTAACATACCTAAAGACGAATTTATCACTGCTGTCAAATACATTTTAAACTCAAATTACTTTCAATATAATTATAAAATATATAAACAAAACTTTGGTGTTGCAATGGGCCAACCTCTATCTAGTACAATTGCAGATCTAGTGTTACAATCAATAGAAGAAGATATTTTAAAAAATTTGCCTGATATTTCTTTTTACAACAGATATGTTGACGATTTAATTATTGCTGCTAATAAAAATAGTATTAATTTCGTTCATGATACATTCAATAATATTCATGCTCGTTTAAAATTTACTATAGAATTAGAAAACTCAAATAACTCAATTAATTTCCTAGATCTGACTTTGTTTAGAAAAAGTGATGGCTCTATCCTTACAAATTGGTATAGAAAGCCAGTAAAAACTGACAGATATTTAAATTTTCATTCAATAACTACTATAAAATATAAAAAAAGCCTTATTTGTGGTCTAGTTGATAGAGCTATCCTACTTTCATCTAACATTTTCCATCAAAAAAACATAAAATTAATTAAAACTATGTTACAAAAAAATTTCTATCCTATTAACTTTATTAATAAACAAATCACCAGTAGAATTCAAACTCTAAAAAATAGAATAAATCTCCAAAATGATACTATAGACCTCTTTCCTAATTTTCTTGGTAATGATTTTAATAATAACCAATTCGAAATCAATACTAATACTGTATCCTTACCCTATATACCTAACTTATCAGTTCAACTAGAAAAAGTTTTAACGCGATATAACATCCGTACTGTGTACAAAAACCATAATACATTAGGAAAGATATTTTTTAATAACTTAAAAGACAAAACAGATATTAATCTTGAATCTAACGTTATCTATCAACTAGACTGCAATAACTGTAATGCGAATTACATAGGGCAAACCAAACAGAATTTAAAAAAAAGAATTAACCAACACAAAAATTCAATTAAAACTAAAATATCTACACCAAATAAACCTAACACGGCCTTATCAGACCATGCTGTTCAATATTTTCATAACTTCAACTTTAATTCCCCTAAAATTTTACATAAAGAAAATAACTTACATAAAAGATTAATTTATGAAATGATTGAAATAAAAAAAAGTCCTAAAGCAGTTAACTATAAAACTGACATTGAAAAACTAAATTCTGTTTATTACAATTTTTTTAATTAATTTTTCTGTTTGGTTTGTCCTATCTATTTCTTTATTAATTGTTTTAAATTAGATATTAAATTTTACTTTTTACTTTTTCCTTGTGTTCTCTCCATCTTTCTGTGTCTCTACCGTATTTTACATTCAATCTTTTTAGAGCGATTGTAAAATGGGGTAGAGTTCGCGGTTAGATGGTGAGAATACATTTTTAATTGCTGTATTTAAATATTTTTGTATGTCAAAAGATTTTGCAAATTTTTGTTTCCTTGTGTTCTCTCCATCTTTCTGTGTCTCTACCGTATTTTACATTCAATCTTTTTAGAGCGATTGTAAAATGGGATAGAGTTCGCGGTTAGATGGTGGGAATACATTTTTAACTGTTGTATTTAAATATTTTTGTATGTCATAAAATTTTGCACTTATGAGAATCCTTTGACTTGTTGACATTTTTGACTCTACGAGCATATTTTACTTCTACGACCATTTTGTCTCACTTCAAAGTCAAACTTGATACTTGATGTAGTTCATCATTTAATTTTGAAAAAATTTTTTCTCTTTCGATTTTTAACAATGAAACTTTATTGTTTCATTGTTTTTGTTTTTAAATAACAATCACTCAGTGGTGTGTTAAAATTCCACCACAAAATTAAAACTTTTTAATTTAATATTTTTAACATGTGTTAGAAAATTTTCCATTACGTTCCATTTCTTAAATGGTAAGTTTTGCACTTTCTGATGAATATATTATTTCACTAACCTATATTTTTCTATTGTAACTTACAGATTTATATTTATTTCTTTCAATTAAATTCTGTTTTTTGGATTCGACGAATATTATAAATGGCTGCATTCATCTCATGAAAGAATATTGTTATTAATCACTATGTTATCTACCTGTTCGTTTTCTTCAGCAGCTTTATTGTCGTCCTCACCATTGATTTCATTTATGTTGACTGACACCATATGTTTTCTTGGAAGACTTACTGCATTGTTTTCGTTAAAAATGACATGTCGACAAACTTTGATCTTCCCAGTTGTCGGGTTGTACAATCTGCAATTTGTTGAGTTTCCTTCATATCCCACGAGTACCAATTTTTCACTTTTCTGGTCAAGTTTCTTCCTCAAACTATTCGGTACAAGTAAATAAGCATCACAGCCAAACACTCTAGTATGTTCTATTGTTGGTTTCTTACCCATCCACCTTTCGTAGGGAGTTGAATTCTTCGTTTGTGCTGTAGGTGTTCTATTTGCTAAATACACAGCTGCATTAACTGCTTCTGCCCACAATTCCAGCGGCATATCTTTAGTGAATAACATAGCTCTGGCGCTTTCTATAATCGTGCGATTTTCCCTTTCGCAAAGACCATTTTGTTCTGGTGTGTATATTCCAGTCGTTTCTAAAACAATTCCTGTACTACTAAAAAGTTGTTTCATTCGCTGATTTACGAGTATATATTCGGTTCCGTTGTCAACACGCACTCTCTTTATGTTTTGACCGAATTTGTTGTTGCACATATTAACAAAACCGCGAAAAGATTCGTAAACATCGCTTTTGTGTTTTACAAACCTAACCTCGAGGTAACTAGTGCTGTCGTCTTTGAACAAAACAAAGTAGCGTGCGCTTCCGATCGAGTCGACGCTCATTGGACCACACACGTCACTGCAGATTGGTTCACCGGGTTTTGTTACTAGCCGTTGAATTGGCGCGAATTTTAACTTGTGTTGCTTTGCATAGACGCAACTTTCACAAAAGAACTCTTCACTACTGGTTAATTTTGCACGATCTACAAGTTCTTGGGAGAATAATTCTTTCAGCGATCTTACGTTAATGTGGCCAAGTCTCTCATGCCATTGTTTCAAACTTCCTGTGGCTACAATGTTTGCTTCAGATATTTCTGTTCGAGCACGAATTAACATTTTGTAGAGGTTGTTTTCTTCACGAATTGCACTTCCCACCAGTTTATTGTTTTCAAATATTTCAGCTTTCATGTCTCCTTTCACGATGGTGAAACCTTTTTTTGTGGTGGCACCTTCAGAAAACAAATTTCTGCGCAATCCTGGGACATACCATACGTCCTCAAGACTTCCATCACACCATTTTCCATTGATCCATTTATCAATATGAATTGTGCCAATTCCTTTGACTGAAAGCTCATCATTGTTGCCAAGTTTCACCGTTATATCATTGATTTCACGAAGTGTTTTGAAAAAGTTTCGATTTGGACTCATATGTTTTGATGCTCCGCTGTCCATTAACCAAGTTGTTTCACAATTTGCTACTAAAGCCTCTATTTCACTGTTGACTTCAGTGTTGAATGCACTGCCCTGTGAGTTATCGCTACTACGATTTCCACTATTCATGTTACTGCTGTTGTATTTTTGCTGTTTTTTCATTCTCCAGCAGTGCTTTGCAAAATGACCTTTTCCGTTACAATTATAACAAGTAACCTTACTTTTGCTATTCTTTGAGTGCTCAAAATTGCCTCTTTTTGCACCACTCGAATTGGATGCAATGAAAGCATTTTGAGTTTCCGCACTGCTGTTACTTAAGTTAGCTTCTTCGTCTAATAATCTGGCTGTGAGGTTGTCTATTGTTTGCTTTGATTCTTCCATCGATAGCCATGCTTGGCGAAATGGCAAATACTTTGACGGTAAGGAGCTCAGGATTTTTGTTATTATAGCTACACTCTGTCATGTTGATTCCCTTCTTGTGAAACTACTTGATAAATTGCCACACACTCGCTGCCACCATGTATTGTGGGTTCTTAAATACTAGATTGTCAGCTTTAATACGTTTATTCAGGAACCAGTACAAACGACAACCTCGGGCGTGGCCCTTCAACCTCTTTCTCCCCCTCCCCCAGTGCTGGCAACTTACAGAACAAGTCTGTAATATATTACTTACCTATATAGAATGAATTTACATTTATAAAACTAAAATTAATAGTTCAAAAATAAGTTTAATACCTTAAAAACATACTTATATAAAAATTATTGAGCAAACAATAATTCCATCCGACGATGCTTTCTATTGGCAAATTCATTAATAACATCAGTAACATTCACCTTTATTTCATAATGTATGTTCAGGGCTGCAAGACCATTCATTCGGTTTTCGGATATGGTACTACTTAACCATGTTTTCAATCGCGTTAATGTGCTGAAACTCCGTTCTGCTTCCGCTGTAGTTACAGGAAGCACAGCAAGTACTTCTAAAAGCTTTTTTATATTTGGATAGAAATCCTCTGAGCATTCCGCTAATGTTGCCAGACAAATTTTTGGAGACAAATCCTGATCTGCTGAGGCTGAGACCCACTTTGCTTTCCAACGAGTACATTTCATTTTTAATTGTTCAATGTCAATATCATCGTATATTTTGGAAAACTCCGCAACATAAATAAGAAGCTCCCCGGTTGCCCGGTACCGACGTTGTTTCTTCTAAATGGAATAAGGTACCGAATTTGTGCAATTCGTTGAAATAGTGTGCCAAATCTTTATCTCTATTTTGTTGACGTCCACATAATCTGGGTTTCCGAACTTCAATATCATTTTCTCTGGCTAATAATTCAACTTCTTGGAATATTTTAGAAAATATACTATCAACATTTTTTCCATAGTCTCTGACAATGTTTATCACTAACCTAACTTCGTTAGCAGCTGCAATTTAATCTATGTCTATTTTTGCAGTGTTCTACCTTTGGCACATTTCAAGGAAATGCAAAATTCAAAATTTGTAATTACATTTAACAAAAGATTTGCGTTGTTATCAGAGCTGCTCATATCACAAAGGGTATTAATAAATGTGTTAAAGTAATTTACAAAATCTAAGAACACAATATGTCTTTCTACCTATCGAGTTTCACAAAAAGTTTTTATTGTGGTATTAGCATCTGATGGTAGATTGTTTTTAAAACAGGTTCTTCTCATGTGACTTTCCTTAATGTAGGTACCTAACTTATTACACGTTTAATAGTAGGGGAAGTTGGGGTTAACTGGACCGCATTTTTTATTTATTAAATATCAATGTCAATTTTGAACATTTCTGTAAGTACCTACTTTTTATAAAAGTGAACCTCATCATGTAGAGAATCAGCAATAAATTTACTGTTACCATATCTTTTACCAAATTTCATTTTAAAAAAAAGTCAGTTTTGGTCCAGATAACCCCACCGGTAGGGTTAACTGGACCTAGTAGTGGGGTTAACTGGACTATTTCACACATTTTAACTAAAACTTCTCAAATGATATGTAAACTTTATTTATAAAAATAATCAAACATTTATTATAAAAAAATAATTAATAAACAATATTAGTGAACCCTAAACTTTCTGTGCAATAAAACTTTCATTCTCAACTGAAACTGCAAATTTGGTAGTAGACACCCACCCTTTTGTAAAACTGCACTGTGTAACCATCCTTGTGGACTCTAATTATTTTAGAAACATAATTACGGCTATTGCTGGAAGTTTTCCCTTCAACTTTGGCTACTATAAATTCTCCAAGCCTGACATTATTTATGTTCTCTTCGTCGTATTCATTATCGTCATCCCAATCCATATCGGAAGAGAATTCATCGTATTCCACACTGTTATGCTCGTCACTACTACTTTCTTCATCTAATAATTGACGTTTTGTTGAAATGGTCTTAGTCTTCTTTGCTGTACTTTTTTGAACTATTTTTTTCTTTTCCATTGCTCTTTGTCGTGCTGTTTCCTCTAATTCCTCCTTAACCGGCGTGTCTGTTAAAACAATGGACTTTCCCTTCTTGCGTCCTCTATTATTTGTTGTGGGGGGACCAGCTTTCGGGAAGGGCCAAATTTCCTCAGGAGACCTGATTTTTGGTTGACTTTCTTGTACTTCACGATGTTTTGTGCTGCCTATATTTGAAGGTCCTGCATCAAGTTGTTCTTCAACCTCTGACTGAGATTGTGGTTTGGTGTAGACTGATTACTTCTTTCTGCGACGTATGGCGGTATGATATCTTGATTCTCTATATTTTCTACTTCCGGTTGTGGTAGTGTTATCGGATTAGGTCTGTCCGTAACGTAAGATGACAAGAAGTCTTGATCTGTAAAAATATTAGGATTGAATGGCACTATACCACTCACTTGAAATCCTTTCATAACATTCGCTGGTGTAACGGCCAAAGGATATGCTAAACCTACAAGTCCTGCTATATCATATATTGTAATTCGTGGGGCGTTTTCTGGATTTCTAGCAAAATCACACATAAAATCAGCACAAACGCTGTTATATTTCGCTTTAAAAGGTCCAAACACGATTAAATCTAACGGTTGCAGTTTATGACTGCAATGAGGTGGGAACGTTAGTAGAACAATCCCGTTCTCTTTTGCAAACGTAAGACCAGCAATGCTGGAGTGAGTCTCATGGTTACCTAGAATTAACAATTTTGGATGTTCCTTCAATGCAAAATGCTTCAATACTGAAAAAAAAATTTCACTCATCCAGTCAGATGGCGAGGCTGCACCTCCACTTCCAGGAGGTGCACCCTTGAGCATGTGATCTCGGAAGTTTTTTCTAGGGAAAATAAAATATGGAGGGACAACTTTACCAGTAGCTCCCACAATTCCTGTGACAGTGCTTTTTCCCTGTTTCAGCTAAAACCCTAGGAGGTTTATGAACAGTCGTTACGCCCATCTCATCAAGATTATAAATATCCTGAGGGCCAAATTTGAACTTCCTTTTGACATCTGCCAAGTTTTTATAAAATGCTTCGACATTCGTCCTGTTGAAACTCGTGGCTCGATTTAATGATGTCTGCTCCGGGGTACGTAATGATAAATTATGGCGCTTTCGAAACTGAATAAGCCAGTCCTCTCCTGCCATTTTATTATGTTCCCAATTGGGCTTGATCATTTTTGCATTTGCAATAGCAAACTCGTAGGCAAGACGTCTTGTAGATTTTTTGCTTAGACCGTAATGAATATTGGAAGACTTTTTTATATATTTCACCAACAAACGTTCTTCTTCGATGGTAAAAACTTTCAAATGTTAATTCTGGGGGCGAAAGTTAACTGCGTTTACGCCACCTGCTGTTCTAACTTTCCTGGTATATCGCTTTAATGTACTTCGTGGTATTCCAGTATTTTCTGCTGCATGTCTGTCTGTTATATCGCCATTCACAATTGATTGAACGGCATTGTTTAAATCCCCTTCTAAGTATGAACGACTGTCTGCAGTTCGTTTTCGATTTCTTGGCATTTTCTAAAAACTAAAAATAAAATGAGCTAACTGTACGGGGTCACCTAACCCCAAATATTTATGGTCCAGGTCCAGTTAACCCCAAATATTTAAGGTCCAGTTAACCCCAAATATTTAAGGTCCAGTTAACGCCAATACACACGGTGGTTGTTTACGAATGTTTCCTGGAAACCTACTTACATTTTTGCACTTTCGCTTTATGCATAGATAATATAATAGGGTATAGAATGGCTTCTCCTTAATAAAAGTTGTCACCGAAATGCGCCCTCTGTTGAAATGTGCGGTAATTAAAATACGTTCGCGGGAAATTTGAAAATGAATGTAATCGTATAAATTCTTATATTAGGCTTGTTTCAGCAGTGATTTCAGACAGTTTGAAATTGTACTGCGCCGAACAATTTCAAACTGTCTGAAACCACTGCTGAAAATAGCTTATTGTTAATGTAATTGAAATATTTTACAATTTAAATATAATAATAATGTATACAAACAATATCAATTAAATTATCAATGTCAATAATAATGAAACTTTTAAATAAAAGGATTTTTATAATAGCAACCATTAACATTTATAATAAATAATACATATATGACAGATTAACCATTTCACAATATTTACAAGTTATTACATATTATCTACCTTTGTTTTAACGAAGGATTTGAACATATTTAAAGAGATTCCATAGTAATTTAATTCCCCATAATTAAATACTTGTTTGGCAATTCTATAACTGATTGTTGAAGATGACCTATACGGACGTAGATACGATGAAAGGGTACTAGGTATATAAAAATATGTGGAATTCTTTACCGTGGAATCCACAACATGTAAAGAAAAGTATTTAAAAACATCAGACCAAATAATTAAGCCATTTAAAATTTTAAATAATATACAGGATATAATAAAAATGTAACACAAAAACTAGTGAACCGATTTTGATGAAATTTGAAATGAAAGGGTATATCGAAAATTCATCGACAAAATAAGCTTTTCAAAAAAATCCGAAACCGGAAGCGAAAGTTAGACATGTTTTTTTGGTAGCATTTTTTTCAGAAGCGGAATTTTGAATACCTCCTTCCCTTGGGCTTCTTTGAGCTCGCTCTTATTTGGGAAATGCAGAAGTTCGTTATATCGGCATTCAGGGGCGATTTCAAGTTTGCAAATAATTCAGTTTCTGAAAACTTTTCTGCAACGTTAAGGCGATGTTTAAGCAATGCGTGCCGTTTTTTCATTACAGAAATTTTATTCTGCAATATTGTAACCCTTCCATAAAAATGTTTTGCTTTAGGAGTCAGTTGCGATGATCTAGTTATTTGAACTTCCTGCAGCATAGAACAGCAACCTACAAAAAAATTAGGTACTATTACTAGTAGGTACCCTACTATTTTATTCTTAGAACTAGGTAGTACCTTAAAGTGCATTACTTTTTTCCCTAAAAGTTAAAAACGCACACTGTACCTACTTATGCATTCTGTAGAATATTTAAAATTAAAATTTATTTAACTTTTTACAGTTGTATAGGTAACTGTACCCTAATAATAATAATAATAATATTTAAATATCTCCTCACCTTTAGTAATTTTTGGTGTAACCACAAGTGGTTCTAAAATGGTCAGTTCTTGATTAGTTTGTTCATCAACGTCAACTTCCATACGGTCAGCGCCCGGTGGAGTGTTTAGTTCCGTATTTTCGTTAATTGATTTACCTGCAGATAATTTGTAAATGAGAAGATGGTATATGGGAATATATTACATAAAATACGAAAATTTGCTAAAAACTTGTTGGTTTTCACCACTATAGCAAGTTTTACATAGGACATTACAGAATTACTAGGGTAGATACGTTTGCTATATACTACGTAACGTAGTATTACAAAAGGCAATACATTTCCAGAATAACAATTCCAAAATTATTTAAAAATTTAACTCACAAGGCAACGGTGCAGGCAAGTGTAGGCTTGGAATTGCCGTCTTCTGCAGATACATATTCGAAGCCAAATCTTCTTTTGCAAAATGTATATGACACACTCGGTAGGATCGATATACTAAATCAGCGTCCAATGTTACAAGTTTAACATTTCCAACCACCTTTATCCATTCATCAAATATTGAATGTGTTTTCTTGGATTGGGGAATTGGTGTCTAGTCGAAACTGTATCAGAACAGTCCACCACGGCACAATTCCGTTTCCCAACCATATTTAAAAAATCTAAAAGCAATAATTTACAAGTTATTGATTGCTAATATAAATGATTTTCGAATAATAAATAAAACATATTCATTTATTGACATTCTCAAGCGTCACTTTGTTGAAATCCATGATTATATAAATAATAAATATTAAATAAAATATCGATTTCAACGGGAAATAACAAGATTTATTCGCTTTATACGTATTTCGGCATCATTGTGCCATTGTCAAAAGCTATATAAAATATTATAACAAATGCAAAATATAGTAACTCCTTGATTCTATTATTTTAACACTGCGTGAAGCAGCTGGCCCCAGTCAACCCGTCGGAGGTCAGTCGCTTATCAGTGTTTTAAAAAGATATTTATTCCAAAATCTTCAGTAAAGGAGAATCTAAGAGATCAATTTGCTCATTCATTAAAGGTATGTTGTTTTTTGTGTGTTTATAAATTTCAAAAGCTTCTAAAATGTTTAATTTATTTTTGTTATCAGAAAAGTGTAAAAATTTAATTGTATTATTAGATGTTAATGTGTGATTTTGTTCTAACAAATGTTTAGCAAAATTTGATTTATGTGCATGTTTATATTTGTAACAACGGATATGTTCTTTTTGCCTAATACTAAAATTTCTAATTGTTTGACCTATATATACTGAATCACAATGTGAACAATTTAATTTATAAATACCCGATTTTAGCAAATCATTAATTTTGTCTTTAGCATTGAAAAGAGAGTATAGAATATTTTTATTTGTTTTAAAAATGACTTTATATTTATTTGTGTTATTTATAATTTTAGCAATCTTTTCTGAAATTTTACCAAAATATGAAATTGAAACGTATTTTAATGTTTTATCAGTGTTATTAATGGAATAAACTTTTTGAATAGCTAATTTATAATTTTTCTTTTTAATTAAAGTGTCAATAAGTGTAGTGTTATAACCATTGCTATATGCAATTTGTTTAATAATGGAAATTTCTCTATTAAAATTATTTCTATCTAAAGGAATTGTTAGAGCTCTGTGTACTAAAGATTGATATGCTGCTAATTTATGTGTGTTATGATGACAAGAGTTATGTGGTATGGTAATATCAGTTTGTGTAGGTTTCCTATAAATTGAGTATTCGAGTATGTTTTCTGAATTAATTTTTCTGTTTAAGTCTAAAAAGTTAATAGATCTGTTTTGTTAAATTTCTAGTGTAAATTTAATTTTTTGGTGTAAAGTATTAATAAAAATTAAAAAGTCGTCAATGTATTCGGAAGAACTATCAAAACATGCCAAAATATCGTCAACATAACGAAACCAAAATACAATTTTATTTGATAGATTTGATTCAAATATTTGATCTTCTATATTTTCTATAAAAATATTAGCCAATAGTGGTGAAATGGGACTACCCATTGGTAGCCCATCTTTCTGAAGATAAATTTTATCATTAAAAATAAAATAATTTTGATTAATACAAAGTTCAAATAATTGAATCAACTCTATCCTTTTTGTTAATTCAATGTTATAACTAAAACATTTTCTAATAAAGGAATACATTCCTGTGGGGGTATTTGTGAAAACATACTCGTAACATCAAAACTAACTATTTTACATAGTGGTGGTAAGCTAATGTTACTTAATTTATTAATTAATTCAGAAGTGTTTTTAACTGAATATTTTGGAGTGTATCCTAAATTATTTAATGTTTTAGCTAGCATGTGGTTTGGTGCATGTATGTATGAAACTACAGGTCTAATAGGAATGTTAGGTTTATGTATTTTAACTAAACCGTATAATTTTGGTGGTTGTGGATTTGGATATAGGTATTATGTTATGTTCCTCGTATGGTGTTAAAGTAATTTCACAATTTTTAATTGTTTGTTTTATTTGGTTTTGGTATTTATTTGTTGGATCTCTATTTAAAATTTCTAGATTAGAATCTGTTATAAAATCATTGACTAATTAGTAGTATTCAAATTAATTATAACATTGGAGTTATTATAAGTAACAATAGAAATATTTAATATTTATATGCTTAATTTTATGTTTCACTGAGAGAAACGTCAGTGGAGCATAATCAAGCAGGTCGTTACAGTTATACAGGAGTATATGCTTTTGTCAATATGTGGGTTTTTTTTTTCAAAATATTAATATTTTTTATTTTTATTCCCGTCTGTTTTAGATGGTTGAAAATAAAATAGTATACAAACCACAGTGGAAAGTTTCATTTCTATCTGGAGCATTTTAGCTCTCGATAGAAATGAAACTCTTTCCACCTGGGTATGTAATATATACTATTATTTTTTGCAGGAATAATATGAATACAACTAATCAATAAAAATAATAACTGTAAAATAACATTCTATGGGCTCATAAAAAGCATACTTTTAATACGTAATTCGCAAAAAAAATTACAGTTGTATACTGTTTCAAGATTGGTACCACAAAATTACCAGAAAATGCGATTGATGACGTAGATGCACCTTTAGCGTGCCCCGACTATTATACACATATTCTTATACTATAATGTGTGAGACAATGGAAATGAGATAAATAAGTCTCTTTCAAAAGGAAAAATAATACATTTTGCTCCAACCTCTGTTAAGGGGTAATTATAACAATCTTTTGATAGTTCTTTAACTTTAAAAATAAACAGATCTTTTGAATCAAATGGGTATTTATATAAGGAATCATAAATAATAAATTTTTTGCCAATAATCATGGTAACACCATTGCAAATACTTATAATATTGTGTACTTGTACAACTTCTGACTTAATTAGACAATATGAATCAGCTGACGAATGGAAATGAGTCGATAACATGAAATTTTTAGAAAAGACTTTTTTAAATTGTTTTGAGTTAAGGTTATGTTGAAGAAGTGGCCCTAGATTGTGTTGTAGTTCATGAACAACATTATTTGTTTTCTTGATAAATTCATATGAAGAATTTACAGCTTCATTTTCTTTTATGCGGTTAGAAATTTGTTCTAGAGGTTTGTTTGGTGATTTTAACATGTGTTTTAATTTTCCTAAATAACTCTCAAATGGGAAAGCAGAAAAATTGTCCAAAGGCCCATAAATTTTTACATCTTCAGTTAAATGTGTCAACAGGTGCACATTGTACACTAAAAATTCTTTACCATAGATAATCTGACTATGTTCAATAAATACATTGAGTAAATGTGAGGCCAAGTGGCAACCCAAATTGGATATGTGGTTTTCTGAACTTAGAATAACAATTGCACAATGCAGTAATAAAAAATTTTCGTATACTGCAATATCAACAACATTGTGTAGAACAAGTGGTCCAAGATAAAATAAAAAGAGTCTATATTCTGTAGCTTTAAATCGTGCCAACTCTGATAGTCCTCGGGGTTTCCGGTTAATTTCAACAGGAATACATTGCTTTAATGCCACCATTTTTTCAGACAATAATTGAACTATTTTACTTTGTAATCTGACATTTAAATTTCCACCGACCCAACAATTAAGCAATTTGCGCATGACTCCGAGTAAAACTAACTGCATATAATCAATGAGAAAATGCGATACTAGACCAATGTTTAATTTCAATAATGGTGAAACAGCTAAATGATGGTCTTCGTCATCCTGCGACACAAAAGATGCATCCGTTCTCTTAGGCGCAGACAAGCCGCTGAATACCACCCGCCCATTTACATATTCACCATGCTCCATACATTTATCGCATTATGAATAGCCGCTATGAGACTTTACACATTTTAAGTACGCCCGTGCTGGTGCATCACAAATAAAATATGAACCGTGACCTGATATCGGGTTCCCTTAAATTCAAAACCACATTGCAAGAGTGGAGAGAGTTCATTTATAAAATCTTCTAAAAACAAATTCAATGGTTTGGGTTTAGAAACACCACAAAATATAGCAATAGGAAAAGGAGCGCATGAAAAATTTTTAATAAGCCCCAATATGGGCCAAAACTGCATACTAGAGCTCCGAAATAAGGGCAGTCCATCTACATTAAAAGATAGATTAACAGTATGATTATCAAATTTCTTATTTTCTGTTAAATATTGCTTTATAACTCTTAAAATTCCAAAGTGAGAATAGTGGCCATTTTCAAGTTTTTTACTCTTGAAATGTACAGGGGTTTTTAAAAGGGTTCTACAATCTAAGGGTAATTCTGGGTGTATGGGAGCTAAAAGATGGAGTAAATTTGTTATTGCAGAACATTACTGTGTTCTTGTGCCCATTGACGCAATATTAAGCGAACCGTATTAGGTGAATCCACATTTTCTTCAGAATCATTGGAAAAACCCCCCGTCTTCAAGAATATCAGAGTTTTCAAGAAAGTTATTATTAAAAGCATCTAACGATGTAGTAACCTCATCAGTCAAATTTAGTTGATGGTTTTCATTAACAAAAGTAACACTTTGGTGTTCATATGTATGTGAAACTAAAGAATTATTTACAATATTATTATCTATAGCAGCACTATTTTGACTGGAGTGTTCAACATCAACTACATTAATATCACTAGAAATATTATTCATTACAGTTGCTACTCTGCGGTATAACTGTCGCTTTCAGACATACATTTTTTGTCTATACTTTAGTCTTGCGCTACTCATGATGTACTCTAAATTATTGGCAAAAACTATTTACAGATAATGTACAGCCTAAACAGCTCCTACCTTCTCTCGTGGATTAATTTCAAAACACTATATACATATTATTGAATTTTGGCATCATTCGTTCGCTCCTTCCTCGCTCTCTGTGGGGCATGTTTTAACCAAGTCTTTATGTTATCATTAATTTCGTTCTCCAATGTACTGGGTGAGACAGATTGAACAGCTCCTAAAATATTATTTATTAAATCATTTATTGAAACAAATTAAGTTTAAAGACTTACGCAATACAACAGTC
Organism: Hemicrepidius hirtus; assembly: GCA_963082805.1. Classification (NCBI taxonomy): domain Eukaryota; kingdom Metazoa; phylum Arthropoda; class Insecta; order Coleoptera; family Elateridae; genus Hemicrepidius; species Hemicrepidius hirtus. Next base: position 14,339,229 of record OY720161.1, read on the forward strand.
TTCAAGTTTAATGCAGAAAAGGCCTTTTTTTGATTTCGAGTACCCAAAAAGCTAAATTCTGTAGCCAAGGTGTTCGTCATTAAATTCTTCAAAATAGTATTTGTTTTCGATGTTACATCTCTTCCCCCCAAAGTTGAAAAATAGGAAGACTGCAATTAGAAAGATTAATTAAATGAATATTATTATATTGTTTGCTCTCACCACAGCCGTCAAGTTGTCTTTCTTGGTTAAATACTCTTCGATTTTTATAACATCACTAGCATCTTTCAATGGCAAATCAGCTGGTAGGTCTTCAGGTATTTGAAAAATTGGCGATGAAACCGAGTTTCGATTATTTTGCAGTAATTTTATTATTTGGCTGTTTTGTTCCTTTAAATAAACCATAAACGCCAGTACTTTTTTCATAAACTCTGAAATATCATATTAATGTAACAGGTAATTATTACGTTTGGACAATAATATTACCATTTTCCCCTGGTTTACTGGTAGTGTCATTTGAAGCAGTAGTGATATGGCTTACATTGCTGGAACTCGGCATGCCACTATCATGTACAACATGGAAAACCTCTGATGATGTTATTTCTACAAATTAAGAGATAATATAGTACACTAGGGGAGACCGGGGCACTTTCGACAGTTTTTTATTCAAGGGGCTACACTTCAATTAATACAGTTTTCGAGTCGCGTATAGTAGTTTTTCATAAAAGGTAGGGGTTTAATCTTACACTATATGGACCCATTTTAACCTCTAGGGTTGGTAACTCTTTGCTGTGGGGTATTTTTCAACGCGTTGCAAACTGACGAAAGTTCCCCACTGATGGGGCACATTAAACTTCATGGTGGGGCAGTTACGACAACCCGGTTTTATTAGAATTTCCCAATTAAACTGTTTTCAGAAAGGCAGTTTGTGTGACTTTGTGGTAATGGAAATATTATATAAGGGCAATCACAAAACTTGCACTCATAAAAAAACAACCTGTATGAATAATTTCGATTTTATTTAAGAACAGAACACATAATATGCTTATATTACATTATATTTTTTTAAGTCAACATTAAAAGAAAAAATGCTGCGGGTCCTTGATGTGCCTTTGTTTTCGTGAGCCTTCAACTTTGCTACAATATCTTGCCGATCTACAGTTGCCAGGTCTTCAATGTTTGGAAATGAAAAACGATTTGACTGACCTCTCCTTCTCAAAAATGTAACAAACACCGTACTCTCCTTCGCTGCAGTTGGTTACCTCACCAACATAGTATTTAACAGTGGTCTTGGTACAGAATTTGACTAATATGAAATCTTTCGTCTCAATGATCTCATCGTCCAAAAGGGTTGGCGTTTCATCGGAAATAGATTCGTCGTCGCTGAGACCAATCCAATCCACTTCTTCTTCATCTTCTAGCTGCACATCTTCTCCCCCATTTTCACTGGATGACGAAGATGAAGGCAGAAACACTTTCCATTTGCACGCTTTCTTTGCCTTGTTGCTCGCACTAGTTGCAGCCCTCCGTTTCTTTTCTTCTACTTCCCTCTCTTTTTCCTCCAATAACAGCTTCTCGGGCGTGTCCGTATAAACTTTCGATTTTCCTTGCAATCGTTTTCTAGGTTTGGATGATCTACTTATTTTTGGTAGCGGCCTCACAGATTCTGGTGTTGGCTTTACGAATTCATTACCCGGTGGTTGTTCTTTTTCTCGGTCATTTTCTTCGTTGTTGCCCTGACTCGTCCCAGCAGCAGGTGCCGGTTTGTCATAAACACTTGTAGCGATGAAATCGTCGTCAGTAAATGCTAGGGAATTCAATGGCCAAATTCCGGGAGTCTTAAAGGCACTTATTATGTTGGATGGAGTGAAAGCTGCTAGAAAGGCGGAACGGGTCAACAATGCTATGTCTCTCATTTGTACTGTTTTCCCAGGATGAGCTAGTAACCAGTCGTGAAAGGCAGTGGCACAGTAATCTTTAAAAGGGCCAAATACTGCAACGTCGCAAGGTTGAAGCCGATGTGACGTGTGGGGTGGAAAAGACAGCATAACAATTCCGTTTTCTCGGCAATAGTTCACAGATGCCACAGAAATATGGGATACATGGTTGTCTAACAAAAGTAAAATTCTCTTGTCTTGCGAGCATTTGCTGTGTTTCTTTATGTGTTTTAAAACTTCCAAAAACAGCTCTTTTGTCATCCAACCAGACCTGTTGTCCAAGGCCAAACTTGAAGGTGGTGCGTCGCGAATCAATTCTTCTATGCGCCTCTTTCTCGGAAAAACGTAGACCGGGGGCAAGTATCCGCCACTAGCATTTATTATCCCTATTATAGTTACTAGCTCACCCCTTTCAGCTGAAGAGGCCTGGCTGATTTGTTTCTTTCCTTTCATTGCAATTACCTTGACAGGTTTGGTAACATTCGTAACGCCCGTCTCATCTAAATTGAAAATATCTTCAGATTGAAAGTCATTTTTGGCAAGAACCGCTTTGTAATTGTTGAAGAAGTCCTCGACATTTCTCTTGTTGAAACCTGTTGCTCGCGCGACACTGGTATTTTCGGGCTTACGAAGACTCAGTTCTGGATGCCTCTTCATGAAACTCCTCACCCAGTCTAGGCCCGCTGCCTTTTTTGTTCTCCAAGCTTGAGGCACATTACATTCGGGTATATGATGTTTGCATAATCATACGCCAGAACCCTCACTTGCCGGTAACTCAATCCATAACTCAAATTAGAACATTTTATTAAGTATTTCACCATCTCCTTTTCCTGTTGCATTGTGAACACCTGGTGGACAGAATATTTCGAAGTGAAACTGGCAGCTTTTATTGGTCCAGGAAGTGGTGGCCTTTCGTTTTCATCACTTTCTATCGCACTCTCTGTATCTTGGAACAGGCTTTTCAATTCTTCTTTGGAATATTGTTTTTCCAAAGTTCTTATCCTAGAGATCAACGTCGTTCTCTTTATTATAGTTCACCACCTTACCCTCGAGATCACTATGTAGTATATACTTCCGTCAGGTGCCGCCACAAGTTTACAGACAAGAAAAAATTCCTCCCTTATGTTACTCATCCGGTGATGCGCCATTATTATTTCTTGTGCAGAGTGCGTCGCAAGTGTTTTTTCTTCGATAAAAAAGTAGTGTTTTGTGTTAGCTTATAACCTTAAGATGGGACGATATTAATCGTCCGAAACAGGGTCCGACGACAGCACTGAGGTGCTTTACCGAGAAATGAAGAAGTTGAAAAGAAAAATCAAACATCATCGGCGTCTGAGACGCAACAAGCACGACTCACGTGCCAGAGAACGACGAGCTTACACAAGCCGGTCGAGATCCAGATCGTGGTCACGACGGGGCCCCTCGGAGAGGGAAGAACAAATCTCAGGTAGGCAAATAAATAAAAATAGCGTTTAGAATTATCGCGGCGTACAGATTAGGGTTTAGAGGACGCGACGCCATTTTGGCGTCTCTGCGCAGAGTGCACTTTGGGTTCAATGGGGTGTGCAGGCTGTACAACCGCAAATATGGTCCAATACCTAATATTTTAATTTCTCCACTTACATCTGCCTATTTTACTTTGGGTGCGATCTTAGAAAGCCCACCCTCGCACACGGTGTGCGTCTAGGCATACACAGGGTACTTAGAAAGTACCTACACTAGTACCATGTACTTAGAAAGTACCTACACTAGTACAATGTACTTAGAAAGTACCTACACTAGCACAATGTACTTAGAAAGTACAGCAGTTCCGAAATTGCATGTGTTATTATGCAAGGCTCCCGTCACCTGGTCTTGGAGTAAGGAGCTTACATAATTATATCCAAAGTAGGTAATACAATTGTTGTTAGGAACTAAGTACCGTACTGTTACACAATTCTAATAGATGAGGCTGGAGTTTTGCATTACATTATTAGGAGTAATACTCCCAGGTGGTACTTAGTAAGTACATTTATTAATTACCTCCAAGCTACGTGGCTATGGGGACGTACACCTAGCCGGAATACGAACCCCACAGTTATAGGGATCAATAGTCACAAAATTATATATTACAGATGCTGAGTCGGTGGGTCAGGGACCCGATGAAATCGAACGTTCATCACCGCAGGACAATAACCCCCAGGAGGAGACCTTGGAAATCTCAGCCCCCCTGGAGGAAGACCTCCTACAGGTACTAGGGGATGACATTCCGAAACAAACAGTGGGGGGGAGGATATACAAAAGGAGGTAGCAGCACGTTGGGCACAGGTCCTAAACTCGGGGTTGTCTGAAAAAACAGGCGGAGCCTTCTGCAAAAATACCCTCCAGCCACCAACTGCTCAACAATGGGGGCACCCAAGATAAAACATTTATGGAGCAAAAATAAATTACTTTTACCTGTCAAATATCGTTTTTATTTTATCACACAAACATGACATTTACTATGTCAACCATATTAGCATCCACAGTAGTGCCAACGTTAAGGAATCTAAATAAAATTTGGGAGGGAAATTCAAATGAGTTAAATTGGTTTAAGGCCCGGTCTTTCCATCTCCTATTAAACTTCCAAATAAGTTTATTCAGCCATTAACTTTTGAAACTGTCTTTCCATCTCCCAATAGCACTTATTCAGCTACTAACGGGCGTTAATAGCATGATTAGTTATTTACTCACTGGAGCACCTAGTAAGGCCTGTAATCGTCTATTAAGTAGTGGACGCGTGCGCAAATGTGTCCAGTTGACACAAGAGCTGATAGATAGTTTTGGTAAACACGGCATTCTAACCTTACAATCAATTTGAATTTCGAAAGGATGGACATTTTCGACGATATTGATCACATTCTAGACAATGATCTTGTTGAAATTGTCGATTTCGTCAATCCTGAGCGCCATCCATATACAGTGCGCCCAAGACCGAACAATTTCGAGAGGTGGAGTGCTACTGAATTTGTGAAAAGATTTCGGTTATCTAAAGATTCAGTTCAACAAATACTTACTGAAATAGAACCGAATTTGGGACATTATTCAGATAGGTAGGTACGTACTTTAAAATAATACTACAAGTACTTATAGTATAGGTATTATTAATAATAATTATGTATTTGTTAATAACCTGTAAATGTAAATTGTAGAAATCATGCAATTCCACCTTTGGAACAGTTACTGTTGACATTGCGATTCCTTGCTACGGGAACATTTTATATTACAATAGGGGACTTCGGAGGCATTCACAAATCTACAGCCGGAAAAATTATACGACGCGTGATTAATGCTATCGCCGAACGAAGACCATACTACGTAAAATTTCCAGACACCCCAGAAGAAAGGAATCGGAAGGTTGTGGAGTTTTCCCAAATTGCCCGTTTCCCTCGAGTGATTGGAGCCATTGATTGCACTCACGTTAGATTACAATCACCAGGTATGTTTGTTACTCTGATGGATAAATATTGTGATGTTAGGCTTTATGTTAATAATTTAATTACATTACAGGTGGACTAAATGCAGAAAATTTTAGGAACCGAAAGGGGTACTTTTCCTTAAATGTGCAAGCTATTTGCGATGCAAATACTTGCATAACCGACATAGTAGCTCGGTGGCCTGGAGCCAGTCATGACACTCACATTTTTAATAATTCCGCAATTATGATGAGGTTCGAAACCGGTGAAATGGACACTTTGGTACTTGTAGGTGACAGTGGATATCCATTACGGTCCTATTTGTTGACCCCGATTGATGAGCCACGAACAGAGGCTGAAAATCTTTATAATGAGGCCCACATTCGAACTAGGAATGTTGTTGAACGAACGTTTGGTATATGGAAGCGACGTTTTCCTGTATTAGCAATCGGATTACGATGCAAGTTACCTCTGGCACAAAAAATCATTGTTGCAGCTGCAGTTCTACACAATATTGCTTGCCAAAATAATGATGATTTGCCATTAGATGAAGTGGGAGCAGAAATAGAAGTAGATATACCTCAAGAGAATGAAGCAATTGCAGGACCGAGACGACAAAATGATAATCCTACTCGAAGAACCATAGTGGGGTATTTTCAAACGCTACTGTAAAAGTTTTATAGATTTTTATATTAAGAAAGTATAAATGTTTTTGTGTATATTTTTATAATTCATTTTGTTTAATTTTAATATCCAATTCCATTTTTTGAATTTCAAGCAATAATAACTTTTCTTTTAGTTCACTTTGACGCTTGTGTGTTGCCTGCATTTGAAGCATCATATCATGTTGCAAGTTTAAATTAGCCATTAGTTTGTTATGTGCTTCCTTTCTTCGCTCTTCCTCATTATTTAAAAATTGTAGCTTGTTGTCTCCCAATTCCTGGTTTAGTTTTGTTTCTTGCTCGGCAATTTTCACTTGAGTTTTTACTAATTCATTTCGTGAATCGGTAAGAACATCAATTTTTTTATTTATCCCATCCTTTGTAATATGTTTTTGGGGGGTTTTTAATAGAGCTCTATGTTTTTTTTCTTTTAATTGGTGAGGCTTCCAACTTTTCCATTTTGTTTCCTGAAAAGTATTGGTATACAATATAATTATGTAAGTAATTATTTACTTTAAAAATAAAAGTTTTTGATAATATACCTCAGCTGTAATGGTAGTTTCTTCTGTAGGCTGTTGTGGCAACTGCTCCTTTTGCACGGTCCATATGTCGTCATTCCCCACGACATATTTACCAACAATATCTGCTTGCTCATTTATTACTACACTTGTATTTGCTGAAGGAGTTACAAAATTACTATCATCATTAATTCCTTCATAAGATAATGATATATCAGGCTGGATACACCATTGCTCCGTCGTGTCGGAGGTGGCCGCTAGTATAAACATTAATGGGATTGGAATTTACAACTTTACTATTATAAAGACTATTATAATACCTGGCAACATATTATCGCAATCATCTTCTGCAGGTAGACCCTCCACGCTAAGTGTAATATATGATAATAATTTTTCTTCGTAATCTGTGAAGATCTGCTTTTCTGCTGAACCTCCACCAGTCTTAAAAATCTCAAGTTTGTTTTTTGAATTTTTTTGTTTAATAATGCGCTTTATGCTGTCATACTTTAGCCGCAGAACTTTGCCAGTTCTATTAACACACCCTGTGACAGCATTAAATCTTGTGGCTATGTCGTCCCACGCTTTATTTTTTTCCTTTGAAGTCACGGCATCGGTTTTTTTGTTTTCTATAATAGCCGAAAACCTTAAAGCAATATCTACTAAAAAGCTCACTTCTAATTCGGTGAAATTCACAGCACGTTCTCTTTTTGGTTTATCCATATTTATTATGTAGTATAATAATTATATTATATTGTAATAACTAATACCGCTTTTTTACACACGAATAGAACACCAAGGTTGAGTTTCCCGCCACTATGTGCTATCTTGTACTGTATCCTTGTCTAACTTACACATTATGCAATATAGGTTGCTTTATCTAAAGAACTGCAATGAAGTTTTCTCATACTTGAGTTAGTGTAACAAGGTGTGCCAACCTAACAAAAACTACTTCTCTGTATTTAAAAGCTGAATAGTTGTTTGGCTATTAAGATGGGATGGAAAGACGCGTTTAAGATATTCGTCTATTAAAAGCTGCTACTAAAGTTATTAGATGAATAGCTAATAGGAGCTTTAGTAGGAGATGGAAAGACCGGGCCTAAATCGAATGGTCCGGTTAACCCCAAGGTCCAGTTAACCCCAACTTCCCCTACCAATCATATTTCTAATTGCCGGTTCGTCGCATGTTGCCACAATAACGAGATTTAGCACATGAGATGAACAATGAGTATATTTTGCCATTGGATATACAGGGTGTCCCGAAAATGGCGCAAAATATTTATGAGGCGTTGTAGGTGACTGACAAGAAAGTAAGGGAAAAATACAAAAACAATTCTACCTGCCGTGTTTTTGTAGTTATTAACCGAAAAAGAAGTGTACAATCTGGCACATCCATATTTTATAACTTGTTAGGAGGCTACTTATTTTGATTGTTACCTACTCATTATTACCTAGGAAACCATACCACTGGTTTTTGAACAGAGCACAATGTTGCCAGAATCATTTTCGCGCTATCTCGATGTAAAAATGTCTTCAGTAATAATTTAATAATTTGTAATTACGTGCTTTTTTGCAATTTTTAAAATTTGGAAACAATAAAAGACATTATTTTCTACAAATAGAGTACCTACCCTTAGTCAGTTTTATTTCCAATGTTTAAAAAGTTACGAGTGTTAACTTTACATCTTCATATCTTACAAATTTGAGCGAGAAGATTTTTTTTAACATTTTTCTCACACTTGTTTAGCGGTACTGAACAGCGTACCATATATATTTTGCGCCATTTTCGAGACACCCTGTAGATCTGAAATACGAGCCTGAACTCCTCTAAATTGACCGCTCATATTAGATGCACCGTCGTAACCTTTTCCTCTCATCATCAGTAAATAAATTTATAGAAATTTAGCAGATTTAATATAGTATCAGCGATAGTTTTACCAGTTGTATTTTCTAACGAAATAAACTGAATAAATGATTTTCTTATTTGGTTTTTTGTTAAATAACGCAAACAGAATGTCATTTGTTCTATACCATTTACGTCGGTTGTTTCATCGGCAAGCACACAGAAATACGGAGATTTTCTAACGTCTGATATAATTGTATTGGTGACTTAATTAGAGGAGACCGGGGGGACTTTGGACATTTTTCACTTTTCAACCTCTGGCAATCACATTTTTCAACTTAAGAAATTTTTGTTAGCATGATACAGGGTGTCTCTAAACCTAGTACCATAAATTTACCAGCCGCTTCCTTGTATCTAGAGCAAAATACTAAGTAACACAAAAGAAGTAAAAAAATAATAAACTCATAAAAGTTTAATAATAAAGGTTATAAAAACACACACTACTTAGGCGAAAGTAAAGTTAAAGACACGCACCACAAGAACAATAAAGTTAATGAAATTAACACAAAACCGTGATGTTCAAGGCACCAAAGCGAAATAGTCGCTAGCGGGGCGGTTAACCTAAGTTCAGAGTTTTTCCGTGTTCCCAAAGAGGGGAGAGTTTTTACCAACCAGAATTGCGAGCTGTGGTTTTAAGTCGCGATTTTTGCGCTCGACCGGGTTTGCCTGGGGGTGATACACCGGGGTTGCTTGATATCGAGGCAGAAAGTAACGTATTGCATTACGGAACTTATGAACTGAGTTCCGTTATCGTTCAGGATCGTTCGGGGTGTTCCATACCGAAAAAAAAACTTCGTTGATCAAGGTTCGGGCGCAAGTTTCGGCGTCGGTCCGCTGGAGTGCAAACAGCTTTACCCACCGTGATGCGACATCTTCGATGATAAAGATCCATCGGTTTCCATGTGTTCCTTCGGGTAGAAGACCGAAAAGGTCAATAGATAGTCGTTCAAACCTTTGCGCTGGAGCAGGGGTTTGCAGAAGGCCTGCTGACTTTAGGTTTGAAGGTTTATATCTCTGGCATTCTAGGCACGTTTTCACATGGTCGAGAATCTGGTTTCTCATGCCGATCCAGAAGTTGCAATTCTCTGGTACGTACAGTCAGCGACTAATGTTTTCACCAGTCTTGTACCACTGTAACCCGTTTTACTGAGAAATATAACACATTTCTATATTTCATTTCATCTTGTTAACAGTGTTACCAACATACCTATATAAAATAATACGAACGACGTTGTGGTACCTCTTATATTTCTCAGAAAAACGTGTTCAGTGGTATCATACTGGTGAAAACATTTGTCGCTGACTGTACGTTCGCCTCCGTAGTGTCCGGCAGAGGATGCGTCATGATATTCCCGCAAGACTCGGCTACATTCAGATGCGGGGACTACCTCCTGGGCCACTTCGGAGTCGCTGTCGAGGGAATATCTGTATAGAATACCTTGGAACATAAGATACTCACGATTTGTCCACCGGGAAAAATCCGTTGAGGATGGCTCTTTGGCTTCAAAACGATCGATTATTTTTTGAGTTCTGGGTCTTCTAACTGTGTCCTTCGAAGTTCACCAGCGGGTGTTCTGGGAGGGTTCACTTCTATGGTGCAAATGTCACAGTAACTTTCCAAGTGTGAAGAACAAGGTGGTCGTGAAAGTGTATCGACCACAACATTACATTTCCCAGGGGTGTAAGTTATTTCCAAGTTGTAGGGCTGCAGTGAGAGGGCCCACCTGGCTAACCTCCCGGACGATGTTTTGAGCATCATTAACCACTTAAGGGGTTGGTGGTCGGTTGCGAGTGTCACCTGCGCGTGCTCTATATATCCTCGAAACTTGGCGGCTGCCCACACTACGGCGAGTGCTTCTCTTTCCGTTGTGGAATAGTTTCGTTCGGCGGAAGTAAGGAGTCGGCTGGCGTATTCTACCGGTCGTTCTTCGGGTCCTTGGCCTTGGGACAGGACAGCGCTACGGCGTGGTTACTTGCGTCAGTACGGATGATAAACGGAAGGTTCGGGTCTGCTTAGCGTAGGATCGGAGCGGAAATTAGAAGCGTTTTTAGAGTTTCGAACGCTGTTTGCTGTGATGTGTTCCATTCCCATGAAACGTTCTTTTTTGATAGATTGGATAGTGGTCTGGAGGTAGCCGCGAAGTTGGGCACGAACTTCCGATACCAGGAACACGTTTGTAAAAACGACATCAATTATTGCTTGATATTCTTCGGTGGCGGTAGATTGGCGATTGTCGCGGTTTTCTCGGGATTCACACATAACCCACCGGGAGTGATAAAGTGTCCTAGGTATTTCACGGAATCACACGCGAAACGACACTTAACGCGCTTGGCGTTTAATTTAAAAAGTCTCATTCTCGTAAAAACACTACGAAGATCGGAAAAATGTTTTTCTACGGACTCTGATAACACTATGATATCGTCTAAATACGCGAGTACTGTCACTTCCGGTAATCCAGATCGGAATCGGTCTATTAGGCGCTGGAACGAAGCCGGTGCATTCTTTAGGCCGAACGGCATTCTGGTGAACCGGTACAATCCGAATGGAGTAGGTAGGAATCAGACTGCTCGATCGTCCAGGACCGACCGTTTACAGCGAGCGATCGTCCGCGACCGGCCGAAAATTTAAAAATCACACTGCTCGTCCACATTCAGGCACCTGTCATGTTAAAAATAAAGGTGAAGTGACAGAACTTATTATTTAACCATGTCAAATATTGAAACCGCATTCGCAAAATACTGACAGGCATAATAATATATTTTTTTGCGCTACTGAGCTGTATTTCATTGTTTACCGCGGTTGTTTCCAAGACAGTAAGTTATGTTTACTAGTTGCTAAGGATAAAGTCGTCGGTAAAATACTTTGGGGTTCTAGAACGGTAAGTAAATTTATTCAAAACGAATGTGCCATGTAATTTGATAAATTAATGTCAGTCACAAATGTCAGTTTAGTTAAATAAAATGAATGCAATTTCCAATGTTAGTTAAAACAAATCCTGGAGCTTTTAATTTCTCATTTCTTGTAACAAAGTACGCCAGCAACGATTTTTCATCAATATTTGTACTTTTCTTGGTACACCAATTTTTAAAATGATTGTACCTTCGTAGCGTCTCTCTGGACTTCTCAGGAATGAGAACCGAACACCCCACAGTCCAAGCTCCTTCTATTTCGTTTTCGGAATCATTTTCATTAATTTTTAGCACGGAACTCAAAAATAATTTTCACAAAAAACTGCAATGGCGGTAACTGTTTACAGATTACTATAGAAACGCAATATATCAATCGACAATACGGCAACGTGATGTGGAGACTGACAATTATCGCATTTAAATCTGTATTAACTAATTTATTAAAAATTCTTTTTACCGAATTCAGCAGCGCAAAAAACGTCATAAGCATCACGAACGTTAAGGATTACCGATCTCAGACAATAATTGGAGTCGTCGCTGCGCTCCTCCTCCAAACTATTGTCTTCAATCGGTAAAATGTCCTTACCGTTCTTAATACTTAATATACTATATGCTGTCAGGTAAGGTGTGTTTTTTACGTTTGTTAGTAGGTAACCTAAAGATTGTGCATGCGTTCGTAGGTCAAGAGCGTCCAAAATTCAAACAAATTTGAAATTCAAATCTGGACGGTCGATGCCGGCCTACGTGGTCGTTCGCTTCCGCTGCAGTCTGAGTTTAGTCATAAAAGTACATGTGTTTGAAATTTTGGTCGGTCTTGGACGGTCGCTCTGGTCGTGCAGTCTGATTCCTACCTAAATCAACTTCGATTGTCATGAACTGTACAGTTATTATCAACGTTAACAGAATTGTCACATCGGAAAATACCGTGGAAGTGTAGACAGCATTATGAAGAATATCAAAATAATTGCTAAAAAACGGTATAACTTCAGTTTTTATTACCATGAAATACACAATTTATTGTTATAAACATTAACTGAAACATTGGAAGTATCTTTTGAAGTTAACGTAATGCCTGGTAAATTTTGGTTTGACGCAATATTACGACAAAAAGAATTACTGTCTGATACAGTAATATTATTTACAGCGTCGTCCGTATGGTGAGAACATCCAAGTAATTCTAAATTGTTGTCTACTGTGTCATGGGTAGAACGATCAGGTAAGTCCAATACAGTTTGACGACCAAGGGTTTGTGCAATTTCTAACTTTTTCTTCAAAGATGCATCAATATAACCCTCGGCAACTGCAGACGACTTCCACCCTCCGTGTCGTTTTACAGTTAGTAAATCACCGCCTTGGTTAGCTAAATGTGTTGCACTGGATCTTCTGAAACAATGTCCTGTGAAGAGTTCAGGTTTCGGTAATTCAAGAAATTCGGCAATGTTCCTTGAAACATTCCCAATAGTATTAATCCCAATGGGACTATTAACACAGTGACCACCACGGTAGGTTAAGAAGAAACGTTTATGTGTCACAATATTCAGTCTCAAGGCCGCATATTTTGCAATTAAATCAATCCAATCTGGGTTGGTTATCATAAACTGTTTCGGTACATTGGTTTTTGTTTTAGGAATTGCTACAGTAACTGGGTGAGGTTTACATTCAACGTCATCGATGGACATTGTATTGTTAAGTATTTAATTGTGTTTAATAGTACATACAATACTTATTTATTCGCATTTATAATACATTTAATTCTCATTATAAAACGTGATAAACTAAACTAAAGATATTGACATATCACCTTGGTAACTTAACGTCTCGCCCATTCTCACCACTTCTACTCAAATGTGTTGCTTAACTAAGTGCGCCTTAAATGTTCCCTTAAATTAAGCAATGTGTTGCACCGCACACCTTTCTGAAATACTTATATAAGTGAAACTTAAAATTACGGACCACTGGCAACCAGGCATAAATCGGTAGTAAATCTGGTGCCTGTTTGATTATGACAACCAATGACAACGCTTTGACATATCGTTCAAATCAGTTAGCGGTTATTTTTCCCGTGATTATTCTTCGATTGGAAACTAATATCTGAGTAAGTAAAAATAAAGATATCATAATCGCAGTATAACGTGTTTGCTCCCATGCTGTTAAAAAATTATCGCTTTTTCTTAGGTTGTAATTATAAATTATGGAGGCCAGTAGTTTTATTCAGCCACTAAAGAAACAGCGGATGGCTAATTATACGTCCGACGAAAAAAATGTGTTATTCAGCATAATTACTGAATATAAAAATATTTTAGAAAATAAAAAAACAGATGCTGTGACATGGAAGGAGAAGGAGGTGACATGGCAGAAGGTAGCAGCAAAATTTAATGCACAGGCACCAAGTGGGGTGTACAGGTAAATATGCGACTACTTAAATGCCAAATAATTAATAAAATGATGAAATAATTTATTTGTTCAGAAATGTAGCTTCGCTGAAGAAATGCTACGATAATTCCAAAAAAAAAACACACGTAAAACTGTGGCCCATGAAAGAATGGAATTTATTAAAACTGGTGGTGGGAAACGTCCATCAGTCAACTTCGATAAAAATGAGGATTTAATATTGTCTATTATGAATCCGAAGACTGTTGTGGGATTGCCGAATAAATTTGATTCAGATTTGGTTGTCCAGTATGGTGCTGAAGCATCACAGTCCGAGGAATCTCAAGTACACTACAATACTCGCAAAACAGAGACGGCAACTAACTTTGAAGAATCTGCAACTCCTGCCAGTTCACAACTTTCTGCAGAAATTGAACAGGTACCTATCTTTTATGACGATAATGATAAAGATCTCGTAATAGATTGGGGAGACTACAAGGCTACTAATTTAAAAACTCCACTGAAAAAGCAGTTAAAAGTGAATAATGCAAAGTGGACCAACAGACGCAGACCCATTGCAGCCTCCCTGCAATCGTCTGATTTAAGCAAAACATATAACGAGATTGCAAGTATGAAAAAGGAATTGGTGGGCATTCAATTGGAAATGTTGAAAGAAGAGCAAACTTCCAAAAAGATTGAAAGAAAGCTGCAACAGGAAGAATTGCGGCTTAATATTGAAATCAAAAAGTTGCAACTGCAAAAGTTGCAAAGAGAAGTTGCCCAGTAGACTAATTATTTATAATATTGTGTGTTTTCGTTTTTCGGAATGTATTTTATGGTATTATACCTAATTCTTTGTTTTATCATGGAACATCTAGTTTAAGAATTTAATTAGGAGACTTTTTTATTCTTTTATTGTTCAGCCTATTATTTTTTATGAATATAGGTAAATTCTAACAAAAACAACCTTTTATTTGCAATAATTTACCAATCTACTCAAATTATATAATAAATAAGTTTTTGGCACACTGAAGTCTTGCAAAATAATCATTAATAAAATTTAAGCGGACATTGTTTCCACCACCATTATTTCCTTCTTCGGGAACGACAGGAATATTGCCCTCTGCTATAAGAACATTTAATTCATGGGGATCCCCTTCTATTGGTGGCAATTCATCCTCGCCCATATCTTGAGCAATATTATGCAATATTGCTGTTGCAACTGTTACTACCAACATGTTGTCCAATTTTAAGCGACAACCATAAGCGTTAACGGGAAACCTTCTTTTCCACACACCAAACATTTTTTCAGCTACACCTCTTGTGCGAATATGAGATTCATTGTACAGTTGCTCATACTGTCCATTAGGAGCTAAAAGTGGTGTAAGTAAATATGATTTTACTGGGTAACCACTGTCGCCTACAAAATACATTAGTACTAAAGAATACATGTGTCTACTTTTAAGAAAGTTCGTTTACCCAAAAGCAGACAATTTGGGAATTCACCATTTTCAAACTTTGCTCTAAGACTACTGTTGCTGAAAATCGTTGCATCATGAGCTGATCCTGGCCATCTTACTACTATATCTAGGAACTTTAATTTAGCATCTGAAACTCCTTGCACGTTGATAGAGAAGTAGCTTTTCCGGTTACGAAATACTTCTGCATCATTTCCACCTATTTTAAATATATAACTAATTATAATTACTATCTAGTTTAATTTAAATGATCTGTTACAACGTGCCAGGGGATTGTATTTTAATGTGAGTCCCGTCAATCGCCCCTATTACCCTCGGAAATCTTGAAACCTCATAAAATTGTTGTTGAAGCTCGAGTAACCCTTCAATTGTTGCTGGCAACTGGATATATCTTGCCCGCATTGAAGCTATTGCTATTGACACTCTTTTAACAATTCTAGAGGCACTTGATACATGTATACCAGCAAAATCAGCAATACTGAGCAGATGGTTGCCGGTAGCATAGTATCGCAGTGCTATTAACAGTTGTTGCATTGGGGATATACTGTTATTTCTAAAACCAGATTATAATAAGTTTTATACGGACATACTGATGCATTATACTCTTACGTATCATATGGAAACTCCAAGTCATGCTCTATTTGGATTAATACTTCCAATACTGTTCCTTTCATTAATCGAAATCTTTTAAAAAATGCTAGGTCGTCCATACCATAGAAATGATTTTGTCTTGCATGTATTTGTCGCGGAATGCCCACTTCTAGTATTTCCAACACATCAAGATCATCATCAATAATGTCATTTTCCAAAATAAGATCAATTTTCAAATTTCACTAATTTCTTATATTCACCTGTCACCATTCATATAATATTTCACAAATTCACGAAATTTTAGGCTAAGTCTCAGTTTAAGGAGCAAAATTCTGAGGCTTAAATATAAGTAACACTTAACGCATTAAAGCCCCACTTAAAATCCCGTGCAATGAAAAATCTGTCCCTTAATTTTTAAGGTGGACTTAGGGTGGAACTTAAAAGTTAAGGAAAAGTGGTGAGAATGGGCCTAATGCCACTACCACGACCTAACACCACATCTCTCCTTCTTCCAACAGACATGAATGATGCTATTTATTCAGTCGTAAAGGCAAGCGCACCGTTCTTCCACTTCTTGTCTTGTAGGCTGCTATACTTGATTCTCCTGTTTCACCGATGTTATTTTCAGTTTCCCCTACTACTGTTGGCTGCTTAGTGAATCCATGAAATGGTGGTGACTGCTCTTTTATACTTGTAGTTTCTTGTGTTGGCTGTTCTGGCATTTCTATCGGTTCTGCTTCACTGCATACATCTGAGTCAATGCATTCTGGAGTTTCAATTAACTGCTGTCGATTTATTCTTACATTTCCTAACTTCTTTTTGATAATAAATGATCTAGGATATTCCGCCTGACTATCAACTTTTCCAAAACGTTGTAAATCTGGAATGTATACTGTTCTTCCCTCTTCCAGGTCAGATAATTTCTTCACTCCTCTTCTGCTGTCAGTTTCTTTTGTACCTTTCTTTCTGCTTCTCGTCTGAAACTCTAAACTTCTCTCTATCGATGATTGTCGGTGCTAATGTTGACTGTATTTGTGGTAGAGTGTTTCTTAATTTTCTACCAAATAAAAGTTCCGCAGGTGACATTCCCGATTCTAATGGTGTACTTCGATAAGCAAGTAATCCTAAATTTGTATCAGTACATTTATTAAGAATACCTTTTGCTACGGCTACTGCTCTTTCTGCCTCACCATTGGACTGCGGAAACTTTGGACTGGATATTTCATGATGAAATCCGTAGTCTTTTGCAAACTCTCGAAAATTAACTGTGTGTCTCCATCTGTTCTTACGGTTTCTGGTATTCCGTGCCTAGCAAATACATTTTTAATTCTTGAAATAACCGTGACTGACATTATGTTGTCTAATTGTATTAATTCAAAATATCTAGAATAATAATCCTGTATTACTACGTATCTCTTGCTTTTGTTTTCTAGTAAATCCATTCCTACTTTCATCCATGGTCTCGCTGGTAATTTTGTTACCATAAGGGGTTCCATTTTATTTTTTCTGTGTTTCACACATATTAAACAAGTTTCGACCATTTTGTTTACTTCCCCTGTTAACCCTGGCCACCACAATGATTCTTTACACCACCTTCTGCACTTAACTATTCCCATGTGGCCACTGTGAATCCTCGATAACATTTCTTTTCGAAGACTTTGTGGAATAAATATTCTACTTCCTTTCATAGTCAAACCTTTATTAATTGATAACTCCCCTCGGAATTGAAAAAACTTTGAATATGTTGGGAATCCGTTTAAAATGTATTGCTTCAACTCAGCACATTCTTGGTCTTGATCTTGAGATTGTTTCACTTCTCTTAAACGTACATCAGAAAATGGTGTTTCTTCTATAACGTTATTTATAAATAGTTCTTCTTCAACCACATCGGTAATATAGTCCGCTAGCGGTGCACGTGATAATGTATCTGGTATATAAAAGTGCTTACCAGGAACATGTACTATGTTATACTGATAACACATTAATCTTATTCTCAATCTCTGGATTCTAGCTGTTAGTTCTGATATAGGTTTTCTCCTAGTAATGAAATTAACGGCTTATGGTCTGTAAGAATAGTTATTTTCTTACCTAGTATAAAATTCCTGAATCTTTCACATGCCCATGTAACAGCTAATGCCTCCTTTTCCACTTGGGCATACCTAGTTTCGGTTTCACTTAAACTTCGAGACGCATAACTTACTGGTCTCCATTTTCCTTCTTGCTGTTGTTCTACTACGCCACCGAGACCATGTGATGAATCTGCAGCTATTCTAGTTTCCGCCGCATTGCTGTACAACACTAATAATGGTTCGGAAGTAATTTCCTTTTTAACGTCACTAATTGCCTTTTGTGCCTCGCCCCAAATCCACTCGTTCTCTCTAACTAATAACTCTCTCAATGCCTTTGTTTTCGTCGATAAATCGGGTATAAATTTCATTAAATAATTCACCATTCCTAGGAACCGTCTCAATTCTGTAATACTAGTAGGATCTGGCATTTCATTAATGGCTCTCGTCTTTTCTGGATCTGGCCTTAAACCCCCGTCACTAATAATATGACCTAAAAATCTAACAGAATTAACACCAAAAACACATTTATCTTTGTTCAGTGTTATTTTCTTCTCTTTCAGCCTCTCCAATACCCTATATACTCGTTGGTTGTGTATTTCCTCATTTGGGCCCCATATTAAGATGTCATCTGCTTGGTTAACTACACCTTCCAACCCTTGAAGAATTTGCTGCATTCTTCTCTGAAAGTGTTCAGGCCCTGAACTAATTCCGAATGGTAACCTCTTAAAGAAATATCGACCAAAGGGAGTTATGAAAGTTGTTAGATGGGCACTATCTTCGGACAATGGCACTTGCCAAAACCCACTTGATGCATCTAACATAGTAAAAATTCGTGCTCCGCCCAACTGGGCCAATGATTCCTCAGAGGAGGGTAAAATTAATTTCTCTCTACAAACAAATTTATTTAATTCAGTGTAATCTACGCATATTCTTGCCGCATTATTCTTTTTCGGGACTACTACAATTGGAGCACACCAATCTGTTGGTGTATTAATAGCTTCAATTACATCCTCTGCTACCATACGTTTCAATTCTTCTGCAACTTTGCTTCGCATTGGCAAAGCCACTCTTCTAGGGGCTGATACTGCATGTGGTTTACAATTATTTATCAATTTTATGTGGTAATTCCCTTCTGACTTTCCCAATCCATTGAATACTTCCTGAAATTTGTCCACAATACTACTTCTGCTAGTTACTTCTTCAACATTTCGCTTAAATATTTTAAGTGCTCGAATTGCTGGTCTTCCCAAGAGTGGTTCTTTTTGCTGATCTATTACGTATACTGTTTGTACAGTTTTGTGATTTCGTAAGCTAAGGGACAGTTCGGTTACTCCCATAACTTTCAAAGACTGCCTTCCTGCTCCAAATAAGCGTTTATTAGTTGCTTCTAGCTTCCTATTTAATTTTTTTGCTAAGCCATCACTAATTACTGTCACATCCGCTCCTGTATCAATTTTGAATTTAACTTGTTCATTTTCTACCTTAACAACGGCATACCATGGTTCTTCAGATTGCACCTCCAATGCTACTTCACCTAAATATTCATCTTCATCCTCACTTTCACTAATTTCGTTAACTTTATTATTTTTGCAACATTTTTAATAATGACCTATCTTCTTACACCCTGTACATATTTCTTTATTAGCTGGGCATCGGTACCATTTATGAAATGGGAATGCTCCACATTTTGGACATCTACTTTTATGGTCGTCCCCTATTTTGTTTTTGTCTTCCCTTTTTCCTTCTTTTCTGTACGCCTTTTGCTTGTTTATAGCTTCAATACTTTCTTCCCTCTGTCTTACTACATGCTGCTGCCCTTTCACTAATTCAGCTACTTTCACTCATTCAGTCTTACTTTATCGATGGCTTTGTGAAGTGTTAGTTCAGCATCTAATTGTGAACTTTCGGATAATTTAGCACTACGTACTCCTATAACTATCAAATCTCTAATCAATTCCCCTCCTTCAAAGTACCAAATTTACAGGTTTCTGCCAATTTATACAAGTCATTAATGAATACTTCTGCCGACTCACCTTCTTGCTGACGCCTGTTGAGGAACTTGGCTCGTTCATAAACAATATTTACTTTCACACCTAAATATTCATCAAATTTTTGCTTTACTTTCTCGTACTTAACTGCCTCTCCCGCACTCAAATTAAAAGGTTGGAGCATATCATCCGCTTCTGCTCCCATGCAGTACAACAACATATTTATCTGGTTATTTTCTGACCTGCTGTCGAGTTGTGAGGCAATGCGGAAACGTTCGAACCTTTGAATCCATCTCTTCCATTATTTCGGTTTTTGGAAATGAAACTGTTCCGGGGGCACTACCTGAAATTGAGCTGAATTCGTCGAATTAGTCGAACCAGTTGCCATTTCCACTACCTCACGTATTTTCTTTGTGGGTGGATAGGTAGCTTAACTTTCTGTTCTTATGTTTACACCTGACACCATGTATTGTTAAGTATTTAATAGTGTTTCATAGTACATACAATACTTATTTATTCGCATTTATAATACATTTAATTCTCATTATAAAACGTGATAAACTAAACTAAAGTTATTGACATATCACCTTGGTAACTTAACGTCTGGCCCGATTGCACCAGTTATACTTAAGTAATAAGTGTCCCTTAAAAGTTTAATTGCTATAGATACAACTCTTGCTAACAATTATATCCATGGGAATTAATTTTTTAAGTGACGCTTATTATTTAAGGGGAAGTGGTGCAATTGGGCCTAATGCCACTACCACGACCTAACACCACAGACATGTTTGTCAATTCCTCGCGCCTACACGCACCGTTATAGCCCATTATTAATATAACCTAAAATTAAATTAAGTATGTGTAAAATTACAAAATAAATTAAATTTATACCCACTTTCATCGCCAGGTACAATTTATTATTTGCTTCTTTAATAAATTTGGTAATGTCGCTCTCTTCCAATATTTTTGACGTTTTTGGCACGTAGCCTGTAGACATTCGTTTCAAAAACGCTTGCAATTTAACATATTTTGATATGTCAACATTCCTGTATATAGCAAGGCACGATCTAAGTTTTGAATAGGTGCTCCATAAAGTGGAGGGTTTATATTTTTTACTTTGCTCATCAAAATGGGCTAGTAACACATTCTCTGATATATTTTCAACATTTTTTATATTGCACCATTCTAAAAATTGTTCAAACTGTTTCTCATATTGTGATCTGGACTTCTCTGGCAGTAAATTGGTAACAACGTTGGCCGCACTTGCTCGAATTTCGGGCGGAGTACATGAAAAATCTTCAGAACTCGTTTTCAACAAAAACTAATGACAATTCAAAGTGAATTTTCCACGGCCTTCTGAAATTATACTAAATCACCGCACCACCAACCTTAACAAAATTCCCTAAATTTCAAAATTTTATTTCTTTATGTAAAAAGGAATTAAGAGGTGCAAAATAGAAAAAATAGTATAAAACACTCGTTCAGAAAGTTCTTCCAGCACTTGCTTGTTCCTACACTCGCCGCTACGCGGCTCGTGTCGGAATTTCAAACGTGTGCTTGAATCGATGCTTTCTCGAACTTGTATTTTAATATACGAGTACTATTATTATACATAAAAAAAATACAAATAAATAACATTTTACCTTTTTTAAAAGAAATGAAGTGTTTGGAGGTTCTTTCTGTTGAGGTGTGGGACAAATAATATAAAACGAGTGAACTCAAAATATTATAATTAGTAAGAAAAATGGCCTGTCAGTACTACTACTACTCCAAAAAGCTGCAGAATCATCACTTGAAGTTCCATCTCGTCGCTGCTGCTTCTTCATTTCTTGATCCAAAAGTTTTCCTTTGACAAACTCAACGGTCAGTTTTTCAGGTTCCAGCGTTTCTAATGCTGTTACGATAGGGTCATACGATTTTGGTAAAGAGAGCAAAAGGTGACACACAATATCAATGTCGGCAAGTTCAGCTCCAACCGACTTTAGTTCGCGCACTGTTTCATCAAATTTAGTATAATGCTTTTCAAGCGATTCATTTTCCTTCAACTTTATGGTTAGCAACTTCTTTCTCAGATAGAGCTGACTAGCAATTCCCTTTCTTTGAAAAACCGATTCCAGCGAATACCACATTTGGTATGCTGTCTGTTTGTCTTTTACATGCTGAAGTTGAGAGTTAGCAATGCATTGAATAATTAGTGACTTACATTTTTTATCCAACTTGGTAAAGGCTTCATCAGTCTCTTCACATTCCTTTTCGATGCATTTTTTAACTTCATGTTGGTCAAGGATGATTTCCATGCGGAACTTCCAATGGTCAAACGCGTTTCCATCAAATTGTGTGATTCCAAATTTTTTGGATATGAACTTGTCTTGCGAGTT
The DNA here is from genome assembly GCA_963082805.1 of Hemicrepidius hirtus. Taxonomy (NCBI): domain Eukaryota; kingdom Metazoa; phylum Arthropoda; class Insecta; order Coleoptera; family Elateridae; genus Hemicrepidius; species Hemicrepidius hirtus. The sequence goes on from OY720161.1 coordinate 14,361,443, forward strand.
CATTTTCGTTTAAGATTCCACGTTTTTGGTTAGGTTTCCACGTGTTAAGTTTTTTACCGTTTTTATCACTTCCTCGTTTTTAATATTTTATTTGATACAACCGTCCTGGGCCCATAACCTGTTGAGGTTACAAAAACGGAACTAAACTAAACTAATTAATACTACCAACTTAAAGAATCAACAATGATAGATTTGTACAGTCGTCAACTAAAATTTTGATTGTACACTGTGTTTATCAACTAGAAATTGCAGAAAAATTTGAAAAACCAAATGTTACGTCTAAAGAATTAAATGATGTTTCATTAAACTGTTTTATAGCTAAAAATGAAAATAGTCAGATGCTTTGGTATAGGCGCCTGGGACATCTGAGTGGTCCAAGTATGAATGTACTAAAGAATAAATTATCTGTTGGTATGAACTTTAACTATAAAGAATCAGAACCGTGTATTCCTTGTATTGAAGGGAAAATGACTCGTACTTCATTTCCAAAAGCTAGTAGTAGACGTACAACGGAGAAATTAGGTTTGATTCATTCAGATCTGGTAGGTCCGATGAATATAAAGTCAACTCAGGGTAAAAATTACATGTTGTTATTTGAAGATGATTTTAGTAGAAAAATCTTTGCTTATTTTTTGAATTCAAAAGATGAAGTAGCACATTACTTTAAATTATTTAAAGCTAATGTTGAGAATGAGACTGGGTTACAAATTAAATCATTCAGGACTGATTGTAGCAGTGAGTACGTGAACAAGGAATTTGAAGGGTATCTGAGTAGTCATGGTATCAAACATGAAAAATCGGTTCCATATGATCATGAACAGAATGGGGTAATCGAGAGGTCAGTTAGGTCAATAGTCGACAAGGCTAAAAGTATGTTAAGTGATAGCGGGTTGGAGAAGCATTACTGGCAATATGCGTGTGAGGCGGCTGTATATTTAAAGAATAGGTCACCCACCAGGGCGTTAGTAGGTTACACTCCCGAAGAAAGATGGAGTGGTATTAAAGTAGACCTAACGCGTCTTAAAGTTTTTGGGTGTGTTGCATTCGTGCATATTCCAAAAGAAAAAAGAAAGAAATGGGATTTCAAGGCTGAGGCGAAAATTTTTGTAGGATACCCAGAGGGGATACAAGGATATAAATTAGTAGATCCCAGTAGGCCAAGTAAAGTTACTTTAGCGGAAAGTGTTGTCTTTCTTGAGAATATGTCACTTAGCAATTTAGAATCATGGAAGAATAATAAAGATGAACCTGTTAGTATAGAAAATATCATTGTTCATGTTGAAAATTATGTGCCTGAGAGCGACTTAACTGAAAATTTAAATGAAAATAGTTTAGATGAGCATAGTTCAGTTGTTGACAATTCTGATTTGAAAGAAGTTGGTGATTTGTCAGATAGTGATAGTGTATTAGTAAACGAAAGGGACTCACCTGAAAACTCTGATGAGATAGATCAACAAGATGGTAGGCGATATCCTTTTAGATATAGAAGCGCGAAACAATATCCTGATCATGTTCTTTATAGTGTAGATGAATGGTGAGGAACCAGAAACTTACAAGGAGGCCATGTCTAGCATAGATAAGCAAAAGTGGCAACAAGCTATGGAGTCAGAAATTGAATCTTTAAATAATAACAAAACATGGACACTTGTAGATTTACCTCCAAATAAAAATCTTGTTGAGTCAAAATGGGTGTATAAGATTAAAAGGGATGCTAGTGGTAAGAAAATAGACAGGTTTAAATGTAGACTCGTTGCTCGTGGTTTCAGCCAGAGATATGGGGTTGATTATGAGGAAACTTTTGCCCCGGTAGTTAGACATTCCACAATTAGGCTACTTTTTGCTTTAGCAGTGAAATATAACATGCAAGCAGAGCACTTAGACGTGGAAACGGCGTTTCTTAATAGTAGTTTGAAAGAAGAAATTTACATGAGGCAGCCAGAAGGCTTTGTTAAAAGTGGAAATGAAAATAAAGTATGTAAGCTCTCGAAGGCAATTTACGGGTTAAAACAAGGGTCTCGAGCCTGGAATGAAAAATGTAATGAAGTTTTAAGTAAATTAGGATTTAGTAAGTGTGACAGTGAACTATGTGTTTATATTCGTAAACAAAATAATAGTATCGCAATTATGACTTTGTACGTTGATGATTTCTTATTATTTTGTAATGATAATTTAATGCAGGAAGTAAAAAAGGGATTAAAGTTGTGTTTAAAAATAAAGGAACTTGGTCCAGTGACACACATATTGGGAATAAGAGTGAAAAGAGAAAATGGAAATTATTTTTTAGATCAAAAGGCGTACATTATGAAACTAAATTCGGGATGAATGAATGTAAACCGGTTAGTACACCTTTAGATTTAGGATCTCAATTGAAAGATAATGAGGATATGGACGAAAATTTACCATATCGTGAACTTATAGGTGTATCTGGCAGTATGCACCCGTCCAGATATCATGTATGCCGTTAGTTATTTAAGTCAATTCAATTCGTCATTTAAAAAGGATCATTGATTAATGGCGAAACGTGTTTTAAGATACATAAAAGGAACGTGTGACTTAGGTCTTAAGCTGGATTCACAGTAGCCGTACCGTATTGAGCGCACCGTTCCGTACCGTACTGCTGGGTTTTGAACACGTATTTTTCAACAACGTAGTTCATAGTTTTTCGTACTGTAACGTAGCAACCGTACCGCACCGTTGAATATGACCAATGTTCATTTCGTCGAGTTTACGGTACGTCAATCGTGGCATCTCGTGTACAATCGAGTCGCTTGATGCGTGTTCGGTGTCGTCACCGTGTTTTGTTGTATGTCCACCACGTGCTTCCTCAGTACATAACCTCCGTTTAACTCTTTAATCTGTGCTCCGTTTACTTGTGAATAATTTTTTTAAAGATGTTCGAAGAAAATTCGTCGATATTATCCAATATTACCCTTTTCTTTATGACAAAAGTCGTTCGGATTATAAAGATAATTCTAAAAAAGAAAATGCTTGGCTAGCTATTTCGCAGGCACTTGGAGCAGCAGGTAAAATGTAGTATAACTTTGAATTTTATACTTATTATTTATCTGATATTTTATAGTTGAAGATTGTCAACGAAGTTGGAGAAATTTGAGGGACCGGTATGCCAGAGAAAGAAGAAATAAAAAAACAACTACGTCTGGCGAGGAGGCAACCACAACATCGGACTGGCAGTATTATCGTGCAATGATGTTTATGGAAAAGCATATTCAAACCAGAAAGTAAGCTATTTTAATTCAGTCTGCAATTTATACCTCTTATATTTGAGCAATTCTCCTTTCAAGAAATTGTTATTCGAGAAACTTTCACCAAACCCTTTGCTATATTTTCAATTAATTTATTGTATATTATTAGATTTTACCAATTTCAGAAGGACATCAAACGTTATTGTACAATGTACCGAAGAAAAGGAGTCGAGACCCTTGGCAAGTTGCAGTGGAAGCCTTCAGTCGAGGCCTTCATCAAGTAGTAGTGGTAGCTCGGTAGTCTCGGACTCGAGGTTCCCACTGAATAGCATGTCCATCATAACTGAAAATGTGCAGAATATGTTTGAAACTGTTGATGTCAGTCAACTTTCAGAAGATGAAGATGGTGAAGCAGTCGATTTGGCACAAATACAAGAAATGGTAGCAGAAAATAAGGTCGTTTCAACACCAAAGAAAAGAAAAGTGGAAGCTAATACACTAACGGACAAAGCTCATGAAGCTCTTCATTCTTTGTCCAATTATTTAAAACAAAAAAATCAGCACAGTTCTGATATTGCCTTTGGCAACTATGTGGGTTCCACGCTTGCAGAAATGTCTGTAGCAGAAAAAAATGCAAAGAAAATTGCAATATGTAAAATTTTAAATACTCCACATGCTGAGTAGTCTAGTAACTATATGTAAAATAATTTAATGATAATTTCTGAGAAAAGTTGCAGCCATTTAAACAAAACAAATTTTAATTTTTTTCTAAAAGCAAATTTTTAATTGCAATTTTAATATGTTAATTATATTATACTAGCTGGGTACCCGCAGCATATGCCGCGTTTACAGTAGGGTCGTATAAAACGAATATACAGGGTGTTCCCGGTCTTGTGATTTTATTTTTAAGGGGTGATTAACCACCTTAAAAGAAGGTGATCAAACCTAAAACACCTTAACAAAAGTTGCATTATAAGAGAGATATGATTTTTGAATAATTTTATAACTTTTTCTGTTTTCACGTATCCAAGAAATGTCTTTTAAATAGGTTGATGCCAGTAACGTTTCCCATCTGTCAAGATATTTCATCGTTGGTTTTCCTTAAATTGTTGTGATAATTTTGCTAAAGAAAGTAAAAACGAATGGCTCATCGTACTAATGATGAATACGTTGACATGTTGTTAATTTATGGGGAAGCACACCAAAATTCTGCTGCTGCAAGCTGATTGTACTCTGAGCGATTTCCTAACAGACTAACGCCCATTCCACATAAATTTACTGCCCTACTCTTTCTGCGTAACTCGCGTCCTTTTTCGAAGAGACTCCTGTTTACAAAGGTCTAAATGCCATATCATATAATTACTAATGTTAAAATTAATAATTAAAACTAAAAATTGTTATTTACTTAATTCTACTTTATATAGTCATTCCCGTTAAAAGTTTAAGGATTTGAAATAAATTTCTGGACACGTGCTACAAAATAAATGCAAATAACCGTAGCCCATCTTCAAAAATTTATTTATTTATTTTAATTCCGATCCCTTAAACATAATCAATTATGTAAGTCGATTTAAAGAGAAATTAAGTTAACAAAAAAATTTTAATTATTTTTAATTTATCTTATTTATTCCTAGGAAACCAAAAATTAAGTCAAATGCCATTACGTCATAGTGTTTTTTAAATTATTTGAAATTCGTGTTTAATAGTTTATTTTAGTTATTTTAGTGAGTGGGTTTTTGGAAAAGGTTGTATTATCTCTGGTTTTCGGTAAGGAACATGGTAAGTAAACAATTTTATTTTTCTTGTCAATACATAATTAAAACAAATACATACATATAAGACAAATTGTAATATCCAAACTTCTTAGTCTATTATTATTAGCTACATTAGCTACAACTCCTTAAAGTACCTACTTTTTGTCTATTCATAGAATCCAGATAAATTCTGTTCCAACTGTGGGGTACGCATGTACGATCAGAGAAAACTAAAGCGAGGTGAGTTATTTTAAATTATTATTACTAATAATAGGTTTCTTAAATTGGATTCTGGTTGTGCACCTTAAAATATTACGTTCGTACCTACTTTCAAAAAGTAAGGGTCTTCTGTCCATCTTTTGTCAACGTGACAGTGTACAGGAACTAATAAATTTCATGACTTAATTTTTTGATAGTTTCTTGATTATTTTTGAACGTAGGTATAGTAATATGAATAGAAAACCACAAATATGTAGAAGACTACCACCACATACGAAAATACATCTTTCGGCCGAGATACCTCAACTGAAAACGCCAATTCCGTTTCTACTGATAAAATATTACAAAACAATAACTTCCGTCTCTAGTAACGAAAGTAAATATTTCATATTAAGTTGCGGGTTTGTTTGCGGTTTGACGTTTGCTATAATTTTCTGCTAGAAAATCATTTTCGTCACTTTTAACAAAATACACTGTTATTTGTTTAGAAATCTGTTCATTTTGTAATGAAAAATTGATGTTTGGGCCATTCGAGAGATATACCACTACAGTTATACGTTGCATCGAATGTTATTCGCCCGTCTGTGGTAAGTAGTATAAGAGATTAGTACCTCTATAATAATTTGGAATAACTGTTAGATGATACTTGGAAAAAATTAACAATCACTTATTTTATAATATCGACATTTTCAAGCTCTACTTTGTTCAAATCTATGAATATATAAATAATAAATATTAATTAAAATATCAGTACAACGCCACCATTTATAACCTTTACTTCTGAAATTTCATGATCTGTTGCTTTTTAGAATTGCAAATATATTGTGAAGGCTGCGGCAACACCATTAGCAGGACAGTAGCTGCAATGATAGATATACGGGCAAAGATTGGTGCCAACAAGGCCAAAGCTGTTTCTCGGCGAAAAGCGGGATCAAAAGTAATAGTACCTATATACGATACTATAGTAAGTTTAAATACACACACAGGCGCCCCCACGGGGGGTACAATGGTACGAACGTATCCCCTGTTCATGGCGTCTTTTGCCTTTATAACCTTTTATTGCAATGGTTTTTTAAATAGTTTATTGATAAAGAGTCACCTAACTGGTACTACGTACCTCCTGTATAAAATTCCTAGAACCGCCACACACATACACTATTTTAACAAAAATTATATTAAGTTTCTGTCATCTTGAGTTAGATTCCATATCCTTACATATGAATGTTTTAATTGTTATTTTGTTACTATCAGTTTCATGTTGTTTTGATTTTTAAGAAATTGGCGGTAAAAAAATGCAGACTGGACGGTGGTATGGTATGTATATTTTTTAATGAAATAAAACACTAAAACCACATTTACAATATATTACCTGCTATGCCTTTTTTAGAATATTGCGAAGGATATAGCAAAAGTGGAAGCGATACCAAAGGAAAGGGGAAATTCTTTAATCTCATTGGACAATCTGCTACCAGTACGTATAGTTTTACTATTATTAGGTAAACAATAGGGTGAGAATAGGCTGCCAATAGCTGATTTGATTGGTCATACTTAGAAACTATACAATGATATACAAAATTGGTGGTCAAATTTACCCTGGAAGTCAAATTGGTTGAAAATTAATATTACTACTAACAATTGTTTCTGATATTTTTTCTATTTAACAATATTTATTGTAGGATAACGGAGATGAGATATTTCTGGTGAGTACCATCCGATACCACTAACATGACTTTGATAACAATTTATTCGATCACTTTGCAAGTTAAAAAGTTAGGTATTAGTACCTATCCATAGTAGGTTTGATCAGAAAAGAAACATCATCTGCAGTCTGCGACAATTTCAATTTTATCATAATATACTTGGCATTCATTTATAATTTATTTTTTTTCCTACTGCAGAAGTAAGTATATTAACATATTCACCTATTTGTAATTAGAGTATGGAGAACACAATAGAGAATATTGAACACACATACCAATTATCCAAACTGGTGAGTTAACAATACAGGGTGATTCAAAAATGGCGCATAAGCTCTTCAGTACGTTGTTGGGAATAATAATTGAAGTGTAGGAAAAATAGTAAAAAAATTCTTAGCCGCTAATTTGCTGAGAAATGAAGAAGTTAAGTTGAGAACTCAACTTTGAATTCATGTGGATTTTGAAACTTCTCATCATTTCATATAAATAATTTAATTATTTTTAATAGTGGGTAATAAATAAAATGCTCATAACACCTCATTATCCTGAAATATTAGCTTTCAAAATTGATATTTTCCTATCAAGTTGTTTGAAAAAAATATGAGGCAACGATGTTTGAAACTTTTAATAAGCTCACTATGTAAATGAAAGGAAATAAAAGCCACTCATATACTACATAGCTGCACCCGTGTTGCCAAATCTACAACTTACTTCTTCGTTGTTAACTACAAAAATGTAGCAGCTAAATTTTTTTTATGATTTTTCCACAGTTCAAATAACCGTCCCCTACAACGTACTGAAGAGCTTATGCGCCATTTTTGAATCACCCTGTATATAATAAAGTACTTGCTTATAAAAACTTATTGGTAAATCAGTTTATAGTTAGTAATAATATAATAATTTATGCCCTTTTGATCTTATAGAATGATTCGGTTATTGCGTCAAACAATTCGGGAAATGATATATTGGTAAGGTAGAGAACAATTACTTGGCTATAACTAATAATATATGCCCTTTTAATCTCACAGAATGATTCTGTTGCTGTATTAAATAATTCGGACGTAGATATATTGGTAAGATTAAAAACAATTACTTGGCTATAACTAATAATATATGCGCTTCTAATCTCACAGAATGATTCAGTTGCTGTATCAAATAATTCGGGTGTAGATATATTGGTAAGGTTGAGAACAATTACCTACTAAAAACAAGAAAAAAATGGATCAGTTGTTACTTAAACATTATATAATGAAACATTTTTGACATTTCTGCACGCTTTGATGCTGAAAGAAGCTAAATAGTTATATTCCTTATTACTGACATCGAAAGGTGCTCGGTTTAGTGCACAACCAACCTATGTCGCGAACGTTCTTTTATTTTCTTAAAAACTTGCTAAAGTTACTTAGGTTAGGACGGTTAGGTACCTACTTAAGCAATAACTGATTAAATTACTTATTTATAAAGTAGCATTTTTACTATTTGTTATCTATAATGTAAAAATATATATTTTTTGATCTCACAGATTGATTCTGCAACTACAACTTCAGGATAGTGTGTTTTTAAGGAAACGTAAATTTCCTTATTCCTTCTCATGTAGATACGTTCTTAGCCTGCAGTCTATTGTTTTCGTGCGTATCTGTTTGTTGTTGCGCTGTCATCCAGTTGGTCTCAGCGTACCGTAGTTTACCTGTACTTTCTTGAAGATTACAATAAAATAGTTAAACAAAACAAATTAAATAATTGATTGATATAAAATTTGTTTCACATTAATTTTTTTTTTATATTCACATTTCACATTTTATTTATTTATTTCAAATACCTATATGTCATTATAAATGACATAGCTATACAATAACACAAAATACAGAATGATAAGATTAAATAAATAATATTGTTAGTTATTATAGAAATATAAATATATCAAATAAAATATCGATTTTAACTGGAATAACAATATCTATTTTGCTTTATACCTATTTCGGCATCAAAGTGCCATTGTCAAAAGCATTTATAAGATATTAAATAACAAATATAAATAAATTTGTTATTTAATATCTTATAAATGCTTTTGACAATGACACTTTGATGCCGAAATACGTATAAAGCAAAATAAATATTGTTATTCCAGTTAAAATCGATATTTTATTTGATATTTATATTTCTATAATTATGGATTTTAACAAAGTTACGCTTGAAAATGTCAATAAATTGTTAGTTATTAATTATGTATTTACAATAAACATATATTTTTGTTATTTATTTTTCATTTTCCTTCGCGGAATTAATAGTTATTTAAGTAAGAAGGAATGTAAGGGCGTTATAATGTGCGGTTCAGTTCGGTTCACTAGGTTTTGCGTTAGAGACGTCACATACATACAAACACACACGGAAATATCCCTTGAGCAAGTTCTCGGGAAATTTCCATGGCAACATCAATTTCGAATAGAAGTCAGGAAAAGTATATCCGAATATTTCACTCATACATTGTTGTAACAGTAGGTACAGTACAGAACTAATAAGTGATAGTTCCACGTTGCCAGGCCAATCTAGCGATAGTTCCACGTTGCCATGACATACTTGCAACCACAACATACTACTAAAAAAAAAAAACAAATTTTGTTAAACGTCATGAAACGTTTTGGGAATGTTTCAGAACGAGAAATTGACGAAAATGTTATTAAAAGTGAATGCAAAAATACGAAAAAGAGCAAGGACAGTGTCTGGAGACAGTCTACGTCATTTTGCGCCGAAAAAAAGTACACATTCGATCGAGAGACTCCAGTATCCGAACTTGCATTCATTTGAAAAATACAATTGGTTTCTGGTATTTTTATTCGAGAAATATTCTCCCTAAATACCATTCGTGCTTAAAAATGAACCGGATAATTTTCATTCAAACACGTTGTCTAATTTCACTCGCTCTACGAGCTCGTGAAATTATTAACAACGTGTTTTCATGAAAATTATCGGTAATTTTTAAGCACTCGTGGTATTACCCCCGATTATATCACTCATATATTATAATATTGGTCTATAGACCAATAGGATTTAAGAATTTTTTAAAAATGAACCAATCACGGCGGGAATTCTCGGATATACCTTCTTGGTCTATCGGTATATTCGATTTGATGCTTCGGTTTCCTATTGGCTGTGATACGATGGTATCTGTAGCAACCGTACATAACAATAATTGATTTTTTTTATAAATTAATTTTTTCTAAAGTCAGACTGATATTTTGAGCAAAATAAACTTAAAAATTCGTGATATAATCGTGACAAATATCATTCGATCACTTCCGTATATTCTAAATATTTTTCCCTCTTTCTATTCTCAATTGATGTTGCCATTAAGAAATATCCCTCGAGCACAGTTCTCGGTAATTTCAATGGTAACATCAATTTCGAATAGAAATCGCGAAAAGCATATTCGAATATACGAAAGCGCTCTTATGATATTACTACCGAAAATCTCAATATCGAAAATTTTCATGATATCAATACTTCCCATATACCAGTGGTGGTATGAGAAAGTAAAAAAAAAGTATTTAAGACGTAATTGAGTTTGTACGGTAGCATTTTTTAAATACTAAATTTAATAAATTTAAGATGATTTGTGTTTGCGTTAATGACTTTTACTGCATATTATAATATTTCTTGGTAAACAATATTTTTAGTCTGGCGTTCTCCAACTTTCGTTGCTACTTTTAACCCATTCATGGTTCTTACTCTAGAAAAAGCAACATATAATTGGCCATGCGAAAACAAAGGAGTATTTAAATACAACCCAACTTTTGTGAAAGTTTGCCCTTGACTTTTATTTATCGTCATCGCAAAAGAGAGCCTAATTGGAAATTGTTTACGCCTTAGTACAAATGGCAAATTTGTATCAGATGGACATAAAGTGATACGTGGAATCATTACGTAATTTCCTTTATTTGCTCCGCATGCAATTGTACATCCAAGAATATACCTGCCCATGTGCTGTACAATTAGCCGAGTTCCATTGCATAATCCATTCTTTATGTCCAAGTTTCTCAACAACATAACAATTGAACCAGTTTTCAACCTTAGTTCATGAGGGGGCATGCCTGAAGGTGTTAATGAATGTAAAAATTCTGTAGGAAACTGGATCACTTCAGATTCTTCACACTCAGCTTCATCAACACTCATATAAATTTGTTCTACTCCAGTCAGTAATTGCAATACCTTGTTGTTAATATCGAGTGAATCAATGTTTCTTGGAGTCAAAATTATTTTCTCCCAAAGACTATCTGCACAGTCTGGAACAATTTCCCTTCCATATATTTCCTCAATTAAATTACCATTACTAATACACTGTTCCGGTATTGAAATTCTTTCATCTTCATCAGTTTCTATTTTACCATCACCTATAAGAGTAAATTTGCAAATATGAAACATATTTATTTTCATCATATTAACATCTTATACACATTGCTCCTTATTTACATAACTTAATTTTCAAAAAATCCTAGCATTTTTCATAATTTAATAATTATGTATGCTATCAGTAATAAAATGACAGCTTACCTATGTTTAAAAGTAATGCTGACCACAAATCTTCTCCTGCTGTTCTCATATTTCTTATTAAATTTATGACTTTAAACTGTGCCCATAATAATGATTTCTTTAAACATGCATCGATACAATCTGATCTTGAGCCACGATGAACAACAGGAAGCACTTGACGAAAATCGCCACCCAAAATCATCACTTTTCCCCCAAAAACTTGATTATTGCCCATAATGTCTTTCAGCAAAATGTCCACAGCTTCCAAAGCATACTTAGGTGCCATTGGGGCTTCATCCCAAATAATAACATTAGTACTTTTTAATATATTTGCTGCGGGACTGTTCATTTTCATTGAAGACAGATATGATGATTTGTTAATAGGCACAGGCAGTTTAAAACGATTATGCACTGTGCGTCCATCAGGTAGTAATGTAGCAGCAATACCAGACCAGGCTACATTTAAAACAGTTACACCTCTACCTCTACAGATGTGGTTTATAGTTATATATAAATATGTTTTGCCTGATCCTCCTGGTCCATCGATGAAAATACACTTTGATGATCGTGAAGAATTTAATAGATCAATTATTTCATCACAGACAGTTTTTTGAATATGATTAAGGGTGCTGTACATAGTTTCCCCTAGGGCTAGGTGATTTTGAGAAATGTCTTCAAGAGAAATGGGTGGACGAATAGATGGGAGTGGTATAAATTCTGTAAGTGTTCGACCACAAACTTGCATTGATTCATCAGTAGCATAGTAAGCGGCAGCCTCTGCTTCTTCTACAGACATATTTCTGCAGAAGTCTTCAGACAATGCTTGTTTAAATTCTTGCCACAATTGTAAAGCATTTGAGACATTGCAAAACACCAGTAAGGTTGCAAAAACATTTCTCAGTTGCGATGGAAGCTGAAAATTGACAACTTCAGCTAAACATTGCGCATACTCTCGATCATCATTCAGTAAACCAGCTTCTTTGGCAGCTTCAAGGAATGTATTGTAAACATGGCCATTAACGGTTTTTAAACCATCAAATGATGTAGCTCCTTTTATGTGAAGCAACAATAACCGCAAATGGTATCTTTCAACATCTTTGGGTGCTACAGTGTACATTCTACCAATTTCTTTAGCAAATCGCTTGCGTCTATTCCAGGTGGTGGTAACTCTATTGAAAACAAAGTGTTCTGGAATTTCGCGGTAATACAATGTGCGTGAATCAGTTATTTGATTTGCAGGAGGATAACGGTTATGGAATGATTCTTCACTTAATTTATTTAATTTAAACCATGCAGTCAGGGTGGTATTTTTTGAACGTGTTCGATCAACCGCATCTTGAACATTGCCCTCAGCAAAGCATATATTTTGGTGATTAGGGAGGTGTACTGCCAGACGATAAATGGTATGCGACCGATTTTGCATATCAAATCCAAAAATTCTCCATGATGCCTCTGGAGCGCTTACATAACGTGCATCTAAATGTGCAGTTATTTCATCGTAATTATTTTCAGTACTTGCCACTCCACCGTCTTTGCTTAATTGCTTTATTTTTAAAGCAGCACGATCATGCCCTTTATATACATATTTATATAAATATTTTACACTCTTTATGCTGGAGCATACTTCGACGTTTATGTGAGCATTATATTTTAATGACAGATAGCGATTATAAGGTACAATCCATCTATTATGAATTACATAGTCTTTGATCTAAAAACAAGTGAAAGTAATGTCTTATACTTTTGCTAAATTAATGATTGATTATAGTCTCATTGAGCTTAAAATAGTTCCTACAAACATAATGCAAAGAAACAAAAATAATATCGAAATAAAGACGTTTAACATAAATGTTTACCTTTAAAGTATTTCCATTGACACATCTTTTATACTGTGGATAACCGTCCCCTTCAATATTAGTTTCTTCGCAAAAACTTTTGGGGTACCCCTTTGTACAAAGACCATCTTGCATACAAGGAGATAAAGGATTTAAACTTCCACAAGGGCCATGGACCATACATTTTTTAACTATTTCAAATAGTTGTTTATCTTTCAATGGATTCGGAATCTCAGCTATTACAATTCTATCTACGTCTTCTGCAATTCTTAACTTGTGGTCCCCTAAGAAGCAATTTTTTTAATATTAGCCAAAGTTTGGAAGTACCTATTATAATATATCTTACCTGAAAGAATTAAAAGCATGTGACAATGCGGCAATCCCCTCTTTTGAAATTCTGTTACACACACATAAGCGACTACAACCCCAAAGTGATCCATGTGCAATATGCTGTGTTTAAGACGGTCAAGTTTTAATTTAAATGCGCGTGCAACTATATCTGGCCTATCAGATGCAGTTTCATATGGTGCTAGTGCAGATTGTATTTCAGACCACATTGGGTTACAGGTAAAAGTTAGAAAAATATCAGGTTTACCATACTTTCCTACTATTGCCATAGCATCTTGATAGCCTTGTTGCATTGCACGAGGTCCACCAGCATAAGACGATGGTAGTATTACACGTCGTCCAACTTTAGAATTTTGATTTTCCGCTTCACTACCTATGTAGTCCAGCAATGTCTGATAGGTGTCTGCACGCAACTCTTTTTGGTGTGTTCGTTCATAATTCAACCGATTCTGTTCTAATTTTACGTATGAATCAACAATATATTGTTGAAAAAGTTTACCTGAATGATGTATCGCTGAAAATGTTTCTCGAACTGCTAATCGGTATGAATAATACTCTTTCTGCGTAACTCGAGTCCTCTTTCGAAGGGAACCCTGTTTGCAGAGATCTAAATGCCATCCAAAATCACCTGCAGGGAATAACAAAGGGTATGTCAATGGATCACAACTTTTATCCAAGTAAGAAACTCGTCGAAGACCACCCCCTCTTGCAAAAACTGTAAAACTGCGTGTCAAAGGTACCTCCCCATCTTCACCTACGAATACAGCAGCAATTTCATTGGCAGTTGGTGCATTATACCGCCTTTTATCCATGGTATTAGATATATCAAAAAACATTCTTACAGATGTACTTGTTCTATTTTGCAGTAAAGCTAGACTTTCCTCTTCTTCAATAACCTCTTTCATCATCCGCAATGAAGCAACATATGGATTTATATGACATAAAAGGGCACCTAACTGCCCCATTATCGATGAAATGCAACCAGAATTTGCTGAATTACTTAACCTTTCTGTAGTTGCAAGTTCCGAATCTAGTATATAAATTTGTCCGTATGATGGTGTATCCCCTTCATCAGGGTACAAGGGGCCAACCCTATGGTAGATTTGACCGTGAATTTTAAAGCAGTATGGCCCATTTCCTGAAGGTGTAACTATATTGGCACCCATGGATGCCATAGCCAAACTGCTATTGTAATTTTTAACATACTTCCTAAAATTGTTTGATCGAGGATCATCACCACTTAAGACGTCTTGAAGTTCCTTAGGATAAATACTAAGCTGTGGAAGTTTGACGTTACCAAAATTACAGCAGACGTTACCAAAATTACAGCAGTCGTGCTGACCTTTGATCTCCGATACAAAGTGCAAGGCTCCACAATGTTTACACCTCACATCCATTAACCCAAGATTGTCTTCTGTCAGATCCTGAATTATTAAATCACTTATAAAAACCCCTTAAAAAATCAAAAATATGAATTTATAATAGCGGACAACATTACAATGAAATAAATGAGACCTAACTACACAACTGTGAATATATTAACATGGCCATGCTTTACCGGTAAATTTGTAACACTAAAAAAGAAATGTAGTTTATTGATTTATTAATATACCTGAAATTCTTCTGTATCCATTGATGTAACAATATCCTATGTATGAACTTCTGCGGTAAGCAGCGAGGCGGTTGTGTCATTAGAAGAAGATGGGCCACCCTGTAAGGGCATTGAAACCTGCACAAAAATGGTATTTATGCGTTTATTTTTTCAATGCAGTAGGTAGGTAGTTTTTATTAACATACCTGAAATTCTTCCGTATAGTTTGATGCAGAAATATCCTGTACTATATGAACTTCTATGTTATCAATAAAAGAAGAATCCTTTTCACGAATAGATGGAAACGAATTTTTCTTTTAATTTTTTTGCCCCACTGTTAGTGTTTAGAATTTGTGATTCTTCGAAATGAGACTGCAGAAAATTAATTAATTATTATTAAGTAATATACTACTATTAAATATTAAAAACTAAAACTTACCTCGCATATGCGAGTGGCATCAGTTGGTGTCCATTTCGTTCTGTTACAGAATGTAGCCCACCGCGCTCTGTTTCTCAGATCTTTTGGGAATGTGAACATAGAAAACCCCTGTTCCTGTTTGTTAGAACAATTATGTACCGCACAATAAACCATTATAATCACAAAGCACAATTACAACACTTGTCAGATGACGCATTTATCCAATGACTTTTTGTGAATGACTTGAAGTGTGCATATACGTAGTAATTTCAATGCCCGCAGTGCTAGTACCTACACTATATAGTACAGCTTAATACACACATGATTCAAATTTGAAAAACTTTTCTGGTGTGACGATTAAAAAAACTATCAGCAGGTTATAATGTTAAGATAATTATTTTTTAATAGCTGGATGCCCGCACTATATTTGCAAAATACCTTTGTATCACTACTATTTCTTTGAATCGAAAATGTATAGTATTGGTTGTTACGATTTAAATTATATTCAGAAGTTAAAAAATCGTAAAACGCTAAGATATAAAAATGAAAAAAACATTATAGGTACTATTTTTAAACCCAAATTTTCTTTATACTTACTATTTTTGTATCACTATCTGGTATTTTAATGTATATATATTTTTCGTTCTTCTCTTCTTCTCTTTTGCTTAGGACTGCGTGTGTTATTTCATAATGACAAATAACGATTTTCCAAATTCAGTTCAAACTATATAAACTCAACAACAAACATATTTTTAGGATTATTCTTGTAGGTACATTGCACAATACATACTAACTCGTATTTTCACTTCATATAGGTAATACATCATAGCCTAATATACAGATTTTTTTCTTGTTTACACTTTGTAATACCATAAAGTAAATATGGTAATACACAACGTTTTTCAAATACTGTTCAAATGTCTATGACAAGATGTGTCAAAGTAATGTGTCAAAACGATGTTTGTGAGGTGTGTTACGCTTTTCGTGCGTTCGTGTACTTTAATACGAACAAATTTATAGAAATGAAGAATAATCATTTCCGAGGCTTTAATAAGTAACTACAAGTAGCTAAAAATTCCAATTAGCAATAAGTAATTACGTTTTATGCAATTATATTGGAATTCTTAATATTAATAATAATTTTTTAAGTGGATTGCTGCGTTCAACGCTTCCGTACTTTTTTCATTGAACGGGATTTTGCGCATTATATAAGGGGTCGGATACTTAAGTGGTGTCTAGTATTTCCTCTTTTAATTATTTTATTCATCGTTACAAAAAGTTTATTAAACTTGTTATTTACAAATACTGAAGAAAGCTCAATTCTTGATTGATGAATTCTTACTTATTTGTAAATAGCAGGTTTGATACATTTGTTTTGAGATGAATAAAATAAATAAAGAGGAAATAACAGACACCACTGGCATATATAACAATAATTAGCATATTAAAATTGCAAGTAAAAATTTGTTTTTAGGATAAATATAAAAAAAATTGTATTAATGGCTGAAATTTTTTCAGAAATATTATTTTACATATTATGTACAACAATTTAAAATCATTTGTGTATTTTTTAAATAAATAATAAAAACCTTTTATGATTATGAAATGTTTTATTTTAATTGAAGCATGTGAAAATAAAATGATTCTGAAATCAAAATGCAACTATATTCGTTCTGGGTCAAAACCTGCAAGTGGCTGTTCTCACCAAAGCAACCGGCGACCGCAACGCAACTGCAACGCAACTGCAAAGCGACTCGGCGCTAATATTTAAATACGAGTGTTCCCACCTACTCAACGGCAACGCAACTGCAACGCAACCAGTTGCTAACTGGTTGCGTTGCATACCGCGTCGCTGGCAAGAACTGCTGCCATGACGGACGAAACGGCAAAAACTTTAAATTTTGTGGCCCTCATTGAAGCGCACAGATGCTTATATGATTTTAACAGGATCATTATTCAATTCCTGCGCCACTATATAAAAACTATGTCCCAAATTTGTGGTATAAAAAGGGTTAACCCAAAATTTTCGGTATGTTTTTTTTACGCTTATTCAGTAGCAAGTATACAGCGGCCATATTTTCATCTGACGAGGACGACATTTTGTTCAGGACTACCTCAACAAGAGACTTCAAAACAGTTGATTTCAGTGAGAACACAAGAGGAACGCAACTAAAGTTGCGGTCGCGTTGCCGTTGCCAGTTGCTTTGGTGAGAACAGCCCAGCAACGCAACTAAAGTTGCGGTTGCGTTGCAGTTGCGTTGCGGTCGCCGGTTGCTTTGGTGAGAACAGCGCCTAACACTTTATACTGCCATGGCACTTCTCCTTCAGGAGACATAAAATATTCCTTCAGGCCGTCTCTCATTGTGTATGAGTGTCTTGCAGCACGATTTCCTGAGAGACGTCCTACAGATTGTAATGGATCCACTTCATCTCGCCAAGTGCCTTGACAATCTTCTGTATCAATAAAACCTGGTGGGCAGTAGGAAGTATCGCCTGTTTTTAAATTTTCATATTTAACATAATTATGTAAACAGACCGTAGCTTGCAAAAAGGTGTCGATGTTTTCAACATTCGCAATAATGGTTGTTTTAAAGAGCCTCCAACGGTTAACTAGAATTCCAAAAGCATTCTCAATTACTCTCCTTGCTCTAGAAAGTCGGTAATTGAAAATTCTTTGTTCATTTGTAAGTCCACGACCAGGATAGGGTCTCATAATATAAGGTTTCAAAGGGAAATCCTCGTCAGCCACAATTGTATATGGTTGAATTAGTCTTGAGTTTGGTACTGCAGCAGGTGGAGGTACATTCATTTTGTTGTCTTCGAGCATGTTTCCAAAGACAGAGTTTTTAAAAATACCACCGTCACTTTCAGATCCATAGGCTCCTATGTCGACCAGTGTAAAAAAATAGTTAGCA
Source organism: Hemicrepidius hirtus (assembly GCA_963082805.1). Classification (NCBI taxonomy): domain Eukaryota; kingdom Metazoa; phylum Arthropoda; class Insecta; order Coleoptera; family Elateridae; genus Hemicrepidius; species Hemicrepidius hirtus. The sequence continues at coordinate 14,379,950 of OY720161.1, forward strand.
TCACAACATGCTAACAGAACAACGCTAAAGGTCTTTTTGTAGTTGAAGTGAAGGCTGCCCGTTTTTGAAGGCGCTTGTATTTGCACATGTTTACCATCCAGAGCTCCTAGACAATTAGGAAAATTCCAGGTATCGTAAAACCCTTTGGCTATAGTTTCCCACTCTTTTGCTGTAGATGGTGCCTTTAAATACTTTGTGTGAAGAACTTCCCAAATTTGCTTCGCAGTTTCTTTTAAAATGTAATGCACCGTGGAATGCCCCAAATGGTATGACCATGCTATGGACTGCATCGAGCAACCCTGGGATAGAAAACTAAAATACAAATATTAGGTAATGTTTGAAAATTTTTTTATGCTACCTATACTTTAAACGTTATAACTTACTGTAATGTTACTGCTAACCGCTCTTCAGGGCAAACAGAATCTGGCAACTTTCGCTTCCTTCCAATGAGTGGTGTAATCATGTGCAACAGTTTGTCGAACACCTCGACTCTCATACGAGTATACTTAAAAAATTGTTCTGGGTCTTCATCGGTATAAAATAAGCCTTGCAAAACCCCATAGTACTTCTATTTCTATTAATACTCCTGGTTTTAACTATTCTTCGACGAACTGTTTTTTCAACCTCTTTTGTTATCACGTACCACAAAAGAACTGTGGCAGCAACAATTACGTCGTCTTCATCCATGATATATTTATACGCTTTTTGAAATAATAATAAACTCAAAACGACACCTCAGTTCATTGAACTACACCAAATTTTGAAACTGACAGATCAACAGCAGAAAACTGAAATTATTATTCTATTGCGCATGCGTAAGTACAATGTGTCAAAGAACTATGAATGCCTCATACGATTTTACGGTTAGCGATACGGTACAGAACGGTACGTCCAATACCGTACGGCTACTCTGAATCCAGCTTAAGTTTTAAGAATTCCGAAGATAACTTAGTGGGCTTTGTGGACGCGGATTGGGGTAGCGACGACAATGAAAGGAAATCGTACACGCATAGCATTCAAATTTGGTAATTGTCTCATATCGTGGGAGTCGAAAAAACAGAGGTGCGTAGCTCAATCCACCATGGAAGCAGAATATAGCTGCGTTCGGCTATTCTATCCCTTTTGCACTTTTCACTCTAACTGCTCTTTAACCGTTCGATTATCTCCCCCAGAGTAAGTGGAGTACGTGTTTTGACGTTCGTTTATTCTCGTTGAGAGCAAAAAGAGTTGACTCTAAAAACCCTAGCTAAATGTGGTGAATGCACGGAGTGAACTTGCGCATTAAAGGGTTTGTCCGGTTTTCCCAAGTTTTTTCTAAGCAAGTGCCAGATAAGTGAGGTTATAGTTAAACCAACTGTCAAAACCAATGGTTAAAACTGTTAAATCCAGATTAAATCTGCAAATGCAAACCATAGCTTAGATACTTATATACGATGCAAACTGTTGAAACAATGGCGCCCATTACTGCTGCAACTCATGCCCTGATAGTGGATGAAAATTCAGGCGTGGTTGTTCAAGAGGGTAAAATTTTAATTCAAAATATTTTGGGTAAGTAGGTACTACCACTATCACTAGTTTAATAAATCACAGGTTTAAAGTAACTATAGGTATATTCCAAGTTATTTTCTAGATTTGTCAAGACTATCTTTCTTTCAGATCAAGAGTGCTACTTTGTTCCTCTATCTGATGAAATAATTAATGAATTCCACTTAGACATTGATGCACAGTGCAATAGTAATAACGATAATGAAAAGGACACAAATGCAATTAATTCCGATCAGAAAATGTGGACCAAAGAAAACACACTTTTTTTAATTGATTAAGTAAAAAAATATGACCACGAATTTTCCACGTCCATAAAAAAAAATGTATGGAAAAAGATTGCAGAAAGATGCAAATCTGCAAATAAAAACATTTCGGCAAAAGAGTGCGAGACAAAATGGAAGGCTCTAAAGAGAACATATAAGTCGTGCCTTGCACATAACAGCACTTCAGGTCAGCGTAAGAGATATTGGGAATACTTTGACAACATTCATGACATAATGTTAAAAAGCCTGAAATCACACCTGTTGCAGTATGTAGCAGTATAGCTGGATTACATGTGAATCCTGGTGGTAATTATGCTAATTTCTTTTTGTATGGAATATAATAGGTACATGTGAAATTCGCAGATTCAGAAGCTTCCACATCGTCTGGCGGTGGATGCAACCCAAATAATGAAAAAGAAGAGAGCAGTTTTTCTAGAAAGCGCAAGTTAAAGATCAATCAATCAGATATTCGTCATAAAGAAAAGATGCAGAGAATGGATCGCTTTAATGACTTATTTGAAAGAATGGTGGAAAAAATGTAAATGTTTTGTATTTTTTACTTTTCTCCTTAGAAGCAGATGTTTGTTTAAATATTATATTCCTAGAATTATTTTTTGTTTTATTGGGAGTATCAAAACGTTAATTTAAAGTAAAACGCTACTGTTAATCTAATAAATATATTTTGTAAAACAAAACAAGTTCAGTTTGTGGTCTTAATTCCTATCTCTTAAAATAAATGGTAAATTATTCAAAATTCCCTCCCTTTTTCTGATTGCATCATTACCAGGTTCGTCTTCATCTATCTCGCGATAATTATATGGGTTATTGATGTTTTCCAGTCGTATTTCTTCATTCACGTTAATTAAATCATCTAGGTGATCTCCCTCCATAATACATGCATTATGCAATATGCAAGCCGAAACTATAAGTAATACAATTAAGTCCATTCTGACGGTTTCCACGAACTTTAGTCTTCTGAACCTGCCCTTCAATAATGCAAAAGCATTTTCAATTTTTACACGTGCTTTACTTAATACAATGTTGAAATTATGCTGTCTACGAGTTAGATAACCATTATTTTTAAAACCCACCATTAATGTTGTATCAAGTTTGTATGCTAAGTCACCAATTAAATGGTTATCATCAAAAAACCGGATAGAATTGTTATGAATACGTTGATACAGCTCGGATCTCCTGTACAATGTATAGTCATGTAGAGAACCTGCTTCACCTGTGTATACATCAGTGAATAGCATTTCATGATCACATACACCTTGCAAAAGAATGGAATGAAAATTTTTCCGGTTGACGTAGGAATTAGGGTTATGTTTTGGGCGTAAAATTTTAATATGGGACCCATCAATACATCCGATAATACCTATAAGAATAAACTATTTCATATAGGTGCACAAACTCGTTCAATACATTCTTAAATTATATTACCATTAAAACCATTTCCAGCAAACTGGTTGGAAATAACTGTTTGTCTTTGTCTGTCTGGCCAATTGATTACTTTGAAGCGTTGATTCACATTTAAGAGCACTTTGCAAGTTCTGCATAAAACATCCCATGCAGTTGACTTGGTAACACCAAATCGATCTGCAACTGACCTGATATTATATAATTATTAATTGCACCATTAAAATGTGTATGATTAAACTCAGTGTCTTAATATCTCACCTAAAACTCTCTAAATTTCCAAGATACCACAAAGTTATCATCAATTCTTTTTCAACAGCCATATGAGGGAAACCAACCTTATTTCCATTATTTTCTACAAAAACTGCCATTTTAAGAAGAAGAGCTTCAAAAGTAGTTGGATTCATTCGAAAGTGACTTTTAAATTGGTGGTCAGTCATATTAAGAACCGTCACTTCTGCGTACCTATCAACTTTTTCAACAATAACATTATCTTCTTTTTCTGAAGAATCGTTAAACAAAACTTCTTTTGCATAAACACAAATTGCACGTACATGATACATCCTATGTTGTTACGTTAGTTGTGGTTATGTTCTGTTTAACACTTGACACTTGACAAATTGTCACTCTGGCGACGCGTTCGGAAATTACTAACTCATTTAACTCCGCAATCACGTGACTAAAATTTCACTCTTGTTCTACTCCAACTCTGTGACGAATAGCCGAACGCAGCTTATGTTGGCTTATCGGAGTCAAGTAAAGAAGCGGTATTTTTGAAAAATCTAGTTCATCAAATAATTGGATTAGATGAACCAGTTAAAATGTACAATGACAATCAAGGAGCTATAGAATTAGTAAAGAACCCAGTGCACCACAAAAGAACAAAGCATATTGATATTAGATATCATTATATTCGTGATTGTTACGAAAGAAAGGGTATCACGTTAATTTACATGCCGACTTCAAAAATGCCGGCCGACGTGATGACCAAGCCTTTAGGTAGAATAAAATTTAATGAATGTATTTCTAATTTAAGTGTGTCAAATGTATGTTCAGTTAGTAAGTAGATGTCACATTAGATTAGAAAAGGCGAGAGTGGTAAAATAATTATTATATTCAATATGGAGGAGTGTTGTGAATTAGCAATTCGCTATATTTATATATAATAATTAAGACACTGTTTATGTTTTGTTTGTTGCTATGACAGCCTTGCTGTATAATGTTTTTGTTTACATAAAATAAAATCTCCATGTAAGAAACATGTCACATTGTGATTCTATTAAAAATAAAGTTAATTTAACTAAATTCATTGTGTTTTATAAAATAAACATCACATTCATTGCTACTTCTACATTAGGTACTTCTACTAGAATTTGCATCTTGACTTGGAATATCTCTAGGGCTGATGCTAATCCGAATGGTAGGCGTTTACATGAATATCGTCCCCAACGGAGTTGCGAATGTTAAAATTGTTTTGGTACGTTCTGTTACGGGGATCTGCCAGAATCCTCTTTTACAGTCTATAACTGTAAAGTACTTTGAAGAATGCAGCTTAGTAGCAATTTCTTCAACTGATGATAATGGGAAATGCCTTCTAAGAATGTTCTTATTAACTTCAGTTAAATCGATGCAAATCCTTAGCTTTCCTTTACTTGTGGCAATTACCATTGGGGAAATAGTAGAGTGCTCGCGGTTGAAAAAGTCGCCAAAAAAGTGAGTTTGCGGGCACTCGGAGGTAAAAAGCTATGACCTAGCAAAAAATGTTCTCTATGCCCTAAGGATTCAAAATCTGCAAGTCGTCAAAAGGTCGTCCTGTGCAAAACGGTACTAGACAAAATTTTTGAGTTAGTGTCACAGCAAGAAACTTCGGTATTAGAAGTAGCTGCCAAAAAAAATTCAAAAGGTTTTCTGTGGCCTTTCTATTTTTAAAAATTAATTAAATTTTGACAAATGCACGGCCCCTTACGGAGCTAAACTAATAAAAACGCGATTATCTCCGTTCGAAAGTACACAAATTTCTAATTATTTTCAAGCTCTTTGCGGTTTACACCGCGATATAATCTAAAGTACAACAGCTATGAAAAAATCGATTGGTGATCAATTGTAGGTTGATTCATGCCGATTCTCATGGTGTGTATTACATAATTTTAGCAATTGCAATAATCAAACAAATAACATAAATAGAGCGAGGTGCAAATAAATAGAATTTGTCGTTTTGTGGCTGCCGCATGTCCCGGTCTTGGTGAGTCACGCTGCTTCGCTGCATACCCCTTACTGCACTCATCTCCGTGCCTACATTTAGCGGTTCTTCAATGTAAGCAACATTTTATTCTGCTTTATTAAAAGTTGTATAATTTTTTCTGATATTTCAAAAAAATAAATGATTATTCTTATACTCTTTAACCCCTACCTGTAATCGGTTCTGAAAACTCAACAATAAAAAAGAAAAACAATAAAATTTCAAAATATCAGTTTAATGGTTTAAGCAATCAACGATTTAAGGTAGCTATATCAAAAATTCAACTGCTACAAGAAAAACACAAAAATTCAATCACTGTCAGATTCATTAGAGACTTCCAAAACATCCCATGGTCTATTTTGAAGTTTCATAGAAGAATTATTACATGACTTCTGTCCCATGCAATGACACGAACCAATACAACAAATATTATTTCTGCGACAACTGCACGAATTGTATCTGCAATCACAATATATTAGTTATTAATTTGTTGTTAACTTTATTGCACAAATCCGAACTTACCTGTTTTACAACCACATGTAGTTAAAATTGTCACTTCTGTTGGAAACGATAGTTGTACCTGTAAAATTGGCACAACTTTTCCATTTTCCAATTTCCATCCATAGTCGGAAATATCTGGTAGCACTGGCCTAGGGTTCAAACTATTTAACCAAATGTTTGTTTGATAGTGTACTCTTAGGCAGTGCTGTCTTAAGCTGTCGATTGTGGGTGGAAGTTTGTCAATGGTTTTTGACACTGCCAGCACCCCTCTTAAATAGTCTAGGGAAGAAATGTCTGGATTACTGGTATACAATTTGATAACAAACTCGTTCATTTTTTTGAATAACGCTTCATCAAACTCTTTCACACCAACGTTATCAAGTAAATGGCAGTGCAATAGATACGTTTTCCAACAATGTTTTTTTCCCATGCCGGAAAACTGGCTAGTTGTGTCGCACCCTGTCAAGGCATGGAATGCTGGTAAGTTTTTTTAAAATAAGAGGGTCCATATTAATGCAGTGGACAGCAATAAATCGAGTAGTATCCTTAGTTCCTACTTTCATCCACACTTGAGTAGTTAAATGCTCTCTAAAGTGTGTAAGTAATACCAGGACGTCAGTATCTTTGCAATCAATTATGCACCTTGCGACGCTCTTTCGGTTCGGGCGTCAAATTTGACGACGCTTCTGGTGAATGAGGGGTATGCCGGGTTTGGGGCGGAATTGTTTGTCTGCTTAAACACAACAATTCTGCGGGAGTCTCGGGCGCCAGATTTTATTAAGGAGTTTTCTCTCCAGCGGCTTCGTTGTATACCTGGTGAAACGAAGACCTGGGTAGCTTCAGTGAAGAAAGTAAATGTCCAGGGGTCGATTCTTCTTCCACGTGGAAAACTGAAAGCTTTTAGAAGCAGAACATGCACACGCAAATAAATCATACACCAAACGCTATAGAAAGAATTTATATTAAACAACAATATATTACACTTTGTACAAACCAATTATTACCTAAAATACGGTTGCGCAAGCCAGCCACAAGCGGTGCGTTAAGTAGCGGGCGAATAAAAAGCGGGGCAAAGCAATGTTTTGGTACAAGCGGTTATAGCAAGCGGAAAATAAAACAATCGACTTTATAATTACCAGAGCTATAATCTCTATTAAAATTGTAAGGTGCCACCTGTACTGAAACGGTACTCAAAACTAAACTAAACAAAAAAAAATATTCTAAACAATTAAATGAAACCAGGGTCGGAACAGGAAGGGCAGGCTCTATTTAATTCTACCCAGAAGTAGGTGACGAGTACACAGGGATATGCACTACTGTACGGGTCAGCCACTCCAAGTAAAAATAAACCAAGCAAATAAACAGGCCGGGAAGAAACAAACACGGAGGGTTTCACTTAGATCACCGGAGAAGATGTCTAGTCGCAGAACCGAATCTCGCAAACTAGCCAAATGCCCCAAGTCAATAAGCTACACAGCTCTATTTAATTCTACCCAGAAGTAGGTGACGAGTACACAGGGATATGCACTACTGTACGGGTCAGCCACTCCAAGCAAAAATAAACCAAGCAAATAAACAGGCCGGGGAGAAACAAACACGGAGGGCTTCACTTAGATCACCGGAGGAGATGTCTAGTCGCAGAACCGAATCTCGCAACCTAGCCAAATGCCCCAGGTCAATAAGCTACACAACTCTATTTAATTCTACCCAGAAGTAGGTGACGAGTACACAGGGATATGCACTACTGTCAGCCACTCCAAGCAAAAATAAACCAAGCAAATAAACAGGCCGGGGAGAAACAAACACGGAGGGCTTCACTTAGATCACCGGAGAAGATGTCTAGTCGCAGAACCGAATCTCGCAAACTAGCCAAATGCCCCAGGTCAATAAGCTACTCGGCGGAATTACCTATCTCTCCGGAGAAGACGTCTAGTCGCAGAACTGAATCTCGCAAACTAGCCACTACCACAGGTCAATAAGCAACTCGGCGGAAATGACAAGAGTTCCTAAAAATCGGCTAAGTCCAAACTGGGACTTAGTACAAAACCAAAACAATAAACTAAACGGCTAAGTTCAATTCGGAACTTAGAAAAATAATTTTAAAATTGAAATCGGCTAAGTCTTTACCAAACACTCAGAAAAATGCTAACTTGAAAACTAAACTTGGCACCAAACACTTTAAAGAGTATTAGCTCACCTGGAGATGATCCTCGAAACTGGAGTTTACTGTTGTTGTACTGGAGCAGAAGACATCAAGAACTTATTACTCTGGACTCAAAATTCGCCTTTTATAGCCGGCGAATTCAAGTTGAGAGATACGCGGCCCCGGCGAAAGTGGGAAAATCAAAAGTGAAAGTGGGGCCACGCCATGGATCGGCCGCTCGAGCTACGGTCGAGCGCTATCAGATTGCACGGCCAAATAAATTTACAATTTACAATGAAAACAGGTAAATAAATACAAATAACAATTAAACCGGGTTAACTAAAATTAATTAACTGGTGTACTAACACCGAAAATGATTAACTAAATATATTAGCCCTAATAAAATACTTAAAAATTGGCAAATTAAATAATTACAGGTAAACTAAAATATTAGAATATTGCATTTACTATGGAAAATAACTTAAAAATTAGTAACTTCGTTACAACCTTGTATAACCAGTCTCTTTGCAGATAAAACGTGTAAGAGTATTCTAGTATCTGCTTGTTCCTGGTCAGAAATAAGCAAATTACTAGCACCGTCTTCGAGCGCAAAATTACATTTATACTCATTAACGTTTTTAAAACCACCACTTGTAACGAAATCTATTGTTTCAGATAGGGAGTACTTCAATAGTTGATGTGATAAAAAATTTGTTAACTGCTTCTTATTGAATGTTGAATGAATAAATAAATGCCATTGCTGTGGTAACGTAACGTCATTCGAGTCGATTATTTTATCAATGGTATTTTCTGTAGTGGCTCTTTTGGAACGAGTGCAACTTTTGATTGATCCATCCATATAGTGATCAAGAACTACATCAATTCTATGCGCGTTAAAATTGTTTTTAAATATAATCGAATTAAATACTTTTGCATAATCCCCAAATGTCTTTGCTTTTTCCGGTTTTCCCAGACCTTGTACAACGGCCATCCTATCAAAAATATGGCAGGTTCGGTGATTCCCATTGGCTGGAAGAGCTTGCACAGAATTAGCAAATGTTTCGATTATATTACCTAAAATGCTTTTATTAGTTGGTATTCCCAATCCTCCATTGACGCCTAAAGCCATTGGATATGATGTTAATTCGTACTTGAAAATTTCTTTGTAACTCACTTCTCTCCCCATTTCTCTCGCTGCTAAAATTCTTTGCAGAAACTCTTGCCCCTGCTGCCAATCCTTTTTCTTTTCGAGTTTGCCTTTTTTGGGTTTCAAAAGTTGCAATTTTAACAAGTTAAGTTTTTTAAGCGGTTTATAAAAATCCTTTGTATCCATTATTTCTACAAACTTATTCATTGCGCTTCTACCCTTTTCTAAAATGCCCAATAATACATCTTCTATTACTTTTGGCACAACTTCATTTGTAGAAATGCATACCAAGTTGGAATCGTCTCTGTCAAAAACTCTAAACTTGATGAATTGATCCTGTAACCTCATCACAGACTGCTCATCCAGCACAATTCTTTTGGCTCCAGTTTCGATATTTTGACTCGTAGGATCACAAATAATTTTGTTTTCGACGGAGGACTTGAAAGTGCCGATCATTAAACCAATCTCGTTGTAACTTAAGTACCACTCGTCTAGTCTGGTACAATTCTTTGTTAAACCAACAATGCCACCAGCGTCCTTGGAATTTTTATTCACATGTTCAAGGGCTTGATCTACTGAAATTGTGTTAAAGTAACCTGGCAAACGTTTTACCACGAAATTTCCAGAAACAAATTCATCGTAAATCTCAGGGGCGGAATGTTTGCAAATTTAACATATCTAATAAATATACCGATCCCCATCTCGAATAGTTTGTGTGGTCGTAAGCAAAAAGAAAAGGTAACATTTTTTCGAAGCTTTTCAGTTTCAAGTTCCCAGTTTCCCGTCCGTTCACTATACAGGAATTCTAACAAAATTTCTACAAGGTCGATATATGTCATCCAAAATCTAAATGTAGGCGATTGCGATGTTACGAATTCATTGAACTCATTCGAAAACTCTTTGCAAGTGTCGACAATTCGTGAAAAAGATTTCAAATCTTTTTTTTCTTTAATGTCATTACAGAGCTCTGCTGATAACAATCGCACCAAATTAACTTTATGTATTTGATCACTTCTACAATCAGTCAACCACTTCTCGAATACCGAAACAACAATTCTCATTAAACTCTCGTAGGTGAGCTTATGAGCTCTAATACCCTTATTCCATTTTTTTCCACTGAAAATCCCTGCTACAGTTGCTTCTCCATACATACCACTTTCCAGCCAAACATCTCGCAGTCCAGAAGTTTCCATGTACTGTCCAATGACTTTTAGAAAATTTAGCATTATGTGAAAACCGCCTAGACGCACGATATAATGTTCGCATTCTTCTGATTTAAGCCATTGAATTTCCTTTGCTTTAAAATATATTGCTTGGTCAAAGGTAATTACCGTGTATCGGATATTTAGTTTTTTTGCGATATTGTTGCATCTCGTCATGGTTGTCCATACAGTATCGTATTCCGAAGCAACGTAAGGTAAAAGTGGTAAGTACCCATGTAACGTGGTAATAGAATCTGTATGTGCCAATAATTTATTGAAACCAGACCATTGTGGTACGACCGTATCTTCTTCAATTAAGCCTGCGTTTGTAATTCTACAAAAAATCCATGATAAATTATGGTGTCGAATGAAATTTTCATGTTCTGTTTGCAGAACTTCCTTATTTTTTATTAGAGGGGTTGGTTTGTCAGCTTTATTTACATGAATTTTTCGTAGCAGATGAAAATTTTCTGGAACTTCTAATTTTTCTTTGTATGGTAAGAGTTGAAGTTCTTGCTTTAATTCGTTATTGCCTGGACCTTTTTGGAACACTACCATTTGTGTTCCGTGAAACGTCGGTGATTTGTCCAATGTTTCTTCTAATATATCGATGTTATCAGCTGCGAATTGAAGAAATCTATTAGCCACTAGTTGTCTGGGAATTTACTGTATAATCATTTGTAATATATTTATTGATTTCTTCTTGAGCGATGGTATTTCTTAACCTTAAAACTTCTTTGTAAGATACACTGTGCCCACAATTATGAAGTGTTTCTATGAGCTTTTTTGATTTAGTTTGCTGATGAATAACAAGCCCTAAGGCAATGTGTTTAGGAGTAACTTGCCGAGTCTTTGAAGCTGCGTAAATTATATCTTGACATATATTTAATACTACTTGATTTTCACAGTCATCAGGAATAGCAGTTAAAAGACTAACGATCCAAATAAGAATTTCAGGTATGTGCTTTTTGTATTTATTTATATCCAAATTTTTATATTCCTTAAAGTCTGGAATTTGATCAATTTTTAATTTAATATCACTGCAAATTTTGTGAATTTGTGATAATTCTGAAGTACCAGTAAAAACTGGCCTGTAATCCTGATCAACCAAGTTATTTATTTGCGAATGAAAACTGTCTGACGTGGATAATTTCGGAATTATTATATTTGACTCCTTGGGATTTTCTGGACGAATAATTTCAAATTTATTTTCCAGAGCGTCTTTCACTAATCTCACTAAGTGTTTTTTTGATTTGACACCGTTCAAATCTACGTATCGATTATACACAGAAGTAACAGTGAAACATTTTCCTTTTTCCAAACCTCTACCAAGTTCTTGCACAATTGTATTTAAAGGTTCATCAGTGTCTGCTATTTTCTGGCTTGTATTCGGGGTTGGAATTGCAGCAGCTTTTAGACATTTTTTCCAGTCTAAATTAAAACAATTTACATGATATTTCACTTCCATCGCAATTAAGTCATTAGAACCAATTCTTTTCAAAATAGTGTTATTTCTTTTGGAAATAGCTTTAATTTTTTTCTCTGTATTTTCTGTTAATACCTGCGAAAGTCTTTTACGATTAGACCTCTTTTGACAGAAAGCACATTTGTTAATATCAAAAATATCTTTCCGCAATGATACTGCTTTATCTTCCTCCAAAATTGACACTGATGTTTCTGATTCTTCCTTTTTACATCTTTTACGCAGGACTTCTCTATTCTTTGTGCTAGTATAACCTGCGTAACAGCTCTTATGCCAAATTAAACATTGACTTTTATCTTGCTGCTTACTTAATGAAATCACTTCACGCATTTTTTGATCGACAGTTTTTGTTAATTTCTCTCTAATTTTCATACATTCTGCCAACTTTGTCTGTGATTTGTCAGAGCCGCTCATTAAATTTCCATAGCCGTTTTTGCAAATCAAACACTGCTTCAGAGGTTTCAAGATGTTCAATTTACATTTTGTCTCAAGCTCACTTTCTGAACTTGTACTTTCCGAAATATCCATATTCTTGGAGTTTTTTATAAAACTATAAAAAATAATAAATCGTAAAAATATAACCTTAATCGCCTCCGTTGCAGTATGCTTACATTCTCGTTTCAAGTAGAAATATCACCACTAATTAAGTCACCAACACTAAAATTTTTTGAAAATTAACGTCTGGATTGCGAAACTGCAATTGCAGCGCTACTGAAATGTAGGCACGGGGCTGAGTGCAGCAAGGGGTATGCAGCGAAGCAGCGTGACTCACCAAGACCGGGACATGCGGCAGCCACAAAACGACAAATTCCATTTATTTGCACCTCGCTCTATTTATGTTATTTGTGTGATTATTGCAATTGCTAAAATTATGTAATACACACCATGAGAATCGGCATGAATCAACCTACAATTGATCACCAATCGATTTTTTCATAGCTGTTGTACTTTAGATTATATCGCGGTGTAAACCGCAAAGAGCTTGAAAATAATTAGAAATTTATGTACTTCGGAGATAATCGCGTTTTTATTATTTTAGCTCCGTAAGGGGCCGTGCATTTGTCAAAATTTAATTAATTTTTAAAAATAGAAAGGCCACAGAAAACCTTTTGAATTTTTTTTGGCAGCTACTTCTAATACCGAAGTTTCTTGCTGTGACACTAACTCGAAAATTTTGCCTAGTGCCGTTTTGCACAGGACGATCTTTTGACGACTTGCAGATTTTGAATCCTTAGGGCATAAGGAACATTTTTTGCTAGGTCATAGCTTTTTACCTCTAATGTCCCACGACTGTCAAGTTAGAGGTCGCCGTGCACTCTACTAAAACTGCTGGCGTAGCCTCCTTGGTTGGCTCTATTACTTCCACCTGTACCATTTTATCTAGTTCCTCTTTTACATTTTCTCGTATTTTATATGGAATTCTTCGAGAAGCGATATTTTTTAAAATTTGGTTCCTCGATAAGGTCCATTTCATATACAAAATCTTTCATGCAAGCTAGCCCTTTGTAGATTTCGTTTTTAATTTGAAGACTTTCAATTCTTTTTACCAAGTTCAATGTCGTGCAGGCCATTCCTCCTAGTACTGGTTCAATTTCCTCCCGTACTACAATTCTACCTGTTTTGTTATTTACTCTATTGCATTTGAGTATGACTTATCCTAAAACAGATAATTTATGATTGCTGAATGAAATTAAATTTTTAGCTTTAGATGAACTAATTTCTAGGTTTAACTTATCAACTATATTCGCTAAAATATTGCATTGTGCTCCTGTATCAAGCTTTACTTTTATAGGGTTGTTTACGAATTCTATCGTAATACACCATTCATCTTCTTCTTTCTCTGCTTTGTTTATTGTTCCCACATAAAATTCTTCCTCCGATTCCTCTATATCGCTTTCTTCATCTAGTCGATTCACTTTTGAGTATCTTCGGTACGATGATAATGGCTTTTCATTTCTTGTATTACTATTCGCATTGACACAGCACTTTTCATAGTGATTCATTTCACTACATTTCTTGCATTTGTGTCTATAGGCTGGGCATTCGGCTCTTCCATGTTCCGTAGCACCTTTTTTGCAATGAAATGTATTCTGTGTGGCATTTTTATTGAATTTAGTTGGTTTGCTTTTTTGTTTTTTCACATTACCCACCTTTTGCTGACTAGTATTTATTACTAGAGTCTAGTCGTCAGACCGGAGGATCACCTTCGGAACCCGAACGACTGCGCAGTAGAGGCGGGAAATTTTGTAAAGTGCACTTGCACTTAGGCCCGGAATTACAATCTCGGTTTAAACCACAGCGTCCCAGTTAAACTTCAGAATACAAAGGGAAATCTTGGGGAAATCCGAAGTTAAACTCCAGTCTGTGATTTAAACTGAGATTGTAATACCGGGCCTTATTGAATTACAGCATTTCTCGCAGTTTAATGAAGTACGCTATTAGACAATATATAGGTTAATAACCGTACAGTGCCTAATTATTTATCTAATTGTTCTTTTGTTTCATTTTTTAATGGCAGGAAGCTACTTAGTCTCTTACTTAGTGATTTGAAATTTTTGATCGACCGCCATTCTGTTATTTACTATTAACAGCCTGTATACTTTATTTTGTAGTAATAGTAGTAATAGCAGCAATATTAGTACATTAAAGTATGTTGACCATTAACTCTGAATTATTATTATTTTTCATTCGCCTGATCATTATTATTGAGCCTCACTTCGGCTGTTATCGGCGATCCTCTGGTCTGACGACTAGACTAGTGTATTTAATTCGGCTATTTGTTTACTTGCCAATTTTTCTTGATTTGGCTCTTGCTATTGCAGCAGTTTGTTAATGTGTTATTGTTATAGTCTGGGCACGCTAAAGGTGCATCTACGTCATCAATTTTTTAATGGCGTCCATGACGTCATCAATTACTCTGTTTATATTTATTTATTGTTTCTTAAAACGTCGTTTGCTTTAATGTGTTTCTCAAACTGTCAGAGTGACGTTTGAGCAATATACACACAATAAAAAAAACAACAATGATCATGTGCTTAAATAAAAACTTATAGGACGAAAAAGATACTAATTAGTAAACGTTTTTATTTTTTGCAGGAATAATATGAATACAACTAATTAATAAAAATAATAACTGTAAAATATCTTTCGATGGGCTTGTAAAAAGCATACTTTTAATACGTAATTCGCAAAAAAAATTACAGTTTTATACTATTTCAAGATTGGTACTACAAAATTACCAGAAAATGCGATTGATGACGTAGATGCACCATAAAGCTGCCTTTCCTGCTACGGAGATTCGGTGAATTGGGTATCTGGAGATTCATCTGATTGGTTACTGATGGTCACGTGCTACCTTCCCCTCAATCGCCGATGTCCTGAAGAGCAAGTTGGTTCAATTTCAACTTTTCGCCGGGTATTTAGTATTTTATCTAGTGACATTTCATGTTTGTGTATTTTATGAAGTTTACCAACATTAATATAAATATTTGATCTTAACCTATATTATAAAATAGAGTTTTTGGTATCAAAACTTTATTTATAACAAAAACATGAATCGTAGAAAATTATTATTTCTATTATTATTGTGGAGAAGGAATAAAATGAAGAATGCGGTAATTCAAAAAAGGAAATGTGTTGCCAGAGTGAGTACAACTTTAGTTTTTAAAACAATTTTACTTGGAAATACATAATTATTATACTACTTAAATTAAAAAGTATTTTTTTATAGGTACCTACACAGAATTTTGCAACAAAGAAATGCGATGGGTGTAGGTGGTTTAATCGAAGAACTTCAACTTGTTAAGTTTTCTAGTTTTGCTTAATAATTGTTTATTTAATTTAAGCAATTTAACTTCTACATAAAAATACATAAAATACATACAATCGTGATGAACGTTGGAAAAAGATCAGTTACTAAAATGTTCTGCGCACATTCTGCGCTTTATAGCGCAGACGCACTTAAAGACAAATTGCAGCGCCAAATACAAAGTTAATATTCAATTCAGTATTTCAACACCCTTCCTCAATTTGCATTCCTTAACAATAACAAAAAAACTAATGTAATATAAACATATATAAATCATTCCATTATTTCACTACTACAAGTTAAACCTAGTTTTGAACGTAAAACTATAAATTGATTCCCAGGTAATCCTTTCGTTAGGATGTCTGCTGTTTGTTCTTGAGATGAAATGTATTTTACATCTACAATTCCTGTTTGATACAAGTCCTTGATAAAGTTGTACTTAATATCAACATGCTTCAGACGTTTGTGTTCCCATTTAGTTAATAAATGTATGCACGATTGATTATCCTCATGAATCATTATTGGTAATTCAGGAATGACATCCATTTCTACTAATAAATTTTTCATCCAAATCAATTCAGTAGCTGCAGTTGCTAACGAGATGTGCTCTGCCTCCGTTGAAGACAGTGCAACCGTAGTTTGCTTCTTCGTTCCCCAATACACAGTATTTCCGAACACTTCCAGTATGTAACCAGTTGTGGATTTTCGATCTTCGTTATTTCCAGCCCAATCTGCATTAGCATAGCATTCCAGTACAGTATCTTCTGTATTGTCATACAGCTGTAGTAATACTGTAGTAGCTGTAGTATACCGGCTGTAGTAATTCACCGCAGAACTTATGTCTGGTCTTATAGATAACATTGCATGCATTAGGCAGCCAACTAATTCCCTGTAAGGTTTATGACCAATTATATTTTCACCATCTTCTGATGCAAAACCTAATTTAACCTCCATTGGAGTTTTCACCGGGTTAGAATTTTCCATACCGAACCGGGTTAATAAACTGTTGAGGTAAACTGGTTGGTTTAGGAACATTTTTCCATTCCTTCGTACAATATTGATTCCCAGAAATGTATTTCATTTTCCCAAATCTTTAATGGAGAATCTTACCTTCAATGCTGAAATCACCTTTTCAACTTCAATTTCAGAATTGCCAGCCAAAATTATGTCGTCTACGTACAGGAGTAGATACGTTTGCAACTCATTATGGTTTCCGATATACAAGCATTTATCATTGTTTAACTGTTTAAACCCTAGAGTTTTCATAAATTTATCAAAAACTGTATTCCACTCTCTTGGCGATTGTTTCAAACCATAAAGTGCTTTATTTAATTTGCACACTGAATTTCCTTCCTTCTTATAATTTGTAGGAAGTTTCATGTACACCTCTGCACTGAGAGTTCCATGTAAGAAGGCATTCTTTACATCTAATTGACGAGCAAATAAATTTCTACGATTTATTATTGATAATAACATTCTGACAGTATTCAGCCTTCCAACAGGTGCGTAAGTTTCATTATAATCAAAACCTTTTTTCTGCGAACAACCTTTTACCACTAATCTAGCTTTATATTTTTCTATTTCACCATCTTGGTCACGCTTTATGCGAAAAATCCATTTACAATCAATAGCTCGCTTACCTGCTGGTAAATCTGTTAAAATCCAGGTGTTGTTACTTTCCAGGGCCTCGATTTCTTCGTTTACTGCCTCTTGTCATTGCTGCTCATCCATTCTTCCTTTTAAATCTTCTAGGCTGCATGGTAAATCTTCTAAATAACATTCAGCACCGAGTGCTAACATGTTGTATCGTAGTCTTTCATCCAAACGGGTGGCTTCCTAGTTCGAGACTGTTGCACACCTTCATCTGGATCCTCCGGAGTGGCTGTGTCATCTTTTTCCACAGAGTTCTATATATAGGGCTAGAGACCGCACTTCAGTGCTGTCCGCTATATGAGAGTGAAGCCACTCCGCTGTCGCGTCGCCATTTCTACGGTAGGCAAGAAATGCATTGCGCGCATTCGCATAAGCATAAATAGGTAATTCAAAACCTCGTTTTTTTTTGCTTTCGATCAAATTATTGAGAAATTTAAGGGACGCGGCAACTTCGTAAACTATTAAACATTAATAAATTGACGTTGATTTACGTTCGAATAATTTACTGGGATACAAAAATCGTACAGTTATAAAATGTTGTAAATTGTTAAAATTGTTTATTGTTGCACTTGCTTGGAAATTTACGCTACTTATTCAATGGGAAACATTTAAGTCAATAGGTGTTAACGAAATATTCTATTTGTGAATATTTACATACAAAAGAAAACCCAAAAATAATTTAAAGGATTAATACTATACGTTTAGACGCAAGACAAATTAAACATCGTAAAATATATGAGCATTTATTTTAAAAACAACATAATAAGTAGGTACCTACCTACTAGTTCTAAACAATTTGTTAGTAACCATAATCTTTAAATTAAATTTTGATTTTTAGGAAAATGATAAATATTTCTTACATTCCAGAAAATAATAGTAATTTTGACAGTTGATGCCTTTTACTTACATTGCCGATTACCTCTTTAGAATAAAACTTTCCGAATGAATGCAATCTTATGGTCAAATATTGTTTACAAATTTGTTGAATTAACTGAAGTTTATGTGGTTTATCCATTAGATCTACATTGCCACACGTTAAATTTGGGAATATCCTATTGTCGAAGGCTAAAACACGATTTACTTTATTTGCAATAATCAAATTCAAGTTTTTTTGATTCAGTTTTGTAGCATGAACTGTTATAGTTAAAAACTGTCTCTCAGTTTCTAAAACAATTTTAAATACCGACTCTGACGCGGATATTAATCCACCTCTATTTTTCACATCAACCATTTTATTATATTCCGTGGAATTGTGCTCTAATTGTACTGCCAATAAAAAATCAATACAACTTGAACATTCCGAATTTTTTGTTAACTTTCTCACAATACGAGCCCAGTCGCATATGAATTGAACCAAAAACAATTTGCAACACAATTTAATTTTTTTGAATTAAAATTTATTTAATCTTTATATTTAAACAGAGACAATTACGCTTATTTGGTACTATGTGGTTATAACAATTCATTAACAATATTTAATACTAATATCAACTACAATAATTATAAAATAAACAAAAAGAAAAAGTTATATCTGGCGCATATTAATTGGACCAAAGATTTTTGAACAATGTTAGTTAAGTTACCACTGCGTACAGTCACCTTTTCGTTTCAAAACGGCATAAATTCTCTTTGGCATCGTGCTTACCAATGTTTTGCAGTACTCTGGGTGAAAATTATTCCAAATTTCCTGAATTTTATTCTTTAATTCAGGAATTGTGCGAACTGGTGTGGTACGAAGTGTTTTTTTCATCTGATGCCAAAGAGTCTCGATAGGGGATAGATTAGGGCTGCTTGAAGGCCATTTTAAATAGGGAACATTCATTTCCTGCAACCAGGATGTTACTGATTTCGCTGTATGGCAGGCTGCGCCATCTTGTTGGAATATAAATTCCCCTTCTGGCAGTTGAATTTCATTAATGGAAGGCAACAATTGCTCTTGCAAAATTTTCTTGTACTTTTCAGCATTGACAGTACCTTCAATGAAAAGAAGACGTCCAACTCCTTGTGAAGACATGCATCCCATATCATCACAGATGCCGGAAACTTAACTTTTCTTTTGAGGCAATCCTTGTGATATTCCTCCACTGGCGTTCGAATAATTCTACTTCGTGAATCGCCAACACATACCTCGAACTTAGATTCGTCACTCCAGATAATGGAGTCCCATTGATGTTGAACCCAGTTTTGATGCTCCTTTGCCCATAAATATCGGTTCCGCTTTTGTTTTTGTGTGAGAAGTGGTTTCTCCTTCGCCTATTTTGAAATAATGAGTTTGTATCTTTTTTATGTTTGTAAAAACTTACCTTGTAGAATCCATATCCCATCTTTTTCATTCTTCTCAAACAGGTATCTTTCGAAATTTGCCTGCCAATCGCATCTGCCCATTTTACAGCTAATTCTCGCGAAGAAACTCGACGATCTTGTTTAATAAGTGTCCGGAGAGCACGCTCATCTCTTTTGGTAATATTTGAAGCACGTCCAGTTCTAACTTTTGTTTGTATATTTCCGGTCTTTTTAAATTGCGAAATTATGTTTCTTACTGTTCCTTGGGCAATACTTAAATTTTTTGCAATTTGATGCCCAGAAAGTCCATTTTTATGGGCAAAAACGATAGAATTTCGCATATCGTTAGATAATGACTTTCCGCGAACCATTTTGACAGGTAAATAACTTAAACCACTCAAATAATGCTATCATTTGTTTTTCAAGGCATACATGATAATATATTTGCCAAAATAAATATTATGATATTTTTGCTAGGTAAATTAATATTTATTGGGTTATGGTCCAATTAATATGCGCCAAACATTACTTCTCCTTTTTGTGTATTTTATAATTATTATAGTTGATATAAGTATTAGATATTGTTGATTATTTGTTAAAGCCATATAGCATCAAATAAGCTAACTTGCGTAGGTTGAAATTGTTAAAATTACATAAATTTTAATTAAAAAAAATTAAATTGTGTTGCAATTTTTTTTTGGTCCAATTCATATGCGACTGGGCTCGTATATCCACATATATAATACAATATGTTTTCTTTGAGTGTTATCATTTTCGGATTATTTAAAAGTTCTAGCTGTCCCGTCTCCAAAGTTGACGTTTGATCTTCATCAATTTCCTGCAAAAATACGAGTGCTACATTGCTGTAAAAGTTGCGAGTTTCGTTCCATTGGTGCATAAATGCAAAACTCCTTATCACACATGAAACTGTTAAGTATTTTTAAATAAGTAGAAAACGACTTTAATTAAGGCGTATATATAATATTACCTCAACTTCTGTAGTAATAGGAGATCTTCTTTTAGTCCATTTTAATTCAAAATTGGATCCACATTCGTCTTGGTCTAACGCTACACAGTTAGCTGCAGATGATGCTTGAATAGAATTTTTATGCAATATTTCTTTCACTGCACTTTTAAATTGAATAACATTCGGGTTATTATTGCATCCATGTCGTCTCCTAATTCTAGCGAAAAGCAACTCAATATGGTCTTGACTAAATCTATATGTTAACAGGTATTTATAATAATTGTTTATTAAGAGCTGTCGAGCTATACCAAATATGGATTTAACACTAATGCTTAAACCGATTATAAACGTTTTTCTCCTCGACAGGTGTAGCGCAGTTCCTAGAGTTCAATGAGAGATAAGTATATTGTTATAAAGCGTAATTATTGTGTTAAAACTATATTGTACCTACCGTCTTTTAATGTCAATGTAAACAAATAGTCGATGTGTTTTTTCATAGCTGTTTCGGTCCAATCTTCTTATTGTATATGGCACACCCTAATTTCACCATTGTGTCAAAGTTAACAAAAGCTCCGTCACAAGTAACGCTTCTAACATTCAAACCAGCTTCACTTGCTAGTGTTATTGCGGTTTTGATCAACTCTGCTTGAATGGTAGAGTTAAGTTTGGCTATGAAAAAATAACCAATAGGCCATTTCCATTTTCCTCTTAAACTAACTAGCATAAATGCCAAGCTTTCAGTGGCAGGAGTCTCTGAATCTTCGATATTATAGCCGTTTCCAAAATCACAAAATCCACTGTACTTTCCTAATTTTTCATCCCATACCACTTGCTTTCTGATAGCCATTGCATCAAAAACCAAATTGCAGTCTCTTTCTTCAGGTGAAAACGTTGACAAAAGATTAAATACTTCTTTTATAAAGCCAGGTTCAATATTTGTTGATGACATCCAATTACTAATTGAAGCGGGATGTGGAAGTTTTAAAATAGATCTGAAGAATATAACAATTTTTAGAAACAAATATGAAAAAACACGATTAAGTGCCTACCGACAAAACTCATAAGCTCTAGGGGAATAATAGTGTAAAGTTAATGCGAATCTTTTCACTTCTTTGCTGTATCGATTTCCTTTGGGTTTTCTCTTAAGATTCTTTACTTCATTTTTAAATATATCTAGGGTTACTCCATTAAAATTGTGTTCTAATATGGTTGCAGGATCATTTTCCAACAAACCATCATTTTTTAATTTGGTAATCAAGTTTTTTAACGTTGTAATAGTTTTATTTTTGCGCCGTATCTTTTGCTGCAATGACCTAATTTTCTTTCGTGTATTGGTTTTATATACTTTTAAAGATTAAGGCCCGGTCTTTCAATGTGCCGATAAAGTTCCTGACAAGCTAACAGCCAGATTTATCCTGCCGATACGCTATTTTCTGTCTTTCAATCGTCCGATAGTCTACGTCATAGGTTAGTTTGGTTATTCCATCAGGTTAAAGTTATCGGATACCAGAAGTAGCCGACAACGAGTTGTCGGCAGGATAGCGAAGCGGCGAGTTTATACGATAATGTACGAAATATTTCGAACAGACGTAAACAACTAACGTAACCTCAAACCATTAATTAAAAAAAATTAAATTTGTTTAGTTTTGTGTTCTGAATTTTTGTGTGAAAGTGTGAAATGGATGACTTCATGGACGAACTTTTGGAAATAGAAGAAGTGTAAATTGTTAATAATTTAAATCCTGATCGACGACTGCACATATTTGTTGATCGTGTTAATCATTTTGAGTATTGGGATGATTTGGATTTTTTCCGAAGATTTCGTTTACGAAAAGGCACTGTCCAAATATTACTAGAAGAAATTCAAGTAAATTTACTGCACCCTTATTTGCAGCAAATAAAATACAATACTAATAATGTAGACGCCTATTTATACCGAAATTGTTCATATTTCAGAAACCATTGTCTAACAGCCAAGGAGCAGCTGCTTTTAACTTTACGATTTTATGCAAATGGCTCATTATATATTGTCGCAGGCGATTTTAGTGGCGTCAGTAAGACCACAGCGGGAAAGGTGATTGTCAGGGTCACGCGTGCCATTGCCAATTTAAGGCATAGATATATTTCACTGCCCAATACAGAAAGGGATCGAAATACATTAAAAAATAGCTTTTATAGATTTGCCCGCTTCCCACGGGTGATTGGTGCTATCGATTGTACTCACGTCCGAATACAATCCCCTGGTATGTTTTATTGATTTACATATTCTTATAGCTTATTAAATATTGCACTGTATTTGCTTGGCAGGGGGAAATGCTGCTGAAAACTTTCGAAATACAAAAGGCCATTTTTCTATAAATGTGCAAGCTGTGTGTGATGCGAACTTAAAGTTTGTCGATCTTGTTGCTCGGTGGCCTGGTGCTTCACATGACAGCACGATTTTTGATAATTCCAGGTTGAAAGCGTTGTTAGAAAATGGAGAAATGGGGAATGCTTTATTAGTGGGCGACAGTGGTTACGCTGTCCGTACATATTTAATAACACCATTAGATGCACCAAACACCCCTGCAGAGAATGTGATTGAGCGAACTTTTGGTGTGTGGAAAAGGCGTTTTCCCATTTTATCAGTGGGTATGCGTTGTGGTGTTCCCTTAACCCAGGCCGTTATTGTGGCCACGGCAGTTGTACACAATTTAGCAAGGAGAGAAAATGAGGAATTGCCCCCTGATGAAGAACCCATTCAAGATATTGAAAATTTGGATATAGCACAACACAATCGTGTTGCAGCAGCCCGTGCCCGTGATACAACTGTGCAAAGGGAACTTGTAACATATTTTGGTACCTTATTATAAAATTCATATGTTTATTTGCTTTGATTTATTTGTTTTTGTAATAACAACATTTTTAATTCGTGTTCTTCCTTTTCGTGCTCCATTAATTGGAGAATTCGTTGCCGCTCTAGTGTGCGCAGTTCCTCTTCTCTGTCAATTTTTGCTTTCAGCAGCTGAAGCTCTTGTTCAACTACCATTTTCTGGACATTGACTAAAGACCTTCTCTCTTCAGCTAACAAGCTATATTTATTATTGACAGCATCTTTTTTTGTGGGTGTTTTTCGTGCTTCCATGCGTAACGAATCATGCTTCCTTGCTTTTAATGTTGCTGGGGACCACGTACTCCACTTCCCGGTGTCATTTGGGCTACCTGAATGTGATAATTAATTAATCAGCCTAAAAAATATATTTTCTTATTCTTACTGCATTCTGGGGGTAACACCTTTGAAGAACATGCTGCCAACTGCTCTGGGATTAAGATACCAGAATCACCGACAGAAACTTCTTTGCAGGGTTGGGGACTTGCAGAATCGCCTACATCAATTTCAGGAAGCTCACCTGCCTCTATGCAGACTGGATCCACCAACGGAAGGGTCATCACCATCACCGCTTCTGTAGCTGTCGTAGTAATAATAAATTGCTGTTTATGAAATTGGAATATAAAGTTACTTATTATACGTTACCTGGGATATTGGGGAAATCTGAATCGAAACTTGTTTCTAATCCATGGACGGATATAGTCAATATTTCCAACAATTTCTTCTCCCAATCTTCATAATCGGTAACCTCCGCAGAGCCACCTCCTGTTTTATAAAAAGAGCATCTTTGTTGAGCTACCTTTTTTTTCAAATTTTTTTTCATCGTCTCATACTTCGATTTGAGATTGCTCACATCTCTGTGTACACCGTGCGGACTGGTAGAATTAAATTGTTCCGCTAATCTTTCGCATACTTGTCCTTTCATTTTCCATGTTACTGTATCGGAAGTCTTATTCTCTAAAATATTTTTGTGTTCAATATCAAGGTCCACCAATAATCTAATTTCGCTGGTGGAAAAATTGGCCACTCGCTCCCTCTTATCTTTCTTCGCAACACCAACCATCATTAACAAAAATTTACAAAATACCAGCAACAACAACTAACACTTTAATATTAAATAACAAATAACTTTATAACACACCAAAAAACTACAAAAACCACACTTTTTAAAACAACAATAACACGAGACGCATTCGTAGACTCCTAGACTGAAACGGTAAACGGAAAACTAATGAAATTGTAACTATCTTTGTTTAACTCGCTGATTTAAAATAATGCTATCTTTCTCTTCTAACATCGCGTGCAACTTGGCTACATATTTTCCCGCCAGTGGCACTGCAACAATAAGAATTTGGCCGATAGCTATACCACCCGGATAAGTTGTATTGAAAGACGCGACAGCGTTATCGGGTAGATTTATCCTGGCGGATAGTTTTACTGGCCGACAACTGTCGGAGACTTTATCGGGACATTGAAAGACCGGGCCTTAGCAGACAAAGTTTTCAGATTTGACTCATTTTCCATCTCAGTAGACAAATTTGCATCTACATCATTGTGTACAGTGGGCGTTTCAATTTCTATGTACTTTCGTTTGAGCGCTCTTCGTGGGGCATTTGAAATTGATTTATAATATGAAGGAAAACTTTTAAAAATTGATGGAACGGCATTATCCTTCAATTTTGGAATTATGTATCCTGGTACAAAATCGTGTGAACTGAAATGGTCACTACAAATTCTAGAATTTTTGCTAGGTCTCCAATTATCTCGCCTGACAGCTTTTTCCCATAGCGCTAATTTTTCCAAATTTTGGAATGGAAAACTAGAACATAGATGACACATTTACCTATTTAATATTTGCTTTAAGAATAAGTAGAAATATAATGAAGGATATTTGATTTTGCCCGTATAAATAGGTACAAGTATTTGTAGTTACACCGCGAAACTTTCTAGATATTATACTAACCGGAAAAACTGTATATTACATCCCTTTGAATGTCGGTTTGTACAACCTATTGCTATACATGATGTAGGCATCTTATTAACACCACTTTTACGTCGATTCAGTACGTTAAAACACGTGGCACTTACAGAAACTTACACTTTATCACTGAATCGGCTTATGCAGGTAAGTACTTTTTGCCTACCGGAGAAATGGTTGCCAGATGCGGAGGTGGCTTCACTTGGCAGGCGCAGGTACGGTCTCTAGCCCTATATATAGAACTATGTGTCTTTTTCAGATGTTTCCTCTGCTTGAATCTCGACATCCGTTACAACTTCTTCCAAGGGGTTAATTGGAAACATATTACCACTTTCTTCATCCAACAGTGGCTCATGATCGAATTTGCTTTCGTTGAACACTACATCATGACCAATCACTATCCTCTTTGCATTTGGATCCCACAACCTGAATCCATTGGGAGCATAACCTACAAAATACATTTTTTTACATTTCGAATCAAATTTATTCCTGAAGGATTTTGGTATGTGGAGATATCCTACACATCCAAACACTTTTAATTTCGATATGTTAGGCTTTATTTTGTACCAAGCCTCTGCAGGTGTTTTGTTGGTTAAACCAACTGTAGGACGTCGATTTATAATGTAAACCGCTGCTAAAACACTAATTCTTTTGGGAGTTTCGAGCCTAACACCATTGTACGAGCTGTGTCTAGGATTGTTCGATTTAACCTTTCGGCCACACCATTTTGTTCCGGTGTATACGGCACAGTGTATTCCAAAACAATTCCTTTGGATTTACAAAAATTCTTGAATTCATTAGAGGTGTATTCCGACCCATTATCACATCGTAACCGTGATATTTTCATTCTGAAGTGAGCTGTAGCCATTGCTTCATATTCCCGAAAATAACCAAACACTTCTGTCTTACTTGTCAAAATATAGGTCACTGTAAAATGCGTATAGTCATCTATAACTGTAAAGAAGTATTTATCACCATTCCATGAACCCGGTTCAATTGGTCCACACAGGTCTGAGTGTATCAGCTGTAGGGGTTTTGTTGTGGGCGGTCGTTGACTTTTATGTGGCAGCTTTGTTTGCTTACCTTCAATACAGGTAACACAAACATTGTTGTCGATATGTAACTGTCCCGTAATACCGGTCACCATTTCCGATCGCACTAATTTTTCCAAGTTTTTATTCGACAAGTGTCCTAAACGCTTGTGCCACGTACTCGCACTACTTTCTTCCGTTTGTGTCGCACTTGCCCAAACCGTTTCACATTCTAACTCAATTTTATACAGTTTACTGTCCAATTTTCCAACTAAGATAATATCTTTTCCGTTGTAAACGTTTACAATGTCATTTTTAAATTCAACCCGTAAACCGCACTGTGTCATTTTCCTCACGGATAGTAAGTTTGATTGCAATTCTTCCACGAACAGTACATTTTTTATGTTTAGTTTGTTATTATTTACTTTACTAACAGCCTGAATTTCACCAACTTTTGTAGCCATCATTTCTTGATCGGATTTTGTCACCGATACTTTGATTTGTTCATCTACACCTAGCACTTTAGACTTACAAAAATACCGTGCACTGTTGATCATATGTTCGGTACAACCAGAGTCTAGATAAAAAACTAATTTCTTCTCAGTAGATAACTGATTTCCAGCAGTAGCTATAAAACTAACGGCTGCAGTATTCTTGCTAACTTTTTCCGTAGACTTTTTCTCTTTATTCCATTTACATTGTGACCGTTTGTGACCAATCTTTCCACAGTTGTAGCACTTGAGTTTAAACGGACCACTAGTAAATGCTACCGATACTGCTTTTCCAGTGTTGGAAACTTGTGATGTGCCTTGTTGTTGTTTCAACTCTTCGTCCAGCAGCTTACCTTTCACAAATTGTAATGTCAGTTTTCCATTAGTTACAGTTTCCAATGCTGTGATAATAACATCATAGTTTTTGGGCAACGTCAAAAACAAATGACAGATTTTATCTTCTTCGCTTAATTTAGCACCAGCATCTGTTAATTGCCTAATCACTTTATCAAACTGTAGAAAGTGACTTTCCAAACCATTTTCCTTGAACTTCATTGTTAAAAGTTGTTTCCATAATATGATTTGACTGGTTATTCCTTTCCGCTCGAAGACATCAGTTAGCGTATTCCATATTTCCAAAGGAGTTGTACTCCAACTGACTATCAGCTATTCGTTGAACCAGTAATGATTTACATTTCCTTTCTTTCTTTTCCCGTTCTTCTAATAGTTTTTCCGCCTTCTTTTTGTCTTCCGCATTGGTTTTTAAGGCTGCGTTATAAAGGCTATCATTCCTTTCCGATAGGCATTCTATTAGATTATATTCCTCTAATAACACTTGCATCCTGTACTTCCAGTTATTAAAATCCTTTCCATCAAACAATGGAATTCTGTATCGTTCATCTTCCTGATGCATATTTTTTTTTATTTTAGGTTACAACCACGTGCTAGTTAATTTTTCTGTTTTAAATTAATTCCAAAACTTTCCTAATTCCAAAACTGTTTTCCTTTGGGATACTGGGCCCATAACCTGTTAAGTTTTCTAGTTTAGCTTAATAATTGTTTATTTAATTTAAGCAATTTAACTTCTACATAAAAATACATAAAATACATACAATCGTGATGAACGTTGGAAAAAGATAATTTACTAAAATGTTCTGCGCACATTCTGCTCTTTATAGCGCAGACGCACTTAAAGACAAATTGCAGCGCCAAATACAAAGTTAATATTCAATTCAGTATTTCAACACAACTAGATTCAAATAGATTCGTAAATTATTTTAAAATGTCCTCTGAGTTATTCGGAAACTTATTAAACATGATTGCACCACATATAGTCAAGAATGATTCATTTAGGGATGACGTTATATCACCTACTCAGAGAGTAGCACTAGCGCTAAGGTAGTAAAATATGTTATAAAATACACTTAATTCTTTGACAAAAATATTAATTTCCTTATTGCAGACATCTAGCTTCAGGAGACAGCATGACCAGCCTATATTATGCATACAGAATTTCTGTCACTTCGATGAGCAAAATAATAAGAGAAACCACACAAATTATTTGGAATGTTCTTAACAACAAGGTATTTATAAAATGTGAGGAAAGCGATTGGATCCAAATAGCAAAGGATTTTGAAGCAAAATGGAATTTTCCTCATTGTGTCGGTGCTATAGATGGAAAACATGTTGTTATACAGGTAAATTTATGGTACAAAAATCCAAATTGTTCACATATAAACTTAATTTAATAGGCCCCTAAAAATAGTGGATCCACATTTTTCAACTATAAACATTCCCACAGCATAGTTTTACTGGGTGTTGCAGATGCGAATTATTGTTTTTCAATAGTTGACATAGGAGGCCGAGGACGAGAAAGCGACGGAGGAATTTTTAAAAATCAAACTTTGGCAGAAAGTTATATGAGAACGAACTAAGTTTGCCCTCATCTCTGCGGTTATGGGTGATAACAGAAAATTACCGTATGTATTTGTTGCTGATGAGGCATTTCAATTAACTACATTTATGCTTCGTCCATACCCTGGACGAAGTCATATGCAGTTGGATCAAATACAACGGGTATTCAATTATCGTTTTTCAAGGGCTCGGTGAATAATTGAAAATACCTTCGGAATTCTTGTGGCCAAATGGCGAATATTTAGAAGGCCAATCAATTGTGAAGTTGATACAGTGATAAATATTATAAAAGCAGTTGCTTGCACAACTTTATTAGAAAAAATGACAAAAATGCAGATTATATTCCTCCAGGTTTTGTGGATGCAGAGCGTAATGGGGAGTTAATACTTGGTGAATGGCGTCGTGAGGTAGTAATATGCACAAGTTACCACAAACAGGATCCAATGCCCACACAAAAAACGGAGAAAGCATAAGAAATCAATTTGCTCAATATTTTATCAATGCAGGTGCTGTACCTTGGCAGTGGGATAGAACACACACATAATTTCTTTTATGTACGATCGATCAATAACAACTGTTTTTTAGACCTAATTTTCAGGCGTAAACCTAGTCTTTTTGGCCCTCGGGCCGTAATTATGTTTTTGGCCCGCTGATTGCACTTTTCTAATTAAGGAATAATTTTATTTTTGTTTGGAATACAAGTAGTAACACAGTTATTTGTTAATATGAACATTTATATCTATCTTACAGTTATTACAATTACTTATATTAAATGCGGAAGGAATGGTGTTTATCAAAGATTCACTGATAACGCTTTCATTAATACCATCATTCTCTAACGTAGAAAGAATGGTGTTTATCACAGAGGGATTGCGAACGTTTTCATTACTGACAGCATTACTTGTTGAGGGTACATGAAGACCTTCGCCTACCATAACCTTTTGTGCAATTTTCATTTTATTTTGCAATGAATCCTCAATATAAGTCTCGGCCACCGCCGAGGACTTCCAGCCACCATGACGTTTGATACTGATCAAGTCTGCGCCCCCATCAGCTAAAAGAGTAGCGGAGGAACGTCGAAAGCAGTGTCCTGTATAGGCACCTGCATCCGGCATATTCAAAAATTTGGCTACTCTTTGCGGCACTTGTCCCAGTGTATTTTTTCCTACAACCTGCGATGTACACTTGCCATTTTTGTAATACACAAAGAGTCGTCGATGCTCCGTGTGTGATGGCCGTAAAAACACGTATTTTCGAAATATTTGTAGAAAATTCAGTGCTAGTTCTTCGTTGTTAACGACTGTAAATGTTCTGTTTATTTTGTTCTTTGTATTATTGATTTTTACAATGAGTGCAGACCCTACATCCTCAATATCGTCTAGAGTTAATTGGGCTAATTCGTTTCTACGACATGCCCCAGCGATGCCCATGATTATTGCCACCTACAATATTGTAGAAACTCAATGAGTATAATTATATTTCGAATTAGTGATTTTCTTACCTTCATCATTAGAAATGTATCATCTGGGGCTTCCAAGAAAAATTTTGTGATCTGTTCCCTGTTGAGTATTTTTGATTTTTTTGGTTCGTACCCCTCGCTTTGCCTTTTCAGAAAGGCGAACAATCGCTTGAATTGACTGACATCAATGTTTTCCTTAGCTGCCAAATTTGCTTTGATCATTGAGTAACGCGACCAAAGCGAGGTTGGTTTGTAAATTTTACTTTGTTCATCAAAATATACCAGTAAAACGTTTTCAGTAATGGTTTTTACCTTATTAACTGCACACCACTTTAAAAAATCATTATATGTTTTCTCATATATAGCTTTGGATTTTGGCGGTAACAGATTCAAAGTAATGTTCTTTGCTGCTTCATCAAAATCTGGCACAATGCACGAGAAATCTTCTTCTTTAGACATACTTTTGCAAACAAATAGTGACAAATACTTAAATTACTTACTAATTTTTTTGCAAATAATTTGTTTTTGTTTATACTTGTTGCTGTGGTTACGCAGTTTTATTTGGTCAATGATAAATCGATTTCAAAGGAGCGCTTTTCATTTTTTGTTTAAATACAGTCATTGTCAATATAAACTATAATTTTACGGTTTTTAAAATTTCGATCTTACATAAAGTTTTGTATGCACCTCAGGCGTAACCGACGTCTTTGGCCCTCGGCGTGCTATAGCCCTCCGTGCTTCGCACGTCGGGCTATAATTTTCACGCCGCGGGCCAAAAACGCCTGGGTTACGCCCTTGATACATAAATAACTATTTTCTACGATTGTGCACAAAGTGACACTTTTGATCTCTATTTTTAGTGACAAAAGTAGGTCTTTATTGCACTGGAGTGCAATAAAATTTTTTATTGCACTCGCATGCGTGCGTGCGCTGAAAATACAAAAACATTGCGAGAACCACGTTTATTGATATACAAATTCATAATTACTTAATCCTAACTACGTATTTCAACATTAATTTGACAAGTATTACAATTTTGAATGTTTGTTATGTACCTTCATCATCAAATATTTCTCCTTCGGTGTTTCCGTTAAGAAACGATATCCAACAGATTTCCTCTTTAGAAATGCCATTAATTTCGCATATTTTCAAAGATCAACGTTATCTTTTACTGCGAGTGTTGTCCTCAACTTAAAAAATGCTCGCCAAGGGGTCGACGATTTTAAATTTTTTGATTTTTCATAGAATGACGTCTGTATTTAGTTTTTTGTTTATTAAAATGACAGCTTGATTGCTATGTAAAGCTTACATCTACCAGAGCAACCTCATTCATAAATAACTGCTGAATACAAAATGTTTGAATTAGTTTTAATATTTTGGTTGAATAAACCACGATCGTAGAAAAAATAGTGTATGCAAACTCGAGCAGAAAGTGTGTTTATCGCATACGGCGTTTTGTCCACCTCCGCTTACGCGTCGGTGGACAACTTTACGCCTAATGCGATAAACACTAACTTTCTGCACATGTTGCATAAATAACTATTATGATAGCCAATATATTATGTACATGTAGATTATATAAATAAATACATGGATTAAAAAATGTTTGTTTATTATTAATTATTTACAAATATGTTTACTTAATATTCAGAAAAGATAATTAATATAATTCGTCATTCAACATCTGAAAGATTTTAATTTGTAATTCTGCTCTTTTTCTTGCCTCGAGCTTCTTCATCTCCAATGCCAGCATTTGGCAAAAATGATCCGTGCTATCTAGTTTGGATGCTGGCTTCGACAACTCGTTCAGAATCATTTCGTCCACTTTATTTACTACAGAGGGCATTTCCACTTTATTTCCAGCTTTATTATTAAGTGTTTTATTTAACAAAAATTTAATATTTTGTACTAGACGATGATGATGTGGAAACTGCAGGGGAGCAAATAACTGGAAAGGTGTCATCCAATACATTAGATACAGTTTCTCTGAAATAAATAGGGCAAAACATGTGAAAAAGCGTTACAATGTTACGTTCACATACCTATCAACTAATGGGTCATCATTAAAAGTTAAGGCCTTAAAATGCTTCCACAGCGGCTTGCCCGTTATTGCAGCTGCTTCTTCAAGGCTGCAACCACTTTTTACGTACTTATGTAATATAGCCCTTTGCTTTCGGTACTCTTTTTTTAAATAGCACCATTTTTTATTAATATCGTCGAGAGCTACTTGACCTACAAAATTTAAACATCAGGTAAGGCAATATTACTTTCTTTTAATCTTTACATACCACCCAGTGGATGATAAACTTCCAACTGTAGAGCCTTGCGAATGCTTTTTGACCGTTGCACCAATGGAAGTTTTTCATTATATAGCGGAGGTCTTCTGGCAATTTCCGCTATAAGAAGCTCCGTTATGTTTTCTTCTACCACTGTCGCGGTAGCATCTTCCTCCATTACATTGTCAGCTTCTTCGGCAACTATTGACGATGCTTCTCCAGGTTCAGCTGCTTCATCGTTGGAACAGTGCTCAGCTTCTGTCGCCCTTATTCCAAACATTTGAAGCAAATTATGTGCTATGGGGACTTGCACTATCGAATTTGCTAAAATACAGATCATACTCGTGATACAAAAAAATTGTACAGTCAAAACTAAATCAAGCCTTGCTGTAAAATTAATACACATACCTGCAGTATTTAACAGCATTATTTTGTCATCTTCCACTATTACATTGCCCGTTTTAATATTTAATACAGGTCGATGAGTTTTCGGCGAAATCAAACACTTACTGTTCATAATTACTATCGGTTTATATTTATTTTAAACTAAAAAAAACAATAATAAACAGTTGTAAGCACCTGTATAAATTTTAAGGTTATGTTCTTGTCAAAAACTGACTTTCTCCAATTAACCGAATCACCAAATAGCTAAAGCATAAAAGACCTAAGCGATAGTAGTGAAGTTCTTCCCACTCCAATCTCCAAATCACCAATAGCCGAATCTCCGAATCTCCGTAGCAGGAAAGGCAGCTAGCGTGCCCCGACTATATTGTAGTCACATTTTTGTCTATTTCTACTTCTCCTAAATTTGAAATGTCAAAAGAGGTTCCTTCTTTGTCATTTTCCACAACTTCTGCCAAATTTGAGATATCAGTTGTAGCTGTCACATTTTCCATATCTCGATCAGTCACGCTGTTACAAGCAAAATCATCGTCTGTAAATATGTGTTTGTCAAAGGGAAAGATTCCAGTTTTTCGAATCCCGATGATATGTTTGCAGGTGTCGTAGCCCTTTCAAATGATATGCCAACACATTCGGCAATATTATATATAGTGATCGGACGCCCAGGATGTCTAAGAAGCCACGACTCCATTGCAGCATTGTAAAAGGTTTTGAAGGGATAAAACACTGCGACATCTAAAGGTTGTAACTTGTTTGAGCAATGTGGTGGCAGTATTAAAATAGCGACACCGTTGGTTTTTGCTAATTCCAGGACATAAGCTGAAAGGTGATTCTCGTGGTTATCCATAATAAGCAACGATGGATTTTCTAGACCACATACTGGAAGTGCAGTGTATGAACTGCTTCATGACAAAAAGTTCAACTGTCATCCATCCTGAGAGTGACGCTAGTCCTAAGGTGCCACGTGGGGCTCCATGCAGCATGTGATCCTTAAAATTTTTCCGTGGGAAAATCATTGCAGGTGGTAAAAAATTACCATTAGCACTTATAATACAGCAAGTTGTTGCCGAACTGACTTGTTTAATTCCTTTTTGGGCAATAATCTTTCGTGGTTTTTGCACGGTGGTGGTTGCTGTTTCATTCAAATTAAACACACGGATTCCATTTGTAAAGGCTTCTGTACGATTATACATTGACTCTAAATTTGTATAAAACAAACTAATACATTATGTCGGTTGAAGGATGTAGCTCTTGAAAGGCTACATCCCTCCGGCTGCCGGATGCTTAAATTAGGGTGGCGAGCCATGAACCCATGCAACCATTCTATGCCAGCCTTTTTATTCTGCTCCTACGTAGGTGGAAGAGTCACTGCATTAGCCACCGCTACTTCATAAGCCAGAATTCGTAAGTCTTTTTTGATTTTCCATAGCACATTTTTGCACATCCTATAGCGTACTCTGCTATAGTTTCTTCCTGTTCATCATCAAAAATTCTTCTGCTATTATACTTTGGAATCATTCTCACTCTAACATTATCACCACCAGCGCTTTTTTGCTTCCTTACGTACCTAAACAATGTTTGATATTTGACACCCGTTCGTTCTGCAACATGTCGTAATGGTAGATGTTCTTGTAAAACTAAATTCATTGCGGCCATCATTGTTTCTTTGGAAAACTTTCCTTTATCTGTTTTTCTGATTCTACCTCGCGCCATTATATTTACTGGAAGAAGAATTTAGCGATCAATTTTAAGTATTTGTGACTAAATAAATTCAAAGGATGTCATGTTCCACAATGAGACATTTGTTTCATTGTGGAACAAAATATTTGTCTCATTATGGAAATTTCTACCATTATAAAAATTGAAGTACATACACCAGATTCCAACAACTACGCCACTGGTGACTATTGAGCAACATAACCTATACAGTCGACAACAAATGTTTAATAACTAATCTACATTAAATGTGTAGGGTGTTTATTACATTAAATTAAAACTTGTTTTAAAAATACCGTTTCTATAGAGAAAGATAAATAGTTTAGAAAAAATAGATATTAAAAAGAGAAGACGATGTCAAATCTGTATAAGAAAGAATTGTAAATAAATCTAATTTTAATTATCACATTTACAAATTTAATTGTACGAAGACGTACAAAGTGGTGACCCCGACGTAAGTGATAATTATTATTCAGACATTTCAATGCAATAAATTCAACATGACAGATTCAGAGGCATCCGCGATTATACAAACTCAATCTCAGTCAACACCGTCAATAACAGCGGTAGCAATTTCTTTACCAGCATTTTGGTCAACCAGAACAGAATTATGGTTTGCAATGGTAGAAGCGAAGTTCGAATTGGCATATCCAAAGATTATATCAGAACATACAAAATTTAACCATGTATTAAGTGTTTTGTCACCAGAAATAGCAGATGAGGTTGCAGATGAGATAACGAAGCCTGATGCAAAGGAACCTTATACAAAATTAAAACGAGCAGTAATTAATCGTACTACACTTTCCGATTCACAAAAACTAAAACAATTACTCTCTGGAGAAGAATTAGGAAATAGAAAACCATCTCAACTTCTGAGACATATGAGAAAATTAGTTAATGATTCTGGGTATGTTAACGATCAAGTTTTAAAAGAACTTTTCCTTCAACAGATGCCAGTAAGTGTGAAACAGATTTTAGTATCACTAACCACTGTAACATTGGATCAATTAGCGGAAATTGCAGATCGTATTTTAGAAAATACACCATCGGTGTCTGCAATTTCAAAAGTCGAATCGATTGAACCGCTTGCTGCCCGCAAACAGGAATTAATAATGGATCCTATCACTAATATAGCTAACAAATTAGACGATATTATGCATCGTATACAAAAATTGGAGAGAAACCGGACCATGCAAAGGACAGATGCCCGATTCCGCAATCGTTCGCAAACCAGAAGTCCAAGTAGAGAACGCCATAGGACCTGTTGGTATCACCGTCATTATGGGATAAGAGCTCAAAAATGTATACCACCCTGCAACCATCAGACCATAAAAAACGAACAAGGGG
Organism: Hemicrepidius hirtus; assembly: GCA_963082805.1. NCBI lineage: Eukaryota > Metazoa > Arthropoda > Insecta > Coleoptera > Elateridae > Hemicrepidius > Hemicrepidius hirtus. The sequence continues at coordinate 14,416,086 of OY720161.1, forward strand.
AGCAGTAGGAGCGGCAACTTCTGTACCCCATCATTCACGCCGTCTGTTTGTTGTTGATAAGCGAAATAAAACTCACTTCTTGGTCGACACTGGGGCTGACCTCAGTATTTTACCCGCTAAATTCAAACAATGTAAGTTGGATACCCCTAGTTCTACTTTCAATTTACAATCTGCTGACGGTTCAAACATAAAACTTTATGGACAAAAGACACTGAATGTAAATATAGGTCTCCGTCGCGATTTTGTGTGGACATTTGTAGTGGCAAACGTGACAGACGCTATACTTGGTGCAGATTTTTTACATTATTTTAGTTTAAGTGTAGATTTAAAGAACAAACAATTATTAGATAATAAGACATCTCTTTCAGTTAATTGTATATATAAAACAGCAACAGTAACAAGTGTGCGTGCTGTGTTTGGAAGTAATTGTTCCAAATACGAAGATCTTCTGCGGAGGTATCCGGATATTATACGACCAAATCCCTCTATTCAACAACCAAGGCACGATGTACTCCACTACATTGAATCAAAGGGTCCTCCAGTACATAGCAAACCACGAAGACTAGCTCCAGACAAGTTTAAAGCTGCTAAGGAGGAATTTTCACGAATGCTGGAAGCTGGTATTATTCGGCCTTCATCATCCCCATGGGCCAGTCCACTCCACATGGTTCGCAAAACGGACAAAAGCTGGAGACCATGCGGTGACTATCGTGGCCTCAATGCTGCAACCATTCCAGATCGTTACCCAATTCCACACATTCAAGATTTTGCACATAGTCTTTCTGGTAAGTCGATTTTCTCAACAATTGATCTAGTCAAAGCGTATTACCAGATTCCTGTTAATCCGGCAGACACGCCAAAAACGGCAATAACAACACCGTTTGGATTGTACGAGTTTATTCGCATGCCCTTTGGTTTAAGAAATGCTGCCCAAACGTTCCAGAGATTTTTAGATCAAATTTTTAGAGAATTTAATTTTATAAATCTAATTTTAATTATCACATTTACAAATTTAATTGTACGAAGACGTACAAATGCATACATATTTTGGAAATAAATTTACAAAGTAATGCATGACAAAATTTTCACTCACCATAAAAGTCAGTTTATTTGTAGAAAATAATTAAACACCGGCCCAGTAACAGTTACGTCAAATTACAATGTTGCTTGTTAAAATACGCTACCTGTGTTACCGAGAAGCTGCAATGCGCGTCAATTTTAAAGTTATTTGAAATGTTTCATTGTGGAACATGTTTCACTGTGGAACACTTTCCCCTATAACATCTTCCTTCCTAAGTTGTACATTTGATAATCTTTAAACCTAGCTGGAACTTTTACATTACGTTTGATGAACTCACTGTTCACACTGGTTGTAGTATGGGGTCTTTTCGGACTATTACTACTAGCCTCTTGAACAGTGTTTTCTGGCATTACATTAATATTGCAGTTTCCTGTGTCTGACATTATTGACTCCTTAATACCAACTTCTGGGATGTCACTATCGTAATCATCCTCTTCCCCTTCCTTAACCTTAGACGAGTTATTATCAAAATTTAAACTAATTCTAGGGTTTGGTGCATTCATAGATTTCCTTACAAATGAACTGTTGCGTCTACACAACGAGTTATTCTCGTCTCTTACTATACCGGGCGAGTCAGACCACCCGTATCAGTCGTTTTGTTCGAAAACGGTCAATCGTAGAGTCAGGCCAAATTTTTTTATTACAAAAGCCTTCATGAAGAATCGAATGGTGACTTGGCATTCGCCGGAAAAATCGGCATCCTCAAGAGTTTGCTCCAGAATGTCGAGAACTCCAAAATTTCAAATAGTGCGGGGCCCAGGGGGCCAAAAGTAGTATCGTTGAAAAGGTCTTTAAAAAATAAGCAAGTTTTGTAGGAAAAATAATTTTATTACCCCCACCCCTTCTGAGGAATATTCAATTAAAGTTATTAAGTAATTGTACTGTTATTTAGGCAGGATGTAAACGGCCTAAGTAACTACATACGTCCTAACAATAGAAATGCATGGAACACCAGCAGTGGACGAACACGGACTGACAAGAAGAAGAAGAAAACTGTTATTTAACTTTACATTTGAAAAATCTCTAAAATTTAAGTTTGACAATATCACAATAATTGTTCCAACTACCGTACATTTACTTCTAAACACTCTCCAGCTCCTCTAGTCACATGATCAGTGGCTCTCAATATTTCTTCACCACTTAATGACCGGCAGGCATTGCGAATTCTCAGCTTCATATCATCTCTTGTTGTATCCAGTGGAGTACAATCGGGTGACCTATTGTAAAACTTACAATTTAGACATTTTTTAAATGTAAAGTTAAGTAACAGTTTTCTTGTTCTTCTTGTCAGTCCGTGTTCATCCACTGCTGATTTTCCATGCATTTCTATTGTTAGGACGTATGTAGTTACATAGGCCGTTTACATCCTGCCTAATTAACAGTACAATTACTTAATAACTTCAATCTAATATTCCTCAGAAGGGGTGGGGGTAATAAAATTATTTTTCCTACAAAACTTGCTTATTTTTTAAAGACCTTTTCAACGATACTACTTTTGACCCCCCGTGCTATTTGACATTTTGGAGTTCTCGACATTCTGGAGCAAACTCTTCAGGATGCCGATTTTTCCGGCGAATGCCGATGTCACCATTCGATTCTTCACGAAGGCTTTTGTAATAAAAAAATTTGGCCCGACTCTCTACGATTAACCGTTTTCGAAAAAAACGACTGATACGGGTGGTCTGACTCCCCCGGAATATGACCTAGGAACATCAAGTTTCTGTTCAACTTTAGCCGGTACCCATTCCTTACCCTTCTGTATTACTACATTTACTCCTCTCCCAAAACCAGAGCGTTGCTTGGCCGACCGATCATAATTTTGCTTGCTTACGTGTCTTTTATGTTCAAATTTTTCTCTGATTATGATTTTATCATACAATTTTGGTGTGAGAGCATTTTCAACTATAGGTAGTTTATTTTTTAAATATCTATTCATGAGTAATTGGGCAGGTGACAATCCAATTCATATAATTGGTGTTGTCCTGTATTCTAATAAACCAGCCAACAAATCCCTTGACTAAAATTCCATTTGCAATACCCACTGCTTTTTCTGACCGTTCGGTCTGGGATAATGTGGACTGCAAGTTATAATTTTGAATTGCCATTCATCTGCAAATTTTTTACATTCCTAAGAGTTGTATGGAACATTGTCTGCTACCAGTTCATCTGGCACCCCATGACTTGCAAAAATTATTTTTAACTTACTAATAATATTGTGTTAGCTTTTGGACTGGAGAGGTGCTACCTCTAACCATTTAGTGAAATAATCCATAACAACAATATACGATTGCCCTCCAAACTCTAAAATATCGCTACCAAGTTTTTTGAATGGTCTTTCTGGGACATTATGTGGGATCATTGGCTCTTTCATATTACTTTTCTGAAATTTTTCGCATATCTTACCTTTTATAAATTGTTCAATGTCTTTGTCCTTACCTGGCCAATAAAGGACTTGCTTCGCTCTAGCTGTACTTTTAGTTATCCCAAAATTATTTTCATGAATTAATACTAACATGTTTTTAATTAATGGCATTGGCACTACTAACCGATTTCCCACAAACAGCAAGTTATTTGCTAAACTAATTTCATTCTGGTAAGGCCAATAAGGTTTTAATTCTTTTGGTGTTTGTTTATGTTTTTCTACACTATGTATTAAATCACCCATATCAGGGTCATCTTCAACGGGGTCTTTTATATATGATCTGGATAATAGGTCAGCTATGTAGTCAGCGACAAATGTTTTCACCAGTCTTGTACCACTGTAACCCGCTTTACTGAGAAATATAACACATTTCTGTATTTCATTTCATCTTGTTAGCAGTGTTACCAATATACCTATATAAAACAATAAGAACGACGTTATGGTACCTCTTATATTTCTCAAAAAAACGTGTTCAGTGGTATCATACTGGTGAAAACATTTGTCTCTGACTGTACATGTGGTGAATAAACTAAATTTATTTGATATTTAACTAGTTTTAAGTCTTAATCTTTGTAGTCGAGGAGAAACTATTTGTGATATATTTTTCTGGCAGACCCCGATTAACGGTTTATGGTCAGTTATAATTTTTATACTTCTCCCATAAATAAATTGATGAAATTTTTTGGTTGCGTACACTATTGCAAGAAGCTCCTTCTCTATCTGAGCGTATGCCTTTTCAGCATCTGTTAAACTCCGCGATGCATGATATACTGGCTGGTCTTGTAATAGACAACAACCAAGACCATCTTTTGATACATCTGTTTGAATGATTATTTCTTTATTTGTGTTGAAATTTGCTAAAACCGGTTCTTGACTTATAAGTTCTTTAATTTTGTTTAATGTTTTGGTATGCCTATCTCCCCATTGAAATTGGATGTTCTTTCTTAACAATTCTCTTAGTGGGGCAGTTATTTCTGCATAATTCGCTATAAACCTACGTAGATAGTTGATCATTCCCAAAATTCTTTGCAACTCCTTGACATTTTTTGGATTCTCAATATTATTTATAGCCCTTACTCTATCTTTATGTGGCCTCATACCTTCTTTACAAAATATGTGTCCTAAATATCTTACTTTTTCAAGTTTATATTGTAATTTATTTTTGTTAAATTTTATATTTAAAATTTTTGCTCTCTCTATTACTTTCTTTAAAATTTCGTCATGCTCTTTACTACTGCTAGCTGCTATTAATATATCGCCCTCAATGTTACCAAAATTCATTTCGAGCACTGGTCATCACTTAAATTAAAATGAAAGACACATCTCAACTTCAAACAACTAATTTTAAAAATTCAATAATAAGGTATTATATCTTCACAAAATACAGTTAAAATGAATGTAATTATTGCATGCGATTCTGATAACCCTGTATAAAAAGACATCAACAAATTGCAAATTTTTAAAACTTGATTATGTTTTTCTTATTTTTGTTACAAAATTATCCAACGTATTGGATTTCCTTTTAAGAAGACTTTTTTGTAAATCATGCATCTCCGCATCAATTTTTTCTTCAGACGCTCGAGCAGATTGTACACTCGCAAGCATTACCTCTGCAACTGAAACATCAAAAACTCTTACTTTTCATTGCAGATTTAAGCTTTTTATGTGCTTCTTCTAGCAATGCCTTCGTTACCTTTTTTTTTATCTTTTTTTTCATTAACAATAGATTTTAATTTATTTTCCTACATAGCAGTACTTTTTTTTTTATTTTCTAGATCTTTCAACGATTCTTTAAGTTTCTGTTGTTCTTTTTCCTCTCTCTTTTTCTTGTAAAAGCTTTTGACGCTTGCTTTTTTCTGTCTCCAAATAACTTTCATAAGATTTATAAGCAATTCTAGCGGAACTAAGAAGTTCTGGAGTAATCGATACTAGCTCTGGTCTATACTAGTAGTAATAATTTTTCAAATAATCTTGTATAGACACAATAGAATTTAATGTTTTTTCACTCATGGAGGCCCTATTTTCCGTTAATACTCTAGCAGACTGAGAATTTTGATTAGATATCTGTCTGTGTCGTACTTTTTTGAGTGTTGCATTTTGTGTATATTCAGAAACGAAAGATATTTAAGTCTTGAACTTAGAAGAGGAATCTTCTTTATAATGTGCGATGCTGACGATACAAAAAACCCTCGAACATTTGCCAAAAACTCTAATTTGACTCGTTCATTTATATTTGCACTATTTAGTGACTGAAGTACTTGTATACCAGGATTAATTTTATCCACACTGACTTTTACTAGCAAATAACTGGGCACTATCTATTAGTTTATCAAAACTTATTACCGTTTCATCTAAACAAATCCGTTCGATTAAATTTGTTGTAGATAATGAAACAACCAAAAGTCAACAACACTAAAAGATTACTTTATTAACACACACACAAATGAAAGTACAAAAGGGTTACAAGAAAACATCCGCACACTCTGAGTTTTTGGTAACAACTACTTAGTTACGCTAAAAATGCAAAAATTGGTTCTACCAACTACCAACAACAAATAAAACTATATCTAGGGATATTTTATGCTCAACACTTCCTCCAAAAATATTCCTTAATTTTATTTTCCATTAATTAATCTAACTTAATTACATTGAGCATAGTTCGCATTTTCTCAAACCTTGCACGACTAGCAGCTTCGTCATTACATCTGCAATTTGATTTTCTCCTTCAATATGCTCCACGTTTACCTCACCAGCACTGTATTTTTCTCTTATAAAATGGAATTTTATATCGATGTGCTTGGTGCGTTTATGGAATTCAGGATTTTTCACTAATTTAATAGCACTGGCATTGTCGATGAGCAGTGTGGGTGTTCCTTGCAGTTCCGTAATTTAAGTTAGGAGACGCTTCACCCATATAACATCCTTTACTCCATCACTTGCTGCTAGGTATTCAGCCTCAGTGGCAGACAAGACCACGCATCTCTGTTTTTTACTTAGCCATGTGATCGCCCCACCACTATATTTACAAACCACACCACTCCTGGAGCGTCTGGTACTGGCATCTCCTGCGTAATCTGCATCACTGTAGGATTTCAATCCTTCGTATCTTTGTTCTGCACGATACATCAATCCATATTCCGTCCCCTTGAGGTATCGGAAGATCCTCGTTACTGCCCTCCAATTGGAATTTTTCGGATTGGCCAGGGCTTCGGATACCATATTAACGGCATAAGTAATGACGGGTCTGGTAGCGATGGACAAGTACATCAGGCTCCCTACAGCTTCCCGATAAGGGATTGCATTATCCAGTTCAGACTTATCATTACATTCTTCGTTTCCTACTTCATATGGAGTTGACACAGTATTTACTTCTGCCATATTGAATTTTCGTAGAACCTTTCGGATATAATCGCTCTGCCCTAGAAAAACAGAACCATCATTCGATCGAGTAATTTCTAACCCCAAAAAGTAATTCATGGGTCCAAATGTTATTTTAAATTCCCTTTTTAGTTCGGTTAGGAATATTTCTATTTCACCTCCGTCTGTACCTGCAACTAGGCCATCGTCTACGTACAGCGCTATAACAATCTTTGTATTTCCGCTTGTTCTTATAAACAGGCATGGATCAGCTACACTTTTTACAAAATTCAGCCCACACATGAAATTCACAAACCGTTTGTTCCAACACCTTGGCGATTGATTTAGCCCATACAGGCTACGATTCAACTTACAGATCCTTCCACTGCCATCGTCAAACCCTTCAGGCTGCTTCATGAACACCGTTTCATCCAGATCTCCATACAAAAAGGCTGTCTTCACATCGAACTGTGCAATTTGAAGGTTTTCCGATGCTGCCACGCTTAACACTGTTCGAACCGTGTCGAAACGGGCCACAGGGCTGAAAGTTTCTTCGTAGTCTATGCCGGCTGTCTGCGAATAGCCCTTCGCAACCAGTCTTGCCTTGAAACGTTCATCGGATCCATTCATCTTCGATTTTATTTTCAACACCCAACGATTTCCTATCGCCTTTTTGTTAGATGGCAGGTCTATAAGGTCCCAGGTCTTATTTTCTTTCAGCGAGGCCAGTTCTTCCTCCATAGCTAGCTGCCACTGCTCAGCTTCTTCAGTTTTCATGGCTGAAACATAAGAACATGGAGTAACACGGTCTGCAAAGTAAACATAGTCATTCAAATAAGCAGGTTTTCTTGTTTCTCGCCGCTGCCGTGTCTCATCTTCTTTTATCTCTGTTTCTTCCACCGCTTCCTCCGGAACTGATGTCGACGACTGTTCTTCAGAGTTGCTTTTATCAATTATGCTCAACTGTAGTCTTTTCACCAACGGGCTTCCTTCTTGGAAAACTACATCTCGACTGAGCACAATTTTGTTATCACTTTGAATCCACACCCTGTAGCCGTCTTTATTACCACAATAGCCCACGAGAAACCCAGTAACACTTTTCTTATCCCATTTCCGCCTTTTTTGCTTTGGCACATGAACGAAACACTTTGTGCCAAAAATGCGCAGGTGTTCGAAGGTTATTCCATTCTCACCGAGCCATAATTCCACTGGAGTTTTGCCTTCTGCTGCAGTAGGACCAGTTCGATTTAATGTATACACTACGGTGTTCACAGCTTCCGCCCACAGTTTAACTGGCATTTCCCTTGTATGAATCATGGACCGAGCACATTCAACCAGGGTACGGTTTTCGCGTTCCGCTGCCCCATTCTGCTCCGGTGTATACGGCATTACAATCCGTAAATTTGTCCCATTTGATTCAAGGATGTTTCGTACCGTAATATTGTCGAATTCTTTTCCCCCATTGCTCAAGAATTCTTTGATTTTATGCCCGGCTGTGGTTGCTTCATTTATAAAGGTCCTTAAACACTCGGCGACTTCTGCCTTCGACTTTATAAAAAATGCACGACGGAATTTAGAAAAATCGTCTTTGAAACATACAAAGTATTTTGCACCGCCCACCGAGTCCTCTTGCATTGGCCCGCAAACGTCAGCATGTATGAGTGCACCCGGTACATTTGGCCTGTTCACTCACTCGTGAACTAAAACTTCGCCTGTGTTGTTTACCGAAACAACACCCGTCACAAAATTCTTCGTCGAGTTCTACATCAATTCCGCGAGTTTTCAGAAGTTTCTTCACGTGTCTTTTGTTCTGATGACAGAGGCGTTCGTGCCATAATTGCAGGGTATTTGAATTTGACGCAACAAACACTTCCGCTGCAATTTCCGGTAAACACACCCGCATTTCCAACACGTAAAGGCCGTTTAATGTTCTCTTTCCCACTAGCCGCACAATACCGTCTTTTGTAAAAGTACATTCGCTTCGATTTGCTTTAAATTCGAAACTTTTGTCCATTGTTTGTCCGATGGAAAACAAATTTCGCCCGATTTCCGGCACATACCACACATCTGTGAGACTTATTATTTTTTTGTCAATTTGTACTGTCACTGTTGAATTAGTTTGTAATCAGTATTCAATAAAAAAAATATATTTTATATAACAGTATATTGAATCAATCGTTATTACAAATAAATTACATTACACTACAGCTGCTTCCGTTTTAACTTTATTTCGAGCTCCAACAGTTCCAACAGTTCCATCCGTTTCTGATGTTGCTCCTCATCCATCCTTAAACGTTTATTACGTTCTTGTCGTTCATCCTCAAGACTGGTCATTTTCATTTTAATATACTCTTCCTTCAGATTTATCAATTTAGCACAGGGCTGATTTACTGTTAGCTTTTTACTAGGTCTTTTTTTAAGCATTTTCGGTGTGTATGAAGACCATTTTTCATACAATTGTTCCTGTTGATGAAGCTGCTTGCAAGATATCTACTGCTGATGGGTGATCATCTGTTGAGAAGTTACTCATATGTAGGCTTATAGAAGGAAGACACACTGGTTTAGGTTCCGAAGGAGGACACGCTGATGTATGATCCGCATCGCTGGTAGATTCTTCTGCGGTTGTGGCAGTGGCACTGTAGCTATTGCTGCAAGTACCACTTTCAACAAATTCTACGATCACATTTTCACAAATTGTTTGCGTCACACTTGCATCATCATCGTAGGAGTTACTCATTCCAATAACTGTTTTTTTTATTTAAAATATCAATGATGATATCATATATGACACTTTTAACATCTTTGATGAGTGGCGGGCCTCCACCAGTAACAAGCCGGCATGCTTTGTTGTTTGACCAATACTTCCGTCCAGCTGTTTTCAAATTATCGTATTTTGATTTTAATTGAAAAACATTTGTCGGACGATTGTAGCTGTTGAACATAGTGCATAAGTCATTCCACGCAGCTTCCCGAAATTATTATAAGTTTATTTATTTCTCCTGACATACTAATAACTGACAAAAAATTATCACAATAATAAGTGATAAAGCTAATAAATACTGAAATATCTTACTACTTACTTTTTGTGCTGGGCTAATCACATTACTTGTTTTGCATTCTAAAATGTGCTTTACTTTTTGTATTTCTTGTACTAGATGCAATTCTTCTTCAGTTGTGAAGTTGCTCGAACGATTTCTCTTATCATTTACCATCATTTTTTTAAACTGATTTTAACGCGGTTTTGACAGTTACCTTGTCCGCATGCGCTATTATGCAAATTGGCATTTTAGAGATTGCCAATCTTTCCAATTCTCACTTTAACTAAAGTTGTTGACTGATTTGATTATTAAACCCGTACACTTTAACTTGTTCCTAAAGTACCTTTTACGGTAAAGCTGCCTTTAACTAAAGTTACTTTAGTGGTTCATTATAAAACCGGCCATTAGGTAAGAAATAACACAATTCAGTCTTAATTCCTTATATTACCTTACTTCTAAAAAAATAATCTAGCTCTACGTTTAAAAATATTAATACTATTAGCGTTTTTGACATCATCAGGTAACTCGTTGAATAGTCTAATTCCTTTATAAAATATAGAATTTATTACACTATACCTAGAAGTAGCCTCTAAATATAAATTTCCGTTATTCCTTGTACTATAATTGTGTATGTCAGAAATCTGTATTAATTTCGTCGTTAAATAAGCGGGCAGCTCACCTTTTTTCATTTTATATATAAATACTGTCACTTGGAGTTGAATTTGTTTGGCAATATCTAGCCAGTTTAAACATTCCAGCATATCTCTAATCCTAGTATATTTACTGCACTTAAGGATTATCCTCATGCTCCTATTTTGCAATTTTTGAAGTCTGTTAATATCCTCTTGACAGAATAGGTATATTATTGTAGCACAGTAAATGAAGTGAGGCAAAATTATAGTTTTATACACAATTATCAGCGTTGAGTTAGATAAAAAGGCACTTACTCTGTAAAGGTAGCCGACTTTTTTGCTACTTTCTTAACAATATATTCTGCATGTTCCCTAAATTTAAATTTCTATCAATAACCACTCCTAAATACTTAATACTACTTACTATTTGAATTTCTCCCCCAACAATGATTTTGTACTTATTCTCAGAAAATTCCTAAACACAATTATGTTTCCCCCTAAATCCTGACTGCTCATCAATTAACAAATTATTTTCCTCGATATAAACACCAATCTGTTTATGCACCACAGTTTCTAATATTTTTTCAATAGTGTCCAACATGTTGACAGGCCTGTAATTTTCACATTTACGTTTATCCTTATCTTTGCTTATAGGCACTATTGTTGATATTTTTAACATATTAGGTAATTTGCCTTCTAACAGAGAACTGTTAATTATGTGTAGTAAAGGTCACTTAAGGAATCAATACATTCCTCTAGGAACTTCGCTCCTAAGTCATCAGGGCTACTTTTATTGTTGAATTTAAATATGATTTCATTCAACTCCTCTTTTGATACTAACTTAAACTGATCAATCCCCTTCATTACCACATGCTTCACGCCCCACCTGTTGTACGATGTTTGAATACCCCAGTACAGACAAATTCTATTTTACTTGATATGCTATTTTTAATTTAGGTACATTACATTCTAACTTAACTATACCTACAGTTTTTATTTTAAACCCTCCGTAGGTTTCCAATGATATAAAAGTGTCTTCTATGGTAACATGATTAAAGTAATTTTGAAAAATCGAAAATGGCAATACATTTACTTCAGCGGCAGTATCCAGTTTAAAGTTTATCTTTTTATTTGCAACTGTGACTACTTGAAACCATGCCCTGCTTATCTCACGCGTTTCTAGATTATTCACCCTTACGGTACAAACTTGCAAACCTGTTTCCTCGCTGCTAGGCCCCTCGTCTACTTCCACTTCTTGAACCATTTTTGCCCTGGCTCCTCGAAGTCTGCATGCTTTGGCAAAATGATTGGGTATTCCACATTTATTGCATCTTTCACCAAATGCTTTGCACTCTCTTGGTCCATGTACAGCTAAACATCTGTAACATTTGAATTTTTCCTTGTATCCTTCCCTTCCCCTTACAACCTTTGTTTCTATATTTTTTTCTTGCACCACCTTGATTTGTGTTTTTGTAATTTCAGCAGCTCGGACAACTTTTTCAAGGTTTAGATCCTCCTGTCCCAACAATCTTCCTTGCAAATTTAAATCATTGATTCCTAAAACAATTCGATCTCTTATTAAAGATTCATTTTGGTCACCGAACTCGCAATTTTGTGCTAATATTTTTAGCTCCGTTACAAAATGATCTATAGACTCCGATTCTTCCTGCACTTTAGTAAAGAATTTGTATCGTTCATAATAATAATCTTAATCTTTCTTTATTAGCTCAATAGCTACATCTTGTACATACATTACTACTATAACTACTTACTTAACTTTAATGGCCACTTACAAGCTAACTCTGTCTACTAATACCTAATTACAATAATTCCTTAAGAAAGGGTTTAACTTTCCTTCTAAAAACTTTAACACTAGGTGAGTCTTTTACTTCGTTTGGTAGGCTATTATACATTCTTACACCTGCATAGAATATAGAGTTCATAGTACCCTTTTTTGATGTACCCTTTAAGTATAAATCTGTACATCTACGAGTATCATATGAATGCACAACCGATACTGATACTAGCTTTTCCGTTAGATATTTTGGGACAATACCGTTTTTAATCTTAAAAATAAATATTACTACTTGCAAATTAATTTGATTTCGAACACTTAGCCAGTCAAGCGTTAATAGCATGTCCTGTATTTTTGCGTACCGATTGGTTTTCAATATTACACGCATTGCTTTATTTTGCAATGTTTGCAGCCTATTCAGATCGTCGTTGCATGTCATAAACAGGATTGTTGCGCAGTACATGTAATGAGGAAATATTATGCTTTTATATATTTTGATACTAGCAAACCTTGTTATACTCATGTTAACCCTTCTCAATACTCCAACTTTTTGAGCAATTTTGTTTGAAATATAATTTGCATGTTCTCTGAAGTTAAGACGCGTATCAATTATAATGCCAAGATATTTGATATTATTAACCTGTTCGATTGCTTCCCCCATCATTTTAATTTGATAACCACCGTTATTAAAATTGACACCTGCTTGTCTACTTGCAATAACCATAAATTTAGTTTTCGAAACATTTAGCTTAAGTTTATTGAAGTTCAACCAATCACTTACAAGATTTAATTCCTCATTCAATATATCAACTAACTCATCATAATTTTTACCTGCAATATATATCAACGTGTCATCGGCAAATAACTGTACGCTACACCTACTCACTGACTTAATTATATCATTTAGGTACATTATAAATAGAAGAGGGCCCAATACACTCCCTTGCGGGACTCCCAGCTCAACTAGCTCCGCATCAGATGTACATTCACCCCACTTAGTTTTTTGTACTCTATCACTTAAGTAATCTTTAAACCAATTCAGTACCGTTCCCTTGATCTTATAACCCTGTAGCTTTTTTATTAGTTTACTCCTATTTACAGTTTCAAACGCTCTCCGTAAATCAAGAAATACTGCAATAATTATCTCCCCTTTATCTAAGCTGTTCTTCCAATTTGCTATGATCAGCTGTATAGCCGTTTCACAGTTATGACCCCTCCTAAAACCAGATTGCTCTTTTATTATGATTTGATTGTTTTCAAGGTAATGGTTTACTTGTTTGTACACAGCCAATTCAACCACTTTTTCTACTGCAGGCAGCATGTTAATGGGTCTAAATTCTTCACATTTACTTGTGTTTTTTATTTTTTGTATCGGTATAATTGTTGAGATTTTCAATTGACTCGGCACCACCCCTTCAAGGAGGGACGTATTAACAAGATGCAGTAATGGTACACCTACTATTTCAAAGGTTTGTTTTATAAGTTCAATACAAATATCATCAGGACTGCCTTTACTTTTAACATTGTAAACAATTTTCTTCAATTCCTCAATATTGAGTAGTTTAAAGTCACCAAGAGAACTAGCATCAGCGTTGTTATATTCCATAATCTCCCAATTACTCAAAGATACATCAATATTCTCAGCAATTTTCACGACACTATCAATGTAATATCTATTAAATTTACTAGCAATGCTCTGTTTGTTTTCCGTTAAATTTCCATCAAAGTCTATTGCTAAAGGAATGGCATCCCCTTTCTGTGTTATTAACGTTTTTAATGTTTTCCACATACGTTTTTGATCATTTTGGTAATTATCAATTATACCTTCATAGTATTGCGCTCTTTTTACCCGGATTTCATTTACCACCTTATTTCTACATGTTTTATATTGCGTCCAGTTATTAATATCATTAGTGAACTTAAATCTGTTGTATAGATCATCTCTCACTTTAATCATATCCCTAATTTCACAGTTAAACCATGGCTTACTATTATGCCTTACTACTAGTGACTTCTTAGGTGCTACTTCATCAATAACATTCTTTTTCGGGTTCGGGTATTCTTCAAATGCTTTTATAACCGTGTCATAGTCATCTCTCTCCTCCATTGTCAGCTTGAATGTACTAAACACATCTACTCCTTGCTCTCCGATTATATTTAATAGTATTGCAACTTTTACATCACTAGGTTTAGGCGAAAGTGGTCTATACAGGGACGTAAAATTTCAAAAATTTGTTACACTTTTATATAAACATTTTTATTAAAAGTAAATATGCAGAGATACAAGTAAGGGCTATATAATGTTGTTGTACATGGTTTAATAAGGCCATTTCACATATTTTTCGTTTAATTTAATTAATACCAGTATGCACCACCTATCCCACTATTAACCACAGTGTGGTGTTTAATGGGAATCGGTATGGTACATAATGGGATTGATCGAATTTTTCGTAAACTAAGTAGAAAAAGCAGTTTTAGGTACTTTAAATAATATTAAATTTACTCAAATCACATAAAAATGAAAATTGGCCAGCCGTTCTTTTGGTACTACCTGATATATTTGGTGGCGGTAGTTTCATTACGATGTCTTCCATGATTATTACGTCTTCATCTTTGTCACCATCTTCATCAGCATTGGTATCATTATTAAATACAAATTTATTGGAAGGTAGTTTTTTTAAGAAAGATATATAAAAATCGTCACCATCTATTGCTGTCACTTTTCCAACATAATGTTTTGTGTATTTCTTTTTTGCATATTTAACAACCACAAAATCTTCAACACTGATCGAAGAGTCTTCAACGGTATTCAAGTCACTGTCTAAATCTGTGGAGTCACAACAAATATCTTCAATGACATCACTTTCTGAACTTGAACTATCGCAAAGTGTACGTTTTGCTTTTTAAACTCTTGCTTCATTTTCATTCATTAATTTCTTTTTTGACATTCTTTCTTCGTATTTTTTTTCTATTTCCTCTTTGTTCGGAGTACTTGTCAATATCAATGACTGCGCTTTCTTTCTTCCTTTTCTCAATTGTTTTCTTTCAGATGCCTTCAAGTGAGGTCTAACGTCTTGTGGTGTAACTGGTTTGGTGTTTGACGGCCCTGGAATAGGACTTCTTTGTTCTTCACCTGGTATAAAATCATCTTGATTATTTTTATCTGCTTCCTTGATACTGGCCGATACTTCAGGATCTTCTATATCAACGTTTACTTCCTGGGGCCTGTCTGTGACATACGATGACATATAGTCAGAGTCAGAAAATATTTGACAATTCATTGGTGATATACCAGTCTTTTCAAAGCTCTTAATTATGTTGACTGGTGTAAATGCTTGTGGAAAAGCTATACCAACAATAGCAGTTATGTCATAGATAGTCATTGGAGTTCCCGGATGATTTATCATCCAGTCGTCAATGGCTTTATTGTAATATGCTTTGAAAGGGCCGAAACAACCAATATCTAAAGACTGCAGCTTATGGCTGCAGTGTGGGGGTAACGTTAGCATGACAATGCCATTTTTCTTACAGGCGTTGAGAACTCTGATATCATAATGGCTCTCATGGTTGTCCAGTATTAATTCCACTGGGTTTTCTTTGCTACAGCGGACATGTTTGATAAAATGATTTATATAATCTATGAAAGTATCTCCAGTCATCCAACCACTGGGATGGGCAGACCCATCCGAGCCTGGAGGTGCTCCGGTAAGCATGAAAGACTTAAAATGTTTTCTAGGAAATATAAAAAAGGGTGGTATAAACGTACCATTTCCAGCGATTGCTGCACACATCGTTACTAAAGTGCCCCTCTCAGCGTTTGTAACTTTCCCAACTTGCTTCTGCTTCACTGATGTTAAAATCTTCGGAGGCTTGTGAACATTCGTTACCCCAGTCTCATCACAGTTGTATATTTGGTTTGGCAAAAAATTGTATTTTAACATGATTGCGCATAAATTATTGAAAAACAACCCTACATTATGTTTATTAAAACTGGTTGCCCGGCTGAGGCTAGTTGGTTCTGGTGTCCGTAATGATAGGGAGCCGTTTCGTTTTCTAAAATTGTACATCCATTCTATGCCTGCCCTTTTTTTTCGTGCCATGACTGAGGCAGCGCTTTATTGTTGGCAAAACCTTGAAGATGGAGCTTCGTTATACCCATTTCTATTCATAACTTCGGTTTGCATGTTTTCCATAGAATTATCGTGGAATCCACGGCACCTATTATATATGTCGAAGAGGAAGCTTCATTAGCTCCGCGAGAACGTAGCGGAACCAATCGTTTGCGCGGCATGTTTGAATTTAAGAGTTCAAAAGTAATAAAAAAATAATAAAACCAAATTATTAATTCAACCGACGTATAATTTCACTAACAACTAGTCTTTAAATTACACAAATTATTAATAAACTAATATCGAATGCACAAAACTATTTCATGTAATTAAATTAAATAAGCAAGCATAAACGGTCCGGGTGCACTTCAATACACTTGTCGTCCCCAAGCCGTAATGAGTGCCCTGTTCCGTCCGATCGGGAGCACCCCTGCCCCGTCCGTGCTTCTTTCATAATTTTCACATGCCGGACTACAAAAAAAATGGTCATCGACCGATATTTCTTTGTTTCCAAAGAAATATGGCTTTCCGGTGCTTTCATGCCAAGCCGCTAAATGTGCAACACTCTCTTTGACCATTCGACATGTGAAAACCATTAATCCATGGGCGTCGTTGAATTTCTTTTAAATTATTTACACACTTTTGCAGTGGCGCCGACACGGCCATACTGACACTGTGCACGCCCTCGGGCACTTAGTCTACGGGAGTACACCTGTAAATCAAACAACAGTTAAGTTTTCAATCAACGCTCGTCTATCCTGACTACTTTTACTCCAAATCTCCTTTTTAGACCAATTAACATAAACTAGGTATAAGTAATGTACCTCAAAAATCAAATTTGCATAAACTTGGTAAACTAGTTTATCCAACAAAACTAACCAATAACATTAGCTAGGTAATTCGTATACCCCTTCCAGCAGTAGCCGGGATCGACTCATAGGCAGATAACTCACGTATCTCTTCTGGCGCACCAAACAAAATCGCCAGGATAAACTTATGGGTATCTCATCTACCCCTTCCGACAACAAATACGCCGGGTTCGACTACAATTTTCCTCATCTGGCACAGATTATTTGCCAGGATAGACCACCTCAAGTACCAATTTATTATGCCTTCTGAATTTGTATCAGGATTAACAATTTTATGCATGCCATAACTAATAAAACAGCAACCTAGCACAAAAACAATTGCGGTAAAAGTTTACCCATTGCTTACAATTTTTACGCCGACACTGGCTCATGCTGATTCTCATTATCGGAATCTGATTGAACGGGAACCTCCCCTTGCCCCTCTGGTACTCTGATAAGCTGATCGTGAACAAACTTAAAGGTTCTGCCTTTACCTTTGTCTGTAGGCTTAACTACTTCGTAACGATTGTTTTCTGCGATCGCAATAATTTTGAAAGGTCCCCTAAATTTTCGATCAAGTTTCGAGATCATTCTTTCATTGACTTTATTAAACACAAAATCTCCTACTGAAAATGGCTTAATTACGGCTTTTCCCATATTTTTACGGAGTGCATCATTCTGTGATGCTTTCACAATATTCTTATTAGCAATTTCACGCATCTCCGGTAAAGAAACATGATTTTCTTTTTCGTTTGTTAGTTTATGGGAAATTTTTTGTAATTCTAAAGAGCGTATCGAGGCACCGAATAAAAGTTCGGCGGGACTAAACTCAGTAACTCTATGTTTTGTACTATTCAATGCTAATTGAACTTCACCTAAACTATCCTGCCAATTTTTTTCGCTTGCAGTTTCAATTGTCGTTAACGTATTTTTTAACGTCTGCATGACTCGCTCGACTTGCCCATTAGCTCGGCTAACGCCGTAGGCAATAAAATGTAAGTCAATGTTGAATTTTGTACAAAAATTGCGAAACTCGCTACTCGTAAAGCACTTGCCTTGATCACTAATTATGCGTGTAGGAGCACCAAACAAATAAGTGAATTCTTTTAGGCAATTGAGGGCCACTTCTGCAGTTAAAGAACTGATGCGGCGTAATAAAACAAATTTCGAAAAAGCGTCGATAATTACGAATACGTATTCTTTGTTATCGCTTTTTCCAGTTAATTTTCCAGATATATCTACGTGAATAGTGTGCCATGGTTGCGAAATTTTAGGTATTGGATGCATTTGCACTTGTGCTTTACCGGATTTATTTTTTGAAGTTTTACAAATTAAACAGTTGTCAACGAATTTTCTAACATTTTTAGACATTTTAGGGAACCAATAAAATTCATATAACTTATCTAAAGTCTTCTCCCAGCCCAGGTGTTTTAAATCTGTGTGCACGTGATTAATAATTGACCAAATCATTGATCTAGGAACCACTGGAAGATATCGCGTTCGACCACGGCGCTCAATTTTTCGGAACAAAACATTGTCGCGCACGTCATACGTTTTTGCAACATCAGTATCGAGTTCATTAGCTTTAAATGCGGCGATAATTTTAACAATTCCGTCGTCGCGCTGTTGCGCAACGGAGAGCCAATCCGCTTGTAAACTAATTACCTGAACAATATTTTTTACAGAATTTTGTTCTTGCACATTCTTTGCGTTGTTAATTGATGCCGGATTTCTAGAGAAATAATCTGCGTGCTTCATACGTTTTCCTTCACGGTAAACCACTTCAAAGTCGAAAGCTTGAAGAAAGGCCCACCAACGGTGTGCTCGCGGAGTAAGATCATGCTTTGTTCGGGACGCTTTAAGTGAGTTGCAATCCGTGAAAACTGTAAAATGTCGCCCTACCAGAAAATGACGGAAATGCTTGACGGCATTAACTACTGCTAAAGTCTCAAGTTCATATGAATGATACCGAGATTCAGGTTCCGTGGTACGTTTACTGTAATACGCAACGGGATGAAGTTTGTTGTTCTTTTTTTGAAAAAGTACCGATCCGTAACCATCGGAACTCGCGTCTGTATGGAGCTCCACGGGCAAATTAGGGTCAAATATCATTAATACGGGTTCGGAGGTTAGCAAACGAATAAGTTTATCTCGCGCTTCGGCATGCTTTGGAAGCCATTTAATTTTTTTTGTTGAGGTAGCAGTTAATTGGTACAATGGTGCTGCTGTAGTTGAAAAGTTTGGAATAAATTGGCGGAAATAAGACGCTAAACCGAGGAATTGACGTACCTGCGTTGGAGTTTTTGGTATAGGTGAATTTAATAACGCGGAAGTCTTACGGGGATTCGGACGAAGTTCTCCTGCTCGCACGGAGAATCCCAGGTACTCGACTTCTAATTTAAAAAAATTACATTTCTGAATGTTAAATGAGAAACCGGCTTCGACTAGCGTGTTAAGAACAATTTCGAGACGTTCCATCCCTTCAGAGATTGAGGAGGATGGAATCAAAATGTCGTCGATATAAACAATTGCGAAAGTATTTCGTAGATCGCCTAGAGCTTTATCTATGCTGCGCTGGTATACTGAAGCTGCGTTCATTAAACCGAACGGCATTGTTAAATACTCGTACTGTCCATCAGGAGTAACAAACGCAGTCTTTTCAATAGTATCAGGGTGTACTGGTATTTGATGAAAGCCCGAGGCCATATCAAGTGAAGTAAAATAGTAAGCTCCGTGTAAACGGTTAATCTGATCACTGATTAGTGGTAAAGGATACTTATCAGGCACCGTATTCGCATTCAATTCGCGAAAATCTACAACCACGCGATCTGATCCGTCCTTTTTTTTAACTAAAATTAATGGGCTTGAAAAAGGTGAACAGCTTGGTCTAATAACACCCGCGTTGAGTAGCTCTGCAATTTTTTTTTCGAACTACTTCACGCTCGTCAGGCCCTAGTCTATATGGCCTTCGTTGAACAAATTTATTGGAATCTTTTAACCTAATTTCTAAATTACCAGTGCTCACTCGCCCTGAAGGAACACCTACAATAAAATTATTTTGATACTTTGACAATAGGTTGATCAGCTTTTCTTTATCGGCGGCGCTTAAGTCCGTTTTGATTTCACCAAATTTCATTATTGTTTGTTCGCAGCTTTGAACTTGTAATTCCCGAATGAAACATAAACCAGCTGAGCTAACGTGAACATTAATCTTTTGTGCTATTAAATCTTTACCAATTATAATCTTCGCAGACATAAAATCGTCAGGTACTACAAAAAATAAAAGTTCAATGAAAAGTCCCTGAATTTCTACTACCGTTAAAATTTGGGTATTGCAAAAGGAAGAGCCGTGACCAATGCCTTTCAGTGCGGTCGAATTATTAAAACGTTTACCATCAAAACTATTTGCAATGCTTTCTTTAACCAGAGAACAATCTGAGCCTGTATCAAACAAAAAAGGAAAGGTCTCACCAGACTTAATTTGCAGCTCTCCCAAAGGTACGGCCTGTTTTTCACAAATGTTGACCTGCTTATAGGAAACTTCATGCTTCGACTTCCGGTGAACCTCGGGACAGTTTGGCGAAAGATGACCTGGTTTGCCGCATGCGAAACAGGTGATGGTTCTTGATCCCTGAGGGCGACTTCCTCCAGGAGTTTCAGTTGACGGACGACGACGACTTCGGCACTGAGCAGCACGATGTCCAGTTCGTCGACAAAGATGGCATTTTCCAGAAAAATTGGACTTTTCATTTTTCGCGGAAAGCGATAAAGCCAGTCGCTTCGCTCCGGTGTGATGACCAGAAGGAAATAGCGCTGGTCGTTTATCAATTCTCCCTTGTAACATCGTGCACATACTTTTTGCGTCACGCGGTTGTTCGGCTTGGTACCTTCGTCTCACCAAACCATTGCGAGTGGAACCAAAGTAACATGCCACAAGTACAGCAAAGGCTTCGTCGCTCTCTCGGTTCTTCAAAAGTGCGAGGATGGTTCGCATCGAATGCAACATTTCCTCAATTAATGGGGTGTTCTCTGGAACAATTCTTTTCCCACCGACGGCTTCCGAAAACTGTTCTAGCGGGTCTACTGGCTTTGCGAAAACAGCCAAAAATTCCGCGCGTAACGCAGGCCATTCTCGTTCAGTTGGTTTAGCGGAAATTAACCAACTTGCAGCCTCCCCTTTCAATGCTGCAGACAATGTCATTACCAGTTCCATCGTGTCTGGATTTTGTTTATTCACCCACAAATCCACAATTGCGCACCAACCTGCAGCATCCGCGAAATTTGAAGTTGGGTCGAACGGAGGCAGTTTTAGATTGCCATAATATGAGTGATATGAAGCTGCTGGCAATGGAGGGCTTATCACTGGCACTGATGTCATCGATAGCTGCTCTTCTATACGCTGCAATCGTTCCTGCGTTTCATCGTGGTTTTCGCGCACACTTTGATTATTAATAACATTTTCCGCGTTTGGTTGCAATCCCACTTCTGATGTCGAAGAGGAAGCTTCATTAGCTCCGCGAGAACGTAGCGGAACCAATCGTTTGCGCGGCATGTTTGAATTTAAGAGTTCAAAAGTAATAAAAAAATAATAAAACCAAATTATTAATTCAACCGACGTATAATTTCACTAACAACTAGTCTTTAAATTACACAAATTATTAATAAACTAATATCGAATGCACAAAACTATTTCATGTAATTAAATTAAATAAGCAAGCATAAACGGTCCGGGTGCACTTCAATACACTTGTCGTCCCCAAGCCGTAATGAGTGCCCTGTTCCGTCCGATCGGGAGCACCCCTGCCCCGTCCGTGCTTCTTTCATAATTTTCACATGCCGGACTACAAAAAAAATGGTCATCGACCGATATTTCTTTGTTTCCAAAGAAATATGGCTTTCCGGTGCTTTCATGCCAAGCCGCTAAATGTGCAACACTCTCTTTGACCATTCGACATGTGAAAACCATTAATCCATGGGCGTCGTTGAATTTCTTTTAAATTATTTACACACTTTTGCAGTGGCGCCGACATATATCATGTTAGTTATATATGGTAAGAGTACATAACATCTGAATTGCGCGTCTGAACAGTTGCTCAAATGTATGCGCATGTACTTACAGAGATCGGAGCAATCAGAATAACTAAAAATCTCACTCAAATAATCCCATATAAGGTGCTTATCTCGATCGTCTGGAATGATATCTCTAAATCTTTTAACCAATGGATGGTCTTGACTTCCCATTACCTTTTCCAATTCATTTTTGTAGTCAATTACAAATTGCTCCAATTCATATGATTCCAAAGATATGGGTTTTATTGCTTGGATGCAATGAGAAAATTTTTCACACAACAGGCAGGTAAATGTTGACAAAACATTATCTATTTTATGTAATTCGGAACCCATGCAACTATCGTGCACCCACCGCAAGCACGTTTCACATCTGTTAGAAGCTTTACCTTCAGCGCAATACAAGCAATATTTTGTCATATCGATGGAAACTTGTATTAAATACCTTTGCAAGGAGCACCGGTATGTTTCTGCATCAAACATTTCATTGCATGATTTTGAAAAATCGTTCATACTATTAATCAGAGAAATCATTTGGGCGTAATAAATAACAAAGACACCACAATTGTAATCATCGTTTTGTTTTGGATATGCATTTAGTTGGCGCATCCTCCATTTCCTTATGTTTAGTTTTTCTATCTTTTGGTGACGATCTCTACGCTCAATAAATGTTTTAGCCACTTTAAATATATCTTCGTTACTTCTTCCAAACGGATCTAAGTTAAACACTTCCCTATTTATCAAGTCTAGAACAATTAATGTCCAATGATTGCCGTTGACGTTATACGGTAACAACACAAATTTAAGATTTTCAAACGACCTTTCATAAGGTTGGAATTTTCTGTAAGTTTCTCCACTTGTAATGCATTGAACAGATATGGTGTCTATGTAGTAAATATCAGCTCGGTGTTCCGTAAAACTAATAATACATGCATCTAGTACACGATCAGAAAGCCAGTTGTCTTTTGAATTAATATCTACTACATTTAACTTGCTTACTAGTGTTCGGTAGTCGCAGCTATCTAATTTTATCCGATCGTTTACATAATTTCCATATATACCAATTTTAAACTTTATATTGTTAAGTGCAGCCGACATGTAGTATTCATTAATATAAAGTAATCCATTCTTGAGACACCCTACGTTTAAATGTGGAAAGTTATTCGTTCTTTTCATGTCATCTTTTTTAAACGCTAAGCAAATAGTTTGTGAGGGATCAAGTGCTTTCGTAGCACGACTGCAGGTCTTCTTCAAATCCATCTCGTCTGTTGAGATATTAATTGTTGTCGCTGCTGCTCGGCATTTAGATTTAAGTAATGTTTTTAGATGATTATTTTCAAAATATGATTTGCTTTTGGGTTTTCGTTTCCTCCATACTTCAACAGCATTGTTTGCGTCTAGTTCGGAATTTGCAGTTTGTTTTTTCAGTTTTTTGCATAATCTCGATTTCCGTTTTCGAGGAGCTTTATTTATGTTCAAATCAATTACCTTTAAAATTGCTTGTATCCTACAGTGCACCTTCTCTACAAATCGACCGATTTTTAAATTTGTCTGTCCCTGAAGCACGTCCTTTTTAATTATTTTGAACCAACACTCGACGTTAGAGTTGCTATATCTGCAAATATTGTTTTTGTCTTTCAACGAATGAACAATGCCAGTCCATAACGGCGTAAAAGGCATATAATTTGTCAGTATATACTTTGCAAAATATGGTGAGCAGTAAATATTCACATTTTCAGTATTGCTGTCCTTCACACTATTACATTCATCCACAATTGCGATATATATTTTACAAAAATATATGTAAAAGGGGGACTCCAAAATTTTTCCTGTAACAGGAAATTGGTCTTCATCATATTCAACGAAAGTTGTTTTTAGAGACAGTAGTTCATCAAGTTGGTTATCTTTATTTAGGGTTTCCAGTGCGTCGTGCAGATAAGTAGAATCATATTTTGACAATAAAATTTTCATTAATGCACGAAACTTTCCTGTTAGTACTTCTAGTGTTCTACACTTTACTAATGCTGCCATGCTGCTCAATATGATTCGCTTTTTCTGTTTTCTAATTCCTGCAGATGAAAGTCTACGCGCAATCATATGCATGAAGTGACTACAACATGTATGAATGGTTATCAAAGGTGACAGTGTATCCTCAGCTACTTCGCCAGTAATATATTTGTATATCAGTCTGATATATTGAAATAGTGTTATATCGTTTAAACCTTGACTGAAAGCCATTAAAATAGCAATACTCCAGTCGGTAACTGCTACAGAAAAAATAGGCCATTTTCTTTGGCAAACCGTTTGAACAAAATATTTGAATTGCACGAAAAAACTAGTAATATTTGCAGCAGTGTGTGTAGATGTAATTAATTCTGCTATTGGCACTATATTCCCGTTGATGTTTACAACTCCGGCGTAATAATATAATTTTTGTCCCGTTTCGTAATTTGTGGGTCTTACCACAGATCCGGTAGCATCGAAGAAAAATTGTAATTTAGAGCCTCGTTGTACTAATATGCTTATTTGTCTTTTGCTAAAGAGATAAACAAGCATCCGGCCTGATGGGAACTGTATGTATTTTTCGGAATTGTCGGCTTGGTTATATCCGCGTAGTAATAAATCAAAATATGCATCTTTGTGCATATCAGTACTAGCAACAGCTTCCGATTTTGCTTGTCGATAAACCGCCGAGTATCTCAGATGCTGCCAGTTACCTTCTCGGATTAAATCAGAATCGATATTTGCAATATCTTGAAATCGAGTATATGCAGGAAGTTGCAACATTAATTTCTTTTTGACTTCTTCTCGTTCTTTACCACGTAACTGGTAGCTGTATTCTTCTTTGCCGTGATTTTCTTCTTTCATATTTAAATTAATTATTACAAAACGAACACATTGAATAAAATTATAAACGTCGAATCTTAATTTTCTACAGTCTGTATGCCTACATACCGCATACTCGACAAAGGTTGGGCCAGTTCTTCGTTTCCGTATATTGCCTCCCTTAAATATTACACTACATGTTATTCCATACTGCGGCAGGACATTTCGGAGATATCGATGTAGCTCTTCTCGATTATTATATCTGAATACGCTTTTTTCAATTGTAAAGTCGGCTAATATGGAAAGTACCGTAGATTCTTCAAAATTAGAATTTGTAACAGCACTTTCAACGGTTTTATCAGAATCGAATGAAATATCCTCTATTTTTTCATTACAAACAAGAGTATAATTCTAAATTCGTCTGTTTCAGACTCTTTGTTATTAATAGTCATTAATGTGTTACTATTTATTTGAGTATGTGCTAAAACAACTGTGCTGTAAAAATCAGTTTCCTGTCTTTGATTTACCTTTTCATCTCTATTTGAAGTCACATTTTTTGCATTTGTTGCGTTAATCTGCATACAATATGTTTCATTTTTATCATAACGTCCCAATAATGTCATACAAGTTGATTTTAAATATTTTCGATTCTTTACATTATTTGCAAGCTGTAGGTGAAAGCAAATATTTGAATATATAGAATTAGGGCTTCTGTAACTCTGTTGCAATAGATTGTCTCCCGTTATGCACAATTGCTCCATTACACTCTTTAAATGACGAATGTCAACACGGCGATTTCGCGAGCGGTTTGGATAACTGTGTTGTCCACGTTCCTCTAGAAGAAGACGTTTTCCAAAATACTGTGCAATATCCCCGGTATTACGTTTAAAAATTTGTATTATCCGTTTCCTACACTTGTAATCGTCAGAATTGAAAAAATGGATAGCTGTTTTGTGAAAAACTTGGTTGTTAATACCTAAATTAACAATTTCATCAATACACCACTCACACTGGCTGTTGCATTGTTCAATTACATAGTTTGCTAAATCCCGAATATTCATCTTGCTTGGCCGCATTTTTAGAAATAATGCTATAGATACGATACTAATGTTAATGCTACACTTTACAAATCTGGACTGAGTTGTGATAACAATTATTTT
This sequence comes from Hemicrepidius hirtus, assembly GCA_963082805.1. Lineage (NCBI taxonomy): Eukaryota > Metazoa > Arthropoda > Insecta > Coleoptera > Elateridae > Hemicrepidius > Hemicrepidius hirtus. The sequence continues at coordinate 14,442,421 of OY720161.1, forward strand.
TTATAATATGTAAGGGCTGCTAGTGCACGTGTTAGCGAGTTCCTGAAATGTAGTCAAAACATATCAAATTCCTCTGAATAAGCAGGTGGCGGCGGGTTCTGGAGAACAGGAGAATTCCTAGGCCTATTCAAGGGTCGAGACAAAAACTTAAATTAGAATACTTGACGTTTTTATGATTTTATGAAATAGTTTGTTAGTTTTGTAGAAAATATAATTCACCCGGAGGGGCATTGTTGGCTTCGCTATGATACACATGTATTTAATTTAATAGAAATATTGTAAAATTGTGAAGAGGCATGATTAGTATTGAGTTTTAATACGAAGTACGTTGGTGGTTTCCGCGCATTTCTTACAGAAAATAATTTCCAATCCATCAGGACGATGACATCATTGGCGAGAAATGGTCATAACATGTAATATTACACGATTTTTATAGAAGCATGATGATGTAACTAGTTCAATACTGTTGGTCAGAAGTGAGGCAAACGCACTTACTTGTGGTAGGCCGTTATACCTTCTGTCGTGTTGCTGCGGCTTTGACAATCCAACTGATTTAAATAAATGTTCGATATTTAAAGGTGTTTTGGAAAATAAAATATTTGAAACATCCGCTAAAATATTGCAAACGCCGAAATGCAATACTTGATATTATTCAATAAGTTTTGCACCGTAAAAAAATAAACGCATGATAAATTTCGCAGGTCTTGCACAGTAAAAATAATAAAAGTTCGATAAATTTTTCTCGATATATTATGCTTGTTGTTTATTATATTTTTTTTATAATTGTTTAGAATAATGCATTTTTTTTAATATATATAAAAAAAGTAACCATTTATTATTTTTATTGAGCGTTTTCTCTCGTTATTAAGCGTTTGCTATTTGTATCGAGCGTTTGTCCTTTTTTATTAAGGGGGTAATGCTGCAAGGCTGAAATATTTTGGCGAGAGAGCACAAAAAGTTCGGAGAAAGACGCACTTATGCAAATACTTTACACTACGTGTCGATACAATTACGATAACGTGGACGAACGTAAGATCGCAAAACAATTATGGGATAGAGACTCCCAATCGACGGATCATTGAATTTTGAAATGTGCAAGTGGTAGGGAGATCCCTTAGGAACATTCTCCCAAAATACCGCGGCGGCAGGGTTATTTTCCTAAAAGTTAGAAATTTTATTCGATTGACTTCACAATTGTAAAAAGTCACATTTTGACGACTGGTTCACTCCCAATCGACGGATCATTGAATTTTGAAATGTGCAAGTGGTAGGGAGATCCCTTAGGAACATTCCCCCAAAATACCGCGGCGGCAGGGTTATTTTCCTAAAAGTTAGAAATTTTATTCTATGGACTTCATTCACAATTGTAAAAAGTCACATTTTGACGACTGGTTCACTCCCAATCGACGGATCATTGAATTTTGAAAGGCGCAAGTGGTAGAGGGATCCCTTAGGAACATTCTCCCAAAATACCGCGGCGGCAGGGTTATTTTCTAAAAGTTAGAAATTTTATTCTATGGACTACACAATTGTAAAAAGTCAAATTTTGACGACTGGTTCACTCCCAATCGACGGATCATGGAATTTTGAAATGTGCAAGTGGTAGGGGGATCCCTTAGGAACATTCTCCCAAAATACCGCGGCGGCAGGGTTATTTTCCTAAAAGTTAGAAATTTTATTCTATGGACTACACAATTGTAAAAAGTCAAATTTTGACGACTGGTTCACTCCCAATCGACGGATCATTGAATTTTGAAATGTGCAAGTGGTAGGGGGATCCCTTAGGAACATTCTCCCAAAATACCGCGGCGGCAGGGTTATTTTCCTAAAAGTTAGAAATTTTATTCTATGGACTACACAATTGTAAAAAGTCAAATTTTGACGACTGGTTCACTCCCAATCGACGGATCATTGAATTTTGAAATGTGCAAGTGGTAGGGGGATCCCTTAGGAACATTCTCCCAAAATACCGCGGCGGCAGGGTTATTTTCCTAAAAGTTAGAAATTTTATTCTATGGACTACACAATTGTAAAAAGTCAAATTTTGACGACTGGTTCACTCCCAATCGACGGATCATTGAATTTTGAAATGTGCAAGTGGTAGGGGGATCCCTTAGGAACATTCTCCCAAAATACCGCGGCGGCAGGGTTATTTTCCTAAAAGTTAGAAATTTTATTCTATGGACTACACAATTGTTAAAAGTCAAGTTTTGACGACTGGTTCACTCCCAATCGACGGATCATTGAATTTTGAAATGTGCAAGTGGTAGGGGGATCCCTTAGGAACATTCTCCCAAAATACCGCGGCGGCAGGGTTATTTTCCTAAAAGTTATAAAAAAATTTCAATTAACTTCAAAATTGATTTGGTCAACTGTAAAATCCAACTCAGGGAGAAAAAAATATATGAATCTGAATCTGAATCTGATGCTAACTTGACGGACGTTAATTTGAAATGTGCAAGTGGTAGGGGGATCCCTTAGGAACATTCTCCCAAAATACCGCGGCGGCAGGGTTATTTTCCTAAAAGTTAGAAATTTTATTCTATGGACTACACAATTGTAAAAAGTCAAATTTTGACGACTGGTTCACTCCCAATCGACGGATCATTGAATTTTGAAATGTGCAAGTGGTAGGGGGATCCCTTAGGAACATTCTCCCAAAATACCGCGGCGGCAGGGTTATTTTCCTAAAAGTTAGAAATTTTATTCTATGGACTACACAATTGTTAAAAGTCAAGTTTTGACGACTGGTTCACTCCCAATCGACGGATCATTGAATTTTGAAATGTGCAAGTGGTAGGGGGATCCCTTAGGAACATTCTCCCAAAATACCGCGGCGGCAGGGTTATTTTCCTAAAAGTTATAAAAAAATTTCAATTAACTTCAAAATTGATTTGGTCAACTGTAAAATCCAACTCAGGGAGAAAAAAATATATGAATCTGAATCTGAATCTGATGCTAACTTGACGGACGTTAATTTGAAATGTGCAAGTGGTAGGGGGATCCCTTAGGAACATTCTCCCAAAATACCGCGGCGGCAGGGTTGTTTTCCTAAAAGTTATAAAAAAATTTCAATTAACTTCAAAATTGATTTGGTCAACTGTAAAATCCAACTCAGGGAGAAAAAAATATATGAATCTGAATCTGAATCTGATGCTAACTTGACGGACGTATGAAACGATTACCGAATTAAAAAAAACGAAACATTTTACTCGACAAATTATTAAACATTGATGCCGACGCCGAGTGATGCCTATGCATATAAATGTAAATAACTAGGAGAAAATTAAAATTTATTTTATTTAACGTTCAAAATAAATATAAGTATGACATAGATTAGTTTTAAAACTTAATATTTATTTTTGTATCAAGGCCAAAAAGTGAATCTTTTTCGGCCGCGACTGATTTTCTGGTCGAGGCAAAGCCGAGACCAGAAAACAGGGAAGGACGAAAAAGGACTTTTTGGCAGAGGTGCAAACAACATTTTTTAGGCGAATATTACAAATTTTATTAACAAATTTAAATTTTTATCTAAATATTCCAATGACATTTGGTCACGTGACCTTTATCATAGTCGACTAAAAAATTATAAATCAGCGGCCGAAAAAGTAAAAACAGCCGAAAAAAAACAAATTGCGGCCGAAAAAGATCTTTTTCGGCCGCAAAATAGAAATTGACAAATGCCTACTACAAATTGACACATTTCGGCTGTCAAAAGATACGTAAAACCGCTGTTTTTATCGTAGTCGACTAAAAAATAATTTTATTTAACATTGAAAGTAAATACAGGGTGATTCAAAAATGGCGCATAAGCTCTTCAGTACGTTGTAGGGAATAATAATTGAAGTGTAGGCAAAATAGTAAAAAAATTCTTAGCCGCTAATTTGCTGAGAAATGAAGAAGTTAAGTTGAGAACTCAACTTTGAATTCATGTGGATTTTGAAACTTCTCATCATTTCATATAAATAATTTAAGTATTTTTTCATAGTGGGTAATAAATAAAATGCTGAAACTACAAAAATGTAGCAGCTAAAATTTTTTTATGATTTTTCTACAGTTCAAATAACCGTCCCCTACAACGTACTGAAGAGCTTATGCGCCATTTTTGAATCACCCTGTATAAGTAAGTATGTATTAGTTTTAAAACTTAAAATTTCTTTTATTTAACATTAATCAATTAAAAAATAAATCTCAGTATGAACAATATCAAACCCTATTTTATTTAAGCCCCTTCACTACACAGCTGTAGGTATTATGTTTACGTACCATTTCTAAATAATTGCTGACAAATATCATCCCTGATCTTACTAGCACTTATATTTGTATTTTCTTGGTTGCAAACATTATCTGGCTGTTCATCCGGTGTAAGGTCTAAATTCAATTCCATGTTGTCATTAATTGATAAATTATGTAACACGCAACATGCCCGTATGAAATGACAAATACGTTGTCCACCTCTTAATTTCAAATGGTATAGCTGTCTAAATCTTTGCTTCAATTTTCCGAAACTATGTTCTACTGACACTCGACAAGAACTCAATTTAATATTAAACTGCTTTTGAGCTACACTTAAATGTCCATTATCCCTATATGGTGTAATTAAATTTGGTAACAGAGGATATGCACTGTCACCAAGAATATGTTCACCATCCGTACAAAGTTCATCCAGTTTGTTGAATAGTGGAGAATTGCGAAAAATACGGGCATCATGCACAGAGCCTGGATATCCAACAAAAATATCTAGGAATTGAAGTTCTTCATTACAGACTGCTTGCAGTACAATGGAGTGGTAATCTTTTCTGTTAAAATAATCGGTTGGTCGCTCACTTGGCCTGTCGATTCTAATATGCGAACCATCAATTGATCCTACAAAAAGATTAGTGACAAATTGTTTTGGGAACAGGATATTTATAAGAACATACCAACTACATTACGGAACATTTTTCTGCTGTAAAAATTTTTTGTTGTCTCTTTTTCCATTGTTGTTGGAAATCTAATTACTTCTGCAGCTAATGAGCTTAAGAAGTTCATCACTCTAGTTAAAACGTCATGGAGTGAGCTTAAACATATATCGAAACGATCTGCAACGTCTCGAAACGAAGCAGTTTGGTGTCCTGCGAACCATAAAAAAACCAGAATATGTTTGCTTGGACTTATATTAGCTCTAGAATTTGCTGAAATACAGATTTTTTTATGTATTTTTGCAACTAGTTAAGTCAAATACAATGCTTACCTGTAGCAATAAGTGTGATGTAGATTTCCGTTTTAGAAAACTTTTCAACCAAATTAAAATATAGGGCTCTGGTAATTCTAAAATGCATGACGAACTCCTCGTGTGTGTACTTCGGTACAACCTATAAATATAATATGTTAGGTATTATTTTTGCTAACTTCTCCCATACATACCTCTTCACAAAAATTTATAATGGTATTTCGTTTCTTCTTTTGTACTAAAGTTTCTAAAATGCCATGTAATAAAGTTTCCTCGTCACTACTATCGCCGCTGCTGGAACTTTCAAAAAATAATGATTCGCCTTCATCTTCGGCTAGTAATGATGATAATGTTTTTTTGTTATGGAACATTTCAAATTTTTTAAGGTTAGTACACAACCTCGAACTTGCACTTAATCACACTTAACTGTTCGTTTGTGTACAGGAATACCTGCACTATTCCTGCACTTTACTTGCACTGTACTTGCACTGGTGACGTCACTTCAGTTCAGTTTAGTGTCATTAGTGAGTACAAACGAACAAACCTAATGCGCTCCTCATAATAGCGGGAAAATTAAATCCGTTCAAATGTACCCCATGTTCAAATGTACCACCCCTTCCCCTACTTAAATGGGTCTTGTTATTTTTCTTCCTTGGATATGTTTAGCGGATATTTCCAAATTAATGTAAAAGAAAATGACAAGGAGAAAACGGCTTTTATTTCTCCGGATGGACTGTATGAATTCACTGTTATGTCCTTCGGTTTAACAAATGCTCCTGGGACATTTCAAAAAATGGCAGATAAAGTTTTTGCAGATTTAAAATTTAAAGGTTTACTTTTGTACATGGATGATATTATCATCTATTCAAGAACTTTTGAGGAACATTTAGTTCGCCTTCAGAAAGCTTTTGATAAATTACGTTATCACAAACTAACATTAAAACCTAGTAAATGCAGCTATGCAAAGACAGAAATAACTATTCTAGGTCATACAGTAAATGCAGAAGGCATCTTACCAGATAATACAAAAATACAAGCCATAATAGAATTTCCAACTCCAACAACAGTTAAGAAGGTACAGTCATTTCTTGGTATCTGTAATTAGAATTACTACAGGAATCACATTGAAAATTTTGCCAGAATAGCTAAACCACTTTACGAAATCACTAAATCATCTGTTAAATTCTCTTGGACACCAATGCAACAGGAAGCATTTGATAAGCTCAAAGAAAAATTAACAACTGCACCCATTTTACATCATTATGATCCTCACGCAGAAACCGAGTTAAGAATAGACGCCAGTGTAGAGGGCCTTGGTGCCATTTTACTTCAGAGATTTAACAATGAGTTCTTTCCAATTGCATTCATTTCCAGAGGCCTAACCAAAGCTGAAAAAATTACTCGATTTCCGAATTAGAAGCCTTAACAGCTATTTGGAGTTTAACATATCTGAGACCTTATGTCTATGGCAAACATATTACCATAATTACAGACCATCACTGCCTATGTTGGTTACGCAGTGCTCAAGGCATAAGCGGTCGGCTAGTACGCTGGTCGATACGTCTTCAAGATTTTGATTATACAGTCAAACACAAACGTGGAGTCTTAAATAGAGAGGTTGATGCGTTATCCCGTAATCCATGTCAAGTAGCCTCAGAATTTGATGAACTTCAAGCAGATTACGTACCAACATTCGTCATGGTACCAAATAATATCAGAAACCTGCAACACCAAGATAAAAAGTTAGCTAAACTTTTTATAGCATTAGAAAATATACAGGACACAACTTTAACAATTAGTGAACGTAAACGTGCCAAGTCATTTACATTAATAGATGATGAATAATAGATGGTGTCCTTTATAAGAAAAATGCTAGTCCAGAGGGTTCTCAATATCTTTTAATGGTACCAAATACCCTTAAATTCGAAATCTTATATAATAACCATGATGCTCCAATGGCAGGACATTTAGGCATTACAAAGACATATCACAAAATTAAAATGAATTACTATTGGGATGGATTGTTAAAAGACGTAAAGAAATATGTTTCAGGATGTCAATCTTGTCAAGCACGAAAAGGGAGTACGCAAAAACCCCCTGGTCAACTACAACCAATCACTATAGGTGTGCCATTTGAAAAAGTAGGAATAGATCTAGTAGGCCCCATTCATAGAAGTCAACGTGGTAAAACAACAATAGTTGTTGCTACAGATTATGCCACGCGTTACTGCGAAACACGGGCACTAGCAAGTGGTAAAAGTGAGGGAGTGGCACAGTTCATATTAGAGCAAATAATATGTAGGCACGGAAGCCCAAAGTATTTAATTTCAGACCGCGGAAAAGTTTTCCAATCACAACTAGTTACAGAATTACTTAGACTAATGGGTACTAATTCACGGATGACTACTTCGTACCATCCCGCTTGTAATGGATTAGTTGAACGTACTAATCATACAATCGTAGACATGCTCAGCGTGTATACAAATACTAAACAAACTGACTGGGATAGACATTTAGTTCATGTCACATGGGCTTATAATGTATCTCGTCAAGAAACAACTTGTTAGTCAGAGTTCGACAACGATAGCAAGATCAAGTTCGTCCATACCAAGACAAACAGCTCTTAGCTGTGAGTCGTCAGACTTGGTAGTCTCAATCCATACCAAGAGCAAGAAGACTACAGCCTCGTCAACATGGTTTCACCCTCAGCTACGCTCTATCTACTAATAGCTATGCTATTCATGTAAGCCCACCTGTGTGGTGTATTATTTAATATTAAGTCAATCATGTAACTTTTACTTAAATATAACTATTAAAAGGTTGATGTGTTTCTATCCAGACCATGTCACTAAATTATAACGTGACAGTATAGTCAGTGACAAATGTTTTCACCAGTCTAACCTGCTTTACTGAGACGTATAACACATTTCTCTGTTTGATTTTCATCTTATTAACAGCGCTACCAACATACCTATAAGTAAAACAATGAAAACGGCGTTGTTACCTCTTATATTTCTCAGAAACGCGGGTTCAGTGATATAATACTGGTGAAAACATTTGTCACTGACTGTACCTACGTACGTTGTTGAAAGTCTAATTCGTGTATATTTCAGCTTAACAGTCAGAGACAAGTAGAAAATGCTACATGTAATTGCATTGCCGGTGTTATTGGGAGTTGCAAGCACATTTCCTCGGTCGTGATTGCGGTAAATGAAGATTCTTCATCAAAAACCAGTGCAGCGTGCGAATGGAAAACATCATCCGTCTCGAAGGGAAAGATGAATAAATATTCGAAAGGAAAAACATTCCAAGAAATGTTACCTAGAACACGCAAATACTCTACATTCTTGCCTTACAACCTAGAACGCAGGAACTTAGCTTTTAACACACCTTCGATGTTAGATCTAATGATGAAACATTCAGAAGCATGTACCAGTACCAGGTAGTATAGACCATTATTCAAACTTAATTTAATGATTATGTAATTGTGGCAATGTAATTTTGATGTTTATATTTTGTTTGTGTGCTGATTATGTATATTTCTTATGCAGAATTTCACCACCTCTGCCCCTATTACTTGCAAGCCAACAGAATTTGGTATACGAGGAACAAATGAAAATAATTATTGCTAGCCAGGAAGGAGCTGTAATACTGGCAGAATTAAGCCAGCAACAAATATGTTTAGTTGCAGACTGTTGTATGCACACCTTCAACAGGTATATATTGTGCGATGCATTAAAAATATGTTCCGAAACTCGTGAAAAGGCAATATGAAAGCAGGAAAGAATGTTTCGGATTACAGCTTCAAGGGGGTATGGATTATACACATATTCAAAAGAGAACTGGGCTGATAAAGCCAAAAACTACTTTTGGCCGAAAGAATTTAGTAATAAATTCACAAAAAGGGAATCAATATGAACCTATTGCAAGGAAAGCGTATGCAAGGTTAGCAAAACAGTTTTGTATATTACAGTTTATTTTTAAATATTTTTTTAGACAAAACAACGTTGAAATTTTGGAAACTGGGTTAGTTGTATGTTTGACAGTGTTGTGTCCTTTATTCTTGTTGTTTGGAATAAAAGTCTTGTTCAAAAATACTACGTCTTTATTGTTCGCTTGTTAAAGAACCCAATCTCTAACTCTCTTTTTTTGGTCCCTTATTACCGACCTAATGCTGGGTTTCCCAAGTTCTAATTATATGCATAGTAATATTAGTAATGTTAAATTCAACTTAAATATCATTATTAGTGTTTGGTCAATTATTATTGTTAGGTACAACTTAAATATTATAGTTAGTGTTTATTTAAAATATAATCTTTCAAATGTCCAGGTGTTTTTGGTTGTCTCTTGGGTCTGCTTACACGAGGTAGTGGACTTCCTTCAGGGTCTTGATTTTGATCAGATTTGGAAACTGATGTTGATGGTGTCATGTTTGGCGATAGGCTGCGACTGCATGAAGTTGTTGAAAACCTGTTACCCTTTGAGCAGGCTGATGGTGTTGATGGGATGTCCATGATGTGTTGCTCAGGATTTACGTCCACTGGTGTCATTTCGAATGCTTCCATGAGTGTTGTTGGTCTTGGTGGGCTTGAACTGTTTGTGAAAGTACACATTCGCAGAGTTTGTTCTTATGATAAATAAAGATGAGTTTCTGGTTATGGTTCTTCCTTCTCTCTCTGCTTCAATTTGAGCACCTGTGATCCTGGTTATTGTCCAAGGATGTGGATAATAGAATGATGTTTGCTTGCATAAAACTTTATCACCTAACTTGAAAGTGTGTGACTTCACTTTTCGTTTTGTGCTTGCTTTTTCATTCTGTATTTTCCTGTTTGCATGTTCGATTCTTGGATCATAGTTTGATTTTTTAGATTGAATTGTGGATGGTAGAAATGTATTAACTTCTCTATTAAAAATGAGTTGATATGGTGATTTCTCTATTGTTTGATGGGGTGTGCTTCTGTAGTTTGTGAGAAAATCTTGAAGTTGTGCTTCAAAATCATGGGTTTCTAGGAATGCACATAAGAGCGCCTTTTTTAGGGTTTTCACAAATCTCTCAGCCATACCATTTGCTTCTGGCCATCTGCGATAGGATGTCTGGATAAGTAGTCTGATGGGTTTGTTATACCAGGTTGATGTACTACTTTGAATTGGTAGGGTTGTGTTCTTAAGCACAAACGTTCGATACGTGCACTTGGGGATGATCTTGGGTTTCTTAGGATGCTGACAAGGGGTTTGTGATCAGTATGTAAAGTGAAAATTGTTCCATATAAGTATATGTTGAAATGCTGTATGGCCCATACTGCTGCTAGTGTTTCCTTTTCAATCTGGCTGTAGCGTTGTTCTACTTGTGTCAAAGTGCGGCTTGCATAAGCTACAATCTCAATTTTATTGTTTGATTCCTGTGATAGGATTGCTCCGAGCCTACTGGTCCTGCATCGACATGTAAATGTGTATGATTTTTGACATTAAAATAAGCTAGCTTCTTGGCATTACTTAACTGTTTCTTTAAAAGATTGAATGCTTCTTTATGTTCATTGTTCCATTCCCACTTTTTGTTTTTTGTCGTTAATTCTCTCAATACTTGGGTGTTTGTTGCTAAATTGGGTAAGAATTTTCCAACGTAGTTTAAAATTCCTAATAGGCTTCTTACTTCGTGAACATTCGTAGGAGGTTCTAGGTTTACAACAGATGTTACTTTTTCAGGATCTGGGTGCAGACCATCTTTTGAGAATACATATACAAAAAACTTGATTGTGTCTGTGTTCAGCACACATTTTCGCGTGTTGATGGTTAAATTGTTTTCATTTAAACGTTTTAGTACTGCTTTTAATGTTAGATTATGTTTTTCTGTTGATGTTCCATGAATTAATATATCATCGCTGACATTTATTACTCCCTCTATGTTGTTTAGAGTTTGTCGTATTGTATCCTGAAAGATTTCCGCAGCGGAATTAATTCCAAAACTTAAACGTTTGTATCGATAAAGCCCTGCATGTGTTGAGAATACTGTTATGTAACGTGAGTCTTCATGAAGTGTTAGTTGGTGATACCCATCTTTTAAATCAATCTTAGAGAATGTTGTTGCTCCGTTTAGCTCTGCTATTATGTCATCAATCGTTGGTGTTGGATGCCGTTCTCGTTTGATAGCTTTATTTGCCTCACGCATATCTACACACAGTCTGATTTGATTCGGGTTGCTTGCCCTAGGCACTATGACAATCGGAGACACCCATGGTGTAGGTCCTGTTGCCTTTTCGATAATGTCTTGTTGCTCAAGTCGTGTTATTTCTGCTTCAACCGCTTTTCTTAGATGTATGGGAATTCTACGGTGCTTGTTGGCTACAGGTGGTACCGTTTCATCGATATGTAGGGAAACTTTTACATCTTTGAGGTTGCCTATGCCTTTGTTTAGATTTGGGTACTCGTTTAAGCTTACTTCAGGAATTGTTTTGTTATTCAAAGAAACCTGTATGCGATTAAGTTTTGTTGAAGTCTCATAACTGAGGAGTGCTTCTCCGTTTCCTCGGATTACGTATACATCTGCTTCTGTTTGAATTTGGTTGTGTATGAATCTACCCTTAAATTTTCCCACGAGTGCAAGTTGTTTTGTGGCACTATATAACAGGATAGTGGTGTTGTCTGGTATTAGTTCTTGTGGTGGCAAGTTTTTGTAAATCTCAGTACTAATTAGGTTGATAGAGGATCCTGTGTCAATAATGAACTTGACAGATGTACCGTTTAAATTAACTTGTGTTGTTGGAATGTCGATTTTGTTTACCTTCTCGACTGTTGAAATCTGGAATGATGTTTCTGAAGGATCACTGTCGGAATCTTGTTGGTTGTGGGCTTCGTTGAAATTCACTCTTGTTTTCTGGTTTACTGGTCTCTGATTTCTTGGTTTTTGTTGCTGCCTTCCGTTTCTGCTCGACATACAAACCTTAGCAAAATGTCCCAGTTTGCCACAATCTCTACAATTTTGACTGTATGCTGGACAACTTTCTCTTCCGTTTGTGTGCCAGCTTCCTCCACAGTTTTTGCATCTCTTGTACGACTGATAGTGTCTGGTAGTGCTTTGTTCGGCATCTCTGTTTCTGTTTGTTTGGCTTTTGTTTCTTTGTTCCTTAGTGTTTCTGTTGTTTACATTGTTATTGCGGTTATTATAGCCGTTGTTTTTGTTGGGATTTACATGGTTGCATCTTTCAGTTTGCTTATGTTCATCTTCGATGACTAATAGTTGCCTCTTGGTGGCTTCGATTGTTCGACCTCTGCTTAACAGGTCATCGAGATTTGGTTGTTCAGTTAGACCAAATTTCCTCAATTCACTGTATCTTGTCTTCATGATTATTTGAGATTTGATTTCTTGATTGGCGTTAGTGAACTTACAAGTTTTTGATAGTTTCAGTAATTTTGTGTAAAACTGATCAATGAACTCATTATCTTCTTGTTTGCTTTGTCGAAAATTGAAAATTTCAAATTCCCTGTTTACTTTGGGGTGAAAATGTTTATTTAGCTTACGTTTTCCCAAGATGTATGGCGAGGGGGCTGGGGTTTCAGTTGGGTTAGGATTGGTATCTGGAAGGGTTAAAAATAAGTCATGTACTTCCTCACCTGCATAATGTAATAGCATTGCTTTTTGCCTTTCCTCGTTGTCGATACCTGCTGCCAAAAGGTAATTTTCGAACCTGTTCAGCCATTTTTCCCATCGGCTGCCCATGCTGCTGACGTCATCTTGCATGTTGAAAATCGGGACTGGGGCTGTTAGAGACTCCATCCTGTTGTATGTTTGTTGATTCGCTGCACTGTTATGCACGAATGAATTCTGGAAATCCTCGTCGCCAAAATGTTGTGTCCTTTATTCTTGTTATTTGGAATAAAAGTCTTGTTCAAAAATACTACGTCTTTATTGTTCGCTTGTTAACGAACCCAATCTCTAACTCTCTTTTTTTTGGTCCCTTTATTACCGACCTAATGCTGGGTTTACACTTAACGCTAAGCTAGGATACTACAGACAGATCCATGGCTTGCTGTGTCACCTGATGGTATAGTGTTCGAGGATGGTAGAGCCACAACATTATTAGAAATCAAATGTCCATTTGATGGTAAAATGCACTTTTTATGATAGTAAGATACAAATTTAATGAATATGTTAATTTCAGGAACAACTTATACAGCGAATGAGATCGAAGACCATTGCCTTTATCTGAAAAGAGATAAAGGGAAGTTAATTTTAAGAAAGAAGCATGCTTATTATGGGCAAGTGCAAATGTGCATGGCAGTGCTAAATTTGCACATATGCGATTTTGTGGTATTTTGTTCAGTTGATAATTCATTTTTAACTATAAAAGTACCCTTCGATTATGAATTTACAAAAAGTATGTTATGTAAATTAAAAGATATTTACTTTACAAAAACGTTACACTGCATTTGTGAAAATATTACTAATAAAAAATAATAAATTAATACTACTAATAAATTAATATAAACTCTTATTTAATTCTCCTCACTATCTTCATCTTGATGTTCGTTTATAATAGGTGGTTGTAAATTACTTAATACACGGCAGATAAAAATGATATCATCAAGATATGGGAATAAATTTGCAGGAATTTTTTGTAGTATGTTATGAATTTTTACTCTTTGGATGGATCTTCTACATGTATCCGCATACTAGCAACTGTGTACGTTTGTTCTACTTCTTCAGGTGTAAGTATACCTTGATGCACAAATGGAGGTAGAACCAACAGAACATCGTCCTTGCATTTGATCCCAGGAAAACCTTTATCTGCTAGGATTACGTCATTAGCTTCCAGTAGGTTAAGAAATCCAGAATCATTCGTAATGAAGGCATCACTTGATCTTCCACCATAACAATTCGAAATAAATGAAATAAATCCATTTGGAGCAACACCTATTAAGAATTTTGCTGTGATGTCCCTTTATAATTAGAATAAGTATAGATTCGATCGTCAATTTTCTTTGGTTGTTGAATTTTTATTTCGGAACAATCTATAATAACCCGACATTTTGGGTAATTTTGTGTAAATGCTTCAGGCATTGAAAGATCGATTGCACTGCGCTCTGGCCAATAAACAAAATGTCGAGTTTTCTGCACTAGTTCATTTAAAACACTAATAAAAATTCTGGAACAAGTAGAATAATGTACCTACGTTAAACAAAACTCCTAATGCAGAATTTGAAATTCCCAATTTTATTTTGGCAAGGAATATTATCAATTTATTGTTAGTTGACAATTTACTATTGCCATGTGATAATGTAAGTGTTATGTATCGCTAGAGGGCGCCAAGTAGTTTTAGTCGTTTCTTTGTATTCACACCACTTACCGTTTGTACGTAGCTTAAGTGACTTGCGTTGATTGTGTTGTTACGATTTCTGTTAATGTGCAATTAAATACTAAACTGTATACGATAAATCATTTCCGAATATCCTACATATTTTGGCGACGAGGATGGGATGCTCCTATCAGTGAACTAAGTGATTATATTGTATCAAGTGAGAAACGCACGAGCTCGCGCCACGAGGGCCGCTAAGGAAGATGGCGACGGTGGGCCATATAGAGGAGTTTGACGTACAGAAGCCACATACTTGGGATCTTTGGGTGGAACGGCTGGAATTCTACCTACAAGCAAATAACGTGGATGACGCCGCAAAGAAGCGCGCGGTTTTACTCAGTTTAGTAGGGCCCGCTACGTACGAAATCGTACGCTCGTTGGTATCCCCAACGAAGCCTTCCGCGAAAACCTACGCGGAATTGGTCGCAGCCCTTCAGGGACATTTTCTACCAGCCTCCTCAGAAGTGGTGCATAGGTTTCGGTTCCACAAAAGGGAACAGCAGCAGGGTGAGGGAATATCGACCTACATAGCAGAGCTGCGTAAACTTGCCGAGAAATGCAATTTCGGCACTTCCTTGGATAGCATGCTGCGGGACCGCATTGTGTGCGGAATACGAGACGACGCTCTGCAACGCCGCCTGTTGTCGACTACCGACCTGACATTGCAGAAAGCACAAGAGGAAGCTGTAGCAGCAGCTGCGCCGCCGCCAACGCCGCTGTAATTCGCGAAAGACCGTCATCCGCTTCTGAAAACTTGCATCGCGTAGGGAACGCGTCGCATCCGCCTTATCGAGCGCGGAACGCAGCCAGTGCGGGTGTTCAAAGGAACTACTACCAAAGCGATGATAAACAAACTTGTAAACGTTGTGGAGCTTTACACAGTGCAGATACTTGTCGATTTAAACACGCGGTGTGCAATTATTGTAGAAAGACAGGACACATTATTCGCGTATGTATGTCAAAAAACAGGCAAGTGGATAAATCGGGTATGTTACAGGTTATGTCGGAATCAGACCAGGAACCCGAGGACTTCGCCCCAGAGTATCATCTTTATGTTATAAATAATAGCAATAACAAGTCCAAATTTACTGCTACCGTCCGATTAGAAGGAAAAGACTGTTGTTTTGAGGTGGACAGCGGAGCTTCAACCACAGTACTGCCCTTGAAAACCTTTCAGTCATTGTCGCAAGGCAAAATGCCCCAATTAGTCGATTGTACGAGCATACTCCACGATTATCAGCAAAATCAAGTAAGCGTAGCCGGTTCATGCATGGTATCAGTAGAGTACGGAAAATTCAAGGGAATGTTATAGTTTGACCATCCAAATCTCGTTTTTTATTTTTAAGGATATCTGTCAATTTTGTTTATCCCTATGCACTCTTCGTGGAAATGTAAAAACGAAATCAACTGGTCACTGTAAATTGATCAGGCACGTATTTTTGTTAAAATGTAGAATATTGAAATGCTTAAATTTATTCTCAAATTAATAAAATTATTGAAAACGGAAAACACAAACGGAAAACACAAACAGAAAACACAAACGGGAAACACAAACAGAAAACACAAACGGGAAACACAAACGGAAAACAGAAACAGATTAATTACAAAAAGGCGTTACTGGGATGGTATTACAATCGTTAATAATTTTGAATTATTTTAAACGTCACTTTTTGCAATTTTTAACCAATACATACCTGATAATTACCGTAGGGTTGTCTGATGCTTCATATACATTTCCACGAAGAGTGCATAGAGATAAACAAAATTGACAGATAGCCTTAAAAATAAAAAACGAGATTTGGATGGTCAAACTATACCGTTGATCGTGACTGTTGGTGGCTCCACTAACCTGTTGGGTAGAAACTGGTTCCAGCCGCTGGGCATAACAATTCAGGGTGTACAGATGTTAGCAAGCAATCCAATAGAGCCCTTAATAGACGAATTCGCTGATGTCTTTGATCAAGAACTTGGATCCTACAACGGTCCTCCAGTATCGCTTGACCTTGATCCAGCAGTCAAACCCATCATAATGAAGGCTAGGCGAATCCCCTTTGCTCTGCTACCTAAAGTCGAGGCAGAACTAGAGCGGTTACAACATCAAGGTATTTTGGAACCTGTAGATTTTCCAAAATGGGCCAATCCAATTGTTACGATTCTAAAAAAGAACAACGAAATTCGCATATGCGGTGACTACAAATGCACTATCAATAAAGCGCTTCGTATCGACCCATATCCAGTCCCATCTGTTACTCACATGTTGGCAGCTTTGGCAGGTGGAAGAATTTTTGCTAAAGTCGATCTCGCACAAGCATTTCAACAATTACGAGTTGACCAAACATCAGCAGATGCACAAACTATTATAACGCATCGGGGTGCATTCCGTGTTAAACGCCTACAATTCGGGATATCCGTGGCACCGGGAGTTTTTCAGAGATTCATCGATAACCGCTTAGCAGGCATCTCGGGTGTTCTGCCGTATTTTGATGATGTCTTAATTGTAGGGTCGTCCAAAGATGAACTATGTGTGACATTACGAGAAGTGCTACGTAGATTTGGCGAAGATGGACTACGTCTGAAAAAAGAAAATTGTTTGTTTGGTGTGACCTCTTTAGATTTTTTAGGTTACAGAATTGATTCCCAGGGGGTACGCCCTACACAGGAGAAGGTGCTAGCAATAGCAAACGCACCTACCCCCAAGAATAAGTTGGAGTTGCAATCATTTTTGGGTTTGGTGAATTTCTACCACATGTTTTTGAAGAATAAGGCTGCCGTAGCAGAACCTTTGCACAGGCTGCTTCAAAAGGATGCCGAATGGCAGTGGTCAGACCAGCATGATATGTCCTTCAAGAACTTGAAACAACTCCTAACTTCGGATTCTCTGCTGGTGCATTACGACGAACGAAAGCCACTAATTCTGACTAGCGATGCATCACCGTACGGAGTGGGAGTTGTCTTAAGCCATGTAAACCCAGACGGAAGCGAATCGCCCATTGCCTATTATTCGCGAACACTGGCGCCAGCCGAGAGAAGGTACGCTCAAATAGACAAAGAGGCCCTGGCCATCATTGCGGGCGTGAAGAAGTTTCACAACTATGTCTACGGAAGATTTTTCCAAATACACACAGACCATCGTCCACTGCTGGGAATACTGAGCAGCAATATACGGACCCCAGACATCCTGTCTCCGAGAATGTTAAGATGGACCATTCTGCTCAGCGCCTACAATTATACACTAACTTACAAGCCAGGCAAAAGCATCGGAAATGCAGATGCCCTTAGCAGGCTACCCTTGACCTACCCAGAAACTCCGGAACCTACTACCTTAGAAGTACTAATGCTCGAATGTTGTCCAGAAGCCCCTCTGAGCTCCAAGACGGTAGCTAAGTGGTCAATCAAGGATCCTGTGTTATCAAGAGTCCTAAACTTCATCTTAAAGGGATGGCCTGATGAAGTTGGTGAGGAGTTTCAACCATATAGGGTAAGAAAATCTGAAATTTCTACTTATAAAGATTGTGTTTTATGGGGAAGCCGTGTAATCATCCTAGAAAAGGGAAGGGAAGCTATTTTGAAACTCTTACATGCCACACATCCAGGGATAGTGAAGATGAAAGCCTTGGCACGCGGCTACGTGTGGTGGCCAGGCATGGACAAAGAAATAGAGAGAGTTGTCGGCACATGCGACATGTGTCAAATTAATAGGCATGCACCGGCCAGAGCACCAGTCCATCCCTGGGAATGGTCATGCGATCCATGGGCTCGCTTGCATATAGATTTTGCAGGTCCATTTAAGGGTGCAATATTTTTCGTAGTTGTGGATGCATACTCCAAGTGGCTAGAGGTGCGACAAGTACCAACAACCTCGGCAGTGGCAGCCATTAATGTTCTCCGGGAACTATTTGCCACTCACGGCCTGTCAGACGTTATAGTCAGCGACAATGGCTCAGCATTCACTTCCGAAGAATTCGGTACCTTTACCAAGCGTAACCAAATAAGACACACAACCATAGCCCGATACCATCCTTCGACGAACGGTCAAGCTGAAAGATATGTACAAACGACAAAGGAAGGACTCTCCAAGCTCACCGGGGGTGATTGGAACACGAAACTGGCCAGATTCCTGCTGCAGCAGCATGTGACTCCAGGCACGGCAACCGGTCGTAGCCCGGCAGAACTCTTAATGGGCCGTCGTCTAAAGACCATTCTTGATCGCCTCCACCCAGATCTCGACAAAGAAGGTAAGCCCGCAGAAGTAGACTATAAACGTGTTCGAATGTTTTCAGTTGGTGAACCAGTCTATGCTCGAAAATATGGTCCGGGCCCCAAATGGGTTCCCGCAGAGATACAATCAACAACAGGCCCAATTTCATACAGAGCTGTGACCGACCAGGGAGAGGTGTTGCGTCGCCATGTTGACCAGGTGCGATCTCGTTGTGACAGCAGGGAGCAGCTAGTAACCACACCCGAGCCCGCATTCGACGACAATCCTGCCGAGCAAGTCGCCGGCAGTAGCGGTGCATCCAGTTCAGAGGATCGCCTCGAAGAATCTGCAACCAGACTTTCAAGAGACAGGCGACCACCATTATTTCTTAGTGATTACGTAACTGACTAGGGTTGAGGGGTGTTATGTATCGCTAGAGGGCGCCAAGTAGTTTTAGTCGTTTCTTTGTATTCACACCACTTACCGTTTGTACGTAGCTTAAGTGACTTGCGTTGATTGTGTTGTTACGATTTCTGTTAATGTGCAATTAAATACTAAACTGTATACGATAAATCATTTCCGAATATCCTACAGTAAGTAAAGACAATAGTAATGCCAATTTATCAAAGGCCACTCCACAAATGCTATTTAAATCTTTATCAGTCTTAATAGAACGAAATCCATGAAATCCTCCACATTCGATATTGTCATTGTTTCCAACACACTTATCGGATGATTGTTTAAAAACATATTTAGCTAAAGATGGAATATTTATCTGAGTAGCAACATCTGATGAATCTCCTTTAAAATGACATTCAAACAAAAAACTGCCATCGACATCATCAGATAAATTTGTTTGGCAACAAAAATCATTTGTAGGCGGTTCACTTGACAGATCGTTGTTTACAATCTCTTCTAATGAAGTAGTTGTAGATGCACTATTTTCATTTGCTAGTGATCTATGCAGCAACCTTTCATAACGTTGGGTTTTACATTTTGTCGTACTAGTACTACTTGCTTTTCTGTACTCCTGGAAATTTATGCAATATTACAAATTAATTACCTATATTACTATCAAACCATGGTGCTTACTTTAGGAAAAATGGTTGGCTTGTATGCAGGACTTTGCGGATTATTCGACTTGATATTGTTAATAAAATGGGCACTACATACTTTATCGTAGCTCTTGGGTTTCCACTGAATTTTTCTGTTTCTTTCACTAAAACAATTTTTATTTGCATACTGGAAACATAGGTACATTACAATAAATAGAGACTTACGACGCCCTTCTAACACTAGCAATCCAAATATTTCGCCTATCCTGTTCATACCACCTACCAGGAAAACTATATAAATTTTAGGTTAGAATCCGTGTTATAGTAAGCATTATGACATCCAACAACACAACAGGCTATTTTGGACGTTCTAAATTCAGCTTCCGCATTCATCTTAATATTTGAGTATCACAAAATTAAGTACCTATGTCGTAAATTATTACAATTTTCTTACAACAGTTTGTGTTGACAACACTTTAACCGTATAATTATAACTGAATGTTTTCCTAACAATTTTGCATTAAATTGCCGTTGGGGGCGCTGGCCACTTTTGTGCACAAAGTAGCGACATGAATTTTGACGTTTTAAAAGGCAACAATAACGATTTACTTGCCGCTGTGGCGCTACTATCGCGACTTTGACGTTTATCAATTTAAATACTATTTGAATTTAAAATTCAGTTTAGTTTTGCAATTAAGAATTAATTATCATGCTTTGTTATTGTGCAATTAATTGCCACATTAATAGCGGTGTAACATTTTACCGATTACCGAAAAATAACCTGGAAAAGTGGATAAATAATATTGGTAGAGAAGGTGATATCCTGTTTTGCAATGCTTTGAGAAGTAAGTATTTATCAGATTAAATTAACAATTAAAACATTAGTTTTGAGATATATTGAAATAAACTGTTATTTTCTTTGCTTGAAGAATGAGAAATCAAGATCAATTCAAAAATCGGAGGGACAGAAATGTTTTGCGATGAAAAGCTTTACCAACAATTTTACAGCCCATACTTCCAAAACTCTACAACCCAGAAAACGTACAAGAGTAAATGATTCTCTAGATTTGTCTGACACCATTAGGAAGTTTATTTATAATTTCTGTTTGTTATCGAGAAGTGTAAAAAATTAATTGAAGGTATTCTTCGATGTCAATAAGTGATTGGGTGTTCTAATAAGTGTTGAGCGTAATTTGATTTATGTAACTACTTATAACAATACATATGTTCTTTTGTGTCTAATATTGAAATTGCTAATTGATTAACCTAGAACCGATGTAATTTGTTACAATAAAATATATAACTTTTAATACACGATATGATTAATCAAATCCAATTGTTCCTAGCTCACGATCCCCAATCCTATAATCCATGACCAAGAATTAATTAATAAACACTTTACAAAATCAGTTACAAGCTGCACAGTAACAGATAGAAAATAGAATTATCTATATTTGAAAATTTAAAGAAAGTACTCGAGCTGAACAGATAGAATAATAGGGTATAGGCACCCAGTGGAATAAAATGATCAGATACGAGCATTCGCAAATTCCTCAAGTTGTATATCATATGTGCTACAACGTGGTACAAGTGGTTACAACGAACTACAATGACAATGTCTACCTATTCTGTGCATTCAAATACTACAAAGAAGAATTCAAACATTTAAGTGTACCTACCTATTCCAGAAATACATGAAGAGATACTGAATTTATTAGAAGTGTTGGAAGTAAAGGTTGAATACTTGTTTCCAGAAGAAAGGCATAATGGTTTATTGATAACATGAAACAGTCATAAAATCTGGATATCAATTTGATAATAAAAATGACGAAATAATACGCAATATAGGCTACATGTATTTACTTAAGCAGTTTTTGTACAACTATAATTATAATACTAATAAAACCACTATTACACTATTGAATAGAATAGGTACTAAAACTATTACACTAATATTGAAAGTTTACTTATAAAATGTCTTCTGATGGCAAAACGCTATTCGAAACCGTTACAAACAGGCTTAGTACTATCTACAAAAGGTGTTTTGAACCAGCAAAATAGATTTTTAACAGTGAAAATTTCAAATAACTGCCGTAGAAAATTTATTCTCTAATATTCGGTCTCTCAATCCCATTCCAAATGCGAAAGAATTCAAAAGGGTACTTCGGTTAATTGCTTTATTCCAATATTTTATGCAGTCGAAACGTGGAAATTATGGAGTACCAGACTATATTCCATTGGTAAATTTTCTGTCTGTGATTAAATCTTACGATGACATCGATGTTGAATCTTATTCTTCATAAGTCTGGAGGAAAAAGAATGGATAGTGATTTTGTCTGTTAGGTTTCATCATTAAAAATATTACAACAAATCAACTACACTTCATGAACTGTATAGCGTTTGTAATAGCCCAAAATTTGGATACCGTTAATCTTGTCATGCCAGTCTGTATTACCTAAATTAGTTATTAAAAAGAAAATTTGTATAAACTACCTGTCCTCCTAGTTAAGCACGTTTAAAACGATGTTGCCATGATAAAGGTTGTTTGATTGACTCATAACTCTTGTTCCCAGGACACATTCAATCGAGATTGTATACATCTACAGCATTTTTGTAGACTTTCCTGAGATTATAACAATTAATAATATAATATGGATTCTTGTAATCTTTTAAGGGTCTAATATTTATAAGTTACTTACCTGTTATCAAACACTGCAATATTATTTAAAACGCCTTCCAATATGTTAATATTTTGAATATCCAAAAAATTCAGTAATATTATGACAATAATTATGCTAAACGTCAAACTATCAAAGTAGCAAACTTGTTGACAAACTTTTCTGCAAACTCGAAATTCTTAACACCATCTAGCGGACGAAAGATCGTTATTGTTGCCTTTTCAAGTTCATGTCGCTACTTTAGAAAAAAAAACAATCAACTGGCTTTGTTGTGCACACCGCCTATACACCATTACGAATAGTAACAAGTCTATAACTATATCAAAATGGTAGAACTTGAAGTTGATTGACATATAAGTTGATTTCCTTTCAAGTGCGCAACGCCCCAGAGCTTTATATTCTGAACAGCCCAGAGCATCTCGTGAAAGGAACGGAGATTTAATAGACAGTGCACGAGCGCAACGTAACATAACCTCTAAAATTTCGTAAACAAATAATTAAACAATGAATACTAGACCGATTAGGCGTGATATAATAATAAAGGGGAGTAGTTAAACTTAGGGATATTTTAAATCTACTTATAGTTATTATTATCTATTTCAGGAGTTAACAAAATCTTCGTTTTCAGAGCTTACAGACTCGGATTCAACAAGTTCTTGTTTTGAATTGTCAGAAGATGAGGTGGTTCCTAAGAGAAGAAGATTGTTACGAATACTTGATTATATTGAAATAACAGTGCATAACTACAAAGATGAGTTCAAAACGCATATGCGAATGGAGCGAACTACAGCTTACCACGTTATAAGTGAGTGATTAGAAATAAAGTAAAAATTTTACCTATTATACCTACTTATAGTAGATAAAAATAATATACCAAACTGTTATGTTTTACAGACTTATTCCAACATGCCAATATTTTACCGATACACAGAGATGGTAGGGAGAAAATATCTACTGAAAAGGCATTCCTCTTGGTGCTATGGTATTTAAGCAATCAAGGAAGTTTTCGGCAAGTATCAGATTGATTTAACGTAACCTTAACCCAGCTAACAGAGTGACGTCATAATAACGTGTTATTTTCGTCAGCAATTACGTCACTTTGACTTAAATAATGACGACAATTTATCGTAATAATGACGTGAATATGTCACAGCCCCAGGACGTCGTATAATGACGTCACATAACGTCATAAGATGACGTCAGAAGACGTATTAGAAGACCGTCAGTAGACGTCGTAAGATGACGTCACGAGACGTATTAAAAAACCATCACTAGACGTCGTAAGATGACGTCACGAGACGTATTAAAAAACCGTCATTAGACGTCCTAAGATGACGTGACGAGACGTATTAAAAGACCGTCACTAGACGTCATAAAACGTCCTAAGATGACGCTACACGATGTCGTAAAAACCGTTAGAAGGAACACTAAGGAAAAATAAAAACAGTAGTACCTATACAAGCAAAGTACAATTTTATTAATGACATATACTACATATAAGCATAATATAAGTATTAAATAATCAAATATTAAATATTAAATAATATAGTCGGGGCACACTAAAGGTGCATCTACGTCAGCAATTCATATACAGGGTGATTCAAAAATGGCGCATAAGCTCTTCAGTACGTTGTTGGGAATAATAATTGAAGTGTAGGAAAAATAGTAAAAAAATTTTTAGCCGCTAATTTGCTGAGAAATGAAGAAGTTAAGTTGAGAACTCAACTTTGAATTCATGTGGATTTTGAAACTTCTCATCATTTCATATAAATAATTTAAGTATTTTTAATAGTGGGTAATAAATAAAATGCTCATAACACCTCATTATCCTGAAATATTAGCTTTCAAAATTGATATTTTCCTATCAAGTTGTTTTAAAAAAATATGTGGCAACGATGTTTGAAACTTTTAATAAGCTCACTATGTAAATGAAACGAAATAAAAGCCACTCATATACTACATAGCTGCACCCGTGTTGCCAAATCTACAACTTTCTTCTTCGTTGTTAACTACAAAAATGTAGCAGCTAAATTTTTTTTATGATTTTTCCACAGTTCAAATAACCGTCCCCTACAACGTACTGAAGAGCTTATGCGCCATTTTTGAATCACCCTGTATAGGAAAAACTAATGAAACTAAGTAGTAGTAGTATTCAAATTAATTATAACATTGGAGTTATTATAAGTAACAATAGAAATATTTAACATTTATATGCTTAATTTTATGTTTCACTGAGAGAAACGTCAGTGGAGCATAATCAAGCAGGTCGTTACAGTTATACAGGAGTATATGCTTTTGTCAATATGTGGGTTTTTTTTTTCAAAATATTAATATTTTTTATTTTTATTCCCGTCTGTTTTAGATGGTTGAAAATAAAATAGTATACAAACCACAGTGGAAAGTTTCATTTCTATCTGGAGCATTTTAGCTCTCGATAGAAATGAAACTCTTTCCACCTGGGTATGTAATATATACTATTATTTTTTGCAGGAATAGTATGAATGCAACTAATCAATAAAAATAATAACTGTAAAATAACATTCTATGGGCTCATAAAAAGCATACTTTTAATACGTAATTCGCAAAAAAAATTACAGTTGTATACTGTTTCAAGATTGGTACCACAAAATTACCAGAAAATGCGATTGATGACGTAGATGCACCTTTAGCGTGCCCCGACTATTATACACATATTCTTATACTATAATGTGTGAGACAATGGAAATGAGATAAATAAGTCTCTTTCAAAAGGAAAAATAATACATTTTGCTCCAACCTCTGTTAAGGGGTAATTATAACAATCTTTTGATAGTTCTTTAACTTTAAAAATAAACAGATCTTTTGAATCAAATGGGTATTTATATAATGAATCATAAATAATAAATTTTTTGCCAATAATCATGGTAACACCATTGCAAATACTTATAATATTGTGTACTTGTACAACTTCTGACTTAATTAGACAATATGAATCAGCTGACGAATGGAAATGAGTCGATAACATAAAATTTTTAAAAAAGACTTTTTTAAATTGTTTTGAGTTAAGGTTATGTTGAAGAAGTGGCCCTAGATTGTGTTGTAGTTCATGAACAACATTATTTGTTTTCTTGATAAATTCATATGAAGAATTTACAGCTTCATTTTCTTTTATGCGGTTAGAAATTTGTTCTAGAGGTTTGTTTGGTGATTTTAACATGTGTTTTAATTTTCCTAAATAACTCTCAAATGGGAAAGCAGAAAAATTGTCCAAAGGCCCATAAATTTTTACATCTTCAGTTAAATGTGTCAACAGGTGCACATTGTACACTAAAAATTCTTTACCATAGATAATCTGACTATGTTCAATAAATACATTGAGTAAATGTGAGGTCAAGTGACAACCCAAATTGGATATGTGGTTTTCTGAACTTAGAATAACAATTGCACAATGCAGTAATAAAAAATGTTCGTATACTGCAATATCAACAACATTGTGTAGAACAAGTGGTCCAAGATAAAATAAAAAGAGTCTATATTCTGTAGCTTTAAATCGTGCCAACTCTGATAGTCCTCGGGGTTTCCGGTTAATTTCAACAGGAATACATTGCTTTAATGCCACCATTTTTTCAGACAATAATTGAACTATTTTACTTTGTAATCTGACATTTAAATTTCCACCGACCCAACAATTAAGCAATTTGCGCATGACTCCGAGTAAAACTAAGTGCATATAATCAATGGGAAAATGCGATACTAGACCAATGTTTAATTTCAATAATGGTGAAACAGCTAAATGATGGTCTTCGTCATCCTGCGACACAAAAGATGCATCCGTTCTCTTAGGCGCAGACAAGCCGCTGAATACCACCCGCCCATTTACATATTCACCATGCTCCATACATTTATCGCATGATGAATAGCCGCTATGAGACTTTACACATTTTAAGTACGCCCGTGCTGGTGCATCACAAATAAAACTATGAACCGTGACCTGATATCGGGTTCCCTTAAATTCAAAACCACATTGCAAGAGTGGAGAGAGTTCATTTATAAAATCTCCTAAAAACAAATTCAATGGTTTGGGTTTAGAAACACCACAAAATATACCAATAGGAAAAGGAGCGCATGAAAAATTTTTAATAAGCCCCAGTATGGGCCAAAACTGCATACTAGAGCTCCGAAATAAGGGCAGTCCATCTACATTAAAAGATAGATTAACAGTATGATTATCAAATTTCTTATTTTCTGTTAAATATTGCTTTATAACTCTTAAAATTCCAAAGTGAGAATAGTGGCCATTTTCAAGTTTTTTACTCTTGAAATGTACAGGGGTTTTTAAAAGGGTTCTACAATCTAAGGGTAATTCTGGGTGTATGGGAGCTAAAAGATGGAGTAAATTTGTTATTGCAGAACATTACTGTGTTCTTGTGCCCATTGACGCAATATTAAGCGAACCGTATTAGGTGAATCCACATTTTCTTCAGAATCATTGGAAAAACCCCCCGTCTTCAAGAATAACAGAGTTTTCAAGAAAGTTATTATTAAAAGCATCTAACGATGTAGTAACCTCATCATCAGTCAAATTTAGTTCATGGTTTTCATTAACAAAAGTAACACTTTGCTGTTCATATGTATGTGAAACTAAAGAATTATTTACAATATTATTATCTATAGCAGCACTATTTTGACTGGAGTGTTCAACATCAACTACATTAATATCACTAGAAATATTATTCATTACAGTTGCTACTCTGCGGTATAACTGTCGCTTTCCGACATACATTTTTTGTCTATACTTTAGTCTTGCGCTACTCATGATGTACTCTAAATTATTGGCAAAAACTATTTACAGATAATGTACAGCCTAAACAGCTCCTACCTTCTCTCGTGGATTAATTTCAAAACACTATATACATATTATTGAATTTTGGCATCATTCGTTCGCTCCTTCCTCGCTCTCTGTGGGGCATGTTTTAACCAAGTCTTTATGTTATCATTAATTTCGTTCTCCAATGTACTGGGTGAGACAGATTGAACAGCTCCTAAAATATTATTTATTAAATCATTTATTGAAACAAATTAAGTTTAAAGACTTACGCAATACAACAGTCTTCAAGTTTAATGCAGAAAAGGCCTTTTTTTGATTTCGAGTACCCAAAAAGCTAAATTCTGTAGCCAAGGTGTTCGTCATTAAATTCTTCAAAATAGTATTTGTTTTCGATGTTACTTCTCTTCCCCCCAAAGTTGAAAAATAAGAAGACTGCAATTAGAAAAATTAATTAAATGAATATTATTATATTGTTTGCTTCTCACCACAGCCGTCAAGTTGTCTTTCTTGGTTAAATACTCTTCGATTTTTATAACATCACTAGCATCTTTCAATGGCAAATCAGCTGGTAGGTCTTCAGGTATTTGAAAAATTGGCGATGAAACCGAGTTTCGATTATTTTGCAGTAATTTTATTATTTGGCTGTTTTGTTCCTTTAAATAAACTATAAACGCCAGTACTTTTTTCATAAACTCTGAAATATCATATTAATGTAACAGGTAATTATTACGTTTGGACAATAATATTACCATTTTCCCCTGGTTTACTGGTAGTGTCATTTGAAGCAGTAGTGATATGGCTTACATTGCTGGAACTCGGCATGCCACTATCATGTACAACATGGAAAACCTCTGATGATGTTATTTCTACAAATTAAGAGATAATATAGTACACTAGGGGAGACCGGGGCACTTTCGACAGTTTTTTATTCAAGGGGCTACACTTCAATTAATACAGTTTTCGAGTCGCGTATAGTAGTTTTTCATAAAAGGTAGGGGTTTAATCTTACACTATATGGAGCCATTTTAACCTCTAGGGTTGGTAACTCTTTGCTGTGGGGCATTTTTCAACGCGTTGCAAACTGACGAAAGTTCCCCACTGATGGGGCACATTAAACTTCATGGTGGGGCAGTTACGACAACCCGGTTTTATTAGAATTTCCCAATTAAACTGTTTTCAGAAAGGCAGTTTGTGTGACTTTGTGGTAATGGAAATATTATATAAGGGCAATCACAAAACTTGCACTCATAAAAAAACAACCTGTATGAATAATTTCGATTTTATTTAAGAACAGAACACATAATATGCTTATATTACATTATATTTTTTTAAGTCAACATTAAAAGAAAAAATGCTGCGGGTCCTTGATGTGCCTTTGTTTTCGTGAGCCTTCAACTTTGCTACAATATCTTGCCGATCTACAGTTGCCAGGTCTTCAATGTTTGGAAATGAAAAACGATTTGACTGACCTCTCCTTCTCAAAAATGTAACACCGTACTCTCCTTCGCTGCAGTTGGTTACCTCACCAACATAGTATTTAACAGTGGTCTTGGTACAGAATTTGACTAATATGAAATCTTTCGTCTCAATGATCTCATCGTCCAAAAGGGTTGGCGTTTCATCGGAAATAGATTCGTCGTCGCTGAGACCAATCCAATCCACTTCTTCTTCATCTTCTAGCTGCACATCTTCTCCCCCATTTTCACTGGATGACGAAGATGAAGGCAGAAACACTTTCCTTTTGCACGCTTTCTTTGCCTTGTTGCTCGCACTAGTTGCAGCCCTCCGTTTCTTTTCTTCTACTTCCCTCTCTTTTTCCTCCAATAACAGCTTCTCGGGCGTGTCCGTATAAACTTTCGATTTTCCTTGCAATCGTTTTCTAGGTTTGGATGATCTACTTATTTTTGGTAGCGGCCTCACAGATTCTGGTGTTGGCTTTACGAATTCATTACCCGGTGGTTGTTCTTTTTCTCGGTCATTTTCTTCGTTGTTGCCCTGACTCGTCCCAGCAGCAGGTGCCGGTTTGTCATAAACACTTGTAGCGATGAAATCGTCGTCAGTAAATGCTAGGGAATTCAATGGCCAAATTCCGGGAGTCTTAAAGGCACTTATTATGTTGGATGGAGTGAAAGCTGCTAGAAAGGCGGAACGGGTCAACAATGCTATGTCTCTCATTTGTACTGTTTTCCCAGGATGAGCTAGTAACCAGTCGTGAAAGGCAGTGGCACAGTAATCTTTAAAAGGGCCGAATACTGCAACGTCGCAAGGTTGAAGCCGATGTGACGTGTAGGGTGGAAAAGACAGCATAACAATTCCGTTTTCTCGGCAATAGTTCACAGATGCCACAGAAATATGGGATACATGGTTGTCTAACAAAAGTAAAATTCTCGTGTCTTGCGAGCATTTGCTGTGTTTCTTTATGTGTTTTAAAACTTCCAAAAACGGCTCTTTTGTCATCCAACCAGAGCTGTTGTCCAAGGCCAAACTTGAAGGTGGTGCGTCGCGAATCAATTCTTCTATGCGCCTCTTTCTCGGAAAAACGTAGACCGGGGGCAAGTATCCGCCACTAGCATTTATTATCCCTACTATAGTTACTAGCTCACCCCTTTCAGCTGAAGAGGCCTGGCTGATTTGTTTCTTTCCTTTCATTGCAATTACCTTGACAGGTTTGGTAACATTCGTAACGCCCGTCTCATCTAAATTGAAAATATCTTCAGATTGAAAGTCATTTTTGGCAAGAACCGCTTTGTAATTGTTGAAGAAGTCCTCGACATTTCTCTTGTTGAAACCTGTTGCTCGCGCGAGACTGGTATTTTCGGGCTTACGAAGACTCAGTTCTGGATGCCTCTTCATGAAACTCCTCACCCAGTCTAGGCCCGCTGCCTTTTTTGTTCTCCAAGCTTGAGGCACATTACATTCGGGTATATGATGTTTGCATAATCATACGCCAGAACCCTCACTTGCCGGTAACTCAATCCATAACTCAAATTAGAACATTTTATTAAGTATTTCACCATCTCCTTTTCCTGTTGCATTGTGAACACCTGGTGGACAGAATATTTCGAAGTGAAACTGGCAGCTTTTATTGGTCCAGGAAGTGGTGGCCTTTCGTTTTCATCACTTTCATTCGCACTCTCTGTATCGTGGAACAGGCTTTTCAACTCTTCTTTGGAATATTGTTTTTCCAAAGTTCTTATCCTAGAGATCAACGTCGTTCTCTTTATTATAGTTCACCACCTTACCCTCGAGATCACTATGTAGTATATACTTCCGTCAGGTGCCGCCACAAGTTTACAGACAAGAAAAAATTCCTCCCTTATGTTACTCATCCGGTGATGCGCCATTATTATTTCTTGTGCAGAGTGCGTCGCAAGTGTTTTTTCTTCGATAAAAAAGTAGTGTTTTGTGTTAGCTTATAACCTTAAGATGGGACGATATTCATCGTCCGAAACAGGGTCCGATGACAGCACTGAGGTGCTTTACCGAGAAATGAAGAAGTTGAAAAGAAAAATCAAACATCATCGGCGTCTGAGACGCAACAAGCACGACTCACGTGCCAGAGAACGACGAGCTTACACAAGCCGGTCGAGATCCAGATCGTGGTCACGACGGGGCCCCTCGGAGAGGGAAGAACAAATCTCAGGTAGGCAAATAAATAAAAATAGCGTTTAGAATTATCGCGGCGTACAGATTAGGGTTTAGAGGACGCGACGCCATTTTGGCGTCTCTGCGCAGAGTGCACTTTGGGTTCAATGGGGTGTGCAGGCTGTACAACCGCAAATATGGTCCAATACCTAATATTTTAATTTCTCCACTTACATCTGCCTATTTTACTTTGGGTGCGATCTTAGAAAGCCCACCCTCGCACACGGTATGCGTCTAGGCATACACAGGGTACTTAGAAAGTACCTACACTAGTACCATGTACTTAGAAAGTACCTACACTAGTACAATGTACTTAGAAAGTACCTACACTAGCACAATGTACTTAGAAAGTACAGCAGTTCCGAAATTGCATGTGTTATTATGCAAGGCTCCCGTCACCTGGTCTTGGAGTAAGGAGCTTACATAATTATATCCAAAGTAGGTAATACAATTGTTGTTAGGAACTAAGTACCGTACTGTTACACAATTCTAATAGATGAGGCTGGAGTTTTGCATTACATTATTAGGAGTAATACTCCCAGGTGGTACTTAGTAAGTACATTTATTAATTACCTCCAAGCTACGTGGCTATGGGGACGTACACCTAGCAGGAATACGAACCCCACAGTTATAGGGATCAATAGTCACAAAATTATATATTACAGATGCTGAGTCGGTGGGTCAGGGACCCGATGAAATCGAACGTTCATCACCGCAGGACAATAACCCCCAGGAGGAGACCTTGGAAACCTCAGCCCCCCTGGAGGAAGACCTCCTACAGGTACTACGGGATGACATTCCGAAACAAACAGTGGGGGGGGGAGGATATACAAAAGGAGGTAGCAGCACGTTGGGCACAGGTCCTAAACTCGGGGTTGTCTGAAGAAAACAGGCGGAGCCTTCTGCAAAAATACCCTCCAGCCACCAACTGCTCAGCAATGGGGGCACCCAAGATAAATCCCGAAATAATGGCAGCATTATCGGAGGCTGCTCAGAAGCGGGACGAGAGACTATTTGTAAAGCAGCGTCAGATAGGGGCTTGTGTGGCAGGCTTGGGAAAAGCCCTTACATTCGCACTGAATAGCACTGCAGTAGAAGGGGGGGGAGGCAAACGTTAGTGGAGCTGCTCAGTGACACTAGTCGGCTATTATGCGATGTTCATCACTCGGACTCCATGGCACGCAGAGCTATCATATCAAACAACTTGAACAAAACTGTCAAGGAGGTGGCTCAAACGTCCCAAATAGACCATTGGCTATTTGGTAGCGACCTAATGGACAAATTAAATGCAGCAAGGACTTTAGAAAAGTCGGTAAAAGACCTGAAACAGCAAACAGCAAGGCAGCCGCTGAAACCTCGACCAAGCAACACACGGTCATCTAACCCTAAACCTAAGCCGTCTTTAAACTGGTCAGGTCCGTCCAGGAGATACAACCACCCATCTCACGTGGGCGGACCTCAACAACAGCACCAGAGGGCAAGACAGTGGAGGAAACCACAACAATACCAGAGGCAAAAGATGTAGAGGTATGTAGGGAAAAAGTAGCAGGTAGATTAAAAAATTTCCTACATAATTGGTATCCGCTAACATCAGATAGTCATATTCTCAGCTGGATCCAAGGGTATAGTATACCCTTTAGTAGAGTGGTACATCAAAATGTACCCCCTATAGAACCTGTTTGGACTCCAACTGAGAAAATAGACTTAGGTACGGAAATCTCCAAGCTTCTACGGCTAGGAGCTGTAGAATCGTGTCAGCCTTGCGAAGGCCAATTTATATCTAGAATCTTTTTAGTACCGAAACCAAATGGCGATAACCGTTTCATTTTAAATTTAAAGCAGCTTAATGAATTTATCGATAACGAGCACTTTAAGATGGAAGACTTTCGGACAGCGTCCAAACTAATGATAAAGAATTGTTTCATGGCTACGTTAGACTTAGAAAATGCATACTTTTTAGTTCCTATAGATCAAAATTCTAAGAAATACCTAAGGTTCTGGTTTGAGCAAACTCTATATCAATTCACCTGTGTTCCATTTGGTTTATGCACAGCCCCACTTATTTTCACTAAGTTATTAAAACCAGTTGTAGCTCACTTGAGAGAGGCAGGGTTATCATCAGTAATCTATATTGATGACATTCTTTGTTTCGGACACTCTTTTAAGGACTGTCAAACGAACGTGACAAGTACAATTACGTTACTAGAAAAACTGGGGTTTTTAATTAACAGAGACAAAAGCAAAGTTATTCCCGATCAAGTATGTAAATATTTAGGGTACATATATAATTCAGTAGACATGACCCTCAGAAAAAAGAAAGTCTCTTTATGCCTTTCTAAAGAGAATACAGGGTAGTCACAGATACAGAATTAGAGAACTAGCAAAATTACTAGGGTCTTTAACAGCTGCTTGTCCAGCTGTGGCATATGGCTGGATGTACACTAAGAAGCTGGAAAGGCAAAAATGCTTAGCGTTGGCAAGTTCAGGGAATAATTTCGATAGTTATATGGGTAATTCACCAGGGGTAGCAGAGGATTTTGATTGGTGGGTGAAGAACATTGGCGTTTCAGTGAACCCAATAAGACAGTTTAGATTCAGTTTAGAGATCTTTACAGATGCCTCTAGGACAGGCTGGGGAGTCTACTGTAGACAGCTAAGAACTCACGGTTTTTGGTCAGAAACAGACAAAGAACGTCACATCAATTACTTAGAGCTTTTAACAGCTTTTTTTGGCCTCAAGTGTTTCGCGAAAACCCTACAAGACTGTGAAATCCTATTGAGAATTGATAACACTACAGCAATTTCATACATAAACCGTTATGGTGGGATTCAATTCACTGAACTAAATCAGTTAGCCAGAGAAATCTGGCAATGGTGTGAAAAACGAAAAATTTGGGTCTTCGCGTCTTACATTAAGTCAAGCGAAAATGTTGAAGCAGATAGGGAATCGAGAAGCAAGGGTACAGAGCTAGAATGGGAATTAGCCGAGTACGCGTTCGGGGAAATCATAGGGGCGTTCGGCACACCCGATATAGACCTTTTTGCCAGCAGGGTTAATGCTAAGTGTAAAAAATTTGTATCCTGGTTCCCAGACCCAGAGGCGGAGAATGTCGATGCGTTTACGCTCTCTTGGCAAAAACTGAAGTTTTACGCTTTCCCGCCATTTGCTTTGGTACTAAAAACATTGTGAAAAATCTGTAGTGACGGGGCAGAGGGTATTGTGGTAGCTCCATATTGGCCAACTCAACCATGGTTCCCGTTATTTCAATCTCTATTAGTAAATAAACCCATATCGTTCAAACCAAATATTAATTTATTATCCTCCCCATCTAGAGGCCTACATCCTCTACATCAGAGCCTTACCCTGGTTGCAGGGCAGCTCTCAGCCAAGCCCTTACTAGAAGGAAAGTCCCAGTAATGTCATTGGAACTCATGCTGGCATCGCTTGCTCATGGAACCACTCGACAATACAACGCAGGGCTAAAACTCTGGTGGGGCTTTGCCATAAGAAAAGGGTTCTCTCCCTTCGAGGCCGAAACACCGGAGCTCTTGCAGTTCCTTTCTCAGCTGTTTCATTCAGGCTCATCATACGGTTCCCTTAACTCGTACCGATCAGCCTTGTCCCTTTTGTTGGGACCATGGGTCGGAGAAGATCAGCTGATAAAAAGACTGTTTCGGGGTTTCTACCGTATCAAGCCTAGCAGACCAAAATACCACTCGACATGGGACCCCCAAATGGTCCTAAAATTAGTGGAAAGGTGGCACCCTAACAACACACTAACAATGACGAAGCTAACCCAAAAGCTCGTCACTTTACTGGCATTAGTGACAGCATATAGAGTGCAAACACTGTCACAAATTAAAATAGAAAACATTTCCATTCATGACGAGCAGGTGGAAATTAAAGTCTCTGACACCATAAAAACATCGGGACCAGGTCGTTTCCAACCTTTGCTGCGCTTGCCCTTCTTTAATGAGAAACCAGAGGTCTGCCCAGCAAGAACATTAGTGTGCTATCTAGAAAAAACTACAGCCCTCCGGAACGAGGAGGAAAGATTACTTATAACAATCAAAAAACCTCACCGTCCTGCATGTAGCCAGACCATCAGTAGGTGGATAAAAGCTACGCTTAAAGAAGCCGGAGTAAACATAAGCATATTCACCGGACACAACACTCGGCATGCTTTCACTTCGCAGGCAAACTCGAAAGGGGTAACCATAGACTGCATTCGCAGAACCGCAGGATGGAGCGAAAAGTCTCAGACTTTCGC
Source organism: Hemicrepidius hirtus (assembly GCA_963082805.1). Lineage (NCBI taxonomy): Eukaryota > Metazoa > Arthropoda > Insecta > Coleoptera > Elateridae > Hemicrepidius > Hemicrepidius hirtus. The sequence continues at coordinate 14,477,637 of OY720161.1, forward strand.
TAAGTTCTACAACAGGACCGTTGTAAATAACACTACCTTTGCAAGAACAATCTTAGAAGGAGGCCTTCATACCTAGTTTTCTTTTTTTTTCGTAGCTGTAACAACTTATTTTGTTTTTTTTTTTTTTTGTTTGGTTATACACATACCTAGTAATCATAGAATATCGTTGGTCTTTATTTTAGAGTTAATAAACCATTATCACATGGACACAACTTGTTAGCTTTGAACATATACATAGTGATCTCGAGGGTAAGGTGGTGAACTATAATTACTCAATCAAACGAACTTACCTGTAATGAAGTTCGATTGTAATTATAGGAGACACCTTACCTGAGATGATCACTCCCACCCTCCCCAGAATAGCCATTCTGGCATCTCCCATTACAAGTTGTGGAATCTTTGAAAGGAATGGCGCATCGCCGGATGAGTAACATAAGGGAGGAATTTTTTCTTGTCTGTAAACTTGTGGCGGCACCTGACGGAAGTATATACTACATAGTGATCATCTCAGGTAAGGTGTCTCCTATAATTACAATCGAACTTCATTACAGGTAAGTTCGTTTGATTGAGTAATATTATAAAATTCTGCTGCACCTTTTGTGCTTCGAACATTGTGCAGAATATCTTTTATCGCCGTACAAACTACTTTTTCGTCAATATTCACTCTAGATGTCTTTTTTTGTAAACTCGCACCATCTGGAATCATAAACATCTCATCTAGAATATAAAGCATACAGGCTTAATGGGTTGAATGGCCGCTGTATACATTTAAAGGGACGTATAAATTTTTCTATAGGTAATGACTAATGTAAATGGATCGGTAATACATGGGGTACGTTCGACACCCTGTCGAAACTGCCCCGTACCATGGGTGTCAAATGTACCCCACCCCACTTTGTCAACAATTTGAAGGAACCAAAAATTATCATTTCAGATTTAGGTTAGAATAATGTAACCTAGTTATTTCATAAACAAATAGACGCCTTACCTTGGCTATTTTATATAGAAATTGCTATAACAATGGAAGATATAAACTATAACAGAAAAGGTGTAACTTACCGTTTTTTATTTAAATTTACTAATTATTTTTTTTCCAGGAAACCACTCGCTTGAACTGTCTATCATTACCAATCCACCATGTTTGATCGTGGTAGGAAATAATACTTAACACCTCATTCCCGCCAATTTCTTCTTTTTAAATAAATATATGGTGTTGAAACTACCCCAGTGTCGAAAGTGCCCCGGTCTCCCCTATGTATTAATAGGTACCTGCATTAATTGAACTTCCTACCTTTATTTAAGTTATTTAAATTTATTCTTGGGGGTCTTTGCAATATACTTAGTGGAGTGTCATCGTCACTCGCAGAGTCTTCGAAAAGTCTCTGTGGAGGTTTACGTATCCTTTTTGTTGGTGAAGTACCGTCATCTACATCACTTTGTAAATCTGAAGTGATTTCTGCTCGTTTAAGTTTTTTTGATGCTTTAGTAAAATCATCTAAAAAGAGAATCTTATACAAAAATTACTTTAGTGAGCACAATGTACTTACCAGTCTCAAAAAAAGTACGTGAAATAGTATATAATTCCCAAGAATTTTCATCAGGTGTATCACCTCTTTTAAAGCCTTGGTCTATCTTATGCGGACTCCGCAGCGCACAGTGCGCGTGCGGACTCCGCATCTATTACTTCTGTGTTTTTAAATACAAACGTTCTATGTTCAGCGGACTGCGCTAGCGCACCATAAACGTCCGCAGCGGACGAGCGCAGCTATTGCTCTGGGAGCAACTGGTCCGCAGCAGTCGTGCGTAACTATTAGGTGTTGTATGACCGATTTCTTGAAATGGCCAAAGAAAAAGCAGATATGGGTTGTTTTATGAATGTATTTGGCAATTTTTCAATTTCAGGAGTTACTAAATCCAACACTTCTTGAAACTGTGCTCGACTAAGTCTAAAATATGCCTTAAATTTTATTTCGTTATCTTTCAAATGGTTTAGGATTAACACTTTGTAGGTGCCTTCGGTTTGTCGCTTTTTCACTAAAGCGCTGCTTTCACTTCTTTCGTCTAACGTTGAAATTAAAAGTAAATCTTCAACATCTTCTTCGTTTTCTAACAGCAGAGCCAACGCAATATTTCTCTTTCGGGTGTCCATTGCAAAAAACTGCACAGAAGTCCCAATACGAAACTGCACTAAAGGTAAAAACGCAGTGCGTCTAGGTCTAGAAGATAGACCACATGAGGATGCGCAGTCCGCATGCGGAACGGCGATGCGGACTACGCAAGCGGAGTGCGCGTTAAGATAGACCGTAGCTTAAGAGCTTTTTCATACAGGGCCTGATTTTTATATGGTGGCCAAAACACTTGCCGCTTTCGAGGAGTTAACCATTTGCTGCTCACTACAGCCAAACCGCTATCATCAGAAAATGCTACTCCTATAAAGGCCATACTATTATTGGATTGAGTCGGTGATAATTTTATATCTACGACAATACGAACAAAATTATATTATATGCATTTGGTTTTTACCGGGAAAACTAGAAAATCTAACCTCAACATACTTTACCGATGCAGCTTTAAAATTACATATTCCACTGATATATTTCTTTTCAAATTTGTATTTATGAACTTACCTTAAGTAATCCTAATCACAATTCCACTTTTACGATCAATTATCAACACTTTTGGTGGGATATCAAAAACGTACTTTTCAGAATGATAGGTACGAAAAAGTAAATGGATTCACGAATGTAGACCATTCAAGGCATACGCATGATTATCTTAGTAATCCTAATCACAATTCCACTTTTACGATCAATTATCAGCACTTTTGGCGGGATATCAAAAACTTGGTTCAGAACGTTACGAGAAAGCAAATGGATGCACGAGATCCATGCAAGATTCCAGACGCACGCACGCGAAACTTAAGTTGCCAGTTGCAACACTCGTCGTTCTGTCCGAAGACGGCCGAAGCCTAATTACCAGCGCACTGCAGTATGCCGCTAAATTTGAAATTGAATGAAATGTAAACCAGTCCCTAATAAAGATAATATTATAATAATGTTAATGTTTATACTATATCCTAATATTTTGAATTTTAATATGTGTTGTAAGAGGAATTGTAAATCCGTGTGACATAAAAACAGAATATTATACCCAATCATAATCGTTTTTATTAAACAAAGACACAGAAAGTAACGGATTTTTCCAGAAAATGTTCTTTGAATTTTCGGTTATAGTTACTAAACAAATGCGAAAGGTTCTGGTTCACTCCTTATCTGACTTTGGTATAATTGGTGCTTAGGTGTGTCACTAGTGTGTGACTAGTTTTGGACGTCAAAATTGCGTTAACTAATGACGTCATAAAATTGGTTACACACATGACGTCATTATTACGTCATATTCATACCAAATGACGCCCTAGACGAGAAATCACCAATTATTGACGTCATATTCACGTGACCATGTTTACTGGGAAGTTCTGCGCATCGGTGTTTGAAGAGGGTGTTGTCATTTCTGTTATCCATTACTCCTCAAGTAATAAAATGGCCTAATGACGAAGAGGCTGATGCAATAAGAGCTGGGTTTAGGGGAAAAAAGGGTATTGCCAATGTTATTGGTGTGATTGACGGAAGTCATATCGAGATTCCCAAACCTGCTCAAAACCAAGTGGCTTATATTAATAGGAAAGAGTACCACAGTTTATTGATGCAGGCCACTGTAGATCATCGAAAACGGTTTATTGACGTGTTTTGTGGGGAGCCTGGCTCCATGCATGACGCTCGACTGCTACGAAAATCAGGGATTTATGCAAAAATAGCTGCGAACCCTAATTTAATAGGGGAGGACTTTTTACTTGGTGATACTGCTTATCCAAATCTCCGTTGGCTGGTTACCCCATATAAAGATAATGGAAGATTAAACCACCAACAACGTATCTTCAATTATAAATTGTCGGCATAGTAACATAGTCTTGGTTTACTGAAGTGTAGGTTTCGAAGATTAATTAAATTTGAAAATATAGATAAACATTTATGCAGTCGTATTATCATGGCAGCCTGTACTTTACACAACATTTGTATCAATGGCAATGATTTTATTGAAGCGGACATTGTAGATTTCAACCAACCAGAGCGGACACCTCATAATGTAGGGGCAAATATTATTATGGAACAAAATCGACAGGAGGAAGTGATGAATAGGCTTGTACTAGATAGACACTAAGCTTTTCAACAGTTAAATAAGTACACAATGTAAAAAATAAGTATTCAAAAATATATATTTTTTTCTAACTTAAACTCCATAATAATTAGCAAGTGAATTAGAATTCTTAATGGAAATATTAAAAACTAAATAAATTTATATGCAAATGTTTTCCTTTTAACAAAAAAGTATCAATCCTTATTCCCTAAAAACTTCTCCAGTAATTCTATTTTCTTTTTTTCAAATTCCAGCTTCATTCTTTTAAGTTCTAGTTTTCCGTCGTGCCGCTTTTGTCTCTTTGAGTATTCGTTTATTTTGGCTAACACATAGTCCCTCTTTATTTTTTATCAGCAAGTTTGGATTTCTCTGGCTCTGGCTCATCGTTTCTCTTGCTTCTCTTTGGTGTCACATAAGGCTCTGGTTATGGTGTGTCACGGTCACTTGTGTCCGAAGTTGAAACAATGTCACTTGAATTAAGAGAATGGTAACAGGCATTTGCTGGATTTGTTCCTAAAATTTCATGCATTTGTTCAAAAAAATGAAATCTAGATGGTCCACGACCTGTTCTTGTTTTATTATCTTTTGCCTTTCTGTAACTTTTGACTAGACTTTTCCATTTATTATGCACCATAATCGCAGTTACTTCAAATCGCATGCGAACTAAATCATTTGCTACTAATTCAAAGACTTGTTTTCTTTTCTTTGGGTGGTTGAAATCCTCTAAGTAATTTCCCATTGTCTTTATTAGTTCAACGACTTGATTATAGGGCCATGAGTACTGTGGTTTGGTATTTTCATTTGATCCAGGATTGTTTGTTTCATCTTCCTCTTTGTTTTCAGGTTCAGGAGTTGCTAAATCCACATCGATGTCGTCAGAATAATAATTTGTTTCCTGTTCGGGCTCAGTGTGCTCGTTGATATCTGTTGTCGGCATTGTATTTTGACCACTTGCATAAGTTAATAATGTCTGGGCGTACTGTACATCTTAAAAGGATATAAGTAGAATTATTTAGGATCTAATGCTAATAACAATGTGTAGGTATTTATTAACTTACCATTTATTGCTCTTGAATAGTCATCTGCACTCAATATTAATGTATAATTTTGATGTGATTCTGGATCATACAAAGTTATTTCCTTGTTAGAGTCGGCCATAATCCCAATAATAATAAATTCACTTTCATAACAAATGTAACATAACCTAAAAATTCGGCGCGGAATCTAACGCCCCAGCACACGAGGTGGTCTTCGAGGGGTAAGAGGAAGGTCGTCCGATCTGACCTCGTAGCGTAAAGCTCTGTTTGAAAAGAACGTGGAGCGTAAGGCTCCGAGCGACTCCGAGCAGCTCTTTGCAGTGAAAGGAAAGCGCCTATAATTTTATAGAATGCGCGCCAGATATTTTTCTAGGTTATGATATGAATTTGAAACCAAAATGTTGAAATTGATAAGAATTATTAATGATTATGTAAGATGCATAATAAAAAAATTGGGTGTTTACTTACATCGATATTGCAATGTTTAAATTTTGGATAAATAATATGTAATAAACTACACAAATTTAATAACTATACTTGCTCAACTAATCAGAAACACAATTATAGCTACCATTTCAATAAACACTTCGTTACACCGAATTTCCCACTATGAACTCGTCCCTCTATATACCACTTCCCCTACTTATTTTTCCCGATGCTTTGAGATAAATTTGAAAGTTCTGGGTAAATTTTCGGCCAAGTTTACGCTAAATTTCATTTGCTCCGGTACTCTCACCTCCATTTTCCCTTTTTCTAATGAAATGCACTCACGTTTATTTCCTAACCTCACTCGTTGTTTGTTAATTCTTATTTACTCCTTTTAATTTTATTTCAGGTTCTTTGTTACGAGTGCGCCATGTGTTATTGTTATTACCTTTGATTCAAACAGTAACAGCCGTATTCATAAACAAATTTAGTCGTTACTAACGCGCAACTAGTTTAGCCAGGATCAAACCTTATGCATAATCCTAGGTATAGGGTTTGATCCTGGCTAAACTAGTTGCGCGTTAGTAACGACTAAATTTGTTTATGAATACCGCTGTTAGGTGGGTTCTCACTACGTACATGTCCTGGATAATACAAGTATCATACAAGTATTTAAAAAAGTCTAGAAAAATTTCAGATATGTTTAATACAATTTGTAGATTTTCAGAAGTATGCAACTGCATTTGTTGGTGTATAGGACATGTATTATACAGGTACCTACGGCCGGCCGATCCGAAATGGATCGAAAACACATACATGTCTGACGACTTGCGACTGCGCAGTACGTATTTTCAAAGTCTTCTATAGTGTTTTATCGCAAATGGAGTGATCAAAAGAGAACTCAATTCAATAAATTGAATTTTTAAGGCAGAATGAAATATTATGGAATACTTCATGCGACGTGTATCGTGATCAAAACGTAAAAAAAGATGCACTACGTTCGCCTTCTTTTGGGATTTTCATTATTATTACTTGCTAATCGAAAATTAAATCACTTGCCGCGGCAGAAACAAACATATAAGTTCTTCGTTTGAAGCCATTTTGTACACAACTTTTCAATACAATGTGAACAAGTAATGTTTTATACATTATCTACTACTTCTATTTAAAAATGTATAAGACTTTGTTTATGATAAATTTGAGAAAGTATTATACAAGTATAATACATGTATGCCAATTTATCCTAGACTTGTTGGTATTGTAAACCCCGCTTTAGTTTTATAAACTATTTATTAAAGATCATTCAATCTCATAACTGCTAACCCACGTCCATTGGTGCTTCAGGTGCCACTACCCCTGACTGTGGCTCGCCTATATAACAGTTAGTTGAACATCTTCCGTTAATAATGCCTTTCTTAGTTCTTCGCTTACTACCCCTATAACGAGCTGATCTCTTATGAGTTCCTCCATTAGGTGTTGAAAATTGCATTGTTTTGCTTGTGTTGTTAATCTGCTTACAAATTCATCAATGGTTTCGACTTCTTGCTGAATTATTTTATGAAATTTAAATCGTTCAAAGGTTATATTGATTTTTGGCTGAAAATAGTCACACAGTTTCTGTTTTACTATGGCAAGTGTTAATACCTGACCTTGTGCTAGCCTTGCTTCAGGCAAGGTGTTGTACAATGCAATTGCTTCCGTTCCTATGCATGTCATGAAAGTCGCCACTTGCACTTCCTCTGGTTTTCCAGTGAGTTGTGTTGCTGTTTCATAGTAGTAAACGCACCAGTAGCTGACACTTTAAGAAAATTTTGGCCGTTAGTTCGCTATAAATTTGATAAATAATAATTTTTTAATTAAATCACTGCATATACAGGGTGTTTCTTAAATCGCGGACACGGAGCACAGTACTACATTCCCCTCCAGATACCAATTGGAAAAATATAATACAACAATGCCCGTTCTTCGCTAGTTCAGAGTTATTCTCCGTCAAAGATTGATATTCAATTCCTGTATGCTTTGGAAAAACGGGTAAATTTTAACCGTTCCGCATTGTTCATCAATCAAATATTAAATCTTAATACATTTGGAATTTTCTATACGTTGTATTCCTTCCTCCGAAGACATTCTTTCTGATAAATATCTGTTGTTAAATTTTTTTTCAATATGTTGCAACAGTGCATTGTAGCTATGAGGTTATTACCTAGGAAACTTGTTCATACTGCCTTATTAAAACACCAAACGTTTAAAACAAAGTCCGTGCAAGCATGCGCAATGTTGTCAAATTTAAAATTTTTAAAATGCGAATAACTCGGAAACTAAATACATTAGGACAAAATTGCCTATACTTTTTCAAATCAGTTTTAAGATGAGAATCGCGTAGTGTTCTCCGTGTCCGCCATTTAAGAAACACCCTGTATAGTTACTTTGTTAACTAGTTGAGAGAAGAAAACCAACAGAAATAGAACAATGGCTACGTTTATCTCGTGGCTTCGATCGGATCGAAACTCCATTCGATCGCGTCCATCCACTTGAATTTTACGAGATAGACGGTTGCGCTTGAATTTTCGAGCGGATGCGCAGAGGTAAGTCAATCCTGTAATTTTGTTGGCTTGAATTGAGTGAAGCGGATGGAAGTGACACATTTTGACGATAGCAACGCGATTCAACCCGATCCGATCGATGTGACAAGTCAGCTAGTTTCGTCTGTGCCTAGCTTCGGTCATATTATTTCCACTTATTATTTTTATTTGAGTTATAATTGGCTATAATTTTTGTAAATATAATGAAAACGATGAAAACGACTGCCAAAACAGCGGCTGCTACGTTTGTGGCCGTTCATTTGCAATTATTAATGTGCAATATCGTTAATAATACTATGCTTTTTTTAAAGTGGCGTCGAAGGCGGAAAGCAAGAATTAATGCTTTACAACGGTAAAAAAAGATCACCTAGCCTAATAGAAAGTAAGTTTGGATGAATTTAAGTAATACAACTATAATTTATAGATTGCAGCTGTATGTCGAGCATCAAATCGCTGGAGTAATTTTGAGAGCTCGAAAACCTCGAATGGCAAATAAATGTCGCAGTCATGACTGGTGGGAAAATGTCGTATCTACAGAAGACAAATTTACGGATGCAGACCGGCTTGAAAATTTTAGAATGTCAAAAAACACCTTTCGCTACTTATGTAACGAGCTGCGGGAAGTATTGGATGCAAAGCCGAATCCCCTGAATAAATTTTGGCAACAATCAAAAATAGTGACAGTGGAAAAAAATGGCAATGTCACTTTACTATCTAGCTAGTTGCTGTGAATATAGGGTAGTAGCTAATCAATTTGGGGTGCATAAATCCACAGTATGTAAAGCATTGCAAGATGTCAAAACAACCAACAAAATTTTAACACCCAAACATTCATATGCCGAGTGAGACAGAAAGTTTTGAAATTGCAAGGTGTTTTGAGCACTCAAGTCATATACCGAACATAATAGGTGCTATCGATGGCACACATATACCAATTCTACCACCATCTGATCGATACAGAGATTATGTAAATCGTAAGGGTTGGCCATCCATGATTTTGCAAGGAGTAGTGGATAATCGCTATCGATTTATTGATATATCGATAAAAAATCCTGGGGCTACACATGATGCTGCAGTGTTGACATCAAATTTGTGTGAAAAAATTAATGACATCATAGCCAAGGTAATCTCACCTATTTAAAATATTGTTTCATTAAAAGTTTAATTATTGTTATTTTAATTAATTTCAGAGCACTGTTAATTTAAATGGTAGGGATTTACGTTTCATGATCATTGGCGATCCAGCATATCCACTGCTTCCATGGTTGATGAAGGGTTACACTGATCGAGGATTAACGCCAAATGAAGATTCATTCAATTCATATATGAATTCGGCGCGAGTTGTTGAAATAGCTTTTGGTCGATTAAAGTCAAGGTGGAGGTGCCTTTTAAAACGTTTAGACGTTCACCATTCCACCACGTTCACCACATGTTGTTGCTACTTGTTGCACACTTCACAACATTGTCGAAACTTTTAAAGACAAATTTGTGGATAATTGGTCACAGTCGGTAGACAACGCAGAAGTAATTTTTCATCAACCCACAAGAAGTGTGGCCAGAAATTACATGGACTACGAGGGTTATAATATGAGGGTATTTTTAACGGAATACTTGAGTAGTCACTACCCTTTACGTACATCTAAATTATACCTGATTAATAACGCATAACATAACAGATAAAAAACACCTTATTGTTTTATAAATAAATTTAATCAGATTCTTCATCTACATTTCTATTAGTTTGTTTATTAAAAAAATCTTTTAGCCCTTCCATATTACCATTATTTTTTCTTGTTGTTTAAAACACATATTTAAGAATTTTGCGTCATTCTCTGCCTCCTCTTTTCTTGCTACTTCCAAGAAAAACCTTATCTCGTCATGCATCTTTAAAAAAACCTCTGTAGATTTGGTACTTTTTTTTGAAGATGATGAGGACTTACTTGTCCTGGAACTAGCAAAGTGTAGCGAAACAGGACTGCTCTCCCGATATTCGGCCAGTGTTTGAGTTCCTGGAGTGGCCGAACTCCCGGGAATTGCTCCATCTACATCTGGAGCATCCTCGTAGATCTCCCATAACTCTTGGATCTTCATGTTCAATAGCTAAAAATACAGTTAATTTGTAGTTCCTCCATCGACATGTTGGTGGGTTGGCTGGTGTCGAAGCCTTTGTTTTGTGCAGATGGACGATGTCCCAAAATATCATCCAATACCTCAAAAAATTCGTTTTCAACTGGGCCATTCCCACTGACACCATTATGTCTCTTACATTTGTAGTACTGCCGTGTTAATTCAAAGGGGCGTATCTGCAACAATGCACAAACAGAGAAAATTGAGTTTTTATGTTTTTAGTTATGCCATCAAATCAGTTATGAAAATAAAAATTCTATTTTCATAGTGTTGAATATAATAATGACATTAATTACTGTAGCTCACTTGAGCTCTGTTACTTGCGTGCAAATATGACTTTTGATAGATACGCCCTTTTCAGCTAACATAAGTCAACAGTTCAACAAGAAAGGCAGATACGTACGTTTTACTAATAACATTTAGGTGGGCATGGTTTCTTTATTATTACTAGCAAAATCAATACCAAAGTTGTAGCATTTATTAAGATGTACAAGATAGTACAAACATGGGCAACTAAACAATATTGAACATTCTATTAACAGTTAGTAAGTTAGTCACTGTCATCTACGTCGGGGGCGGCGTTGTCTGTTGCTGGTAAGTTTTCCCAAAATTTCAGTCGGTTAAGAGGGAAAATTGGCCCAAGTCTTGATATAATAGTTTGTTTTCTTATAACAGAGATCCCTCTTGGAATCCCTTTACATTTAGGCATAGTGATTCCGGTTTTAAAACTCTTATGATTCAAAAAGTTCAGTGACATGAACGGGCCTATAAACGACTGCGAGTATGAAATGATTCTTTCACCTCTTTTAAAATTGACTTGTACCATAGAATTCAGATATGGTCTAGGAGTTATTTTATTGAGTTTATACTGTGAGGTATGATCCTCCCAGTCATGAAACGAATTCTCATTCAGTTGTACAACGGTAACCCCCTTATATGAATTTCTCACAGCCTCTACATAATAATAATAATAATAATAGTTTATTTTATTTGCTGTGCTACATACAGGATAAGAGATCCCAATTACATACAGCCCAGCCTTAGTCTATTCTTAAGCTCATATTACCTAACTACACTAACTACATATTACAAAGTAAAGTAACAGGTAAAAAAGAAAATAAAATAAAAAAAGAAGATGTAAAATCTACAGTCTTAAGTACAACAGTTGATTATAGAAATTTTATTCATTGTAAATATATCAAGTGCTGGATATTGTTCACAGCATTTATTGCACACACTTAAACATTTAGCAAGTACAGATACCGAGATAGGAACCTTAAAGGGCAGAGGACAACTGCGCCGAAATACCTTAAATAATTCCTTTAGATTATCTGTGTGATAAAATGCAGGGGACAACTGCGCCAAGTATCTTATCAGAGTAACTTATGTAAATTACTAAAATATGCTAATGAGGTTCTTAAATTTAATGTAATTAAACTAAGTACCTACCTACCACAAGCAAAATATTAAATTTTGGTAACTTAAACATATTGTTTTGGTAATTATCAGAAGTAAAAACAACCAATCACAAAGTCTTCATCGCTATATAAAAGATGAAGTTTATTTACAAATTTCATTTCCTGCCGTATTTTTGTATGATGGAGACCATGTTAAGTCAACGGGGTAAAACCCTTCTCGTTTTCGAAAATCAAAAATTCCGTAATTGTGGCAAATCCCAAGGTGGTGTTAAGTGGAGATGTACTACAAAATCGTGTCCAGCAAAACTCTATACCGATGAAGTATTGTCAGTCGTGCTTGGTAAGTTTTGAGATTTTTGTTTTCACTGTTGACTATTACTAATCATTTGTTTATCAGTGCATCCTAGATTTCACGTAACTACAGTTACAGTTGCATTATTATTGTAGATTAAAAAAAAGAAGATTTTTCCATGTAATTGGATGTAATTGCATATTTGAACATAGTTTTTAGTTCTGATCAGCTTTTCTTAATAACAATTTTGGATATTGTCAAAAATAAAGGTAATTTACTCTTGAACCAAATTCATACGTTTTGAGAAACCGCGTATACGACTGAAAAAAATTAATATCTGATGGTTGCATTTTAGGTTTAAGACCATGCAGAACTTTTTATAAAGAATAACTTTTTTTCATAAAATTAATAATAAAAAAGTTTTCCATATGGTGTGAACTTAAGCAGACACACTGTATAAAACCTCAATGTGATTTTCAATTATATCAATCAGTTTTGGGTGATTTTGAAAATGTACTTCATAGCATCAGTTTTGATTATGTATTTTTTCTGGGTGACTTTAATTTGCCTGAAGTTAAAGGATCCCACTTTAACATGTTTAATAGTAACGATAAGTGTAAACTCCTAAATGAATTTATGTGTAAATATGACTTTTATTCTATAAGTAAGTAATTGTGTAAATAGGGAGAACTTTAGACTTAGTAATTAGAGATTTAAATGACGCTCGTGTGAATAATATTAATATTAATAACAAGATGAAGGTGATAAGGACAAGTATTATAATTTGGATTTGTTAAATATTAAAACTGTGGCGGAAGAAAGGGCTAACAAAGTGGTTTCAGCGAGGTTTTGTTTACACTGATCAAATGCAGCTTGTGTTTCAGGGGTCCAGGTGATAACGCTTTGGTCGTTACGAGTGCTATTACGTAAATATTCGTTGAGCGAGGCCTGGGTATGCGCTGCATTCTTGATAAATCGCCGATAAAAGTTGATCACCCCAAGAAATCTTCGCAGCTCTTTTACCGTTTTGGGTTGAGGGAACTCACGTATGGCTGTCACTCTGGTAGGTAGCGGCTTTATTCCATTGGAATTAATCACATATCCCAAATATTCACTGTCGTTAGTTCCAAAGACACATTTGGAAGGATTGATCGTTACTCCGTATTCACGCAATTTTTCAAATACTATTCGCAGATCTGGGCTACTGGAAGCAATGAGTATATCGTCGATATAGCAATAGCAAAAATCTAAACCATGTAATACTGTATTGATGAACCGTTGAAATGTTTGTGCTGCGTTGCACAAGCCAAAGGCCATGTTTGTAAATTCAAAAAGGCCAAAAGGAGTGGTAACAGCTGTTTTTGGAACATCTTCTTCTGCTATTGGAATTTGATCGAATGAGATCTAATTTTGAAAAAATGTTCTTACCATGCAGCAGGTGCGAAAAATCCTGTATATGCGGAATAGGGTAACGATCTGATACGGTAACTGAGTTTAAACGTCGGTAGTCGCCGCAGGGACGCCATATTCCACGTTCTTTCTTCTCTACCAGGTGTAGTGGACTGGCCCAAGGGCTGCTAGACGGTCTGCAGATGCCTTGTTCCAGTATGTAGGAAAATTCTTCCTTGGCAATCTTCAGTTTTTCAGGAGTTAAACGTCGTGGCTTTTGTGCGATTGGTGGTCCTTTCGTTAGTATGTGATGCTGAATGGTATGATGTTTTACTGTACCTATGATAGTTGTAACCAATTCTGGAAATTCCGATAAAAGTGATTTGTATTTGGTATCGCTGCTCATGACCGACAAGTTTACAATTTTGCAAGTTGTGATTTCAGCTAGGATGGACAGTTGTGTGGTGGCGTCACTCAAGCGTCGATGTTTCAGGACAACCGTCAGCCGTGATGGCGTAGAAAATCTGCACCGATTATTATTGGTCGTGAAACTTTCGCGATATGAAAATGCCACTTGTATGGTCGTCGCACTCCTAGATTAAGGCACAACAGCTTCGTACCGAACGTTTCTATCACCGAACCGTTTCCTGCATAGAGTTTAAAATTTGTTGGTGTTTGATGCTTGCCTGAGGGTGGTACGACCGAAACGTCGGCACCAGTGTCAATGAGAAACTGTAGTCCCGTTGCCTTATCTACAACAAAAAGACGGTGGGTTATGTTGCCGTCGTTGGCCGCCTCGAGCAACGACGGTTCCATTAGTTTTCCGAATTCGATGCACTGTAACTGCAGGGTTTAGTGCACTTTCTAGCGTTATTGCCAAAATGCCTGTGATAGTAACACACGCCATCGTCAGGCCTGCTTCGGGAACGTGAGCGGCTACGAAAACGGCGTCGCGGGCGTCTATCCCGTGCCATCTCTTCTAAGAGTTTTGTGAGTGCTGCCACCTGTTGTTCGAGTGCAGTGATGGGTGTTGTTGGCACCACTGGTGCGGATACCGCGCGATTGATGGGGTTGGCGCGTTTATGTGTGTAGCAATGGTTGCCACGTTTGGCGCTGCAGCTGTTTCCGTTCGCGTAACGATGCGGCCATGTTTTATGTCGTACTCATGTTCACTTCGGCTATTTTGTCCAATTCTGTGCCGTCGCTCGCACTTAATATAAGTTGGGTCGCGGTTGGTAGTCTTTGTAGCCATAAAGTTTTTAATACTTCGTCACTAATCTTATTAAGGCCCAGTTGTATAAATGATTTGACTTCCAGTTCAGCTGATCCACGATCAATTGTCATGGATATGATTGTTATAACAATTGGTATCCATGACAATTGATCGTGGATCAGCTGAACTGGGAGTCAAATCTTTTATACAACTGGGCCTAAGTGCTTCCCGCAATAACTGTGACGGTGATTTATCTCCTAAATCGATTTCTGTTAACACTCGTCTTAATTGTTTTTGTTCAGAGTCTGTAAAACGCGCGATAAGATTTTTTTTAAACCATATTTTCCTGTATCCTTTGGATTAATTAAGACGTCTGACACTTGCTGTAGCATTGAACTGTCTAATGCACTAATAATGGTGAAATACTTACTGGTATCCGACCGTATGGCATAAGCGTGGAATTGACCTTCCACTTGAATAAACCATAACGTTGGATTTACGTGCCAAACACACCTGTGCGGTGTTTTCTATTGTTGGATACTCGTCGTCGGCTGTGGTAGCGTGGTTTTGCTGGTCCACGGTGGTGTTTAACGTTGCAGTAAAAATAGATCACTAATACACTTATTTATTTATTGTTTATCGGGGTCACCAATGTAGTTTTTAGGACTTATTACCATTAAAAACTACTGAGTACGAAACATTATTTTTACACATTTCATATATCTACACTGATTGACACAAACAAAAACCAACATGGATAACAAGATAAAAGTATACGTTAAAAACGAGGGTTGTAACCGCTGCTACACATCTATAATGATTACAGTAAATTTTAGTATACTTTTAAATAATTACCTTTGCGTGCCATTAGAGCCATGACAGTAGCTACTTTGTGGCTAAGGATTTGCGCTGCATACGATACTTTCATTTTTTTAATTTTTTGAGGATTTACATGGCTTTCTGTTAACCTTGGCATCGCTCTAAGTTCCCCCGAAGTGTTGTCCATGTCGTATACTTGTTTTATGTGTGCCCATTTGGCAACACATACATACTTTCTCATCCTTTGGCCACACCAAATTTTTAGCCAACAAATTATTTCGTATGCCCTTGAATAAATGAGGTGGGTCATATACATGAACAATTTGTTGATTGTTTATTCTAAATACTTTTTTCATTTTAAAATATTGCCTTTCTTCGGATTGGATGGTGTGAGTATTTAAATAATTAATTGCCGCTTGATTTGTGGACCCCTGATCACTAACTGTTGCTAGAATCGTTAGTCCTTCATACTGACATTGGCTAATAATTCCTTTTAAAATTCTTACCAAGTCAATTGTTGGCGTTGTACCCTTACAAAATGTGTACGCAATTGGCTGTTTCCAACTTTTTGTAATGCCTTTCAGCATAAAAGCTTGAGCATAGTCAGCCAATTTATATTTTAAACCATCCCCATAATCTACAAGACCATCAAATTACTTTGTGGCCTTATTTATATCCACGTGTGGCTCCAAACTCATCGTATCAAACATCAGGGACATACCCTGTCTCTTGGTTTGAGTCTTGCTACATTGGATTTTAAATTTCCAAAAATGTGGGTATTTATTCCTGCATTGATAGGAACTTTATTTAATAAAGTCATCAGTGTTTTTCTTGTACGCAGAGACAATATCTTAGATAAGGTTTTATATGCCTTACCACTTTGCCTATGCAAAACAAGTCCTAAAACCCTATCATCAAGGGTAGGTATACTTTCTGCCTTTGGGGGACTTGGTACAAAGACGAAATTAGGATCTTACAAAATTTGCAACAGTTGGTTGCAATGGTGCCGTAACAGTCTGTACAATTTTCTCTTTATTCATTCGATAGCGAAATTTCGCTTGCGTCGCAAAGATTGGAGAGATTTTGTGAGAATTTTTGTTGTTTCATATAGTCTTCTGACTTTTGGTGTTAACTGTGCTGATCTGGTAACAGCAACATCCGCCAGTATAGATGGTATTACCCCAGTTTTATCTGAAAATAATGTGAATGATAAATTAATATTGCATAAATGTTAACGAAACAATTTAGCTATGACTTTGTAATTACGATTTGCAACTAAAAAATACTATTAACTTAGAAAACTGACTCAGGCTGTAAAATATTTACAAATTTGGAAAGTAATTAACTAATGTGAATTTACAATAAGAATTTTTTGTTTGTAGATAAGTAGGTACTAATCATTAAATCTAAGGCGGAATTAGCTATACTTTCTGTACTACTTGTTAAAATAAATGTATAATTTGCTAATAATATACCCCTACCTAAACATGAATAATATACTTACTTTTAGCAACAGAATCATGTTTTAAAACAACATTTGCTGGATCACCAAGACAGGTTTCAGTCTGATCTAACTGATATGATCCAACATCATCGTTTTTACTATGAACTGGTTGGGCCAATGCAGATTGTTGTAAGTAACTATAACTAATTTGGCCACGAACACCTGAAAAGTACACGTTTGAAACAGTTATAAATCTAGTAAGCTTAGCATACTCTTAATTTTTGAAACTAGATACAAACTGGTCCCTAAAATAGGCAACTTTTGTCTAATTTAACCGATCTTCTATTTCTTACGGATTCCGAGACACGCATGGTGGCCCAATTTAAAGTTTACACCGTGTAGCTGTAGCTATTTAAACAATTTATGAACCAGTTAAATATACAGGGTGTTAATACTAAGTCGTTACACCCGAAAATGGCAGTTAGAACTCATTAAAACAAACAACTTTTTTTAGTTCCAGTTTTTGATTTGGGCCCTCCATTCGTAGTTGAATTTCTTTTGTTTTTTTAACAATCGTAATAACTCCCCCATTTTAGGAAATATTTCAAAAAACGAAAGGTTTTCAAAATGAGCTTACGGTTCTCTACAACATTTGTATTTACAGTTATTTTATATTTTTTCAAATAACAAAATGGCGGCCGATCAAAAATTTCAAATCACAATTTTGATAACCTTTCGTTTGTTGAAATACTCCCTAAAATGAAGGAGTTATTACGATTGTTAAAAAAACAAAAGAAATCCAATAACTACGAATAGAGACCCCAAATCAAAAATTGGAACTAAAAAAAGTTGTTTGTTTTAATGAGTTCTAACTGCCATTTTCGGGTGTAACGACTTAGTATTAACACCCTGTATACACAGAACTAGTTAACAAATTACATAACATTGAATTTGACATTTTTGATAATGACATTAGAGAATTAGTTAGTAAAATTAAATTTAAAAAATACAATACACAAAAAGATAAAATTTCAAGATTAGAACGAGAACAAAAATCTATTGAACCTAAAAAACCAAATAAAATAATAAATTTTCATCCTAGTGTACTAAATTTATCTAACGTAATATTTAATGACAAAGAAATGACATTTCTAAACAAAGGTTTTAAATTTTCGACTTTTCCAAAATTAGATAATAATATAAAAGAAATTTTGGCAGTAAATTCTGAAAATATTCTAAAAGAGAGGCATTTAAATTATGATAAGTCTCAGATTACAAATTTATTAAAAAGAATGTCGATAAACGATAAATTTAGACATAATACAAATAATAATATTACATTAATTAAATCAATTAAGGAAAAAGTTAGAGTAAATAATTTAATTTCTGTTAGGGCAGATAAGGGAAACACTTAGTCAATGATTTTATAACAGATTCTAATCTAGAAATTTTAAATAGAGATCCAACAAATAAATATCAAAACCAAATAAAACAAACAATTAAAAATTGTGAAGTTAGTTTAACACCATACGAAAGACATAACATAATATATCCAAATCCACAACCACCAAAATTATACGGTTTAGTTAAAATACATAAACCTAACATTCCTATTAGACCTGTAGTTTCATACATACATGCACCAAACCACATGCTAGCTAAAACATTAAATAATATAATTAATAATTTAGGATACACTCCAAAATATTCAGTTAAAAACACTTCTGAATTGATTAATAAATTAAGTAACATTAGCTTACCACCACTATGTAAAATAGTGGTATGTAAATACCAATGGGTAGTCCCATTTCACCACTATTGGCTAATATTTTTATGGAAAATATAGAAGATCAAATCTATCAAATAAAATTGTATTTTGGTTTCGTTATGTAGACGATATTTTAGCATGTTTTGATAGTTCTTTCGAATACATTGACGACTTTTAAATTTTTATTAATAGTTTACATCAAAAAATTACATTTACACTAGAAATTGAACAAAACAGATCTATTAACTTTTTAGACTTAAACATATAAATCAATTCAGAAAACATACTCGAATACTCTATTTATAGGAAACCTACACAAACTGATGTTACCATACCACATAACTCTTGTCAGCAGAATACACATAAATTAGCAGCATATCAATCGTTAGTACACAAAGCTCTAACAATTCATTTAGATAAAAATAGTTTTAATAGAGAAATGTCAAATATTAAACTAATTGCATATAGCAACGGATATAAAACTACACTTATTGACACGTTACTTAAAAAGAAAAATTATAAATTAGCTATTCAAAAAGTTTATTCTATTAATAACTCTGATAAAACATTAAAATACGTTTCAATTCCATATTTTGGTAAAATTTCAGAAAACATTGTTAAAATTATAAATAACACAAATAAACATAAAGTAATTTTTAAAACAAATAAAAATATTCTATACTCTCTTTTCAATGCTAAAGACAAAATTAATAATTTGCTGAAATCAGCTATTTATAAATTAAATTGTTCACATTGTGATTCAGTATATATAGGTCAAACAATTAGAAATTCCAGTATTAGGCACAAAGAACATATCCGCTGTTACAAATATAAACATGCACATAAATCAAATAATGCTAAACATTTGTTAGAACAAAATCACACATTAACATCTAATAATACAATTAAATTTTTACATTTTTCCGTTAACAAAAATAAATTAAATATTTTAGAAGCTTTTGCAATTTATAAACACACTAGAAACAACATACCTTTAATGAATGAGCAAATTGAACTCTTAGATTCTCCTTTACTGAAGATTTTGGAATAAATATCATTTTAAAAAACACTGATAAGCGACTGACCTCCGACGGGTTGACTGGGGTCTGTTGCTTCACGCAGTGTTAAAATAATATAATCAAGCAATTAGTATATAAATCATTTTGCATTTGTTATTATAGTTATTTTTTATACAAGACGATTAAATTTTATCGTCGTGTATAAAATTCTATTTTTTTCTATAGCAGATGTTAAAAAAATAAGAAAAATTTGTAAAAAAAACAATTTAAAATTAGATTATATTCAACCCGAAAATCTCAGTAGCAAAGGTTTCCATTCGGTTTCCATGGAGTTTCCAGAAAATTAAAGTACTTTATCTATCCTTGCGGTTAAAGTGTTACTTTATCTACCCTTACGGTTAAAGTAATACTTGATCAACTATTTTTAGTCGAACAAAGCACACTTTAACATCTGCTATAGAAAAAAATATATTATATGTTTTTGACAATGGCACATTGATGCCGAAATACGTATAAAGTGAATAAATCTTGTTATTTCCCGTTGAAATCGATATTTTATTTAATATTTATTATTTATATAATCATGGATTTCAACAAAGTAACGCTTGAAAATGTCAATAAAGAAAGTATTTATTTTAATAATCCACTCTTAGGGCCAAATTCATAGTACTCGCTCACTTCCAACTCGAACTCATCTCATATTTTACTCACTCGAGTATGAGTGGGCACTCATCTCGAATCTGAAATTCACAGTCGCACGTTGTAAGTTACTTAACTTGAGCAAGCAATGAGTGGTACGTCACAACTTTATGACGTGTCTGTGACGTTTTCGACGCGATCGGGTGCGCGTAAGTTGTTTTCGGACCAACGTTTCATTCCACGTGTTTGTTTTGGTAGTTCTTTTTAAAATTTAATAATATAATTTGTGTAATATTCGTGATATTCTTAGGACAGTACCATTAACTATGAAGCGCCGTTTGGGCCAATTTGATGGTGCAAAAATTATTTTTATTTTTGTTAAAATAAATTTATATATAAGAAAAAAAAGTTTTTGCAATAATGTAACAAAAAAATAAATATTTTTTTAAATAAAATGTTTTCAAAACATAAAAAAGTTTGTTGTTAATACTGAAAATAATTTTTTTTCATAACGAAAATTTGGAAATAAAATGTTTTCAAAACAGTTAAAAAATATTTTTTTCCAGTTAAAATCGATATTTTATTTAATATTTATTATTTCTATAATAATAAAATCCTTACAACCGATAAACAAGTGAAAAAACTACAGATGAGTATTATTTAAGTGGTCGTACACCAGCACTTATATTTTACTCAGATTCTACTCAACTTCAAGTTGGAAGTGAGTAAAAAGTTAGTGAGGAACATCTATGAATACCAAAACTGTCAGTTAGGCTGAGTTGAGTTTGAGATGAGTTGGAGTCCGACTTAAGTGACCACTATGAATTTGGCCCTTAGTGTTTATAATATAATGTTATACTTTAAAATGAGATAATGAATACAACTAACGAATATCTATTGTTGAGAAATTTACTTCGAAGCAAAAGTCCTTGCTGTCATTTAGTAGCACTCTGACATGATGACAATGGTAAAATATTAACAATGTGATTCAACTTAACGACTGAAATCTCTGGAATGACAGGAAAAATGAATTTGTCAATATGTTTTACACTTTTGCGTAGGAAGGTAATTTCTAATTCATTGTCTGCATTTGGACCACCACCTAATATCTTTCCAACATAAAAAATATTTTTCTTAGCGGCGTCAAACTTAACTAGCACGAAATCATCTTTTACTGGATATCTGTCTAGTTCTTCAAATCCAGTAACAGCTGCAATGTCTTCATTAACATCATAATCGGATAAACTATCATCTAGCGAAATACTTTCAGAATTGGACTCGCTTGCTTCACTGCTATTATTGTCACTGTCTAAGCAAATCTGTTTCTTAACTCTTTGTTTTTCATTTTGCTTAGTTTGTTTCTCCTTTTCTTTTGCTTCTAATTCATCCTTTTCAGGAGTATCGGTCACAATCATGGTTTTCCCTCTTTTTCTTCCTTTTGTATTATTTTTTCTATCGGCTGCCTTTGGATAACCCTTGAATAGTTCTGGTGAAATGAAGTTCTTAATACTGTCATTTACTTCATGGTTTTGATCTGATGTGGATGATATCGATGTGTTTGGAACAATGGTATTGGTCGATCGGTGACATAACTAGCTAAGAAATCCGCTTCGGTGAATGTATGTTTGTCGAAAGGATATATACCAGTCCTCTGAAATTCTTAATATTCTTAGGTGTCATAGATTTCTCATGAGCAGCAGCCACAAATTCAGCTACTTCAGAAATTGAAATTGTTAGCCCTGGATTCCTCAATAACCAAGAATCTGCAGCACCATTCTAAAAGGATTTAAAAGAGAAAAACACACTAACATCAAGGGGCTGTAATTTGTGGCTGCTGTGTGGAGGTAACGTTAGCGGTGTAACCCCATTATCTTTAACCAAATTAACAGCAGCTATTGACAAGTGACTCTCGTGGTTGTCTAACACAAGCAGGCTTAGATTTTTTTTTGAAGAATTGGTGTGCTTAATAAAATGTTGTATAACGTCGGCAAAAAGATTGGCAGTCATCCACCCATTGGAACTTAAAAGTCCCAAGGTTCCAGGTATTGCATTTTTCAGTATACGAGGGTGGAACTTTTTTCTCGGAAATATCATTGCTGGAGGTTCGTATTCCTTGATGCACTAATTATGCAACACGTGGTAACGAGTGTTCTTCTTTCTCCACTTGTTTAGTGCCTTTCAGAGTGACAATCTTCTTGGGTCTCTGGACAGTAGTTGTAGCCGTTTCATCTAAATTGAATATTCTGCTACCATCCGCATACTTGTCAGGGAATCGTTTAAGCACAACCTCAAGATTTTCATAGAACTTTTGACATTATGATAATTGAAAGATGTCATGCGCGATAAACTACAGCCTTCGGCTTGACGGATACTTAAGTCTGGATTTCGTTTGAGGAATCCATACAACCATTCTCGGCCTGCTCAACTCTATCCCAGTTATTTTGATACTTTATTGTATTAATTTTTGCCATTTGATATGCGAGTGACCGTATGTCCAATGTAAATTGTACTAGCTTGCGGCTTTTCTTATACTGCAACCTCTTTCTAAAATCAACTTCACAGCATTTTTCATGTCATCCTCACTGAATTGACCTTTTTCACTTTTTCTCTTTCGTCCTCGTGCCATTTTGAACGCTAATAGGTAGCTTTCATTTCAAAACTAGCAACGATTATTGACATGCTAAATAGTCATTTTAACCTTCCCATTCGATATAAAAATGAACTATTTCTTTTCAAGTTGGAAATGTCAAGATTTCAGAAAGCAACCTCTCCTACAATCGGTTTTATCGCCGTTTCGATCAACTGCGAAATATTTATTTCTGAACTGCATCTCGATGTTGATACATGCGAAATATTCCTGATATCTGTACAAAATGTTGATTAATTCTAGTGTCAGAGCTATATGTGCAAACGCGTCTGCGCAGGCATTGACCATTGTTAGTCAGTCGTGCGCAAGACCTCGAGAAGTGGACGCGAGCTATCCTGCAAGTCGTAGCTAAATACATGTTCTAACACGCTTTGTCTATTTATTTAAAAGATAACATTTCAGAAGTGGGATAATAAACGGCCTGAGATCGGGATTCGGTCGGAATTTTTTATTCATTCGCGAAAAGTGAAAAATCGAGAAAGAAGAGAAACGTGTTCAGTTCCAACATGGCGAACTACGATCAAGCCGGTAGTCATTTGGATGACGTGAACATTCCAAACAACAACCTGCAAACGAGTAATAACACGCGAGGGAACAACGCCTTACCAACGTGTACCGGTGGTGTTGGGCCACAAGTTACAAATTTTGAAATGATGACCCAGATGATGATGCAACAAATGGCGACGATGACACAAATGTTTACCAAGATGGAAGAAAGCCGAGTACGCACAGACAAATTACTACATGACCTCTTTCAAGAACACTTTACAACGCCGCCGCGAGAAGACAGAGACGAGCAAGAACCACAACGAAACAACTATTATGTAATGCCAGACTTAAATAAAACAGTGGGAGATTTTACAGGAAATTATGGGCCACAAGCAACAGAGTGGTTGGAAAGAATAAACTCCTGTGCAATGCTACAACATTGGCCAGAAGAAGTGAAACTGGAGACCACGCGAATGCACCTCAATTTAGGAGCTAGAAACTGGTATGAAGCAAGGAGAGCGCACTTGGACTGAATTCGAAATACAATTTACAGCGCCCGTTGCCATGACAACGCTATGCAGCGCAAGACACGAAATTGCAGCGTATGGGCGGAAAATATTCCATTCAGCAGCTGTCAGCATTTGTGTACTCCTGTGCTGTGGTTTATGCGGGAAACTTGCAGTTATTGTTTATTAAGTTTTCTTTACAAAACCTACACAAAAATGAAAGTGTCCGAACTTAAAAGCCTTTTATGGAATTCCACTTTAAATAAATAATTTTCTAAATTTTATTATTTTAATATAGGAGTTCCTTTTGCTACGATTTAGAATTTAGAAATAATTTATTACTACCTAATAAATATGTTCTATATCTGTTTTATTTTTGCAATGTTCCGTGTTAAGTTACAGCGTACAGGGTATTTGACACAAATCAATACCGCATTACGCAGTTTAATAATTATCTTACATAATGAACTTTAAAAGTGAACATTTCACGAATTATTTAAAATTAATTATATTCATTGGTTTAATTTTTCATTGCAAAAAGTTTGACATTTTCAGATATTTTAATTTGATTCCAAAACTTGCCAAATGCTCTTAAATCGCGTAAATAAGCCACGCCCACCCTGAAAAAAATTACGCTGCGACCCCATACTTACTCGCTTCGCTCGCCTCTTGCCGCGCCCCTCTTAGGATTTTAGTCACGAGCCACCACTGGTCAGGTGACAACGGGTAGAATTAAATGGGAAGGAAATGGATTGTTTGATTGACACTGGGAGTTCATTATGTACAGTCAGCGATAAATGTTTTCACCAGTATTATATCACTGAAACCGCTTTTCTGAGAAATATAAGAGGTAACATAACGCCGCGCCGTTTTTATTGTTTTACATAATTATCTTGGTAACGCTGTTAACAAGATGAGTTCAAATGTAGAAACGTATTATACTCAGTAAAGCGGGTTACGGTAGTACAAGACTGGTGAAAACAGGAACAGTAATCCTTTTAAAGAATTAGAAGTCGAAGAAATTTCGGGACGCGTAAAATTGCGAACTGTCGAGAAAACTGTACTAGCTACACAGAGTGGGAATTACATCCGTGCAAATAGCGTTTGTACCGGTCGCCAACACGACATGCGAAGAGATTCAATTACAAAAAGGCGCCGTAGTGGGTTTAATAAACCAAGACAAGGTTCGGTTACAACAAAACGCAAATGAACAAAAAGTAATTATAACCGCGGAAATGTTAAGCACCGACAGTGACGTGCATCCGAATATTATAACGAATCTCGTACCATTGTGTGGGGCATTTATTACGCCAGATTGCACTGGGCAATTTGAACTATTAATTTTCGGATTAACAAATGGTCCGTATGCATTTAGTCAGTTAATGAATTTAGTATTGGGACTATTAAGAAACCAAGTAGTAATTTCATATTTAGATGACATTATTGTGGCGGCAAGAGATTGGACAGAAATGTTGAATAAATTGCGCCTAGTATTCGAAGCGTTACAAGGTGCAAAACTTTAAAACTGAATAAGTGCAAATTCGGACGAAAGGAGGTGGAATATTTGGGATTTGTGATATCCGCAAGCGAAGTACGCCCGGGGCCGGATAAGACGAAGGCTATCCGGAAATTTCCAAGGCCTAAAAATGTACACGAAGTACAAAGATTCCTAGGGCTAACGTCATATTTTCGTCGTTTTCTGCGGAACTATGCGGTGCGTGCGCGTGCGTTAAGTGATCTTACGCGAAAAGATAACACGTTTGTATGGACAGAAGTTGAAGAAAGTGTGTTTCAAGACTTACGAAACGCGTTAGCTAGCGACCCTGTTTTAAAGTTGTATAATCAGGAAAGCGACCGAGGCTGTTGTTTTTACCGACGCGTGCTGTAATGGAATTTCGAGAATATTGATGGAATGCAGGAAGTAGATAAACAGTTGCATCCGATTTACTATGCGAGTAAAAAACGACGGATGTGGCGAAGCCATACGATAGCCGGAGTCCAGAATTTGTTACGTCAACATTGAAGACGGAACCGCTGCATAGCAGGCAATGAGTATTCTCCGCAAATAGTTAATGTTATGTTGATACTAATTACCGTTATCGATAATGTTGAATTAATGGCATGCATCTCGATTACGGAGGACATAATATATGACTTTTTTACATTTTTTTGAATAAAATTTAACTATCGGCTTTAAAATCGGAAGATTAGGTTTCGATATGGAAGTAATCAAGTAAATGGGCAAAGCAAATTAAAAAAAAAACATAATATACTGAACTATAACTAAACTATAAATAATTAGTTTATTTATAATTTGGACTTTTTCAACTACCCATGCGCACCTGGGAAAGTAAAAAAATAAATTGCTAGCCCAAATTAATGTGTCAGCGGAATATCTTATTTGTTTTTATAATCAAATCGGCCTGTTCCTTTAAAAATTTAATTTTATGATTCTTTTCTATTGTCACTTTCTAATAATTCATTAAACATTCTTACACAATCCTGCTTTGTTGAGAATATTACTATATTTTATCTTTGGGAGTTGTTCATTCTGAACATATATTTCAATAGTTAAATCCTGTTTAATTGATAGATACTGAATGATTTTCAAAACTTATAAACGCAAACTACTCGTCAAATTTTTTTTTTAAATAATAGTTTCTCTAAATATCTAGACGCGTTCTGAATAAAAAGCTGGCCGCTCTGGCATTACTTAGGTTACTAAAGTGCATAGACAATGGTGTTTACTGTATATAGTGAAAATTTGGCGCCAAATAAGTCACGTAAAAACACATATTGCTGACTGCATTAGTAGAAATTATTAGTCTCACGCCATCTTCAATTGTGACGTCACAGTTGCAGTAACCCCCTGGACTCCGGCTTGAACTATCGTATGGCTTCGGATGTGGAGAAAACTATCACTCGTCAAAACTTGAGTTAATGGCAGTAGTGTATTGTATCGGGCGCCTTCGTAATTTTTTGATTGGGTTAAAATTTATCGTCTATACAGATTGTCAAGCGTTGGTGTTTCTAAATACACATAAAACACAAAATCCGCAAGTTGTCAGGTGGTAGATATTTTGGTTTCCGAGAAACCCGTTTATCTTTCTGCTTATTTTCACTATTCCCTTCGCGCACTGTATCTTCTTGCTGTCGTTTATTTGCTGCATAGTGTCAGCTGCTTTTGTTACTGGTGGACGTGATAGCGCATCAGCGTGGTTCATTCTTCTCCCTGGATTATATTTCAACTCGACGTCATACTCAGATAATAACGCATAAGGTCGGTTCGCCTGTTCTCGGCCAGTTAACAGTAATGTCAACTTTACTAATTCATACAATTAATGGAAATAAAGGTATGCAGTTCTAATTTAAGCAGTTTTGACCGCTAGGGTTTAAATAATTGTCCGACAATTATAAAAAAATTGATTATAACCTGAAAAGTTGTCATATCCGAAATATTAAAAAAAACGTGTTTGTTACTGGTTCTCGGCCATCAGTTGCCTATTGCCGACCGATAGCTTACCGTTTGTCGGCCACCTCTAATTAGGTGATATTTGCTTCGGAAAACGATGAAAGCAAAAGCAAATTGATACAATAGAATCTTTTAATTAGAACAAATACCTATGTAGGTACGATAAAAAAATAACATTTAATAATTCATTCTTTGATGCATAGACTAGTAACGTCGATTAATAAAATAAAAACTAATGTCGCAGGAAAAAGTCCTAGCCTTAGTAATAGGTATACCTACTTAGGTAATAGAACAGTCTATTAAAATCAAGAACAAGTACTGCATATATATTCTCTTCTTGCTGCCTCTTCATAAGTGATAGCAAAGAATTCCGTACATCTCATGTGAAACCAATTAGGACACTTGTCACATCCTATATTCTTTTCTTCATCAAATTCAGTATCACTTTCTAATTCTTCCTGACAATTTGCACACTGTATTTTCTGTTTGGAAATTGAGGATGAGGGTTCATTTACCTTATCCAAGATTGGGTTACACGCTTTTGTATTTATTGTCTTCATAATAATTTTCTTCGTGATTTGGTTTTTATTTTTGATATTCCTAGATTTTTTCGCCGTTCCAATATGACTCTTCTTTCTTTGAATTTGCAGTTGCTTATTCTCCTTGGCAGCTTGCCTTTCTGCTTTTCTTTTCTTTATTTGTTCCAATGCTTCTTTTTTTTTCCTCATCTTTCTTTAAATAATGTGCTCTCCATGCTCCACATCCTATTGAACTTTTTCTGTTTTGTTTAGATTTCTTTTTGCAGGCACTATATCCTCCGGGTAACTTAGATGACGATCAAAGGCATCACTTAATGATAGCTTTGTATTTTGTTCTGAATCCGATAGGCTCGTTAAAATTGACGTGGATGGCTTTGAGGAAGTTACAGTATTTTTGGCAAGAACATTATTGTCTGGTATGTCAGAAACTCCCGATATTTTGTCAATAACTTCTACTTGATCGATCACTTCAGGATCTGGTTGCTGCTTATTCTTACTGCCTTCGTCCTGATCAATTATTCCAGAACTCGTCTGTTGCTCATCCTGAATTTCTTCTTGATCCATTACTTCAAAAACTGACTGCAGCATATTATCTCGTACATTTACTTGGTTAATTTCATCAGAAACTAACTGTTGCTCATCCTGAATTTCTTCTTGATCCATTACTTCAAAAACTGACTGCAGCATATTATCTCGTACATTTACTTGGCTAATTTCATCAGAAACTAACTGTTGCTCATCCTGAACCTCTTGAGCAATTATCCCAGAACCTGTCTGTCTGCTGCTGATCCTTAGCCTCTTCTTCAATTATTTTAGAATCAATCTGCTGCCTCAGTTCACCTTCAGTTGTCGAATAATTGCCATAATAAGCATTTTCAAGATGTATCTCAGATTTATCAGGATTCACTGCCGATATTTCAGGAAACGTTATAAAATTACTTTCGTTAAGGTTAATATGAACCTCTTCAATTGGTAGAATGGTTAAGGAGTCCAAGGGCAGAATTTCTCCCACCTCTAATTCAACGGAACCAGTTACGTCATTAGTGAAACCGTTTGTACCTGGAGGGTTTTGAGCAATTGTATTTTCCAAAAAATTTATTTCATTAACTATAACCTCAACGTTGATGCCATAAGTTGTTAATCGGTCTTTAATTTTTCCCATAACTTTTTTCGCTGATCGAAAATCATCACTGGTTAGTTCTCCAGATGATCCAATGTCAGCAGTTGTTGGATGGATGATAGCATTTTGTTTTTGCAATAGGTTTTTGATACATTTAGTATAGTCAACACTATCTGGGTTGAAAGGAAAAAGCCCACATTTCCGAAAACCATTTTTTATACAATCCGTCATATTAATATTAAGGAAGGTTTCCTGGAATACTTTACAAAAATTAATTTGTTTAATTGAGCAGTTGACGTTTTCTTGGCGGTTTTGCCACGCTCTTGCGGTCTCTTCCACTCCGTCTTCAATGGTTTGAAGACACTGACATCGGAAGGTTGAAGTATATGGGTAGTATTTGGTGGCAATGCATAAAGAACAATACCGTTGGTTTCGCAAAACCCGCTCAGTGCCAGGGTCATATGAGACCTGTGTCCATCAATAAACAATAAAACAGGCGTTTTAATACTATTTTCTGTTAGCCACTTTTTAAAGTTATTGGCGATATATTCGTAGAAAACGTCGTCTTTCATCCATCCGGAGTCTGACCTTCCTAAAACCCAGTCTATGGGCATATTATCCACTAAGGCTCTTGGCGGCCTAACGTAAGGAGGGCAAATTTTTCCACTCGCAGTAAAAACGATTAGAACGGTTAGATTTTCCATTTCGTTCCCGGATTTTACTGTGTACAGGTTTTTCCAGCCTTTTGACGCAAGAACTTTTCCTGTTTTTGGACATAGCGCGATTCCGGTTTCATCCCCATTCAGTATTCGGTTGGGATCTTCCAGGATATCCATTAAATTATTTTCTTCCAAATATTTTTCAGGTCGTGAAACCACAATCTAATATTTTCCTCCGTCACCACAGCTCCTGCTTTATTAACGCCCTCAGCTTCCCTTAGAGAAATCTGTGGATGGCGTTTTAGAAAATTGGAGTATCATTTTTGTCCTGGTGTACCGCCTTTGAAGAGATTTACTTTGTCAGTACCCTTTATTATAATTTCCACTGTCTCGATTAGATCTGATTTCTTGACGGGAAAGCCACATTTAGCTAAATTGACTATCCATTCGACTAACTTTTTCTCGCCTGCAGTGGTGAACAGCGGTTCAGGTCCCGTTTTTCTAGGAATTTTTGGTGTTGTTCCTTTCAGTAGTCTTGGATTGTGGTCTTGGGCACTCCAAATGTTCTAACGCGCCTTGTCTATTTATTTAAAAGCTAACAATAGTGTTAACGTGATTGATAATAATTAATCAATAGGTATAATACCATTGTTGCCGTCATAATTATAATCATCTTGTTCTAATATGTGAACTGGTGAATTTGCAATTAAAAAAAACCAATGTAATTACCTATTTCTGTGTTAAAAACGTGCACAACTTGTTATAATACCTTACCTAATCCATGTAGAGTAAGGCGGGGCAGGTTCGGACATGGAGCACCTCCTGACGATTCCAATGTAGGATGCATTCACTTCGTCTCAAGGTCCGCGCGCACTTGTTCGGTTCCGTTCCGTAAAGCTCCACCAAGCTTACAAATGCCGCGGAAATACATGAAAATTACTGCCATTACGTTGATTTGATACGGCACCATTCTTTTCGTCCTCTAGACTGATCGGACTTTCGAAATTTTTTGACATTTGTCGTATACTTGGACTGAACCGAACGGGACGAAACCGAACCGACGTAATGCGCGGGTTGTCATTCATTTCCATGTATTTTATTTATTGCGAATCGGACGGTTCCGAACCGAACGGAACCGAACCGAACAAGTGCGCACGGAGCTTCAGACAATCCCTTGTTACTGTCGCCGGCGGAATTACGCTGGTTTACCTGAAAAGGCACTTACCTGAGCAACTAGAAGCAGTGGGTCGCTTCTCTGGGAACCAAAGACAGGAGGGTACCGAGAAAGCCACTGGTCAACCAACGAAGAATTTCTTGAGGGCACTCTTAAGCGATCTATTACGTTAGTAGATATAAAAAGGGGCTTGAAAAACAGGTCTCTTATGGAAATTAGCATGTGTTTTAGATTTGTACATCAGGACTATTTTGTCGTATGTATCGTGTGTGTAAGAGTGAGAAATTGTGAGAGTGTTAGAGAGAGCTAGCTAGATAGATAAGGCATTGTGTGTATTTACGGTTGCCTAATCGTCGGTTTGGTTAGGTAAGTAAGATAGGTGTAGCTAGGTAGGTAAAAAGAGATATCTCGAGAGAGAGATAGAGACGGTTCCGCGTTCATCCGCTAGCGCTCTGCCTGGACGGTGTGCAGGTGTTATCAGGTATCAGCTAGGATCTATGATCTATGACTGTGTGCAGCTGTTATCAGCTATCAGCTAGGATCTACGATCTATCCCCCAGATGGTTAGACGGTGCATAGTAACAGCATTTTAAGAGTTGAACGTCCGCGTGGTGAGGCGATAGGTACTAAAAATGGAAACAGCTTGCGTAGGAGCGTGATCTTTGACCTTGTTATGAGCAAGTTTGCGGATATCGTTGGGATAAAAATAAGAATTAGGAGCGTGATAATGAAATAAAACGACTTATTTAAGAATAATGTTTGTTTTATAATTATATTTATTAATAGATATAAAGTATATTTAAACAACTAAGAACAAATAAAACTAAACCGGCCAGTGGATCTTCTTGAATCTTACAATTGCCCCAAGGTAGCGTAGATACCCCATCTTGAAGAATGCATCTCTTGTCATATAATGGATCTAAAGCTTTCTTTTTTATTTTTAAAGTGAATACCTTATGTTTTTTAGATCGTATCGTATTATTCGTGGCGTAAATAACGTAACCTTTAAAAAGTGAATTATGATATGATTTAAAATTTATTCTTTTCTTTAAAGCTGTTTTTCCCACACCCTTTGCTTTTAATGTGGGTTTTTCACCATCAACCTTGAAAGCGTACATTTTAGATCGGAGACCGATAAATTCTTTAAGAATCTTGCCCTTCAATTCATCTTTAAATTTTCCTATTACCTTTTTGTTTGCACGGTGAATACCATAATCGTTATTTAAAGGATAATCAGAGGTATCAAAGAAGCCCTTGGAACCCTTAACTGATTCTTTTTTAACAACTTCATATATGTTTTCTGTAAAGGAATATATAAACGAATCTGTATCCGTATACATTAATTTAGGGTTTTCAAACTGATTTTTAATAAATTCATAGTGAAAAGAGTACATTAACAATTTGGAGAGATCTAGAATAGTCATTCCTAAATATACGGGCTTGTTGTACTTTAATATTGTTTTATTTAATTCGATGGCAACGAGATTTTCTTTAAAAATTGTAAAAGATCGAAAGTTTGGTTTTGCAATTAATTTTTGGGTTTGTTTCCAAGATGTTGAAAGCTTAATTATCCTATGGTTGCGAATATTCTCCATAGTTTTACCAAAGACAGCGTTGTTCATAAGCTTAAAGAAGTCCTTTTCAAAATCATTGGTAGCTTTAGATCTCATTTCAGTGTTTAAATCAATGTATTGTTTTAACCAATTTTTTTGTTCAAACTTTAAAATTCTATGTATTTTTTCTAATTTTAATCCGTGCTGAAGGCACTGAAATAAATTTCTAACATGTACAACATATTTTTGTTTATCATAATTGGTAGCCATTAATTTTGTGTACTTAGAACCGGGAGGTATTCTATGTTCAGGACAAAAAGGTAAATCTTTGTGCATCTCATGTAACTCCTCTGGATATTTTAAATCTACTTCTAACATAAATGATGTTTCTTTATCTTTTGCATCATCGCCAAATAAATAATGCATGCAGAAAGAATCAGTGTAATCAGAATACGGCACGGGATGTTCACAAGTAAATTGTTTCAATTTTAACTCAATATAACTTATTATATCCTCGTTTAACCATTCGAAACCTTTATACGGTAAAGGTCGACTCATTGCATATTATCCATAAAGGTTATTTGCATCAACATAAAATAAATAATTTAAAGGTTGAGAAGGTGTAAAGTTTTTCATATATTCGTTGTTTGCTTTCATGTATCGGTGTGAGCATTGAGTTAATCCTCCTCGTATACCTTTTTCAATGAATAAAATTTTATCATTATCCGTTAAAAGTTCCAATGTAATGTTAGTTTTTTTGAGAGCAGCATTCCACGCCAAAGATGGACCCGTATAAAAATGTACGGGGTCCAAATCGTAAATATTAAGACATAAATTTCTAAATTGTTCAAAAATATCACATAAAATTAGCACATCACATTTAAGATAAACATCGCTATATTCACCCAAATTTTTAATTTTGAATGTTTCCCAAACCGTTCGTGCATGAAAATAGTCAATATCAGAAATATCTTTCTCTGTTAGCTTATTATAAAATTTAGATTTTGGTGGTAATTCTTTTTCTTTCAATTTTTCCCAAGAATTCAAGTAATCATAACATAAAACTCCCTTACGTTTCATTAATTGAAAGTTTTCATTGAATTCGTCCTTGGTATATTTAAACATATCATCAGTTAAATTTTTTGCTAGTTTATCTAAACTTTGTCCCATAAAGCGAAAAGAATCGATAAATCTTCAAATGTAGTTTCCGCATTTTTTTGAAACCGAAATATAATCTTCCATTGTAATAGGTAATAATGCGATAGGTTGTGTGTGAAAGTCTAATTCCATTATAATAAAGTGCATATCGTAACCGGATAAATTATGAGTAAGTATGGGGATATAGTTGCCAACTTTATAATTTAAATTACATGCTTGACAAAGGGCATAGCGAAACCTTCCCGAATAATGATCGTGGTCACGACACTTGATAATAGTATCATTATTAAAAGTACGTAGGCAATATTTACAAGCTAAGGTATCATTAAAAGTTTGTTGCTCGTCTAAACTTAAGGGATGGATGGGTTCTATAAACTTTAATCTTTCTTCAATGATCCTCGTTTCCTTACGTAATTGATTTACAAACCATTTCTGAGGATTCGGGCCACGATATGATTCGTAATGTGACAACGAATTGTCTATAGAACACACCACCTGATAGGCTACAGAATAAGGAACATGTTTTTGATACGGTTTCGTATAAGATTCTTGAAATGCATTGTTATCATCATCATCATCATCATCTCCATTAGTCTCATAGTCATCTATAGGTTCTACAAGGCATTTAAAATCTGCATAAATAACTACAGGGTGTCGTAAATTATATTCAAAATTTTTAAAAGAGAGCTCCGTTTCTTCAAATTCGGGTAACGTTACCTTAACAGGATCCACCCTAGCACAATCTTGTAGATGATTTTCTAATCGTTGTTTTGATGTAAAATGATTTAAACATCTATCACATATAAAGTGAGATTCCTTATGTTTAGATATTTGTGATCCGCACAACCGGGAAAGATTCTTGATCCAACAGTAATGACTGTTTTTACTTTTTTCCGTTAGATAAAGAAGGTTAATGTGATTCTCCTTGATCTGTTTGGTGTGATATAAAGGTCCCACGATAGTATCTTTTCGTAAACCATATACGTTGATGGAGATAGTTGGGTTTAGTCGTTCAAATTTAACAATGTCTCTAATTTTAACTGGGAAAGTAAGGTTTCCCAGGTTAAAAATTTCACCAAAATTGCTAGGATACGAAGACGGTCTATGAGGATTTTGATAAGCTGGATACAAAGCCGATAACAAGGCGTATATAAAGCATTTGTCATCTACATTTTTTACGTTGATTACAGCTCTTCTCGCTATGATAGCAGGCGGAAGCTTAATATATTTTGATCCTCGCATAGATTGATATTTACTGATGTTAACAGCTAAATTTACTATTCTTTCGAGAACCCAACCGCTCCCTTCCATTTCAAATTCATCCATCTACACATAATGTACAAATTCAATTCAATTTACTAAAAATTATTTAAAAGAAATGAGCATACCTGTGTCAATACGTTGTCTTTTATATCATGAAATATATCGCGAATATCGGTAGAATTGAGAACCTCATAATTTTTAGTTGAGAAATACTTTCTGGTACGTACTTCAGGATCTTGAGGTTTAACATAATCTCCGCACAAAACAACATTTACTTTTATTGCAGGCATTCTCTGTATAAAGGCAGCCCTTAATCGTTGTTCAAAAATTTCATACGCTACATCAAAAATTCTCGAGGTTCCTCGATTGTGTTATTGATAATAACACCGGTTTTTATCCTGTGCTTAAAATCAGATGAAACCTATTTAAAATATAACTTAGTAAATGAACTAAAGTAAAATAATTGTATATTTACCGTTTGCCATTCAACTTTTGAGATTTCTGCACTTTGAAGACCATAACCGCTCTTTAACTTATTTCTAATGGCTGTTTGTAAAGTTTTCAGCTGTGCTAGCAGATTTTCTAAATGTCTTTTTTCACCTACAGTGCTGCTGTTATTAGACTCTCGACAATTTTGTATAGCTTTAGACAAAATTCTGATGTTTGTTTCATTTAATTTTAACACTTTAAAAAAATCATCGGGAGTTCTACATATCTTGAAATTTTCAAGTGCAAGAGCCACTAAACGTTCCATTTTATAGCTTGCGTTGTTTTCAATAGCGCTGGTAAAACTGACACTTATTCCTTGATCAATTTTTGGTTTATATCTATTTTTCTTATCATTACATTGCTTAAATGATAGTATATAAGTTGAAACTGTAGCTCACTAGCGTTATATTTCAAAAAATGCCAAGAACAATAGAACGAAGAGTACAACAACAACAACAACAACAACAAAAAATTCCAAACGTTCTTAGAAAACTTAGAGAACCACTCCAAAAAGGTGAAGATACGACTGTGCTAGATCAAGAAAAATGTATTACAACATCACAACGAGAATTACAAAAAATTTCTGTTCGAAAAGCAGAAACTACAATTATGCTAGATCATGAAAGACGTACTGGTAATTTATATACTAAAGTAGGAAGATGCAGCAAATGTAACATGACATTCTATACAATAACTCAAGATTTTAATAATTTGAAAAGTTTAAAATGTGTTAATTGTACAAACAAAAAATATAGTAAAATAGCAACAACAACTTATAAACCCTTCGAGTCGTTTTTGGGTGGTTCTTCTAGAACCTACAAAGAAAAATCTTCGAAATGGAAAGCAATTTGTACTATTAATGATAAATAAATCTGTAATATAAATGTTATAAA
Organism: Hemicrepidius hirtus; assembly: GCA_963082805.1. Taxonomy (NCBI): domain Eukaryota; kingdom Metazoa; phylum Arthropoda; class Insecta; order Coleoptera; family Elateridae; genus Hemicrepidius; species Hemicrepidius hirtus. The sequence continues at coordinate 14,513,966 of OY720161.1, forward strand.
TCAAATAAAACAAGATTTACTGTACATTTCTTTTATTTATTTATTGGTTATTTTATATACCTAGTAAATTACAAAGCGGTTTTTCTAAGAAAACGCACCAACGATGTTGCGTTACCCTTATTTATTTTGTGCGCACCATCATACACCATGACTAGTTCATCTCGCATGTCATTTAACATGACAATGCGATCGTCTTTTAACAACTCGAATCTTTTAGGCAGGTAAACAACACTATCCTCCAACTCCACGACTACAGCTCGCTTCTGAAATTTTGTCTTGATAACCCTAACATCCAAAAACTCGTAGGGTTTCCCAACTTCAAGGTCGACCATCTTGGTTACCGGTTTCTGGGTTAACGTTCCCACATCGTTGATAAATGACAGGTTGTCTTCCCTTGCATCTTTGTAGTTGCTGCTGCCGGCCTTAGCTTCTACTTCAGGACGCACTTCAAGAAAATCGTTTTGACTTTGACTAGTCATTTTAGTTGTTTGTAGGTATAATGTTCAGAGGAAAGAACGGCTGATAACTGTATGTTAGAGTCGCGGTCGCGCATATTTATACTCGTTTCTACGTTTTATCTCTTGAACTTTTACCAACATTGCACATGTTGTTTCGATATCATTATTTACTCTACAGAAGTTTTCTAAAATACATTGAATAAAAACAAAATAATATCCTTACTTTTAATATGTTATACCTGCACGACATTTTTCTAAACAATTGTCTCTATAGGTATCACACATATCACCACAAATTGATCGGTCGGCAGGAAAACGTTTATCGCAAGCTGTATAACAATTTTCTAGATTATTAGAATTTTTTTGATCAGACTCGTTCTTGATTTTAGCTTTTAAGTCATCAATCTCCATTCTTAAACCTACATTTTGAGACACACAATTAGCTAAATTTGCCCTTTCAGTTATCAAATTTGTTGTACAATCGTAGTTATCGGTGTTTGCTTCCAATAGTTTGCTATCACATTCTACCCATCTGCTCTTATAATTATCGTTTTCAAAAAGAGTGGAATTTTTCAAATCTGAGCTTCCATCCAAAGTAAGGGAAACAGGTTGATGCTGTTTTGAATTTTTATACATTTGCATGTGAAATCCTCGGCTAGATAATGGAGTCCATTGGGCGGAAACCATATGGGTATGGTTTAAATGATGGTATAGATTATGCGAACCATTCAAATAATAACTGGCATTTAAAACCAATTCTTGCGCGTTTAAACACGGAAAGAATAAAATTGCAAAAACAATAAATACAATCATTGTGATGCTCTGACACTGGTGAACTGAAATAAACGCATCAATTGAGGCCCTTTTATTTAAAAAAAACGTTAATTCAGCAAAATTTGATCTTTTAGTCTTAAATTTATGAATTTTTAAATTTTGTAACAATATATAATAAATATTTTAATTATAGGAAACTGGAGCTTGTAAATCATGTATTAACTGCGATAATATTCGTGTCTACGTGACCTCTTATGCCCCGTGTTGACCGTGTTGACGATCAGAATAAAAGTTTGGCTGATGCAATAAATTTCCATGTTGCATCGTTTTGAAACTTTGTATGTGACCTCTTGAGTCTCGTGTTGACCTTATTGACGATCAAAATAAAAGTTTGGCTGATGCAATAAATTTGCATGTTGCATCGTTTTAAAACTTTGTCTTATGTTGTTTTTGTTTGATAACGACGATTTTTTCGTAAAGATTTTATGTTGTAATAAATATACAGGGTATACAATATAAAATATTTCTATTATAAATTTCTGCTACCCTTGTTACCTAAACTTAAGTTATCTTCGGGTGAAATCGATATTTTACGGATACATTTGGAGAAAATATAAAGACCCTTGAAGGTGTATTGCTTTCATAACGAGTAAAAATGTGTACACAAACGGAACGAATTAGCGATGCTTGTTCATCTTCTATGAACCCAGTTTCATTGATAGAATTAAAACGTGATGAATCACATCCTGTGTTAAAAGCCTATAATCAAGATTTTAAAGAAATAAAAAGAATTCAAGATAGTGATCATGTTAACTCAGTCGCTTATTTTGAGTTTAAAGGAAAAATCTTGGCTAAAACAAAGGAAAATGAATTTGTTTACTTCAGAAGAGAAGATATATTTCCTATCAACGTGAAAGACATAATCATAATTTATAGAGGTTTGCAAAAATTTGGAGTGGAAAATACTGAATTAGATGTTTTAGAATTTGCTAAAATGAAACGAAAAATTCGTAGCAATGAAACTATTTGTGAAAATAAAAAAAGGCGATTAACACATTAGCAGTAAACATGATAAACATGTGCTTATCTGTTTAATAACAGCGAGTTTAGTACTATATAACCGCTGCAATTTTGTTATTTAAATATAAAATTATTCCATATCTACACCAACCAAGATGACTAGTAACGAAGTTAACAACGATTACAAAGAAAAGTTCATGCAGACGATTGTGCCAGGAAAAGGGGTACAACCCTTATTTCTGCAGAATCTCTGCATGTTAACTATCTGCATAAAGTGGACTCCCGACCAAACGAACGACGACTCTGTTGGGCTACCTCTTCCGATGAAGCACAAGATCCGAACTGAATGGCGTGATATCCAGACCAGGCTGCATGAATTTTTGGATACGTGGATCAACTGGGAGAATCGAAATAGAGAAGCGTTCAGGTATGTGCCCGAATGGTTTTTGAATCGCCTACCTTCATTTATTCAAAATTTAAGAATTCATGATGGTGGTCTATCACAAGTAGACAATTATGTTGTTAACTTTTTAGAAATTTTGTATCATGTAAATAATGAAAGTGAGGGATCCAGATACCTGAACCGGCGCATACTTGAATTGTTTGTTGCTAACGAGCCCTTGTTTGTCATTTTTCGCACCTATAAGGTTATAGATGCGCGTAGAATGGCTACAGGGTACCTCTGTGTTAGCTGCTATGGAGATCTCCTAATACGCGGGCACCTGGAGGAAGATCCTGAGTATTCAATGTTTCATTTTCAGAATGTTACAGGTAGAATGAGAATTTCTCGGCTGTTGGGCTGCATATCGGCATATAGTATGTGTCGTGATTGCGGCAACACCCTCATGATCTCAGTTTACACCAGAGACCATGAGATAACCACAGAGGATAGATGTATCTCAATTCCATGCGGCCCAGCTAAGAGACGGATGATAAGGCCGGAGACCTTTCAGCCGCAATTGAGATATCGGACACCGATAACTCAGTGGATATCTAGGATACCAACAGCAGTAAATTCTCAATTTACTCAGGATCTGCAGTTGGTTAGGGAATTGGTAGCCGTCAGTTCAAGTGAGGAAGAGGAAGAAGAGCAAGAAGAGCAAGAAGAGGAAGAAACGGAAGAGGAAGAAGAAGAACAGCAAGAGGAATAGGGAGTCCTGAAAAATTTAGACCTGAAAAATTTTGTATCTTTTAATTCGCTTTAGACCTGTCTTGAGAAATTCTTTGTTAATATTTTTATTAGTTATTTCGTGTATAATTATTGTAATTATATGTAATAAAAAATGTTATTCTTTTCATTTTTATTTTATTTATTTATACATTAAAATATCTAAGTAACAATATGCTTCTTTTGAATCCACGAATTATGAGAGCTATTAAAACCTAACCATTTTACGTATAAATTGTCTCCTTCTCGTTTCAAAATTTTTTCTACTAAATAAACGTCAGGATGCTGCGTTTTCTGCAATTCTTCGGTGTAGAAGCTTCCTAAGATAGGATTATCATCTGTATCTTTCAACAGGTAGGTAGGTGGGTCCGTATAAAGAACTTTAGCTATACGAAACAATTCTGAGCTCCAATTTGGTAAATACCCCTTAGAAAAGGCTGACTTAAACTTGGATATTCGTACGATGTCTCCTTTTTGAAATTTAACGTTGCGGCTTGTTTTCTTAACTATTTTGTTTTTTAACGATGACATCAATGGGGTTGTTTTTGTTACATCACGTGGTCTCATGCCAATGGTGCTATGTTTTCTGCAGTTATATTTAACGGTTATTTTTGGTAGCAAATCCAACCATTTATAATTTCCTTTAAAACTAAATTCTTTAAATAACCATGATTTCAATGTTCTGATAACACGTTCCGCCATACATGCTTTGGTTGAACTAAAAGTAGAATAGTGATTAATACCGTGTTGATTTATAACTTTTTTCATTTGAGAATTGTAGAATTCGGTTCCGTTATCGGTCTGTAGATTCCTTGGAATTCGTTTATCTTGCTTTAATATTCTTTCAAAAGGAGTTGCTATATGTTTTCCCGTTTTATTTTTTAAAGCAATCGTCCATACGTATCTTGAGTAACAATCTATAATTACAAGAATATAATTATGTCCACGATTACTTTTCGCATAAGCACGCATGTCTGCTAGGTCCATTTGCCAGAGATTATCAAATCCTTTATATGTAACTTTTTGTCGTTTGAAATTTTTTCTCACTGACTTGTGAAGCTCCTCTATCACCTCTCGTTTTGTACTCATTTTTTCAATGTACTTTCCAGTTGTACTACCTATTCGTCTTCTTAAATCTTCCTGCGACACATCCACTTTTTCCCAAAGCTTATTCTTCAATTCAGATACATGTTGCCTAAGTATACCCTCCGTCTCAATGGTTGTCAGAATTTCTCCCTGTGTATAACTTTTTTCTAAGGGAGCTAAACGCTCAAGACCATTATTAATTTTAAGTAGGGACGGATCGATTCTTTCCGTGTAAAAGTCATCTATTCTTTTTACCGTTTCTTCTACTTTTAAAGTTACATATTGTTTGGTTGTAGCGTCGCCATCTTCCAAGGGTTCGCCTACGTTTAACAAACGTTTATTTGTAAAATCAATGTTTCCTTCGTTTGTAAACTTTAAACCGGTGGTGATTGGAGCAGCAGATCGGGAAACGTATCGATTTTTCGATGTATACCTCCCAAATTTATCTATGGGCATTGTCACCTATTCAATTATTCCTTCTTCGCGTAATTCTTCGATTATATTTTGAATTTCGTTTTGATGACTCGTGTGACCTGCTTGTTGAGATGCAATTAACAGCCTTAAACGTTCTACTAATTCTTCAGGTTCGTTCCAGTAAATATAATCTACAACATTTTCAGTAACTTGTTTTAGGTTATCAGTAACACCCTTTCCACTAAAATATTTAGAACGCATGGGCCTTTTAAGAGGTTCATGCCATCGATGAATCATAGGTCTAATAACGTTTTTGTATTTATCGCTTTTATTTCCTACCACTTGTCCGTAAGGTTGAAATCCTTTTCTATGAGCGTTCGTTTGGACTATCATCTGAATATATCGAGATTCATCAATGGGACTAAAATGTACAGGATACTTTAGAGTTAACAGCTGCATTAAACCGTCGCTTGCAAGATATTTTTTATTATCAATATACAAATTTCTCTTCGAAAACGTAACCAGAGAATTACCCATTTGCCATTTATCCTTCACAATATCATACTTTATTGCGAAATTTGATTTATCTACATTTTTATCATTTTTTAAAAATAAGTCAACATATTTTCTTATCATGGGATCATATTGTTGCAATTGTTCCCCTGTGGAATCCCCGAATATGTCGCTCTGTTCTAAAATATCCTCAGGTGTCATTTCTTCATTATCCCCTGCTTCCATTTCTTCCTCTTCTTCTTCTTCTTCTCTCATCTCTCTAGACTCATATTTTGAAAGTGGTTTGTCTATAGTCAGACGTTTCTTAACGGCACCCGGAGCGGGAGATGGAAGAGAAATCGATTTAGAGGAAAGAGAATCTTCAACTTCGTTACGATCATTAGAAGACGATACAACAGTATTATTAGTAGCAGATGGTGCGGTTGGTTTTGTTTTTCTTTTTGCAGTAATAGTTGCAATTTCTCTTAAAGGATCTAATATGGGCTTATGTACTCTTTCAAAAGTTTGACGATTTTGACTAAGATGATCTTTGAGCTCTCTCAACTTTTTTCTAACGTTCTCACCTGCTTCAACCACCTTTTCTTTTAGTTTTCGTTTATTTAAATCCATAGCTCAGCTGTTACAATACCAGTTGACTTACCCGATCAACGATTTGATGGGATTAGAAAACTTAGCATTTATATTTGAACTATATATCCATCTAATTCTTTCCGGTATCTACCTGTTTTGAGATCACTATCTTTATCTATAGTTAAAAAGCCATAATTACTTTTCCAACACTCTCTACATATTTCATGAAGTTTATCAAAACTCATGTCACTGCTCACGTGATCGTTATATATTTTTCTTAGATTTAAAGTATCTTGTTTAAATACGATTATCATATTTGCATTATCGCGTAGAAGATGTTTTGGCACTCTCGCATACGATTGACATAGATAAAAGCAGTCTATATGATAATGTCGACCCATACTAAAATACTGTCTCATAGGTTGATGATTGTCACAGGAAACGTCATCAAAAACAAAAATTGAATTAGGTTTAACCATGTTTGGATCCATTATTTCTTCATTTCCGTTAAATGTGAAATATCCTATTTCAGGTATTAATTTAATGACGCTCCTTAAGAACTCATATTTTGGATGATGTAACGATCTGGAGTAAACATACACGTTTTCAAATTTTAAACCGTTCGGATGCGTTAAAAGAGACAATAATGTTGAAGTTTTCCCACAGTTGCTAGGACCGCATACAATGCATCTAATGGAGGAGGGTAACAAAGGTCCATGTTTCTTTCTACAATCTTTAGAATCAACTTCTTTGTAAATTTTTATTGGTAAGGTATGTAGATGTGAGGCATTCTGCACAACTGCGTGATTACATATATAAAGGTGTAAAATATGTTCTACTATTTAAATGCTAGTGTACGAGGGAAGTGGTCTGGTCAATGCCTTGATCAATAAATTACCATTTGAAATTCATATACCTGGAGGGTATCAGTATTGCGGCCCGGGTACAAAATTACAAGAACGTCTCCAAAGGGGTGATCCAGGCATCAACGGTTTAGATCAAGCTTGTCGCGAACACGATATTGCATATTCACAATCCAAAGATTTAACTGCAAGACACAAAGCAGACGCAGTGTTAGCTGAAAAAGCTTGGGAAAGAGTCAAGGCAGGAGACGCAAAATTTGGAGAAAAGGCAGCCGCTTGGACCGTTACCAACATCATGAAAGCAAAGCGTAAATTAGGTATGGGTGTCGTTAATAAGAAGAAGACAACGTTCAATAAGGTTCTCAAGGAAACACGAGATATTATAAAAAAGATTAATCCTTTAACACTTGCGGTAGCGGCAGCTAAGAAAGTGGTTAAGAAAGCTGGTGGTTGAGGTAAAATTAAAAAACCTCGCGTAATTCCTTTACCAAAAAGTGGAGAATTCCTACCATTATTACCTGCCATTTTTGGAGGTTTGACGGCTCTGGGATCTCTAGCAGGAGGAGCAAGTGCTGTGGCAAAATCGGTAAATGCAGCTAAAGATGCTCGAGATAAGTTAAATGAGATGAGACGACATAATGCTAAAATGGAGGGTATTGCTGTAGGAAGAGGGTTATACCTAAACAAAAGAAAAGTTGGATTTGGACTTTATTTAGGAAAAAAGCCAAAAAACCGTTAAAGTTACCCCGTAGACCTTTACGGGACATTGATATTGTTCATCATGCTGCCGAAGTACCTAACTTTAGAGGAGTATTTATGCGTGACACTTTGCCATCTAAACCTTGGAAGAACGAAAGTGCCGTGGTGAATTTGGATGAAAAGCGCGGTTTGGGAACTCACTGGGTGGCTTACCGAAAGAAAGGGAAGATCGCTGAATATTTTGACTCTTTCGGAGACCTACAACCTCCTCGCGAACTCATACAATACTTAAATTGTAAGATAATATACAATACTACAAAGTATCAAGATTTTGATTCATATAATTGTGGACATCTTTGTTTACTTTTTTTATATTCCTGAAAAAGATCGAACAGTACGGTCATGTCTATCACATTCAGCCTCGCAGGAAGAGGAAATTATTTGCATAGCTTTTTTCGACCCTCGTTTGATTTGGATGGAAATCATGGACTAGGACTGGTTGGATTTTATAGTTACAACGCTTTGCAAAATATTTTCGAAGGCAACAACAAAATTTATTACTCTGAACCAGGGGAGGATTCTAAGTTTTTAGTGATACCCAACGGAGCTTACGAAATTAACTCATTAAACAATTACATTAAAAAGCGTTTAGGTGAAAAAGACGATCGAAAAGAGAGAGACGAATCAAATAAGATTTTCTCCCTTATAGCTAATACCAACACATTACAGTGCGTAATTGAAAGCAAGTATAATATTGACTTTACACGTTCCGATTCCATCGGTCGTATGTTGGGATTTTCCTCAAAAACATTACAGGCAAATACGATTCATGAATCAGATCTTGACGTAAGAATATCTACAGCTACAAACATCAGAGTACAGTGTAACATAACGGGAGGATCTTATCTTAACGGAGCGCCAGATCATACAATTTTTGAATTCGCTCTTGATGCCGAACCTGGTGAATTGGTGGCAAAAGAACCCTCTAGTGTTTTGTATTTACCAGTCTCCACCCATAGAATCGAGGACATTGCTCTTTGGTTATCGAATCAAGACGGTGAACCTATAAATTTTGGAAAAGAGCAAGTATCTATTCGTTTAGAATTAAAAAAATGGGGATAGACTTTTCAGAAAATAAAAGTGATCGTTATAACATATCCAACGTCACAAACTATAGAGCCATACGTCAAACAAGAGGTCATCATCGTGTGAAACCATTATCTACTAAATCTATTCGTTTCCTAAAATCTTTGGGGCTTAAAGTAATTAACAATGGAATTAAACATTAACAAAAAAGTAGTGTTTGATAATAGAATAATCGAAAGAGAGTATCACGCTCATCCTCCCTATGGATCTGGCGGCAAGTACGGTCCAAGTGATGAAATTCGTTTTGTAATTCAACATCAAGATCTAATCACGTCCACCTACGACAGTTATCTATATTTGGAAGTGAAAGTGTCTCCAGACGAAGCCGCCAAATCATACGAGTTAACTAGTAATGTTATTACATTCATGTTTGAAGAAATTTGGTACGAATTAGGCGATCAAATAGTAGAAACCGTTTGAAATCCTGGAATAACAACAACATTAAAAGGTTTAGCATCTCTAAGTCCATTAGAAAGTACAGAGTTAGAAATTGCAGGATGGTCACCAGAACAAGAGAAACTAAACATAGTCAAACGTAATGCTGCCGGTTTTATTACAAATATCACGGCAGTGGTACCTCTAAAATTCATATTAGGAATCGCCGAAGATTATAATAAAATCATACCTAACATGAAACAAGCTTTAGTTCTCAGACGTTCTCAAACAGACGCAAATTGTTACAAAGGAGATACTACTGTTAAATTTGAAATTGAAAAAATACAGTGGTCGGTTCCTTATCTTAAGCTTAATGATGCAGAAAAACTCAAACTGCTAGATATTTTAAAGAAGGATGGCGAAGTTCAGATGGGTTTTCGTAAGAGAGAACTTTATACTATTCCAGGTCTACGCAACAATAAAATAGAAATAACAAATCTAAGCACCAAAACCGACTTCTCTAAACCTAGATATATAATCGTTGGTTTGCAAACAAACAAATCGAACGATTCAACTAAAGATTGCAGCATATTTGAATCAGCTAACATTACAAATATAACCGTATATCTCAACGAAAAAGCCTTTCCATACACAAAATGGAACTTGGATTTCTCTAAAAATTACTATCTGTTAGCGTATAAAAATTACTGTGATTTTCAAAAAAGTTATTATCAACGACCCTCACAACCTCTGTTATCATACTCAAAGTTTAAAGAAAATCCTATTTTTGTTATTGATTGCTCGAGACAACAAGATGATATCAAAGCAGGTACCGTTGATATAAAAGTTGAATTGGAATCTTCTGTCAGTTTTCTACCAAACACATACGCGTACGTGTTAATTATACACGACGCTCTCGTAAAATATCGTCCGCTTACCAATATTGTTTTAAGTCAACAAATCTAAGATGTTGATAATTGACATACAAGGATTCAAAACGCCCGACTTCATACCTAAGGAAATGGCAATAACTAACGGTTTACATACAAGTCAATACTTGTTTAAACCACCGTGTAACCTTCGACAGTTGACGGTAAGCTATCGACAGGATGTAAAATCAGATACAAGGAATAAACACGGATTAAGGTGGAACTCAGGATTTACAAACCTCGATCAAATAGGCTTCATTTTGGATATGCATACCGAAAGAGAAAACATTATCTACGTTAAAGGAAGAGATCAAGCTGACTATCTAAGGAAATATACTCGAACACCTATAATTGATCTGGACGAAGACTTTGACCTTAACATCACGGAACCTTTTAAAGTGGGATCTCCATGTTGCTTTTCACATCACTTAAACAGTTGCCTTTGCTCCGTTAACAATGTATTTTTCATTTTAAAATCGTACCATTCATCTTCCGAGAAAAATATCATATTCAGTCCAGAAACAATTCGTACCGCTGGTTCTAATCCTATAAAATTATTCTATTAAAATTTCTCAACTATAATATAATATTAATTATTCTTACCAAATATCGGAACCAAGCCCACTTCCACAAACTTTATGTGCGCATTGCCTAAAAAATATTTCGATCCGTTTAATACATGGTGCTGACTTTTTAACATCTTATCAATTGCTGCATCTAACGTGACATCTTGAGATTTTGACTCCATAACTGCAGGTTTCAAACAGCAACGACGCATAACTAATCCAATCCAATAACAAGCAGGACACCGTTCTCCGTGTCTAAACCAGTAACTATGTTTTCTACAATAAGTTAAATGCTCGGAAGCATAAACGGTGGGGACAGGCATCTTAGTGGTTATCTTTCACCAATTACAATGACCATATTTAATAAACCTACATACTAATACACCCAATCGCATGGCAAAACATCAAACCGCGTGATCAATGTAACAATATAAATTAAAAATATTCATACTAATAAATAAACTATATTTAGCGATATCTGCAAACTCGCTCATAACAAGGTCAAAGATCACGCTCCTACGCAAGCTGTTTCCATTTTTAGTACCTATCGCCTCACCACGCGGACGTTCAACTCTTAAAATGCTGTTACTATGCACCGTCTAACCATCTGGGGGATAGATCGTAGATCCTAGCTGATAGCTGATAACAGCTGCACACAGTCATAGATCATAGATCCTAGCTGATACCTGATAACACCTGCACACCGTCCAGGCAGAGCGCTAGCGGATGAACGCGGAACCGTCTCTATCTCTCTCTCGAGATATCTCTTTTTACCTACCTAGCTACACCTATCTTACTTACCTAACCAAACCGACGATTAGGCAACCGTAAATACACACAATGCCTTATCTATCTAGCTAGCTCTCTCTAACACTCTCACAATTTCTCACTCTTACACACACGATACATACGACAAAATAGTCCTGATGTACAAATCTAAAACACATGCTAATTTCCATAAGAGACCTGTTTTTCAAGCCCCTTTTTATATCTACTTACGTTAGACGGACGTGTTACTTAAAATAAATAAATGGTTAAATTAAGTTAAGTGTGCTTCTATTTCTTTTATTTTTTATGTTGAATCATATCAGAAGTGGGATAAATTCACTAAAGTGTGTAGAATCGTGATAAGCATAAATAAAACTAGTGAAAAGTGCAGCATGGATCGGTTAGCGCGACTCCTGTCTGATACTCTCGATGAAGTGAACGCGCACTCCAGCAAAACTGCGGCACCCACCACGGTGATGGAGATTCCAAAATTTGATCCGGTTCTCTACAAAGGCAGTTACATATTTTGAAAGAAAGCGATGCTATCTTGTAAGCTGGACACCTGCAAAAATTATTATTATGCATGTTGAAAGAGAAGAATGTTGGGGAACCAATTTAGATATTATAAAAGATTTTTATGTAAATATTTTCTTAGAAAATGTAATAAATATGAAAGATTAAGTTCAATAATAGTTATTTATTGTATAAGTGTTTTAGGAGGCAACTAAAACACGAATACAATATAACATTTTATCCACAATCAAAACGTTTATCCAAAATCTATTTATATAAATTACAAAATGTCATTTTTTAATTTTTTTAAATGTAGATACCTGTCGTCGAAAATTATATGTATCGCTGAAGCATTTAGAAGGCTATGTGATTCGTTACTATGGACGTTGTTTGTTTATTGTTTGCTATATTGAAAAAAATTGTGAATTTGATGAAAAATTGAAGAAATTGATTCTATTCCTGCAGACATTTTAGAGGAAGCTCGGGAAGCAACTTTGCGTTTATTGCCAGCCAAGTCCAAGGAATTTTATGAAAACGAGTTTGTTGAATTTAACAACTGGAGAGAAAAACGGGGAGTAAGTGCAATAAATGAAGAAGTGATGCTTTCATATTTCTGGAATATCAAGAAAAAGTATGCGGTTTCATCAATGTGGTCCAAGTATTCTATGTTGAAGGCTACTATAAAAGTCAACGAAAATATAGATATTTCAAAATATGGCAAGCTGACAGGTTATTTAAAGAGTGAATCTAAAGGGTATGAACCGAAAAAAGCAGCCGTTGTGGAAGGAGAACATATCGAAAGTTTTTTGAAGAGGGCTTTTGATGATGACTATTTGATGATTAAGTAAGAACTCTCACTATTCAGATAATATTAGGACTAAATTTTGAATTATTTTAGGTTGCAGTAATAATGGGGGTCGCCGGTGCCTGTAGATGTTGTGAATTGACGAATTTGAAAATCAATGATGTACAAGATACGGGGTCATAATTGCTTGTTTCAATACCAGATACCAAGACCAACATCTCACGTAGGTTCACCATTATCGAGGAAGGATTTTCCGTCAATGTTGTGGAGATTTGTAGAAAGTACATTTCCCTACGTTCAAAGAAGTTGCTACACAACAGATTCTTTTTACGATATATGAATCAAAAATGTACTGTGCAGCCGGTTGGAATCAACACATTGGCAAAAGTGCCTTCAAAAGTTGCTTCGTTTTTGAACCTACCAAACGCGAAAACTTACAGTGGCCATTGCATGAGACGCACTTCAACAACTTTGTTGGCCAATAAAGGTGCTGATATTACAACTATCAAAAGGCATGGTGGATGGCGGTCCTCCACTATAGCAGAAAGCTATATTGAGGATTCCATATCAAACAAACTTGATATTGCAAAGAAAATTCAAGGAGAATCTTTCAATTCCATCAGACAACAAGAGACATCGATAATTCATACAAATTCCTCAAAAACTCTGCCAGACACTATAGTTTCCGAAAATATCGCCAGGAATAAGATTGTTATCAACGGAAACGAAACCAAATTTGATAAATCGAACGAGTTTTGCGTTAATATTAACGTAAATGTTAATATTAATAAGTAATTGAATAAATTTGACTGATTTGTGTTGATTATTTTTTCATTCTTCCAACAGTGGAATAAAGTTACTTTATTCCACTAATAAAATAAAGTTACTTTATTCCACTAAAGAATAAAAGGTCTCTTAGTACAGTTGTAATGAGCATAATAATGGACCAATTATGAGTTGATTGTGGATAAAAATAATTATTTTTTATACAAGACGATAAAATTATATTTTATCGACAAGCGGAAATTTTCGCGAATCGATAATTAAATTTTATCGTCGTGTATAAAATTCTATTTTTTTCTATAGCAGATGTTAAAAAAATAAGAAAAATTTGTAAAAAAAAACAATTTAAAATTAGATTATATTAAACCCGAAAATCTCAGTAGCAAAGGTTTCCATGGAGTTTCCAGAAAATTTACTTTATCTATCCTTGCGGTTAAAGTGTTACTTTATCTACCCTTGCGGTTAAAGTAATACTTGATCAACTATTTTTAGTCGAACAAAGCACACTTTAACATCTGCTATAGAAAAAATTAAATTGTGCATGCAATTGCTGAATTTTCTTGTTTTATTTTATCTACAGCAATTACTAAACTTCATTCTTTACAGCTATGTCAGACCTCATAATTATATTATTATTGCAATAGTTTTCTTAGCATTTGATTTTTTAATTATTGTGTAATATATGTGATATTTAAACATTTCAATACATTTTTTCAAAGAAAGTAGGGTAAAGGAAGGTAAGAGTACGCGTTCCCTAGAGTACGCACCGCCTGTATTTCGTTATGTATAACTTACTGACATCTCCTGACCATGTTGATAAATAACGTTTACTAAGTGTTACTTTATGGTAATAAAGATTTCTGTAATAGTTCTTCCCCATCCGCGAAAATCATGTTCCCTCGAAAACCACGCTAGCTGCAATAACTTTTTCATGTGAGTAAATAAGCTGTAATAATTTTGTTTCTTAAACAAATAAATGTTTTGGGACGTGAACTGTTTATTGTACTAATTGGCATGGAATTTAGTAGATTATTTTTATTATACAGCGTGATTCAAAAATGGCGCATAAGCTCTTCAGTACATTGTAGGGAATAATAATTGAAGTGTAGGAAAAATAGTAAAAAAATTCTTAGCCGCTAATTTGCTGAGAAATGAAGAAGTTAAGTTGAGAACTCAACTTTGAATTCATGTGGATTTTGAATTTAAGTATTCTTTCATAGTGGGTAATAAATAAAATACTCATAACACCTCATTATCCTGAAATATTAGCTTTCAAAATTGATATTTTTGTACCAAGTTGTTTGAAAAAAATATGTGGCAACGATGTTTGAAACTTTTAATAAGCTCACTATGTAAATGAAAGGAAATAAAAGCCACTCATATACTACATAGCTGCACCCGTGTTGCCAAATCTACAACTTACTTCTTCGTTGTTAACTACAAAAATGTAGCAGCTAAAATTTTTTTATGATTTTTCTACAGTTCAAATAACCGTCCCCTACAACGTACTGAAGAACTTATGCGCCATTTTCGAATCACCCTGTATACTTATGCTTAAAATTGAATATAACCTAAAATATTTTAAAATGCATAGGTTTATAAGAGTACGCAGACTAGAATTTGTAAGAGTACGCACGTGCGCACTCTTATAAACGGTGTGAACAATTATAAATCTAATTCTTTCGTTTTTATTTGTCATACAAACGTAAGTAAGTTATTCAATTTATCTAAAATAAACATAGATGACATTTGTTCTTCCATACAATGCCAATGGAATAATAATCGTATCTCTTGCAGACACCGCTAGCACTATGACCTATTATAAGCGAAAAAGTGACCGAAAAATGGTCTTCACGGAAGATCTTCTTCGGGAAGTTCGCGAAAAAATCACAAACGGACAAAGTAAAAGGAGTTTGGCCAAAGAACTAGACATACCAGAGGCAACCCTTCGTAAACGACTTAAGGCTAACACAGTACCCACATCATTAGGTTGCTTTGCATGCACGTTTTCGCCAACCATGGAACGAAAGCTGGCCGATTACGTTAGAGATCTTAGATTAGTTGCCTATGAGTTTGCAGAGTCTAACAATATATCTCATAGATTTAATACCGACAAAAACCAGGAAAAACCTGGGCTCGCGATTTCCGCGCGCGGCAAAATTTTTCTGTAAAACAAACAGAAAAGTGTTCTATGGGGCGAATGATGGGTTTCAATAAACCACAAGTGGAAAAGAAACTGCAGCTCTCAGAAAACCACCAAAAAAACGGTTGAAGGTTATTCCTGGACAAAGTGTCGCTGTTTCAGATTTTGGAGACTCTCCATCTACACCTAGGAAACAGCCAACCAGAAAAGATCATGCCCAACCGTCCACGTCCCGAGATCGTTCACCTTCACCTTATTCCAATGATGAGTCAGACAAAGATATGGAGCTTGATGTGAGTGAATATATTGTCACGTTATAAATTAGTGACTGTCTGGATTGAAACACATCATTCATTAACAAGATTATATTTAAGCAAAGATTACAAGTTTAATAATTTGCACCATTAAGGTGAGCTTACACAATTGTAGCAATCAGAGTCCAGTAGATCATGATGGTAGAGCGAGATGATGTTCTGTGGTTGTCAGAGTCCTGTAGACCTGGTTGGTAGATCGAGATGGTGTTCTTTGGTCTTCTTGTTAAGGGTTCAACCCTGGCACGGGTTAAACCCTGGTCAGGCCTGGCTTGGCTTGGTGGCTTGAGTGTGATGACTTGAACGTGATGTCTTGACTTCTTGGCTGGTAGTTGCACACTGAATCCTATGAAAGCTCATTGTGCTTTTATACTAGTTTGAGCTTCCAAATATGGACATAGGTAATGGACTTAACCTTTGGTTGCTCTACATTCAGCAGCTTTCTCAGAAGACCTTGTTAGTCAGCAGAATTTCATAATGTCAAAGTCTAATGTCAAAGTGTTATAATAAACTGGCAGGTGATACCAGCATGCTATCACGTGACAGTGGCATGTTTAGTTAACATTGATTTTATAAAGCTTATTCCAGGAATTCTTAATAAGTATTCAAAGCACTTCATGACATTTCTCCCCCTCTTAACTAAGCGAGAAGCTATGATCGCTTAAGGAAAAATTTTACGTCATGAAGTGATTATACAACATTTGTAATACTCACTCTTAATGGTTACCTTAACAGATATTTAATACAAGCATTAGTTTTAAACAGACATGGTATACTATGATACGTTGCGTAAGATACATAAAAACTGAGTATACAAGTAATAATGGTTATACTTACAAGATATAGCATAAACGCAATGGTTACATATTACAATCACATATCAAGTTTAAATGCAACATTTCCTATTACAATGCTATTTAAGTTGCATATACATACTATAAGTTATTAACATTGATCACCCTGTGGATGTATAATTTATGTGATACCTTTTATACCGGTAATGAAAAGTTGATAATAATTCTACACGTGCCAACAGAAACCGCTAATGTAGTAAGTATAATACAGTATTCATAATAATATGTAGCTGTCTAATTGTTATCATATACGTTAATACATAAGTTTGCTTAGTGATGTGTAGGTGGCGTGTTATACATTATTAATATTTATAATTATTTGAAAATGTAAGTAAACATATAATTATTTAGCTAAATGTTAATTAGAAGTTAGTTAGAACATTTTGAAAATTAAACAATTGCCTTCTGACCATTTTCTGTACACAAAATTGTCATTACAAATGGAAAAAATGGAAAAATACTAAAAATTGCGAAAATGCATTTGCACCTGGTTTATGCGTAGGAAGAATCTTTATCTTTTGCTGAAGTTGCATTTTTTATTGTATATAACCAATTGTTTCTTCCTGAAGGATTCAATTCATGTTAGACACTTAAAGTGAACTCTATTATTATATTTCAAATTAAATAAGTCAAATGAATTTCGAAAATACCCAATTTATAACGCACACTGCTTCCCCAATTGACGAAACCCTGCTTCCTCCAATACGTAAGTAAAGAATTTTGTGAAGTTATAATTTTATTTCCTTCGTTAGGAATGCTGAACCTGATATAAATCAGGAAAATAAAGGTTAATCAAAATAATAATCTTTTTCTGTTTTCTTTTTAGAAATCTTTGAGGGATATAGGTTGCAAGAAGTGATCGTCCGGGAGGGTTATCCCATCACCCTCATCGTCTCTGGCATCCAGACCGAATTAGGACCAGGACGGATTTACCTCATGGGACGGGGCACGGAATACAGAATGTTTGGGATGAATGTTCCTGTGGACTTCGCCACCATAGCCATTAACGATATCGGGGCTGGGTTTGTTAAGGTAGAATTTTTCTACCCGTACCCCGATATCGTGGGTGCAGAACCACCGGGTGGCGAAGTTCCATTAGTGGTACCATCCCCGTCATTATCCCCCTCTGCATCTCCTCCACCTCCTTCACCTCCCGCAGCCGACTTTCCAGGTCTGCTACCCGACGATATCCTAGGGGATATCATAGCAGATCTGGAAAGAGGCTTCCCTGTATAAAAAGTTCCTGTTCCTGTTTTTTCCCCTGTAAATAACTTTGTGTTTTATGTTTTAGTACTGTAAATGTTTGTCATCAGTGTATATATTTGTCAGTTTTGTTCCTTTCAATATTGTAAATATTTTTGTGCTTTTGTTTTTTCCGCTATTTTTGTAATAAATTGATATTTTTAAAGATTTTTGTGTTTATGTTTCGCATATTTCTTTAATTTCAGGAAAAGCAAACATAAAAAATAATTAAGACGACTAAGAAATTCAGTATTGGTTGTAAGGCAATGGTTGAATACACTATTGAGCTACAACCGTGTATAAGGTACTTTAAAAGATGACCTTCAACACAAGTTTAACTAAGTGCAGTCAGAAGTTCGCATATGTAGTTGTTTTTAAGGTGCTTGAAATTCTGTTAACAAAGTGATCTAGTGAAAGCATAAAATTACGGTAAGTATTTAATTCTACTGATAATATAAATATACTTATTCTATAATGACAAAGAAATTGAAATTTCAAATTTTGTCGATGAAAATCAATTATATTGTGTTTATAAAAACCACACCCTATAATTACATCTGGACTAGATTAACTCTTGTTACTAAAATCTATACAAGAAGAAAATTATTTTCTTTTCTCGGTCAAAATTATTTTGTAGATGTAAAAGTACAAAAATTTAAAGTAAATATCTATTATTTGACACAAACATGAGGTTTGGTTGCTTTGTTAAAAGTATTCATATTAAATAGGTGATTGCAAAAAAAAAAATCTCATATTTATGTACCGTCGCTCAGAAAACTTGTAAAATTAAGTAACATTTAGATTTTTTGTATCTATAAATTTGGTAGTCAACGCTGTGTACTGATAAGGTACAAAAATTTATTATTTGATTACAAATAATAATGGTATTGACACGTTATGTGGTCTTGATTTAATTTTTTAGTCCTTGGAGATATCTAATAAGATCAATGGTAATTTATAATACCGTTTTACAACAAACTATGTCTGCGTTCTACAGGAGTAGTTTGCATAGGTCTTCCTAATTCAACCATGTTAAGATTTGTAGCTAATTCTTTTAAATTAACACGGGTTCGTCGTATTTGTTTGCCTTTCAAGTACTTTAATAAAATTCTAAACAAAATGTAGCAAATTGTCAGAATAATTACACTTAAAAGAAAATATTGAATGTGTGAGAAACTTCTGGCGTTAGAGTTTATTGAATTGTTAGTAACAATTTTTGTGGCTAACTCGTTGATTTCATCAAACCTATCACTTAGTACGCTTAAATCGTCTAAATTTTTTGGTATGGACCGATAATTTGCACTGAGATTCAGTTGTGGTATAACGTTTTGAAAATTTTTGAAAACAGAGTGGTTAAGATCCAAATTAAGTGGAGCAACATATTCCAGCATAAGCTCTTTACTTATTATTTCACTATGCGTTAATAAAATTACATTTTTTGTGTGGCCTGAACAACGTGAAGATAATATAATTTCACCAACTCCTTTTAACGTTATGTCTTTAGAGAAGGCATTGTCACAAACGATTGTTAAAATTTCAAAATCTGGTATTACGAATATCCAAGCATTTGATACTGACATTTGGGACCAAAGCGAATGATATAACTCAGTGATACGTTGGTCACAGGTTTTTGGTATTTGTTGGGATCCTTTAAATATCAAAATTTCACAAAGGTCACTTTGAGAGGATAGCATTAACGGTTGTTTTTGTTCACAAAGATAATTTTGCGTTCTAAATTTTTTGCAATCTGTAAAGTCTTCACTTGATAATGTAAAAAATTGGTGTCTTTCAAGTGTTATCGCCACATACTTTGAAGAGGGTTGAATAAAAGTATATTTTTTGTTACCAAGGGGTACTGGTAATGCAGAGATTTTTAATAATTCATACCGAATTGTATTCGATAAGGGAACATTTATTGTATATATTAAGTTTGTGTTTTGAAAATAAACAGTCAATTTAATCAACTTTAATAGAATATTTGCGTTTTCTATTAATAGGGTAACTGGAAATTCTAAGTGTTTTGGTAGTAAATGTGACATTTCTTGAAGTTCTTTTATAAATCTTTTTGGAGGCAAAATTGCAGGGTGTAATGTTCCTCGTGAAGCGAATAAGACTGCATTGAGTAAAGTTTTAACGTCGAATTCATATTCATGAAATAGTAAAGAAAATAATTGAATATATTCATTGATCATATTTTTGACATCAAGAAAATATACTGATTTAGATAGATTATGAATCTGATCTTCTGTATTTTGCAAACTTGTGGCTAACAAATTTTGATTAAAGTATAAGTCAGCTGCTGTCGTATTAAGGGTTGAAATTGCAGACTTTATCAGAGTAGTTTGTTCATTTATTAGCTTGACGAAATTTTTTCCTTGTTCTTCAAACTGTAAGATCTTTTGATTATAAAATTCACCATCACTACTATCAAGTGTACCAAAGAGCATTTTTAAAAGTGATCCACCTCCATCAAAGGGACTTCGTTTTGCTCGTTTTTTTTGCAAATCCTACCAGTTCTTCTAAATTATTTTGGTCAAATTCAACTCTCATAAGACCGACGGAAGCTGTTTGAATAAAATGGTCACACATTTTAAGATTGTCTATCATTTTTGAGCTATGGTACCATTTCTGTTCTCGCTCGCGCTCCAAAGAACAAATATGTTTAATCTTATTGAAGTAATTTTGCAAATAAGTAAATTTTTCATGATAATTTTTCATATTAACAAAAGCAACAATAGTTACCTTATTGTTAAATAATTGAATTTGTCCGATTTTTTCGTAGTGTAACCCAGGGTTGTATTTAAATTGTGTTACGTTATACTCTGCTAGGTGTGCTACAACTTGAGCTCTGTAACAATTAAAATAGGCAATAGTTAAAATTTGGGATTGTATTGTAAAAATTAGAATTATGTGAAAATTGGAGTACTAATTAATGTCTTTTTATATGTTTTAGACAATTGCCATACTATTTTATTCATATGTAAAGATTTTATTTCCAAAGAGGATTGAACCTTCAACAGATGGTACTAGTCTAGACGAACATTTTTTTTTCCAATGAGGTTTGAATTTAACACCTGGAAATTTCTTATCAACAATATTTTCTGCAGGTGCGTCAGTAGCCAAGGGACATGGTTCAACAGTTTGGTATGGTCACACGGTATATTTTTTCTTCTTTTTTTTTGTAATACATTGTTGTCTGCTCTTAAGCTTGCAGTAAATATAAATGTTGCAACTTTCATATTTGCAACGTTCCAAGTTATCTTTTGTCCTTTTCTTTCTTGCACTTAGCGTAGGTACAAAATTATTCTTTTTAATTCAAGCTGTATTTGAAAATATTACTAGTAAGTATTTAATCCATCTCTTTTTTATTTGAATTAAAAAGGTGGTTAGCGATCTAACGACTAAACATTCCTTTTAATCAGGAATTTTCAGCTTCTTTTTCCCCTAACTCATATATGCGCGACTTTAATATACACAAATGTCGTTAGATTTCCTCTTGTCTTAAATTCTTAAAACTACTTCTTAATTTTCTTGTGGCGCCCCAGAAAACTTTCCAAGACTGGAGGATAGTAATTTTAATATAGAAAACAAGAGACTGTAGGTGTCTCAAAAAAAAAATTGAAGCATACTTCCCGGCGAAAACAGGGGTTTCTCAATGTCTCTGACATATGTTATCAATAATAACTGGAAGTATGTCTTACCTATATAGGATTTCGGACAACCTCTTTGCCAAAACTTGATTATGCCTCTCTAATCAATTTGACAGAACTCATATACAGAGAAAAATCCATTTCTCTAAAACTAATGCTACAGGAAAGGTCCTTTTAATTCTAAAGTAAGTGAAAAGGATATTTCAATTAAATGAGAATCAATTTCCTGAGCTCGGCGAAGCTAACCCTTGTATGACTTTATTATAACATTTATAACGTCATATTTACTTATTTGTATAACTTGGAATAAACTTGGACTGAATTAATTCGTTATCACTAAAGAAGCTAACAGACACGTGATAACAAAACTTCTTATTGAGGCTAACAACTCTTTCTCTTAATAAATTACTTTATATAAGCTAATACAGTTATATTTTTTAGAGCTTATTCTTTATTCGAGCTTGTTTCTAATTCATCCGAAGGGCCAATCGGATTACTATCATTATTTGAATCATCTATATCATCATCTTTGAAAGAGTTATCATCATCCACTGGAGGAAACCAGCTATCTTTATAAGGTAAAATTCTTGAAATATGTACAACTTCTTGTTTGGCATTTGATGCTTTACCTTTCTTAATTAAATAATCGACTTCAGATAATTGTTTTACAATATAATATGGTCCAAACCATCGTAATAAAAGTTTTTCACTTTTACCCACCTTTAGTACATGTGTAAAGACCTTTACTTTCTGGTTAACTTCAAAATTTGTTAATCTATGTTTTGAGTCGTAACGACTTTTATCTTTTTCTTGTTGATTTTTAATATTTTGAACTGCTAAGTTCCTGGCGAATAATGCACGTTCGCGTGATTCTATAATATCGCTAGATTCAACAGGAATATTTAATTGAACATCCGTTGGTAACCGTGGTTGTCTACCATAAACTAACATGAATGGTGATAGTTTAGTTGTTTCTTGACGAGCTACATTATAAGCCCATGTAACATGGACTAGGTGATGATCCCAATCGGTTTGTTGTGTGTTTGTATAAACACTCAACATATCCACGATTGTATGGTTGGTTCGTTCAACTAACCCGTTACAAGCTGGATGATAAGCTGTCGTGAATCTACTATCAATACCCATAATTCTTAGTAATTCCGTTACTAGTTGGGATTGAAATACCTTTCCGCGATCAGAAATTATGTATTTTGGACTTCCATGTCTGCAAATAATTTGTTCTAATAGAAATTGTGCTACTGGTTCACTTTTACCGCTTGGTAAAGCCCGAGTTTCACAATAACGTGTTGCATAATCAGTAGCGACAACTATTGTTGTTTTGCCTCTTTGGCTTCTACGAAGTGGACCTACTAGATCGATTCCTATTTTTCCAAACGGTATTCCAATGGAAATTGGTTGTAGTTGACCCGGGGGTTTTTGAGTACTTCCTTTTCTTGCTTGACATGATTGACACCCCGAAACATACTTCGTTACATCTTTTAAAAGACCATCCCAATAATAAGTCATTTTTATTTTATGATATGTTTTGGTAATACCTAAATGTCCTGCCATTGGTGCATCATGGTTATTATATAAAATTTCGAATTTAAGGGTATTTGGTATTACTAGAAGATACTGAGAACCTTCTGAACTAGTATTTTTTTTGTAAAGTACATTATTTATTAATGTGAAAGACTTGGCTCGTCTTCGCTCGCTAATTGTTAATATTGTGTCATTAGTATTGTCTAATGCAATGAAAAGTTTATTTAATTTTTTATCTTGACGTTGTAGGTTACCGATATCAGCTGGTATTGTTACAAAAGTTGGAACATAATCTGCTTGAATTTCATCAAAATCAGTAGCGATTTGACAAGGATTACGAGATAAAGCGTCAACATCTTTATTCAAGACTCCTCGTTTATGTTTAATTGTATAATCAAAATCTTGAAGTCGTATGGACCAGCGTATGAGACGTCCGCTCATACCTTTAGCGCTCCTTAACCAACAAAGTGCATGATGGTCTGTAACAATGGTTATGTGTTTACCGTAGACATAAGGTCGTAGGTAAGTTAAACTCCAAATAGCTGTTAGTGCTTCTAATTCTGAAATGGAATAATTTTTTTCAGCCTTCGTCAGGCTTCTGGAAATGAATGCAATTGGAAAAAAATCGTTATCAAATTTCTGTAGGAGAATGGATCCTATGCCTTCATGGCTCGCATCCATCCGTAATTCTGTTTCAGCCTCAGGATTATAATGGTGTAAAATTGGTGCAGTTGTTAATTTAATCTTAAGCATATCGAATGCATTTTGTTGAATTTCTTCCCAGGCAAATTTAACGGATGGTTTAGTAATTTCATACAGTGGTTTAGCTATTCTGGCATAATTTTCTATGTGTTTTCTATAATAATTACACATTCCTAGGAATGATTGTACTTTTTTAGGTGTTGTTGGTGTGGGAAATTTTGTTATAGCTGCTATTTTAGTATTGTCTGGCAAAATACCTTTTGCAGTTACTGTATGACCTAGGATAGTTAATTCTGTTTGTGCATAGCTGCATTTACTAGGTTTTAATGACAGGCTATGATAACGTAATTTATCAAAAGCATGTTTCAAGCGAGTTAAATGTTCGTCAAATGTTTTTGAAAAAATTATAATATCGTCCATGTATATAAGTAATTCTTTAAATTTTAGATCTGCAAAAACTTTATCTGCCATGTTTTGAAATGTCCTAGGCGCATTTGTTAAGCCAAAACTCATTACATTAAATTCGTAAAGTCCATCTGGTGAAATAAAGGCAGTTTTCTCCTTATCGCTTTCTTTAACGTTAATTTGAAAATATCCGCTAAACATATCTAGGGACGAAAAGTATTGATTATTACCTAAATAACTCAATATATCGTCAATTAAAGGAAGTGGGTAACTGAATTTTTTGGTGACCCCATTTAATTTTCGATAATCAACGCAAAATCTAATAGAATTATCTTTCTTTTTGACTAAAACTATCGGAGACGCCCATGCGCTTTGTGATTCGCGAATTATGTTATACTTCAGCATTTCATCAATTTGTTCTTGAATAATGTGTCGTTCTTTATGTGACACTCGGTATGGTCTTGATTTAATTGGATCAGAGTTTTCAACTATTATCTCATGTTCCACTAAATTAGTTGATCCCATTTCTGAGAAGTTAGTTGCAAAAATATCCTGATATTCATCTAGTAATTTTTGTAATTGTTTTTGTTGATTCGGTGTCAAAGTAGGATTTATGTTATCTTTACTTTGATTAGGGTTTTCACAAACATCCAGAGTTGCTACTAAATTTGAATTCTCAAGCATTTCAAGGTATGCCAATGTAGTTCCTGCTAGTAGCCGTATTTTATTTGAATTGTTGGATTGTATTTGAATTTTCCAATCCGTCAGCTTAATTTGTTCAATATTAGTTATGACTAATTTATGCTTGGCCAAGAGAATTTCTTGGAAACATATTTTATAGGGACTATATGACAAAGTGTCAGTATTTTCTAACTGTAAATCTACAGTGGTTACTGTGTTTGGTAGAATTTCTATGTCGTTGATTAAGCGTAATTTTCCCTTAATTTTTTGTTCATATGGCATATCAATATCGTCTAAAAAGTTTCTGAATTTACAAAATAAATGTGAAGAATTTGGCCAAAGGTCCCTGATATTTGTTTTATGCATATTAACTGTAATTGGTTGTACTGAAGTATTATTAAATGTAATAGTATGATTTTGAAAATTAATTATACTTTTGTGCTTTAGTAAAAACTTCATCCCGAGGATCAATGGTCTAGGTGAAGATTCTATTACTAATGCCGAAATTGTTGTTTTCCAATTTTGAATGGTTACATCTATCAATGATGATCCTAAGACGGATAATTTATGGTTATCTACTGTTGATAAAAATGAAATTGGACTAGGTTGCATTACTGCATGTACAAAATCTTTACTTATTACGTTTTCAATGGCACCTGTATCTATTATAATTTCTGCTTTCGTATTGTAAATATACCCTACAATAAGTAAAATTTGTAATTTATTATGAACATCAGGGAGCCTTTGATCAATATGTAGGACAGCTTGTAGGCTCAGTGCTTGCGCTGTCCTGTCCCGTTTCCCGATGAATTTGGTAATACATAATTGTTACGGAGACTGGTTCTACCCCATGTATTTGGATATAATGGTTGATTTTGTCGCGAATTAGCTGTATAACCACTTGGTTGTTTTTGTCTTGAAGTAGTATACGATGAATTATTTTGTCTTGTTCTACACACACTAATAGTATGTCCCGGTTTATGACAATAAAAACAAATTGGTCTTCCGTCTGAAGTGCGTGTTGGGTGATAACTATTAAACTGTCCTCTTCTATTATTGTTAATGTTACCCTGATCATCCCTATTATAGTTTGTAGGTTTTGTAAAAGTTCTTGAAGCATTTGCAGCATTAATGGTTAAAATTGGAGTTTCCGTTTTTTCTAGTTTAGATAAACTCTCGCGCTTCTTAGCATCACTAATTTTAAGTACCAATCGTTTAAGCTTATCCAAATTCATGTCATCATCAGTTAGCACTGAAAATTGATACTGATAAGATGGATGTAAACCACATTCGAAATATTCAATTATTTCTGATTCAGGCATGTTGTCATCTAGATTGTAGCATACATCTAGTATGTCATAAAAGAAACTATTAATGTCCTCAAATTCGCCTTGTTTTCGTGATCGTAATTTAAATTTGGTTTCGCGATTAACCGCAGCCCCGGCGTATTCTTTTAAGAAATGAGTTTTAATGTCTTCCCATTTCAAATTTCTATGAATAGGATTGGTAATGAATTTGTCATACCATATTGCTGCAGGTCCCATCAGAAAAGAGCCGAAAAAACAAATTTTATTCCCATCTGCCCAAGAATTTACAGCAGCAGCCCTTTCATATGACTTTAAAAATTTTGCAGGATTTTTATCCTTGACTGGATTAAAAGTTTCCGGACTTATAAATTTTGGTAAAGTTGGGTTTGCTGGTGTTATAAATGCTTCGGAAATTGTTACGTTTGCCATTGTTCCAATGGTACTTTCAGCTGATTTAAATAAATTTTTATTTACTATGACTCGTTCTATTAAATTTGGAACTTGAGTTTCGTTATCTGGGGAATTAGACCCTACGGAACTTTCAAAAACTGTTTCTGGCGTTGCTACTAAATCAATAATATTTTGCTGATCGGAATCAATTATGTCTGACAAAGATTTTTGTTTGTATTTATCTGTATTACGTAATTCTAAGTTTTTAGATCTCGTAACTGGTGGTGATCTTAAGGTCATTACCCGTGAACGAAAAACATCAGTTGGAGGAGATTTAATTGTATCCTCATATTCATAAAATGAACTAGACTTATTAAATACCTCAGAACTAGTATATTTTGGTTGAAAATTTGCTATATGCTCTGGAAGAGCTGTTGAAATTGATTGACCAGATTCAGATTTCTTTTTCAGTACAGAGGGTTTCCTACTTGATTTATGCTTGACATGTTCAGATCCAGACATTGTACAGGGATTTAAAGCCCATTTTGAAATGCTTAATACAATTTATAACATTTCAGAATGATCAACGCAACTTCTACCAATATGCTCAGTTTGAAATGTTACACATCACACAACATACTATACTCAACATACCATACACAACATATCATACTAACATTTCAAAATGACAATTGGCACCCTACCAAAATATTTTCATAAAAATGAAACTCGGCACCTCCACCAAAATGTCACGTTATAAATTAGTGACTGTCTGGATTGAAACACATCATTCATTAACAAGATTATATTTAAGCAAAGATTACAAGTTTAATAATTTGCACCATTAAGGTGAGCTTACACAATTGTAGCAATCAGAGTCCAGTAGATCATGATGGTAGAGCGAGATGATGTTCTGTGGTTGTCAGAGTCCTGTAGACCTGGTTGGTAGATCGAGATGGTGTTCTTTGGTCTTCTTGTTAAGGGTTCAACCCTGGCACGGGTTAAACCCTGGTCAGGCCTGGCTTGGCTTGGTGGCTTGAGTGTGATGACTTGAACGTGATGTCTTGACTTCTTGGCTGGTAGTTGCACACTGAATCCTATGAAAGCTCATTGTGCTTTTATACTAGTTTGAGCTTCCAAATATGGACATAGGTAATGGACTTAACCTTTGGTTGCTCTACATTCAGCAGCTTTCTCAGAAGACCTTGTTAGTCAGCAGAATTTCATAATGTCAAAGTCTAATGTCAAAGTGTTATAATAAACTGGCAGGTGATACCAGCATGCTATCACGTGACAGTGGCATGTTTAGTTAACATTGACTTTATATAGCTTATTCCAGGAATTCTTAATAAGTATTCAAAGCACTTCATGACAATATCGAAGAAATTATCGATCAGTCAACTGATACAAGACTTGAACTTAAAGTTGGGGATTTCTTGCTAACAAAAATTAAATATGATGGCACAAAAAAAGAAAGAGAAAAAACTTTTGTCTGCAAATTTACAGCAATCACGGGTAATTATGAAGATTCAGATCGGTTTCTTTGCAAATTTATGAGCGGATATAAAGGAAATAATGACACATTCCTGTGGTAGATGATATTGCTGCCGTATCTTTTGGACAAATCATTCGGAAACTACATCCAGTGAAAATATTTAGAGACAGATATACATTTAATAATAGTTGGTAGATGTAAGTTCTGGCTATACAGAAATTTAAATGATTAAGTTTTGTTAATTTTTGAAGAAATAAAGGCTTTTATTGGAAAATTCCGAGTTAAAAATTTTTTTTTGTCAAAAAATATGTTTTTTTATAATTTGTAGGTGTCCCAAGTTGTCGCCGACCGGTGTAACATGAGTTGAATAGCATTTTAAATAGGTGTCCCAAGTTGTCCGTCCTTGCGACTTACCTGGGACACCATAAAAAAAATAAAAAAAGGTATGTTTTCTGATTTTTAGGCAAAATCTTTCACGTAATGAGCTTCTTTGATAGCTTACCCTAATTTTAGTAACACTTGCAAAATTTTACCTTAAAATACAAACTCGCTATACGCCGCCAAAGGTCAAAATTGTCCCAAATAGCCCGACTCTACGGTACTTTAATAGATTTGAGGAAATATTCAAGAAAGATAATTATTTCAAACCGAAACACATAGTGGCATCCATGAATTCAATTGTTGTTGATGAAATAAATAACCAATCTCCAGCAGCAAGTGCAACATCCTCACATGCTACAGTGCCTTCATTAATGATTGATACCCATGTGACCTTTGATCCGTGGTATTCTTGGGAGTTTCAGATTTAAATGTTGAAGTCAGGTAGGATTGGTATCGTTGTAACTAAACTAAGTAACTAAAGTCACTGAAGTTACTAAAGTTACTGTCAATTTACATACATACAATCAGTTAGGGAATTATTAGATAAAGATTTACCAACCAGTTGGGTTGCCTATATTTTGTGGTCACGTGGGTATCAATCATTAATGAAGGCACTGTACCACCCCAACAAGTAGTGGACGTTGTACACCTTCAGCACGGGACAATACTCGTTGGAAAAGACTGGACGTGTTTCGTAAGAGGCAACTTGAAATCGAAGCTGAAAAACTGGTTGAAATAAAGAAGGTTCGTGAGCAGTTAGAAGAAAGTAATCGCATACAGCAAGCCAAATTGCAAGTTTTTGAACATGATTTAGAAACTCAAATAAATAAGTAACTCATTAATATTATTGTAAACAGTGTTTATTTAAATGTGTATTCTTTGTTTATAAAGTACAACCATTACATAGTTTATTACATGATTAATGATGCCAAATATTCTCTTTTCAACTCGCCAGTGTTCTCTGCATTCCCTTCATCATCTAAATTGTTATTATTACCAGGATAATCATCTCTTGCATTTGCAACTTCATCATCTTCAAGGCCATCATTTTGTAGTACATAGTTATGTAAAATGCATGCAGCTAATATAACTTCAGGTATTTTATTGGCTACTGACATATCTAAGTATTTAAGTCTTCTTCACTTCCCTTTTAATAAGCCAAAACATCTCTCAATCATGACCCTCTGTCCACACATTCTAGTATTGAAACGTGCCTGTCTTTCATTTAGATGTCCATTGTCTCTATATGGTTTGATTAGGGTCTATAATAAAGGATAAGCTGCATCTCCTAAAATATGTTGTTGTGGACGAATCAATGGTGGAGGCTCCCCAATCATTCTGAGGTACAATGGACTATTTCGAAAAACACGGGCACCATGCATTCTCCCAGGCATACCACAAAACACATCAGTAAATTCCAATTTGTCATTGCACACGGCTTGTAAAATAATTGAATGTACATCCTTTCGATTAAAAAAATCAACACCATTATTCGTAGGCTGTTTAATTTGAATATGAGTGCCATCAATTGCCCCTACGATACCTGGAATACCAAATTTTGTTTCTATTCTAGCTGCAATTTCATCACATCGCTGTTGAGTTGGCCAATGAATAAAAGCATTTTTTAAAGAACATATTGCATTTACTAATAATAATAATAATCTTTCTTTATTAGCTCAATAGCTACATCTTGTACATACATTACTACTATAACTACTTACTTAACTTTAATGGCCACTTACAAGTTAACTCTGTCTACTAATACCTAATTACAATAATTCCTTAAGAAAGTTCATGAAGATGTAATGCCCAGTACCACTTGAAATTCCAAATCTATCTCCAGCTGCATTGAAACTTTCGGCTTTAGCTAGTATCCAAATAGAGAATAACATCTGCTTTTCTAATGGAATATTGAGACGTTCAGGCATAAGAGGTGCAACCAAGCCAGTTAATTGTTCCATGGCTCTTCGCGACATTCGCAAGTGGCTTTTAAATTCACTTAAGCTATAGCTAATTACTGTAACCTCTGCATAATCTAGGTTTCGTACAGGTTGTTCTCTAACCCTTACGACTGCCAGACGTGCTTCATTGTTGATTATAACTTGCATTACATTGTTTACGTCAGGGTCATCATTAAATAAAAAATCCACAATAAGTTGTTCCATAGTACTGTTTTAAGTTAAGTACTTGTTAGATTATTATATTAAAAAGTATCAAAGTATTATTTGCAACAGGTAAAATATTTATTTTTAAGAACTAAACCAGCAATAAATTAAACTTGTTTACATAAAACAAAAACATTAAACATTTTAATACATATAAAATAATCATAGCTAACTAAACAATATATTATATGCATGTTAGAATAAATAAATTCAACACTCCCACATATTCTAAGCTGCATTTAACATAAATATAACATTTTAAGATTATTTTAATCTACAGTATTTCAAACATAATATGTCATACCTAACATAGTTCTAAACTTATCAAATTTGTAAAAAGATAATGCCTTAGTGAAAATATCAGCAATTTGATCTTCACTTGGTACAAATTTAACATTTAGTTCATTATTTTCATATTTTTCCATCCAGCTTATGCATTCAGGGAAATTTGAATTGCTGCACGTTAGCATAAAACAGCGTATTTCTGCTGTTTTGCAGCTGCTGGCCATCCCTGAATGCGCCCATTATTGTCAAAATAATTTATTCTATAAAGGATTAGTCAAGTATAATAAACTACCTGCTGATGTAGAAAACAGTGAATCTCTATTGCGTTTTAAAATAAAATGTAAGAATTTAGTTTATAATATTATAGTAGCTTATCTTTTGTGTTTATTTAATGTATGTATTTTTGTTAGCTGTGAGCTATTAAATAAACTTATTATTATTATATTGACAGCAGATTTTGGGGTACAAGTGATAATATGCGAAAAATTTCTATTCGTCCTATAGCTCTTTCAACATGAATACGTGCTCTTGCAATGTTTCTTGTTTGGATTACCTGCTCTGCTGTAATTAACTGCGGCTATAGTAAAAATGGCGGAATATTTAAAGAAACCCCAACTAGCAAAAGATCATTAATTAAAAAGCCTTTACCCGCTAGAATCAGGTCTCCTGCTTCAAAAATTTTCAAAACACCACAGTACCCCACAATGGTTTTGTCAGATGTAGATCCTGGCTACAAATCAGAGACATAGGTTACAGTACCATTTAGGGAAACACCAACTGGACCTTTTAAAGCATTCCGGTGTTTGTAGCTACTGTACAATTCTTTTTGTTTCGACATAGAAGTCTGACGTTCTGCAAACATTTCAATACAGTCAATTATCATCCGGGAGAATAAAGCAAAACAAGAAGGTAAATTTGCTTCATTGTCAAAACGAGATGGCACATTTGCCATTAATATTTTGTAAATGGTTTCGTGCAACAAATGCAGCCAAGTAATAAAAATATTCGAAACTGTGGCTGTTGAAACTTTGAAGCGATAATTTCTTCTTTAGTGCAAAATAAATATGTTTTTCAATAGCAAGCGAGCTAATTGAAACCGAAATTGTAAACGAAGGAAAGGTGTGAAGTGGGTTTGCTGTAATACAAATTAAGGAATGGAAAATATTAACAAAGGAGACAACGGCACGCGGTGTTCCCAAGCGGTCACCCATCCAAGTACTGACCGCGCCCGACATTGCTTAACTTCGGTGATCGGACAAGAACCAATCAATCAATCAACAAGAACTTTATTTACATTAAATCGGCTATATACAAGATGCATATAAGTACAAATCAGGTTGGAATAGTTTGCAGTTCCTATTAATTAATTAGCTTACCTACAACATTTGCTGCTAAAATTTGTGTTTCAATTTATGGTTTTGGCTGGTGTGTATTAATAAAATACACTTATAAAAATATCCTTCAACTATGGTATGCTATTTACAAACTGTAATTTTTTACAGGAAAAATGTGCAAAAACCTGTACATGTGCGGTCGCCCTTAGGAGCATGTACTTTCTGTTGTTAGGTTTTTTGTGATACTTTAATTTATTGCTGAAAAATGGGGAGGTTTTGGTATGGTATTCTGTGTTTAATTTTAAAGGGTGTATTGCGTTGACGGATGTTTGTTATGTTTTGTATGAGCGGGTTTGTGTTGTTTTGTGTTGTTTGTGTTATATAAAATTTTTGTGATTGTTCCATTATGTACTCGTCGATGGGTTGGATTTCCGCAAGTTGATGCAGGGTGTTAATCCTTATGTATCTATCCTTGTTAAGTATGAGCCTAAGGCACTTGTGCCGGTAGACCCTGAGGGGTGTTATGTTGGTTTTGGCAGCGTAGCACCATACAGGAGCCGCGTACGTTAGTATCGGTCTTATTATTGTTTTATAAATGATTTTCTTATTGGGTACGCTTAATTTACTATTTTTGGCCATTAGTGGGTAGAGTAATTTTAATGTTCCTGCTGCCTTTTGGATGGTTTTAATTTTGTGCGCTTTGTACGTGAGTTTGCTATCGAGGTTCACGCCGAGGTATTTCACTATTTTTTGAGGTATTATCTTCTGCCCGTAAACTGTTGGCAATTGAAAAATCTTTTTATTGGTATGTTTTTTACTGAAAGTAATGGCTTCTGTTTTCTCTGCGTTGATTTGAATTTTCCATTTTTTGTAATATTTTTCTAATATTTGCATGTGGATCTGTATTTTTTTATGAGCTGTGATAGCGCTGAATGAATGTGTGTAGATTGCCATGTCATCTGCGAAGAGTGCTAGGTTGGTGTTAATTTGTGTAGGTATGTCGTTGATATACAGTAAAAACAGGGTTGGACCCAGGATTGAACCTTGAGGCACCCCTGCTTTTATCTGTCTTATTCCCGAATTCTCATTGTTTACCTGCACATAGAAGGTCCTGTCACTTAAGTACGAATGTAGGAGCTTTATGATCGCTTTGGGATGCTTTTGGTCTATTAATTTGAATAAAATTCCGTCTATCCAAACTTTACCGAAAGCTTTTTGTATATCCAACAATGTCATGGATGTCACGTTGTTTTTATTGAAATTAAGGCTGATATTGCTAACTATTCTCACTACTTGTTGTGTTGTGTTGTGGTTTTGTCTGAATCCAAACTGTGCGTTGTTAATTAATTTATGTTGTTTGATGTGCTTGTTGAGTCTTTTGTGTATGATTTTTTCTGCCACTTTACTAAGTGTATTTAATAGGCTGATCGACCTATAGCTACCCGAATTATCTTGCGACTTACCGGATTTTTTGTAAAATTGTGAATTAAATTTTATTAGATTTAGTATGCGCCCCCACGGCGCCTGCACTTCAATTACTTCAAGGTGTGCATTGTAAAGGTGTTCGCAATGCCAATGGTAACTGCAATGCGATATATGGTGAGAATACCTTCGGATTTGCCTTTTTTATATACCCTTGGTGACAAGTTTAGTTGGAGACAAATCTTACCAAAAATGTGCTGACGATTTCAACAGTATAAAGTTTTATTACTGTTGCTTTGTTTTTTTTTTTATTATGCATACTACTGAGAAAAATATTTTGTAAATCCACAGAATAGTTTTTAGAGCACGTTCATATTTTAAAGTTTATTATGTTATTATGTATGAGTAACAGCAATTACTTAAAGTGTTCTTTTATCTTGAATTTTAAGTGGGAACCCTGTTTTAAGCCTCTTATAATATTTACTACTGAAAACCCCTGTAGTGTATGGAAGGATTAACAACATGCCATGTGGCTCCCAGAGATATATATTTTAAATTTGTCGGAAATTGGACGGAAAGACTAAACAGGGCCATATCTGAGGGAGATTTTACCGGAGCGAAGGTCGCTCAATCTATTCTCGATTCCTATCAAAAGATGAAATCATCCCAGGCCGATAAACTACAAGCTGCTGTTAATTTGGAAACAAAGATCAATAAAAGGAAGAATAACCTTATTACTACCTATATATCTAAAAAAATAAAAAAATAATATTTTCATTATAACATGTTTGTTAATATGTTATTATTAATAAAAATAAATGTTCATAATATTTTGTAATTTTGTGCTTATTCCGTCAATGCTCATGCTCAGCAGCCAGAGCCAAGAGATGATATAATCTTAATACAGATTACAATTCCATTTTTAGATCTTATTGTTTGTGAAATTTTAAATTATCTTTGCAACAAGTCATTTTTTAGTAATTATTTTCGAAATATTAGGTCATTATGTCATTTTTTCTAAATAATAATTTGTTGGAAGCCCTGCTTCTGTGACCAATTTTTATTTTTGTTTTTGTAAGTCCAAATTTGTCGCCGGATTTCTTTTGTTAGCTGTATCATCTCGTCTTTATATTGTTGCTGCTTGGTACGCTGC
Source organism: Hemicrepidius hirtus (assembly GCA_963082805.1). Lineage (NCBI taxonomy): Eukaryota > Metazoa > Arthropoda > Insecta > Coleoptera > Elateridae > Hemicrepidius > Hemicrepidius hirtus. The sequence goes on from OY720161.1 coordinate 14,548,878, forward strand.
CATTTTCTTCTGATCCTATTCCGCTCTTTTATCAGATCTGTGATCTCATTAGGTAGGTTTAGATGAATGCTATTCGTAGGTTTCATTTTAATGGTTGTATTTATTGTTTTTTGAAGTGACTCGGTCAGTTTTTTTGTTTCGGGCTCTAATTTTTCAATATTGCTGATGTCATTTGAAATTTGTATATGGGTATCAAGCACGGTTTTGAAGTGTTTCCAGTCGGTTGCTCCGTAGTCCCAAGATTTTCCTTACAGTGCTGCTTATTTGATGTCCGTGTAGATTGAATATAATAGGATTATGGTCTGAGCTTAGCTCGTCTAGGGTTCCTATTGTACTCATGTTCGTTACATTTTTGTTAATTATAATGTCGATGGTGGTGGGAGTTGTGTTATTTGGTGGTTAATGGGTGTGCTGGTCGGGAAATTGGATTACTACATTATTGTTAAGCGAGTATGTGTATACAGAGTTGCCGTTGCCGTTGTTACGGTGACAGTTCCAGGATGTATGTCTGGCATTAAGGTCTCCAACTATGAGTGCCTTAGACAACAAAGAAATTAAGACCAAAAATGTCGAAAATAATAATCAGATTTATGTACCAATTAATGACTTAAATTATCAAGACCAATTTAAAAATCTACTTACCTATTTCTGCCAACCTAAAAAGAAATACCACTGTTATTTTCCCAGTGATAAATATTATGAAAAATTTTGCGTTTATATTACAACCATAACCAATGAAAATACACCCACATTTGTTAAATACATTTCACAAGTCATACATCTACTAAGTCAAGAAGAAAAACTTGAAGTAATCAACACCTACCATAACGGAAAGACAAACCACAGAGGAACCAAAGAAACCTGGCAACACCTCAGGAGAAAATTTTATTGGAAAAATATGAAGAATGATATTAAAACTTTTATAAATAATTGTCAAGTTTGTCAACGTCAAAAATATGATAGACACCCTAACAAAGTACCCTTTCACTTAACCGAAACCCCTAATAAACCTCTTGAAATCGTTCATGCGGATATATTCCACATTAACCATAAAATGTTTATTACCTTCATAGATAAATTTTCCCGATTCGCACAAGCTTATCAACTGTCAATAAAGAATTCAACTGAAATTTCCAATAAAATAATTAAATATTTTTCTATTTTTGGAGTACCAAAATCTTTAGTAGTAGACAATGAATTTAACACCTCGATCATAAACAATCTTTTAAAATTACATAAAGTAGAAATTCATCTAACAACCCCGAAACACCACGAATCAAATTCACCTATTGAACGTCTACACTCCACCCTCCTAGAACATTTCAGAATAATTAACGAAGAAAATTCCACGGAAAGTGCAAAAAATAAAATCAGATATGCAATTATTCCATTCCATTCAAAACTAAAATTTACTCCAAGAGAAGTTTTACTTGGACACTCAGAATCAAACAGTCCCTTCCACATGAATATAGAAGTACTTTTAGTTGATAACTATGTTAATTCCCACCAGGAAAAAATGAAATTATTTTATGATAACATTAAAGAAACCAATGTGTTGGAGAAAACCCATGATATCAGAAGAAAAAATCAAAACCGAAAAGATTCAGAGTTTAAAATAGGAGATCAAGTTTACATACAAACGGACAGACGAAACAAAATAAATCCCAAATTTGACGGACCTTTTACAATAATCAAAGTAAATGAAAACGATGTATATACTATCCTAGATAAGAATAAAAGAAACAGGAATGTACATATTAAAGAGTTAAAACGTGTTGCAGATGCAGACTCTGGACAGTCGTTATCGGCATCATCTTAAGTAAACAAGGTGTAGAACCCCTTAACGACAACGGTGTAACAATAATAGATTTAAAAGAGAACCCAGGATTATATCCTCTAAAATTAGGAAATGCAAATGTTCAAGAATCAATATGGACTTTAATAAAAAAAATTAGATTGCAGTCTACTATTGCAAGAATTTCACATTTTGCAAGAAAATGTTAAAACTATACTAACCACATTTAAATCAAAACCAAACGAACAACTTACCTTCTATAAAGGCAGGCTCGATAATTTACACTCAAGTATGGAAATTTTAGTTAAGGAAAATGCTAAAAAATTAAATTACTTATTCCCTGAACAAAAAAGTAAAAGAAGTTTAGCAGACGGGTTAGGCTCTGTATTCAAATTCATAACAGGTAACTTGGACGCCAGTGACGGTCAGAGATATGATAATGCCATATCAAATTTACAAGATAGCAACAAAGCAATTAAAGTAACTATTCAAGAACATATTTCTTTAACTAAAAAGGCAATAGAAAACTTCGAAAATACCAGTTTCATTTTGAAATCTAATCAGGAAATTAATCAAGTGCAGATAGAACAAATGAATTATGTATTAACTAACGAATTAGCACGAACTCAGGATGTTGTTGATATTTATTTATTTATTTATTTAATTGGACAACCAAAACGGGCATACGCCCAATAACAATGGCTTATGCCCTAAACTTAAAAACTAACACACACAAGAAATCAAAACATTAATTATAATAGATTATAGTTATATAATAGGCAATGATCATTATACAATAGAGACTGCAGCGTCGATATTACCCCATACCATATATTATTGCAATGTTTTATTATTAAATGATTTGAATACCAGTTTTTTAAAACTTTGAATAGAAATGTTGAAAATATTTATATTGGTAGTATTGATAAAATAATTTGCAAGCATTGACATTCTTATCATGGGCGAGCTTTTTCGTACATCAGTGCGATACGATGGTACATGCAGTATACACCGTGGCCTTGTTCGATATGCAGGTACGTACAAACTCACCAGGGTTAGTAATTTTGGACAGTCTATTCTATTATTAAGTAGCTTACACAAAAACAACAAATCGGTAATATCTCTACGATGGTATAATTTAAGCAATTGAAATTCGCGCCTTATTCTATGGAACGAATCGTAAGCAGGATAAAATCCATACTTTTTAAAATGAACGTATTTTAAAAATTTGTTTTGAACCGTTTCGATTTTCATTGAATTGGTTAATACAGAAGAATTCCATACATTAGATGCATATTCGAGTTTAGATCTTACTAATGAATTATATAGTATAATTATGGGTTTAATTAATGTAAAATTCCCCGTGTTTCTGATTAAAAATCCTAGGTTTTTTAAAGAGCTGTTAACTATATAGTCAATATGTTTGTCCCATTTTAAATTATGATTAAATAACACTCCCAAGTCTTTAACGTGACCTTCTCTCTGAAGAATATTTCCATTCATGGTGTAATTAGATAAAAGTGGTTGCTTATTTAAGGTGTAGGTCATAACTTTACATTTATCAATGTTAAAGAACAGTTTATTGTTGTTACTCCAATCCACTAAAGCATGAATATCCTTCTGAAATAGTGCTACATCAGTGGAGTCGCGGATTGCTTTAAACATTTTAAGGTCATCCGCAAACATTAAACTATGCGATTGTTTGACACATGAAGGTAAGTCATTAATAAGAATAAGAAACAATAGCGGTCCAAGATTACTACCCTGTGGAACACCTGACGGTATTAAATACTGATCTGAATTGCAACCAAACAAGCTAACAAATTGATATCTATTCTGAAGGTATGACTTCAAGAGGGAAGTCAATTCATTTGACATTCCCATTTCATACAATTTTTTAAGTAAAATATCATGGTTGACTGTATCAAAAGCTTTAGCAAAATCGGTGTATACTACATCCATCTGACCACCACTGTCAATAATTTCACTCACATAATTTGAAAATGTTATTAAATTAGTGTTGACCGATCTACCTTCGAAAAACCCGTGTTGCTCTGTCACTATACTATTTTTTACATGATAAAAAATTTTGTTATACAGAATTTTTTCAAAAATCTTAGCTGGTACTGATAAAATTGAGATAGGCCTATAATTTTTTATATCACTTTTATCACCGGACTTATGTATAGGTGTAACTCTAGCAACTTTGAATTTGTCCGGGAAGATGTTAGATTTCAAAACAAGATTATAGAGTAACGTAAGCGGAAATTGCAGAATCTCCCAACATGCTTTAAATATATAGCACGGTATTAAATCTGGCCCTGCCGATTTCTTTGGTTTTAAGGATTTTAACGCTTTAGCTACTTCATCGATTTCAACAGCTCCTATGTTAAGAATGTCCAATGCAGGTTGATTGGATTCAGATAAAATCGTATTTAAATCATAATGTGATCCACGAGTGTATACAGAACTAAAGTACTCGGCAAACAGTTCGGAGGCTTGTGCACAGTTATCACCAACTTTGCCTTGATAACAGTATGATTGGTTTGTTTCGCAATCTTTTTTCATAATTTTTACATAGTTCCAAAACTCATTTATATTTACATTTAAACTGTTTTCAATCGATGCAATGTAATTTTTGTGAGCCAACAGCACATTACGCTTTATTACTTGACGAAGTCGTTTAAACTCTTGCTGATGGTAATGAGACTTGCCTCTATGTCTATGATGATACTTTTTTTCTTGATATCGGTAATTATTTCTTTGGTAAACCATATCGGATACCTACTTTTGTTGTTATTTTTGCGTCTAACATGGGGGACAGATCTTTCGATAACATTGTACATAATTTCATAGAATTTATCGACAGCTGCATTTACATCATTGTACCTATGTAATACTTCCCATTCGGCATTATAAAGTAATTGATAAAGTAAGTTAAAATCAGCGTGCTTAAAATTGTAGCTTCTTACTGGTATAGTATCATTTGTTACTGGTTTGCAATATTCGAAATGTTTAGTTATTGATAAAGCAGGGTGGTATAAGTCAATAGGCACCAGAGCATGCATCTGTCGATCCACGCTAAGTTCAAAACTACTGATTACTAAATCCAAGGTTTTATTTTCTGAATTGCGTATATTATTATACATTGTGAGATTTAAAAAATTCATAAATTCAGTTAGACATTTAACTATCTCATTACCATTCAGCAGATCCATAGAGTTAGTATTAATTGAAGGTATATTGAAATCACCGACAATAATTACATCGCTATTTAGTAGAAGTGGAATATTTTCTAACATATTAAAGTATTTCTGGTAAATAGAAAGCGAAGATCTTGGAGCAAAATAAACAGTACTTATCACAATAACTTTGCAATATACATTGACTTTAACTGTTAAAGTTTCAAGATTATTATCAGTTATAATTAGTTCTGACTTAAATTGTTTATTAATTGCAATTAAAACGCCGCCTCCTTTCACTTTCCCTGTGATAATTTTATTTCTGTCACACCGATACACACTGTAACGTGTGTCAAATAATTCAGCATTGTATATATCGGAATCCAACCAGGTTTCATTCAATACAATACCATCATAATCTTCACTTGCAATGTTATTAAAAAGAGTGGTACTCTTTGTTCGAAGACCTCTAACATTTTGATAATACAGATTAAATTCCTTGAACTTCATAATATCAACTTACAATAACTATATTGGTTATAAGGAAATACCAACACCACACATAAACTCAAATACCTATTACTGCCGTGCCGCTAGAATTAACGGCAGGTAAAGATAGACAGTAGTATAGTATTAATTAATGTTTTGAAAACAAAAGACAAGAAAAAAAAATAGATGAACACAAATAGAAAAAAAACTATAAAAATAAGAAAAAAAAGAAAAACAAATTATTATTTAACAAATAACGAAAATAAAAAAAAAATTATGACTGCAAGCTTACGTATTTGCACTTGATAGATTATACACTCACTACCTATTTATAAATATTGATCAAAATCGCTGGCCGTTTTAATATACACCTTTTTATCACCTTTATCCACTATAATAACGCCATCCCTAGTCCACACATTCTTGTACCCAAAATGATCACAAGCACTATTTAATAGACCCATGCGTTGTTTTGTAAGATCCTCTCGAATAAGAATTCCTGAACCTTTTAGATTCTTTTTAGCATTGAAAATGCGTGATCTGGATTGGTAACTCACAAATTTCACGATGATTCCTCTGGTTTTTTGGGCTTTAGCCACTCCAACCCTATGGCATCTGTCAATAGACTCTGCAGTAATTTTCACTCCCAGTTTCTTGTCAAATAAATCCAGAATTGAATCCATAACATTATCGACGGTTTCGTTTGGCTTTTCCTTAATGCCAAAAATCCTTATACCAAGTTGATCCACACTACTTGAGAGAACTGCATTCTCCTTCTCCAGATGCAATACTGTTTTTTCCAGTTGATTGCATTTTTGTACCAATTGTTGAATTTGTGGCTGGATATTCGATACCACGATGGTAGAGATTTTCTCTGCAAAAACCTTTAAGAACTCTTCATCAACAAGTTGTTCTTTGATGTTTCTGACGACGACAGCTTCCACATCTTTTAACTGACCTTGAGTAAGAACCATGATTTATATTATCAACACCAGATTGACAAGAAACAAGGAACAACTGCAATATATATCTCAGAGCAAATGCAAAGAACACCTAACCACTACGAATGCACATAGCAGAATATGTATAGCTTGCAAACCCAAATTATATCTTTGTTACAGTTATTGCTTACCACTTTGAACACTTTGGAAAACGCCTTAACATTTTCTAAGATAAACACTTTTCACCCTTCAATCATTGAAATTGAAGATTTAATGTTAGAAATAGATAATATTAAAACCCACCTGAATAATCAGTACCTAATTACCTTTTCCTAACGAAATCAATAACATTGCCTATTACGAACAGATATTAAATATAAAAGCCCATAGAAAACATAATGTATTAGTTTTCATTATTGAAATACCTTTAATTAAAAACCAACAATATGATTATTATAAATTAATACCACTACCCGTATTTGAAAAAGAAACAAACTTGTTCCACTTAGAGCCGGTTGCACCACTTTCACTTAGTTGTTAAGTGTCGCTTAACTAATTATAGGTGATAGATACGGGTTGCACCCGTACACGTAGGTAGTACTTAACTGCCAAGTGACACTTAAATTTTAAGCCGAACATTTCTGTAGCTTAACCACAATTTAACCTCAAAAATTGTGTAATAGTACCTAAAACATAACCTAAAAACTGTGTTGGTTGTGTGTAATGGATGCGTTTTTGGATAACGATTTAATTGAGGACGATTTAGAAGTAATGGAACTAGTAGAAGTAGGAATTCCCAGACAAGTGTACCAACGAAATGATCACTATAATAATTTGAGTGAAGAAGCGTTCTTTATTAGATTTCGCTTGACAAAAGCAACAACTATACAAGTTTTAAGAGAAATAGAGCATAATATCGAATTCCCATATGACAAGTAAGTTACAATAAACCTACCCTTTATGCCACGGGCAATCATTTACTCAGTGTGGCTGATTTTGGAGGTGTACACAAATCAAGTGCATGTAGAATAGTAAGACGGGTATCGGAAGCTATAGCCTCATTGAGACCGCATTACATAAAATTGCCATGGACAGCGCAAGATATTGCAAGGGAACAAATTAATTTCTATAGAATTGCAAGGTTCCAAAACGTAATTGGGGCAATCGATGGAACCCATGTGAAAATACAGTCACCCGGAGGAGATGATGCAGAAATTTTTCGCAATCGTAAACAATATTTCTCCATTAATGTACAAGGAGTTTCCGACTTGAATATGCGGTTCTCAAATATTGTCGCTAGGTGGCCTGGGTCGTCACACGATGCTACCATTTTCAATAGCTCATCGTTACGAGCAAAATTTGAAAATGGATTCTATAATGGTGCTGTTTTATTAGGTAAACTTTCATTTAACATGTATTTTCTTGGAAATAATAAACTCGTATATTTTTAGGTGATAGTGCGGGAGTCTTGTCGGAGAAGCGGCCAAGGAAGGTCGATTATTCGGTGTGAGAAGCAATTCCAAAATTGTGAAGTTTTATTATTAAATTATTATTAAATTATAATAGTTATATTTAAACAGTGACATTTCGAATCATCGTAGTAGTGAAACCGGCGATAAATCCTATCGCGCGGCCTTCGCGCTGCGATATAGGTGTTTTCTGTAAGTAAACAATATTTCCTATCTACGTACATTATGAACCGAAATATATGCGAACAAAAAGACGGTAGACAACAGTAAAGCTAGTCGGGCTCTCAAAATAGCCACAAATAATAATGACATCGGCTTAGCAAATAATCAAGCTAATACAAGCATCGATATAGACAAACATACCTATCTCGAACCGGAGGTAATTGTGATTGATAATGGACAACTCTCACAAACCCAACAAGAGCAATCGCCAACTGGTAAGAGAAGTTTGAACTCACCTGACGGAGATAATGTCTCCAAGAAATACCTACTTGATAATGCAAATCTAGTACAACAAAATAGATATTATTTACCTGAAAACAGTATTGAGATACAAGAGCAGGTCATTCCGCCGCCGGCAAAGAACAGACCAAAATTAAAATCCCTCCCATATACCTACATAATGCGAATAATTACCAACAGGTAATAAAAGAAATTAAAGATAACGTTCAGAAGCAGGATTTCTCAACTAACTACAAAGGAGTTTTCTTACGTATTAATCTCACAAGTATTGAAGACTACAGACAGCTAACGAAATTCTATGCAGATCACCACGTTAAGTTCCACACTTATAAAGATCCAGAAAATGCCATCCTCGAAGTTATCATACGCAACTTACCGCCAGCGATAAGCACTGCAGAAATCGAAAACGCCCTAAGTGACAATAATATCCATGTAACAAACGTGACACGTATGCTCAAAAACAAAAACCACTACCACTAGTAATAGTCCAGTTACCCAAAGGTGGAAATTCATTAGATATCTTTAAAATAACAAAACTTCGCTACTGCATAGTCGAAGTAGAACCTACACGCAAATCCAAAACAATTCCGCAATGTTATCGCTGCCAACGCTACGGTCACACAAAAAATTACTGTGCCCTAGACCCAAGGTGTGTCAAATGCACCGGCGATCACTTATATAGTGAATGTCCTAAAAATCCGAAAGATCCCCCACAGTGCGTGAACTGTGGATTGAACCACTCAGCCAATTACAAAGGTTGTCCATATCTGGCAAAAATACTAGAGAAACAAAAACAACAATTTCAAATTCACAAAATTGAACCCCAACCAACTCCAAGAGCAGAATTGAAACCCCAAACAACAAAATCCTGGCCAAAGCTACCAACAACTGCTACAGAAAATATTGAATCTTCCAATCGCCCAACACACACAATTCATCACAAAACATTGATACAGACAATCCACTCAATAAAATCATACAAGAAATAATTAAGCTCATTGTCCCATATATTAAAACATTCATTGTATCACTAATTCCAAGCCTCATTACAGATGTTACTAAGTAATCAACGGATAATTGCTAATTTAACAATTGTAAACTATAATGCAAATGGTATAAAACAACAAAGATCTTTATTTATTGAATTTTTGTTGCGCTACCAGGTCGATATCGCTTGCATAAGTGAAACGCACTTAATTAAAAATGTACCATTTACGATACCTGGATTTAATGTACTTCGCAATGATAGAGAATCCTGTAAAGCTTCAGGCGGTGTAGCAATAATAATTAAAAAGAACGCAAACGCAGTACAACTACAATTGCCAAATATGCACAGCCTAGAAGCTGTAGGAGTAAAAATCAAGCTTAATGATGAAAGTAATTTGAATAATAACAATAATAATAATAATAATAATGGTCTTTATTCCAGTTAGAAGTATTACTACATTTTATATACATATTTATATATAACCTAGACAAACTACTCAAATGAAAAAATAAAAACGTAGATAATAATTACTAAAAGGAACCACAAGGTGGCAGTTCAACATTGCAGAGTGACTAGTTGATCTTCCACTACGACCTTGGCACGAAAAAGCAATATGATTAGTTAAAAACATCCCAATAACGCAGATAAACTAAATTAATTAACGGAGAGAAATGCCTAGAATTATCTTAAATAATTAACTTAACCTAAAATTCTGTGATAAATAATAAGAGTAAAAGTTGATAAAGTAGTACATCAAAAGGAGATATAAGAAATTAAAACTCATAAGCTTCTTTTTTAATAACAAAGCCAAAATAATTATTTGTTTCAAGTTTCAGGTTTAACGCATTCGTTGTTCACCCAAGAGTTGCGCACGCAACTTCGAAGAAAACGAAGTGACGGAGAGAGATAAATTTATCTTCAAACCATTGTAAATTTTTGATATCTCATAGGAAAAACTTTGTTCAAATAAAGTGGTTCTATGTATTGGAGGAATAATGCTAACTTTATATCTTAAATTTAGATTATGGACGCCACTTCGAAAAGTAATTTTATTATACAGATACTTTGGTTTCTGTTTTAAAATTATTTTGTGATAGAAAACTGCACATTTCAAATAGCGTCTATCCGACATATTAAGCCAGCTCAATTCGTTTAATTTGTAGGAGACATGATCATATTTTCTGATACCAAATATGAGACGAATGCAAGAATTTTAGACCCTTTGAATTTTACTGCATGTATCACGATTAATAGCAGAGCCATAAATCTCACTACAGAAACTAAAGTGTGAGAGAACTAAGCTTTCACAAAGTAGAACTTTAGTACTTATAGAGAGATACTCTCTATGAGGATAAATTAATTTTATACTTGCATACGCTTTTTTTATGCAATTATTTATATGTTTTTGATATTTGAAGGTGTTGTCCATAGTTAGCCCCAAATTTTTACATTCTGTTTTGATAGGAATACTGGCATTATTGATTGTTAAATTAATATCTTGCAATTGTACAACTTCGGCAGCGTTTCCAAATAGCACAATAAGTGATTTATTTGGGTTTAATAATGAGTGTTTAATAGATACATCAGTGATTGAATTTAAGTCAGTTTGAATCTTTCCAATAGAATTAGCACGGTCAATTAAAGGAAACGAATAATAAAGCTGAGTGTCATCAGCATACATGTGGATTTTGCACGTGGATAGGTATTTGTGAAAGGTGGATGTATATAACGTAAACAATAAAGGACCTAAGATTGAACCTTGTGGTACACCTTTAACGATAGATTTGCACTCAGATATGTCACTTGAAATACGTACGCATTGCTGTCTATCCGATAAATAACTGCTAAGTAAATCGCGAGCAGCAACCGAGAATCCTACATAATCAAGTATTGATACCAAAATTGTATGATCAATGGTGTCGAACGCCTTACTGAAGTCGAGAAGTACCAATACAGTGACATTGTTTTGATCACGTGCACACAATATATCATCTGTTACACTTAACAACGTTCTACAACAGCTGTAGTTTGGTCTAAAGCCTGATTGTGTATCAGGGATAATATTGTATCGGTCAAAATAAACCCGCATTTGTGAACTAATATTTTTTTCTAGAATTTTCGAAAAAGTGGGAAGTAAGCTAATAGGCCTAAGGTCTTTATACTCAGTGGGGTTAGGGATCTTAGGTATAGGCACAACCACAGCTGTTTTCCACTGAGATGGGAAAACGTTTTGCAGTAAGCAGGAATTGAGAATGTGTGTTAGATACGGTAATATAAAGGGGACACAGATTTTAATGATATGAGCATTGATAACATCTGCACCTGTTGAATTGCTTTTGAGTTGTTGTGTCATTTTTAAAACTTCAAATTCACTGACTGGGAGAAATTCTAATTTATTACTGCCAGGAATGAGTTGATTATGTTTGTAAAAATTGACTAGATCGGTAATATTAGCGGTGACATCAGGCACACTATCTATGAAAAATGAGTTAATTTCATTGGCATCTTGCAGTTGCGCAGGGAGGTTACGCATTTTGCCTCGAGTAACATCCAAGGATTTCAATTCAGTCCACATTTTTTTGGAATGCTGGGGATTAAGTACGTATAAGAAGTAGGCGCGTTTTTCAGATTTTATAGTATTGTTAGTCAAATTACGTATAGATTTTTAATACTCCCAATGTGCTTGAGATTTGGATTTTAAAAATTTAGACAAGGCTTTTTTCTTAAGAGAGATGAGCAATTTGACGTTATCAGTGAACCGTGGAACTTTTTTTCTTAGTAATTTTAACTTTTTTCAAAGGAGCAATTTCATTAATTATACTCATAACATGTGCATTGAGAAAGCCTATTTTTTATCTACGTTATTTATGTGGAATATTTGCTGCCATGGTACCCTTTGCATAGCTTCATTAAAACGGTAAATATTAAAGTTCCGAAAACATCTAAACGTTTTGAATTGGACAGTTTTAGGCTTTTTTATATTTAAACAACAATATATTGATTCGTGATCAGCGAAATTGGTATTCAGAACTCCACAGCGTGCGACACAACTCTCATCTGAAATTAATATCAAATCCAGTAAGGACTGTCGGCTGCCTGAAATGCGCGTCGGTTCGGAGATAATTTGGCTGATTGCAAGTGATTCCGTCATGTTAGTAAAATACTTTGTCATAGCATCGCCAGTCATGAGCAAGTCTATATTCATGTCACCAAGGCAAGCAAACTTATCAGTAGCAGCAGCGACGAGTACACACGATTGTTCTAACTCATCACAAAAAAGCTTATAGTTTATTGTTTGGGGTCTATAGACAACACCAATACCAAATTGTAGTTGATTTATTTTTATACAAAGCCAGATTTGTTCTACAGCATCCGTCGTTTTAATAACAGTGTAAGAGAACGAATTTTTTAAATAAATACAGACTCCCCCCGCATGCCCTAATCGATCACATCTAAGTAAATTATATCCGTCAATCGAGATAGAATTACTAGATATATCTTTATGAAGCCACGATTCACTCACTCCGATTATATCATAGTCAGAGTTCGTAACAAAGTTTTTGAATGCGTTAAACTTTGAAACAAGGGATCTAATGTTAACATGCAATAGTTTCAAGTTATTCATATTGATATTAGAAGCTAAAATATATCGGTAAAATTATACATTTTTATAAAAATTGTTTGAATAAAATAAACCAAAAGATATAACTAAAACTCAGCTACAAAAACAAAAATGTGTTCTATTGATACTTGTATCGACAAGGTTATGAACGTTAAATAAATGTTAAATGGAACCGCCAGTCGTTGACATTATTTGAGAACTAATAACTTTATTTAAGTCCTTGTGAGATGATATACGTGTTATTTTATTATTAGTTTTTATGAAGATGTTACCTTGCATGGTCCACACTGATCTGATACCTAACTTAATTGAGGCATCCCGAAAAAAGTTGATCATATGCGCGTACAAACAGCCCAATAAGAAATTCAATCAGCAAGATCTAAGAGCAGTATTCTCAATCAATGAGCCGGTAGTACTGGTTGGCGATCTAAACAGCAAAAACACGTTGTGGGGATGCCGTACCAATAATCCGAGCGGAACAATCTTACAAAAATACGCTGCCGAAGATGCGGTCCTCATTTTAGCACCTACCGAACCAACCTATGTGCCACTTCGAATAGACCATCAACCAGATATACTGGATATTCTCCTTTGCAAAAATTTTAATAGATGTATTAGACAAGTCGTGGTAACCGAACTTACTTCTGACCATCTCCCAGTATTAATCTCGTTTGATCAAAACATAAAACTAATTAGCAAATTCCCTAGGCTAATTAAAGGACCGGTCAACTGGGATGATTTTCGTAATGTTCTTGACAACCAACTCAAATGTCCTACTAATATAAACACAAGTCAGTGTATAGATAAGTCTGTAGAAGAACTGACTCAGGCAATTAAGAACTCAATTGAAAAAACAACAATCATCAATAATAGACAGCACAATGCAACTCCTGAACAGGGCCACATTATCTATTAAAACTGATAAAGGAGAAAAATAGAACACGAAGACGATGGCAAACAACACGTAATCCACACATCAAAGTTGAATTAAACAGACTTACACATCAAGTAAGAAAAGAAATTGATAAGTACAGAATTGATAGGTACCAGAGCTATCTCCAAACCTTACAACCGAATGATGGAACAATGTGGCAAGCTACTAAAAAAATTCTGAAAAAGCCCCAAATAATCCCAGTTATAACAGTAAATGGAGAAAATTATGAAACAGACCAACAAAAATGTCAAGTATTTTCAGAAAAATTGGAAGCTACGTTCACTACTAAGCCAACTATAGCTAACCAGGAATTTGTTAACCAAACGAACGAAGTCACTCAAAATCTCAATCATACACAAGCTGTGTTCGACAACCCAGTTTCACCTTTAGAATTGAAGCATTATATTAGCAAGCTGCCGCCTAATAAAGCCCCCGGTCATGATTTGATAACCAACAACATACTAAGAAATCTATCAAAGAAATGCCTTGTATACCTAACAATAATTTTCAACGCCTGCTTCTACTTAGGCTATTTCCCTGAAACATGGAAAAAGGCCCACATACTCCTTTTCAACAAACCTCGAAAAAATCCCCAACACACCGAAAGCTACAGACCAATTAGTTTACTACCAACACTATCGAAGATATTGGAAAAAGCAATACAAACACGCCTAACAGAATTCTTAACAGCAAACTCCATACTCCCAATGTTTCAATATGGCTTCAGAAGCAAATATTCAACCACCCATCAATTACTTCGGCTCACCCAGAAAATCGAGGAAGGTTACGAAAACAAAAAATACACTACTATACTATGTTTAGATATAGCACAGGCCTTCGATTCGGTGTGGCTAAATGGCCTCATACTAAAACTGACGCAAATTAATCTTCCAGGGTACCTGCTTAAAATTCTAATATAATTTGTTTCGGACCGTAAATATGCCGTAAGAATCAATTCAACCCTTTCATCGTGGAACAATATTAGAGCAGGGGTACCTCAAGGTTCAGTACTGGGCCCTACTCTGTTTAATATATTCACGCATGATATAGAAGAACCGATGGGCATAGAACTGGCCATGTTTGCCGATGATACAGCCTTAATAGCTCAGAGTGACAACCTACAGAATGCCATTACAACTCTTCAAAATGGTATTAATCAACTATTAAAGTGGTACGAAAGGTGGTGCATAACAATCAACCCAGCCAAGACAGAGGCGAAGATATTTACATTAAAAAGGTACACCAACCCAACACAGATAACAATTAATGGTCAAATCATAAAATGGAACCCAGCCGATAATGCAATACTTAGGCCCAACTGCACCGGTTACACTTAAATAATAAGCGTCGCTTATCTCCCCCTTAAAATTTAAGTGACCTGCACCGTCACAAAACTGCAGCTTAAAGTTCCCTAAGCTTCACTTAGTATAAGCCGAGGAAGTAGTAGGGTTTAACTGACAATCAACGGGTTTTTGTCGTTGTGTTAACATCATTATTTGCATAGTGCACGCTAGTTTCAAACTTTTCCGGATCATAAAGGTATAAGGTATTACAAACGATGGAACTGATGTTGGAAGATGATATAATGGAAGAAGATGTAGATGAAATGGAAATTATTGAATACGGTATACCTCGAAACATTTACACGAGGGTTCATCATTTCTACAACCTGGATGACAACACGTTCTTCAAAAAATTTCGTTTGACAAAACATACGGCTATGTTTGTTTTGGAATTAATTGAACATAGGCTTGAATTCCCAACTGAAATGTAAGAAACAATCCACTACCCACAAGATTTATGGTTAAAACTCGTTATGTTGCTTTCTAGAAATCGGTGTATATCTCCTCTTAATCAACTTCTAACTGCATTACGATTTTATGCAACTGGAGCTCATTTGGATTGCATATCAGATTTTATGGGGATTCACTCCACAACTGCTGTCCGAATTATTCCCAAAGTTAGTGCTGCCATTGCGCTCCTGTATCCCCAATTTATTAATCTACCTATGACTGCTGAGGAACAAAGAACTGCAAAACGAAACTTTTATGAAATTGCACGTTTCCCTAATGTGATTGGAGCTCTAGATTGCACTCATATAAAAATATTATCACCCGGTAAGTTGTTTTAATGTTGATAGTGAGCTCATATTGTATTGAGATCGACATTTTCAATTATTAAACAGGGGGAAACGACGCAGAAATCTATCGTAATCGAAAGAATTACTTTTCGATTAATGTGCAAGGTATTTGTGATGCTGAAAGCAAGTTTATTAATGTGGTAGCGAGGTGGCCAGGTTCTGCCCATGATACAACCATCTTTAACCACAGTAACATTAGAGTTATGTTTGAAGAGAACCCTGCACTGAATAACTGTGTTATATTAGGTACGTATCTACTTAAATAAATTTCAGCACTTTAGAATCTAAACTAAACCATCTACAACCGTATTTGTAGGTGATGGTGGATATCCAATTAAGACATACTTATTAACTCCATTACTGCATCCTAATACCCAACCTGAGCAACTTTACAATCAGTCTCAGATTCGAACTCGTAACAAAATAGAATGCGCTTTTGGGATTATAAAACGAATGTTTCCAGTGTTAGCATATGGGTGCCGATTAAAAGTACAAACGACGTTGAGTATTGTTGTTGCCACTTCGGTTCTGTACAACGTTGCAAAAACTAGAAATGACCCTGAACCACCGCTAGATAATGTAGAACGAGAAAGATTACAGGGTTTGATTGACCAAGGAAATATTCCCCAGGTACCAGTTAATGATGCGGGCGCAAACAACGATTATAATTATCGCAATCGTTTGATCCGCGATTATTTTGCTGCTCTTAATTAGTTGTGTTACAAAGTTTTAAGAATAAAAATGTCTTTAGTATAACAAACGATTTTTAGTTAAGCAGCACGAGAAAACTACATAAATGTATAATATTACAAATTAAACGCACAGAAAACTGAAAGATCTGTATTCATATTCAATACTAATTTTCCAAGAACAATAAAACAAATTTCATTTATTAATTATTAAATTAAATTATTAAAAATATTGATAACACAAATTTAAATATCAAGTGAAGTTTTGAGTCTTTTAAGTTGTAGTTCCTTTATTTCAATGTCCAATTGTAGCAGCCGTTTCTTCAATTGAAATTCCTCAAGTTCCCGTGTCTCGCGATTTTTCGTTACTTCCAATTGCTGTTGAAAGTACTCAATCTTGATGCGAGCAACATCAGAATACTGCTTCGACAGGAAGCTGGTATGCAAGGGCTCTATAAACTTCGGCCGTCTTCTACTAGACCCTGCGGTTTTTCTTACAGTCAGTTCTTTGGCAACTGGTTCTCGCAAGTCACGGGGGCATGATGTCCCCAATCAATCTAAAGTAAATTTTAGGGAAAAAAAAAGTTAGGTACCTATTTGAAGAAAAAACGTAAGGTACATACATCATTATTATTTGTTTCCTCAAAAGGTAATACAATAATATCGTCTGCGTTAATTGGAAGAACATTTTCAAGAAGGTGGTCGTTGTTATCATCAGGCACAGCTTGGCTGGTGCTAGGATCCTGAATAATGGTCATACCACTGTCCCCATCGAATGGGTTTTCCAAGCCAACAATTGTCTTCCGATTTGTGATATTGAGAATCACCTCCATGCAGGGATCTGTTTTTGGTTCAAAAGAACCTCCACCTGTAGCAAGCATCAGCTTTCTATTTTCCGCTGCTATTTTCCTGACTTCTTTTTTTTATTCTCGTAACATTTTCGTAAGGAGTCTTTATTCCTATAAATTTCAGACCGAGAAGTAGAATTAAACTTGGTTGTTACTTTATCCCAAGCCAAATCTTTTTCTCGCCAAGTAGTTGAATCTGTTTTTTTATTCTCGATTTTTTAGCATATTGGGCTACGATTTCCATTAAGTGTAGTTTTTCTTCGTTACAATTCGTTTCCATTTCGAATTTTTTTTTATTGAAGTTGAAAAGTTTAAATTTTCACTATAAAATACCACTGAACTGTAAAACACACACACATAACCTTAATAAACAAAACTAATGTCAAACATTGCCAATTGTTTGATCATTTTTTATAAATATCCCTAGACGACTAGAGTTTAATTAAGCGGCACTTAGTTTTTAACGGTGCAGTCCGTCGGTCCAGCTTAGTTTAACTAGAGCTTAGCTAAGCGGGACGCGTAAGTGTAACCGGTGCAGTTGGGCCTTAGGTGTATATCTTGATCAGAGACTTTCATGGGGATATCATATAAATCGTAAGCTGAATGAAGCATACTCAAGACTTGGCATGTTATACCCTATAATAAACAGAAAAAGCTCTCTAAAAATAAACTGTGGCTTACTAATACACAACTCCATCTTAAGACCTATACTTACATATGCGTGTCCAGTATGGTGCGGTGCATCGCAAACGCATATCCGAAAGATGCAAGTATTTCAAAACAAAGTGTTACGGATAATAACCAGTGCTGACTGGTTTGTGCGAAATACACAACTACACTATGAACTTAATCAACCAACAATTGAACAGTTTATTAAAAATACGTGTACTAAGTTTTTTACAAATCTACATCTATGCCCAAGCGCGCAAGTGCATCAACTTGGAAAAATAAATATACATGTCAGACTAAAACGTCGGCTACCACAAGACAGTTTTGTGTAGCATAAATGAAAGACCAAATTATCTAACACAATAATATTAATTGTTTCATTGTAAATATTTATCTTAGTTCTAAATTTAATTTCATTTAGTTAAGCTCAGCTCTGTATATAATTCATACAATTTTACTGTTGTAAATATTCAGTTATGTTTCGCTGTTCTGTATAATAATTCAACACAACCTTGTATAGCATAAATGTTTGCTGAACAGGCTCTTGTAAATAATAAAAAAAAGGTGATAGTGCATACCCACTGAGGAATTATTTATTGACTCCAATTTTAAATCCGATTGGGAATGCCCAACAGCTGTATAATGAATCACAAATTCGCACCAGAGGTTCGGTGGAAAATCTGTTCGGGATCTGGAAACGGAGATTTCCTGTTCGTGTTTATGGGTGTAGGTTAAAACTTAGCACCACTTTTAACAGTTATAGTTGCAACAGCTATACTGCACAACATTGCAAGAAATATGCACGAAGAGGAACCTAACGATGAAAACATAAATGATATCGAGGAACACATTGCCAGAGGAGACATTCCCAGGCAAGGACAAGCTAATGTCAATGACAACGCCAACATTCGGGCAAATTACATAAATTATTTTGCTCAATTGTAAATTAAAATGTTAAAAATGAAACAAGTACACACTAGTGTGTTTTATTAATAATTCAGTTAGCACAAGGATAATGAATTTAAAAAATACCAATTTACATAATCAAATTAACAAACCCATACCAAACATTAAACAATCACTTTAATTTAATATTTTATAAATCACACATATTTGCTACACTTAATTTTAACTTTTTTATTTGTAATTCTTTTAATTCGTTTTCAACTTCCAAGGAACGTTTCCTTAAGGCACACTCCTCCATTCTTGCCGCATGTTCTTTTCTTTTGGCCTCCTTCTCTTCTTTAATTGCTTTCAATTGGTTCTCTGCAATTTCCATCTTAACCTTTGCCAAAGAGGAGTATGCATCGGAAAGGTGGCTCGTCGATAACTTCGACACAACTGGCCTTCTCCGAGCAGACCAGTGGCTATTGCTATTTTGTAGTTTCTTATTAACCGGGGTTTTGATCTGTCCCGCTTTAAAATCTTCCCAATTAGGCTGTTCTTTAATCGATTGTATGCCCTCCTCTTCAATTTCTTTATTAGATATGTTTATTATATTAACCGATTGTGTCCCCTCCTGTTCCATTTCTTCATTAGATATGTTGATTATATTCATCGATTGTGTGGCTTCCTCTTCCATATAACCCATGACCCCTACATCATCGTCAAAGTGATTTGTTAAACCAGCTACAGTATTTTTATTTCTGAGGGCTAAAGTTAGCTCCTCGTTGGCATCAATGAATCGTGAATATTTGCCACCGCCAGTTTTCAAAATTTGCACTTTGTCATTGCTAGCCTTTTTGCGGATCTCCTTCTTCTTATTTTCATAGCACTTTTTTAACCACTCCGCGGTTCTGTATACGCCATACGTACTCTGTGCATTAAACATTGTGACAATTTCCTTCCACGCAGTAGTCTTCTCCCTCCACGTAACAGCATCCGTTTTCTTATTTTCTAAAGTAGTTTTGAAATCCTGTAGGATAGAAAGCAAAAGATTTACTTCTGCGCCAGAGTAGTTGGGTGTCCTCCCCTTCTTGGTTGGAGCGGAACATTCACCACGTTCTGCCATGCTATAATAAAAATTATTTTTACCAATAAGTACTCTTAAAAAAATAGGTCTCCATTAAACTCACCTTAATAAGAATTTCAAACAATTAACATAAAGGAATATTAATATCACCAAATAACACTTAACAATAACGTTTTAACATGGCACAGCAAGGTTAAAAATTGACATAACTGACGCACAGACCTGATAAAAAACTGCAGCAAAATTAAATACACCAAGTTTTTGCAATGTTGCCAAGTATCCCGAAACCTTGGTTAAGTGAAACTTAAACATGATTGGTGCAACGTAAGTCAGAATTCAAAGTGGTACTTACGTTAAGTGTCACTTTAACAACTATGAGCTTTAAGTGCCGGTGGTGCAACCGGCCCTTAGTAATTCCAACTTATCCCACAATCTTATTTTCTAAAACTACAAGCATACCAGCAAGTCGAGATTGCATTCAAATACATCTTGACGAATATTTTTGCAAAGATCAATTCTCCTTAAGAATACCCAACGATATAGTTTGTGAAACCCAATTCCACACAAAAACTGTAATCCATTATAGTATTCTGTAGCTTGGAGGTTGCTGGCAATGCGCACTGCTCGCGCAGGCGCGGATGAAGCGCGTCATTATTAAGTAGTGCTGAGTAGGGCCTACATGTTTTTATTTTGTTCTGTGTGTGACAGCTTTGATTTAATAAAACCTACCGCTTGTATTTAAATAGTTAGTTTTATTTGGGGAAACAACCCTCGTTGTTAACATCAGAAGTGGGATTATATCCAGCACGCCAAAGTTTAAAAAGGAAAAAGAAAAGCTTGTTCGCGTCGTGTCTGTGAATAAACTTGAATGCCAACAACATGGCGGCAAAACCCAGTTCTTGGAGCGACAGTTCCGATGATGAAGCAACGGTTGGTGTAGCGCCAAAACGACCTAGGGGGCAGCAGCCGTGGCAGGAAACGCTGTTAACGCTTGTGGCCACTCAACAACAACAGTTGGCAGAATTAACGCGCCAAACCACAATGGCCGCCGAGACAACGCCCAGCCGGTCCACAGCGGATGGCGCTATCACGCAAGCGTCAGCCAATACGTCATTCCGGTTACCGGAATTCGATCCGGATACAAGCACATACGCTATCGAAGAATGGCTCAATGGTGCTACCAAACTGAAGGCAGAACTTCATGTAAGTGATATGTTAATGATTGCAAAGGCTGGCGAAGCACTTAGGAACCGAGCCTGTTCGTCGTGATTGGGATGAATTCTGTAATGATCTGGTTGTTGCTTTTCCTGACCGTGAAACACTAGGTGGTCGTGCGTTTAGTGCCGCGACTTTGCGTAGTCGAGACTGCGACTCTCTTAGTGACTATGGTATCCGCAAACTACGGTGTATCAAGCGGTTCCATGCTGGTTTGCCATTTCACACAATTTCAAGCATGGTAGAATACGGGTTGAATCACTCAAGAGTCGCAAACCTCAATTCGCATCCAACAGCCCAATTCAGAACGCTAATTATTAAAACTCCTAGGCCAATTTGATGCTCGTCGTCGTAAGTTTCGATCGGCAACAATTACCCAACCGGCTGAAGTAACACGCGCGCCTAGTGGAACAAAGCGAGAACGAACTTTTGATTCCCGGCAATCCGCAAATGTATTCCGAGGATCCTGTTGTTTCAAGTGCGGTCAGCAAGGTCACCGCCAAGACGTCTGTCGCGTATCCTCGCGAAAACCTGGCAGCTCATCTACACCAGAGTGCGATAAAAAGCGTGAATTAATTCCACCCACCTGTGGGTATTGTACAAAGGTGGAGCATACCGAGAGTAGTTGTTGGAAAAAGCACGGCAAACCCAAGACAGTTCTGCTACTTAAACGTGGCCGTAATTTATCCCGGTCGCCCATTGCTTCATTATTGTGCAATAACAAGGCCATGCCCTTCACGTATTTAGTCGACAGTGGTGCTGACGTGTCAGTTTTGCGAGCAGCTGCAGCTATAAAACTTGGCGTCTCAAGTTCAGTCGACCTCCGCATATTTTCGGGCTTCGGGTCAAAGATTGTTTACAGTCTCGGAACGTGTGATTTAATTGCTGTTATGCCTACCGCAACACTGGAAATATGTTTCACCATTGTAGCGAATGACGTGATTCCCGGAAATTTAGATGCTATTATCGGCTGGGATGTTATTAGTCGTCGGCACGTGCGTGTAGAAAAAGGTGTTGATGGTCTCGAATTACACCATGACCTACTCACTATCCCGAAGTTATTGATACTAAAAAACAGTGACCTAAATTGTCAGGATTGGACGAGCAGATGACGGCAGAGCTACGTGAACTATTACTTGTAAATCGCAATAAAACACCTGATCACATTACTACCGGGAAGTTGACCATTAAATTAACAGACGACATTCCCGTTGCATACCGGCCTAGACGGTTGGCGTACGCAGAACGCATACAGGTTCAAAATATTGTGCGCGAGTTGCTACGCGATGGAATCATCCGTGAAAGCTATTCTTCTTATGCTAGCCCAATAGCAAAATGTGCTCTAAAAAAATGGAGACCTGTGTCGATTTTCGTGACGTGAACAAAAAGGCTGTTAAAGAACGGTATCCGCTCCCACTAATCCTCGACCAGATTGACGCGTTCTATCCACTTTACCACGCTCGACATGAAATCCGGATCAGATGGAAATTGAAGAAAGTTCTAGACACGTCACGGCTTTTGTGACACCAGATGGGCATTTTGAATACAATCGCGTCCCCCTCGGATTTGAAAATGCACCTTCTGCATATCAGAGAGCTATAGACAAAGCATTAGGTAATCTAAAAGGTACAGAGGCCTATGTGTACCTCGATGACATTCTGATTGTCTCAAGAACAATCGAGGAAGGATTTCAGTACTTGCAAAACGTGCTGCATGCGTTATCTGTGGCGGGGTTTTCCTTAAACTATGAAAAATGCATTTTCTTCGCGAAAGAAACGGAGTATCTTGGTGTGGTGTTGGGTCAAGGATCAGTGCGACCAAGCCCAAAGAAGGTAACTGCATTGACTCAGGCACCACCCCCTTCAGACTTAAAAGGTGTGCGACAATTCATGGGATTGGCCGGCTATTTTCGAAGGTTTAGTGAAGGTTTTTCGTTAACTACTGCACCTATATCAGCATTATTACGAAAAGACGAGGTGTTTCAGTGGACTTTTCCATGTGAAAACGCCAGAAACTTAATTATCAGTAAGTTGACTCCAGAGCCAATATTACGCCCCTTTAACCCGAATTTGAGCTGTGAATTGCATACGGGTGCAAGTTCTGTGGGAATCGAATGCTTTTTGTATATCCAACAATGTCATGGCTGTCACGTTGTTTTTATTGAAATTAATGCTAATATCGTTAACTATTCTCACTACTTGTTGTGTTGTGGTTTTGTCTGAATCCAAACTGTGCGTTGTTAATTAATTTATGTTGTTTGATGTGCTTGTTGAGTCTTTTGTGTATGATTTTTTCTGCCACTTTACTAAGTGTATTTAATAGGCTGATCGGTCTATAGCTACCCGGATTATCTTGCGGCTTACCTGTTTTATGGATGGGTATGATTCTTGCATTTTTCCAGCTACTTGGGAAATATTGCAATCTAAAAATCGCGTTAATGATGTAGGTAATCTGAACCTTGGCTTTTCTGGTCAAATTTTTCAGTATGATGTTTTGAATCTGATCGTGTCCAGCGGCTTTGAGAGAGCCAAATGTTTTAATTGTTTGCTGGATTTCATTGGGATTTGTGAGCATATCGATGTAGTCTTCTGCCTCAATGTTTGTAGCGGTTAGATAATTATGCGCGGTGCTGATTATTTGGGTTTGCTCCCCGGTGTCTTGCTGTGTATGTATTTGGTGCACTTGCTCGAACTGCTCCGCAAGAAGTTCCGCCTTTTCGGAGTCGGTGAGACCAGTGCGATTCTGTTGTTTGAGTGTTGCAACCGGTTCAAATTTATTTTTTAGTAGTTTTGTCATTTTTCACAAGCTGTTGTCGGATACACGCAGCTTTTCTAACTTCTGTGACCAATTTTTATTTTTTTAAGTCCAAATTTGTCGCCGGATTTCTTTTGTTAGCTGGATCATCTCGTCTTTATATTGTTGCTGTTTGGTACGCTGCCATTTTCTTCTGAACCTATTCCGCTCTTTTATCAGATCTGCGATCTCATTAGGTAGATTTAGATGAATGTTATTCGTAGGTTTAATTTTAATGGTTGTATTTATTGTTTTTTGAAGTGACTCGGTCAGTTTTTCTGTTTCGTGCTCTAATTTTTCAATATTGCTGATGTCATTTGAAATTTGTATATGGGTATCAAGCACCGTTTTGAAGTGTTTCCAGTCAGTTGCTCCGTAGTCCAAGATTTTCCTTACGTTGTTGTTTATTTGATGTCCGTGTAGATTGAATATAATAGGATTATGGTCTGAGCTTAACTCGTCTAGGGTTCCTATTTGTACTCATGTTCGTTACATTTTTGTTAATTATAATGTCGATGGTGGTGGGAGTTCTGTTATTTGGTGGGTAATGGGTGTGCTGGTCGGGAAATTGGATTACTACATTATTGTTAAGCGAGTATGTATATACAGAGTTGCCGTTGTTACGATGACAGTTCCAGGATGTATGTCTGGTATTAAGGTCTCCAACTACGAGTGCCTTAGGCGCTATGTTTATAAGAGTGTTAATGTCATTGTGTGTGATTTTGTATGTTGGTTTATTGTAGCACGCTATTATATGAGTGTTGTCTTTCAGGCGAATGCACACATGCTCTAGGTTTGAGTTTTGAATTTGCACTTGTTCAAAAGGTACATCGTTTCTTATCAGAACAGCTGCACCGGTGCCCTTATGGGACCAATAAGGATGCATTCATCATATTTTTATTATTCTAAGATAACTTTGTAATTATTTTAATACCTTAACGGCCAAAGCCTTTTCAATTTTTATAATTAACAAAATGCAATTAAAACGATAAAGGGATTCCACTTCCCTTCTCGTATCAACATGGGCTGAAACAGCCCCAGTTTTTCAGTTAGTCTTAGTTCTGCCTTCATGTAAACAATACCTGTAATACTGACTCCAACATTTTTATATAATAAATTTTAATGTTGTAAAAAAATGAAAAGAAATAAAACTTTTTTTTTCGTTAAGAGGCCTACGACGCTCTTAACTGGCACAGTCGGTAGGATTCGTCGCGAAAAAGGGGCACTTCAAAAATCAAGTAACTCGATTTTCATGTATTTGAATACTTAACCGCGAATCCGAATTTTAAACTAACGTTCCAAGGGAACAACATCGGTCAATCAACATCGAAAAAGAAGTAACTCAACAAGCGGGATTCGAAGACCCGGAGCAGCGGACAAACATAGCCAAAGCCCGAAGACTCGCTTCCCAAGCCTAGTCTATTGGAGACACCCCAAGTCTATAGGAGACACCCCAGTCTATTGGAGACGACCCGGTCAACTGACCTTCTGATCTACAAGATCACCTTGCAGAAATGAAGTAAGTTTTCATCTTTTTTTAAGTGAAAGTGCTTCGACATAAATAATTCAAATAAATTAATTAACCTAGTATTAAGATTTAATTTTTAAACTATTAGGATCGTTTACTGACAATAATATCACGGAATAATAATAATAATTGTGCGACAAGTTTTTTCAAAAACCTTATGAACAACCACCGTTTACAATTAAGACCACCAATACTTCTGTTAAACGATCAAATTGCAAATCCACAGAATTTCAATATGGCAAATATATTCCCACCAGGCTTTCACATGTCAATGATAACCGAAATACCAACATACGATGGTAGCACTAGTGCACTTTCCGAATTTATTAGATCCGCAGAAATTATTTTAAATCAATTTCTCGTCCCAGAACAACCCGATGCATACATTAATAAATTTCTCTAATCTTCAATCAGAAACAAACTACGTGGAAATGCGTTAGAAATTGTTATTGGTTACGACATTCTCACCTGGAATGACCTAAAAGCCCTACTCATTAGCAATTTTGGAGATCAAAGATCAGAGTTAAACCTGACGATGGATTTCGCCAAAATGCGCCAAAACTCGCGCGAAAATCCTATAGAATTTTATAACAGAATTAGAACCCTTTTAGCTACCTTTAATGCTAAAATTTCTCTAGGTAACGAAGATCAGGTGAAAAATTATAAACTTCTAAACGTAAGGAACCTTGCTTTAAGAGCATACCTTAGCGGGCTCAATGAACCTTTCGGTTCACTCTTAAGATCAAGAAACCCCGCCAATTTAGAAGCATCCATTGCTATAATTCGCGACAAAATTGACATCCGCTACTCGCAAAATCTTAGTAAAAATTACTCGAGCCAAAAAGAACATCAACACCCTCACAGCAATTTTCCTCCAAATCATAACAAATTTCAGCCACAACAACAGGCGCCGAGACAAAATTTCCAGCCTAATAATGCATTGATGCATAATCGTAACCCCTTACCTAGACCTAATCTAATAAATCAAAACCCTCAATTTCAAAGAAGCTTCTCGAATAAATCCCATAACGTTTTCGCACCTCGACAAGGATTTAAAAATACAACCAATGGATGGTGGCACAGGCAATAAACGCCAACTTAGTACCCAATGAACCAATCCAAATTACCCCAAGAAACCGAGCTTTTAAAACACTCAATACATCAAACAATCAAACCAACCGCGAAATTTCCATTCAGAAGAACTGTTTCATCACGAGAATGAAGTAAACCCTGAGAATTCCCCTGATGATTCAAATTTATATCACCTTTGCTGTTGCGAAAACAATGAATACGAATACGATCCCGAAAATTACCAACAAACCGATGATAACGAATGCCCTCAACCTGACGATATTGACGAACCCGCAAATTTTACCAACTAGCCCCGGAAACATTAGAAACATTCAATTTAAACACCCTAAAATCAAACCTACCTTTTTCAATCATACCTGGCACCCAAGCAAAAATATTAATAGATACCGGAAGTAGTAAGACAATCATTTCCCCTGACTTTGTAAATGAACACTTTCCTGACAGCATTTTAAATTATAACTTTCAGATTACTACGTCACAAGGCACCACTTGCCATGATCAAGTTGCAAATATTCCCATCAACGCGCTTTTTAACGAACCAGGCACACACTTGAGCTACATGTTTGATTTTAACCCGAATTATGTAGGTTTGATTGGAGCTGACCTGTTTGCCCAGATAAATGCAACCATCGATTTTCGCTGGATGTGTGTAAAAACCGAAACTACCGAAATCCCATTTTTTTATAATCCCTCCATGCTAAAACAAGAATCACAACGTAGAAATGAATGCAATTTTACGAAAATTAAAACCAACCTAGAGCCTATTGAACACCTCAGTATTCCGCCTAGAACAGAATTAAAAATTAAATTACCAACAATTAATTGCAACGGCACACATGTGTGTGATAAAATAAAATTCAATGATAATTGTAGTACCCCACGAGCCATCGTAAATGTTAGCGATCGCTATTTTTATACCACTGCAATTAATACTTCCAATGAAACCCAAAATTTCAAAATTTACAACCCTTTAGTGCTCGATGAATACGTCAATAATAAAATCGAGGTTAATAACATCGACCAATCCAAAACCAAATTCTAAATGAAAATCTAAAAAATATAAAAATAGATCACCTGAACTCCGAAGAAGCCCACAGTCTTAAAGAACTTTGTTACGAATTTAAAGACATATTCCATTCTCCAGAATTACCATTAACATTTACAACTTTAACTAAACATTGCATAAGAACTAAAAACGAAATACCTATTTACTCCAAAAACTACAGATACCCTCACGTTCACCGCGAAGAAGTGAAAAGCCAAATATCTAAAATGCTTTCGGATGGCATTATAAAACATTCTGGATCACCGTATAATGCAGCCATCTGGATTGTCCCCAAAAAATTGGACAACTCAGGTAAACAAAAGTGGAGAATCGTAATTGACTACCGTAATCTTAACCAAAATACAATAGAAGACAAGTACCCCCTACCCCTCATAGAACAAGTTCTCGACAGTGTCGGAAGATCCCAATATTTTTAAACCCTCGATTTGGCTTCTGGTTTTCACCAAATCGAGATAGAAAAAGCTGATAGAGAGAAAACAGCCTTTTCAACTGAAGAGGGCCATTTCCAATTTAAACGCATGCCGTTTGGGTTGAGAAACGCGCCTGCTTCCTTTCAAAGGTTAATAAATCAAGCATTGCTTGGCCTAACCCCCACTCAATGCATGGTGTATCTCGATGATATCATCATTTATTCTGTTTCCCTGCAAGAACACCTAGTTAAATTAAGATACCTATTCGAACGCTGCAATAAAGCGAACCTGAAAATCCAACTCGACAAATCAGAGTTTCTAAAAAAATCAATCGCCTACTTAGGACACATTTTAACAAAAGACGGTATTAAACCCAATCCGGATTAAATAGAAGTAATTAATAAATTTCCACTGCCCAAAACTAGGACAGAAATAAAATCCTTCCTAGGTATGTTCGGCTATTACAGAAAATTCATAAGAGATTTCGCCAAAATTACCAAATTTCTAACAATATGTCTAAAGAAAGATAAGAAAATTATTCACAACAAGGAATTCATTGAAAATTTTAACCATTTAAAAACAATTTTAACAAATGTCCCAATACTGCCTACCCTGATTACTCCAAAACATTTGAGTTAACTACGGACGCAAGTAAATTTGCCGTCGGTGCGGTTTTATCGCAAAATGGCAAACCTATTTGCTATGCCTCCAAGACCTTGAATCAATCCGAAATAAATTACCCCACAATCGAACGAGAATTACTCGCTATTGTATGGGCATGCAAAAATTTCAGACCTTATTTGTATGGCGTTAAATTTAGCATTTACACAGACCACAGACCTTTAATATGGTTACGTAATATTCGCGAGCCAAATTCAAAACTTACT
Source organism: Hemicrepidius hirtus (assembly GCA_963082805.1). Taxonomy (NCBI): domain Eukaryota; kingdom Metazoa; phylum Arthropoda; class Insecta; order Coleoptera; family Elateridae; genus Hemicrepidius; species Hemicrepidius hirtus. The sequence continues at coordinate 14,578,069 of OY720161.1, forward strand.
CGCTGGAGCATTAAACTCCAGGAGTTTAATTTCGATATAAAAAATATATACCAGGTAAAAGCAACAAAGTCGCCGACGCTTTAAGTCGTATTCAAATACACCCTACATCTATTGATAGGTTAAGTACACCAGAGTCCGATTTTGACCAATTGAGCACCATGCCCCAACGACCCGAAACACCTGATTTCGACGACTTTACCGTACCAACGTATATTCCACCACTCGTTGACAAAGAACTTGACCAACCAACTAACACCAGGTTAGAACAATCACCCTTAGATAGGCTTATTCAATTTTGCGACTCGAGTAAAGCGCAACTTGCGAATAACCCAAGCAATGACATAAATAACGATAACCTACAAGACGATAACGAGTCTCTAGCAACCACTGTCCACACTCAGCAGTCATCAACCCCTATCATGGACATATCTGAAAGTCCCCTTCAATACCATTCGCAACAAATAGAATTTATTTCTACAACCATACCTAAGAACATTCGCGTAACAGAATACGATGGTATACGACACTTAGCAGTTTTTGTAACAGAACTGAATCAAACAGCCATTTTTACACAATTACTCCTAGAATATTGCGAACCCAAAAAACATTACTACTGCTTTTTCCAGAAAGAACTCCTCTCAGAAGTTTTTTCAAAATTCATATTAGAAATTATCAATCAAAATTCCCCGAAATTTCATAGGTGTTTAAAACAAGTCACTTACGTTATTAACACTGAACATAGACTACAATACATTCAAAATTATCACATCGGAAAAACAAATCATCGCGGATTTAAGGAAACTACAGAACACATTAAACGTGCGTATTACTGGAAAAACATTGATAAGGATATCCAAAAGTTTATACAAAATTGTGACACTTGTAAGTTACAAAAATACAATAGACAACCCAACGATTTACCTTTGCAGTTAACACACACAAACAACAGGCCATTTCAAACGTTTCATATCGACGTGTTCCAAATCAATAATACCAAATACTTAACAATTATCGATTCTTTCTCTAGATTTACATAAGCTTTCCAATTAAAATCAGCCAATGCTAATGAACTTATTGACAAACTATTCTTATACATGTCCTGTTATTCAACTCCAAAAGAAATAGTAGCAGACAATGAATTCGACAAAAAATTGCTCCTAGATTTCTTTAAATTGCACAAGATTAAGTTACACCCCACTACGCCTTTGCACCACGAATCAAATTCGCTAATCGAAAGAGTTCACTCAACCCTAATAGAACACTAAAGATTACTTCAAAACAGTCCAGAAGATAAAAGAATTCCCTACTGCATTCTCGCGTATAATAATTCTATACACTCAAACTTGAAATTCACCCCGTACGAGATCCTATTCGGACACAGACGGACTCAACCCTTTTGACTTATGTACTGACAGGTTTTACGACACTTACACCAATGACCACAAAAACAAAATGCAAATATTATACGATGATCTACACGAGAAGCGGAACATAAAAATAAATAAAAATAAAAAACTTGTTATATTCCAAGTCGGTCAAAAAGTGTTTATTGAAAACGACAAGCGAAATAAAAAATCCGCAAAGTTTAACGGACCTTTCAAAATCAGTCGAATTTTAGAAAGAGACAAATATTTAATCAAAAACTTCGAGACTAACAAAACTTTCGAAAGACATGCTAACGAGATAATGACTGTTACAGAATCGCAATTACCCACTTCATCATCTGGTGCTTAATCACCTACCTGACCAAAGGTGATGTGACGATAACTGACTTGACTGACAACCCTGGACTCTACCCACTTTCGCTTGGTGACGCCCTCGTCAAAGAAAGCGAATGGACTTTAATAAAATCTATCGACTACTCCCCCATAATTGATAGTTATTTTACCTTAAAAACAAATTTAATTAAGACTATAGATAAGCTTAGGAATAAATTTTATGTTATAGAAAACGGGCAAAGTAAAGACCGCGATGGTATTCTTATTAACCATAATAATACTCTATTAATTATCAGCCAATATTTGGAAAAAAACAGATGGATTAATTAAACAGATATTCCCTGAAATCACAATGAGTGAAAAACGCGGCCTTGCGGATGGGATCGGTTCCGTATGTAAATTTTTGACCGGAAACCTGGATTCTTTAGACGGTCAAAGATATGAAAATGGTATAAACAAATTACAAAAAAGCAATGAAGTCCATAATTCCATATTACTCGTAAAGACCCAAATTCTAAATGACACTCTTAACACGGTTCAGATTCTTAAAAAAACCAAGATTTACTGAACAGTAACCTTAAGAAAGTAGTACTACAGACTTCGCAAATCGAAAAGTATATCTCTAACCTCTCAGTCAAAAATATCCTAAACGAAGCTATTTTCTCCCTTCAGTTATTCGTAAACGTCTGGTCTGAATTAGAAAATGCTCTCACCTTTTCACAGAATCAGCAAATGCACATATCTTTACTGCAAAATATAGACCTCTTACAAAACCTAAACCAAATATCAGATTACCTAAACAAATTACCGGATAAGACGCTTTATATTCCTTATCCCGCCCATGCTAAGTATTTACATTTATATGAATCAATTATAGTAACCAAAATTTACCAAATAGGAAACAAAATAACGTTTATCTTTGAAATCCCACTGGTTAATAAAGGTAGTCAATATCAATTAACGCAATTAATTCCATTTCCAATTCAGATCGAAAAGAACCATTATCGAATGATTATACCTACCTATAACACTTTACTATTTAATAATATTGAAAGTATACCTGTTGAAACTGACCATTGAAAATTAGTTACAATTGACAGTTATTTTTGCAACCAGAATAACCATTTTAAAATTTCCAACGATAAGTTATGTGAAACGCAATTATTATCGTTTAACAGCAACCAAACATGTAAACCTTACTTGTTAGATTTAATTAATATTAAGATATCAGAGATTGATCCAGTTACATGGCTAATAACGACCCCGTTCAGAATAACATTGGACATCAAATGCTTTAAGCAAAACTATCGAAAAGAATTGTCTAGTTCACACATGTTACATTTAACCCCTGACTGTACCGTCGTAGTGAACCACGATACTTTACTATTTCACGCCAAAACTACCTCAATTAAACTAATTAAATTGAAAATCCCAAATATTAACCGATTGAGTGTTTCCAAATCAAATCACATTAATATTTCTAAAGTTGACTTAGTACCGATCAACACCCAAAAACTAACTAACGATCAGATCAAGTTAAACGACCAAAAACTAAATTTAAGACCTGTACATGACATAAGTTACCATCATATTAGCATTGCATCAATTATTGTAGTAATTTTTATATTAATATTAATTATAAGCTTAATAGTGTATGCTATATGTAAACGTAACTCCTTAAAAAAACAATTTCACAAATTTGTGTACTCAAAACCAATTAATGCACCTGTTAAACTAGTGCCATCAAGGATTTAGATATTTTCTTTGGAAAATATAGAAATCTCTCGGTCAGAAGGAGTTATGTATTAGATAAGTAAGTTCTCACAACGATAAGAACAACCGGTGCCCTTATGGGATCATATTTTTATTATTCTAAGATAACTTTGTAATTGACCGCAGTACTAATAAAGACGTGACAGAGCGCTATGATAGTTCAATGTGCGAACCACGATCAAACGACGATTCCGAAAGTATTAACATAGAAACCGAAATTATCGTTCCATCCCGTACTATTATGTATATGGAAGTGATCTATTCCGAATGTATTTGAATTGATAAACGAAAAGAGTATTATTAGTATAACTGGTAATAGAAAAAACACAAAATCTCCACTCGTAATAAAATATAATATGAAATTTATATAGCTACATATGTTTCGGCAAAATCAATCATTAATTGCCATCCTCCAAACAGAAGTGTTTGAAAAATGTTATCAAAAAATTTGATCATGTCATTAGCGGTCTAAAATTTTTCCTAAATTATTAATTGTTACTAATCCCCAGTCTTCTATTTTGTATTGCCTTCCTAAGATTCATAAAACTGATTCTAGAGTTTTTAGTAACATTCCTCTTAGACCGGTTGTTTCTCAATTTAATTCCCCAACCAGTAAAATGGCTAAATGGTTAAACAAACTCTTTAGATCTACTACCAATTGGTCTTCTAAGTATGGTTTTAAACATTCTATGGATCTTGTTAATAAAATTAAAGATATTAATATTCCTAACAATTCTTTTTTGGTCAGTTTTGATATTGTTAATTTATTCCCTAGCGTCCCTTCTAATGAATATTTACCTTTGATTAAAAATATTTTGATTAACCTTAATTTAGAGACTGAATTCATTGTCACGAAGTTCCTAAAATGGTTATTCAGATAATAGTAACACCCAATGTAATTACTTCAGTAAAATCAATATTTATCCAACATGCATGTATCACGCGCTAAGCATGCCAGTATCATGTGTCCAGTTAACGTTATATTTGCATAAGATGTTGCAATACTGATGAGTCAGCATATCAGGTTTCCTGAAAGATCTGGTGATGCACGTGTGCATTTGAGGTCATGCCCAAGTATGGACACAAGAACCAAATATGGACACAGGAACCAAATAGGGGAACTATTCAGTGTGTAACTTACACTGAACAACCAGCCAGCATCTAGACTCTTCACCCAGCTCAAATTCCAAGTCTAAATGGTTGGGTCCTTTGTGGGCCCTTGAGCCTTCATACAACTACATCCAGACCAGCTTGGCCGGTGTCATCTTTAAGCAGAACTTAGAAGACTACAGAACAACCCTTCGACCAACCATGGTTCACTTGGCGCTACTAACTGTTTTTATGTAAGCTCACCTTGATGGTGCATATTTGTTAACTTTGTAACTTTTACTTTGAATATAATTATGTTAAAACCACTGACTGTTTAAATCCAGACTAGTCACAATTTACAACGTGACATTTGGTGGAGTGCCGTTTAGCATTTTGAAATGTTATAAGAAGTTATATTAAATATTTCAAAATGGGCTTTAAGTCCCTGTACGATGTCTGGATCTGAACATGTCAAACATAAATCAAGTAGGAAACCCTTTGTACTTAAAAAGAAAATTGAATCTGATCAATTAACTTCAACAGCTCTTCCAGAGTATATAGCAAATTTTAAACCAAAATATACTAGTTCAGAGGTATTTAATAAGTCTAATTCATTTTTTGAATACGAAGATACACTTAAATCTCCCCCAACTGAAGTTTTTCGATCACGGGTTATGACTTTAAGATCACCGCCGGTTACGAGGTCTAAAAATTTAGAATTACAAAATATAGATAAACAGAAAGAAAAATCTTTGTCAAACGTAGTTGCTTCTGATCAGCAACATATTATTGATTTAGTATCAACACCAGAAACAGTCTTTGGAAATTCCTCAGGGTCTAATTCACCAGAGAACGAAACTCAAGTTCCAAATTTTATAGAACCAGTCATATTGAATAAAAATTTATTTAGAACGGTTGAAAATAATATTGTAACAATGGCAAATGTAATAATTTCCGATGCATTTGTAACACCAACAACCCCTACTTTACCAAAATTTATAAGTCCTGAAACTTACAACCCAGTAAAGGATAAAAATCCAGCAAAATTTTTAAAAACCTATGAAAGGGCTGCTGCTGTAAATTCATGGGCAGACGCAAATAAGATTTGTTTTTTTGGGTCTTTTTTGATGGGACCTGCAGCAATTTTGTATGAAAAATTTATCGCCGATCCCGCTCATAGAAATTTCAAGGGAAGACGTCAAAACTTCCTTTTTAAAAGAATACGCCGGAGCCGCTGTTAATCGCGAATCTAAATTTAAATTGCGTTCACGAAAACAAGGTGAATATAAGATATTAACAGTTTCCTCTACGAAATCTTAGACGTGTGCTATAACTTGGATGCAAATATGCCTGAATCCGAAATAATTGATTTTTTCGAATGCGGTTTGCATCCGGCATACCAATATCAATTTTCGGTACTAGCCGATGATAATATGACTCTAGAAAAGCTTAAACGCTTATGCTTAAAATCAGCGATGCTAAGAAACGTGAGAGTTTGGCTAAGCTGGAAAAAACGGAAACTCCGGTTTTAAATATGAATACAGCAAGCACAAGAACATTTCATAAAACTAATTACAATCAAAATAATCAACGCGACAGTGACAATTATAGAAGAGGACAATTTCATAATTATCGGTCAACACGTACTCCAGATGGGAGACCAATTTGTTTTCACTGCAATAAACCAGGACATACTATCAGTATGTGCATGGTAAGACAAAATACTTCAACATATACTCATTCGCGGCAAAATCAACCAACACGTTACTCTTCAAATACAAATACGAGGGGTAGAGCATATAACCGTAACAATTACGTGCAACCTAATTCTTCGGGAAACGGGACAGGACAGCGCAAGCACTGAGCCTAACAGCAGCTGTCCTACACATTGATCAAAGGCTCCCTGATGTTCATAATAAATTACAAGTTTTACTTATTGTAGGATATATTAATAATGAGAAAGTGGAAATTATAATAGATACAAGTGCCGTAGAAAACGTAACAAGTCAAAATTTTGTACATACAGTAATACAGCCTAGTCCTATTTCCTTTTTATCAACGGTTGATAATCACAAATTATTGTCAATCTTAGGATCATCATTGGTAAATTTAACCATTCAAAATTGGCAAACAACAATTTCGGCATTAGTAATCGAATCTTCACCTAGACCATTGATCCTCGGAATCAAATTTTTGCTAGAACATAAAAGTATAATTAATTTTCAAAATCACACTATAACATTAAAAAATACTTCAGTACAACCGATTATAATTAAAGTACATAAAACAAATATCAGGGACCTTTGGACAAATTCTTCAAATTTATTTTATAAATCTAGAAATTTTTTAGACGAAATTGATGCACCATATGAACAAAAAGTTAAAGGAAAATTACGCTTAATCAATGACATAGAAATTCTACCGAACACAGTAAGCACTTTAGACTTACAATTAGAAAATATTGACAATTTGTTATATAATCCCTATAAAATATGTTTACAAGAAATTCTCTTGTCTAAGCATAAATTAGTTGCCACTAATATTGATCAGATCAATAAGAAGGATTGGAAGATTACAGTGCAATCCAACAATTTAAATAAAATACGTTTACTGGCAGGAACTACATTAGCATATCTTGAAATGTTTGAGGATTTGAATTTAGTAGCAACTCTTGATGTTTGTGAAAACCCTAACCAAGGCAAAGACAACATAAATCCTGCGTTAACAATGACTCAACGAGAACAATTACAAAAATTAATAAATGAATATCAGGATATTTTTGCAACTAACTTCTCAGAAATGGGATCAACTAATTTAGTAGAACATGAAATAATAGTTGAAAACTCTGAACCAATTAAATCAAAACCATACAGAGTGTCCCATAAAGAGAGACAAATTATTCAGGACCAAATAAACGAAATGCTTAATATCATCAATAAGAAGGATTGGAAGATTACAGTGCAATCCAACAATTTAAATAAAATACGTTTACTGGCAGGAACTACATTAGCATATCTTGAAATGCTTGAGGATTTGAATTTAGTAGCAACTCTTGATGTTTGTGAAAACCCTAACCAAGGCAAAGACAACATAAATCCTGCGTTAACAATGACTCAACGAGAACAATTACAAAAATTAATAAATGAATATCAGGATATTTTTGCAACTAACTTCTCAGAAATGGGATCAACTAATTTAGTAGAACATGAAATAATAGTTGAAAACTCTGAACCAATTAAATCAAAACCATACAGAGTGTCCCATAAAGAGAGACAAATTATTCAGGACCAAATAAACGAAATGCTTAAATATAACATAATTAGAGAATCACAAAGTGGATGGGCATCTCCAATAGTCCTAGTTAAAAAGAAGGATAACTCTATTAGATTTTGTATCGATTACCGAAAATTAAACGGGGTCACGAAAAAATTTAGTTACCCCCTACCCGTCATAGACGACATTATCAGTTATCTAGGATCTAATCATTATTTTTCATCTCTAGATATGTTTAGTGGATACTTCCAAATTAATGTAAAAGAAAGCGATAAGGAAAAAACTGCTTTTATTTCACCAGACGGATTCTATGAATTTAATGTAATGAGTTTTGGCTTAACAAATGCGCCTAGGACATTTCAAAACATGGCAGATAAAGTTTTTGCAGATCTAAAATTTAAAGAATTACTTATACAGGGTAGCTATTAAAGATTGGACCAAAGCCGTAGCGCCCAAACGATTTGAGATATTAATTTGAAATTTGGAACACTTCAATACGACATCACTGAGCATACTTTACAGGATAGAAAATTTTTATTTGACTTATACTTTCGGAGTCCGGCCGCCATCTTGAATTTTCTTAAATGGTAATAGGGGTAACGCAATACATCATTAGAAAGCTTGATTATTTTTCCTTCTAATCATGGTAAATTAATATGGGCTTACATAAGAAAATAATGCAGAAAAATTAGAAAACAATTTGCCTATGCTCAGACGGCTATTTATGGTATGCTTTAAATCTAGGTAGCTCTGCATTAATACAACGTAAAAATTAAACAAAAAGCAAAATAAACAAACAATGAATAAACAAGGTACCTACTAAAATTAAACAAACAATTCTAAAAGTTAAAAAAACAACTACCATGTGATTGTTAAAACTATGGTATCAAAAAACTGCTTAAATTCACAAAAAATGTTCAAACTGTTTTCTGTCGCCATACCCAATCAGTTTCTGTCAACCAATCCATGTTTAACAAAATTCAGATTGTCAAATTTCTACGAAAAGTATGACAATGTACCTACTGTCATCTGCTAAACAATTACTGATTGTTTTTTTTTTGTTTAATTTTGAAGCTCTGTTAAAGCAAAGCCACCTAGAATTAAAGCATACAATAAATAGCCATCTGAGCATATGTCAAATTGTTTTCTAATTTTGTTGCATTATATTTCATACCCCTGCTCGATTGATTGTCTAATTAACCCGCCTTGTCTCTCCGAGAATTTGTAAACGCTGCTTGTGTATGATCCTAGAATCGGAACATAGCACTTTACCTATTCTAACTAATTAATCAGAGTTGCATCTGTGCTGATCGTTGCATTCTGGTGTCCCCGTATCTCATTGGATTTTTGTGTTGGTTTGATTCCAGTAGTACGATCGCGTGCAAATGATGATCTACTACTGTTATCCTATTAATCCTTGAATCTAGTGCTTTAGACAATCAATTGTTTTTGCCAGTTAAAATCCCTGTATAAAATTAATTACATACCAGAATATTTTGTACATCCCTGAGTTCACTTGATTTAACCACTACCAGAATCAATCTCCGAATAAGATTTAATTGTTTTATTTCCATAAGTAATTCAATCTTCACAGTAAATTGATTCCTTATCAACATATTTTGTACGTCCCAGACCGAATTCCTTTGTTTATCACTGGAATTAAATTCCGTATTAAAACCATCTTTGATATCACTTACCCTTTATCTCAGAAGACTCCTGAAGGGGTCGAGCCCACCGTTCACTTTCTTTTGCATTCAATGACACTGAACTTTCTTTGTTTAAAGTCATAGCCATCGCCATTGCCGCGTCGTTCGTCCTGCGCGTACCTGGTTTAGCCCAGGGTGCGCACATAACGTAGTCCGTTTACAATTTCAAAGACCCATTCACACCCGGAAATATTAACTTCCTCATATTAACGTTCTCAATTATTCATGCTTTATTTTCATGTTCATAAATTGTAAATACTTTAGAATATTGTTCCTGAATAAATTGTTAATAAGGTTTATCTCCAGCTCTTTATTTAACCCCTTTCATTAAGGACCCTGGATTTTCCCGCTAAGCTACCCTAGTGCAAAAACAAATGCTGTACGTTCAAGGGGGAACGTTACACTAGAAGACATACGAGCTTTTTAAAGTAAAACGACTCATTAAGGAAGCCCACCTTTCTTATGATAACTACCACAAAGGAATAAATGAAACCCTGAGAAAAGTAAAACAAATTTATCATTGGCCTAATATGCAGAATGATGTAATTGATGTGAATCGTTCTTGTGAAGTATGCAGTCAAGTAAGAATTTCAAATGATAATTGGAAGTTAGTAGTCTATAAAGACCTCACCTTATTAAAGGATAGTTTTACGCAAACAACCCGTATCCTTGACTCATTACACACCTTTATTGCAGGTATCGAAAATCAAAATTCTTCTCTTCCTCTTCATAATAAACATTTCGGTATATCCCTACGAGCACACCTTAGATTTTTGAATACTATAAAAATAGGATCGATTCCAAATTAGATGAAATTAAATTCACCTACCCTACGCGTGTCAAACGTGGATTTACTGATGGACTCGGTTCCATATGGAAAGCTATTACTGGAAATTTAGATACCTCAGATGGAAAATTTTATGACGCAAGCATTGATAATTGAAAAAGATGATAAAAAATTGCAAAATCTCATGAAAGATCAAATTCAAATAATCACCTCTACTATTCAAAATTTTAATAACACTATCTATAAACTACAAGTTGATGAGAAAACCTTTAATGAAGATATAATAGTCATTCAAAATTATTTGAATCAACTATTGGGTAACGAAGCTTTTCTTGCCGACCAAATAAAATTATTAGTCACCTGTGAGCAATTATTAGAATCGTTAATTTATATTGAACAAGAAGTAACAGAAATTTCTGAAAGCTTAACTTGTTCTAAATTAGGAGTAATTCATAGCTTCATTATCAAACCTTTTGATTTAATCACCAATCTTAAAATTGTTGCTCAAAATTTAGAAAGAAATAACTTACCCATAAACCCCAATACTGAGAACTTACCACAATTATTTAATGTTATAATGATGTCTGCTTATCAAACTCCTAAACGATTAGTTTTCATTTTGCAAATGAAAAAGTGTCGAAAAAGATGTATATATACCCTATACCATGTATACTCTTTACCTACAAAAGATCCTAATTCTACCCTGTTCCATACAATAATCCCCGGATCCAAATATGTGGGATTATCGGAAAATAACAGACAGTACTTAAAGATTGACAAAATACAACTTTGTAAACGATTGCAAGATGGAATTGGACTTTGTCAAGCCACCTTACCATATTCCGTAGTTGATGCACCTTGCGAAGTAAATCGAATATTAAATCTAGCTACACACGATGTCACCCACTTCTTATTAACATTGAAGAGTACAAGCTCCAACCACTTGGAAAATAAATGGATTGTTATCTTACAAAAACAACTACCTCTAACGTACACTAGCCCTGGCATTGATCCAAGAACAATCACATTAGAAGAAAATTCAATCCTTGCCCTTTTACCAAAGTGCAGTGCCTAAGAAAAAACCTCGAACTTCTCCGAGACGGGTTATTTTCCCAGTATTCCATTCGATTGTTGTTACAACATCAGACATGAAGACGTTACAAAGATAACGCTAACTCCACTTAAATTAAACAACCACAACTTAGACGACCTCAAGGTAGCCGAACATAAATTAAATCAATATCAAGAACAACTAAATTCCTTAGGAAAAGAGACCTTTACTTCAATACATCTCAGCACATTCGCTGTTATAACCATTGTTTTAATAACATTTCTCTTGGTTTACGTATTATGCTGCAAGTGCCGCCTCTGGTCTAAATTCATAGGGTACTCAAAGAATTCCAATTCCGGAGATGATCCCCGTCATGGACCATGTTGCCCTCAAATCTACAACTTCTGCAGCGAACGAAGTCGATCACGTGCAACGCGTACTCCAGCGGTAGTAAATCTTAATCCCATATACCACGTGAAGGAAGACGACATCACCTACCAAAACGAAGACGAACCCTTAACCCCCAGTATAACACCAAGACGCAGTGTTTAATGACATTGCGTCCATCTACTCACTCCATTCTTAATGAGGGAGGTGTTATGTTGTACCTATGTTGTATTCGCGTCATATTATTATTTGTTCTTTTGCTTTAGTCACTAACATTGAGTCTGTTTTTTGAAATTGATGTACCTACTAATACAACTCATGTTTATTATTTTAAGTAATTAATGTACAAGTGCGATTCATAGACTCTTGATGAGCCAATTTTGCGTGATCTTAGAATAAACACGTTTTGCAAATTGTAAACATTTGATTCTTCGTAATTAAATATAATATTGCACCATTTAACCCTTAATTTGATCATGGTCTCGTGATCATAGACCACGTAGTCATAACATATAAATACTTGATCTAATACAAAAGTTAGTCAGTCTTGAGGTCAAGTCTTCAGTCTTCAGTTTCATTAACACTTTATTAAGTGTTCATCATTATTGTCTTGAATCGTATATTTTTTATACTACTACTTGTTTTGTGTTCAATAAACATTTAGGCCCAGTTGTACAATCGTGAGTTAACCACAGATTCAAGTGATCCATGGTTTAACAGATGACTATGGTTTAGCGGCGCAATCGTTGTACAAATCAAGTTCAGCGCATAGTCAACTGAACCATTGGTCATAACTGGAAAGCAATGTTGGTAGCACCAAATTCCCTAGAATTACTAGCGACAAAAATATTTTCCACTATTTTTACCCACACTTAGCTGATTCAGCTTGAAGCTTAGGCTTACTTAACCTTATTTCTCCCCGTGATTTTACTTGTTTTACCGTTTTAATAGTCTGTATACTTATTTATTTGTCAGTTTTAGTTTAATGTCCATTTTAGTTTGTATATTTAAGTATATGTTTAAGTTTAGTGCTTAGTTGTTAGGTTGTTTAGATTAAGTTTTTGTGTGTGTGGGTGCGACTGTTTTGTTGAAGATCTTGGAAAGTTGAATTTTAACTTGTACCGATAATATTAAAAATTTAGTTAGTTAAGATTTAGAAATAAATAACAATATTAATAATTAATAAATTAATAAATATTAAAAATGTAATTTTTATAACATTATAAAGAGTCTGAACAGTCATGGAAGCCCTAGACGGAAAACAAAGGACTCCCAACTTTAATTCAAAAGAGGAGAGGGCGTTACTTGCACTTGTAAACAAGTTCAAACATATCATAGAATGCAAAAAGACGGATGCGGAGACTAACAATAACAAAAAAACCATATGGGTCCAGTTGGCAGCAGATTTTAATGCACAGTGCGTCAATGTGCCTCGTTCAGAAGATGTACTTAAAAATAAATATAGAAACCTTAAGAAGTGGTCCAAGCAAAAGTTTGCTGATGAAAGGTGTTATGTTCGTGGTACCGGTGGTGGCCCGAGGAAAGTAATTGAAGTGTCTGACATCGGCAGTCAAATAAAAGAAATTATAGGCAAACAAATAAATGGCCTCCAAAGTGAATTCGATGATGATGGAGCGATTGTAGGTAAGCAGTAGTAAAATATAATAACAACCTTATACAAATCTTGATTTATGTTGCTTTCACAGTTGTGGTGGACAATGAAAACTCAGCTTCTAATTACGGCAGTACCCCCAACCTGTTAGGTGAGTTATAAAATTGTATAGGTACAGTCACCGACAAATGTTTTCACCAGTCTTGTACCACTGTAACCCGCTTTACTGAGAAATATAGCAGATTTCTATATTTCATTTCATCTTCTTAACAGTGTTACCAAGATACCTATATAAAACAATAAGAACTACGTTATGGTAACTCTTATATTTCTCAGAAAAACGTATTCAGTGGTATCATACTGGTGAAAACATTTGTCGTTGACTGTACATACCCAAATATCTGTAATTAATTTGTTTGATATCTGTTTGCAGATCCTGAAGAAACGGAGGGAACATTGGCCAAACCGAACGACGAATGTGCAGCGTTGGGTAAGTCAAAAATATTTTTTTGTGAAAACGGGGTATGATGCAATTACTTTTGATTTTTTAAGGCCCCATAACACAGGTTATACTTAAATAATAAGCGTCGTTTAAAAGATTAATTCCCATGGATACAATTATTACAAGAATTGTATCCATAGCAATTAAACTTTTAATTACTTATTATTTAAGTGTAACTGGTGCAGTTGGGCCTTAAAGTTGCATTTGTATTTTGTCAGTAGCAGGCGAATTTGATTTATTTATTCTAATTACAGAATTGCTAAATGAAGAGCCTGGGCCATCCACAAAACAACCTCAGCTATTTAAGCGGCATGCAGACTGGAGCTCTTTTGTCCCAGAAAAATGAAAACGCCCTAGGACTGAGGCACTGATCCCTAAAGTAGGTACTGGCCGAAAAAACAAAATAACAAATAGACTCTCTCAGTGGATCGAGTCGAAAGTGGAGACCAACACCTTGCAAAAACAAATTCTGCTGGAACAACACAATCTACGTTTGCCGCAGATGCGTGAGAAGCATGTACAAGAAATAAAATTTGCTGAAGAAGAGCACTAGGTGTAAATGCAGCTGTTATGGGAGCAGTTCCAAGGAAACAAAAGTACCTATGTTGTACTATAATGTTTTTAAATTGTACCTAATTCTATTAATTTTTTTTTATTTATTTAATATGCGCATCAACCGCTTAGGGGTCATTAGCGCCCCAGGGACCACTCACTTAAATAATGATGGATTACTACAACTTAGTATACAAATTTAAGTCCTTTAAAAAGGTATGGTCCGATGTAGCCCCTCAAGACTTTCTCCTACTGCTTCCATCATATTCGCTGGGATCCTGTTTCTTGTTCTTTGTTGTTGGTATTTTGGGCAATCAATAAGAATGTGCTTTATAGAGTCCGTGGTTTCGCATATATTGCATATAGGTTGTTGTTCTCTTTTGCAAAGGTAACTATGGGTGTACATTGTGTGGCCTATTCTCATCCGTGTAACTACTACCTGTGTTTTTCTATCTTCAGGTAGTGGGATTGTGTGATTTATTGTAGGTACAATTTGTCTGAGTTTACTTTCATTTTGATTCCATTCATTTTGCCAGATTTGACGTATTTTCTGTTTGAGATAATTATTTATATCAGAACTGATTAAACATCAGGTGTAGGTATTGTGTCTGTTGGTGTGTCAGCGTCTCTAGCTGTTGCATCCGAACATTCATTTCCAGTTAACCCCACATGTGATGGTACATATATAATTATGATTTTCTGAAGTGATGTAGACAGTTTGGATAGCTGCTCCTTTATAGTTTGGACTATCGGATTTGATGGATAGTACTGTTGGATCGCTTCTATAGCACTTAGTGAGTCAGTACAAATTACATACTTTTGATCGGGATTATGTGCCGCGACTGTTACACTCTGCTATATTGCATACAGTTCCCCTGTATAGGAGCTAGAGATTTTAGGTAGGCGGTATCGATACTTGTTGCTTGATGTTACTACTGCCGATCCTACATACTCTTCGGTTTTTGATGCATCCGTGTACAGGAATGTGTGAGTTTTATATTTTTCTTTTAGTTGTAGAAACGTTTTGCAGATTATTGAGGGGTGGTATTCTTTCTTTGGATACGTGGTTAGAGAGGCATCTATTAGTGGAAGTGTCAGAGACCACGGTGGTGTGGTGTTATTTTATTTTTAGTGAATAGAGGTTTGCATGACTGCCTTAGAAGAGCCTTATTTAGAATTCGTATAGCTTTTTTTGTATTTTGAAGATACTGTCAATATCTGCAACATTTGCGTTTCCCCAAAAAGGTAACCCATATCTTAATATTGATTCAAAAATTGCAAAATAAATTTGGCGACAAATTAACAAGTTAATTTCACTTGACAATACCTTTAGTACCTACGTAGCAATTGCAAGACAACTTTTTTCGGATATATTCGATGTGTTTGAACCATTTTAAGTTTTGGTCTATGACAATGCCTAAGAATTTCGCATGATCAACGAATGCTAAAGGTCCGCGCGCACTTGTTCGGTTCGGAACCGTGCGATCGGCAAAAATCAAATAAAGCTCCACCAAGCTTACAAATGCCGCGGAAATACATGGAAATTACTGGCATTACGTTGATTTGGTACTCGTCCCGTTCTTACCTTTAGACTGATCGGACTTTCGGAATTTTTTGACATCTGTGGTATAGTTGGACTGAACCGAACGGGACGAAACCGAACCGACGTAATGCGCGGGCTGCCATTCATTTCCATGTATTTTGTTTATTGCCGATCGGACGGTTCCGAACCGAACGGAACCGAACCGAACAAGTGCGCGCGGACCTTAACTCACTGTTTCCAATTTGTATTATCGGTGGAGTATCGTTTAATTTGATTGACATTAATTTTGTTTTTTGCATGTTTAATGACAATTTATTTTTTGCAAACCAACTGTTAATATTAATAATATCTCATATTACCACTTTACTTAATGTATTTTTATCTGAATGAGACCAGGATAGGGTTGTATCATCTGCAAAAAGGGTAAGTTTACCAGTTGAATATGATACAATGTCGTTCACATAAACTAGAAATAACTGGGGGCCTAGAACACTGCCTTGCGGAACACCGCATAAGACGGATTTCATACTAGATTGGAATTTAACCATAGTGTTGTTGGTTGCTTGTTTTATTTCAACAAGCTGTTTGCGATTATTAAAATATGATCGAAACCAAGCTTGGGAGACGCCTCTAAAGCCGTAGTTTTCGAGTTTGTTAAATAAAATTTCGTGGTCAACACAGTCAAAAGCTTTTGATAGGTCGCAGAAAAGATTTATATTGTTTTGATTCTTATTAACGTAGTGTAAGGACAGAAAATTAAGAATTGCATCATTGATGTTTTTCTTTTTAGTGAAATCAAATTGACAACTGTTTAATATATTATGAGTATCTTTCAAGGTTGGGTCTGTATATGTATAGATGCAAATTTTGTTGTATTGTTAAAGCTAATGATTGAAAGTAAGTTTTAAAAGAATTCGCTATTTCAATGGGATTGACGATGGTACAATTATTTTTTGTTTTCAGTTTAATGGCATTTTCTGATTTTTTATTCCGACCAGTAACCGTATTTACAATTTGCCATACTTTTTTACTTTTATTTGGTGCAGTAGATATTTGCGATGAATAAAATTTATATTTGGCAAGTTTTATTGTAGGTATTTCGAACAATTCGATTGTATCTATTAATATAATTCAAGATGTTCTGATTTACCGTAAACTTTTTAATATAATTTTTTGCACGATCGGTCTTTTTTGTTTACTTACTAGATTCGATGCCAGAACAGTAAGCTGCATTTACTGGTTGCTAGGTGTAACAAAACAGTAAGTAATTCACTTACCGTTCTAGAACAGTAAGTAGTATAATTCATTGTATTGCAGACATGATAACTATGGTTACCGTGGTTGTCAGTCAATTTATAAAAAATAAGGTTATATAGGTACTTTTATAATTTTTTGAAATATAACTATTTTAAATCAATTTTTTTTGCGATCGTGCAACGTTAAGGGTTACCGGTCTCCGACAAAAATTGGGGTCGTCGCTTCGCTCCTCCCCAAACAATTGTCGTCGACCGGTAAACATCCCTTACCGTTCTTAATACTTAATATACTATAAGCAGCGTTTATTATTACATGCGACTCGAATTCCTTTACTAATCCAGCCTTTTATGCAGTTATCTTTTATTCGCTTATTCGGAAATGCTGTATTAAAGTGCATTGCTATTTTATTCATAAACTTCTGAAAGCTATGGTTTGGGTTATTGAAATTATTTTCTGGTGCTACGTCAGACCAGTCACAGGAGGTGCATTCATAACGGAACCGCGAAAGATTACTTTTGTTGTAAGTTCGTCTCATTTTATATTTTGGTTTGGAAGATATGATTTTGCTACAGTCAAAAATGCTTAGAATTGCTTCATGATCAGCTAAACCAGGCATTACGTCTACATTTGCATTGTCCAAATTTGAACAAATATAATCAATAATTGAAGGTGTCGTTGAAAATCTAATGATTTCTTTAATGTTAATGGTTAGGTTATGCATTCGTAATAAATCTTTCAGTCTCTGTGAATCACTAGTGTCCAAATTGTAATCTCTATTAAAATCACCAGAAAGAATAATATTGGATTTGTATCGAAGCCTATTTAGTAAATAATCTAAACGATCAAAGAATACATTGATATCTCTTGTTGGAGATCTATCTACACATATAATAAAAGAATCTAAATCTACAAAATAAACACAAGAAAATTCAAAATCAAGTTCAACAATAAGGTCATCATAAATTGAGATAGGATAGCAATAAAATCTATCGTTGCAGTAAATAGCAGTACCACCATGAATTTGCTTTTTTCGTTGAAACACAGAAATTAATATTTAGGTATCTCCGGCATTACTTGATTTTCTACCACCTAATGCTCAGTAACACACATTAAATGGGGAAGATTTAACTCATTTGCAAATGCTGTTAACTCATCAACTCTGCATCGAAGACTGTTAATATTAATAAGCAGCAGGTTAATATTAGTATTTTTATTTGTAACGCTATCTTCGAGTATTAAAAAGACTCGTTGATCGAGATTGACGGTTTAACACTATAAGATAAATTTGAATGTACAACGTTTATACACTGTTATGAGTAACATTAATTTCTAACTTTTCGGCGTTCGGGGTTATTGCTATTAAGTTTTCATAATTTATATAGTGTGCTCGATCGCTGTTGGTATTCAGGAATAATAAAATTGTTCATCTATA
The DNA here is from genome assembly GCA_963082805.1 of Hemicrepidius hirtus. NCBI lineage: Eukaryota > Metazoa > Arthropoda > Insecta > Coleoptera > Elateridae > Hemicrepidius > Hemicrepidius hirtus. Next base: position 14,596,751 of record OY720161.1, read on the forward strand.
CCTCCTATTATGCCACAATGAATCACCTCACATAACTTACCGCACAATTTCTTTTTACCATTTTTGTTTATGTGTAAACCGTGCTTAGTATAGTCACTCCAGTTTAAAAAAGAATTTACATCAACACAAGATATGTTATTGTTGATATTTAATGTTAACAATTCATTGTATATAATACTATTATTCTCATATATAAATTTATTTAAAACAACCCGACGATCCCAATATGGTATTGCAAGAATTATAATATTTGTATTTATTAAAACGCGGATTCTGGATAACGCTTCCTTACCGATTTTTTTCCCTAATAACGCATTATTTTTTCCGGCAATTATTATCACATAGTCTGATTTTGTAAAGTTACCACACAGTTTATTTAAATTTTCGACTACGTTTTCAAAAATTGCATTTGGTTTAAAAATACACGAAATTTCACGTTTCAGATAAAATAGGTGCCAGACTGCGGCCGTGGCTATCAGCTAGCAATAAAATTTTTGAAGAATTTTTACTTACAAAATATTTATCACTGCTACGTTTATTATTATGGTCACATTTAATTACTTTCTCCCCCTTTAGTTCTTCCGTAATTTTATCATTACTGTCGTATATTATTATTAAGTGTTATTTGTTATCATAGTAGGTAGATAGATTGTTTTTAGAATATAAACAATATATGGCTGAGATGTCATAATATTATATGTATGAAAGTAATAATAATAATTACGTAAATGTATTCCATAAAGTAATAAATAAATATTCTATAAAGATATAACATGGTGGCAGCGAAAGGGATGCAAGAAAAGTAATAAAATAGAAAAGAAAAATTAACAAGGTACGTTTGAAGTATTGAGAATTTAAGTGAAAGAACACAAAGGAAGGTGAATTAAAAAAAAATGGAAGGCGGATTTAATAGGCCGACTAGTTTAAAAATAATTAGAAATGCTAAAGTAGAATGGAAGAAATGGAAGCAAAACTTTCTAAATTATTTAATAGCATTAGGTCTAGACAATGCAATAGATGCCCGAAAAATAGCTATCCTCATCAACCTAATTGGAGAGGATGGGCAGGAATTATTCAATAATTTTACATTCCTACCTGAGACAGATGCAAATAAGTTTGATGAGTATTGTTTGCCAAGAATAAATTTGACAGTAGAACGTTTCAATTTCTTTGCGGTGTATCAAAAACCAGGAGAACCGTTTGAATCATTTCTTACAGATCTAAAAACCAAGGCAGCTTCTTGTGAATTTGAGAGACAGAAGAGTAGCTTAATTCGAGACAGAATCATTTGTGGAATTATAGACAAAGGGTTGCAAAATAGGCTATTAAGAGACAACAATATTACATTGGATGACACAATTGAAGCATGTATAGCTGCAGAGATCAGTGAGCGACAATCGAAGTTGCTACAAGATGAGGCCCAAAAATCAGTTCCAGTAGAAGAGGTAAGGAGATTTGTGGAATTTCAAAAAAGGAATCAAAACGTGAGTGAATATATATGTAGCAAATGTAATGGTAAGCATGCAATTGTCCAGCATTGGGTCAAATATGTAACTATTGTAAAGGTAGAAATCATTTTGAGGTTGCATGTAAAAAGAAATGGAATCATAACAGTAATGACATGCAAAACAATAACAGTAATGGTAATTATACTAGATACAATAACAGTACTGGGTAACTATAGTGGATACAATAGAGAGATGAGACATAAAGTAAGAGAAGTTGTAGAAGATCAGAGTAGTGAGAGTGCTGATGAATATTTTGTAACGGAAATAATAACCGCAAATCAGTACGTAACTAATGAAGTACATGAGTTAAGTGCATGGTATTCTGAAATAATGGTAGAAAATAAGAATATTAGATTTAAATTAGACACAGGGTCTCAAGTAAATATAATTTCAAGAAGTGTTTTTAATGAATTACAAAAAGATAATCGAGATATAAAGTTAATCCTTCAGAATACTGTATTAATTTCCTACGGAAACTTTAAGGTAAATGCTTTAGGTAGAGTTAAATTAAGTTGCAGAGTAGGTAATAAATGTGAAATGTTAGATTTTATAGTATCAAACGTAGAATCACAGCCATTAATGGGTCTGGCAGGGTGTATTTCATTAAATTTGGTACGAAAAGTAGAGACCATAGAAATAGGCATGTCCAAAGCAGAAATATTTAAAGAGTATAAGGAGGTATTTACAGGATTGGGTGAAATAAATGGCGAATATCGCATTGAAATAGATAGCAATGTAAGTCCCTGCATCCACTCCCCTCGAAAAGTACCCTTTTCTCTTCAGCCCAAATTAAAATTTACGTTAGATGAACTAGAGAAAACTAAAGTAATTACCAAGGTTGAACACCCAACGGACTGGGTTAATAGCTTAGTCATAGTGGAAAAAAAGAAGGGCACTTAAGGTTGTGCTTGGACCCAAAGGACCTAAATAATGCTATAAAAAGAGAGCATTTTGTTATACCTACTCAAGCTGACATAACAACTAAATTAAACGGAAAAAAAGTGTTTACTGTAATTGACATGAGTTCGGGATTTTGGCAAACAAAACTAGACAAGAGTAGTTCAGATTTATGCACATTTAACACTCCATTTGTCAGGTACAAATTTCTAAGAATGCCTTTTGGAATAAAATCAGCCCCAGAAGTGTTTCAGCGCAGAATTTTACAAATATTTGGAGGTATTCAAGGAGTACAAGCAGTGTTTGATGATCTAATTATAGCTGGTGAAACAGAGGAACAACATGACAAGATATTATTAAATGTTTTGGAAACGGCAAAACGAAATAATGTGACATTCAATAAAAACAAATTGCAATTGAGGGTGAAAGCGGTAAAATACATGGGTATAGTGAGTGAGGACCGATTCCAACCAGACCCAGAGAAGGTCAGAGTCATTGTTGAAATGGAGGACCCTAAGAGTAAAGAAGAACTGAAAAGGTTCCTAGGAGTAGTGAACTATTTGTCAAGGTGCATACCTAAGTATTCTGAAATTACAGCACCATTAAGGCAACTTTTAAAAAACGACATTGAATGGACTTGGCAAGAAAGTCATAAAACAACATTTAAATTATTAAAATCAAAGCACGAGATTTAGTTTATTGGCCTGGAATAACAAAAGACATAGAAGAAATTGTCGCTAAGTGTGAAGTGTGCGAAAAATTTCAAGTAAGTAATCAAAAAGAACCACTACTTCCTCATTCTATTCCAGAAAGAGCTTGGCAGAAGATTGCCTCAGATATACTAGAGTTTAAGCCATTTAATATTAATTGATTATTATTCTAATTGGTTGGAGATTAAAGAATTGAAAGGAAAAACAGCACTGCATGTTATAACTCAGTTTAAAGAAATATTTGCAAGAAACGGAATTCCACAGGAACTAATGTCAGATAATATGCCATATAACAGTTACCAGTTCATAGAATTTGCATTAGAATGGGATATAGTTTTAACGACGAGTAGTCCAACATATGCTCAGTCAAACGGATTAGCAGAAAGAGGGGTACAGTTAGCTAAAAATATGCTACGCAAAGCTCATGAAGAACGTACAGACATATATACTATGCTGATGGAATACCGAAATACACCATTAAAGACATTAGGGAAATCTCCAGCACAACTTATGCTAAATAGATCCTTGAGAACAAAATTACCGGTAAAAATGAGGGACCCACAACCCAAAATTGAGAGGAACATCGTAAAGAATAAAGAAGATGCTCAAAGAATTCAGAAAAATTATTATGACAAAGGCAGTAAATCATTATCAGCATTAGGAATAGGGCAAAGTGTAGTAATGAAGAAAGGAAGAGAATGGAAACCAGCCGTAATTGTTAATACACATGAAACTCCTAGATCATATATTGTTCAAACAGAATCGCAACAATATCGCAGAAACAGAAAGGACATAAGACCATCTTTAAATACCCCACCTACCTATAATCTTGATTCCTCTGATAACCTAGGAGTTTCCTCAAGGGTATCAACGGAAGAAAATATTAAAACAAGTCCAATTTCAAGTCCTCGCAGTCCTAATAATATTAACAATAATTACCCTATGGACAACAACAGTAATAATTCAAATACAGAGAATGGCAATGATTCTAATGTAGGTAGGCCAGTTAGAATTAGACAGTTACCAGTAAAGTATAAGAACTATAAAATGTAAATAAGAAAGGGAGATGTCGTATATTAGTATTAAGTGTTATATATGGCTGAGATGTCATAATATTATATGTATCAAAGTAATAATAATAATTAAATGTATTCCATAATAGTCCGGGAGCCAGCGCGCATCTGAACTAAACCATAAGGTACAAAATTTTTGACCAAACAGGCTGAAAGTACCCTAAAAATGAGTGATAAAACTGGCCGTCTGCCACTCGTAAATGGCAGCGTTAACTGGGGGGCGGCGCGAGAAAAGGGGTTTTTTGGAGTTGAACTAAACCATAGGGTACATAGACAAGATATATATCAAAAGATTCCTTTTTTTGTGTAGTTTACGAATATTCTATGGCAGACGGTTTTAGGCGCAGCATTCATGGCGGCAGACGCGTTTGAAAATGGGGAAAACCACCCTTCAACTAAACCATAAGGTACATGCATAAACTATATATCAAAAAATTCCCCTTTTCTTGGAGATTTCGAAAATGCTACGGCAGACGATATTAAGTGCAGCATTCACGGTGGCAGACGCCTTTGAAGTTGAAGAAAATGCGCGCCGGACCAATGTCTGTGAGAGCGAGCGAGCGACAGTAATACGCGAAAGCCCATAACAAAGCGAGACAGAAACACGTTTCGCTTGGAAGTAAGAGTTCACCTTTATATCGGTTTAATAAAAACAATAACTCGCTCATTTACTATAAATGTTTATTTTTTCTACTAACAATAAGTACGAAATTTTGCAGAAGAATCAGAAATGTCTATCAGTGTTACCTAATATACCTAGTCAAACAGCCAACAAAATTAGTTACTTCCGTTATTAAACTAAGATGCAATTGTGCCCAAGTTATGACGAATTGGTTCGAGGAATTGTAGTATTTGTAAATTTTTTAGAAAATTATCACAGTTATGAAAACGTTACGGAAGAAATACTTAACTTTCAGAACAATGTTGGAACTAATTTAACCTCATTCCCTAACTTATCCACATTCCCTAACTTCTCCACATTAATAGAATCGTATGAGACAGTTTTGCGAAAACACTCTAGCTGGGGCACACGGCAAAACCGCAAAATATTGGTTTACCTACACTTACCTCATTCAATTGTATTTAGAATTCTCAAGAAGTATAAGAACTTCTGATATTGACTCCTACATATTTATTTTATATGAATTAGCTTTCATGTTTTTTTGATTTTAATCAGCCAAATTACGCCCGTTGGATAATTAGATTTCATGACAATCTGATGAACATGGATGAAAGTCATCCAGGATTCAGGGAAACATACTCTAAAAGTTGTTTTTCGATAAAGAGAAACAAACAAGCCATTTTCCAGAACTCCGGTAGATTTAACATTAGAATAAACTATTAATGCTGATGCTGCTAACAGATACTCAAGTATAGCTTGTTTTACCAATAATGTATCTGCTAGAAAACGTTGGGCTCAAAATCATTTTATAAAAACTTCATTAACATTTTTTGGAAAAAATCACAATCGTGAAGATATCACAAAAGAATTAAAACTCCACCGAATTAATAAAGATAAAGCCGATCTGAACATTTTAACAGCCGGAATCAAAAAATTTGTTAATCCTTTTAGCGATGGAATACCCCCGGACCAATTAATAATATTGCAACAGGTAAATCTTGCTCAATTGAAACAGAAATTTTTGTATTAAATGTTGTTACCACTGGCACAACAGCACGGGATAATTTTGTTACGGAATGTTCAAATAATGAAACCAGATTTGAAAAACCCATAAAAAGAATTAATGTAAAAACATTTGCAAGCCAAGGTGTCAAATTTTTTATAAACCGATATAAAGGTGAACTCTTACTTCCAAGCGAAACGTGTTTCTGTCTCGCTTTGTTATGGGCTTTCGCGTATTACTGTCGCTCGCTCGCTCTCACAGAGATTGGTCCGGCGCGCATTTTCTTCAACTTCAAAGGCGTCTGCCGCCGTGAATGCTGCACTTAATATCGTCTGCCGTAGCATTTTCGAAATCTCCAAGAAAAGGGGAATTTTTTGATATATAGTTTATGCATGTACCTTATGGTTTAGTTGAAGGGTGGTTTTCCCCATTTTCAAACGCGTCTGCCGCCATGAATGCTGCGCCTAAAACCGTCTGCCATAGAATATTCGTAAACTACACAAAAAAAGGAATCTTTTGATATATAACTTGTCTATGTACCCTATGGTTTAGTTCAACTCCAAAAAACCCCTTTTCTCGCGCCGCCCCCCAGTTAACGCTGCCATTTACGAATGGCAGACGACCAGTTTTATCACTCATTTTTAGGGTTCTTTCAGCCTGTTTGGTCAAAAATTTTGTACCTTATGGTTTAGTTCAGATGCTCGCTGGCTCCCGGACTATAAAGTAATAAATAAATATTCTATAAAGATATAACAATTGCAAGTAGTATTTGACTTCTTTTCTACACGATGCTCACTAATATTCGTATTTGGTACACTTGTGTGTGTAGGATTAATATTTTTATTGTTTCTTACCCTGATTGGTAGTGGTGGTGGCTGTTTATTGGTAGGAGTAAACCTTGGTTTGCTATTATTGCGCTGTTTTGTTTGATCCACATCATTCACAATATTTTTATGTTTATATAGAGATATTATGGATTGTCGCGGTAGGTCGTATGACAATGCATCGAATATGTCTGGCGCATATTCAGGGCTGCAAGCCAGGATTAAATATGACAGTGAACTTGTAGAGTACGTACCTTGTTCTGCACATTCGCTCAACTTGACAGAATCTGTTGCAGCAGAGTCATGTCAAAACGCTACTTTGTTTTTCCATTTTTTGTAAAATCTCTACAGGTTTTTCTCAGCTTTAACATACCGATGGGAAATTTTAACAAAGAGTGTAAAGTCGCCGGTTGTGAAATCCCTATCAGAAACTAGGTGGTCTGCAAGAGCAGATGCTACAAAAGCTCTGTATACTGGGTATAAGGAAATTAAAATGTCTCTTTTCGAGCTGAGCAATGATCAAAGTCAAACTGCAGCTGTAAGACATGAAGCGGATGCAAACTTTGAAAAAATGGATGAATTTGAAACATCTTTACTTGCTGTCATTTGGCACCATATTTTAGAGAGAATGAACTCATCAAATAAATACGTGCAAAATCCTGCACTTGGCCTGGGCTCTGTGGTGCGAGAATTAGAAGGACTTATAAAATATTTAAACTCGATAAGAAATATTGTAATTTATGAAGAAGAAGCCAAAAATATATTGCAAAATCATTCAAAGATATATAAAGAAGGTAGAAAGAAACGAAGGAAGGTTCAGTTTGATGACAGTGTTGGTTATGAAGAACAGTTTTCGGTCAGAGTTGAAATGAAAATCGGGACATTTTATGTCATCATCGATACACTTACTATAGATTTAACTCGACGACTGGATACTTACCAACGTATCTATGAGCGATTTTACGTCCTTATAAATTTTATGAACTTGGAAAATGAAACAATATGTATATAAACAAGCGGAAAGTTGATACATATTTACAGAAAAGATTTAGATGCTTCGTTCATTCATGAATGCATTCATTTGCAATGCCCATTTAGAGAACAAAATTGAAGCCCCACTAGAAATTTGCAAGTACTTGAGAGAAAACGGATTACAATAAACATTTCCCAATTTCGACATCGCATTGCGAATCTATTTGGCAATCCTAGTTGCTAATACGTCATATGAAAGATCATTTTCAAAATTGTCAGGGATTAAAAACAATTTTAGATCGACCATGAATCACGAACGTCTTAATGCCTTATCTATTTTGTCTTTGGAATGCGACATAACAAAAAATGTGAGTTATGATGAAGTAATAAATGATTTTGCCATGGAAAAATCTAGGAAACAAGCTTTTAAAACATAATATTTATTTTAATACGAGTATATCCTCTATCATATTTTTTACCAAAGTTGGAAAGTAATTTGTAATGCGACTTGTTTCTATTATTATAAGATGTCTTTTCTGTTTTTTTCCCAAGTTTTTTTAGTTAATAAATAGTATATAACGGTACAAGGTCGGGAAGTGTTCTCTAACAGATCGAAAAAAGTTGGAAAATCGAGAGCCGTAGGGTCGAGGTTTTCCAATTTTTGAGATCTGTAGGTAAGCACTTACCGACCGTGTGCCGTATAATATTTTTTGCCCGATCGAATTTACAGAATTATTTGGGAATAAGTAGTTTTTAAAATGTAATTATGAAATTTTGACTTGTCATTTTAATTGCACGATCCTTGATATCAAACGTGCTAGGTATTTAAAATAAAATCAGAACGCTACCTCTAGAAGTGTCAAATTTGCATGTTTTGTTTTACTTACCGCCCTAATTAGGTTATAAACTCGAACAGCACTGGTGTTTCCATACCAACCAATCGAAATTTTTTAAACCCAACTTACAATATCTATCAACAAAGCTGGTAAATACACATAACAACACGATTGGGCGAAAAATACTATTACGATATTTTTAATTTTTATTTATAATATAGGGGCCGCAAAAAAATAATGCTAACGCTAACATACCTTAACGTGGCCCGTGTATGAAATAAACTTAACTATAATAAACAATGAATGTACAAATGTAGAAGTAAGAAATCAAAAGTTAACACTATGGCACAAACGTTATTGTCATATTTGCAACTAAAACTTGGAAAAACTTATAAAATATAAAATGGTTGAAGGTATAGATATTATAACAGATGTAGATGTAGGAAAAATTGAATTTTGTGAATCATGTGTAAATGGAAAAATGGTGAGGTCAAGTTTTGGAACCAGAAATAGAAGCAGGAGATTATTAGAAATAGTTCACTCAGATGTGTGTGGTCCAACAAGTATTTTGTTACGTGTGTAGGTACTTAATCAAAAGGAAAAGTGATGTGTTCAGTTGTTTTAAAGAATATGTACAAATGGTACAGGCAAAACTTAATCAAAAAATATCTGTATTACGGTACGGTGAGGGGGGGTAACGGTGGGGAGTATAAATCACGTGAATTTAAGAGCTATTGCAAAGATAATGGAACCATTATTGATTATACTGTACCTTACTCACTGTTTGTACTTTTGATTACATGGCAACAAAAAGAATTTTTTTTTTAGAGCTGATAAAAAAGAGAGTCAGCGTTTAAAAAAAAGGAATGTTGTTGATTTTGATAAAAAATATAAATTAATATTTTCTTCTTGACATGTCATGATTTTTTCATCTAGAATATCAATTACTTGTTACTACTTAAATAAAACTAAATATTTTGAATATTAAATTAAATAGTATTTTTCCCGACGATTACACGGATAAAATTAGAAGAAAAAGTGAGTCGGTCTTGCAAATAAATATTCTGGTAATTTGCTAGAATAAATTACAAAAAGAAAACATGGTCCTTCGACGTCGGATTTCCGGGAAAATTCCGGAAATTTCCAGTTTACAACATATGTAAGAATTTGCATAGAACAGGATATAGATGGCAAATATTCTATATCAAATTTACTTGAACTATACCTATACATTGACTAAGAGTGACCAGGTTAGCCGTCATTTACTTTATGCTGTACTAGAAATTGATGCATCTCTATTTGTGTAATAAAGTTACTGTTGCTTTATTCACTAATAAGTAATAATAAATTACTTGCTATTACTGTCTTGTACTGTTGCGAGGGATTTTATGCCACTTTTACAGATTCAGATTATTAAGGTCTGCTAATACTAGAAGTGTTTTAATAAACACAATACTATTTTCTACTAGCTACATTTGGGCACTGTCGCCACAGTAGTTATTATATTTGAAATACTTTGACTTTATTTCTATTTGCTTATCATGGCAAAGCAGGTCAAAATTTTATTGGCTACCAAGCAATCGCTCATCGGCAAATTAACTAATTTTGAGCATTTTGTAGCGTCAATTCCAGATAAATTCAATGATGCTATTACTCTTACTAAATTGCAATTATATTTAGATGACACTAAAGATTGGCCCGTAAAATATGAGAACTTATGTATTCAGCTTTCGGTTGTGCCGGAGCAACAAGATACAACAATGGGCTGGAATGATTTTTATGATAAATATATTAGTTCTAGTTCACGAGCAAAAGTTTTGTTAGCTGATAATTCTATAAAAACAAGCTCATCAGTCAATATTGATAGTGGTGGTTCTTCCTCAACTGCAGTAAATAGCGGTAATGCTAAATTAACGCGAATTGCAGTTCCATCTTATGATGGAGATTATACTACGTTTATTTCTTTTTATGAGCTATTCGTTTCGTTAGTTCATGATAATCACAGTACCGTGCCTTCATTAAAGATTGATACCCACGTGACCTTTGATCCGTGGTGTCCTTGGGAGTTTCAGATTTAAATGTTGAAGTCAGGTAGGATTGGTACTCGTTGTAACTAAACTAAGTAACTAAAGTGTCAATGTCTGCCCTAATTTACATACATACAATCAGTTAGGGAATTATTGGATGAAGGTTTACCAACTGTGTAAGTTGGGTTGCCTATATTTTGTGGTCACGTGGGTATCAATCATTAATGAAGGCACTGTATAAGCGATGTTGAAAAGTTTATTTATCTTAAAACTAGTTTAACTGGTATAGCAGCTCAAACTATATCAGGTATACAACCATCTGGGGAAAATTATAAAATAGCTTTTGAATTAATATGCGATCGGTTTAATAATTGGAAATTAATTATTATGAATCATATAAAAGGTATCATGGATTTAAAACCAATAAGCAAGCCTAGGTCTGAGGACCTAAGAAAATTATTTGGGGATTATTCAAACCATATTCGTGCTTTAATAAACCTTAATATTGAAGTACAACATTCGGCCCCATTTATTTATTGCATTCTAATGTCAAAATTTGACGCACATACTAAAGCCAAATTAACGGAATTTAAACCTCGAGCCATACCAACTTTAACTGAAATTGGCAATTTTCTACAAAACTATTGTGAGGTGCTAGAAGAAATCGATACAAATAACAAAGATTCTAGTAATCAGAAATTAAATAATTTTTCGTATCAAAACAGTCATGCTAGTAATAAACATAGCTTCCAAAAGATAACGCCTAATTTTAAACAGTCTTTTGTCGTGACCCAAGATGCTATTGTTTGCTTAAATTGCAAAGGCAATCATTATATTACTCAATGTCCTAAGTTTCTAGAACTGGCAGTGCAGCAAAGATTTGATAAGGCAACCGAATTAAAATTATGCAAAAATTGTTTAAGGCATTCTAGCCAAAATCCTTGCAATTCCAAATATAATTGCAAAATTTGCCGCAAAAGGCACAGTACTTTGTTACACTTTGAACAATCAAATTCTAATACTTCTCGAATTGGTACCAGTGCAACTAATGTGCAAAACTATCCTATTAGTATTCAAGAAAGCAGCTTATTTGTTGCACCTGAAGTATCAACTAATACTACACTATCTTGTTTTCAAAGAAATAATGTGTTACTATCAACTGCTTGTGTTAGCGTAAGGGCACATAACAATAAGTGGTACACTGCAAGAGTTATTCTAGACAGTGGCAGTCATTCTAATTTTGTGACAGAAGATTTTTGCAAAAAATTAGGATTAAAAACTCAACGAGTCAATGCCCAAATTTTAGGAATAAATTCCTGCATTGCACAATCTAATTCAGCAGTACATATTAAATTAGCTTCAAAAACAAATGAATTTCAAACTTCTTTGCAATGTTTAACTATACCAAAAATAGCTGATAATTTGCCTCTTCAAAGTTTTGACAGATCATATTTTAATATTCCAAAAAATGTAAAACTTGCTGATGCCAATTTTAATGAATCCTCACCTATTGATATACTTATTGGAGCTGGTAATTTCTATAATTTAATGTGTGTTGGTCAAATAACGCTAGGAAAGAATAAACCTACACTCCAAAAAACTTTACTGGGTTGGATTATATCAGGAACATATAGTAATTAGCACAGAAGAGAAATTGTTTGCGCAAATCTAACGTTAGACAATTGCTGCCAGCCGATGTATTCATTGGACAAGCAAGTTCAAAAATTCTGGCAGCTTGATGATGTGCAACCTATTAATCCCTTATCAAATCTTTCTCGCGAAGAGGGGTTTTGTGAAGAGCATTTTAGTAAAACGGTATTTCAGGATAATTCCGGTCGTTTCACGGTCTCCATTCCTTTTAATTCATGCTTAGCCAAACTGGGGCATTCCAAGGAACAAGCTACAAGCCGATTTTTGCACTTGGAAAGAAAATTAAAAAAAAATCCTGATCTGTACTCAGATTACTATAAGTTTATGCATGAATATATGGATTTAGGGCACATGTGTGAAGTTTCTGGAGCATCCAAGAATGAATCACCGCAAACTTGTTCATCTATAGTAAATACTATTGATTCTAAAATCTTATTGTCTAAAATTCCAGCTTATTATTTGCCTCATCACGCAGTAATAAAATCTGAATCTTTAACTACTAAACTTCGTGTTGTGTTTGACGGGAGCGCCAAATCAAGTTCCAATATCTCAATAAATGACACCCAAATTGTCGGTCCTGTAATTCAGGATGACTTATTTACTATTTTATTGCGTTTCAGGCAACATAAAATTGCTTTAACATGTGACATCGAAAAGATGTATCGCCAAATTCTAATACATCCTTCCGAAAGAAAGTTTCAACGCATTCTTTGGCGTGATAATCCAAATGTGGAGCTTAAAACATACGAGCTGCGAACCATAACATATGGTACCGCTAGTGCTAGCTATTTAGCCACAAAGTGTTTGCAACATTTATCTACAATTTATTCTGAAAATTTTCCGAAAGCTTCTGCTATTTTGAAGTCTGATTTTTACATGGACGATTTGCTTACAGGTGTAGAAACTGTCGAAGAAGCAGTAGATATTCAAAAGGAACTAACCTTTATATTATCTAAGGCAGGGCTTCCTCTTCGAAAATTTTTATCAAATAATTCTGATGTTCTATCTAGTGATGTATGTTCTTCTCAATTTTTTACAATTCCATTAGTCGAGCGCGAAAATACCAAAATTTTGGGTCTTTCCTGGAATGCTCCGGCTGATGTTATACAATATAATATTCAACTGAAATCTAACACTATTACTAATACTAAGCGCTCTATTTTGTCAATGGTCGCACAATTATTCGATCCCTTAGGTTTACTTTCACCCATTATCATTACAGGAAAATTACTTATACAAAAGTTATGGGAATTAAAAGTTTCATGGGATGAAAGTATTCCGGAAAATCTAAATTCAAATTGGGAATTATTTAAATCTGAATTACACATTTTAAGTATATTAAAAATACCTAGATGCGTAATTCCTATCAATGTCATTGAATTAGAACTTCATGGATTTAGCGATAGTAGCTCCATTGCTTTTGGTGCTTGTGTTTATGTCAGATGCATAGATTCTGACAATAATATTTGTACTAACTTATTGTGTTCTAAGTCGCGGGTTGCACCTCTACATGGCGCGACTATTCCAAGACTTGAATTATGCGCAGCTTTACTTTTGGCGCAGTTGGTTCAGAAAGTTAAACAATCGCTTTCCATTAATTTTCATAAAACTTTCCTTTGGTCTGATTCCAGTATTGTTTTACATTGGATAGTTTCACCTCCAAATAAATATAAAACTTTTGTCGCAAATAGAATCGCTACCATTCAAGAAATTTCAAATCCTCGTGATTGGAATCACGTGCCTTCCAAACAAAATCCAGCTGATTTGATTTCTAGGGGCTCTCCTGTCACTGAATTAACTAGTAATTCTTTATGGTGGCAAGGTCCTTCATTTTTAACTTTAGCAACAGAATTATGGCCACAGCTGTTGCCTATTAAATTTGATAATATTCCTGCATCTGAACTTAAGACTAACTGTAATATTGTTTTGAATTTGCTAAATATTCAGAATTTGGATTTTTTGAGAAATTTTCTACTTTGGATAAACTACGACGTGTAATAGCTTGGATAATCCGTTTTAAAAAGAATTGCAAGCTATCAAAACCATATCGAATTTACGGAACTTTGCAAATTGACGAGATACGGAATTCTTTGAATATTTTAATTGTATTATGCCAACAAGAAGCGGTCACATATGAACTTCAACAATTAAAGTCAAAGAAACCATTGAAGACCACTTCAAATATTTTATCTTTAAATCCTTTTCTTGATGCTAAAACTATTCTAAGAGTTGGCGGTAGATTAAAGAATTCGACATATTCATTCGATAAAAAGTTTCCAATTTTATTACCTAAAAATCATCTTTTAACTAATTTAATTTTTGATTATTTTCATGAAATATTATTGCACTGTGGTGCACAGCAATTACTAGCTGGAGTTCATGAATATTATTGGCCAATCTCGGGACGTAGTATTGCTAAGAAAATAACACATAAATGTATCAAATGCTTTCAGTCAAATCCGAAGTCATACAACCCTTTTATGGGAGATTTACCAGCCAAAAGATTACAAGTTGGAATGCCGGTATTTTCGCATGTAGGAATTGATTATGCTGGTCCTATATTAATAAAAGATCGAAAATTGAGGGGATCAAAATTAATAAAATCTTATATTTGTTTGTTCGTTTGCTTGGTAACCAAATCAGTTCATTTAGAATTGGTCACAGATTTAACCACTAATGCTTTTATAGCAGTTTTAAAAAGGTTTATTTCACGTAGAGGTATACCTATTTCCATTACATCTGATAATGCTACTAATTTCAAGGGTGCTTCAAATGAGTTAAATGAAATATATAAGTTTTTAAATTCAGCCAGTAATGCTGATAAAATTTCAAACTTCGCAGTAATGAAAAATATAAAATGGGAGTTTATTATCCCTAGAAACCCCCATCAAGGTGGTATTTGAGAAAGTGGCATAAAATCGGTCAAAACGCACTTAAAGAAAATTGTAGGTAATGCTTCCCTCACTTATGAGGATTTTTCAACAGTATTAATTCAAATAGAGGCTGTATTAAATTCACGACCTCTTTCTCCTCTTTCTACTGACCCTACAGACTTTACTCCTCTTACTCCCGGACACTTTCTGATAGCCAGATCTTTAAGTGCTATTCAGGATACTAACTTGGTCAACGTCAACGAAAATATATTGACACTATATCAACGCATGCAGCGTTTGACAAAAGACTTCTGGCGTCGCTGGAGTTTGGAAGTTGTGTCTGAGCTACAGCGTAGGACAAAATGGTATAAACATATGCCAGAATTGTTGACCGTGGATTCTTTGGTCCTTATTAAAGAGGACAACCTGCCTCCACTTCAATGGCTTCTTGGTAGGGTTGTCGAGATGCATAATTATCCAGACGGCGTGACGCGTTCTGTAACGCTTCGAACATCCAATGGTCACCACATCAAAAGATCTGTCCACAAACTGTGTGTGTTGCCTAGTGTTGTTGATTATTAAGGCTGTTAATAATGCCAGTGCGTGTTTAAACATTAAAAACTGTTTATTAGTTTTTAGAAAAAGTTTAGTTTAAATATTTTGACTAGATATTATTTTTTTACTTATGTTCAATAGATAATCATAATTTGTTATCTTTAACTAATTGCTATTGAAATCATTTGATTTCAAGGCGGGCGGTATGTTTGTACTTTTGATTACATGGCAACAAAAAGAATTTTTTTTTAGAGCTGATAAAAAAGAGAGTCAGCGTTTAAAAAAAAAGGAATGTTGTTGATTTTGAAAAAATATATAAATTAATATTTTCTTGTTGACATGTCATGATTTTTTCATCTAGAATATCAATTACTTGTTACTACTTAAATAAAACTAAATATTTTGAATATTAAATTAAATAGTATTTTTCCCGACGATTACACGAATAAAATTAGAAGAAAAAGTGAGTCGGTTTTGCAAATAAATATTCTGGCAATTTGCTAGAATAAATTACAAAAAGAAAACACTCACTACAACAAAATGGTAAATCAGAACGTTTTAACAGAAGCCTAGTAGAAAAGGCAAGAACAATGATTGTTGATGTAGATATTTCTATACAATTTTGGGGTGAAGGTGTCGGGACAGCTGCTTATGTCATGAATAGAAGTCCTAACGCAGTCTTAGAAAATGTTACACCTGCCGAGATATGGTACGGAAGGAAACCAAATGTAAAAACTTTGAAAGTATTGGGCTCAATCGCGTATTCACATATTCCAAACGATTTAAGAAGCAAATTTGATTCAAAATCAGAAAAATGCATTATGATCGGATACACTCATAGAGGGTTGTTTATATGTTTTGTATGAATTTTTAGTTTTTTTTATAGTAAATATAAAGAGAGGGTGTACAATACAGTAATATTGACTATGTAACTAGTAACTTGGTAATAAGAAAAGTCAGAGAAAAACGCTGTAAAAAAATTGAGTTGTTGCAATTAATAAAAGAGATGTTTTGTATGAATGTGTTGTCTATTATTGTAATAGTGACACTACTATAACCACGGGCAAGAATAATAATAGTGTTTTCCCGAACAGGAGTAGATATAAAATGGGGCTTGAAAAACAGGTCTCTTATGGAAATTAGCATGTGTTTTAGATTTGTACATCAGGACTATTTTGTCGTATGTATCGTGTGTGTAAGAGTGAGAAATTGTGAGAGTGTTAGAGAGAGCTAGCTAGATAGATAAGGCATTGTGTGTATTTACGGTTGCCTAATCGTCGGTTTGGTTAGGTAAGTAAGATAGGTGTAGCTAGGTAGGTAAAAAGAGATATCTCGAGAGAGAGAGAGATAGAGACGGTTCCGCGTTCATCCGCTAGCGCTCTGCCTGGACGGTGTGCAGGTGTTATCAGGTATCAGCTAGGAGCTATGATCTATGACTGTGTGCAGCTGTTATCAGCTATCAGCTAGGATCTACGATCTATCCCCCAGATGGTTAGACGGTGCATAGTAACAGCATTTTAAGAGTTGAACGTCCGCGTGGTGAGGCGATGGGTACTAAAAATGGAAACAGCTTGCGTAGGAGCGTGATCTTTGACCTTGTTATGAGCGAGTTTGCAGATATCGTTGGGATAAAAATAAGAATTAGGAGCGTGATAATGAAATAAAACGAGTTATTTAAGAATAATGTTTGTTTTATAATTATATTTATTAATAGATATAAAGTATATTTAAACAACTAAGAACAAATACATTAAACATAATACTTCATCGTTTCGACTAAACCGTTCAGTGGATCTTCTTGAATCTTACAATTGCCCCAAGGTAGCGTAGATACCCCATCTTGAAGAATGCATCTCTTGTCATCTAATGGATCTAAAGCTTTCTTTTTTATTTTTAAACTGAATACCTTATGTTTTTTAGATCGTATCGTATTATTCGTGGCGTAAATAACGTAACCTTTAAAAAGTGAATTATGATATGATTTAAAATTTATTCTTTTCTTTAAAGCTGTTTTTCCCACACCCTTTGCTTTTAATGTGGGTTTTTCACCATCAACCTTGAAAGCGTACATTTTAGATCGGAGACCGATAAATTCTTTAAGAATCTTGCCCTTCAATTCATCTTTAAATTTTCCTATTACCTTTTTGTTTGCACGTTGAATACCATAATCGTTATTTAAAGGATAATCAGAGGTATCAAAGAAGCCCTTGGAACCCTTAACTGATTCTTTTTTAACAACTTCATAGATGTTTTCTGTAAAGGAATATATAAACGAATCTGTATCCGTATACATTAATTTAGGGTTTTCAAACTGATTTTTAATAAATTCATAGTGAAAAGAGTACATTAACAATTTGGAGAGATCTAGAATAGTCATTCCTAAATATACGGGCTTGTTGTACTTTAATATTGTTTTATTTAATTCAACTGCAACGAGATTTTCTTTAAAAATTGTAAAAGATCGAAAGTTTGGTTTTGCAATTAATTTTTGGGTTTGTTTCCAAGATGTTGAAAGCTTAATTATCCTATGGTTGCGAATATTCTCCATAGTTTTACCGAACACGGCGTTATTCATAAGCTTAAAGAAGTCCTTTTCAAAATCATTGGTAGCTTTAGATCTCATTTCAGTGTTTAAATCAATGTATTGTTTTAACCAATTTTTTTGTTCAAACTTTAAAATTCTATGTATTTTTTCTAATTTTAATCCGTGCTGAAGGCACTGAAATAAATTTCTAACATGTATAACATATTTTTGTTTATCATAATTGGTAGCCATTAATTTTGTGTACTTAGAACCGGGAGGCATTCTATGTTCAGGACAAAAAGGTAAATCTTTGTGCATCTCATGTAACTCCTCTGGATATTTTAAATCTACTTCTAACATAAATGATGTTTCTTTATCTTTTGCATCATCGCCAAATAAATAATGCATGCAGAAAGAATCAGTGTAATCAGAATACGGCACGGGATGTTCACAAGTAAATTGTTTCAATTTTAATTCAATATAACTTATTATATCCTCGTTTAACCATTCGAAACCTTTATACGGTAAAGGTTGACTCATTGCATATCCATAAAGGTTATTTGCATCAACATAAAATAAATAATTTAAAGGTTGAGAAGGTGTAAAGTTTTTCATATATTCGTTGTTTGCTTTCATGTATCGGTGTGAGCATTGAGTTAATCCTCCTCGTATACCCTTTTCAATGAATAAAATTTTATCATTATCCGTTAAAAGTTCCAATGTAATGTTAGTTTTTTTGAGAGCAGCGTTCCACGCCAAAGATGGACCCGTATAAAAATGTACGGGGTCCAAATCGTAAATATTAAGACATAAATTTCTAAATTGTTCAAAAATATCACATAAAATTAGCACATCACATTTAAGATAAACATCGCTATATTCACCTAAATTTTTAATTTTGAATGTTTCCCAAACCGTTCGTGCATGAAAATAGTCAATATCAGAAATATCTTTCTCTGTTAGCTTATTATAAAATTTAGATTTTGGTGGTAATTCTTTTTCTTTCAATTTTTCCCAAGCATTCAAGTAATCATAACATAAAACCCCTTTACGTTTCATTAATTGAAAGTTTTCATTGAATTCGTCCTTGGTATATTTAAACATATCATCAGTTAAATTTTTTGCTAGTTTATCTAAACTTTGTCCCATAAAGCGAAAAGAATCGATAAATCTCCAAATGTAGTTTCCGCATTTTTTTGAAACCGAAATATAATTTTCCATTGTAATAGGTAATAATGTGATAGGTTGTGTGTCAAAGTCTAATTCCATTATAATAAAGTGCATATCGTAACCGGATAAATTATGAGTAAGTATGGGGATATAGTTGCCAACTTTATAATTTAAATTACATGCTTGACAAAGGGCATAGCGAAACCTTCCCGAATAATGATCGTGGTCACGACACTTGATAATAGTATCATTATTAAAAGTACGTAGGCAATATTTACAAGCTAAGGTATCATTAAAAGTTTGTTGCTCGTCTAAACTTAAGGGGTGCATGGGTTCTATAAACTTTAATCTTTCTTCAATGATCCTCGTTTCCTTACGTAATTGATTTACAAACCATTTCTGAGGATTCGGGCCACGATATGATTCGTAATGTGACAACGAATTGTCTATAGAACACACCACCTGATAGGCTACAGAATAAGGAACATGTTTTTGATACGGTTTCGTATAAGATTCTTGAAATGCATTGTTATTATCATCATCATCATCATCATCATCATCTCCATTAGTCTCATAGTCATCTATAGGTTCTACAAGACATTCAAAATCTGCATAAATAACTACAGGGTGTCGTAAATTATATTGAAAATTTTTAAAAGAGAGCTCCGTTTCTTCAAATTCGGGTAACGTTACCTTAACAGGATCCACCCTTGCACAATCTTGTAGATGATTTTCTAAGCGTTGTTTTGATGTAAAATGATTTAAACATCTATCACATATAAAGTGAGATTCCTTATGTTTAGATATTTGTGATCCACACAACCGGGAAAGATTCTTGATCCAACAGTAATGACTGTTTTTACTTTTTTCCGTTAGATAAAGAAGGTTAATGTGATTCTCCTTGATCTGTTTGGTGTGATATAAAGGTCCCACGATAGCATCTTTTCGTAAACCATATACGTTGATGGAGATAGTTGGGTTTAGTCGTTCAAATTTAAAAATGTCCCTAATTTTAACTGGGAAAGTAAGGTTTCCCAGGTTAAAAATTTCACCAAAATTGCTAGGATACGAAGACGGTCTATGAGGATTTTGATAAGCTGGATACAAAGCCGATAACAAGGCGTATATAAAGCATTTGTCATCTACATTTTTTACGTTGATTACAGCTCTTTTCGCTATTATAGCAGGTGGAAGCTTAATATATTTTGATCCTCGCATAGGTTGATATTTACTGATGTTAACAGCTAAATTTACTATTCTTTCGAGAACCCAACCGCTCCCTTCCATTTCAAATTCATCCATCTACACATAATGTACAAATTCAATTCAATTTACTGAAAATTATTTAAAAGAAATGAGCATACCTGTGTCAATACGTTGTCTTTTATATCATGAAATATATCGCGAATATCGGTAGAATTGAGAACCTCATAATTTTTAGTTGAGAAATACTTTCTGGCACGTACTTCAGGATCTTGAGGTTTAACATAATCTCCGCACAAAACAACATTTACTTTTATTGCAGGCATTCTCTGTATAAGGGCAGCCCTTAATCGTTGCTCAAAAATTTCATACGCTACATCAAAAAATTCTCGAGGTTCCTCGATTGTGTTATTGATAATAACACCGGTTTTTATCCTGTGCTTAAAAGCAGATGAAACCTATTTAAAAAATAACTTAGTAAATGAAGTGAAGTAAAATAATTGTATATTTACCGCTTGCCATTCAACTTTTGAGATTTCTGCACTTTGAAGACCAGAACCGCTCTTTAATTTATTTCTAATGGTTGTTTGTAAAGTTTTCAGCTGTGCTAGCAGATTTTCTAAATGTCTTTTTTCACCTACAGTGCTGTTATTAGGCTCTCGACAATTTTGTATAGCTTTAGACAAAATTCTGATGTTTGTTTCATTTAATTTTAACACTTTAAAAAATTCATCGAGAGTTCATATCTTGAAATTTTCAAGTGCAAGAGCCACTAAACGTTCCATTTTATAGCTTGCGTTGTTTTCAATAGCGCTGGTAAAACTGACACTTATTCCTTGATCAATTTTTGGTTTATATCTATTTTTATTATCATTACATTGCTTAAATGATAGTATATAAGTTGAAACTGTAGCTCACTATTATATTTCAAAAAAAAAATGTCAAGAACAATAGAACGAAGACTACAACAACAAAAAATTCCAAACGTTCTTAGAAAACTTAGAAAACCACTCCAAAAAGGTGAAGATACGACTGTGTTAGATCAAGAAAAATGTATTGCAACATCACAACGAGAATTACAAAAAATTTCTGTTCGAAAAGCAGAAACTACAATTATGCTAGATCATGAAAGACGTACTGGTAATTTATATACTAAAGTAGGAAGATGCAGCAAATGTAACATGACATTCTATTCAATAACTCAAGATTTTAATAATGTGAAAAGTTTAAAATGTGTTAATTGTACAAACAAAAACTATAGTAAAATAGCAACAACAACTTATAAACCCTTCGAGTCGTTTTTGGGTGGTTCTTCTAGAACCTACAAAGAAAAATCTTCGAAATGGAAAGCAATTTGTACTATTAATGATAAATAAATCTGTAATATAAATATTGTAAATCAAATAAAACAAGATTTACTGTACATTTCTTTTATTTATTTATTGGTTATTTTATATATTAAATTATAAAGCGTTTTTTCTAAGAAAACGCACCAACGACGTTGCGTTACCCTTATTTATTTTGTGCGCACCATCATACACCATTACTAGTTCATCTCGCATGTCATTTAACATGACAATGCGATCGTCTTTTAGCAACTCGAATCTTTTAGGTAGGTAGACAAGACTGTCCTCCAACTCCACGACTACGGCTCGCTTCTGAAATTTTGTCTTGATAACCCTAACATCCAAAAACTCGTAGGGTTTTCCAACTTCAAGGTCGACCATCTTGGTTACCGGTTTCTGGGTTAACGTTCCCACATCGTTGATAAATGACAGGTTGTCTTCCCTTGCATCTTTGTAGTTGCTGCTGCCGGCCTTAGCTTCTACTTCAGGACGCACTTCAAGAATATCGTTTTGACTTTGACTAGTCATTTTAGTTGTTTGTAGGTAGTATAATGTTCAGAGGAAAGAACGGCTGATAACTGTATGTTAGAGTCGCGGTCGCGCATATTTATACTCGTTTCTACGTTTTATCTCTTGAACTTTTACCAACATTGCACATGTTGTTTTGATATCATTTTTTACTCTACAGAAGTTTTCTAAAATACATTGAATAAAAACAAAAAAATATCCATACTTTTAATATGTTATACCTGCACGACATTTTTCCAAACAATTGTCTCTATAGGTATCACACATATCACCACAAATTGATCGGTCGGCAGGAAAACGTTTATCGCAAGCTGTATAACAATTTTCTAGATTATTAGAATTTTTTTGATCAGACTCGTTCTTGATTTTAGCTTTCAAGTCATCAATCTCCATTCTTAAACCTACATTTTGAGACAAACAATTAGCTAAATTTGCTCTTTCAGTTATCAAATTTGTTGTACAATCGTAGTTATCGGTGTTTGCTTCCAATAGTTTACCATCACATTCTACCCATCTGCTCTTATAATTATCGTTTTCAAAAAGAGTGGAATTTTTCAAATCTGAGCTTCCATCCAAAGTAAGGGAAACAGGTTGATGCTGTTTTGAATTTTTATACATTTGCATGTGAAATCCTTGGCTAGATAATGGAGTCCATTGGGCGGAAACCATATGGGTATGGTTTAAATGATGGTATAGATTATGCGAACCATTCAAATAATAACTAGCATTTAAAACCAATTCTTGCGCGTTTAAACACGGAAAGAATAAAATTGTAAAAACAATAAATACAATCATTGTGATGCTCTGGACACTGGTGAACTGAAATAAACTAATCTATTGAAGCCCTTTTATTTCAAAAAAAAAACGTTAATTCAGCAAAATTTGATCTTTTAATCTTAAATTTATGAATTTTTAAATTTTGTAACAATATATAATAAATATTTTAACTATAGGAAACTGGAGCTTGTAAATCATGTATTAACTGCGATAATATTCGTGTCTACGTGACCTCTTATGTCCCGTGTTGACCTTATTGACGATCAGAATAAAAGTTTGGCTGATGCAATAAATTTCCATGTTGCACCGTTTTTGAAACTTTGTATGTGACCTCTTGAGTCTCGTGTTGACCTTATTGACGATCAGAATTAAAGTTTGGCTGATGCAATAAATTTGCATGTTGCATCGTTTTGAAACTTTGTCTTATGTTGTTTTTGTTTGATAACGACGATTTTTTCGTAAAGATTTTATGTTGTAATAAATATACAGGGTATACAATATAAAATATTTCTATTATAAATTTCTGCTACCCTTGTTACCTAAATTTAAGTTATCTTCGGGTGAAATCGATATTTTACGGATACATTTGGAGAAAATATAAAGACCCTTGAAGGTGTATTGCTTTCATAACGAGTAAAAATGTGTACACAAACGGAACGAATTAGCGATGCTTGTTCATCTTCTATCAACCCAGTTTCATTGATAGAATTAAAACGTGATGAATCACATCCTGTGTTAAAAGCATATAATCAAGATTTTAAAGAAATAAAAAAAATTCAAGATAGTGATCATGTTAACTCAGTCGCTTATTATGAGTTTAAAGGAAAAATCTTGGCTAAAACACCGGAAAATGAATTCGTTTACTTCAGAAGAGAAGATATATTTCCTATCAACGTGAAAGATATAATCCTAATTTATAGAGGTTTGCAAAAATTTGGAGTGGAAAATACTGAATTAGATGTTTTAGAATTTGCTAAAATGAAACGAAAAATTCGTAGCAATGAAACTATTTGTGAAAATAAAAAAAGGCGATTAACACATTAGCAGTAAACATGATAAACATGTGCTTATCTGTTTAATAACAGCGAGTTTAGTACTATATAACCGCTGCAATTTTGTTATTTAAATATAAAATTATTCAATATCTACACCAACCAAGATGACTAGTAACGAAGTTAACAACGATTATAAAGAAAAGTTCATGCAGACGATTGTGCCAGGAAAAGGGGTATAACCCTTATTTCTGCAGAATCTCTGCATGTTAACTATCTGCATAAAGTGGACTCCCGACCAAACGAACGACGACTCTGTTGGGTTACCTCTTCCGATGAAGCGCAAGATCCGAACTGAATGGCGTGACATCCAGACCAGGCTGCACGAATTTTTGGATACGTGGATCAATTGGGAGAATCGAAATAGAGAAGCGTTCAGGTATGTGCCCGAATGGTTTTTGAATCACCTGCCTTCATTTATTCAAAATTTAAGAATTAATAATGGTGGTCTATCACAAGTAGACAATTATGTTGTTAACTTTTTAGACATTTTATATCACGTAGATAATGAAAGTGAGGGATCCAGATACCTGAACCGACGCATACTTGAATTGTTTGTTGCTAACGAGCCCTTGTTTGTCATTTTTCGCGCCTATAAGGTTATAGATGCGCATAGAATGGCTGCAGGGTACCTCTGTGTTGACTGCTATGGAGATCTCCTAATACGCGGGCACCTGGAGGAAGATCCTGAGTATTCAATGTTTCATTTTCAGAATGTTACAGGTAGAATGAGAATTGCTCGGCTGTTGGGCTGCATATCGCCATATGGTATGTGTCGTGAGTGTGGCAACACCCTCATGCTCTCCGTTTACACCAGAGAAGATCAGATAACCACAGAGGATAGCTGTATCTCAATTCCATGCGGCCCGGCCAAAAAACGGATGATAAGGCCGGTGACCTTTCAGCCGCAATTGAGATATTTGACACCGATAACTCAGTGGTTATCTAGGATACCAACAGCAGTAAATTCTCAATATACTCAGGATCTGCAGCTGGTTAGGGAAGTGGCAGTCGTCAGTTCAAGTGAGGAAGAGGAAGAGGAAGAAGAGGAAGAAGAGCAAGAAGAGGAAGAAACGGAAGAAGAAGAGCAAGAGGAATAGGGAGTCCAGAAAACTTTAAATTATTGAAATTATTGTAATATTTATTTAATAAAAAATGTTTTTCTTTTCATTTTTATTTTATTTATTTATACATTAAAGTATCTAAGTAACAATATGCTTCTTTTGAATCCACGAATTATGAGAGCTATTAAAACCTAACCATTTTACGTATAAATTGTCTCCTTCTCGTTTTAAAATTTTTTCTACTAAATAAACGTCAGGATGCTGCGTTTTCTGCAATTCTTCGGTGTAGAAGCTTCCTAAGATAGGATTATCATCTGTATCTTTCAACAGGTAGGTAGGTGGGTCTGTATAAAGAACTTTAGCTATACGAAACAATTCTGAGCTCCAATTTGGTAAATACCCCTTAGAAAAGGCTGACTTAAACTTGGATATTCGTACGATGTCTCCTTTTTGAAATTTAACGTTGCGGCTTGTTTTCTTAACTATTTTGTTTTTTAACGATGACATCAATGGGGTTGTTTTTGTTACATCACGTGGTCTCATGCCAATGGTGCTATGTTTTCTGTAGTTATATTTAACGGTTATTTTTGCTAGCAAATCCAACCATTTATAATTTCCTTTAAAACTAAATTCTTTAAATAACCATGATTTCAATGTTCTGATAACACGTTCCGCCATACATGCTTTGGTTGAACTAAAAGTAGAATAGTGATTAATACCGTGTTGATTTATAACTTTTTTCATTTGAGAATTGTAGAATTCGGTTCCGTTATCGGTCTGTAGATTCCTTGGAATTCGTTTATCTTGCTTTAATATTCTTTCAAAAGCAGTTGCTACATGTTTTCCCGTTTTATTTTTTAAAGCAATCGTCCATACGTATCTTGAGTAACAATCTATAATTACAAGAATATAATTATGTCCACGATTACTTTTCGCATAAGCACGCATGTCCGCTAGGTCCATTTGCCAGAGATTATCAAATCCTTTACATGTAACTTTTTGTCGTTTGAAATATTTTCTCGCTGACTTGTGAAGCTCCTCTATCACCTCTCGTTTTGTACTCATTTTTTCAATGTACTTTCCAGTTGTACTATTCGTCTTCTTAAATCTTCCTGCGACACATCCACTTTTTCCCAAAGCGTATTCTTCAATTCAGATACATGTTGCTTAAGTATACCCTCCGTCTCAATGGTTGTCAGAATTTCTCCCTGTGTATAACTTTTTTCTAAGGGAGCTAAACGCTCAAGGCCATTATTAATTTTAAGTAGGGATGGATCGATTCTTTCCGTGTAAAAGTCATCTATTCTTTTTACCGTTTCTTCTACTTTTGAAGTTACATATTGTTTGGTTGTAGCGTCGCCATCTTCCAAGGGTTCGCCTACGTTTAACAAACGTTTATTTGTAAAATCAATGTTTCCTTCGTTTGTAAACTTTAAACCGGTGGTGATTGGAGCAGCAGATCGGGAAACGTATCGATTTTTCGATGTATACCTCCCAAATTTATCTATGGGCATTGTCACTTATTCAATTATTCCTTCTTCGCGTAACTCTTCGAGTATATTTTGAATTTCGTTTTGATGACTCGTGTGACCTGCTTGTTGAGATGCAATTAACAGCCTTAAACGTTCTACTAATTCTTCAGGTTCGTTCCAGTAAATATAATCTATAGGATTTTCAGTAACTTGTTTTAGGTTATCAGTAACACCCTTTCCACTAAAATATTTAGAACGCATGGGCCTTTTAAGGGGTTCATGCCATCGATGAATCATAGGTCTAATAACGTTTTTGTATTTATCGCTTTTATTTCCTACCACTTGTCCGTAAGGTTGAAATCCTTTTCTATGAGCGTTCGTTTGGACTATCATCTGAATATATCGAGATTCATCAATGGGACTAAAATGTACAGGATACTTTAGAGTTAACAGCTGCATTAAACCGTCGCTTGCAAGATATTTTTTATTATCAATATACAAATTTCTCTTCGAAAACGTAACCAGAGAATTGCCCATTTGCCATTTATCCTTTACAATATCATACTTTATTGCGAAATTTGATTTATCTACATTTTTATCATTTTTTAAAAATAAATCAACATATTTTCTTATCATGGGATCATATTGTTGCAATAGTTGTTCCCCTGTGGAATCCTTGAATATGTCGCTCTGTTCTAAAATATCCTCAGGTGTCATTTCTTCATTATCCTCTTCTTCCATTTCTTCCTCTTCTTCTTCTTCTTCTCTCATCTCTCTAGACTCATATTTTGAAAGTGGTTTGTCTATAGTCAGACGTTTCTTAACGGCACCCGGAGCGGGAGATGGAAGAGAAATCGATTTAGAGGAAAGAGAATCTTCAACTTCGTTACGATCATTAGAAGACGGTACAACAGTATTAGTA
This sequence comes from Hemicrepidius hirtus, assembly GCA_963082805.1. Lineage (NCBI taxonomy): Eukaryota > Metazoa > Arthropoda > Insecta > Coleoptera > Elateridae > Hemicrepidius > Hemicrepidius hirtus. The sequence goes on from OY720161.1 coordinate 14,624,359, forward strand.
GCAGATGGTGGGGTTGGTTTTGTTTTTCTTTTTGCACTAATAGTTGCAATTTCTCTTAAAGGATCTAATATGGGCTTATGTACTCTTTCAAAAGTTTGACGATTTTGACTAAGATGATCTTTGAGCTCTCTCAACTTTTTTCTAACGTTCTCACCTGCTTCAACCACCTTTTCTTTTAGTTTTCGTTTATTTAAATCCATAGCTCAGCTGTTACAATACCAGTTGACTTACCCGATCAACGATTTGATGGGATTAGAAAAATTAGCATTTATATTTGAACTATATATCCATCTAATTCTTTCCGGTATCTACCTGCTTTGAGATCACTATCTTTATCTATAGTTAAAAAGCCATAATTACTTTTCCAACACTCTCTACATATTTCATGAAATTTATCAAAACTCATGTCACTGCTCACGTGATCGTTATATATTTTTCTTAGATTTAAAGTATCTTGTTTAAATACGATTATCATATGATATGATTAAGATGTTTTGGCACTCTCGCATACGATTGACATAGATAAAAGCAGTCTATATGATAATGTCGACCCATACTAAAATACTGTCTCATAGGTTGATGATTGTCACAGGAAACGTCATCAAAAACAAAAATTTAATTAGGTTTAACCATGTTTGGATCCATTATTTCTTCATTTCCGTTAAATGTAAAATATCCTATTTCAGGTATTAATTTAATGACGCTCCTTAAGAACTCATATTTAGGCTGATGTAACGATCTGGAGTAAACATACACGTTTTCAAATTTTAAACCGTTCGGATGCGTTAAAAGAGACAATAATGTTGAAGTTTTCCCACAGTTGCTAGGACCGCATACAATGCATCTAATGGAGGAGGGTAACAAAGGTCCATGTTTCTTTCTACAATCTTTTGAATCAACTTCTTTGTAAATTTTTATTGGTAAGGTATGTAGATGTTGAATTTGAAGAGGCATTCTGCACAACTGCGTGATTACATATATAAAGGTGTAAAGTATGTTCTACTATTTAAATGCTAGTGTACGAGGGAAGTGGTCTGGTCAATACCCTGATAAATAAATTACCATTTGAAATTCATATACCTGGAGGGTATCAGTATTGCGGCCCGGGTACAAAATTACAAGAACGTCTCCAAAGGGGTGATCCAGGTATCAACGGTTTAGATCAAGCTTGTCGCGAACACGATATTGCATATTCACAATCCAAAGATTTAACTGCAAGACACAAAGCAGACGCAGTGTTAGCTGAAAAAGCTTGGGAAAGAGTCAAGGCAGGAGACGCAAAATTTGGAGAAAAGGCAGCCGCTTGGACCGTTACCAACATCATGAAAGCGAAGCGTAAATTAGGTATGGGCGTTAATAAGAAGAAGAAGACAACGTTCAATAAGGTTCTCAAGGAAACACGAGATATTATAAAAAAGATTAATCCTTTAACACTAAAGGAAGCATCGCAGGTTGCGGTAACGGCAGCTAAGAAAGTGGTTAAGAAAGCTGGTGGTCGAGGTAAAATTAAAAAACCTCGTGTAATTCTTTTACCAAAAAGTGGAGGATTCCATCCATTATTACCTGCCATTTTTGGAGGTTTGACGGCTCTAGGATCTTTGGCAGGAGGAGCAAGTGCTGTGGCAAAATCGGTAAATGCAGCTAAAGATGCTCGAGATAAGTTAAATGAGATGAGACGACATAATGCTAAAATGGAGGGTATTGCTGTAGGAAGAGGGTTATACCTAAACAAAAGAAAAGTTGGATTTGGACTTTATTTAGGAAAAAAGCCAAAAAACCGTTAAAGTTACCCCGTAGACCTTTACGGGACATTGATATTGTTCATCATGCTGCCGAAGTACCTAACTTTAGAGGAGTATTTATGCGTGACACTTTGCCATCTAAACCTTGGAAGAACGAAAGTGCCGTGGTGAATTTGGATGAAAAGCGCGGTTTGGGAACTCACTGGGTGGCTTACCGAAAGAAGGGGAAGATCGCTGAATATTTTGACTCTTTCGGAGACCTACAACCTCCTCGCGAACTCATACAATACTTAAATTGTAAGATAATATACAATACTAAAAAGTATCAAGATTTTGATTCATATAATTGTGGACATCTTTGTTTACTTTTTTTATATTCCTGAAAGAGATCGAACAGTACGGTCATGTCTATCACATTCAGCCTCACAGGAAGAGGAAATTATTTGCATAGCTTTTTTCGACCCTCGTTAGATTTGGATGGAAATCATGGACTAGGACTGGTTGGATTTTATAGTTACAACGCTTTGCAAAATATTTTCGAAGGCAATAACAAAATTTATTACTCTGAACCAGGGGAGGATTCTAAGTTTTTAGTGATACCCAACGGAGCTTACGAAATTAGCTCATTAAACAATTACATTAAAAAGTGTTTAGGTGAAAAAGACGATCGAAAAGAGAGAGACGAATCAAATAAGATTTTCTCCCTTATAGCTAATACCAACACATTACAGTGCGTAATTGAAAGCAAGTATAATATTGACTTTACACGTTCCGATTCCATCGGTCGTATGTTGGGATTTTCCTCAAAAACATTACAGGCAAATACGATTCATGAATCAGATCTTGACGTAAGAATATCTCCAGCTACAAACATCAGAGTACAGTGTAACATAACGGGAGGATCTTATCTTAACGGAGCGCCAGATCATACAATTTTTGAATTTGCTCTTGATGCCGAACCTGGCGAATTGGTGGCAAAAGAACCCTCTAGTGTTTTGTATTTACCAGTCTCCACCCATAGAATCGAGGACATTGCTCTTTGGTTATCGAATCAAGACGGTGAACCTATAAATTTTGGAAAAGAGCAAGTATCTATTCGTTTAGAATTTAAAAAATGGGGATAGACTTTTCAGAAAATAAAAGTGATCGTTATAACATCTCCAACGTCACAAACTATAGAGCCATACGTCAAACAAGAGGTCATCATCGTGTGAATCCATTATCTACTAAATCTATTCGTTTTCTAAAATCTTTGGGGCTTAAAGTAATTAACAATGGAATTAAACATTAACAAAAAAGTAGTGTTTGATAATAGAATAATTGAAAGAGAGTACCACGCTCATCCTCCCTATGGATCTGGCGGCAAGTACGGTCCAAGTGATGAAATTCGTTTTGTAATTCAACATCAAGATCTAATCACGTCCACCTACGACAGTTATCTATATTTGGAAGTGAAAGTGTCTCCAGACGAAGCCGCCAAATCATACGAGTTAACTAGTAATGTTATTACATTCATGTTTGAAGAAATTTGGTACGAATTAGGCGATCAAATAGTAGAAACCGTTCGAAATCCTGGAATAACAACAACATTAAAAGGTTTAGCATCTTTAAGTCCATTAGAAAGTATCGAGTTAGAAATTGCAGGATGGTCACCAGAACAAGAGAAACTAAACATAGTCAAACGTAATGCTGCCGGTTTTATTACAAATTTCACGGCACTGGTACCTCTAAAATTCATATTAGGGATCGCCGAAGATTATAATAAAATCATACCTAACATGAAACAAGCTTTAGTTCTCAGACGTTCTCAAACAGACACAAATTGTTACAAAGGAGATACTACTGTTAAATTTGAAATTGAAAAAATACAGTGGTGGGTTCCTTATCTTAAGCTTAATGATGCAGAAAAACTCAAACTGCTAGATATTTTAAAGAAGGATGGCGAAGTTCAGATGGGTTTTCGTAAGAGAGAACTTTATACTATTCCAGGTTTACGCAACAATAAAATAGAAATAACAAATCTAAGCACCAAAACCGACTTCTCTAAACCTAGATATATAATCGTTGGTTTGCAAACAAACAAATCGAACGATTCAACTAAAGATTGTAGCATATTTGAATCAGCTAACATTACAAATATAACCGCATATCTCAACGAAAAAGCCTTTCCATACACAAAATGGAACTTGGATTTCTCTAAAAATTATTATCTGTTAGCGTATAAAAATTACTGTGATTTTCAAAAAAGTTATTATCAACGACCCTCACAACCTCTGTTATCATACTCAAAGTTTAAAGAAAATCCTATTTTTGTTATTGATTGCTCGAGACAACAAGATGATATCAAAGCAGGTACCGTTGATATAAAAGTTGAATTGGAATCTTCAGTCAGTTTTCCACCAAACACATACGCGTACGTGTTAATTATACACGACGCTCTCGTAAAATATCGTCCGCTTACCAATATTGTTTTAAGTCAACAAATCTAAGATGTTGATAATTGACATACAAGGATTCAAAACGCCCGACTTCATACCTAAGGAAATGGCAATAACTAACGGTTTACATACAAGTCAATACTTGTTTAAACCACCGTTTGACCTTCGACAGTTGACGGTAAGCTATCGACAGGATGTAAAATCAGATACAAGGAATAAACACGGATTAAGGTGGAACTCAGGATTTATAAACATCGATCAAATAGGCTTCATTTTGGATATGCATACCGAAAGAGAAAACATTATCTACGTTAAAGGAAGAGATCAAGCTGACTATCTAAGGAAATATACTCGAACACCTATAATTGATTTGGACGAAGACTTTGACCTTAACATCACGGAACCTTTTAAAGTGGGATCTCCATGTTGCTTTTCACATTACTTAAACAGTTGTCTTTGCTCTGTTAACAATGTATTTTTCATTTTAAATGCAATCAATAAAACAATTTAAACTTATAATATTTTTTTTCCTATATATGTACATGTATATAAAATTTTATAATGTAATTTTATTATAATATTTATGGTATTCTATTAAACATAGTTTATTGATGTTATCCGGTCTATCTTTAAGTAAAGTTGAAAGATCGGTTGATGCATATATACTCCGCACATATTCTCTAAAATTTTGTTTTTTTAACAATTTAATTTTTAACCTAATCAATTCTTGTAAACTAAACAACGTTTTTAAAGAATCATGAGCCAAGAATATTTCCATCGTTCTAGATTTTATTGCCACGAATTTAACATTGGCCGTTTCAGTAAACGTAAACCGAAAGCTTCTAAAACTCATGGCTTCTGGCACCACTTTGCGATTCTCTGCGAAAAAACTCTCGATGAATTTTTCATTTTTCATAAACTCGTACCATTCATCTTCCGAGAAAAATATCATATTCAGTCCAGAAACAATTCGTACCGCTGGTTCTAATCCTATAAAATTATTCTATTAAAATTTCTCAACTATAATATAATATTAATTATTCTTACCAAATATCGGAACCAAGCCCACTTCCACAAACTTTATGTGCGCATTGCCTAAAAAATATTTCGATCCGTTTAATACATGGTGCTGACTTTTTAACATCTTATCAATTGCTGCATCTAACGTGACATCTTGAGATTTTGACTCCATAACTGCAGGTTTCAAACAGCAACGACGCATAACTAATCCAATCCAATACAAGCAGGACACCGTTCTCTGTGTCTAAACCAGTAACTATGTTTTCTACAATAAGTTAAATGCTCGGAAGCATAAACGGTGGGGACAGGCATCTTAGTGGTTATCTTTCACCAATTACAATGACCATATTTAATAAACCTACATACTAATACACCCAATCGCATGGCAAAACATCAAACCGCGTGATCAATGTAACAATATAAATTAAAAATATTCATACTAATAAATAAACTATATTTAGCGATATCTGCAAACTCGCTCATAACAAGGTCAAAGATCACGCTCCTACGCAAGCTGTTTCCATTTTTAGTACCCATCGCCTCACCACGCGGACGTTCAACTCTTAAAATGCTGTTACTATGCACCGTCTAACCATCTGGGGGATAGATCGTAGATCCTAGCTGATAGCTGATAACAGCTGCACACAGTCATAGATCATAGCTCCTAGCTGATACCTGATAACACCTGCACACCGTCCAGGCAGAGCGCTAGCGGATGAACGCGGAACCGTCTCTATCTCTCTCTCTCGAGATATCTCTTTTTACCTACCTAGCTACACCTATCTTACTTACCTAACCAAACCGACGATTAGGCAACCGTAAATACACACAATGCCTTATCTATCTAGCTAGCTCTCTCTAACACTCTCACAATTTCTCACTCTTACACACACGATACATACGACAAAATAGTCCTGATGTACAAATCTAAAACACATGCTAATTTCCATAAGAGACCTGTTTTTCAAGCCCCATTTTATATCTACTAACAGGAAAACATAAGTTTTATAGTAACGGTAACTGTTATATTTTTGATAAACGTAGTGCATGTGAAACAAAAGAATTTTAGCGATGTGATCAAAAGAACAATGGTAGTAAATGTCGTATTCATACATCGGATGGGATAATTGTCAATGAAATATATGAGCATTCCCATGGTAGCAATGCAGCAAAAGTGGAATCTGACATAGTTCGTAGTGAAATAAAAATCCGTGCTGGCGAAACTATGAAGCAATCCTCCCAAATTATTAATATATGCCTTAATGACGCAAATTTATCCCAAGCAGCTTTACCCAAGAATCAAACTTTGAAGAAAATTATTCGCAGGAAGAGAAACGAGATTAATGCTGCCCCTCCAGCTCCACTACGAATAGAAGACATAATAATTCCAGAAGGATTTTCTAATCGCAGATAGCGGATCAGAAATAGGAAGAATTTTAATATTTGGTCGGGAAAGAAACGTTCATGAGGTTGGAAATATTTGGGCCAGCATCACTTAATGGGGAGATATAACAATGATGCTGATTTTGCATTGTAAGCTAGCATGATAACGTCGTTATCGTTTGTTCCCATAGATGATTTGGATAACGGAATTGATGAGTTATCTCAAATGTTGCCCTGCGAACTGGAACCGGTGCTCCAATGGTGCGAAGATTCATATATAGGACGTCCAAATCGTCGTGGGAATGGAAGGCGACCTGCAATTTTTATTCCAGAGCTATGGTCGGTCTATAATTGTGTGTTAACTAACACAGACAGAACCAATAATAACGCTGAAGCAGCACATAGGCGGCTACAAACTGAGCTTTCAATGCATAACCCCACAATTTGGAAGCTTATTTCGGGTTTGAAGACAATTCAGCGAGGCAAAGGTGTGTTTTTTCAACATTTAGTTGCTGGCAATCAGCCACCCACAAAAAAACGAAAATATATTGTTGTATAACTCCTTATACCCCTGTTGCTGCGTCAATAAAAATATTGTGAATCTAATCAAATTTACCTGTACGAGTACCTGTATCTGATAAATAGATAAAAAAAAAAAAACAAAGAACAAAAAGAACTCTTATCTCGGGGCTTTCGATACCTTGTCCTGCTCTGACAAGTATCTTCTGTGGGTCCACTATTTAGCATAAACACAACAAAAACTTTCATACGACAAACAAAAAAAAATGAAATGACAAAATTTTAAACAGCACACAAACAAAATTGAAATTTATTTACACAACAAATGAACACAAATTAAATTAAATTAATCAATAAACATCCTATCATCCCTAGGCAAATTAAACATAAACTAAATTTAAAATACAACAAAAAAACTTATCTTATAATGGTTCGGACTCGGATGTATGACGTATTCAAATATTCCGCGCTTCTTTCAATTTTGCCGAACTGCAACGAAGAACTTCCAATACAACCAGCTCGATAATAGATCCCTTTTACGGAACCAGTAACACTATAAAAAATGGCTGCTTCAACTTGCAAACACCAAACTGATCAAACTTTCTAATAAAATTTTTGAACGGATAAGATCGACAAGCTCTTTCAAGAGATATTAACAGAGTGAGTCCTTTTTGTTTTGTGAGGCCTATTTATCACCTCTGTCAACAAGTTTGTTTTTCCCCATGGCAACGAACATTTTTAAGGTAAAAACATTAGAATATCAATTGTTTTTATAATTTAATAAATTTTAAATGCCTTTCTGGCCTTTATCCTTATGTTTCTCTCCAAACCATGTACATTTTTGGACTCCTCATAATTTTAGCTTTTCAAAAATGTCTCATATGATAGATTTTAAAATTATCCGTCAACTTATCAAAATTTCTTATTTTCCTCTTTAAAGGAAGATTTGCAGTCAAATCATATAAAATTTCAGATTCCTCACCATTTTCTACACACTTTAAGTTCTTTGCATCTCACCAAATACTTTATAAAAGTTCAAAATTAATAATTTACAAATTTTTGGTAACATAACCTCAAACCTTAAAATTTCAGAATTGATTTTTGAAGAAAATATTTTTCCAAATAAAAGGAACAGTATCAAAGTATGAAGATAGCTAAAAACCACATCAACAAATACTGGGACAACCTATTGAACAAACCAACGTTTATCCGAATATTGTAAGATGCTTCGATATCAAATTATACAGTGAGCACCAAAAGTATGGAACATACCAAATAAAACCGAAATAAATGTTTTTTTCTAAAAATCCCGAAACACGTCAATTTTCTTCTTTAAAAATACACGTTGGAATGTCAAAATCATTTCCCGACCTTCATTTGTTTGTAAGTTATGATGTCATCAGATTTTTTTTTAAATGTCAACCACCATTTTTTTTTTTCGCGTTTCTGATATATCTTTTAATTACTTAAATGGCAGTATAAAAATGTTGATACCTTACATAAGAAAATCTTCGAGAAATAAATTATTTAATGTTTAATAAACACATTCTTAACAAATGTTAAACATGGTTTAATGGTATTAGTATTGATAAAGGAGAATCAAAGGTACCAAGAAACAAATGCCCGTAATCTAAACAAGTGCCCACAAGTTGTCAAATATTCAGAAATGTTAATTGTCGTTTACTTGTAATTGCTAAATGAGCCATATCAGATTTATGAAGCTGATGTTAATTATTACTAATCTCTGCAAGTCCCCTTCAGTGGCTAGAAATAAAATGCTAGCACAATATTCAAAATGTGGCGCAATAATCGTTTTGTACACTAATATTCTCGACCAAATATTTAATTTAGAACTGATTCGTCCAAAGAAACCTATCTTTTTAGCAGCTTTGCTTACAATATAATTAATATGTTCCTTAAATGTTAACCTATTATCTATTACAACACCAAGATATTTCATTTTCGTAACATATTCTATGTCCACACCGTCTAGCACAATATTCGTTACCCGATTATGTAATATCCATCCACAACTAATAATCATTGCCTTCGTTTTGGATGTGTTTAATTTAAGTTTATTAAGTTTCGTTTCAACCACTCCGAAAGATTTTCAAGATCACGATTTAGTGTAATTACCGTACTGTTCACATCAATATCCGCTGTTGTTACCAAGGCGTCATCTGCAAATAAGTTTGATACAATATCCGCCTAGCAGTTAGGCTACACGTTACATTCGCTCTCGACCGGCCGCCAGAGCGCAAGTGTTGCTTAGGAGGGGCGCAGACCAATAGCGAGCGCGCTCGCCCCAACTAAGATCGCCCCACCCTGCCCGGACAGTTTATAAGCGGAGGTCCGGGCCAGAGAAAGGCAACTCGTCTTCAGCTCTTCGAGAAGACAACTCCCAGACTACCAGCAGCAACCAGCCTACTACCAGAAACCAACAGCGACCAGAAGACAACAACCCCAAGTGGTCTTCCACACTTCAAGCCGAGACCAGCCCAGCAGTAGAAGTGGTCTTCCACACTTCAAGCCGAGATCAGCCAAGCAGCACTTCAAGAAGACAACAACCCCAACTCGTCTTCAGCACTTCGAGAAGACAACACCAGCCAAACAGACACCAGCCAAGACATCACCAGCAGCAATCATCCTTCCTCAGCCCCAGCAGCGGTGCTCCTCAGACCCTGTCGGTCACCCCCAGCTCTTCATCACCCCTCGCCTCCGAGGTCACCGTCCTCTACAAGGACCCCCAGCCAAGCACCACGCCCCAGGATCCGTCCCGTGGATCAACAATACCCGGACCGCTTCTTTGGTCCTATTTTTATATAACCACCAAAACTTAATAAAAGCTTTTAAACACCGCCTTCTTTTATTATGCCGACATTGGCGTATCAAGTTGATTTGGCAATTTTCTACGGATGAAATGATATCATTCATGTACAGGATAAATAATAATGGACCCAAAATTGACCCTTGAGGAACTCCTAAACATACTTCCTTGGCTTGGGAGTCTTCTCCTTCATACCGAGTGATTTGCTGACGTTCAGATAAATAATCATTAAACCATCTTAATGCAATATTCTTAATTCCATATTTTTTCATTTTTGCCAGAAGTTGGTTTCTGTCAATGGTTTCAAACGCTCTTTTGAGATCGAGAAACACTGCTACCACTTTCTTCTCTTGTTCTATGTCTTCTTTCCAATTGGCCAAAATTAAATTTAATGATGTTTCGAAAGAGTGATTTTTACGGAAACCTGATTGTACATTAATGAGCATTTTATTTATTTCTAAATAGTTTTCCAGTTGTTCCTTAGCTATGTGCTCTATGATTTTTTCAAAGGCAGGTAGCATATTAATTGGTCTAAATTCTGAGCCTTTCTTTGTTCCATTTACTTTGGGTATTGGACTTACTATTGCTGTTTTCCAAATCTTCGGAAAAGTTCCAGTTTCAAATTATTCGTTTATGATTTGTAGCAACACCTGTCCAATAACTGGCAAAGCGTCAGAAATTAGTTTGGCATTAATACCATCCGTACTAGACTTGTTGTTCATTTTCGTAACAACTTGCTGTAATTTTTCCAACGTAATCGGTTTGAAATTGAATTCGCTCACAGTATTGTTACCAATACTGTCTATATTTATTTCACCATCAAATGAGTCAATACTTTCATGAATTTCTTTTACACTGTCAACGAAATAGTTATTAAACTGTTCAGCAATTTCCTTTGGTTCCGTTAGTTTAATATTTTCGAATTCAACAAATTCCGCCTTGCTTACAGTATCGTTTTTAATGAGCTGTTTTAGTTTTTTCCACATTTGTTTTGACGAGTCTTTAGCTGAATCAATTTGTTTTTGATAATATTCGTTTTTACTCATTTTTAACGTACGATTATACTGATTTTTAATATTCTTATAGTAATTCCAGTCATCAGAATTGTTGCTTTTTTTAGCTATTTTGTATAACGCATTACGCTGTTGTTGCAAACTTTTTAACTTAGTACTAAACCATGGATTTTTATAAACTACATTAATTGTTTTCTTCGAAATTTGTTTATTATAACATACTTGCATTGTCTCCACTAATATTGCTGACTTGTCGTTTAAGTCTAATATTTCAATCTCATTCCAATTATGTTGACCTAATTGATTTCGGAAGTTGTTGGCTGTGTAAGCTTTTTTATCTATAATAACTTTTTGCTGTCATGTGTCGTCGCATATTTTCTCTGTAAAAATAACTTGTAATGTTTCATGATCAGCAATTTTGCAATCTAGTGTATTTACAGACACATTTAATGCATTAGTAATAACTAGGTCAATAATAGTTTGCGAATTTTCATTCACCCTTATACAGGGTGGATGACAAAATCCGCCCCGAGCTATACAGCTTTTAATTGAGATCGGATTGTTACGGTCGACATGGCAATCGAAATGGGTCATTAAATACTACGTTTTGATGTAGTTAGAACATTTTCAGGGCCTACTAGATTTTAGCTGCGATAGTCAACTTTTCATTTTTAAATGGGCGACGATGTATATTTTTTGTAATTTTGAATAAGCGTTTTTTTCCGAGTTCAACGATGTATAATAAGTCACCTTACCATCACCAAAAAGTTGTAAAAAAAAATGTTTAAAATTATTCTCGTGACTACCAATTTCGCAATTCGTTTTCAATAGTAGGCTTTGACTAACAAAATATTGACAACTGCTAACGTTAACTACTTGACGAAACCTTTAGCACTGGACCTTGAAGTAGTACAGAATATTTCGTAGTTAATGCTTAACTTCAAAATACACAAGAAAAACATGTTTCATACGACAAGAACAAGAACAAGAACATGTTATATTAAATTACAAAAAAAAGATATAGAGAAAAACAATAAACACATTAACATTTTAAAATTAAACTACCAAATTTAATTTCTTAAATACTCAAATGGGCCTCCATTATTGTCTATGCATACTGTAGCTCTTCCCCTAACACCCATTGCAGCATTAAGTAACATGTTTGGAGGAATATTGCGACATGCGTTTGAAATGCGATTGATTAAAATTTCCAAAGAATTTGGTGGTGTTCTGTAGACTTTATCTTTTAAGTAACCCCATAAAAAAAAGTCACAGGGGTTCAAATTCTTATTTTTATTAAAAGAACCACGTTGCCGCAGATTCGTCTCCAACAAACTAAACTTTCTTCTTGAAAAATGCTGCCGGTCAGGGTAACGTTCCCTATAAGCTTGTAGGACAACAGCAGAATTTTTTTGGTTTTCAAAATATACTTGCAACATGTCTACTTCTTCATTAAACATTTTCGTCCTAACTAATTTTAATTTAAGAGCTCATTATATCACAGTAAACGTACTGGTACTGACAGTTTATATTAAAATTTCCACGACCTTCTTGATTTCAAGACTGACTTCAAGTCTTGAAATCAAGAAGGTCGTGAAAATTTCATTAGAAAATTGCTTGACAGTTGTCAATATTTTGTTAGTCAAAGCCTACTATTGAAAACGAATTGCGAAATTGGTAGTCACGAGAGTAATTTTAAACAATTTTTTTTACTACTTTTTGGTGATGGTAAGGTGACTTATTATACATCGTTGAACTCGAAAAAAAAACGCTTATTCAGAATTACAAAAAATATACATAGGCGCCCATTTAAAAATGAAAAGTTGACTATCGCAGCTAAAATCTAGTAGGCCCTGAAAATGTTCTAACTACATCAAAACGTAGTATTTAATGGCCCATTTCGATTGCCATGTCGACCGTAACAATCCGATCTCAATTAAAAGCTGTATAGCTCGGGGCGGATTTTATCATCCACCCTGTATATGTATCAACTAGCTGTTGCATCCCAATATGAGAAACCAAATGCTTTAACCTTTTACTATATGTAGATTCTTTAGAAATGTCAATATTAAAATCACCAATAATGGTATGTATATCTTGCGCGTTAATGTTTTCCTCACACCATGATTCAAAAAACTCCAAAAATACCGAGTCGCTCGCACTAGGACTATGATAGATGACCGTGTAGACGCCTTTAGGAAAACCCATCGAAATATTTACGCTCAACATCCATGCGTTTTTATCTAAAATAATATGTCCTATATTCGTAAATTTTACACTATTTTTTATATACATTATAACACCGCCGGTATGTCTGCTGTGAGAATCACATCGAACTATCGAGTATCCGGTCACTGAAATTTCACACTGATTTATTTCTTCGGTAACACGTGTTTCACTGAGCATCACTACAGATGGATTGTAGATCTCAATTAAAGTTTCTAATTGCTCAAAATTGGCCACCAAACTTTGAATGTTCAAGTACAGTATCTCTTTTTGAAAACTGGATTTACTTATTCTAAAAAATTTATTTTGTTTCTCCCGGTTGCCAGCTTTCGTTTATAAACCGGGCACTCTGTGTTCCATGCTTCATGGTGAATATCAATCTTCAACTTTAATTTATTTACAGCTTCCTTACAGTTTACGCATTTAACTTCATCCTTTTCTGCTTTGCAATCATTTATACTATGTGAACCGGCACATTTCGGACAGGTCAGTTCTTGTTTGCATTCACTGGCTCTGTGGTTGTATCCATTGCATTTGAAACATCCGGTAACTGTAAAAGCATCGTACACCTTGCATCTATCCCACTCGATGTTAACTTTTCCTTCCTGCAATATTTTATGGTAACTGTCGGCATCTACTTCAACGTAGGCAAAGTAATTGGGCGTTTTACTGTTCTTTATAGGTGCTATATGTACTACACTAAGATTAGCTTTTTCGGCATCCAAGAAATGGTTTTGGGCTATAATTTTCGTTTCAATTTCATTTTCAGTCATTTTATTGGACATTCCTACAATTTTTATACGTGGTTTACGTTTCTTTGGCACACTGATGTTGTATCTGTTTCCAAGTTTAAGTTCAGCTTCTTCCCTCAGTTTGCAAACTGCTGCTTGATTTTCGCATTCAATAATAATTCCGCCTTGGCTAGCATGCTTTACTCCAGAAATTTCAACAGTTGTCGGATCAATGCTACTTTTTATAGCAGGACATACTATGATGGAGTGTGATAGTGTGCACGTAACGCTTGAATTCTACTATGTTCCTACTATTAATTAACCATCTGATTATTGGGAATTTACATTAAGCGAAACGCCCCCACCCGGCCGAACCACAAACTATCGAAACACGTATTTTCTTATTATTCTTTCGTGTTTGGCCGTGTTTTGTTGTGTTTCAGTTTGTTTTTTGGGTTTATTGCGTTATATTAGCAAATCCTACAAATCAGCTTTTTTCAAAGCTATTCTTCACTTATATTTAGTTGAAATATGTAAGTATTATTATATTTTGATAACAATTTGATTCATTTTAGTAGGTACACGTGCAATTCTAACAACCTAACCCCACTTAACTGTACAAATAGAAATTACAGTGTTTTATTTTGTTATAGACCTCTAAATATGGAAGAAGATAAGCTTTTTTTATCTTTGGGAAGTGTTTTTCAACATTTGGACCCTTCGCCAACTTCGAGATGTACAGTTGAAGGGGAAGCGATCATTAGGGCTGGACACATTATCACTCGTGGCATTTTGGAACGATCCAAAACATTCATTATTATTTTTGCGCTTTGCTTGCAAACGAGTGCATTATCTGAGAAGCCTCATGAAATTAAAATAAAATTATCAAATAAAAAGAACGTTGATGTATCGGAAGCTCAATGCTCTTGCAAGGCGGGTATGTCTGGACGTTGCAAGCATGTCGCTGGTGTGCTGATTATTTGTACGAGGTAATATAACATAGTTTTAATAATTTGTAAGGTATTAATAGTTGTTTTATTTAGAGATGACATACTAAGTCTGCCACCTATATCGTCCACTGACTTGAAATGTTATTGGCGGAAGTCACAAGCAGGTGAAATGTACAAGGCAATGCCTATAAAACAGCTCTTGATGTCCGAATACGGCAAGAAGCAGCAATTACATACTGAAGTTAAAATCGACGCTGCAGAAGTTTTGACTTTTTTCAGAAACGCCTTACCTGATTCTGCTCTTGCAAAACATAAGTAAGTTTTGTTCATAAATGTATACAAAGCACATTAGCTTGCATATTTGTTTATTGAAATCAATATAGTAAATTAAATGTAATTCATAATATTATACCTACTTTATATGCTAATTATAATTGTTATTTGCCCTTTTTAGAATTGGTCGGAGAAGATTAAATATTCAGCCAACTTTTGAGGAAATACCTGATGTCCAAATGGACAACATTCTGTTCACCATACTAGGAAATGCAGAACAGTCTATTTTGCAAAATGTAGCTCCATTTGAATTAGAAAATAGTTGCTGTATTGAAGAGTACAAAAAGATTTCAAATCCAGATGTAATGCCAATTGCAAGTAGTACCACCAAGGACTTTTTGATGAATTGGCATAAAGAGCGCCAATTTCGTGTAACTGGCTCCCGATGTTACGCACTATATACATATAAAGTAAACTAGTGGGACATTAAGGCTAGCAAGTACTTTTGGCCCAAATCTTTTTCAAGCAAGTCCACAGAACATGGAAAGATGTATGAAGAAGCTGCCAGAAAAACATATAGTGTAAGGAATGGATACGAGGTTCTGGAAACGGGGCTGATAGTTAGTAAATACCATCCATGACTAGCTGTTTCACCTGATGGTATCGTCATACAAAATGGTAATCCCGTGAAGCTGTTAGAAATAAAATGCCTAGTTAAAGGTGAATATAGTTAAGTTACTACAATATCTGATGGTGTTAATAAAATTAATTTTGCAGGAAAGGTACAATCGGCCATACACTTGATTGATGAATCGGACTGCTTAAAATTCGATGAAAACAACCTGATTGTGGTAAAGAAGAAACACAAATATTATGCCCAAATGCAATTGGGAATGGCTATTTTAAATTTAAAGGAATGCGATTTTGTAACTTATGCATCATTTAACGATAGCTTTATAAATATTATTGTACCTTTTGATCAGGCATATACTTTAGAGTTAGTGAAAAATTAAAGCATAATTACAGCAAAAATAGGCTCCATGTTATATGTCAACAAAATGAAAAAAGAAGAACCTCAAGCTATAATTCGGAAATTAAAAAGGTCAAATAGTTTTAACATTTCCATAATGTGGTACTCGGAAAACTAGAGATGCTCTGTATTTGCACAAGAAAATATATTTACTTAATTCCATAAATCAAATACATGCATGTAGTTTATATAAAACATATTTTTGAACCAAATTTTATAATTTGAATTTCCTTATTTTAACCTTAAAACGGACAACATTCATTTATTTGTATGTTATAATTTAATAAGTTATACAAATTATACAAGGTAATAAAATAGCATAAAATAGTTATTTGTTTAACAAGGCAGAAAAGTAGCAGATTTACTGCCGCAGCTGGTATTTCAGTGCTGAGGCGAAGCCGCAGCAAATCTGCATTTCTGCTGTGTTGAAGATATAATTTTTTCTCCGATTCTTTACATTTAACATTAATTTAATGATTATTTTTAACATTTTTATGGTATTTGTATCAGCAGGCATCTGTTGCTATGCAGTTCTTATTGGTTGCTATGAAAACAATAAACTTCAGAAATGTCAGTCTATTTGTTGTGAATAAAATAGTTACATCTTGTTAAGTGGTAAATTTTAAACAATTAATAATATACGAGTACATATTATTTACAATGGAAAATGACAAATAAATGTTCAGCCTATCTGAAATTAAAGAAATCCTGAAAAATGTTGTTTTTCCGCAACCGTCTCAAAAGTGATCACTTTTAAAACCAAAAACGGACATTGAAGTTGATGTTTTTGTTATTAGTAAAAAAATGTGTGTGTTGTTAGGCAACACTTTTAGTTCCTAGGAAGTAAAAGTACTTTTACTTCCTAGGAACTTTTACTTTTAACTTTTTTGGTTACGATTTTGGTTTGTTATGTGAATAACATTTATTTAAGAAAAACACTACAAAGATATTAGACAAAGAATTTTCTGTAAATATTTAAATAGCTATCTCCCATCACAGTAAATGATCTAGCCTTATTAGTTTTAGTGTTAGGAATTTTAATCAGTAAGACTGATTTAAGATCTTCAATATCATTAATCTTTAAATGTACTAACTCGTCGCAGCGACAAGCTCCAGCACCACCCAAAATTAATATAACCTACTGTAACGGAAAGCTGGCGCTAGTTTTAAGATTTATTTTATAGTTTTTGAGAAAAGTATGAGGTCACCATTTAGGGTGATGTAAAATGTTATTATTATTGTTGTAGGCACGTGTAGGCATGTTTTGGTAGAACATTCCTTCTGAGAGGCGGAAGGAAATATTTAGAACAGTGTGTATTAAGCTTTGTTGAAGTAAAGATCGTTTTAATTTCATTCGTCAATATTAATTATTACACTACCTTTCAATATTATTTATTACAGTTCAGGTGTGGGGTAAAGATACCTGTGTGTTCTTAGTGATTGAGTGAATTGCTTAAGTGTTTGCAATAACAATGGGGAAACGTTCTCGCCAGCGTCACGGTTCTAGCTCCCGCGAAGATACTTCGAGATCTCGTAGTTCGAGCCCGTGCACTCCGCCAAGGAGTAAACGAAATTCTACACCATCAGCGGCGGCTCGCTCGCACTCTCCACCTGCGGAATCTTCGAGCGCGCGAATTGAACGATTAGAACGTCTTGTCGAGCGGCTTACCCGTGAAAAAGGGGAAGTAAAAGTTACTGTTCACAGTGAATGTATCCCTGAATTTCCACCAGAAAATAGCAACATGACGGCTAGCCAGTGTCTGAATAAAATAGAGCAATTGCGATCTGTAAATAAGTGGAATGACGTAACTACAGTATATCACATGCAGAGTCGTCTAGCAGGTATGGCCAAAAATTGGTTTCATACGCTATCAAATTACAATTATTCTTGGGCTGAATGGCGTGCATTAATTAGGAAAACGTTTCCTGATACTATTGATTACGCTTCAGCGTTACGTAAAATGCTGCAGAGGCAGAAAGAGCCGCATGAAACAATTGCAAATTATTACTTTGCCAAAATGGAATTTTTGAGAATGTGCGAGATTACTGGAAAAAGAGCAGTGTCGTGCCTAATCGATGGACTTGTTGACGTTGGTATGCAGAATGGTGCACGTGCTGGAAGATACGACACCCCAGAGGCGCTCTATGAAGAGTACCTTTTCGCTTTGCAATCAAATGTGGTCACAAAGACGTCCTTTACCAACAAGTCACAACAAATGGAGCAGAAGTCGGACTTGCGAAATGTATTACATGCCAAAAGGGTTGGTCCTAGGAGAGACGACGTTGTGAAGTGTTTCAATTGTGGAGAAAAGGGACATCCTTTTGCAAAGTGCACTAAACCTCGACTGATTTGTAAACGTTGCGATCGTGTGGGACATGAGGAAGCCAATTGTTTTGCGAAAGCCAAGAGAAATGGGACCACCAGAAGCAATGATGAATGTAAGCAAAATGCATGTTTTGAAACTATTAATTTGATAACTGCTCCTTTAAATGACACTTATTTTATTGATTGTCTTGTGAATGACTGTCCCCTCCGAGGTTATGTAGACTCCGGTTCTCGTGTTGTTACAATCAGGCAGTCGGATGTTTTGAAATTAAATTTGCAACAATGCCCCACCCAAAAACGTTTGTGTGGTTTTGGCGGAGGTTCTGTAGATATAAATTCAAAAGTTGAAATTAATCTTACAGTAGATTTAGTTACTCTCCGTTTGGATGCGTATGTTGTACCTGATAATTATCAAAATGTATCTATCATTGTTGGGCAACCATTTTTGAACAACGGCAAAGTTGTTATGATTGTACGCGACGGTCAAGTTAGGCTATTTGACAAAACTTATTCTTCTGAGCTCCCAAATACAGAATACCTACCCCCGAGGAAAATATCCCTTTTTGCTACCGAAACTACAGTTATTCCACCCCTCCACATGGCCCACATATCCGTTGAAAGTAATATGGAATGTAGTGACGTATTCATTGAGTATCAATTACGACCTCTTCGTGGCCGGTGTCATGCAATATCTAGCTGCGTTATGAACCTGAAAACGGGCGGTACAATTCCAATTCTCAATTTTTCTGACCAAGAAGTCACTTATTCCAAAAACCAGGTTGTAGCTAGAGGAACAACGTGTGAACTTGATGAAGTCCAGAACGAAACATGTTTGACAATATCAACAGAAACCTTATCCCCCTTTACAGCAAGCGACATAGAGGAGCAAGTTGATGCTTGTGCCTCCTTGGAAAATAAACAGAGACTACTCGACCTTTTAAACAAGTACCGGGATTGTTTTGCTACACAAACCAGTGAATTGGGTGAATGCCAGACTGCTGCAATCTCTATACATCTTAATGATACTACCCCAGTTACCCATAGGCCGTACAGATTGTCGTATACACAGCGTGACACTGTATGACGCATTGTCCAAGACTTGTTAGATAACAAAATTATCCAGGAGTCGCAGTCTCCCTATGCTAGTCCCATATTGCTAGTTCGAAAGAAAAATGGAGAAGAAAGGATGTGCGTTGACTATCGTGCCATGAACAAGAAAACTGTTAAAAATAAATATCCACTGCCAAGAATAGATGATCTGTTGGACAGGCTCAAGGGTAGTAAATATTTTAATAGTCTAGATTTTGCTTCAGGGTACCATCAGATTGTGGTAGCAAAGGAATCTATCGAGAAAACTGCCTTTGTGACACCGGACGGTCACTATGAGTACCTCAGGATGCCATTCGGATTAGTAAATGCTCCTGCAGTTTTTCAAATGACTATGGATAAGATTTTAGGCCCCTTACGTTATTCGTGGGCTATGGCATACTTGGATGATGTTATAATTCCAGCACAAAGCGTGGAGGAATCCTTCGACCGCTTACAACGAGTTTTGGATTTGTTTCGAGAAGCCAATATGACTTTAAGGTCAAAAAAGTGTCATTTCCTGCGCACCCGAATTGCCTACTTAGGACATGAGATCGACAAAGAAGGTATCAAGCCGGGAATTGAGAAAATCCGGGCTGTTACTGAATTTCGCTGCCCAGAAAATGTCCATGAAGTCCGGAGATTCCTCGGACTAACCAGTTATTTCCGGAAATTCATTAGAGATTTCGCGCTAATCGCCAAACCATTAACAAATCTTACGAAGAAAAATTGTAACTTTTCGTGGGCCGAGAATGAGGAAAATGCTTTTGTTAGGCTTAAGCATAATCTTACAGAGCGACCTTTACTGGCTATATATGATCCCGATGCCCAAATAGAAGTCCATACAGACGCTAGTAAGTTTGGTGTAGCTGGCATTTTACTTCAACAACAAGCTGATAAAAGCCTCAGGCCAGTTCAATACTTCAGTCGATGTACTACAGTTGATGAGCAAAAGTACCACTCCTATGAGTTAGAGACTCTTGCTGTAGTGAATTCGCTCAACAAGTTTAGAGTCTACTTGATTGGACGAGTTTTTAAAGTCCTCACCGACTGCAGTGCCCTTAGGACCACCCTGACAAAGAGAGATTTAATTCCGCATATTGCAAGATGGTGGATAGCAACACAAGAATTTGATTTTACTATCGAGTACCGACCAGGCACTAAGATGAACCATGTAGACGCGCTTAGTCGAGCTCCAGTTGAGGAAGCTACTGGATACGACGAAGTTTCAGTATTACCTGTAAATGTGACTGACGAAGATTGGGTCCTAGCTGCTCAGCTGAAAGATGAAAAGATCAAAGAGTTACATGACATCCTGTTACTTGATCCGACAGATGGTCGTGAACAAGACGTACAGCGTAATTTTTGCCTCAAAGACAACCGAGTGTTCCGAAAAACCCCAAAAGGTCCCAAATGGGTAGTCCCAAAAGCCAACAGACGTGCTTTGCTCATGTTGTATCATGACGGGGCTGGACATTTTGCTGTAGATAAGACTCTCGAATCTTTAAGTGAGCGATATTGGTTCGCAAGAATGCGTAATTATGTGAAAAATTACACGTCGGCATGTTTAGGTTGCCAATACAATAAAAGAATAAGTGGTAAACCACCAGGTTTCCTTAATACCATTGAGAAGAAGAGTATTCCCATGGACACGCTGCACATTGATCACTTAGGGCCTTTTCTCTAATTCCTCGAATCTTAATTTTATTATTTTGAATCCGGTTGTTCCGGTTGCGGAAAAAATAGTATGTTTCATTCGGATTAAAAGTGACTTTTTTTGACGAGCAAATTTTGTATGTGTGAGGCGGAGCGTAGCGTAGCCGAACGGATGCGATATTGCGAGTCAAAAGAAGTCACTTTTAATCCGAATGAAACATACTATTTTTAAAACATTTTGAATGATGATATTCCCGTTAAAGAACATAATTTAGCATCAGTCTTAATAACCGATATAAAAGACACAAATATGTCCCCACTTCTTACTTGTGTCGCCTTATCCACATTTGGTTTCTCTTGGCAATTGCTGGCATTTCCAAGTTGAAGCAGAACTTCTACCGCTATCTTCTCGGCTTCGGGCTGGTAATCTAGTTGGAGATTAACGGCATCAGTGCCCTCAAGCATGTTGTTCGTAGGCTCTTTTAGAAATTTGGGTACCGTCTCCACAGCTGTATTGATACGAACACGAGGATTCTGTCTATATTTCGCCACTTCATAAATACTTTTTGTTGGCAGATTTTGGGATGGAACAGCCATTTTCTTTAGTCTCGGAAGTTTACGATCAAATCCTGTAACAATATAATAAATATGGTTAGCAAGAATACTATTTGTGACACATAATTGTGTACCTACCTACTCTTAATTATATAAATTACCTTACAACCGTCTATAAAGTAAAAGCAAAATACTAAGCTAAAATATCTGTGAACGTGCCTGGTAATATAAAGTCATCTTCCTTAAAATGTAACGAACACACCTTCATGAAGCGTGTGGTTACTTTTCCCATTAATAGTTTGTACTGCCATGCTTTTCTTCTATCAATTTTTTCCCGAATACCAATTTTATTGGTTACGTACACATAACCACTGTTTTTGGGTGGAAACGGTGAAAACTTAAACGTTGTTCTCGTCCTTTCTTACTGTGACAACCATACACACTACAGTTAATGTTGTTAACTGTTTTTTTGGAGTTCATTGCAGAAATTAAAAATTAAAATCAACACCAACTGCAACATAAAACATTTCATATTAGTATGCTTAATATAAACACAAACGACCTTAGTAACTTACATTCTCTGAATAAGGGTCGGTTTTATAAAGTCTGGTTGACCGATGGTTGGTTCAACGACGAGCAATTGTCAAGGATACGATTCTTAAAAAACAATCGTATCCATGACAATTGATCGTGGTTGAGATAACCGTCGGTCAACCAGACTTTATAAAACCGGCCCTAAGAAAGAAGATAAATAGCTTTGAAAAAAGTTGTTTGTTATTTGAAACAGTATTTATAAATTTTAAACCACACTCAACACGTAAAACAATAAGAAAATCAAATAAAACTGAAGAAAACACAAACGAATACAACTAAAGTGTACGTGCCAAAGTAGCCATGTTGGAAACGATGGTAGCGCCACCAACGGTAATGTAAATTCCCAACATAGCTCGTATGAGAGCTGCAAGACCAAAACAGCCATATACAGTAGAAGTGTTAGATCACAATTTTTTCCTTAATTATGAGGGAGTTTCTACCAACTTTACCTCAGTAAGGCGAGGTTGTTAAGGAACCAGATCAAAACGCCTAATACATCTTATGTCACTATATTTTATTTATTCTAAGAATTCATATGTTATCACATATGAATTTTCCATATTATTGTATTCACCCTACTTTTCAACATTTATAATATAACTGCCATGCGCCGCTGATAATCATAATAACTCATTGCTATAAAAGTACAAGCATCATTCAAATACTCATTCATAAATTATTCATATCTTTAGTCTCTAGTTATGCAATAACTGTGTTCCAACTTTTACTTATAAAAAAATTTGTTCAATTACATTTTTATCAAAGTATTATTTAACTGGCGCTAGTTATGAGATAAAAAGTCTGTCAAGGTTAACTATAAAATAGTTAACGAGCAAAGATAAACTTTAATACATTAGATAAAGATAAGCACATTTATTACCTTAGATAAAGATAAACACAATTATTCTGCTTATAAATAGGTGACTTTATATTGTTTAGTTCAGTTCTATTTTGTATTAGTTAGGTACCGGATTGAACTCCGACATTTTGTATCTTTTTTAAGAATAAACGTTTTTAAAAAAAGGTAGTTTGTCGTTAAACAAACATAAATGGCGCAGTCGGTAGGATCCACAAAGGGCACCGAGTAATTTTCAAAAATCAAAATTCAAAAGTGCACCTTGAGTTTTAACTCTTAATTGTGAATCCTTTGCAATTACTACCACTCCCAGGAGGTTCCGAAGTTTTTGGTGGAAGACAAGCATCGCGGAAGCCAAACTGAAGGATCATCCAAAACAAGCCGAAATCAGAGAACAATCGATCAAAGGGACAAGCATCGCCCCAGGTCAAAGCATCGCTGGTTGCGGTATTATCCTGACTATTGGAGTCAGCAGTCCATCGAGGACAACTGATCATCGTGATCACAGAGTATCCATTGCGTACTCTCAAATATGAAAATAAAGTAAGAATCTTTTCTTTTATTAAAGTGCAACAAGTTTTAAGACAAAGTAAATTATACTAATATATTAATTTTAAGACTCACGTTACTCTTGGGAAGCGAGATAGTTAGTGTATCAATTAGTGATACTTAATTTCTAACTTGACTCTTGAGTAATAGGTAGGGTTGCCACTCTCTGTGTAGGTTCATACTAACATAATAAAATTCTATTTAAATAAACAAGTGAACATTTTTACATGATAAACACAGACACATCGTCGTCTGAAAGTGAAAACGACCAAGATTTAGATATACACCCTTTAGTAATAACTAGACCAATTAGATTACAACTTCCTCGTTTAATTTTTAATAAAATGAATCCACAACTAGTAAATGTACAAGCTGCAGCAGCAGCTCAGACCCAACCTTTTGCTGGATACCCTGCTGGGTTTCACACAAGCCTGTTGAGTGAAATGCCCAGATACAGTGGAGGCCCTGCCGAATTGTCTGAATATATCAGATCTGTGGAAGATATATTTAGTCAATTCTGGCAAAGAGAAGAGCCTGGTGCCTATATAAATAAACTTTTGCTGTCATCAGCACGAAATAGACTAAAAGGACCTGCTTTGGAGGTCATCACCGGACAAATTTATAATTCTTGGGATGAATTAAAACAAACCCTTATTAATAATTTTGGAGACCAACGATCGGAGCTTAATATCCGTATCGATCTTACTCGAATGAGACAAATGCAAAAAGAATCCCCTATTGATTTTTATAACAGATTAAGATCATTATTAGCTATTTTAAATTCTAAAATTTCATTAGGCGATGAACAAGCAGAAATTAAAAATTACAAGACTTTGGATGCAAAAGGGTTAGCTCTTAAAACTTTTCTAGGAGGACTTTTGGAACCCCTAGGTAGTTTTCTACGTAGTAGATCACCCGATTCTCTTGAAATAGCTCTTCAATATGTAAAAGATGAACTAGACATACGCTATTTCCAAAATCAAAATTACTCACAAGCCAAATTTTCTCAAAATCAAATAAGAGCACCCAATAGAATGCAACATTCTTTTCAAACTTATCAGCAGCCCCATTACAATCAGCAACATTTCACCCCAAAAATAAAGCAGCCACAATTTAAACCCAATTTTGCTCCTACGTATCAACTAAATCCAAATAGACCCCCAGCACAATTTCCCGGATTTCCTAGACCTTTTGTAAGACCGGAACAAAATGTGTTTGCACCAAAACCCAATTATCAATCCACTCATAAACCAGAACCAATGCAAACCAGTACGATCAAAAAACGTCCTGCTTCACAGCAACTACAAAGATTCAACCCTCCTCGACCTTTCAATTCTCAGTTTAACCCAAATTTTAGACCCAATAATTATGCCCAACATACTAATAATACGAGAGCTTTTCAATCTCAAGAATCGCATAATATAAATTTCCATTCATCTCCTGACTTTGAAGACACTTATGACGAACAAGAAATTACCGAAACCCCCGAAAATCCAGACTATTATGAATTTGTAGAACAAGACATGCAACCAATACCAGAATTCTCCGATGTACCAAATGAATACCCAGAAGAGCTCGTAAATTTTCCATACGAGCCTCGGTCGAATCTTTTTCAATAAATCCAAAATCTAATCTACCCTATATAATAATTCCAGAAACTAACGATAAATTATTAATAGATACCGGAAGTTCACGCACTTTACTTTCTCCCCAATTCGTGAACACTTATTTCCCAGAAGCAATATTTGAGCACCCTTTCGAAATTTCTACTT
The DNA here is from genome assembly GCA_963082805.1 of Hemicrepidius hirtus. Lineage (NCBI taxonomy): Eukaryota > Metazoa > Arthropoda > Insecta > Coleoptera > Elateridae > Hemicrepidius > Hemicrepidius hirtus. The sequence continues at coordinate 14,649,905 of OY720161.1, forward strand.
CTCACGGAACCACTTATCACAATTTTATTGCAGAAATTCCTATCCCAAATTTGTTTAAAGAAGAAGGAACACATCTATGTTACTTATTTAATTTCCACACCGAATATGTTGGATTAATAGGTACCGATCTATTAGCAAAATTGCCCGCAAATATCGATTATCGATGGATGCACATCCAAACTGATAAAACTACAATACCATTTTATTATAATCAGTCAAAACTAAAACAAGAGGAACAAAAACGAAATCAGTGCAACTTTTCCAAAATTGAGCCCTCTGAAAATATTTTGAAAACCCTAACATTACCACCTAGAACTGAAAAATTCGTTACTTTACCTGCAGTTGGAAAAAATGGTAATAAATTAGCCCCTAAATTGCATTTAACTAAACATGTACTTATGCCATCAGCTATTGTTACACTACATAATAATTGGTTTCGCACTAGCTTAATAAATACCTCTGACGACCCCCAAATTCTTACTATATCTCAACCCCTTATTCTCGAGGATTATATTCCCGAAAAAGACCAAGTTGTAATCAACAACCATGACACTTCAATACCCTCTCGTAAACAAGTACTTTTCCAAAATTTACAAGACAACTTAAGATTAGATCACTTAAATTCCGAAGAACGTACCTTACTAACGAACCTTTGCCAAGAATACAAAGACATATTTTATTCACCAGAAATTCCTTTATCATCAACAACCCTAATCAAACATCATATAAGGACAAAGACAGAGACACCCATATTCACAAAAACATACCGTTATCCCCATGTACATCGACAAGAAGTAAAAAGACAAATTGACAAAATGTTAAATGAAGACATAATCGAACCCAGCGAATCACCTTACAATTTTCCCATTTGGATAGTTCCAAAAAAAAATGACGCCTCTGGTAAACAGAAATGGCGAATAGTCATAGACTACAGAAAATTGAATGAACATACGATCGACGACAAATTCCCTCTCCCCCGAATAGAAACAGTATTAGATAATTTAGGTAGAGCCAATTATTTCACAACCCTTGACCTAGCTTCTGGTTTTCACCAGATCAAAATTGAAAAAAAAGATAGGGAAAAGACAGCCTTCTCTACAGAAGAAGGACATTATCAATTTAAAAGGATGCCATTCGGTCTCAAGAATGCTCCTGCAACTTTTCAAAGAGCAATCAATACAGCTTTAACAGGCCTAACCCCCAACCAATGTCTGGTATATCTTGACGATATTATCATATACTCGAGTTCCTTACAAGAACATATCACTCGTTTAAAAAACGTATTTAAAAAATGTAGAGACACTAACATAAAGATTCAGTTAGACAAATCTGAATTTCTCCAGAAGACCGTAAAATACTTAGGACACATCATAACCCCCAATGGAGTCAAACCAGACCCATCCAAAATTGAAGCCATTAAAAATTTCCCGTTACCTACCACTAGAACAGAAATTAAATCTTTTCTAGGACTGTTTGGATATTATAGAAAATTCATAAAAGATTTTGCCAAAATTACCAAATTCCTCACCCATTGCTTAAAAAAAGAAAACAAAATTATTCATTCACAAAATTTCATAGATTCTTTCGAATATTGTAAAAACCTTTTGACAAATGAACCCATTTTGCAATATCCCGATTTTCAGAAACCATTCGAACTGACTACAGATGCATCAAAATTTGCTCTTGGTGCAGTTCTTTCCCAGAACGGAAAACCAATCTGTTACGCTTCACGTACCCTTAATGATACCGAGCAAAAATATAGCACAATTGAACGTGAACTATTGGCCATAGTGTGGGCCACAAAACAATTTAGGCCATATCTATTTGGAACCAGATTCACCCTTTTCACAGACCATAGACCATTGGTATGGCTCCGTAACCTTAAAGAACCCAATTCAAAACTCACAAGATGGGCTTTGAAACTTGAAGAATACAATTTCGATATAAAATATTTACCCGGTAAAACCAATAAAGTAGCAGACGCTCTTTCTCGTGTTCAAATCAATCCATTAACCGTTAACGACAACATCCTCCATGATATCGATGAAATTATACACGATCTAGATAGAATAAATACACCCGAACCCTCCAATTTTAGCATAATACCTAATCGTTCAGAAACACCAAATATTGATGATCTATTTGACGTACCCATTGTCGATATCCCATCAACCCCCTTAAACAACGATAATGATTCATTAGTAGATACCATTCATACTCAGGAAAGTTCGACACCAGTAATAGACATCAGTGATAAACCCTTACAACATTTTAATAAACAAATAGAATTCATCGAAGCCAATCTACCAAGAAATATTCAAATAAAAAAATACGATGGAGTTACTCACTACTCAGTTTTTGTAAACCCTAACAATAAAGAGGCCAAATTTAGCGAATTATTAATAGAACATTGTGAACCAAAAACCCATTACTACTGTTATTTTTCTAAAGACTCACTATATCACGAATTCTCACTGTATATAAACTCTATTACAAACGAAAACTCACCAAAATTTCACAAATGTACCACCCAAGTCACATATATAATTAACCCAGACGAACGACAAAATCAAATGATGAATTATCATCTTGGTAAAACCAATCATCGCGGAATATCCGAAACTATCGAACACCTGCAACGCAAATATTTTTGGAAAAATATGGCTAATGATATTAAAACCTTCATTAATAATTGCCAAATCTGCAAAACCCAAAAATATAATAGAAACCCGATAAAACAACCCTTACAGTTAACCCCAACCTTCAACCGTCCGTTTCATACAGTCCATATGGACATATTTCAAATTAATGGTCAAAAATATCTAACTTTAATAGATGCCTTTTCTAAATTTGCCCAAGCTTATTGGTTACGTTCTAGCAACATGATCGATATAACTGATCGACTATTCTATTTCATTACGACGTATACCACTCCCAACATTTTAGTTGCAGACAATGAATTTAACAAACAACCCTTTATTAACTTCTTGCAATTACATAAAATTTCGCTGCACGATACAACTCCATATCATCATCAGTCCAATTCCCCTGTAGAACGTTTACACTCCACCCTGTTAGAACATTACAGACTTTTAGGAGAAATGCCGGAACATAAAAAATTGCCCTATTCTATAATGGCGTATAACCATACGTTACATTCAAATTTAAAATTGTCACCCTTTGAAATAGTGTTTGGACACACTGAAAATAAAAATCCTTTCGACCTGGATTATGAAAAATCATTTTTCGAAAACTATATAACTAACCACAAAGAAAAAATGAAACACTTGTATGAAGCACTCCATAATCAACAAAACCTTACAAAAGAAATTCGTAATAAAAAACTCAATAAACCCCTAAAATCTAAAGTATTCAATGTTGGAGACCGTGTTTATGTTAAAACTAACGCAAGAAATAAAAAGACACCTAAATTCACAGGACCCTACATTGTTGACAAAGTCCATGAACATGACACTTATGATGTCAGAAATACCCCTACAAACACCATCCTGAAAAGACATGCTAATGATTTGATGCCTTTTACAGGACATTATCAATCATCCTCTTCCTCCTTACCTGCTGGAAATCCAACAGTGACGTAATAATAGAGACATTAAGTGACAATCCTGGTGTATACCCTTTACAAAAAGGCAAAGCCCTCCTAAAAGAATCCGAATGGACACTAATAAAAGTTCTTGATTATACCCCTATATTGATTAACTATCAAACTCTCAAAAACAACCTCCTAAAATCAATTTCCCTTTTAAAAGATCAACATTATCCTATAGCACTCAGATCTTCCAAAAATCTAAACGACATCCTGATAAATCACAATAATCAGTTATTAATCCTTAAACAGTATTTGAACAAAGCTGATCAGCTGTTGTATCAGCTATTCCCTGAAACTCAGACCAGACAAAAACGCGGTTTAATAGACGGATTAGGTACCGTGATAAAATTCATCACAGGTAATCTGAACGCAGAAGACGGACAACGATACGAAAATATGGTTTCCAAACTGACCCATGACTCTCAAAATCAAAAAACTGTTTTACTAGAACAGGCTCAAATTCTTAATAATACCATATCTACCATACGTGACCTTTCTGAGAACCAGAAATTACTAAATGACAACCTAAACAAAATTTTGTTAGACAATGTAGCAATTAAAGAAGTGATATCCACAAGCTCTACCTATGCAATAATCAATCAATCCATCCAATCGTTACAACTCTTCATAAACATTTGACTCGAATTAGAAAATGCCTTAACATTTGCCCAAAAGCAACAATTACACCTGTCGCTCATCGACAATAATGATCTTATTGAATCACTCAACCAAATAACTGATTCTTTAAATCAACTTCAGAATTCCAATAAGAAAAGTTTATCCCTTCCATATCCTGTAAACCATAAAAATCTTCATTTGTATGAATCAATTATAACAACCAAAATATATCAAAAAGACAAAGTCTTCACATTCATCTTCGAAATTCCCTTAATTAAACGATTTTCTGATTACCAACTAATCAAGCTGATTCCGTTTCCTGCATTTACTGTAAATGGTAAATTTCGAATAATTGTACCTTTTTATAATACCCTCTTATTCGCTGCTGACTTTAGCGTCCCTATTGAGATCGATCATTGCCAGCAGACTTCTGTGGAGCACTATTTTTGTTCTCAAGCCAACCATTTTAGCATCCCCAATTCAAAACTATGTGAAACACAATTGTTATCTTTCTCTGATAATCAAACATGCCAGCCATATGTTTTCAATTTAACTTCAAATAAAATATTACAAATTGATATTGCTACCTGGCTAATCAGCTCCCCCGCCAAAACCATTCTAGATATCAAATGTAGCCAAACCACTAATAAAAAAGAAATCACTGGATCAAATATAGTTCATCTGACCCCTGATTGTTCCATTTTGATAAACCACGAAGAACTATTATTTACTATGAAATCCTCATCCACCAAACAAGCTACCCTGAAACTACCTAATATTGGCAAATTAAATATACAAGAATCCCAGTTAATCAATATTTCAAAAATTGACCTATCACCTATCAATACCCAGGATTTAGCCAACAGTCAATTAAAATTAAGTGGCCAAAAAGAAACATTACTGAATAATGATCCCCAAGTTACAAATAGCTTAAGTATTAGTTCATTAATTATTACCTGCTTATTAATTATTATTTTTATATGCATTTTATTGTATCTTTATTGTAAACGTAACTCCTTCAAATCGAAATTAATTGGAATTTTAAAAAATTCGCAAAGCGAAACAATGACTTCAGAACACTTGTCAAAGTCAGCCTTACTGCAATGTAAAACTTAAATATCGCTTCACTATATTTAAGATTCTTGGGATGGAGGAGTTATGAGATAAAAAGTCTGTCAAGGTTAACTATAAAATAGTTAACGAGCAAAGATAAACTTTAATACATTAGATAAAGATAAGCACATTTATTACCTTAGATAAAGATAAACACAATTATTCTGCTTATAAATAGGTGACTTTATATTGTTTAGTTCAGTTCTATTTTGTATTAGTTAGGTACCGGATTGAACTCCGACATTTTGTATCTTTTTTAAGAATAAACGTTTTTAAAAAAAGGTAGTTTGTCGTTAAACAAACATAAATCGCTGCGAACAGGATTAATAGAGTCAACTGAGGTGGTTATCACTACATTATTGCTGTGTCGTAGGCTAACCGATTTTGACGTGAATTTTAATTCTTTGCTATTAATTCTGACCCAGATTTATTGAACACTTTACGGCAAAGTGGTGTAGTAACACTTTTTCAATAAATCTACGATCCAGAGACTTCCGTCATAGCGACGACGTCCACTGAAGACAACCTGCGTTAACTTCAAGGGACACGGCTCGATCCTGAGTACGAGAAAGGAAGAATCTACAAGCAAGACCCCTAGAACGTCCGCATATCCGAATGGAACTGTTTCGTTTGATCTTGTAAGTAGCAGGCTCCTATCCTCATAATTAAAATCCTAGTTATATAAGAAACGAAAAGAAAATCAAAGATTTCAAATAAATCTTCAATTTGATTCAGAAATTTTTTTTCGAATCACATTTTTTTCACCTTTCATACATTTTTTTCACATATTCTATCCAGGCCGAATGTCATTTCCATTAATCGAAGTAGAAGTTGAATTAACTGATCCAAGTACTAATTTAAGAACTTCACCTATTCATACTTTACCACGAAATTCACCTATCTTAGAAAGCCAGGTAGACGAATTAACTAGCTCATTAAATTCATCATTAAATATCACTACAAGTAATAATTCACTCATTACAGTAACACCTAGAAACCCATTCACTCCTGTAACAATGACTACTACACCCTGTATAGATACCCGAGATTTAGATTTCCTACTAAAGAACTTACCTTCCTATAATCCAGAGTTTGATAGTTTGCCCCATTTTATTACCACAATTCAATCTCAGTCCGATGTGTTAGCAACTTTTCGCTTAACTGATTTCCAAAAATATGTGCTAGAAGCAATCATAAATAAGATTAAAGGTGCCGCCAAAGACAATATTTCGCAAGAAAAAATTACAGATTGGCCCGAAATAAAAGCTGGTTTAATAAACGGTAACACTCAGAATGAATCACTTTTACTTCACAAACTTCACACTTGTAAACAAGAATTTTCTGAAGATCTAATTTCCTTCTATAAACGTATTGTTACATGCCGTAATGAATTAAATAATTATCTAACATTAACAATTACAGACAAAGCACAACTAGAAATTAGAAAAACTTTGGTTACTGACGACCGACGTTCTAAATCAATTCCGTTTAGGTATTCGAGACCCTTATTTCACGCACTTACGAAATAATTCATGTACGACCCTTGAACTTGCACTAACTAGCTGCCAAAAATTTGATAATGAAAACGAAATGCACAAACAAATTTTTGGATTTCACAAATCAAAACCTCCAATTCCTACAGGTACAAGACCAAAATCTTTTGTACCAATCTCTAAAAATCCCAAAACAAGTTTCCAAAATTATTCTCAGACCCAATCCCGATTTAATAATCACCATCCTTTAAGCTATCAACAACATATGTTTTCAAATGATTTTCAAGGAACACAAAATCAAAACTTTCCGCAACAACAAGTACCGTTTGGCAATATCTCAAAACCCTTACCTCCAAAACCTTTCTTTACTAATAAACAAGTATTTCAAAATCCAACAAATAATAAATTCCAAAGTTCACATCAATCACGCGTTAGTAATAAAACCTATCAGCCAACGCCTATGTCTACAACAACTATCCTAAATATAGAAGATAATGACCAATTTGTTGATTTTTCTAATCAGCCAGACTTGACCAGTCTACCCGACTATAATTTATCACACGTTGACGATCACTCGTCATATCAAACTGATTGTTACCACAATCAGGAAGAGTACACATTTTATAGCCACGAAAATATTCTTGAAAACGACAATAGAAATTTTCCTCTAACTGCCCCGAATCAAACACCTCCATAATACATCTAGATTTAAATAATTTGAATCAATTACCTAAATTACCTTTTTTCTTACTCCCATATCTAAACCTCAAAATTCTCATTGATTCTGGAGCTACCGACTCAATCATAAATCCAAATGTTGCTAATAAATTTTCTAAATTCCAAATTCATGAACCTTTCGAACTCACTGGTTTACACCAAACATATCGTTCCGATAAAAAACTATTCTTTAAGCCTTTGCAAGAACTTGGAATAGATGTAAACATCAAAGCTTGTATTTTTCCTTGGCATTCCAAATATGACATGCTTTTAGGATCCAAAGACTTACAAAAATTAAAAGCAATACTAAACTATCAAGACCGCACTTTATCACTTTTAAATATTTTCAAAACTCCTTTTTATTACGAATTAAACGGAAATGAGATTAATTTTTCTTCTACATTTTCAAATGTTTTGCAAATCCCAACAACAATTGAAAATGGAATTGTTTACCTACCTGAAACAAAATATAACCCTGAATGCATCATTGAAACAAAAAATGGTTTAGCTACTATTCCACAAAATTGCAAATACCCAATTCATTTTTCAAAACGAGTTAACGTAATACCTATTGATTGTTTTAATATTGAAAACCCTTCAGATATCCAGGAAAAAATCGACTTTTCCAAAAACCTAAATCTAGATCATTTAGATTCACAAGAAAGAAAGGCACTTCTAGATTTATGCTATAATAATAAGAATGTTTTTTATAATCCAAATTCAAATTTAACTTTTACTAATAATGTTAAACACGAAATAAGAACAATCGACCACACTCCTATATAAACAAAATCCTTCCGCCATCCACCCAGTATGCAAAAAGAAATCCAGACACAAATAACTAAATTACTAGAAGAAAAAATTATTCAACCCAGTATCAGTCCTTACTCCGCCCCTGTTTGGATGGTTCCCAAGAAACTTGATAATACCAACGAAAGAAAATACCGCATGGTGATTGATTATCGCAAATTGAATAATCACACCATAGAAGACAAATATCCCATGCCTCTTATCGAGGAAATTTTAGATAATCTTGGACGATGTACCTATTTCTCCACGTTAGATTTAGCCCAAGGTTTTCACCAAATCGAGGTCGCTGAAAACTCAAAAGAAAAAACTGCTTTCACGGTACCCCAAGGCCACTTCCAGTATAACCGGATGCCCTTTGGATTAAAAAATGCCCCTGCCACGTTTCAGCGTATGATGGACTCTATTTTAAAACCTTTTCAATATAAATTTTGTCTAGTGTACATGGACGATATTATTATTTTCTCGAAATTTTTCCAGGAACATATACATCATTTAAAGCTGACATTTTCAAAATTATTAGAAGTTAATTTAAAAGTCACCCTAAAGAAGTCCGAATTTTTAGTATCCTTTTTAGGCCATATCATTACAAAGAAAGGAATTGTCCCAAATCCTGCCAATATCCAATCAATTTTAGATTTCCCCATTCCACGAACAACTAAAGAAATTAAAAGCTTCCTAGGTCTTGTTGGTTACTACAGGAAATTTATTAAAAAATTTTCCAAAATTGCTCTTCCTTTAACAAAATGTTTAAGAAAAGATCACAAAATCGACATTTCAAACCCCGACTTTAAATCAGCCTTCGAAACTTTAAAAGATCTTCTTTGTCACGACCCAATCTTAGCTTACCCAGATTTTTCTAAAACCTTCACTCTAACGACAGATGCCTCCAATCAAGCCTTAGGTTCCGTATTATCCCAAAACAACCATCCTATAGCCTATTATTCAAGAACGTTGAATAGTGCCGAAAAAAACTATTCCACCATCGAAAAGGAACTGCTAGCCATAGTCGCTTCCGTAAAACATTTTCGCCCCTACCTTTATGGACAAAAATTTAAAATCGAGACAGATCATAATCCGCTCGTTTGGTTTCAAAAAATAAAAGAACCCAATTCTCGCCTTATCCGTTGGAAATTAAAACTAGAAGAATTTAATTACGACATTTTTTACAAAAAAGGAAAAGAAAATCAGGTAGCCGATGCTCTCTCTCGCATCGAAATAAATAACAAAACAAAGTTGTCTGTAGAAGACGATATCTTGTCTGTTTCACCCCAAATTGACGAAGAACCAAACCTAACCGACTTCGACGAACTACCGGAACCCTCCCAAACCGCCCACACCACATTCAAAGAAGATAACGGTTTAGTCATTCCGATAACCGAAAATCTTTGAACCTTTTTAAAAACCAATTAATCATTCAACCAAACACCTCCAATAAATTTTTCGTTTATCATAAAAATCTGAAATTACATAATAATTCAAGGACACGACACCTTATGTCTTTGCCAGAAAATGTCTCTTCAAAAAACTTACTTTCCAAAATCAAATCAGTAATTTCTCCCACTGACACTCTCTGTATTCACATTCCAAATCCAAGATTAAAATTTAAAATTTTAAAAATCTTGAAGGAAGAACTGAACAATACTACTAAAATTCTTATCTCCAATCTCATTCTAAAAGATGTTGAAGATACTGAAGAACAGTACCACATTATTTCTAACTATCATAACGAAACCCATAACGGAATCAACGAAACCTACCAACAACTAAAATTACAATACTATTTCCCCAACTTGAAAGAAAAAATTGAAAAGTATATTAACAACTGCGACTTATGTCAACATAGTAAATGCGAACGCCGACCTTTCGACCCACCATTCCAAGGTCCCATGATTTCCAACAAACCATTCGACTGCTTATTTATGGACACCTACCAATACAGAGGAACCAAATTTCTAACTATCATCGACTCCTTTTCATGCTATGCCTAGGCTTACGATTTAAAAGTAGCTACTGCTCAAAATGTAATAAGTAAGCTAAAACACTATTTTTCTCATCATAATAGACCCAGGAAAATTACATGCGACGGTGGAGGGGAATTCAGTAATTCAATCGTTAAAGATTATTGCCGATTATTGAACATCGATTTACATTTTACCACAGCTCACAACCCTTCTTCTAACTTACTTCAACCTTAATCGAAAAACTACGAATACTTAATATTACAGACCCAAAAGAAACACCTGACAACCAGATGATTACCGCTATCTTTATATACAGTGTGTGGATAAAGTTTGGAACAAATTCAATATCTCCCAAAATATTATTTTTTCTGGAAAACGCTCGGACAGGTATAGCGATTTAAATTACGGCGCACATTTTAAGATGCTTCAAAAATTTTTTGCGTCAGTCATTTTTTTGTAGTGACGACCTTGACTTTTTTTTTAAATAGAAACATGTAGGTATATTTGATTGTCGCATTGGATAGACATTGTTTTTCTCTTTTTAAGCTTCTAATATTTTTATACCATTACATAAGAAAATTTTTGAGAAAATTGCTAAAATAGTTTTATGGCTCAGTAGGCCGATCTGGAACAGCGGGTGCAGCTCCAACTCATAGCAATTCTTTATTTAAGCTTATTACTTTAAAGTGAACAGAAACGTGAGTATAAAACTACATAAGATTATAAAAAAAGTTAAATTAAATAAATACAATTAACAAGAAATTGAAATGTTGATAGTTTTAAATGACGCACAAAAAAATGATGAATAAATTGTTATTGTAGATGTTCAAATTGATATCCGTTTATATACTCTGTTTTTTCTCTTTATCATTCAGAGTAGGCGAAGTCAACTTTAAATATTTTTATAACAGCGTAGAAAAGTTACTAAAGTCACTGGTGGAAACGTCAGTTGTAATCAATTGTCGTCATATTTTTGACACACTGAAACACATTCCGTTTTCTTTCTAAAGGAATAACCTTTTACTTTGGCATTTTTCAAAATAAAACCTCAAGAATCACGTTCTTACCAGAATGACAATTTCCATGTTGACACTAGTAATTTTTTGTCTTTTGTCTATACCACAGTCTATACCTACACTATAAAACTATATAAAAATCACGGCACTCTTGAATGATAAAGAGAACAAACAGAGTATAGCTCGACAGTGTCCAAGACGAAAAATAAACGCTTGTTGAACAATTAAACAATTGCTTTGAGTTGGAGCTGCACCCGCTGTTCCAGATCGGCCTACTGAGACGTAAAACTATTTTTATTTTCTCAAAAATTTTCTTATGTAAGGGTATAAAAATATTAGAAGCTTAAAAAGAGAAAAACAATGTCTATCCAATGCGACAATCAAATATACATGTTTCTATTTAAAAAAAAAGTCGATGACGTCACTACAAAAAAATGACTAACGCAAAAAAATTTTGAAGCATCTTAAAATATGCGCCGTATGTAAATCGCTATACCTGTTCGAGCGTTTTCCAGAAAAAATAATATTTCGAGAGATATTGAATTTGTTCCAAACTTTATCCACACACTGTAATCAATCAATTCATTCGCAAACAGGTTACTCACCTTTTTGTATCCTCTATGGTCCCTACACCCACGAGGTAGATTTCTCTTTATTACCTGATAATTATTCATTTTATGTAGAAAAACGACGACAAGAACTCTTGCCGTTTATTAAGCAAATTAAGGAAAAAACAACCCAAAACGCAACTTAGACCAAACAGATTTGCAAGAAATTAATACCAACTTAAATTCCCTCTTTACTAACGATCGTAAAATCAATATCCGATTATCCCATGAAATTACGGTAATGAACGATATTACAACAAAACTAAAGAAAAATTTTGAAACTTTGGCCTCAAATCAAAAAATCATTTATAATGAGATTACAAATTTAAAACAAGAACATTTTTTCACCAGCAATATGTTTATTCAAAAATATGTACTGGATAATTTTAATAGACAATTGGATCAATTAATTAGAACTATCACTTTAACAACTTTCGAGATTCCTAACTTGGAAATTATCTCCTATTCAGATCTTTTAGAAATTCAAAAAAAACTTACTCATCACTATAATTCCGACATGCTTATTCACATCAACGAACATCACCCTTTCGAAGTTTTAACAAATTCACGTTTAGGAATTGTATCAATTTCCAACGTTTTACTTTTCGTTCTTAAACTGCCTATACTTAGTCCTGTACAATATGCCATTTCCCGAGTATATCCTATACCATCCAACAACCACGAAATTTTAGTCCCACCTGCTACCTACTATCTACAATCAAACATAGAGGATCGCTGGACTAATAATTGTCAAAGGATCACTACCAAAACTATTTGCAGAGACCTTCTACCTGCAGATTGCCAACTACATACACCTACATCATGCCAATTTGCTGCTGCCGCCCGATACAACGTTGCCCAAGAGACAACATATGGACTCCTGGCTTCGACCTCAGAGACAAAAGAAATTTTGGAAAAGTGCCTAGGAACTATTGTCAGAAAAACTTTTCGCTACAGTGTACTTATAAAATCACAGTACACCGTGATACTGGACAGTGTCGAGTATTCACTAAATAATCAGACGCGACCTATAATGAACTTCAGTGTTTACCAACCTACACCCTTTACATGTGCCAACAGAGGTCGTAAATGTAAGTAAGTATAGTACACTGTTAACAATATGTGGCTATCTAATTGCTATCATATACGCTAAAACTTAAGTTCAAAAAGTGATGTGTAGGTGGCATAGTATACATTATTATGTATAAATATTTTAAAAGGTAAGTAAATATAAAAAATATTTTTCTTTTTAAATTTTTTCTTTTTAAATTTTTGAATTTTGGTACAGCATTCAAAATTAAACATTCCTCTTACAACCAATTTGTCAACATCTAGTCAATTTTATTAATTACTGAAAATTCAGAAAAAGGTACTGCATATTTTTTATAGGTAGGGGAAAATTGTTATCTTTTGCTGAATTTGCAAATTTATTTTATAAAACCATTTGTTAATTCCTGGAGAAGTCATTTTTATTTGAATAATCTTCTATTGTTTTTGTTCTGTTCCTTTTATAGTAATATAAAATGAATTTTGAGCAGACTCAAATTCTGACACACACCGCGTCCCCAATTGACCCTGACTTGCTCCCAGCAGTCCGTAAGTAAAGAAATAATAATTTTATATCTCCTTTTTTTTTTCAATATATAAATCTCATGATTTAGTAATTTATGTGGAACCTGACAAAAACAGAAAAGTAACACAGTTTGATTTGTATTATTATTTTTTTTTTTCCTTTTCAGAAATCTTCGAGGGTTGGAGAATCCAGGAAGTCCTGGTAAGGGACGGGTACCCCCTGACCCAGATCATCTCCTGGGTGGAAACTGAACTGGGCCAGGGGCGCATATACATCATCGGGCGGCACGACCAGAACTACACCGTTTATGGTTTAAATGTGCCGTCCGATTTTGCAACGGTGAGGGTGCATGATATGGGGTACGGGTGGACTCGAATAGAGATTTTCTACCCGTACCCTTTTGATGATGCGCCCTCCGAAGAGGATCCGTTGGAGCCACAACCCCCGCCAGGGCTCCCACCACCCGACCCACCAGGGCCTCCAGCCAGTCCACCCGAAGTCTTTCCTCCAGCTGCTGACTCTCCCCCGCTTTTGTCAGACGACATCCTGGGGGAGATTCTGGCGCAGCTGGGGGAGGAAACGTAGTTTTCAAAAAAAAAAATATCTTTGTTTATTTTTAATTAAGTAATTAATTTTTTTTTTTTTTGTTTTTTTTTTTTTTTATATATATATATATATAGATATATATTTTTTTTAATAAATAACTTTTAAAAATGCCGTATTGCCTTTTCGTACAGTTTTTTTTTTCTATATTTTCAGGATAAGCAAAAACTATCAAAGCAAATAAAAGATTAAGTGTTGGTAGTAAGGTGATATTTTGAATACTTGTCAACAAACGTGTGTGGTCTGCCTTAGCATACGACCTTCAATGCAATTTCAACTAGAGAACAGTTTTGTGCACATGCAGCTATTTTGTTAGTGTCTTAAACTTGTGCACGAAAAGTGTTTTAGTGCCCTAATGTAAGCTTAAAAAATTACGGTAAGTATTAATTTTTACATAAATATAATCACCCTACTATGACAAAAAAATAAACTTTTAAATTGTCATAAAAGAGCTTATTTTAAGATGATAAAAACCACACCCTTCAAATGTTAGTGCAATTTTTTTGCTATGTACCCTTTATATAATTCATATTTTAACTAGCTAATACTTGGACTAGATTAAACACTCGTTACCAAAATTCAGAACCGAAGAAAATTATTCTTTTTCTTAGGATCAGAAATTTTGTGGTAAAAATTAATAATTAGGTAGTAATTATTATCCATATATAAATGGGTTTTTTACTTAAAAAATATTCTAATTAATAAATGATTTATATATATTTTATATATTTTATACATGTATGTGCTTTTACATAAAAAGAAAACTTTTAAGTTTAAGTAACATTTAGGTAATCTCGTCTCTATAATTCGGTAGCAAACGCTTTGTATAATTTGTTTTTTATGACAAACTATGTCTGCGTAATTCAGGAGTATTTTGAATAGGTCTTTTCATCATTTCAAAATTTCTAGCAAATTCTTTTAAATTATCTCGGTCTCTTTTGGTTTGTCTGACTTTTAAGTATTTTCTTAACATTCTCAATAAAATGTAGGGAACTGTCAAAATGATTAGACTTATTAAAAAATATTGCATGTTTGAAAAACTTCTTGCATTGGAGTTTACTGTTTTGTCGTTAATAATTTTTGTTGCTAACTCATTTATCTCGTCAAACCTATCACTTAGCAAATTTAAGTCATCCAAGCTTTTAGGTATGGAGCGATAATTTGAGCTTAGATTCATTTGTGGTATGACGTTTTGAAATTTTTGAAAAACAGATTGGTTAAGATCCAAATTAATTGGTGGAACATATTCTAGCCTAAGCTCCTTGCTTACTATTTCATTATGCGGTAATAAAACTGCATTTTTTGTATAACCTGAACACCGTGAGGATAATGTAATTTCACCGATTCCTTTTAACGTTATGTCTTTAGAAAAAGAGTCGCCACAAACGATTGTTATAATTTCATAATCAGGTATTATAAATATCCAGCCATTTTTTACTGACATTTGAGACCAAATTGATTGGGATATTTCAGTAACACGTTGGTCACATGTGTTTGGTATTTGTTTGGATCCTTTAAATAACAAAATTTCGCAAATTTCACTTTGAGAGGATAGTAGTAATGGTTGTTTTTGTTCACAAAGATATTTTTGTGTTCCAAATTTTTTGCAATCATTAAAATCTTCGCTTGATAATGTAAAAAATTGATGTCTTTCGAGGGTTATTGCTACATATTTTGAAGAAGGTTGAATAAAAATGTATTTATTGTCAGATAGGTGAACTGGTAACGCAGAGAGTTTAAACAATTCACACTGAACTCTATTTGATAAGGGAATTTTTATTGTATAGACTAGGTTGGATTTTTGAAAATAAACTGTTAACTTGATTAATTTTTGTAAGATATGGGCATTTCGTAAAAGAGGAGCAACAGGGAATTCTAAATTTTTTGGTAATAAATGTGACATTTCTTGAAGTTCATTTATAAATTTCTGGGGAGGTAAAATTGCAGGGTGTAATGTTCCTTCTGAAGCAAACATGACTGCTTCAAGTAAAGTTTTGACTTCGAACTCATGTTCATGAAATAATAAATAAAATAATTGGATGTGTTCATTCAACATACTTTTGATATCAAAAAAATGTATTGATCTAGTTTGATTATAAATCTGATTTTCTAAATAATTTTACTCCGTTCAACCCGTTTTAAAGTTTGATTTTATTCCGAGACCCGGATTCAAAATTGACCTGAATATTTTCAGCTCTTAAAGCAAACCGAGTAGTGGCTAATAATTACAGTGATCTGTGGTGTACAAACGATAGCTGGTATATTTAATTTTTATTTAATTTCCTGATCGATTGATTGTTTAATTAACCCGCCTTGTCTTTCCGAGGATTTGTAAACGCTGCATGTGTATGATCCTAGGATCGAAACATAGCACTTTACTTATTCGAACGAATTAACCAGACGTGCATGTGCTAAACGTTGCATTCTGGTACCCCCGTATATCATTGGATTTTGTATTCATTTGATTACAGTAGTAAGATCACGTGCAAACGTTGCTCTACTTTTGTGATCCTATTACTACTTGAATCTGGTGAATTAAACAATCAATTGTTTTACTAGTTGATATCTTGTATAAAGTTAATTACATACCAGTGTTTTGTACATCCCTGAGATCACGGGAATTTATCCACTACCAGAATCAATCGTCGAACGACACTCAATTGTTTTATTTGCATAAGCAATTCAATTTTTACAGTAAACTGATTGCTTACCAGATTATTTTGTACATTCCTGACAGAAATTCTTTGTTCTCACTGGAATTAAATTCCGTATTAAAATCATCTTTGATATCACTTACCCGTTATACCAGAAGACTCCTGAAGGGGTCGAAGCCCCCATATCACTTTATTTTACATTTGATTCCACTATACCCGTTTCGCCATTGAAAATCCTTCGTGGACATTACGCGTCGTTCAACCTGCGCCAATCTCCTTAAGAGCAAGGTGCGCACTGAACTTTATTAAAGTTCGTTTCACACCCGAAAATATTAACTTATTAATATTTTATTTATATTCTGTCTTGATTTGACTTTTATAATTGCATTATCCATGTTTTATTTTAATGTACATAAATTGTAAATATTTAATATTGTTTCCGAATAAATTGTTCATGAGGTTTATCTCCAGTTATTTATTTAATTGCCCCTTTCTTTGTGTAAGAACCCTGGATATCTCAAGAGCTACCCTAGTGCAAAAATAAATACTGTACGTTCAAGGGGGAACGTTACATGGCCCCCGAGCAGGTTTGACATTCCCCAATTAAGTACAGGGCGCCCGATACTAGGCATTTTCTTTTGTAAATAATTTTCCGTATTCCCGTAACTGGAGAGAAACCTTTTAAGTTAAACCCGTATCAAGCATAATTTTTATTTTTTTTACAGAGTTGAACATTTTTAGTTATACAGTTTAATTTAGCAGCTGACAGCATGCCTTCCGATACAGGGGAAACAGCCGCAGTGTCTCAGCTTTCTGTTTCAGACGTATACAGGTTGACCAAGGACCAATTAGCCAATGAGCTTCGGAACCGAGGACTCGAAACAGGAGGCAAGGTAGAGGAACTACGGGCCCGGTTATCCCAGCATCTCAAGCTCGCAGGTGCCACTTCGCCAGCTCCCACAGAAACCAAAGGCCTCCCTCCGTACATTCAACAGCTGCAACCTCCACCACGGACTGTACCTCTTCCATCACACGCTCCAGCACCGACCACACTTCCGATGGTCTGCGATGTGGTAAGAAAATGGGGGGTAAAGTTCGATGGGGAAACCGACCCCATATCATTCCTGGAGAGAGTTCAGGAGTTGATGGAGTGCTATCAACTACAGCGGGACTCCCTACTACAGACCCTTCCGGAACTTCTAAAAGGTAAAACTTTGTTATGGTATAGGAACAACAAAGACACCTGGCGTACCTGGAGGGAATTCGAAGTCCAGTTTCGAGCCCAGTACCTGCCAGCTAGGTTCACCATACGACTAGAGGAGGAAATCCGTAGGAGGACTCAGGGCAGCAGGGAGACCACCTCCGAGTACATCACCGCGATCCAAACACTGATGCGCCGACATGGAGGTTTCAGCCCAGGGAGTGCCCTGGAAAGAATATTTGAAAACTTACGTCCCGAGTTCAAAATGTATGTGCGAAGAAGAGACTTCACCTGCCTATCCGAGCTTCTCCAAATGGCAACCGAATTTGAAGACTTGAAGCTCGAAGAAGCAGCTTTTCGCCCACCACCGGTCCTCGCACAGGCGTACATAGCAGAAACAGCCTACACTGATAGGAAATCGAAGGGTGAGAAAATAATTCCTGAAATGGCCCCTTTGGCCACACCCAGATTCCCTACCAGAAACAATTTTACAAATAAGCAAAGGGTATTCCTACCCAACCCGAATACCAATTTACCTCCTCCCGTACAATTTAATAAGCCTCCCAATAGGCTGACAACATTGAGGGCCCGGATCTGCTGGCGCTGTGGAGAAGCTGGACACTGGAGAACAGGCTGCCGTAACCCACCGAAACTCTTCTGCTCCTGGTGTGGCCAGCAAGGCGTCCGCTCAGACCACCAGGGATGTAGAAAGACACCGTCGGGAAACGCAAGGGGCCATCGGGACTAAGTGGACCATCCCGACAGGCCCTGGGGAGCGTGTCCTATTTGCCCAACAAATCCGAATGGAAAAACTGGCTCCAAGTGGTAAAAACATTTTTTACCAGAGAAACAACGTCCCCGGCACCTCTTGCTTCTATGGAAACTAGACTGTTTGCGGATCTCCAGGTATGTGGCGACGTATTCAAGGCCCTGATCGACACCGGGGCCACTCGCTCATATATAGGTCCGAGGTTGGGGACATTCCTACAGAGAAAAGGGTATAAACTCGCAACATCTAATCACACCACTGTACAATTGGCCGATGGTAGCCTTACAACTACTGCAGGCCAATTAACATTCCCCGCCACCATGGGGACTTTAATTTCAGTTTCCACTTGGGAGTACCTCCCATCGTTAACTACAGAAGCGATAATAGGTTTGGATATACTCACCAAATGGCAGTGCATAATAGACCCGGACGACCAGACATTATAATGCCATGGAGAAACCATCCCACTACAGGCGCTGGGAAGCACATTCGACGTAGGAGGCCTCCAAGCTCTAACCGAACCGCAACTCCAGCAGTTAAACAGGTTCCTGGAGCAACAACTACCACAGTTCGACTCCATCAAGGGACCTACAAACAAAACGCAACATATTATCAAGCTAAAACCAGGTACAGAACCGATAAACCAGAGGTACTATCCCCGCAACCCGATTATGCAAGAGATAATTAATGAAGAGGTATACCGGATGCTCCAGGAGGGCATTATTGAACCATCAACCAGTGCCTGGAGCTCCCCGGTGGTATTGGTTAAGAAAGCTTCGGGTAAACACCGTTTTTGTATCGATTTCAGAAAGGTCAACAATGCAACGGTTCCCGATGCCTACCCACTCCCGTTCATCCAGGGGATCCTGGACAAATTGAGAGGAGCCCGGTTTCTGTCCACAATAGATCTTCGTCAGGGTTACTGGCAGGTCCCCCTGTCATTGGAGAGCCGACCAATTACAGCATTTACCGTCCCCGGGCTTGGACTCTTCCAATTCAAAGTGATGCCTTTCGGGCTACATGCAGCTCCAACGACTTTCCAGCGGCTGTTGGACTCGATAATTGGGCCAGAACTAGAACCAAACGCGTTCTGCTACCTGGATGATATTATCATAGTCAGCAGCACCTTTGAGGAGCATCTCCAACATTTACAGACCGTCTTCAGTCGTTTGCGGACCGCAGGATTACAGTTACAACCAGAAAAATGTATATTTTGTAGGTCAGAACTCCGGTACCTTGGACATGTAGTAAACCGCCATGGAATCCAAACCGACCCAGAGAAAGTGGAAGCCATCCTACAGGTGGAACAACCCAAGACAGTCAAGGCCATCCGCAGGTTCTTGGGAATGGCTTCCTGGTATAGGAAATTCATTCCCAAGTTCTCCGAAACCGCAGCACCGTTAACACTTCTTCTACAAAAGAATCAGAAGTATATTTGGGGCGAAGAACAAACAGATGCCTTCAACAGGTTAAAACAAGCACTTACCTCTGCACCAATCCTTGCCTGTCCTGATTTCCAGATCCCTTTCTGCTTACAGACAGATGCCAGTAATACGGGTTTGGGTGCCGTCCTTACCCAGGTCCAGGAGGGCGACGAAAGAGTCATCGCCTACGCCAGCCGCACACTGTCCACTGCAGAAAAAAATTATTCAACCGTGGAATTGGAATGTCTCTGCGTGGTATGGGCGATAAAGAAGTTAAAAGGTTACCTTGAAGGCTACCACTTCACGGTGCTCAGCGACCAAAGAAGTCTGAAGTGGCTACATTCCGTTCCCCAGCCGACCGGTCGATTGATGCGCTGGACTCTCGAGCTCCAGCAGTACGACTTCGACATACAGTATCGGAAAGGGTCACTCAACAGGGTTGCAGACGCCTTGTCCAGGGCAAGGGAAGAGGAAGAGCTACAAAAGCCTACGCTAAGTGCCACAAATGCAGCGGAACAAGAACCAGTCTGTAAGTGGTATAACAAACTAAAATCAGTTGTATTATCAGAACCAGAAGACTACTCGTCATACAAAATACAAGAAGGAAAATTATTTAAATGCTTTCCAAATACTAGTACCGCACTCACCGAAGGTTTTCATCCCCTATGGAGGCTGTGTGTCCCGACTCCACAAAGGAAAGCCGTCCTCAAGGAGTGCCACGACGACACAGGACACCTGGGGATCCAGAAGACGATACACCGCATTCACCAGCACTATTTCTGGCCAGGTATCAACCGAGACGTGGTGAAATATATCCGGTCCTGCAGGTTGTGCCAGGAATTCAAAAAATCCCAGGAACACCCAGCCGGTAAAATGTGTTGGTCCCGGGTCGAAGGTCCATGGGAGATCGTAAGCACAGATCTCATTGGGCCATTGACGAGATCATCTAAAGGTAATATTTATTTGTTAGTATTTATGGACAGGTTTACAAAATGGGTCGAAGTGCACCCATTAAGGAAAGCTACAGCAAACACGGTGATAAAGGCGTTCCAAGAGAAGATTATCTACCGATTTGGAACTCCGAAAATCCTTGTTTCGGATAACGGCCCACAATTTGCAAATAAACTGTTTCAGGCATTAGCAAAAGAGTACAACATAAAGCATCAACTCACCCCTCCGTACACACCCCAGGCAAACCCAGTCGAGCGAGTCAACAAAGTCATCGGCACCATGCTGGCTCAAATGTCGAAAGGGAACCAGAAGGCATGGGACGTCAGTCTACCGGAGTTGATGTTTGCCATCAATACCGCTCGCCACGACTCAACCGGCTTCTCGCCGGCAATGCTCAACTATGGCCGCGAGATGCTGCCTCCAGGTTCGCTAAGAGACCGAGCTGACCCAGAAGATGGCCCAGAACCTCCGGATTACCCTCAATTTCATCAACAGCTCCAAAAGCTAAAACAAATTCATACATTGGTAAGAGAGAATATGGGAAAAGCGTTCGCCAAACAAAGTCACCATTACAATTTACGGCGACGAGATTGGCGACCGCAGGTAGGGGACTATGTTTACAGGAAAGAATACGTACTGTCCGATGCTGCAAAAGGATTTTGCACAAAACTAGCTCCGAAGTTTGCAGGACCATTCCGGGTCAGCAAGGCCATTTCCCCGGTGATGTTCTAGCTGCAGGAGGCCCAAGGAAGACGTGGGGCTGGAACAGTCCACGTCAAGGATCTTAAGCCAGCTGACGAGCCACCCCCACCACAGGTGGCCATAATGGTGGGAAAACCGGAAGTGGGGAGACCAGAAGGGGGGATTACCTCCCACACAGGAATAAAAGAACAGCAACAGGTACCTGAAAATCAGTTTTGTTACAGTGAGCAAACAATCAACATGGCTCCAACAAAGCAACCGACCCGCAAGTCAAAGAGCCGCTCGAAGGGGATTAGGAAGATCCGTCCGTGGAACCCGGCCCAGTACCTGCCACCGATGCCAGTCATCCAGTCTCCCGATGGCATCGTGGCCCGTATCAGCACCAGGGGTATTGGGCCGGCAACTATTCACATCCCGTCACCAGCCGACCCCAAGTACTCACCAGGTTTGCCAGACTACCAACATCCTGTGCCAGCGGTCCAGGAAGGCAACCTGGTGAAGAAGCTCCAAAATCTCTTCGGGGATTCTCCTAAAACGCCACCGCCAGCAAAAGGGAGAGAAGGCCTCTACTACTCTCCCATGCCAATAACTCCGGACCTCGATAAGCCACCGCTGACTCCCGGAACACCACCAGATCTGGAGAGGAAGAAGGAAGCCCTGAACATTCCGCAGGAGCTTCTCCAGGATCTTTTCCCCACCAATCCCGGTTCCGGGTCAGTCAGCGGAATCCAAACAGTGGGGATCCAGTCGTTAGAGGCCACTACCCCAGCTGCAGTCCAGGAGCCAACGGTAACAACCCGAATCCCTGACCTTCCTTCTGCTTCTTTTGTACAGGTCCAAAAGAAGAAGACCAGAAGGAGTAAGAAGAGCCATAAGAGGGTCCGAGTATTTTTGGACTCTGGATGCTTCGTGAGGGTCCGAAAAGACAAACTGGACAGCATCCAGTTGTCACCGATTTCACCAGCACCAGGTTCGTCCGCTATGGTGACCAGTCCCTCGGCATAGTCTTCAACAGGCCTGCAACATGTATATAGTTTTGTAAATAGTTTTGATTTTGTATATATGTTTACTAACCGTCCCAGTTAATTTTTTTTTTGTTTTGTCATTTAACCCCGTAAATTTTTTCTTTTCCCCCGGGAAGGGAGGAATGTAACGAGATGACTGACTAGTAGGTGAAAATTAGGAAGCAGTTTAATGGCTTCTGTTTTCACTGAGGTCAGTCGTCTTCGTTTCGCTCCGTGTCAATCCGACACTCCCGCCCTGACCGATTTTTAATCCGCCCAGTTTCGCCCCGAGTGGGGAGCCTAGAGCTCTCCTATAAATTCAGAGCGCAGCTCAATTTTGGACACTTCTTGGTCAATTATTTTCCGAAATCAATTTGACTTATTTACCGAGAATTATTTAGAACTTTTCTAAATAATTTTACTCCGGTCAACCCGTTTTAAAGTTTGATTTTATTCCGAGACCCGGATTCAAAATTGACCTGAATATTTTCAGCTCTTAAAGCAAACCGAGTAGTGGCTAATAATTACAGTGATCTGTGGTGTACAAACGATAGCTGGTATATTTAATTTTTATTTAATTTCCTGATCGATTGATTGTTTAATTAACCCGCCTTGTCTTTCCGAGGATTTGTAAACGCTGCATGTGTATGATCCTAGGATCGAAACATAGCACTTTACTTATTCGAACGAATTAACCAGACGTGCATGTGCTAAACGTTGCATTCTGGTACCCCCGTATATCATTGGATTTTGTATTCATTTGATTACAGTAGTAAGATCACGTGCAAACGTTGCTCTACTTTTGTGATCCTATTACTACTTGAATCTGGTGAATTAAACAATCAATTGTTTTACTAGTTGATATCTTGTATAAAGTTAATTACATACCAGTGTTTTGTACATCCCTGAGATCACGGGAATTTATCCACTACCAGAATCAATCGTCGACCGACACTCAATTGTTTTATTTGCATAAGCAATTCAATTTTTACAGTAAACTGATTGCTTACCAGATTATTTTGTACATTCCTGACAGAAATTCTTTGTTCTCACTGGAATTAAATTCCGTATTAAAATCATCTTTGATATCACTTACCCGTTATACCAGAAGACTCCTGAAGGGGTCGAAGCCCCCATATCACTTTATTTTACATTTGATTCCACTATACCCGTTTCGCCATTGAAAATCCTTCGTGGCCATTACGCGTCGTTCAACCTGCGCCAATCTCCTTAAGAGCAAGGTGCGCACTGAACTTTATTAAAGTTCGTTTCACACCCGAAAATATTAACTTATTAATATTTTATTTATATTCTGTCTTGCTTTGACTTTTATAATTGCATTATCCATGTTTTATTTTAATGTACATAAATTGAAAATATTTAATATTGTTTCCGAATAAATTGTTCATGAGGTTTATCTCCAGTTATTTATTTAATTGCCCCTTTCTTTGTGTAAGAACCCTGGATATCTCAAGAGCTACCCTAGTGCAAAAATAAATACTGTACGTTCAAGGGGGAACGTTACAAGGCGCCACCAGTTATGTTAAAATATAGGGCGCCACTAGTGAAGGGTTGTTAACAAGCACCTTCTACAATCCTGTTATGCAATCCGAAAAATAAGGCCACAAAAAGCATGGACGATAACAACGATAATTTTGTACAAGATACTGAATCATTTATCTCTCTATGTAAATGATGTAGTGGAGTACATTGCTGGTTTCGTAGTAAAAAAAGAAAAAAATGATTCAGTGTGAAATTTGCATTGTTGTTCTTGAATCTGATGAATCGCCATCTAAACTTATAGGCATTAAGGCTCCCTTTTAATTAAATTAGGCATTTTTTCTTGAAACCACGATAACATCCACATTTTCAAAAAAAAATAATTTTGGCCTCTTTAGCGCGCTAGAGAAGAGAATATTCTAAATGACCCTAAAAACCGTTTTTTTATTCTGCTAATCTGGAGCGGTTAATCTGATTTCCCGATATTCGCCTTACTGGGTATCGTTAGCAATAATATTTTTAAAAACTTAAACAATCATATACTTGAGAAGGAAGTGGAATCCAACCATATCATAAATTTAATAAAAGTTATTGCCATGAATTATTCCAAAGTCAGGTTATATTATAAAGCGGAATGTGTCAACAGACAAAATGGAAAACAATTTTGTTTACCAATCAATAAATAATATATTTATTACATGAGTTTATTTTTTGTAAAACCACACGTAACGCTTCGCACCAGCGACAAGTGCAAGCGCTTTATACTTTGCCCTGTTGTGACGTCACACCGGTTTACTTTGGTTTCATTGTGCGCCGTTCACGGCGTGACTATTCACAGTATATGGTGTAAAGTAGGTACAGCAACATTATTTGTTAAAATGTATTTGGGGTTGCTATTCACAAGTATATTTTTATTTAAATATACTTATTACATTTTAAGATGTAAGTTTTGGGACACTCTTGAATTTCAAATTCTTGGAGATTGAAAGTTAATTCAACGATTGTTTGATCCGGCTGGTCACTGCGCAGTAGATAATATTTCACGCTTTTATGTGCGTCGTGTAGAATATAGTAATGTTGACTATGTAACTAGTAAGTTGGTAATAAGAAAACTCAGAGTAAAAACGCTGTAAGAAGATTTGAGTTGTTGCAATTAATAAAAGGGATGTTTTAAGATAAGTGTGTTATCTGTTATTGTAACAGTGAAACTACTATAACCAAGGGCAAGAATTTAACAGGTTATGGACCCAGATATGACGGATGGTTTTGAATTTGATTAAAAAAAATGTGGTTATGATCAAGACGACAACAAATATTTTGTTACGTTTATTGATGATTATTCAAGTTTTGTATGTGTGTACTTGATCAAAAGGAAAAGTGATGTGTTCAGTTGTTTTAAAGAATATGTACAAATGCTACAGGCAAAATTTAATCACGAAATATCTGTATTACGGTTCGATAATAGTGGGGAGTATACATCATGTGAATTTAAGAGCTATTGCAAAGATAATCGAACCATGATTGATTATACTGTACCTTACTCACCACAACAAATGATGTTTGATGAAAAGGTTGTTCAGTCAAAGGGGAGACAAGTACAGATAGATGAGCTAGAAGAAACTGATGTTGACAATGAAAATCAAACTGATGTTAAAAATGAGAATCAAACTGATGTTGAAGATGAAAATCAAACTGTAGATCAGCAGAATATAAGAGATAGAAGAATCACAAAAATGCCAGATAGATGTAAAGACTACGAAATGTATATGGGATTTGATGCAATGTCATCCGTTGAACAGGTCCAACAAGGAGAAAACGAATTTCGTGGCAGAGATAATGAACAGTATTGGAAGAGAGTTATGGATAAAGAGATAGTAGTAGTAGTTCTTGCGACTACTTAATATTCACTGTATGACTTATATCTTTTGCATAGGAACCTTGATTCAGGCCCTTAACGTAAAAAAACTGAACACTTTAAAAATAATTAGTTAATCTGCATAGTTCCAAAAACAATTAAAGCCAAGAATCCCATCCAGATCTCCACCTACTACAAATATTTCACAACCATTTCAACTATTATTTTTGAGAAATCAATCAATCAATACTCAAACCATGACAGAACCCCTATTTCCTGGTGGTTTCAACATTCGTCTTTTGAACGAGATACCCACTTATAACAGCAATCCAGCCACCTTATCAGAATGTATTAGAGCAGCTGGAGCCCGACGGTTG
The DNA here is from genome assembly GCA_963082805.1 of Hemicrepidius hirtus. Taxonomy (NCBI): domain Eukaryota; kingdom Metazoa; phylum Arthropoda; class Insecta; order Coleoptera; family Elateridae; genus Hemicrepidius; species Hemicrepidius hirtus. The sequence goes on from OY720161.1 coordinate 14,676,464, forward strand.
TAACTTTACTGAGTGTCTCAAATAAACGTTCATAGCAATGTAGTCTTTAATTGTAGCCTATGCGGAACACAACATTGGCGACGAGGACGAGCGGGTACATCGTATAAAGTAATCGAGTGGCGCGAGTATTTTTCCTACCTTATCCTTTTTTTTCGTGAGTACGGTTGGAGTAATGGCGTTAATCGGGGTTATGTGCGAGTTTAATCCAGGCGTGGATGATTGGGTTATCTATCAGGAACGATTAGGGCATTATTTTAGCGCGAATCAAATAAAAAGTGATGGACCAGCACCGACAGCGGGACGGCAAGCATGCACGCTATTAAGTTTGATAGGTGCAGAGACCTGTAAACTGTTACGAGATTTGTGTTTTCCGGCATTGGCGAAGGACAAAACGTATGAAGAATTCTGTGTGTTGTTGGGCGAGCATTTTGGAGTAAAAGTTTCAATTTACCGCGAATGATTTACGCAATGAAAACGTACAGTAAATGCACTGGGCGGGAAAGCAATGGAATTCTAAGAAAACCCTAAAGCAGGTAAAGCAGGGTCCTGCATCCGGCGAGGAAAATTAATTATATAGAAACGACGGCTGGGGAGGAGGAGGGAGAATTTCCCCATAGTGAATTTTGATTTAGATCAAAAGGTAATTATACCTATTTTAGCTGAGGCAAAGATTGAAGGTAAACGAGTAACAATGTAGGTAGACAGTGGGGTCGCAATTTCAGTAATCTCAAAGGAAATATTTAAATAAATTTAAGGGTTGTAAATTAGAATTAAGTAATATAATCTTAAGGGAATTTACAGGAACAAAAGGCAAACCGTTGAATTTTTTTTCCGCTAGCGTAGAATATCAAAACGAGATCAAAAATATTTGTATTTATGTAGTAGAAAAAGGAAGCACAGCCTTATTAGGGAGAAACTGGCTGCAAGAATTTAAGTTAGGAATAGGCAAGTTGGAACAGGATAAGCTGGATATAAACCAGGTTAGGTTAGATAGCATACAGTTTAGTCGATAGGTTCGCGAAGTTGTTCAATGGCGAATTAGGCACGTTTAACCTTCAACTTACCAAGCGGTGTGCAGCTGCACCCCACGCATGGTTTTTTCCTTAAAAATCCGTTTAAAATATTTTCTATCAACTTGAGCTTTAGGGTATCTTTTTTTAGCTATTTTCTAGACAATAGTTGATAGAAATTAATTTTAGAATGCATTTAGTTACACAAAAAATTGATGATTTTTAGCAGTGGGGTGCCCGTGCACCCCACTTGGTACTTAACGGTTGTTGAAATTTTTTGTGTAATCTTCGATTCGCTGATGTATTTTTGTGAATTTCCTGCTATCATTCTAGTTATAAACTTTTTCAGCGGGGATTTACCGGTTAGTATTAGGAAAACCCCCGTTCTACTTGAAATGAATATTTCTTTAGTTACTATGGTGTAATAAGTTTAGTGTGGTTTAGTGTGGCTTTACCCTGTGTAACGTTAGCATCTGTTTGTGTATGGGTATGCCTTTACTGATAAAAAATGAGTGGCTTGGTTAAGATTCGTGACGAGAAGAACTTCACTGAAGAGGAGATGCTCATGTAATTGGGTGCTGATGACCCAGAGTTTGATGAAATTTTACAAGATGTTCACAGGGATGTTGAAAGTGAAGATCATTTATCATGTGAACAAGAGGAGGATGATGAAATCTGTGAAATCGAGACCGAAAATCCAGGCAACAATGTAACAACTGTAGCAATTTTGTCTGCCTACAACATTCTATTAAAAAAACTGTTTGTGAAAATTGTAATAACCAATAATCATTTTGTATTTTGAATTATAATTTCTTTTTCATTTAATAAAGTTCTTTGTTCATGAAGCTGCTTTTACTATCTCTTAACTTCAATATTTTTTCATAATCCAAGCTGCAATTTAGGAATTACCAAATTATTCAGCGCTAGAGCTCATGGGGTGCAATTGCACCCCACTCGGTAGTTAATGTTAAAAAAATAGCTTGGTAAGTTGAGGGTTAAACACGCGGTCGTAGAACTTAAATTACAACCGGATGTCGTTCCAGTATTTTGTAAACCACTACCAATTCCTATAGCGTACAAGGGGCTAGTAGAGAAAGAGTTGACACGGTTAGAAAACGAAAAAATTATAACACCGATCGAGACGAGTAATTTGCGCGGATTACAAGACGACAGTTAACAAGTTCATACAAGAATTAAAATACCCACTACCATGCATCGAAGAAATTTTCACGTCCCTACATGGGGGTAGGGAGTTCAGGAAAATCGATTTAAGCAAGCCTATAACAAGTTCTTGCTAGACGAGGAATCCGCGAGATTAGTCACATGAAGTACTCACAAAGGACTTTTTCCGAAGGGCAAGCGGCACTTCGTATCGGAGCTAGGAGCCCGGCGGTTGTAACTTTACTGAGTGTCACAAATAAACGTTCATAGCAAGGTAGTTTTTAATTGTAGCCTATGCGGAACACAACAATTACCAACCAATTTTGCACACAAACTCCTAACGACTATACAAATAAGCTAACAATATCCTCAGTCAGAAACAAATTGAAGGGTCAAGCTTTTGAAGTTGTCACCGGATATAATTACGATACCTGGGCAGAATTAAAAAGTACCGTTGTTGAAAACTTAGGCGATCAAAGATCCTAATTAAATCTTTTAATAGAATTAACTAAACTAAAACAAAATAGAGATAGTCCAATCGAATTCTTCAATAAAGTTAGGACATATTTGGCCGTATTCAATTCAAAAGCATCGCTAAGTAACGAACTTCAGGAAATTCCAAACTGTCAATAAGAGCTTAGCTCTTCGCACTTTTCTAAGTGAAATAAATGAAAATTTAGGAAGCTTTATTCGCAGTGCAAATCCAAATTCTTTTGAAGAAGCGTTAAAAATGGAGAAGGAAGAACTAGATATCAGGTATTCCCAGAACCTAATAAATGAACAATTTCCTAATCAAACCGAAAAATCACATAGACCTATGACAGGTAACTTCAATTCAAATAATTTGAAACGGGCATATGTACCACTTCGAGATTTATATACTCCAAAATCAAATTTTACTGCTACCCAGCAACTGACGAACACCAAGAAATTTAGAACAATCTAACTAACCAAGAAATTTCGTACCCGAATAATTTTTCTATCACGATGAACAATTAGAAAACCAAGAATATTTTCATGTACCAGAGTACAGTCAACCTAATTACTCAAAATTCCTTCCAGAGGATGAGGAATGAACAAAATACAAGGGAACCATACAGGAACTGTTGGTGTCCCAACTTTACTTTCAGAAGCTGGTGAAAGAATGCTTGTCGATTTATTAATTGCTAGTGCCGAATATGGAAGCCCACTTCCTTTCTTTGATTTACGAATGGTGGTAAAGCAGTATTTGGATACAGATGGGTTGCAAGTACAACAATTTAATGCAAATATGCCCCGTAAAGATTGGGCTTTAAATTTTCTGCAAAGAAACCGAGATCGATTAACTAATAGGCTTTGCCAAAATATAAAAAGAACAAGAGCGCAAAAAACTGAAGAAGAAATCACACGCTATTTTGAATATTTGGAAACTAATTTGGAATCTGTTCCACCCGATAGAATTTTAAACTATGATGAAACAAACTTAAGCGATGACCAAGGTGCACTTAAATGCATCTTTCGCCGAGGATCAAAGTACCCCGAACGAGTCCTTAACTCAACAAAAACTGCAATTTCAATTATGTTTGCTGTAACAGCAGCAGGCCAGGTTTTACCACCATGTGGTTTATAAAGCGGAAAGGATTTACGATCAGTGGTGTTTGGCCGGACCAAGAAACACCCGATACAACAGAACTAAATCAGGATGGTTCGATAGTTTTTGCTTTGGAGATTGGTTCACCAAAATTATAATTCCCTGTGCAGAGTCCCTAGAAGGTCCCAAAGTCGTAATAGGGAATAACCTATCGTCACATTTAAATGTTCACGTTTTAAAACTGTGTCAGAGGAATAATATAAGATTCATATTTTTACCACCCAATTCCACTCACCTAACACAGCCGCTTGACGTGAGCTATTTTAGATCTCTAAAAATTTGTTGGCGTGCTATTCTGATAAACAAAGAAATCCACGTGATCAAACTCTCAATAAATCAACATCCCAACTTTATTAAACCATCCTATGGAGAAGATTAAACTTAATGAGGTGACTATTATCAAAAATCGATATAAAGTAATGGTTTTTATAGCAGCCAATTAATTGTCTAGTGGTACATATTAAAAATATAGAAATAAATAAAATACACGTAGGTGACACAGATGATATATTTAGTTAGTTAACGTTTCGCATAATTTTAATGCTTCTTCAGAACATTTTTTTTTTTTTTTTTTTTTTTTTTTTTTTTTTTAAATTTTAATATGTTTAATATGTAAAGCTTTTGCTTAAATATTTAATTATCAAAAATGGTTTTCGGGCAACCCGACAAATAGAAATGAAGTCTTAAAGAGCATGCCTCAAAAACGTCTTGAAGAAAGAACAACGCCCGGAACAATTAATCAGGTATTTCTTGAATATTTAAAGTCAACCAGACGTCTTACAGGGTCTAAAGTTCAACGTAAAAAAATGATAAGAGTAGAACCAGGAGCATCGGTCAGCTATGAAGATATGCTTCAGGATAAGGAAGATAATAGTGAAGAAGAATCAGAAAGAGATGAAGATCAAAGTACAGAAGAAAATAAGGTGGAAGAAACTGAAAATCAAGATGAAGAAGAAAAGGAGAACGAAGATGTTCTTACAAGAGGAAAATTTGTTTTGGTTTCTTTTAAAGCTAAAAAAGGAGACAACATTATGAAGCATTTTATCGGCGAGGTTCTGGACATATACGAGGACAATTTTATTGAAGTAAAGTTCCTGAGAAAGCAGACACAAAACAAATTTACTTATCCTGCTATAGATGACGTATCACATATTTTGGAGAATGAAATAGCTCGCATCCTTCCAATACCCAAAACTGTGTCGTCCTCCAGAAATTTTTTTATTTTTGATATTGATTTTACCAAATACCATAATGTTTTGTAATACTTATCTATTTTCCATTATTTTGTTACTTATTTAGAGAAAAAATAAATTTGTGTTAGTATTTTACCTACTCTGTTCTTACTAATAAATGATTATGTCTTATTTGTATAAAAAGTGCCTTTTTTGGCCGATTTTTGGCTAGTTTTTTTTGGCAGAATGCTAAATAATAGTTTTGGGTGGCACAGTAACCCGCCTATACAACAACCTTTGCATTAGTATTCACGTTGGCAAAGTAACACCAACTTGAGTGGAAATTATTTGGAGGCATCTGATCCAGTAAAAAATTTCGGAATAGACAGATAATACACTTTATAATAATACATTCTTTGATTTCAAATAAAAACCATTATTGCAGGAAAAGTTAATTTAAAAAAGCCTCAAAAACCTGGCAAAGAAACCCCACTTTACGGTACTTGGCCAAGGTTTTATTTATTTGTGTTTCCTTCCTGCGAAAAGTGAGGGGATATATTTTTTTGTTAATAAAGTTATGTTAAATGGTTAAATTACGTAGCAATATGTAAAGCATTCGGTCACACTGCATCCAAATGCACTAATCCTCCTGTTGAGACCCTAACCAATGTCAACCAAATAAGTGAACAGGACGTAGAACTCTATCCACAAAAACGCCCTAGATCATATACAGACTCGAACTGAATTTAAGCCAGGGTATCAGAATGACAACCACCCGAAAATGAAACCAGCCACAAATAAGAAAAAATCCAACAAGAAAAATTATAATTTCCCAAGAAAAAACTCACGAAGAACAAAAAACTGAATTACTTACACTACTACAGCCCCCACGGAAGACACTAGCCGAAGACGAGCACCCATACCCATTTACTCTTAACAAAGTTTAACATTTATTCTTGACATGAAGTATGCAGCGAGAGAGACAACTGAACGACATTCTCAAGTGGTTGAATCTATTACAAACACCCTAACCGATCTGTATCCCCTATTAACACACCAAAAAATGAAAAACAGATTCACACGTATAAGAAATATTCTCCTAAAAGGTTTGCTCCAACATACATCTCCAGAAACTGAAACAGAAAGCTCCGATCCAGAAGAATAAGAGCTTTCAAAATACTAACCGATTCTTATTATACCACAAATAGAAATGGATACCGCAAAACTCTCACATATCCGCATCATTCATTTTAATTGTAACTGATTTTACTTTCATCTAGAAAGCATTCAAACACTACTACAAACCTTTTACAATAGTCGGGGATTTCAATTCACATAGCACCGCATGGTGGCAAGAACAACAACAAAGGCAAGATAATGGAGAAACTCCTCGATGGAAATAATATAACTCTCCTCAATACTAGACAACATACTCACTTTAATATGAGAACAAACTGCTTCTCAGCTATTGATCTGCCGCTCTCCAATCCCAGTCAAGCCCCAAAAATATCCTGGTCGGTATTACCAGACTTATATAATAGCGATCATTTCCCGAAATGTATAACAATCAACGATAGAACGAGCAGTGCAAATAGCGTGGAGTGGGGTATGTGCGTTTTTGGGGTAAGTGAACCAGTTGCCTTTGAAAAAAAATCTATTCACCCAATAGCGCTGACACCTAGCACTAGCAGAAGCATTTTTCACCATAATTCAGGTTCCTTCTTTACCGACATTACATTTGGCAGCTGTTGTGTGCAAGAGGTGCTGGTTTTGTTAAAACTAAGGGCGTTACTGTAACTTAAGGTAGCATGCATCAATTCGCGATGCGCACGACATGTAGATGGCGCTGTAAAAATTCAACATGGCTGGCGTATGCGGGGTTCGCAAGGTTCATGCATTTAAAGCATACGTAATGCAGGTCATTATAATATGTTTATGTGTGAGCTTGATCACTTCTGTAATCATGCCTCTTATTAAATTCAGTGATATTGTGGAGTATACAGAAGCGGGTACAAGATGTTTGAAAGAGGGTGAAGCGGTTTGCGATGCGGAACATATTATAATGTGTGGCTTAAATGACGATGGCGAGATTGTAGCTTTGTGCTTACAAACGTCCAATCTGAAAGGAGCACCGCATTCTATAAAAATAAATTTAAGCGATGGTAAGTTTTATTACATTTATAACAAATTTATTAGATGATTAACCCTACTTTATTTGCTTTCCAGCAAAGTCACCAAAGCAGTGGATCTGCACATGCAGTTGCAAAGCTGGGGCTGGTGGAAAATGTAAGCATATTGTTGCTACATTGATATTTAGCTACAAGTAAGTTACTTTAAAACAATGAATTGTGAAATACTTAGTAATAATATTTTTAGAAATGAATTGGATCAGTTAAGTTGCACCGACTTAGAACAAGTGTGGGGTAAAAAGAAAATTGATTCGCAACGTTTTGATGAAGTGAAACCCATGAAGGATTTTTGTCATGTGAAGAAAAGCAATGTTGGAGAAGTTATTATTGATGAGCAACTGATTAACGATACTGTGGAGCAAATAATAAATGGTAAGTTGTTTATTTATCACAATTGTTACACTAACTGCTACATACGTGCATGCAAGTTGACGAAGCTTTTAGTTACAAAACTTGTGTAAGTTGACAACAACGTTGATTTCTTGGTTGCCATTAAGAAAATTAAGTTCTCTGGCAAATCAATGTACCGTAAAGTGAGTATATACGGAACTGCAGGGGTTATACAGAACGGAGCGTACAAATTTTAAATTTCCCGCAATATATTTGCGACTGTGAGATATTTAAATACTGATAGTCGTCATATGCGCAGTTGGAGCATTTTGTAGTTTGTGTATGCTAGTGATAAGTGCTTAAACGTAACGGTAAGTTTGTTATAAATTTTTATAAAAACCATCGAAAATGTACATAATAAAGAATGCAAAGTAGTCTCATCTGTAACTCTTTTCACGATCAAGATAGATTATGGCCGCAATGGAACTTAGTTTAGAACCTAACCTCTAATATATATATACACTTTTGTTTATTTTTTTAACCTATCATAAAAGCAAAAAAACAATCGTTTTCAAACAATCACAATTTTCAGGACTATACGGAACGATGCCACGAAAACATAAGCATGTTCTGGGAACATCGTTTCGAAGAAACTACGCTGAAGAAAACATGGAATTGGCTTTGGAAGCTGTTGTAGACAATAATATGTCATTTGGGCAAGCTGCCGAACGTTTTAACGTGCCAAAAACTACCCTATACAATAAATATAGGGGCACATATGCATCGGATAGGCTAGGAAAACCACCTGTTTTAAGTGTCATTGAAGAAAAAAAAATTGCTAGCGCAATGATATCGGCAGCAAATTATGGATATCCGTTTGTAAAGCAAGACATTCAAGAATTTGTACAACTTTACTTGAATCGCAAAGGTGTTATTATACAATGTTTTACTGACAATATGCCAGGTGATGAATGGATAAAAGCTTTTATGAATCGGAATCCTGAATTAAGCCAACGAAATTCGGAAAACATAAAACGTGCGCGAGCAGAAGTGACTCCTGACATGATGAATGCATATTTTGATGAGCTGCAGGTGACTATGAATGATGTTCCGCCAGAGAATGTGGTTAACTATGATGAAACCAACGTCACCGATGATCCTGGCAAACAAAAAGTTTACATTAAGAGAGGGAACAAACATGCGAGAAGAATTTTGGATAACTCTAAGTCATCAACTTCAATTATGTTTGCCGCTACTGGAGATGGGAAATTACTAAATTTATACGTCGTATATAAGGCGAAAAATCTGTACCCAGAGTGGGTAGAAGGAGGACCAACCGGCTGCTTTTATAATCGTTCTACAAATGGATGGTTTGATGGGGCCATATATGAAGATTGGTTTTTTAAAGTTGCCCTTGGCTATTTCAGGGACAAAGAGGGAAAAAAAGTTATTGTTGGTGATAATCTTCAAAGCCATTTATCGGAAAGGGTGATCAGAGAATGTGAAGCACATAATATTGCTTTTGTGTTTTTGCCACCCAATAGCACCCATATCACCCAACCATTGGATGTTTCCGTATTCCGTCCGGTTAAAGGAGCCTGGCGTGACATTTTAACTGATTGGAAACGAAAATATCGCGGTGTTTTACCCAAAACTGTTTTCCCGCGTTTACTTAAGAAATTGCTAGAAAAAATACAACCTCGACTAGAACATAATATTACGGCGGGATTTACCGCATGTGGAATTATTCCTGTGAATAGAGATAAAATTATAAAGAAATTAATTTCGGCTGGACAAAGAATTAATGAGCCTGCAATGGCTGAGACATTTGAGACAATCATGAGAAGAAATACCAAAGCCCCGGAAATACCGAATAACAAACGAAGCAAAAAGATTGATGTCCCAGCCGGAAGGTCAATATCTTTGGCAGACCTACAACATCCTAAACCTGGACCTTCACACGAAATCGATAATGACGAAATTGAAAATGTTGAGGGCGTTGAGGCTGACAACTCGGAGGATGAGGGTAACGATGACAATAATGTAACATCTGAAGACGAAAATATGATTAATGATGGTAATACTGAAGAAAACTTTAAAATTCCAGTAAATCAAATCTGCGATATAACAGTAGATTGTTTTGTTATTTGTGGATTCATTTATAACATTAATACCAAAAAAGAGACTTCTAAACATTTTGTTGGACAAATAAAAGAAATAAAAGATAGGAATAGTATTATTGTTGACTGCCTACGTAATTACAAACATCATAAAAATAAGTTTGTTTTTCCAAATGTTAGTGATAAAAATACAGTCACTTTGCAGCAAATTAAATTTTCGATTTCAACGCCTACCATTGCCAGAGGAATTTATACATTTTCTAAAGATGTTCCTTTATAAATTATATTACTTGTTTACTTTACTTTAAATTTTTTGTTTACTGCAGTAAGTGCTTTGTTTATGTAGTTGTTTTATAAATATACGTTTTTTCTAGTACATTTGTACCTATTTCTCTTAGTTTTTTTTTTTTTTTCATCAACGTATCGAAAACAAACTTTCAATTCTCATTCTCCTTACATTTCCTACGTTTAAGCCCTTTGTCATTAAAAAAAAAAAATTTTTTAATCTGAAATTGTTCGGTAAAGGCTATGCATAAATGTAAAACGGACCAGAATCAAATTTTCATGTGTTTTCTTAGCAAAAATATCATCGTTCCGTATATACTCAAACTCTGGGTTATACGGAACGGTAGTTTTTTTTTTAAATAAGGCCCCCTTAGGCCCCCATAATTAATTTCAAGACCTTAAATGTAAGTATAAGTATAGACGCAACTCCCAACACAAAAAAAAATATTTTTTTACTTCCATGATAGAAGTTACTCACAAAAATGTTTAAAAATCGTTCTGTATATACTCACTTTACGGTACTTCTAATTACATTTTAATTAAGTGCATTCTTCTGAAGGCTATTATCATTAACAGCAGAATAAAAATATTGCTTGTAGGTTCTTTATAATAAAAATAATTCTGTTTGACTACCTATTTGTTAATGATTGACAGTGCAAATCATTTTGTTTTTGTTTTAATCACAAGTTTTGTTTAGTAAATGTTTGAGAACATAGATAAAATCCCGAGATCATAGATCGAGGGATTTTATCTAAAATTATTATGTTCAATATCATTTTTTTAAAACAAAATTTTGAAAATAATACAGACATGGCAAAGTTAACAGAATAAATTTTTGCACCGAGGGATATATGTTAAGATTATTGCATGAATTAATAAATTGTATCCATGGCAATTCAACTTTTAAGCGACACTTAATTATTTTAAGTGTAGGTGGTGCAAACGGGCCTAATCGCTTATCTATAAAGAATGAAAAATGAAGTCGGCTCATTGGTCGATACTGTAATGAATGCAATAATCAAATATATAATATAATGTGCAAATAATATCCATTTTATTTTTTGTACAGCTGCACCCAATTCGAACGCTGCAATATGCCCTATGCGTAAAAGGAAATGCTTGGCAGTTCCTCCATCAGTTGATGTGGAATCCAACAACTCTGCGGTTATCAGAGAAGCTCTGAAATTATGTTTCAATTCAGATTTACACATTGATGTGCTACCATCAACTTCTTTAGCTGAAAAGGAACAACAATACTACATCGAAAGCATTACAGTGTCGCTGGAAGAAGCTGAAAATTATTGCATACAAACAATTGGGCAGAACAGCAAACAGTGGAAGGATTTGCGAATGTGCAGAATTACCGGGTCTAGGTGTTATGAACTATATACCTATTGTAAAAATAAAAACCCCAATTGGAAAACAAAACTTGATAGTTTTTTAGAGTGCACATTTAAGGGAAATAGTGACACAGATCATGGAACTATGAATGAAGCAGATGCAAGGAAAGCATATGCAGAACAATATGGGGAAGTGCATCAAACAGGGCTGGTAATCAATCCAAAATTACCGTGGTTGGCGTGTAGCCCGGATGGCTTGAAAATGTCGGGAGACCAATTCTACAGGCTTATAGAAATTAAGTGTCCTTCTAAAGGCAAAGAAAAAACCGTGATGGACTTTATAAGAGACTTGCCATATGTCAAATATGACCAATCGTTGGCATTTCCATATTTTTTAAATAAAAAACACAAATATTATGGTCAAGTCCACTTGGGAATGGCCTTATTAAATTTACAATACTGTGATTTTATCGTTTATTGTTCATTTGATAAATCGTTCGCAGTTATGGAAGTAGAAAGGGATGACGAATTTATAGAAACATTAATAGATCGGTTACATTATGTGTATTTTAATTTCTATTTGCAAAGATTAATGTCTGTATGAATTAAATTAGATGTATTTTTTATAAATAAATGATTATAGTCTTACTCATGCTTAATTAAATAAAAATTGGTTTATAGATTGTACAAATAATGCTTTAATAATTAAATATTTTCAAACTTGCAACATAATGCTTATTTTTGAACCTTGACAAAAATAATAGCGATATTAAGACTCAGTTTATATTTTTACATAAATTTATTTGCAGCCAATATTGGCGGGCTTACAGTGGTTAAACCCACAATGATTGTCATTACATCATCCATATAGGGCAACATAGTTTGTGGCAACGTCCCCTTGCATATTTTGAACACCTTAATCCGTTGTATGGCCCGTTCCACATGCACCCTAGCCCTAGCTATATCTGCAGTTTTTATGGCATCACCTCTGGAAAATTGGCGTTGCTTCCTCAAAAATGGCGGCCGAATTAACTTTATAAAGTTTTCGTTACATTCTTTTTCTATTAAAATGCCCTTGTCGACCATAATGGCATCACCTGGTTCCAATTTTTGTATAAGCTTCTCCGCATTAAAAATTGCTTTGTCGGAAGCTCTGCCCCCGTAACCTTCACTCAGGTAGGTAATTGTACCTGCAGGTGACACACCAATCAAATACTTTAGAGTATGCTTTTTTTTGTAGAATGAATACGATCCCGTTCTACATTTCAGGCATCTGCTTTTTTCTATGCCAATTTCGGTACAGTCTAGAATTATCCTTGTTGACTGATAATTACTGAAGCAAATCGGCATGTTGTTAAGGATTTCTTCTTTTGTTGGAAATTTGATCAGCCGCTTCAAAAACACACTTAGTTGTTTTACAGTTATATGAAAATACGAACAAGCTGCTTTTGAACTAATTTTAAAAATCACACCAAGGCTATTAAATGTCAGATCTAATTTTATCTTCATTAATGTTAGCAGCACTTTATTCCTACATGATAAATTTGTTTTCTTCGAAGGCAGCTTAGCTATTGCGTTCACCAATATAGAAAATATCGTTAAATTCACTACACCTGTCATTATTTTACATTTACTATCAGTATTGACTAATGTATCTATATCGAATGTACCAAATTCTTCATACGTGTTAACTTGCACCGCTTTATCTTCGTAGGTTTTTGGAAATACAACTACGGCTTTACTTAGCAACAGTAAATTAGCTGCAGCTTCCGCAGTTGCTTCATGAACCACGGGACGTCCTTCGGCCTCAATGAAATTAACAGGAACAGTTTCCGTCATTGTAGCGATGCAAGCAGAATTTTCTTTTCGTCTTTCAACTCTTTCCCTGCGCTGATCAACTAAAACAAGATTCTTCATGCGGTCGTGCCGACGAACTGGTAACCTCTGGGAAGGTACAGCATTTTTTCGTAACCTCGACTTCTGACTACTAACAAAATCTAAAAGGAAATGTTTACTGTAGATTTCAAAATAAATATGAAACTAACAAAATATGAAAATATACTGTTATATGTATGTAAGTACCTACTTCGCATAAAGAAATCATCCTCCTTAAAGTGGAGGCTGCAAACTCTCATGTATGTCGAAACTTTCTTGCCCATTTTCAGGGCAATAGCCCACTTATCAAACAGGTCTCTATTTGTTCGCGGAAATGTATGCATGGAGACATCGTTATTGTAGGTGCTAGAGCACTGTGGTACACAACAATTGTTCTTGCTCTTGGAAGTACGTGCTGCAGTTGCCATTTCAAACGCTACACTTCACCTCACCTGTAAAATACAAGAAACTGTGAAATAATTATGTACAAAACAATAATATGGTTTAAGATTTTCCTTTCCACAACTTTTATAAATCCGCTAGCTGTTCAATAACTTTTAATGAAAGAATAAACAGATGTGAATAGCACAACACGTTAAAAAAATAACAAAAATCAGTAATATAAACAGTTTCACACTTACCTCGACAAAACTAATATAAACTGATGTAGTCTTGAAAAAGACTATTTTTTTAAACGCAGTAGAAAACGGAGAAAACACGTGTAGACGGCAATTCAAACGGAAAATTCTGTGTTGTTGGTTATGACATCAAATATTTTACCCCGCACATGATAGTTACGAAAATAGCCACCAGAGGAGCGTCGATCTGTGCGCATCGCGAATTCTACAGTTTTGTTTTGCATTACCGGGAAGACGTAGTGTATGTGAAATTTAATTAAAATGATCTATTGCTGTGCTGTGGGGTGTTCAATTAGAAGTTTACCTGGAAGTGGAATACACTTTCACAAATTTTCCAATAAACAAACATTACCTGAACTTTATAATGAGTGGTTGGCAAAAATTAAGCGGGAAAATTGTATACCTTCTAAACATACCACTGTGTGCTCCATTCATTTTATGAGTGAATCCTATTGCAGTACAGTATTATTAAAACAACAATTAATTCCAAATCATAGAACACTTACCATGCTAAAACAAAATGCCGTTCCGTCGCTATATCTCCCGGTAAGTATAAATTTTATACAAAACAAAGTTTAATAAATACTAATGCGTTGTTACAAAACTTAAAAGACGAAAAGTTTCAAAATACGTGATGCTAAAACAAAGATCAGAAGCTGTAAATGCCACCATCGATTCACTTGATGTCGGTACAAGTGATACTGTAATAGTTACCGATAGGGAAATAATATATGGCGAATCTAATCAGGAAACAGAAAGGAGTACGTTTAAAAAAATTGATATTCAGTGCGAGTTGGGATTAGAATTTTTCAGGTCAGTAAGAAATGTAGACATTATTACTACCAACAAAGCAGGTGATGTATCTGTGCAGTGTGAATTAGGCAGTGAAATTTATTGGTATATTATAAACGAAGTTGAGTCAGAAACTAAAGATGATTTTGAAATGCCATCAGTTTCAAGTACTAGTAAAACTGAAGATTTTGACGACACTGCTGAAAACAGTTTTATAAATGTTAATACGATTGAAGGATATTCTGGCGAATAAAGCAATTCAAGTTCTCAATCTAGAAAACAAAATACGTATTTAGTAGTTCTTGTTAATTTATTGAAACTTTTTAGTACGTGTAGAAAATGTCGCTCTATAAATACTGACGTACAACACAGCAACAACGGTGCAGCATTAATTGTAACAACACGATTTGGAATAGGCAGTAAATATGTTTGGAGGTCCCAAGAAAACAAAAAAGGGCAATCAATTTTAAATGTGCGATTAGCCTCATCAATGTATAGTTACGGTATTAACGGTATTACAAGTTTTTCACATACTTTAGGCCTTCAATTCATTTCTCATAGCACCCACTATAAAAATTATTAAGAAATACGTATCTCCTGTTATAATCAATACATGGAACAATCAAAAACTTTCATTGTGGGATTCTTTAAAAAATTATGAAAAGGGAAAAGTATGGATAAGTGGAGATGGGCAATTTCACTCTCCTGGTTACTGCGCTAAGTATGCAATTTATTCAATTACTAGCAGGGTACCCGCAGCATATGCTGCATTTGCAGTATAGGTAGGTAATAAGAATAAGGAGCAAATTTGCACTCATGTTTAATTTAGCAAGAGTGGTTTAATTACAGTATGAATTACTTACTTCGCAAGGAATCCGTAGGTAATTGTAATTACTTGTTGTTGCTTGTAATAAATTGTAATGGAAATATCACATTAATTTGGTCATTGGTATTTTTTGCGAGGGTAACGGCTAATAATCTATAGTAATAAATTAATTGCATCTCTAAGTAGGTTCGCAGCAAAGCGATTCTAATTTTAAACAATTTTTGTACTTACACAATTAGTATTTACAGTGCATTTCTTTTAAATGTAAAGGTGCAGTGTGAGACCTATATGAAGTCTTTTTATTTAACTCTTTTTGATTGATCTCAAAAATTCAGTATTATAATGTATTATTATTATACCAAGGTAGGTATACCTAATTACCTACCTACGTAATGCAATTTAGATATTAAAAATGTCGGCAACTCTTTCATTTTGGTTCATCTACCCTCCAGCTACCTGCAGGATCATAAATCATTGACTCCTGTTTGTTATTTCTAAAAATTTTACATTTTGTCTATACTACTTATTTCCTGCTGTACAAACATCCCTCTTGCAGGTGTATACGATCCCATTGACAAATTTTGAACTTTCATCATTTTTTATTCAACCTAACTGCGGTTTGTAAAAAATTTGTTAGCAGTTTTTTTTTAAATTTTTATAATTGGTGTAGCTATTTTCTTTTTAACTTAATAGTTCTGTGGTATTCGTTACGTTAATAGAGTTAGTGAAGGTATTTTGATAAGACCATGGTAAGTAAAGAAAAACATTTTAATTAATGTTGTATACAGGGTGTGTAAACATGATGCAAGCTTCAGATAAAATTATTCCTTGTACAAAAATATGGCAAAAAGTTTATTGCAAAAAAGTTCGCAGGCGCATGGCTACCCCTCCCCATAACAATTTAAGAAATATACATTTGGCAACCTCGTAGCCACCCACTATGATAAGTTGATGACTGATGACCACAATAATATTTATTATCTGTCATTGCATCAAGGCACTCTGAAAGACGCTAAAGCTAACACCATTACATTGCAATATTGCCAAATCTATTTTCTACGCATATAGAAAAATTAAATGATTTGAAATAATAAAAATTAAAAATTTATTTTTACTTTTAAACAATCGATGGTAATAAATTTTAGCTATTATCACTGAATGTACGGCATCAAATAACTTGATTTTGAAATAGCAGCTTTCTTTACTGTTACAAATCTTGAGCTTTGGGCTTCGTGTAAGTTCAGGAAGCCTTGGCCAGTTGTTTTGCAATAAGCTTTTTGCCTTATTTTTGTTTAAGGAATAACGTTACCTAAAGTTTGCACCACCATTTTTACATACTCTGTATAAGTAGGTTTTGCCTGATCCTTCTGGTCCGTCAAGAAAGACACATCTTGGTGGCAGTTGTAATAAATTCATTATTTCATCACATGCAGTTTTTTGGACTGGATTTAAAGTCAGGTACATTCATTCTCCTTCAGCTTGATGATTTTTAGCAGTACCATTTACTAATGCAGAAAGTGGTGATTTGTGGAGGGGGTATAAAATTCAGCAATTTTCTTCATCGACTCCTCGATAGTATAATATGCAGCTGCTTCTGCCTCTTCTGTAGGCATATATCTACTGACTATCTTCAGAAAAAGCAGTTTTAAATTCTTGCCACAATTGCAAAGGGTAGGGCACAACACAAAATACAATCAATGTCATAAATACATTTCGTAACTGCTATGGAAGTTGAAAATGGGCAACTTCTGTTAAACATCTTGTATACTCTTCATCATCAAACAGTAAACCTGCTTCTTGAGCAGCTTCCATAAAGCTATTGCAAATACGCCCATTTACGGTTTTTATATCATTTAAATGATTCCACTTCTTTTACGTGTAATAGTAACAACCGCAAATGATATCTTTCTACATCATGTGACCCAACCGTATACATTCGACCAATTTCACTGGTAGATCGTTTACGCGTAGTCCTCAGGGTGGTAGATTTGTTAAAAAAAAGTGCTCGGCGATTTCTCGACAGTAATAATTACGGGAGTCGATCGTCTCATCTTGATGGATTTCCCTACACAATTTATTTAATTTGAACCACGCTATTAGAGTTGTTTTTTGAATTTGCTCGTTCAATAGCCGCTCTTTCTTCACCTTCAACAAAAAGCACAGTTTGAAGATGAAGGAGATAATAATAATAATAATAATAATCTCTACACTACCCATAACCTGTTGCAAGTCTATAAATAGTGTGTGACCGCTCTTGCATTTCAAACCCAAACCTAGATGCACTTACTTGAACATTGGCAGGCTCCGAAATTGCAGCATTAGGGGAATTAATTGAGAGTGGGAGTAACTGATAAAAAACATGAAATAAATTGTAAGCACCTACTTGTAGTATAATAATGCACATCAGCACAGGAAACCATTTTATACACTTTCAGCTTGCGCTTTAAATAGTCACCGAATGTTGAACGATTTGTTGCACTGAATTGCCCGAAGTATAAGTCACCTCGGGGTACCACTTTGTCCTTTTGTTCAGTTTGTGATAATTAAAATACAGTTTATTTACAATATATTTTTATGACATATGGCATATTTGATGTCAAATCGATGTCGACTGATCTTTATTATTTTTTAAGCGTCAGACTCGAAAATCAAGAAGGTCGTGATTAATATAAACCCTACAATCTGAAACTGCGTTCAGACGAACCTGTGTTGATAGGTGGCAAATGTAGGGTAATTCTCGGTACTTTTCTAAGTGTGGACGCATGCAATTCATGTTGTGCTTTATATAATAAGTATGATGGATTTAAATTATTCAAACAAAATTATAGATTATGAATTAGTACAAAACGGCCAAATTACTGGAGATTTGGAAAGAGCGGCTTGTGCAAAAGTTTTAGAGAGACTAAATAATTCAATTTTGAATATTGATTTTTTTTATCCTATCCACATAGAGGAATCCGTGTCGTTCTTCGAACTAACTCATATTCGCCATCGGTTTGATGTATGGCAAAATCTTTGACAAAAATAGTAAAACTGAATGAGAAAAAATTTTCTTTTATAGCAGCATAGTATCATCAACCATCTGTGGTGGTCTGCCCAAACGTGCAATGCAAACGCAAACGTTCTTATTGAGAAATTTACATGTTTTATACCATGTAACAAATATTCATGAATGGTCTGGAAATACGTTTTTCCACAAATGTGAACATGAACCTGTAAAAGAGAATTACAGTGGGTATACATTATGCATGAATCTTTTATTTAACAAATATCAATCACAAATCGTTTTTGGCCCACTTAAAACACATCAATGAATATTGCCACAGTAGCGCTTTTTGGAGTCATACCATGACGAAAGACTAATGTATTGCACTGTACTTCGCTAATCAAGCCCCATGAAATGAGCACAAAATAAATGCACCTTACAAAATTTTATAATTTATAAAAGCTCAGCTCAGTCGACGCACAAACTTACTCTTATCTCAGGGTACCTTCCTAGACACTTCTCAAAACGTGGCTTAACTAAATAGCTGGGATAATAACACAAAATAAAATTTCTTTTACAAAGCTGCCCAATTGCAGCCTCCAGGAAATCAAACAACTCGTAAAATTCAAAATTGCCAGAAAACAATGAAATTTAATTTTAAACAGACAATTCAAATTTCGCCAAAAACGAAACGATGACACACAAAACAAATATTACTACTAATTAAAAATTAAAACAAACAAACAACAAAAATAAAAACTCTATCAAGCCCTTGCTTAAATGTCCTTTAAACACCCCAATGAAATCCCCTTTAAATAATTTGTTCAAAATTCGCCACTTATCTTGTTGGAAATCCTTTTAACCTTCTCCTGTAGATGTTTATCCTTGAATTAGTACCAAATCAAACTTCAGGTCAACAAACACATCAAACTGGCGCACACACAACCTTACTTTCTTAAACTTCCAGATTTAAACTGGTGTGGAATCGACGTTTGCTAATTTTCGACTGATTTTCCTCTGTCTGAATGTTCCATTTATAGGTGAGCTACATTTGTTCATAATTTTGCTTGGTTTCCAAGGTGATATCAAACAATATGACGTCACACTCGTAACTTTGTTGATAATTCCATAATTCAATTGTTTTACGTAAACTTATAAAATCCTTTTATTGCCTTTATCTTCCTTATTTAATCTTGCATGTTCCTATCAAATCCAGCATTGCCTTCCTTGTAAAATTCCTCACATTTTGATATGTAATTGGTCCATCTTTGAAAAAATGATGTCAATTTAATTATTTTATTCTTAAATTTCTTTTCACTTAAACTTCATGCCCAATTTCCAATAATTGCATGTTGTTCAGCATAAAATTCTCCATCCTTCCATGTATTTAGCTCTGGTACCACTTTTCTTGTTAAATACAAATTTCACCCAAAATCACTTTGTCATCTTCAATTTTAATGGTCTTTTTTGTTTTAGACGAATCGAAAGTTTTTAACACAACCCCACAGTTTATTTAGATACCCCCTTTTACAACTAGCTATATCCCCTTTTGAACCCCAATCCCATGGACTTGATAGACTGTACAAATTTTATTATCGACTATTGTTAAACAACTAAAAGTAAAACGTAAGGCACTAAACTTACTTATACAATTATACAGATTAAAACAATTATTACAAATTATACACACTTATTTGTCTTTCCTTTTTAGGCAGCTTTATATGGTCATAAGAAAAAGTGATATAAACTTTACCACATCTTTAAAAAGTTAAACGTAATCAAAACACGTTTGAGGTTTGTCTAAATAAGACAACCCTGAGATAATCGGAAGACATGAGCTATGATTAAAAATGAAATAAAATTTGTCACCGCAATTACTGGTAATTAAATATTCGTAAAAAGTATTCTTTTCTGATGTATTTATTCTAATACTCATCTACCCAAGCTTATATCATAGCAGTATACCCCAAAAAGGATTCACTTCAGCTATCAGCTATAATACTTCGTAGTATTCTAGCAATTTTAGACCATAACAATAACACATGTAGAATAATAACAGCAGATATTCCAAGTCACAAAAAAATGGATTTTATGTTTCAATTTATAAAACAAAGAATCAGCTTGGCGGGAAAAGGATTATAGAAATGAAAAATATTCCCATGTTTCACATTTCTACAATACCTCCGAATATTTCACTCATACATTGTTGTAACAGTAGGTACAGTGCAAAATTAATACGTGGAAATTCTACGTTGCCATGCCAATCTAGTGGAAATTCCACGTTGCCATGACAAAATTGTTTACGCAGTTTCGCCGAAATATTTTTCAGAAAATGTCTAAATTCATAGTATAACGTCTATGGTAGGTATATTATAAAATGGCTAGTAATTGTGGAAGCAGCAGCCGTCGTCGACGAAGTGATAGAAAAAAAAGGCGTCGTAGCAGTTGTAATAAGAACAAGAAGAAGAATTGCTGTAATCCGTTTATAAATTTTCTCAAACATTTGAGGAAAAAACATGTGCAATGGACGGCGGCTGAGGTCGCCGTCAAAGGGGGAGAGATATGGCACAGAATGTCATCGCAGGACAAAGCTCCCTACCGCCAACAGGCGCGTAGGGAACAAGAAAAGAAAAGAAAGAAGGAACGGCGGAGATTATTTAAAAAAAATTTTCAATGAAAATTATGTACCTAACATACTAAAAAAAAAAACAAATTTTGTTAAACGTCATGGACCATTTTGGGAATGTCTCAGAACAAGAAATGGACGAAAATCTCATTAAAAGCGAATGCAAAAATACGAAAAAGAGCAAGGACAATGTCTGGAGACAGTTCATGCCATTTTGCGCCGAAAAAAAGTACACATTGGATCGAGAGACTCCAGTATCCGAACTTGCATTCATTTTTATTCGAGAAATATTCTCCCTAAATACCATTCGTGCTTAAAAATTAACCGGATAATTTTCATTCAAACGCGTTGTTTAAATTATTAACAACGCGCTTTCATGAAAATGCATATTCATGGCAATAGTCACTAGCTTTAATCGAAGTACTCTGGATCTTTTTCGTCGCAGGTTGGAATCCCAGGTAATTTTGATCTTCTGTAAATTCTTCCCTTATTCTTGTGACTACACAGGAAGGAATCCCAGGTAACATGGGCACGACATTTTGACGTCAATATTAAGTGAATTTACGTCTACGACGTCATATGTTAAAATATCGACGACTTTTTGACGTCATTGCGGTTACGTATTAAATACGTTACTATAGAAACGTGATACGAATATTAGTCATTTTTACTAAAAAAAATAGCCCCTAAAAATAGCATATTAACAGTAAATATATAGGTATTGTACAAGTTTGATAATATTATACCATCACTAGATCATAATAAAGTATTTTCGTATTAACAATTATTCCTGGTGCATGCGCTGTTATAATATTGGTTACCGCCTTGCATTCTGGTTGTGGCCGTACCTCTATTCTCCCAGCTCCACGTGTATCTAACCTAGATAGTTTCAGGTAAGCTCCATTATTATTAGTTTCACAGTAAATTAAGCGCCAATTTGGCACTACATTGGTTTTTGTTGTTGGTTGCTGATGTAATGCAGCTCAGGTCATTAGTTTTGAAACAATCTGTATAGGTATAAACAATTATTGCACAGTTTTCTTAATGATTTGTTGGTTATAGATCGGTCCCTCCTATTTAAATTATGGTATTTGTAGGAGTTGAGTTCACCGATGACTTTGGAGCTCTAGTAAGTAGAGCGTGGTTAAAACCACGAAAAAAACTAGTATTTTGTCCACCTTACAAGCTACAGTCACAATTTGACAAAGCTATTAAAAATCATTAACCAGCAGATGATAGCTGGAAGCTGTGGTCGATAAACCTGTGCCTTTTTGATTGCGGTGAGTACTTCAAATTTATCGTAATTATACCATTCACAATCTTTTAATAAAGCCAGTTACAAGTTCCACTTACAGGGGTTAAATACTTATGTTTATTATTTCCAGATGAGTAAAGCAACCTACAAAATTAAACAGGCGGAAGTTACTTCTGACGTACACAGTGAGATAGATGATATACAAGCTGTACTATGATATAAATAAATTTCTAACTGTGAAAAGAGTGCCTTTGTTTGTCAGGTTTGTATTAAATCAACGTCTCTTGGACGTGATAAATATGTCATTGACGACCGACGTCACCAATTCACGTCATAAGTCGCTAGGATGACGTCTATGGGCTGTGACACATTGCCGTCGGTTTTATGTCTTTTATACACAAATAAGTCATTTTGGCTAATGACTAAAGCCCATGTCCCACTATAAAAAAATTATAAAATTTTTTATAATTTTTTTTATAAAAACCATGTGATTTTTAAGGCATGTCCCACTGTCAAATATTTTGACAAAAGTTGGTCAGATTATTTATCTGCACGCATTGTTATTTGGTGTCGATTTATTATTCTTATAAAATGGAAAACGTAACTACGAACCAGGACTTATTATTAACCGCCCTTGCTGTAAGTTTAATTGGATATGCACTTATTCAAAAACAAAATAAGAAGCAGAGAAATAGACGTAGATGGTGGGTTAGGCCCTGGTTACAAAAAAGAAATAGCGGAAATGGTCGAGGTGTACTTTCCATGGTGGAAAGTGAATTAAAGAATGAAGATCCGGAAAATTACCGAAATTTTCTACGCATGGACGAAGAATGCTTTATAACTGTTTTAAATTTCATACGAAACAAAATTGAGCGTAAAGATACTCAACTACGGCAATGCATTAGTGCTGAAAAAAGGTGACTATTTGCTTTCATTTTGGACAAGTGTTTATTTTATAAATATAAAATTTACAATACTTCTTCATCTTCTGCCTACTGTTTTAGGTTAGCTGCAACATTGAGATTTTTGGCAACAGGTGAAACACTTAAGAGTTTGAGTTTTTCTACGAGGATCGCACATAACACGTTAAGCAAAATAATACCAGAGGTTTTAACTGCAATTGTAGATTCAATGGAAGAGCAGTATTTAAAGGTAAACACATAATAAATTATTTAGTTTGCTTAAGTTTTATTTAAAATTTACAAATTCTCTTCTTCATATTTCATTATAATCTTCATTATATCATGTTTACACTTAATTTTATTCTTCCCTATATTTTTCACTGCCGAAACGACAAAAATTTGCAAATGTACTCCACTCACCTGTTGAGGTGGCGCCTGGCGTTTTGCAAGTATCTCCAGGGCAGAGCCTGCCTGTTCAAAATTTTTTTTCGATACCTCGCCCTTATCAATTCGTCTTCTTTTCCGTCGCCCCCTTCACTAATTGCCGGTGAGGCTGGAGCTGTGGAAGTAGAAGCTACTGCAGATAATGCAGGAGTTGATTGCATACTATTTGCAACGCTTCCTTCCTCCATTTCTGGAAACTCATCGTCCCCCTGCAAAAGGCAACTAAAATTATTCATAAATAAATTATTCCTATTTTAATTACAGGAAGCAGAATGGGAAACTGTTGCAGAAGAATTTTTGAATTTGTGGAATTTTCCTAACTGTCTTGGGGCATTGGATG
Source organism: Hemicrepidius hirtus (assembly GCA_963082805.1). Classification (NCBI taxonomy): domain Eukaryota; kingdom Metazoa; phylum Arthropoda; class Insecta; order Coleoptera; family Elateridae; genus Hemicrepidius; species Hemicrepidius hirtus. The sequence continues at coordinate 14,700,385 of OY720161.1, forward strand.
GAAAGCATATAGTTTTCAGACCCCCAAGATCCTATGGATCTTTTTTCCGAAATTACAAGGGCACCGACAGTATTGTTCTTCTTGCACTAGTAGATGCAAATTGTAAATTTTTATGTACCGATATAGGAATTAATGGAAGAACGAGTGATGGGGGAGTATTTGCTGGAAGTCAAATGTCTTCTGCAATACTGAACAATACTTTAAATTTTCCACCAGATAAACCTTTACCAGGACGTCAAATGGCTATGCCCTTTGTAATTGTTGGAGATGATGCGTTTCCCTTAAAGGAGCGCATTATGAAACCATACAGGTTTCGGGGGTTAACAAATGAAAAAAAAAAATTTAATTATCGAACAAGCCGTGCTCGCAGAGTGTCAAAGAATGCTTTTGGTCGATTGAGTAACCGTTTTCGAATTTTTCTACAACCAATGAATTTTTCTGTGGAAAAAGTTGTCTTAATAACAAGAGCTTCTTGCATTCTACACAACTTTTTGACAAATAATAAAAACACAGAGGGTCCTATAGAAAATGATGATATTGAGTCTCCTATGAATTCTTTGTGCCAACAAGGGGGAAACAAAAAATGCACAATGGCCAGCACAAGTACGGCAAGAATTTGACCAGTATTTTAACAGCAATGGACAAGTGCCTTGGCAGCAAAATGCTGTAGACAACAGCAATTTGTAGAAGTTTAATTTTTGTAGGGTCAGTTTATCGATTCCAATTTAACTTTGTTATTTAAGCTAACCAACAGTCAATTGTGATGGATACAATTCTTATAACAATTAATTGTATCCATGACAATTGATTGTTGGTTATACAAAGAGTTAAATCGGAATTGTTAAAGCGACCTTTAATTTTATTGTTATTAAAATTAATTACCTTTGGTGTTTCAACTGTACCTAGTATGCAAATTATCCTAGTATTCAATATATTATTTACAAAACTTACATAGAAACTTTGATATTCCGAATTTTGTTCCTCTTCGGATTCCAAAAGGATGACCCATGATCCTGGAGTCTTATTAGATTCGGGTATATTAAATATACTCTTCCGTGCAACAAGGTGGTCTTGCAAAAACAATAGTTTTTCAAAAAAAAACAAAAGTTATTTTTGACACTTCATATTCGGAGCCACTGGGTTTGCTGCGAATCTTCGCCAACTCGGCATTAAAGCGAGCTCGCAGACCATTTATTTTCGCTTTAATTTCGGTCACTAGAATCAAAAACTGTTAAAAAGAATTATACTTTTTATTGATTAATTGAAATAATAATATATACACGATTTTACCTTGATTGGTCTTATAATTTGTAAACCCTCCACAATCTTCTCTAAGGTAGTCTGTCTAGCAAATTTGTTGTGGTAATTTGGATCGGACACTTTGTATAATATTGGTGCCGCTTGGTATAATTCGATTAATGTAGCGCTTTGTTCATTAGACCACGAGCCTGCCATTTTTAATCACTCGACACAAGAACGGTAAAGATAAACCGATAAACCACGAAGTAAACACCACAAAAACACGAAGAACGAGGTTATGTTATCACGCGCAATTTTTGAATTGTTTGTGAGATGGGCGGAGCGTCAACATCCAATCGGTTGCCAGTTTTCTTAAAAATTATAGAAGCTGTTCTATTTCATAAAAACATTTTACGTGACGTCATCAAAATACAAGCACCATAATAGTTATTTATGTTACAAGTACGCAAAACACAGTTTTAGGGGACGAATCCAGATGTTTACGGACGAGGCGAAGCCGAGTCCATAATATCAGATGAGTCCGCTAAAACGTTTTGCGTACGTGTTTCATACAATATTTTTTTGTATAAGCTCTCCAAATTGGAAATTAGTATCTAGAATAATTCTACATCTGCTAATAGCTTGTGACATTTATAGAAAATCTAGTATTCGGTAGCCTGTGATCGTGACAACCATGGTAACCAGTTTGTTTAACAAGTTGTTTTTTAAGTGAAAAAATAATAAATCTAATAAATTCTAAACAAATGGTTGATGTTCCGGTCGAAATTACCGAAAAAGCCAGAAATATTGTACTAGATTTGCTGCCACTCAAGTCTAGGCAGCAATACGAGAAGGAGTACGAAATATTTAATGATTGGAAGCAGAAAAATCGTGTGACGGTCGTGAATGAAGATGTGATATTGACTTATCTGCATTCTGGTGACATTTTTAAATATACCAAAAACTGTAATTTCCATTTTCATGTTTCAAAGTAGATTATTTTGTGTTAATTTATATATTTTTTGTATTTTTTTGCAGCAATAGCTGTTTTGTGTTGTACAATGTTTTTAGTAAACAAATTCAGTCCTCTAAAGTGTTGCTAAGTTACCTTTAAGGGACTAGTCCCCTAAAGTGGCATTTTGCGGGTTACAAACAGTTTCCAAAGTAACCACTTTGGAGAGCGTGTACAAAATAGTTATTTGTTTAATTTTGTAAAATGTTTGTTTACCAAACAATTTTACTTATATTATAACGGCTGATGTGTATTGATTAATAATAATTTGGAGATTAAACAGCCAGAAATAAGACGACGAATTAATGTTGAAAAATTTTTAATGACGACGTTTCGCTATTTTGAATAGCTTCTTCAGGTCAATGCGACAAAAAATTAATACATTTTACAAATAATATGACTATTGAGCAGTTAAGAAGAATACGAGATGTAAAAAGCTGAAAAGAAAATAGACAATAAACATTTTTTTAGTTATTATTTTTTTTTTTTTTTTATATATATTGTTGTGATATTGACTCGGGACTTGTACGATTACTTAGTCTAAATTAAATAAAGGTTGATAGCTACCTTAAGCTTACGTTTAATAAATTTGTCAAATATTATTTTAAATTTCTTTTTATAATTCGGTTGTTCATAATTTTTATTTCGGTTTCTGAAGGCTCTTATCTCAGGATATTTGGTTCTTTGAGTGCATTGTCTTGGTATCAGCTGTGGTTCGTTTCTATCTTTCAAAATTTGGGCCATATTTGGTTCCGATATGCTTTCATTTGGTCGACTAAAAGTAAATGTTTATTAATGTTATGTAAGATTATGTAAAAATTGGTTTAGTATTTAAGATAATTCTTTGTCTGAATGAATTTAGCTATTTGTGAAAGGCTATGTTTTTATTTTAAGTTTTTTTTATTTAGATAATTTTGATATCGAAGCATTTTATCATACTCGGATAAACGGTGGTTTGTTCAATAGGTTGTCCCAGTATTGGTGATGTGGGTTGTAGCTATCTCTTTAGTTGGAAACGGTTTATCTTCATGTTTCTTTTATATGGAAAAAGATTTTCTTCAAAAATCAATTCTAAAATCTGTAAAGTTGAGGTTATGTTTACCAAAATTTGTAAAATATTAATTTTGGACTTTGGTGAAGATTATTGGTGAAAAACAAGAACTTAAAATGTGTAGAAAATGGTGAGGAATCTGAAAATTGATATGAGTTGAGTGAAAAAGTTTTCCTTAATAAGGAAAATTAACAAATTTGAAGGGTTTTGCAGATGGTATTAAAAACATAGCAAATAGGATATTATTTAAAAGGGAAAATTATGAGGAATCTAAAAATGTGTATAGTTTTGAGGAATCTTGCAGAATAGAGGCCAGAAAGGCATTTAAAATTTATAAAATTATAAAACAATTGATGTTACCTTAAAATTGTTTTCTGTTACCATGGAGAAAAACAAACTTGTTGACAGAGGTTATAAATAAGGCCTCAAAACAAAAAGAAGATCACTCTGTTAATATTCCTTGAAAGAGCGTGTCGTTTCCGCGAATCCAAAAGATTACAAATTTGGAGTTTATCGAATTTTAATTTGTGTTTGCAACTGGAGAATCAGCCATTTTGCAGTGTTCTTGTTGGTGATCAATATTATTGAATACGAGATTGGATTTGTTCGTACGAGATTGGATTTGTTCGTTGAATATCGGAAAATTGAAAGAAGCGCGGGAAATTTGAATACGGCATACATAAGAGTCCGAACCAATTATAAGATAAGTTTTCTTTTAGTATTTAAATTTAATTTTGAGCCTAGGGATGATAGGATATTTATTGATTACTTTAATTTAATTTGTGTTCATTTCTTGTGTAAATAAATTTCAATTTTGTTGTGTTGCTTAAAATTTTGTCATTTTTTTTTATTGTTTGTTTGTTGTATGAAAGTTTTTTTTTGTGTATGCTAAATAGTGGACCCACAGAAGATACTTGTCAGAGCAGGACAAGGTATCGAAAGCCCCGAGATAAGAGTTCTTTTTGTTCTTTGTTTTATTTTTTTTTATTAGCACCGCAAAGAGCAGCTTGGGTTTATCAACAATTTATTAACGCAGCAACAGGGGTGTACAGGTATTACAACATTTATTGTCGCTAACCAACGTGGGGCCCGATTTAGCTAGCTAATTAATAGGTGGAATTAGGAAACAGGGGAAAATGGCAGATAGAAAGGATAAGCGTTTAACCAGGCAAACAAGTAAAGAAAGGGTAGCTGAGAAAGACAGCTTAGAATTAGAGAAGGAAAGTGAGGAAGCAGAACAGGAAGTAATAGGGTTTACAGCAGAAGGTGAAAGTGTAGTAGGAGAAAGAATGGATAGAGCAGGAATAAGTGGGGAAAGTATGGACGAAGGAGAAGGTGGGAAGGAGAAAGAAAAGACAGGATTTGATATGAGATACTTAGTTGAGATCATGAATAAGATGAGTGAGAAAATAGAGAATAAATTTGATGAACAGAAAGGGGAGATTAAAAAAATGAAGGGGGAAATGAATAATAGATTTGAAGAGTTAGGGAGACAATATTATCAATTGGAGGATAAAGTGGAGTTAAAAGTTGAGGAGATGAATAAAAAATTAAAAGAGTGCCTAGAGGTGAAAATAGATAAACAACAGGTTAGATTAGCGGGATTAGAAAAGAAGGTTGAAGAGAATAAAGTAGAGTTACAGGAAGATGTAGAGACAAAGATTAGTCAAGTTAAAAAGGGGCAAGAAGAATTGGAAAATAAAATTGATCTAATGGAGGTAGAGATGGAAGTAATAGAGAGAAAATTTGGTAGTCAGCTGGAAAAGAATGTAGAGGTTGAAGGCAAAATTAAAGATAATAAAAATGAAATCCAGGAAATGGGGAAGGAAATAGAAGTACGTTTAGGGGGGATTGAGAAAGAGATAAGGAAGGTAGAATATCAAGTAGAAAAGAGTGGTCCTAGTAGGATAGTTATTCCGTGGCAGGGAAATAACGAGAGTAACAATCTTCCTAAGTTCTTTGGGAATAACAATTATGGGAATAACCCAAAATTGTTCATTAAAAATTTACAACCAGTTATAGAAACGTTGAGGAATCAAATGGGAGGTCAAGTAGATAGAAACGTGGAAATAAATTTAATTAAAGGGACAATGAAAGGGGTGGCAGAAAAGTGGTTTAGTATTAATGAGGAGAAGTTTTCAAATTACGAAACATTTAAAGAGTTGTTCATTAAGCAATTCTGGAGCATGCAGGTGCAGTATAGGATGGAAGCGGAGATAAAAGATGGGAAGTTTGAAAAGGGGAAAGATCAGAGTAGGGAAACTTATGCCATTGAAAAATACTTGTTATTTCAACAATTAGAACCACCACTTGAGGAAACATCTATAATTTTTAACCTAGCAAAGCAGTTTGGGAAAGAAATCATAGGAAAGGTCACAGAGAAATTATTATCTCCTTTTGTAGGACCATACAGGATAGGGAATAAATTTGGAGACACCTACGAATTGAGATTCCCCGATACAGATAGGGTACGTGGTAAATTTCACATACAAATGATATACCCGTATACAGGGGTTCAAGAGGAAGAGAATGTTTAAATAGTTTAATAATAGGGAATTAGGTTAAGAAGCAGTTTAAAGGAAATGTGGGGAAGATAGGTTTTAATTAATGATTAAAAAGAGTAAACAAGTTGTAGATAAGGAAAAATTTTAAAATAGAATTAAATTGTTAGATTATAAGGAAGATTTGGGAACCAGAAGTTCTAGATAAAAAAAGGAATAAAGGGGGAAAATTTAGGTTAAATAGGAAAGAGGAGTATGGTGGATGGTAATAAGGTTGGATTATAAATGGAAAGGATAGATTTGCAAGTCGTGGAATAAAAAGAAATAGGTAGAGTTCTGTCAAGGGAGAATTTTGAATTTTTGAGGTTTCAAGGTGGTAGTATTTTCAGTTGAAGGTAGAAATTGTTTCAAGAAAAATTAAAGGTCAAGGGTTTGACATGTAATTTTTATTGTCAACAATTTGGGGGGAAAATGTTGTGATATTGACTCGGGACTTGTACGATTACTTAGTCTAAATTAAATAAAGGTTGATAGCTACCTTAAGCTTACGTTTAATAAATTTGTCAAATATTATTTTAAATTTCTTTTTATAATTCGGTTGTTCATAATTTTTATTTCGGTTTCTGAAGGCTCTTATCTCAGGATATTTGGTTCTTTGAGTGCATTGTCTTGGTATCAGCTGTGGTTCGTTTCTATCTTTCAAAATTTGGGCCATATTTGGTTCCGATATGCTTTCATTTGGTCGACTAAAAGTAAATGTTTATTAATGTTATGTAAGATTATGTAAAAATTGGTTTAGTATTTAAGATAATTCTTTGTCTGAATGAATTTAGCTATTTGTGAAAGGCTATGTTTTTATTTTAAGTTTTTTTTATTTAGATAATTTTGATATCGAAGCATTTTATCATACTCGGATAAACGGTGGTTTGTTCAATAGGTTGTCCCAGTATTGGTGATGTGGGTTGTAGCTATCTCTTTAGTTGGAAACGGTTTATCTTCATGTTTCTTTTATATGGAAAAAGATTTTCTTCAAAAATCAATTCTAAAATCTGTAAAGTTGAGGTTATGTTTACCAAAATTTGTAAAATATTAATTTTGGACTTTGGTGAAGATTATTGGTGAAAAACAAGAACTTAAAATGTGTAGAAAATGGTGAGGAATCTGAAAATTGATATGAGTTGAGTGAAAAAGTTTTCCTTAATAAGGAAAATTAACAAATTTGAAGGGTTTTGCAGATGGTATTAAAAACATAGCAAATAGGATATTATTTAAAAGGGAAAATTATGAGGAATCTAAAAATGTGTATAGTTTTGAGGAATCTTGCAGAATAGAGGCCAGAAAGGCATTTAAAATTTATAAAATTATAAAACAATTGATGTTACCTTAAAATTTTTTTCTGTTACCATGGAGAAAAACAAACTTGTTGACAGAGGTTATAAATAAGGCCTCAAAACAAAAAGAAGATCACTCTGTTAATATTCCTTGAAAGAGCGTGTCGTTTCCGCGAATCCAAAAGATTACAAATTTGGAGTTTATCGAATTTTAATTTGTGTTTGCAACTGGAGAATCAGCCATTTTGCAGTGTTCTTGTTGGTGATCAATATTATTGAATACGAGATTGGATTTGTTCGTACGAGATTGGATTTGTTCGTTGAATATCGGAAAATTGAAAGAAGCGCGGGAAATTTGAATACGGCATACATAAGAGTCCGAACCAATTATAAGATAAGTTTTCTTTTAGTATTTAAATTTAATTTTGAGCCTAGGGATGATAGGATATTTATTGATTACTTTAATTTAATTTGTGTTCATTTCTTGTGTAAATAAATTTCAATTTTGTTGTGTTGCTTAAAATTTTGTCATTTTTTTTTATTGTTTGTTTGTTGTATGAAAGTTTTTTTTTGTGTATGCTAAATAGTGGACCCACAGAAGATACTTGTCAGAGCAGGACAAGGTATCGAAAGCCCCGAGATAAGAGTTCTTTTTGTTCTTTGTTTTATTTTTTTTTATTAGCACCGCAAAGAGCAGCTTGGGTTTATCAACAATTTATTAACGCAGCAACAGGGGTGTACAGGTATTACAACAATATATATAGATTGGGTGAAAAAAATAAGTTTCAAATTACCTTTCATATCTTCAGTCAAAATATTTTTTTAATTAAACATCATTAATAGCGATGAAACACTTTAAAAAATGCACAAAACAGTAAAAATATTGTAATAAAACTGAATTAAAATAATAGCGTATAAAAGATTACATGCGCGAACGAACAAGGAAATTAAAACCAGAAACAGTTTCCATCTTTGAAACGCAAGAATACCAACTATTCAAATATTTTTAGTAAAAATTTCCAAACAGAAGGTGTTCCAATGGGTTCCCCTATATCCTCTACAATAGCCGAATTAGTATTATATGATATGGAAAACACCATTTTAAAAAATATTCCTCAAATATGTTTCTATAAAAGATACGTGGATGATGTCATTATCTGTTCTGACCCTTCACAAATAGACAATATTTTTAACACCTTTAATAACTACAATACAAAAATTAAATTTACTATAGAACATGAATCTAACAAAACTCTAAATTTTTTAGATATAACTTTAATCAGAAACCCAGAAAATAATAATATAATAACTAATTGGTATAGAAAAGATGTCAAAACTTCAAGAATTCTAAATTATAATTCATACACCGCTACCAAATATAAACATAGTGTTATAACAAATCTTGTAGATAGAGCTATAATATTATCTGATGAACAATTCCATAGTCAAAATTTAAAAGTGGTTAAAGAAATCCTTTTAGATAATAATTTTCCAGAACATTTAATTGACAAACAAATTACCAGAAGACTCAAAACAATCCAAAATAGAAAACCTCTGATGTTTAATCCAAATATACCACCCCCTAATATAAACAACTCAAAAATTTTAAACCAAACAACTCAGAATAAAAATTATACAACAATACCATTCATACCCTTTCTTTCTTTAAAATTAGAAAAAACCCTTAATCAATTTAATATCAAAACTGCTTTTACTAATAATAATACAATCGGAAAAAACCTATTCACTAACTTAAAAGATAATATTTCACCAGTTTTAAAATCGAACATAGTTTATTCAATTCCTTGTCAAAATTGCAATTCAGTATACATAGGACAAACGAAACAATATTTAAAACAAAGAATTAGTCAACATAAACAATCAATAAACAAAAAAATTTTAACACCTAACAAACCCAATACCGCCCTTTCAGACCACGCAGTTGATAATTTTCATAATTTTGATTTTAAAAATACTAAAATTATTCATTCTGAGCCACATTTAAAAAAGAGACTAATCTTAGAAAGTATAACAATTAAAAGAAGTCCTCAAGCTATCAATTATAAAACTGATGTTGATAATTTGCATCACACGTATAATAACTTATTCAAATAATTCCAAAAAATAAAAAATATATATGGTTTATTTTGTTTTATTTAATTATTTTCAAGCCGTCATTTTTTAACGTTAGTTTCTTTTTTATTTTTTACCTTTTTACGTTAGGTTCCTATTTAATTATACCTTGTTTTTGGTTCACCTATACATTTATTTCACTAGTTATTGTATATCTTTGACCTTAAATTTATTGGAAATTTTTACTAAAAATATTTGAATAGTTGGTATTCTTGCGTTTCAAAGATGGAAACTGTTTCTGGTTTTAATTTCCTTGTTCGTTCGCGCATGTAATCTTTTATACGCTATTATTTTAATTCAGTTTTATTACAATATTTTTACTGTTTTGTGCATTTTTTAAAGTGTTTCATCGCTATTAATGATGTTTAATTAAAAAAATATTTTGACTGAAGATATGAAAGGTAATTTGAAACTTATTTTTTTCACCCAATCTATTTATATAAAAAAAAAAAAAAATAAAAAAAAAAAAAAACAAAAAATGTTTATTGTCATTTTTCTTTTCAGCTTTTTACATCTCGTATTCTTCTTAACCGCTCAATAGTCATATTATTTGTAAAATGTATTAATTTTTTGTCGCATTGACCTGAAGAAGCTATTCAAAATAGCGAAACGTCGTCATTAAAAATTTTTCAACATTAATTCGTCGTCTTATTTCTGGCTGCTTAATCTCCAAATTATTATTAATAGTTATTTGTATACCAAGGACGCGAAATGAGTCTTTATCGTACCGAGAGAAAATTGTCGCCGAGGACGCTTGCGGCCGAGGAAAGACAATCTCGAGGGCGCTAAAGAATTTCGCGGACAAGGTATACACAATATTTTTTGTGCAATCGTAAAAAATGTGTAACTGTAAATGTTATTGCTTTTAGAAAACCTACAGCTTAATTCATTGTAAATAGAAAAACGGCTTTCAGTTAGCGCGTTACTATGGATATGGAGTAAATAAAACAATTAGTTTTATATAAATTACAATGATTTTTACTTTAGCGGCCGCTACCATAGCAGCGGCCGCGAAATTAGATTTCGCGTCCTGTATAGCGGACGCGAAACGCCCACTTCGCGTACGGTTGCACAAAAAAAATATTTTGTCATTTTTATAAAACTGCCTGCTGTCAAACTGTCAAAATAGTTTTTATAAAAATAATTATAAAAATGTTTATGAAATTTTTACAGTGGGACATGGGCTTAATAATTGTCGTCAATATGACGTGACCATGTTACCTGGGATTACCATTTGCTGTTGTCTTCCTAACGGTGCCCAGGAATTTGACCAGTAAACAAATTGTGTATAAGCCTCCAATTTATTGGTTTCTTGTTTTAGTAATGATTTTCGTACTAGACTATATTTTTCATTTAGAGGCATATGGCGGCGTGCTGGTCGCTGGGAGTCTACATTTAAAAACACGCTATCAAATGATGCATGATGTGTAATGCAAAAATTAGCCCCACCACGTAGGTTATTAATTGTTTCCGAATCCCAGCAACACCAACTTTCAAAATTCGTGTTCATGGGAGTGCAATTACTGTGTGGGAGTTCGCAAAGTCAACCTGACTCAGCGTCTGGGTTTCGACGCGCATGAGTGAAAAGGTGGAAGACGGACAGTACGTCAGTTTCAGTCAGTCAGCCACAGTCAGTAATACAGCATCGGATGAATCATATTGAGTTGTACTTAGTAAAATAAATAGCGTCTGTCTTAATGTTTTAATTTTTATTTTGAACCTTAACTTACAACTGCATGAACATCAGATTATGTTTCCGGACCTTCCCAAACACCCACCAGTTTCTTCTTCCTCTTCGGTTTATTTGTGTATATTTGCATCTACTTAAGGTTCATACATGTAAGGACGAACACCAGATATATTTATTAATAAGTGCTTAACACCTGAGTGGCGTTTGAAGTACTTACGAAAGGCTTTTGCGTGTTCAGGCCTGCGTTTTTCTAAATGCAGTGCATTAGCGGACGGTCGGAGTAGTGCAATTCTGACGTCAGCACCGGAAGTTTAGGTGACTATAATATGACAACAAATCAACTGTGAGTGCTACAATTTTAAACATGGTCATCTAATCATCTAACATTTTAATTTTTTTATATTAATAGAAACATTTTATCAACTTTACCCAAAGCCAAAGAATAGTAATTTCAGGGCTCCCAAATGTTCTAAAAATCCTAAAAATCCTAAAATTTTTACATAAATCATTAAAATCCTAAACTTGTCCTAAAATTTAAGTACTGGTCCTAAAAATCCTAAAATTTCACTAGTTATTCAATTTGTAGAATGAGAACAGTTAGTTTGAAATACCCGCCATAACGATAACAGTAGATATAGGTACATTAACCGATGATGTCAGAAATTCCTACGCCCATGGTCTGCGCTCTAAATAACTCCTTAGCAACGGTTGTTATGGACAGTTCTGTGTATTCCAGTGTATTCCGGCGAAGTGTTGCAGGTGTTTGTTTGTTTTACTTTTAATTGCGTATCAGTTAATAATAAAAATGGGCATGTGTTTTGCACCCGACTGTAAACACTATAGTGAACGAGATACATGCAAATTTTTTACGTTTCCCAAAGATATTAATGGCCGAAAGCGATGGTTAAAATTGATACGGTAAGTTGAGGTTATGTGGCTACTCACAATGTTGTTTATAATATGTAAAACATACTAGTTCTATGTGTATTGCATTATAAATCGCCTTTTTTCGAATTAGGAGGCAAGATAGAGAACCCAGCAAGCATTCGAGGATTTGCAGTTGCCATTTTAAAGACCGATTAAAAGAAAATGGGCCAACTAATTTTGAGCATAACGCTAAGAAAAGGTTCACCATCCACTCTCCTGAGCGAAAAAAGATTAGGTAATTGTAAAACATGAACCGTAAATATTAATGGTCATATGTAAGAAACTCCAGTAACTAAATATATTTTAAATCTTAATAAAAATGCATGTATAAAGATTTACCCTTACTTAGTTATTATTACTTTAAATAGGGCCAAAGAATGTGTTGCCGAACCAGCCCACAATGCTGAACCAGCTGACAATCCTGAAGTAGACCTCAACATTGAGCAAGCTCAAACTTGCAGCAGCGGATCTTCAACACAGAGCAGTGTTCTTACCGAAGCAGACAATTATTTTCTGAAGAAGGAAGTGGAGGCAGCGGCAATAAAGTTGAATTCGTTGTCGCTTTCGTTCACTTTTGAAAATTTAGCCGAAAGGGACGATCTGCTTGTGTTATATACTGGACTATCGAACAAGCAGGTTTATATATCACTTTTTAATTTATTGAACAACAACGAGTTCAATTATTATTCAGGAACACGGGTGGATATAATTACCCCTGTAAATCAATTATTACTAACACTTTATAAATTACGTACAAACATGCCGTATGCAGATGTTGCAGTTCGGTTTAATTGTAGTACAGCTACGGTATCAAATGTATTTCTTACATGGCTGCATTTACTGCACGAAATAATTTTTGAAAAATTAATGGCAACTGTACCATCTCGAGTAAGTAACAGTGCTTGTTTGCCAAACTGTTTCTCGCTCTTTCCAAATACTCGGATGATAATAGATTGTACTGAAGTATTTTCCGAAGTACCGCATGGTATTAGGGAACAACGACAAATGTACAGCCATTATAAACACCGCACAACGCTAAAGGGTCTAGTTGGTGTCGCTCCGAACGGTGTTGTGACTTTCGTCAGCGAATTGTATACTGGATCAACTTCAGATAAAAAAATTGTAATGGATTGTGGTGTTTTAAAAGTTTTCGAGGCGGGAGACCTTATTCTGGCCGATAAAGGGTTTTTAATATCCGACATATTACCTCCTGGTGTATCGTTAAACATTCCCCCTTTTTTATTTCAGCCACAATTTACCCCAGAGCAGATTATACAAACACGATCCATTGCCAGAGCTCGCATACATGTTGAAAGAGCAATTTGTCGCATAAAAGGTTACAAAATATTACATTTAATGCCCATAACTTTAATACACATATCAACAAAGATTTGGCAAGTATGTGCAGCAATGACAAATTTCCAGTATCCACTCATAAAAGAAGTGGAAATGTACTATAAAGCCACTTAATTATTGTAATATTGTATTGTAACATGTGTTTCAAAATAATCTCACTTATGACCAAATTGAATGTTGAATTTTGCTCTTTGTAAATTAATATACACGAATGTAATTTTAATTATATATTTTTCTGATATTGTTATTAACGGATACAATAATAAAATAAAACATTTAACTTATTACTTGTTGTGTACGTGATTTAAAAACACATTTAAATAAAAATCTCTTAAAACATTAATATTTAGTTCCCAATCACAATCTTTATAAATGTGAAATAGCATCATAGCATTGGGGGACCATATTCCTAAATAGCATAACTCTCTATTGGTTAAATCAAGTTGGCCCTGAATTTGGTGGTAATAATTATGCTGTTTATTAATTTCATATTCATTAGTTAAATGACTAAATTGAATAATATAATTTTTTTCAATTTTTAAAACTGCATGCAGATCAGCATTCCTAAATTTGAATGGGCACTTTATTTCTACAATAGCATCATTGTTCACAAGGCCATCAGGGCTTGCACCTAAATAACTGCAGGCATGCAACCAGATTCCTGTCTGTTGCACCGGTAGCCCCGTATGCTCAACAAACTGCTCCAAAGCATCTTTTTCATGTTGTTTTCCCCACTGTACCGCTTTCACCCCATCCAGGTTATAGCTACCTAAAACAATAACATAAGTTCAATCAGGAAATAAAGCTATGCGCACTTTGTTAATAATCAATTTGATGGCTGTTTTTAGTGGTCACGGATGACTCGCTCAACTTTTTTCTGTCAATCATTAAATAGGTGACCTACCTACCTGTTAGAGTCTTAAATAAAGATTTTGGGAAGTTTTTCCTCTGGCAACATTTTAACACTAGTCCGAAGTTACTGGCAGTAAGTCGTAGCCTACGGGATACCAACCACTTCGGATTAGTTGATTGCCCTGCGGTTTGTTTTGCTATATCTATAATTTTTGATTCTGATAATTGTAACATTTCCTCAAAATGCGATATCTTGTTGGTGGAGCTGTTAAAATTGTCAGAGTAAATTAGCTCCCCAATGTCGGGGACCAAGTTACTCGCAGTTGATGGAATGTTTGGCTGTAATAACCAGCTCCACCCCACAGCACCACCAAAAGCTTGTAGTTCTTCCTTGAATGCATCTATTTTATCGTTCCCGATTTCTGACTGGCAAGAACGAAATGGTTTTGCAGGTGGAAACAGTTTGCTTATACGAACTGTACCTGCGTTCTCCAGTTGCTTTGGTGCAGACCAACTACAAGATTGATCTGTAGTAGATATATTGTAGTGTCCAAATAATGCCAATGTAGCTACATGGTGGCAATTTAGTTGCCCACGTGGACATGTGTATGATGACTTGATAATATTTTTATCTTCATTTAAAAAGATCTAAAAATAATCTTAATAAAGTAAGTAGAATAGATACCTACATCATTTTAGAATTCCAGGCTTGCACTGTAGTACTTACCTCTACTTTGTATAATTTATCCCTCGTACTGGCATGCACATCGCCCTTAATAACCTTTAATTGGTCATTATAATTCATTTTTAAAACGTCCCCCGACTCCATGGCGTTCTCGCCCCTTTCAATTAATTTACTTTCGTCTTTAAAATATCTATATATTGACGAAATTTTTAAAACGTGTTTTTGCGCCATTTTAAACTTAAAACCTTCACTTCTTGACCACTCGAAAACACATTAAGGCGGCTTGGAAGAGGGGTTAGGCAACACGCCACGCTAGCTAAAAATTGGCAAAAACCTAAAAACTTTTGTCCAAGATTACGCTTACAACGTTTTTTTTAAAAAGCTGATCGATAGTTTATTTTAATGTTTGACAGTATAGAATGGTTCGTTCGGATTTCGTTTTTTAAAAAAAAATCCAAATTGCTTATAGAGGCCAATTTGTAAATTTTTTATTATTGAAATATAAGGTTAAACTAACAAATTTCGGCAAAACCGAATCCGAACGTTCACTTATGTAGTTGATTAGAATTGAATAAAACGTAGAAAACGATTTCAACCGTACACATATTTTAGTTATCTTTGTCAAAGCATATAATATTTGAATAGGGTTTTTGATCAATCGTAACAACTTTGGAAATAATGGTTAGGCAACACACCACGCTTTTAGTTTATACGTTATGAGTAGTGGGCTTTTGGCATTTGACTGTTTTTAGGTTTTGAAAATTGACTCCGCGCTCCAGCTAGCACTAACTTCCATATCCGCTTCTACCCATATCCCTACTCTCACTTCCACCCTAACCGCGCGCCAAATTCAAAAATAAAGTTTCTAACAGACCCTATAATAATTATTATGTTGTATCAATGTATGTATGTAAGTATGTAAATGTATGTATGTAAGTATGTAAATGTATGTATGTACGAGTATATATTTTTCCTTAAAATAAATAAATAATCCTAATATTATATTAGTTTTAAAAAAAATGTTAATAAATTAATAACACAAAATATGTTCTGACTGTAAACACGTAAATTCAAAAAATTCATTTAAATTGTAGAATGCATAATCCAATGTTTTAACTTTTGTCTGAAAAGATGCAAAGATACATTTTCTTTTAACTTTAACGGCAGATTCCTTTCTTGTTTCTTGTTAAATATATTGTGTTATGTTATAAATAAAAAATGCGGCGTCGCGTCGTTTGGTTTAGTTTATACGAGCCCAGTCGCACATGTATTGGACCAAAATGTTTTTCAAACTTATAATTTAATCTATAGTATGTCCAAAAGTTGAGCGATACGATAAACCGCGTAAACATTCTGACAAACCATGTACTTACCTAATATTTCTTAAACTTTACATATAATAATATTATGAATATTAAGAACAAATTGATGCGCATTAGAATATTAAAGTAAGTAAGTAGAATTTTAAAGTAAAAATATATATACCTACGAGCTAGTTTTATAACTTAAAAGCATCAATTTGTTCTTTCATGCCCAAAAAGGGGATAAGGGGATGTTTTCAAAACCACCAATTTATTTATGATTGTAGTTTTTCAATGAATCTAGTAATAATATGTAAAGTTTAATAAATATTAGGTAAGTATACATGGTTTGTCAGAATGTTTTCGCGGTTTATCGTATCGCTCAACTTTTGGACATAGTATAGATTAAATTTAAATCATAAGTTTGAAAAACATTTTGGTCCAATATATGTGCGACTGGGCTCGTAATAGCTATTCCAGTGTTCCAGTGGCGCGATTCCGTAACATTTCGCCGCGAGTAATCACACACCTCGCTCCTTCCAGTGAAAGTAAAAATTCTGCAGTTTTCGTAGCATACAAGTCAGGGTCCGTATCTGGAACATTACCACCTTCCACGCCACGATGCTCATCAGTTGTCGTAAATCTGTAATTTGCGGTGGGGCCGCTTCTTGTATCCCAAACTAACGAAAAAGTTGAACTTATGGAAATAGAATTGAATACATTAAGTAGCTACAAAATTCAATAAAATTAAATAGAAAATTGTGCTGTTAGATACACCGCCGATTATGTGATTAAAAAAACACTTGATAAGTTTAAATGCGAAGCTTGTCGCATGCACTTCGTAAAATCCAGTAAATTTAAATATACAGATGAACTATTAATAAAAAAAACAAGGCGTTTAGGTTTAAATGTCGAAACGGTGCTGATTTGGGAAACTTGTGCCCCCCTTTTCAACTAGCAACAAACATCGTAGAAATTTGCCTAACGGTATTTGCAAACAATTATCCCAGAATTAAAAGTGTACTCGGCATAAGGGAAACAATAACTACATGGGTCTTCTAAGCCAGAAAAAAGCCAGATTGATTGTTAATATGTTCTCTACAGTCTACACAGAAAATTTATTGTTGAATTTACTATATTGTTAAGACTTCGCAAACAAACCCAAAACCAAAAAATATGAAATTTACAACACGAATAGGATACAATACCGCCTATCCGGTAGTACCTACATGTTTCCACATTCACAGATGTAATTGGAGTATTTTGTAAACTGGAAATTATGGCAGGAATTAACTTAACTGCTAGATTCATTAGTTGGTGATATCACGCATTGGAAATAGCACTATAAACATTAAATTTTCACTGAATAAATAATGTTTGTATTGAATAAAATTCTTGAGTGGTGAATAATAATATAAATATAATATTTAATTTAATTATTATATTTATCTAAATATTTGTTCGGTGTTTAAATTAAAATTATAAATGAATCACAAATAATAATATGAAATAGCTAAATTTAAAAAAAAAAAGTTAGTAGCCGTGGGGGTTTGACCCCACTGACCCACCGCGTCTCTAGCTATGGGCTTCAATAATTTGCTATAAATATTAAATTATTTAAAATATTGAATTTTTATCTTAGATTTTTATATTATTTTCTTTCATTGTTACTTATTTAAAACAACGTAATGTTTAAGTCTCGTGTCCATGGTAGCACCTAAACAAGCCGCACGGCCGAAATTTGATTTAACTGCCGCCCTGGTGAGTGAATCCATCCCTATCAAGTCAGGAGTTTTGGGTAGTCTACATTTTAGGGGCATCACAAAAATTCTCCAGCTGTTCCAAGCCGCCTTAATAAATGAGTCGATACTGATATTAACTGATTAACTGCAAACTTTCTAATATTTCGTTAAGAACTTCCATAACAACGGTTGCTATCGAAGTTGTTTAGAGCGCAGCGACCACCATGTTGAAACTGTGACGTCAGAGTTAAGGTGCCTATTTTAAAGTTTCCCAAGTGGTATCAAAGCAGAAGGTGTAATTATGATTCCTTGTCGACTTTGTTTTAGGAACTTTGGTATACATGATCTTACCTTACAAGTTATAACCACTTGACTTTGCTAGAGTTATCGTAACTAACGGCTGCGCACAAACGTTTTGGCAGACTGCACATCACCACGTGCATTATTATAATCAGTGTTGAGTGTGACTGTTATTTCAATTTTAAATTAATAATAAAATGCCTAAACGACAAACTACTTATAAGGAAGAATGGCAGTACCAATACATTTGGCTAACAAGGGTACCTACTGATAATACAATGGCTAAATGTAAGGTGTGCAATGTTAGTTTTAAAATCGACGGAAGTGGTGTACAACAAGTAAAAAGTCACTCCTTTTCGAAGAAACATAAGACAGTTTGGGAAATTTCACAAGGCAACACCTCACAAGCAGTTTTTGTGAAAAATAATAACGAGGACACATTAGCAACTTTGAATAAGAAAACGATTGTTTTAACAGAAGAAGATCAGGTACTGAAATCCGAGATTTTTTGGGCACTTAAGTGTGTATCCTCAAATTTTTCCTTCTGCAGTAATAATGAAAATAATAAACTGTTTGAGTTAATGTTTCCTGATTCGCAAATTGCTAAAAATTATTCCATGGCCGAAACTAAATGCAAATACTTTATACAATTTGGAATTGCTGAATATTTTAGAAACAATCTTATTGAAGATATGCAGGGCATACCATTCTGTTTTAAGTTTGATGAAACCACAACACAACAGGTAAGAATTTTTACTGATATTTAGGGGACTGTAAAGGCAATTATAGTTTTTTTTTTTAAATTTAAGGTTAAAAAACAATATGATGGCTACGTTCAGTACTATTCAACAATGAGATCGAAAATAATTAAGTCTGAAGAAATACCTGAAAATTGGTTCCATTTAAATAATTCCTATGAAAGACTTGATTTGTATTGGGATAAAGTGGGTAAAATAAGAGATCTTCGTGGAGCATTCAAATACACACAGTTGTCACTGCTGGTTAGAGTTTGTCTTAGTTTAAGCCACGGAAATGCTGTACCAGAACGTGGTTTCAGTATAAATCGTTCAATTTTAAAACAAAGTAGACTTAGCCTAGCGGAAGACACCATTGTAGCTTTACGCCTAGTAAAGGACCAAATTTGTTTAAAGAATGGCGTGGAAAATGTTGTAATTGCAAGAAAACTGATGGAGTTTTGTAGGGCATCGGCAAAGAAATATGCAAGTCACTTACAGCAACAGAAAAAAGATAAAGAAAAAACAGAAGCTGCTAAGAGAAGAGATCTTGAAGAAAAAGAAAAGCAAAAAGAAGATGGCCGGAAAAGAAGAAAAATTGATGAAAAACTTGCAGAAATAGAGAATTCCCTACACAGGGAGAACATCAATTTAAATATAGCTGAAAATTTAATCACCAGTGGAAATAATAAACTCAAAACTATGTTAAATGCAAGCACAAAATATGTAACCAAAGATTCTTCTATTGAAGCCCATAGCATGATCAGCATGGGGTTAGAAAGGTGTAATGCCATTAAACATAAAATTTCTGAGTTGCAGCAAGAAAAGGAAGAATTAGTGAGCAAACAACGAAATTGAGTTTTTTAAATAAGTATAAGTCACTTAAGTGTTTAATGTTAAATAAAAATATATGATTTATTTTACTTACCTACATAAGTATTATTTGTATAAATACATTAAAATTTCGTTTTGTGCAATTTTCTTACGCTTTAATAAAGATTATGTATACGTTAAAATGTCCTAAAATTGTCCTAAAATTTGAGGTATAAATGTCCTAATATTTAAAAAAAATGGTAACAATTGCTATTGGGAGCCCTGTAATTTACTGAAATAAATCTTCCCCTGCGTCAATTGTAGTGAACTAATAATTTGTATCTAGGATAGCCATTAAGACCACTGAGAAAGTTTGTTTATAATTGTAATATGAAGATCCTGTTTTCGCCGTTTTTTCTATTACGATGTGTTTCCCGTCTAAAGCTCCCACACAATGTGGTAATTGCCATCTCTTCTCAAAGTCCAATGCAATTGTTTGCCACATTTCAGTGGTAGGTTTTGGTAGATACACAGGTTGCAACTTTTGTCATATTGCTGCGGACACTTCATTTATTATATTAGAAACTGTTCGATCCCCCATCCTGTAACTGTACAATAATGCTTTTGTAGCTATCTCCTGAGGCTAAGTATCTAAAATAGAAAATGTATGTTATGTAAAATTCGGACTTCTGCAGTTTTACAGTTTTTCGTCAAATCGCAATATAATTTTTTTCCAGGTAATGATGCAAAAGCAACATGGACATGGTAAAGGAATTGTCACCGAGACGCACTACGTAACACGTGAAAGAAAGAAATGACCAAAAAAATACCATTTTCGTACCAATACATTGTGAGAAATAATGTGTATCATGCTGTATCGCAGGCGGATACAAAATGTTTTCAGATTCAAGATGAAACACCCCACTCACAAGAATATGAACCTTCAGAAACGTACACAGTTCGTACACATGTAACTCACGAAGCTCCCATGTATATTCCTCATCATACTCTTCTACACCACTTCCGTCGCCTCGTCCAATATCTGCTTGTACTATAATAACTACCAGTATGACCAAGAAACAAATCAATCTACAACATACAGTATTACTGGAAAAGTACATTTTCCAGGAAATAGAAGACACTATTCAAAACTATGTAAACAATTTTAGAGTTTAATGTTATCATTTGTGTTCTTTAAAAAACAAATAACTACTGTAGCTACGTCTTTTTAGAAATATACTAAAGATCTTACCTTAAACATACAGCTAGTTTTTCTTTACTTCCTATGAGCTTTTGGGCTTTCTGAAGAAATTGTTTCTTCTATCAATGTATGCAAGTCGAAAATAATTTGTGAATTTAGATTCCGAAAATTCATGTGATAAATTAAATTCACCACGGCTTTTTCTTTTTTTCATATAATTACTTCTATGGAATCTTTTTTGTGTGTCCTGCCCTGCGCTGCGCCGACTGTGTCGCTGCCTCTCAATGTGCGCCCGAGTCAACATAGCAGTATTTTAACTAAATCATATAATTTTGGTGGTTGTGGATTTGAATATATTCTGTTTCGCTTCTCGTATGGTGTTAAACTATTAACTTTTTAGACTTAAACATAAAAATCAATTCCGAAAACATACTCGAATACTCTGTTTATAGGAAACCTACACAAACTGCTATACTACATAACTCTTGACATCATAATACACTTAGCAGCATATCAATCTTCAGTATATAGAGCTTTAACTAGTCCTTTAGATAAAAATAATTTTAATAAATAAATTTGGACTATTAGACAAATTGCATATAGCATTGGTTATAACACTACACTTATTGACACGTTAATTAAAAAGAAAAATTATAAATTAGCTGTTCAAAAAATGTATTATATTAATGATTCTAATAGAACATTAAAATACGTTTCAATTCCATTAGAATATTGTGCAGAACTGTGTATGAACTTATTTCTCTTTATTTTCGCAGATAATGTCCAAATTGCAGGAAATCCTAGCCATGTTGCAGATGAATTAAATCAAAATAATGCACAGCCAGTTCATTTAACAAATGAGTAAAACATTTTATTCATGCTTTCAATGTTTGAAATTAATGTCTTGAAGTATTTCCTGGATACAACAGCAACAATAGCAGTTTTTAGAAGTTTCAGTAGAAGCAGAAGCCGCAACGGTTCAGCAAGTACCTACCTCTTTTATTGCTTTTTTCTTTTCTAATTATCTATTAGAGAAGCGCTATTAGATATTTTCTAATTTAAAACAGATGTAAAGAAATTAATACCAACGGAACAAAATCAGTATAAACTAATATTTATTGACGAGCCCCGAATATCTTGTGCTCTCAAGCGAGCTGTACGTGCTTCTATGAGGCTATGACATCATCCGCTTGAATATTTGGTCCAAATGACATCATTGCTTCACGTCCAGCACTGTCGATATTATTATAAAAACAAAACAAAAATTCCTTCTTATAATACTTATACAATTTCTACCTCCTTTGTTGGGTTTTCCTTTTCTAATTATCTATTAGAAAAGCAATACTAGATATCTTCTAGTTACAACCCCCCTTGGGTGTTACATATATTGTAACCAACAGGGAAATTCAGAGGTTAACTCCCTTTAGTGCTTTTCTGATTATCTATTAGAAAAGCAATACTAGATATCTTCTAGTTATAAGTTATAACCACCCTCCTTGGGTGCTACATATATTGAACCAACAGGGAAATACAGAAGATACCCCTTTAGTGTTTTTTCTGATTATCTATTAGAAAAGCAATACTAGATATCTTCTAGTTACAACCACCCCCCATTGGGTGCTACATATCGCTCCGTGTATAGAAAAGTGTCATAACTCAAAAAGTTGCTTTTTTGAGTTAAGTAGTCATAACATTCTCTAAGAGTGTACTCTCTTATATAAAAAAACGACACAAGTGTAGCTCCTACGTTTGCCGCTAGAGGACACTTGTGTCATTTTGGTTTTTGAGAAATGATGTTCTGCTTGTATCTGGAAAAACGTCAGTTAATAGTTAGTCCTTGTGCGTGCATGTAGGTGCTTCTAGGTTTATAAAGAAAATCGTCACAAATCAAGTTGTGCCATCTATAATAAGTTACATTTATCAGGAAGAGTGTCATAATTTGAGTTACGCTACTTTTGATTATAAAGGTAAGTTTCTAATGGTTTATTTTTTGTCATTTAAAACGTCACATTTTAACATGTGACACTTTTTTGCAAGTACTCCTGATATTAGTTGATATTTGAACGGTCTTAATATACAATTGTGACGGTTTTCCAGATTAAATGCATAATTTCTTGTGCATTATTTTGGAATATGTCATTTTTCTGTATCAAAATTGCTATCAATACTAAAGTGTTACATTGTCAATTATGCACGACTTAGATATAATGTAGAGTATTTCTTTAGTTGTCACTGCTCATTGTTTTAGTAAAATGTCAGCAAGAGCCAAATTAATATTGAAGTTGGCTCGAGATAAGGTAGAAAATCAAAAAACAAACAATAATAAATGTTGGAGACCTGTGGCATCACTGAATAATGTGCCCAATCCCGTGGAAACTGACTGTTCTAGCAGTTTGGAAAAGAAATCTACAGCAACCGATATTGTTGTACTATCTAATGAATGCAGTTCCTCAAAATCAGGTGAAAATTCATTGTCATTTGTAAATTTTAATTTATTAATTCAAATGTTTATAATAATTTAGATAGCCCAAAATTAGGTACTTTAAATACCAATACCAATGACGATGACGTAAACATTAATTCAGGTTCAGACTTCTCTGCCGATGATGATATCGCAGATCCAGATTACGCTAGAACACTCGCCAAGGAAAGTTCAGCAGATGAATCTCTGTCTGAACCAGAATCGACCACATCTTTAAACGAATCAACACCAAAGGAACCGATTAAAGAACCAACTGCAAAAACTAGGAAAAGAAAATGTAATAAATCTGACTGGAAAAAGAATGTGGCCAAACGACTAAGAAATAGTGGACAAGGTTATGTGTCTACATCAAAAACAGGTAGCGTTATGAAAGCGAGGGAGATGCAACCACCGTGCAATGAACGTTGCAGATTGAAATGTTATTCCAAATTTAGTGAAGAAAGCCGAAAGCTTATTTTTGATAATTACTGGGCTCTTGGGGATTTGCAAAGGCAAAGAGATTTTTTATCTTCATGTATGATAAGTATTAAACCACGATATCAATATTCTAGAAACCGTACTAAACGTCGCGACAATAATGCATTTTATTTTAATCTTGATAACAACCGGATTCGTGTGTGTAAGACATTGTTTAAGGGAACTCTTGCCATAACAGATAGACCAATACGTACAGTAATTGAAAAACGTACAGCAGGTGTGGCGGGCATGCTTACCAGTGATCTTAGAGGAAAACACGGAAAGCATTCCAAACTAGATGAAGATATTAAAGAAGGTGTTCGTAGGCACATTCGGTCGATTCCTCGTATAGAAAGTCATTATATTAGAGCCCGTTCAAGTCGTGAATATATCGAGAGTGGAAAATCACTTGCAGATCTACATCGGGACTATGTAGAACATTGTAAAAACAATGACCTCCCCTCTGCACACTACCTAATATACAATCGTATTTTTAATGACGAATTCAATATTTCCTTTTTTAAAGCAAAAAGGATCAATGTGAACTTTGCACCTCGTTTACGAATGCAAAAGATTCCGATATCAGTGAAGAATTAAAATCTAAGTATGAACGTCACCTTCATGAAAAAACATTATCCCGTGAAGAGAAAAAGGCCGATAAAGAGAAAATCGGAGAAAATTGTGTTGTTGCTTGTTTTGACTTGCAAGCAGTGCTACCTTGCCCAAAAGGAGAAGTGTCTGTTTATTACTACAAGTCAAAATTAAACGTTTTGAACTTCACTATTTACGAAATGAAGAACAAGGCAACCCAAGATGAATGTCATTGCTACGTCTGGCATGAGGGTGAAGCACAGCGAGGAGCCAATGAAATAGGATCTTGCCTCCTAAAGTTCATAGAAGAAAAAGCCAACCAAAATCGTAGCGGAAAATTAGAATTTATCTTCTTCTCGGACAACTGTGTGGGACAGCAAAAGAATAAGTACATTTTATCTATGTACATGTACGCTGTTAATACGTTTTCTATCAAGTCCATTACTCATAAGTATTTGATAACAGGGCATACCCAAAACGAGGGAGATTCGGCCCACTCTATAATTGAGCGCCAAATCAAGAGATTTGCGAGATCTGCCCCAATTCATGTTCCCAGTCAGTATGTGACTTTGATTAGATCAGCAAAAAAAATAGGCAAACCGTACAAGGTGCAGGAGCTCTGCTATAAAGATTTCGTAGATTTAAAAGATCTTAATGCAAACATTGGAAATATCAATTCCTTTCAGGAAAATGACAAATTGTGTGATGTAAAAATCATAAAAATCGAAAAAATTGATGCATTCAAAGTATTATATAAAACATCCTACTCCCAGATCGAGTTTCAAGAAATGAAATTAAGAACTTCTAGACATAAACGTTCCAGTTCACAGCTTACGCTACAACCCGCCTACCAAACCAAAATAAAACTTGGGAAAAAAAAGAAAGATGACTTACTTGAACTTCTGCGAAAGAACCACATACCACAATGTTACGCCGAATTTTTTGAAAATCTGTAATCTGTTAACAATTTGTACTTTTTAGAAATAAATTTTGTACTTTTGTAATACATCTTTATCAATTTTTTCAACATTCACTAACCAAATATAATCCAAAGTTTTGTTAACGTGCCTGCACATAATCGTTTTTCTTTAGTTAACCTATAAAGAAAAATGTCACATTTCAAAACAGGGGGGGTTTTTAAGGGCTTGTATTATATTTTAGTTAAAATGAACTATACAATATCAAGAGAGATAACCCACTGCAAACATAGCTATTAAATAACTGTCGATTCTATATACCAAGGTTTGATTTTTAACTTTTCCATTAAAGCAAATTTTCAAATGCTTTTACTGAAAACTTTCCAATTTTGAATAGTGTCAGTTTTCTATACACGGAGCGATATATCGTAACCAACAGGGAAATTCCGAGGTTAAATAAATCCCTTTAGTGCTTTTCTGATTATCTATTAGAAAAGCAATACTAGATATCTTCTAGTTACAACCACCCCCTTTGGGTGTTCCATATATTGTAACCAACAGGGAAGTACAGGATTAAGGGCCGGTTGTATCGACGCAGTTCAACTCCTCGTTCAGCTGAACCACGATCAATTGTTATGGATACGATTGTTACAATAATTGTATCCATGACAATTGATCGTGGTTCAGCTGAACTCAGAGTTGAACTACGTCGATACAACTGGCCCTAAATCACCTTAGTGCTTTTCTGATTATCTATTAGCATTGCTATTAGTGAAGCGATGTTAGATACTTTCTAGTTAAAAAAAAAAAAAACTTCCCTATTATATTGCTTAAACATTCTACATTTTCTACCTCCTCTGTTGGATTTTTTGTCTTTTACAATTCTCTATTAGAAAAACAATACTAGATTTCTTCTAGCTAGAAACCCCTCTTGGGTGTTACATATATTGTAACCAAAAGGGCAATACAGAGGTTGAAACCCCTTAGTGCTCAGTAAGTCAAGGCCTCTACCTTTTTATTAGAAAATTGTAGCAATTCGACACTCGTTGTCTGACACAGATATCTTCGGTGGCTACCAGGAACTTGCCTCCTGTAACCCCGTGTTGGTTACGACTGTCCTTTTGTGTTGCGTAATTAGCGACTATTGTGTTTATAGAGGTCATCAACACTCTGGTGGAGACAGCCCACGGTCTCACACACCGCAGTCTGTGGAAATAAACATGGACTCTCTTGAACAAGAGGGACAGTCCAGCCTCCCATTCCCCTTGCTGAACCTTTTAGGAGATAATCCAACTCCAGTCTCCGTCCAAGGAGCAGACCTCCACCAAGATGTTGCTCTGAGATGGGAGGCAATCTTGAAAAAAGGAATGAGCAATGAGGTCAGAAAGGAGTTGCTTGGGAAACACCCTATTCCTGGTAATTGCACACTTATTGGCCCACCAAAGGTCAACCCAGAAGTTGCAACTGTCCTGTCAGAGGGAGCCGCAAAAAGGGCTAAACATCTCTCCAACTTACAAGAGCGACCGGCAGCCAGTCTGTCGGCATTGGGTTCAGCCTTGTCACTTCTCATTGAAAAAAGAGGAGGGGGAGGTGAATCCACCCTACCATTGATTGAATTGCTGGGAGACGCAGCAATGCTCATTGCGGACAACATATATAAAATCTCTTAAGACCGCAGATTTTTTATCCTTTCAGGACTAAACAAAGATCTCAACGAGGCATTTTCATATAGCCTCATTGGAAAATTGTTGTTCGGGACGAATTGGCAGGTCGTGTAAAATCAGAGAAGGACCTAGAAAAGTCTAGTGCCTTATTAATAGGAACCCCTCAGGGGGGAAGAAAGAAGACCGGTTCTTTAAACTTCAGGCGTCCACCTGTACAGAACAGCAGGTTATCAGGTGGACGACAACACACCTCGCCAGAAGGATCGGTTGCCTCTAGTCCCAGTCGAACTAGCACCACCTCGACATTAAACGTGAGTAAATATGCTGGTCAGTTCCAAGTTTTGGGTCAGTTCGATTCCTTTATAAACAACTGGAAGTCCCTGACAACTGATACAGTTGTCTTATCTTGGGTTCAAGGATATTCAATCCCTTTTGCCCGGAAGGTTTACCAAGCGTGTACACCTCCCGAACCAACGTGGTCCAATAAGGAACAACATGACCTACAAGCCAGTATTAACCACCTAATTCAGGTAGGGGCAATATCTCAATGTCTTCCATGAAAAATCAGTTCCTATCAAACATTTGTTTTTTAGTAGGTATCTAAAAAAAAAAGCTAGAAATTTTCTCAGATGCCTCACTATCTGGTTGGGGACTTTACTGCAGTAACCAGAGATCCCATGGCCACTGGAGCCCATCCGAGAAGTCCCTTCATATTAATCACTTGGAATTATTGGCGGTTCTCTCTGGGCTGAGGTGCTTTGCCCAGAACTGCTCTAACTGTGAGATCTTGCTGAGGGTTGACAACACCACTGCCATAGCTTGTATTAACAGAATGGGTAGCACTCAATTTTCAAGTTTAAACAAAATTGCTTGAGCTATTTGGCAGTGGTGCGAACAACGCCACTTTTGGGTGTTTGCTTCATACATTAGTTCAGTGATTAGTTCAGATATTGACCTTTTCGCTAATAGAAATAACACCAAATGTAAGGTTTTTTCCTCTTGGTTTAAAAATCCAGAGGCTTGGAAAGTGGACGCATTCACCTTTCCCTGGGAAAACTTTTTCGTTTATGCTTTTCCCTCATTGTCATAAAAAAATTAGAGAGAACAAGCGACGGGAATCCTAGTCGTACCTTTTTTGATCACGTCAACCCTGGTACCCATTGTTTACATCCCATCTAGTTAAGGATCCAATAATTTTTCAACCATCTGAAATACTGCTTGTTTGTAACAGGACCCCCCACCCGTTATGGAAAAGGCTTACCCTGGCAGTGGCCTTTTTTATAAGTCCAATTGTCAAATTTTGACATCTTAAAAAAATTTCTCACCTTTACAATTAAACAGGGACTCCTTATAGCACGCTCAATACCTTTATATCGGAAATATCCCTGATTATGGGCCCTCAGGTTGATTAAGCTCCCGCCATAAGGCGTTTCTTTAAGGGAATGTTTAACATAAACCCCCCACAGCCAAGGTATAACCAGACGTGGGACTCTCAGGTGGGTATAGGCGACGCACACATTTTAAATTTAGCGCCCCCTGCCAATGACATTGGCATTAACTACAAACAAACAAAGCAGGTTAGCATCAGCTGGTATCAGATAGGAGCACTGTATTTTTTGTAGTATTCGAAGAAATAAAAATGTATTGGAGTGTTAATCGTATTAATAATGGAAATTGAATTGCACTATGGTTTTCAAAGTGTTAAATTCACACATCGATCAGACGCGTCTGAAAAAAAGGCGAAAAATTATTTGCATCTGGTCACGTTGTGAACATAAAGGAGCGAAAACTGGCTGATTTTTCTTTTATAAAAGCAAACGTGATTCGTCAAACAAGTGTCAGTGCAGAACCCTATTCTGTTGAATTACAGGTAAGTTGAATTAAATGCATAATAATAAATAGTTACATTATTTTTCCGCATTTATTATTTTAAGGTTAACAAAAACCGTGAAGTGGTACAGGCAAACTGCACCTGCGTTGTAGGGGAAGCGCACGCTTGTAAACATATAAGTGCAGTTGCTATTTACATTAACAAAGAATGGTCTTCATCCAAACCAAGTGAAGTAAATAGCTGGAAAGGTGCAGTGGCAAATACCAAGAAAGCTGCACAAACAAAATATTCAAAGGGCAGAAGATTGGCACAATTGTTTCCACCTCGCCAAAACAAGAGAATTTTTGAGCCAGTAGACCTGCCTCATAGTGCAGATATTCCCAACAATGCATTACAAGTGATATTAATTTCTAAGGAAAAAAAGGATGCAGAAAAAGAAATGGAAGTGTGCACAGAGGACAGGTTGTATCAGTTAAAGTTCGATGATGACCAATATTATCAAGGTCCAGCAATTTTCATAATTTCCCTTGGTACCTATTCCTATTTTGTATTAATCATGTTTCTGTTCATTTTCTGCCCAGTAATTTGGAGATACATGCTGCAAAAAGGATTCTATTACAACATATACTTGACCAACAAAAAACTTTATCAAGATATATTTTGCCTGAGCAATCTGAAGATGAGGAACTATTTCTGCATGAATGCTGCAAACAGAGCTTCAATAAAGTTTACATATGTGATGCCATTGCGGTATGTGAGAAAACCATGATAAATAAATATCTGTGGCATAAAGAACGCAAATATAGGATTACTGCTTCAAGGTAACATTAACTTATTCAAATAAGTAATAAATCAACAATTAATGTTACCATGTTTATTGTAGATGTTATGAATTATTTACCTATGGCGAAAAAACAAAAAAAAGTGATGCAGAATGGGAAATAAAATTGATCAAGTACATTACCCGAAAACCATTTACAAATGCTGCTGTTCAACATGGACTGCATTTTGAAAGTCAAGCGAGACAAGATTATGAACAATTTCAAGATGTGAAAGTTTTACAATTAGGGTTGGTAGTTTATGAAGAGAGACCGTGGTTGGCTGCATCTCCAGGTGGAATCGTTTTAACAAAAGATAGTACAGCTCATAAACTACTAGAAATTAAGTGTCCTTTACGAGGTGAGATTTTATTTATTATTGAAAAATTTGCTTCAAGGCTTAGTACATTATAGGTAAATCCGAGACGGCTGCAGAAGTAACTAAGGAATGCCCTTATGTGAAAAAGGTCAATGGTACTACCTTAATGCTGAAAGAAAATCACATGTACTATGCTCAAGTGCAACTAAATTTATTTTTACTAGGGCTGAATCAATGTGATTTTATGATTTACTGCCTATTCGATCGATCATTCGAGATAATATTTGTAGAAAAGGACATTACGTTCTTCAAGAAAATGATGTTTAAACTGAATAATGTTTTTTATTCCAAAATGTTACATTTAATTTGCAGTATTGATAAAAATAATATGTAAAAAATTATAAAATATAACTAAGCATCAAGTTTTAATATGTTATTATATTGTTTTAATTTAACTACCTACTGAAAAAATGGTAAAGAAGGGCCTGCTTATGATTTTTCGTTTATAATTGGAGGTTGCAAATTTGCCAACACAGAGCACATAAAAACTATGTCATCAATACCACGTAAAAGTTCATTTGTAAAATTATGTAAAATACCATGTATTTTGACTCTTTGAATTGCCCTTTCAACGTGTATTCTAACACTCGCTACACTGTATGTTCTTTCAACTTCTTCTTCAGTTAAACGACCGTCGTGTAAAAATGGAGGCATCACAATAATAACATCTTCACATTTCACCCCAGGGAAGCCCTTGTCAGCAAGTACTAAATCCCCTTGTTCTAGCAACTCCAGTAGACCACAATCATTTGTGATAAAACTATCACTTGCACGCCCACCATAACAATCTGATACAAATGATACATATCCACTTGGTGTAATGCCAATAAGAAATTTGGCAGTAAATGTCCCTTTGTAATGTGAAAAGGTGAAAATTCTGTTGTCAATACTACTGGGCTGTTGTATCTTAATTTCTGTACAATCAATTATAACCCTGCAATTAGGGTAGTTCATTTTAAAAGCTTTAGGCATGCAGTTCAAAACTACTTCTCGTGAAGGCCAAAAAATAAGTCTTTTCCCTTTTTGAGTCAGTTCTTCTAGTATTTTAACAAAAATGCGTTGAACGGTCATTCTATTAACAGCAAATAGTACTCCTAAGGCAGAGTAGGAAATTCCTAAGTACATTTTCATCAAGAACAAAAAGAGTTTGTCTCTCAAATTAATCTTCTCATTTCCATGCGGCTTGATCTCTAACAATGATAAAAGAAAATTAAAAACATTGAAGTGCACACCCGTTAAATGAAGAAGTTGATCATCTGAAGTAACTGATCTAGTCCCATGGAATCCTGTACAAACTTCCTCTGCAGTGTCTGGCCCAACACAAACATCAGCATAGTGGTTGAAACTTTTGCCTCGGGGTATATTACAAAATGTTGACACCTCACAATTTGACTTATGTTCACATTCAAAGAATAAACTCTGGTCTTGTTCATTGCCTACTAAATTAACTTGAACACAAAAATCATTTGTACCGCAGGGCTTTAGAGATGGTTCAGGATTAGTTTCCATAGTCATGGGCTCATCTGAGGCAAGTAGCAAACCCTTGTTTCGAGTATTTCGTTTTAGAAGCCTCTTATATCTACTAACTTTGTTGTTCGGATCGATATTATCAATATTTGCATAAACCTAAAAAACAAGAAATACATTTCACCAATCAATGTTGTAAGTTGTGACAATCACAAATACCTTAGGAAATATAGTCGGGACGTATGAGGGGTTCCTTGGATCGTTTGATTTTGCATTGCCAATAAAATTCTGACTACAAATTCGTGAATGTCCCTTGGGTTCCCAAGTTCCACCGCTCCGTGTGTCTGTCCTGTTTAATTTTCCTTTGAGGTTAGGAACATATTTCAATATTATATTATTTTCTTACCGTTTAACTGCAATGATCCAACGTATACGACGTTCTCTTTCATGCGGTCTTGCAGGGAAACTATAAAACTTCACCAACCGGTCAGTATTTGCGTAGTTATTGTGACATCCAACTACACAACAATTAGTTGTACTAGCACGGTACTTGGGGTTTACTCTTGCTGGATTCATTTTCTCGTAAATAATATCATCAAGACATAAATACTCTTTTTGAACTACTTTTTAATAGTTTTTCCTTCGTTTAAAAACGTTAAAAACGCAAAAACACAAGTGTTGGTTAGTAAATATAACGAAAACAATGTAGTATTTATATGCAGAAACTTGGTTTATAATCGTTTGGTGGCGCTGTTGCTGTTTGTGTGCGCAGCCTATAGAACACCTATCCAGTCTGGGAGACAACCATAACCTATCCTTGGAAGTTATTACAAGCAAATTAGCTTGCCCTTTAGCATTAACGTCGGCACATAGAATGCAAACGTTGGCAGCCATAGATATAAATAATATAAGACAGAATCAGGATGGACTGAAGATTTTAATACCCAATAGAATCAAAACTTCAGGCCTAAATAAAAAACAACCCATCCCGATACTACCTTATTTTAGGAAAATCCAACAATTTGTGTAGTAACAACCTTACAACGTTACCTCAAACGAACAGCCACCAACAGAGGAAATATTATGAAATTATTCATCACGTATAAAAAAAAAACCATACAGCTCAGCGTCTACACAGACTATTAGCCGCTGGATCAAGTCTATGATACAAAACAGTGGCGTGGATACCACCATGTTCTCCTCCTACAGCACCAGGCACGCCGCCACATCTGCAGCAAAGCGTAAGGGCATTAGTATTGATCAGAACAGCCGGCTGGTCGGAAAAATCTCAAGTGTTAGCCCAGTTTTACGATAGACCAGTC
The DNA here is from genome assembly GCA_963082805.1 of Hemicrepidius hirtus. Lineage (NCBI taxonomy): Eukaryota > Metazoa > Arthropoda > Insecta > Coleoptera > Elateridae > Hemicrepidius > Hemicrepidius hirtus. The sequence continues at coordinate 14,733,180 of OY720161.1, forward strand.
TCAGGCGAAGTTGCTTTTGCAAGTGCCATTTAAAAAAGTAATTAGGTAATAGGTACCTACTATACCTATACCATGATTTGATACTGGCGTATCTCTGTCGCAACTTCATAGAACTTTAAACATCTACATGTATAATCTATGAAGGACAAGGCGCGAAATATAATTATACAATCAAACGAACTTACCTGTGAAGTTCGATTGTAATTATATGAGCGCCTTGTCCGGATAGGACAGCAGTGCATCTACGGGGTGCAGTAGGGCAGAGAAGTGCCAGAATTAAAACTCAAGCATTAATTCCCTTGATCATCCAGGGGTGTAAATTATATGTGCGAGTCCTGATCGTTGGTAACCTCATCAAGCCAATCATTTTGGGATCCGATTGGTTGAAGCAGCACGATGCGATCATCAATTATGAACAACAATGCTTGCAATTAACCGAAGGCCACCGCAGCTTGACAGTTCCCTTTAAAAATCTGGCCAAGCCAAGCCCGTCATGTAAGACCCCTGCCTCGTGAGAATAATAGTTCTAGCCTAATCCTAAGCCAGGAACCTGAAGAAGCTTTGAGAGCTAAGGTAGCCGCGACCCTACTAACAGCCGACCAACAGAACCAGTTGCTGGACCTTCTCATGGAATACCAACCCAGCTTCTCCTCGACGCCTGGGCTCACGCACCTCTATCAACATAAAATTCTGATGAAGGACGAAACTCCGTTTGTTCGGCGTTCCTACCCGGTACCATTTCGCTTACGCCCAGCAGTGGAAGATACCATTAAGGAAATGCTCCGGTTGGGGGTCATTAAGCGCGAGGCGTCCCCCTACTCCAGTCCACTAACAGTGGTTAGAAAAAAAGATGATAGCGTTAGGATTTGCTTGGATGCTAGGTATTTGAACGCTAATATGGTTTCTGACTGTGAAGGGCCTCCTGCTGCTGAAGAACTCTTGCAAAGATTCCATAACGTGAAGTACATGACCTCGCTAGACCTACGTTCTTCCTACTGGCAAATCCCTTTACATCCCGATAGCCGCTTACACCGCGTTTTTTATAATGGTAGGAGTTGTAATTACTACCGCCGATTTTTCGATAAGTACAGTGAGAGCACGCGAGCTTTGACGGCCCTACTCAAGAAAGAGGTTAAGTGGAAATGGGGGAGCGAGGAACAAAGAGCTTTTGAGAAAATTAAACAACTTTTTCTCGACACTGTTATGCTGATCCACCCCCGTCCTGGGAAACCTTTTTATCTACACACTGACAGCTCCGCTTACGGATTAGGGGCCGAACTGTGCTAGAAACAAATGGCCAAAAGGGCGTAGTAGCATTTGCAAGCCGGTCGCTTACTGGGGCTGAGCTGAATTATACCGTCACCGAGAAGGAATTATTAGCCGTCATCTTCGCGTTAAACAAATTCAGAACGTTTGTCCAGGGTACCCGGTTAATTATTCGCACCGACCATCAAGCTCTGAAATTCCTGAATCAATGTAAGCTGTTAAGCGAACGCTTAACTCGGTGGGTCCTAACCTTAGAACAATACGACTACGAAATTCAATTAATAAGAGGGAAAGATAACATCGCCGCTGACGTACTTTCCCGCTACCCCGCCGATGGGGGAGTGGCGGGTCCTTACCGCTACGAAGACCCAGTGATAGCCGCCTTTGCTGTTACCAGTTTTCCCCAACTACGAAGACGACTACAAAATCTCCCACACTTACTGGAACAAGATGAGTTCCTACAGCAAATCCTAATAGCTAAGAGGGATCCTGCCAGGGTACTCCCACAACCAATAGCGAGGGTGCTTCCCACTTACACCCTCCACAAGGGTATCCTTGTCTATGAAGACGCCAGCCCTCCGACTCCCCGGGTAATCGTTCCTCAAGGCTTGGTGGAAGAAATAGCGAAACAGCACCATCTCGAATTTGGCCATTTTGGTCCCGCTAAAATTCAGAGTATAATTAAGAAGCATTTTTATTTGAAGGGGATGAATCGAAGCATACGGCAGATCATTTTCGCTAGTATCATAATAAGGCCTGTTCGAGCACACTACCCCCCATAAGAAATACATGTAAACCGAAAAGGGGTAGTTTGTCATATCCACTTCCGGTCTAGCCATCCACGTGTATGGGGTACCGCCCCCGCAATATAGGCAACCCTCCGATCATACGCCCACGCAATCGATCAATCACCTCCGATCAATACCACCCCCCACCCCCGATCGCCCCCCACCCCCGCAATATAGGTAACCCCCGACCTCGCCGGCCCGCGCCCGATCACCCCCGACCGCCCCCGCCCGCCCGCGCCGCCCGCCCGCACCCACTGCAATCACTTCCGGTCGCAGAATAGAAGACCTAATCAGTAACCGCAAATTTCCTGTAGCAGAATAGTGCAGAATTGAAGACCGTTAGGGTGACGATTAATCAATAACCGCAAATTTCCGGTAGCAGAATCAATGACCGTTACAAAAACAGCTTTGGATGGGTATAAATTCAGAGATTTAATACATATCAAGTTAAGTTTCTTCTCACCGTTCATCCAGAAAGTAAGAGTAAGTATATTTTATGATTACTATTTTGTAATTACTATTTTTTATGTTATATATGTAAGTAAATTTAATTATTTTCAGTGGAATTTTTTATCCCAGCAAAGAAGTCCCGGGTCGAGCCGGAACAGCCCACTCTTGAAGAGTCTTTAAAAGCAGAACATTACTTAGTATACGAAACATCATATTGGTTAAATAAATCGTGTACAAAATATGTTGCAACGGGATACAGCCCTGCCCGAAATTGGGTTCCTGTGGTGAAGATTACTGCCCCGAAATGTGTTGGAATCACTTTAAACACCAAGGAATATCAATTTATTAGATCAAATAAAGATTTGATTGAAAAGTTCTTTGCCGGACAGGATTTTAGTTCCATAAAGTATGAAAACATTCAAATCGAGTTCATACTTTTCAAGGAAGTGCGCGTGATAAAAATTTCAAATCAATGTTTTAATTTTATGTTGGGTGAGCATACTGTGCAAGAATTACAAAATTTTGATGACGCAATTAAATGCCGTCTTAAAAATTTACATTTCAATGATTTTACTGCATATTATCAGAATATGCTACGTGGATCTATTAAAATGCAAGGGGATCTTTTTGATAATCTTAAATATTTAAACAACCCCGAGGTTAATGATTCCAATGAAAACGCTTATACATTAATTGAAGCTACTAAACTCTATCCCGCGATAATCAAAAACGATTTAGAATGCATGGACATATAAATAATATCATTAGATTTAAGAAACAGCTTGAAAGAGAAACTAAAATTAATTCAAATATTTTAAAAGCTTATTTACGTCTTTGTAGTATGCATGATAAAATAAAATTTGAGATAACGCTTAATTTTGTAATTTTAAAGATGAGCCAATTAAAAATAGAGTAAGATTTTAAATGTAATGAGATTTAAAAATAAAAAATGAATTAAAACTGATAAGTGTTTTTGGTGTCTTAAAAGGAAACTGATAAAGGCTTAATCGCCTATGTGGTTAGGAGGAAATTGATAAAGTACCACACGCGTGCTAAATATTTTAATTCAAAAAATTCCTTAAACGATAATATCAGGAAATAGGCTGGGCTTATATCTATATAACAGGTGTAAAATTTGCAAAATTTTTAAAACATGACTGAAGTTGAATTATTAATAATACTGTCAGTAACCGATATATCGAAATTTAAATTTAGTAATAAAAGTTGTAGTAATAAATTTTATACTTTCAATCGAAATAATAAAGAATTGAGTTTATACTATAAATATAATTTCCAAGAATATTATTTCCAATAATATATAAAACCATTACAGTAAAAAATTGGAATTATCGTGATGGTGATTTAATTCAATTAAAGGTGTTGGATGTTAAAACTAACAAGTTCTTTATTGTGGTAAATATATACGACCCATACGAGTGGACCTTTTTACAAAGGTGTTCACACTGCGGGTTTCAAGGCTGTCCTTTGGGCTATAATTACTGCGAAATCGCAGTTAAAGGGAATTATCTTCAAATATTAACACAATGTAAGTATAACAATATGTTCTTTTGTATTATTTTGTATTCAACGTTTATTATTAGTATGAATAGACGAATTATATTCCCTATCAGGTTTATTGGAGCCAATAATCTTGAACTAATTCGTTATTATTATTCGGGTGATGATATTGAAGCTGACTTTCATATGGTTAATATGGAAAATCACAGTAAAAGTGTTATCTTGAAGATGCCACGCCCTGGACTAGAAGAAATATTAATATGCGACATTGAGTGTTATGATGAAACAATTCAGTTCGTGTTTTCTCATACACATTTTTTAAGAAAAACTTATACAGCTTACGCTGATGAATGCTTATATAATTGTACCAGATTTTTAAAAAGTAAAATTTACTACATTTAGGAATAAAACAAAGTAATTTTTTTATTGCTTATATGTTGGTTACTGATAGTATTATTAATAATTCACTAAAAGAAATGTAATTTTTTTTATTGCTTATATTATTTGCTGTAAGAGGTATTATAGCTGGTAATAAAAGAAATGTAATTTTTATATATATTTTTATTATAAAAAACTACTAACTAAAAACTACTAACTAAAAAACTACTAAAAACTACCTAAAAAATTTTCATTCTGAAAAATAGAAAAAAATGTATTAGATTATGTTTATTAAAGAAATATAAAAACTTACGACTTTATTCAACTAGGACTCGCTGAAAAAATAAAAGGTAATTGGTGTTTGTTAAATGATAAAAAATTAAAAAACTTACAGTCATGAAGTAGACGCCCTCATGGAGGGCGTCTTTATAGATTTGGCAGGACCATCCCTGCCACTGAAAACTGGCTATTACGGGGCATGGCCATGATGCTCCCCCAGGCGGCACCGACACCACCAACAAACACACCTGGGTAGGGTCCTAACATTTTCTCTTAAAATACATGTAAATAAAATAATAAATTACTTACGGTCTCCGGAGGCAAAATCCCCCGCAACAGGCTTACGCCTATTTGACTAAGTATTTCTATAAAAATTATATATTAATAAAAAAATTAAAATAACTTTCTTTAAAGACTTACGGTCTGAACTCATTTTAACTTTTTGATAATTTTAGGCAGAATGAAATCTATATATACTTACCAAAACCACAAAGGAAATCATGTGATATTTGAATAAAACACGTATCTTTATCACTTTTAGCCCCCAATTTATTGGGGTGCTAAAGGTGATAAAGGCAAACATCTTACTCCAATGAATTAACACCCATAACTAATTTACATCACTGTACTTAAAAGAATTCCATGAAAATATTAAGATAAATTATCTCAATTCAGAGAATTACATCAGGAAATAAAAAACATGATTCTAAAACATTTTTTTATTGAATGTAGTATAGAAAATACATTAGAATTATAATTTCTAAAATATTTACCTCTAATCTAACTGTTAAATTAATAATAATAAATGTTTTTTTCAAAAAATTAAAAAGCATTTTTTCCTATAATATATAATTGATACAGAGAGGAAGTGGTTATCAAATTATGTTACCGCTATTATTACAATATTATTATGATAAATATGTTCTTATATGCCCTTCAATGGAGCACCTACATATAGGACATTTTGATAGACGCATTATACATGGGGCACATACACAAAAATGTCCACAAGGACTTAATGTTAATGTAACCGAATTTATTAAGCACACTTTACATAAAAACGTATTATCTGTTATTTCCTGTGATGTCTGATGCACTGATTCCAATTGATTTTCCTGGGGTGGGCATTCGCGTTCAGGATAGCTATTTGGTCTATACTCAATATAATTATCCAACAATGGACAATCAGGATTCCAACGGAAATGATCTCCTATAGGGGTATCACCTACTACCCAATTGCGTAGTATAATTCCACAAAACGCACATTTAACAACATCTTGCATACCCATATAATAGAATCCTGCTTTAGCCAAATCACTTGGGTTAATGAACTTGCAGGGCCAATTTTTAATGGAATTAACCCGGTGTGTTTCAAGCTGCATATCCATGGTGACTGACGGTTCTATGAAGTTGATATTTATACTTATCCACCCCCACTAAACACCATTTTTTATTTCATTGTATATAAATACGACATTAGTTAGAGCGCCTACATATAGGACATTAAACATTTACGCTTTATACATGGGACACATACACAAAAATGTCCACAAGGACTTAATGTTAATGTAACCGAATTTATTAAGCACACTTTACATAAAAACTTAATATCTGTTATTTCCTGTGATGACTGATGCACTGATTCCAATTGATTTTCCTGGGGTGGGCATTCGCGTGCAGGATAGCTATTTGGCCTGTGTGTTTCAAGCTGCATATCCATGATGACACTGAAGGTTCTATGAAGTTGATATTTGTACTTATCCACCCCCACTAAACACTATTTTTTATTTCATTGTATATAAATACGGCATTAGTTATAGCGCATGAGCATACATTTAAATGATGATTAAAGCATTTAGGCTGGCTAGGTTTAAGTTTGAATTTCGTTTCCTCAATAGAATGAACTTTACCACCCAGAAATTTTTTTAAGTAATTACATTTTTCAAGACCCATACAATATACTAGATCGGTATTAGCAGTATGACGTTGTAAAATTTCAGGTAAATCGATAAGATCAGTGTATCCACTATCCCAAAGCAAACCATGAAGATTTTTTTCCACCCAGGTGGCTTGACGTTGTACATCCTTGTTAAGATAATGAAACGGAAATGGTGGTTTAAACAGATAATGTGCTAAGCGCGTGCCATTGTATATCGCCAGTTCCTTAACAGTAAATTGCGGTGTATAGAATGCTTGAAGATCAATTATAATCATGATTACAGGATTTGCACTAGGCCTTGGAAGGGTTCGTACTCGAGGAAGGTATCATGCATAATGGCGCAATACGCGATAGTATCAGCAATAAAACTATTGTTTGATTCAATTTCTAATTTTATCGCAAGCAATGAATTTTGTATGCTTTCATTCTGCTTGGCACAGTTAATGACGAATACCGGACATTCTTTAAATTGCTTGAAATCGAATATCGGCTCTGATACATTTTTATTCATATATTTTTGTTGAAAACTAATGTATTCTTCATAAGCTAGCATATATTTATTTTTTGAGAAATCATTATGCTGATGTTCAAACGGATATCGATTTGAATTGATGTATGCCGTAATGTCAGTAATGTTAACATGATCAAATTGGTTTGCTTTATTTTCTTTCTTATTACGTCTAGCAGTTTGAAAACCAATGAAAATCCATCTAGGTCTGCGCACGCCTGATATTGAAACAAACTTACTCCATGAAAACCTATTTTAATAGGTTTGTGTTGATTTATAAAATTATAAATATCCAATTTGGCTACGTCACTAGGTGTGATATGTGGAACTTTCCATTGAATTTTTGTTATCTTGATATTAACCTCTGTCTGTCCTGCATAACAATCTACATCAGATTTTGATCGAATTAAAATTAATTCCTGTCTCATATTAATTATATCTCGACGGTATGAAGAGGCAAAACCTAGCACGTGATAACGGAATAATGGCACAGAAAGTTTTCAAATCATGATCGATCTGAGTACCTGAATTGACAGGATCCCATCCTGCACAACTCAAACTTTTAGATTCACTTGGTGAATACTTCGGAATTCCGATAAGGGAGGCTGTTATTCCGGGAGACCTACATAAGTCTATTATAGTATCGCCTAGTTGATATCGTATTTCTTCAAACAAGAATAGTGGTGCATTTCCTGTTAATTCAAAATCTTTAGCGACATCTTTCTTTGTTAACGTTCCTTCAATGTATATTTTACTGTTATAAGTAGCAGTAATTAGCTCGGCCTTATCAATGATAAGACGTATTTCATCAGAATTATCAAACGCATTTACAGTATACAGGTGGTAAGTTCGGGTAGAAGCGTCAATTACTAAATCAGTATAAGATACTTCGGTGAATATATTTTTTAGGGATTGTTCTTCCTCCATGATTAATAACCTTTAGTCCTATTGATTCTAAAAAGTACACTTCTTCAGCTGTTAACCTACCAGCTTTCACAGGATTAATGGTTCCGGGATTGAATGTTACAGAGCTTTTATAGTAGTGGTTGTTTAGCCCCATGTTTGAGCTCTAAACGTATGGTAACGGCTTCAGATCCGAAATCAATAAGGGTACCTGTTTGATCGACCAATCTCAAGGTTAAATTGTCAATACTATGAACGTTAACTGGGAGATATATTATAGTAGTGGGTTCTTTAATAAGTCTAAACCCGGGGGCTACACTAATATCAAATTCAAAAATTGTATGTGAGAGTACACTGTTCCGATATGCTCCTGTAGTAATATTACATTCAACATGGATATTCGTGGACTTAATGATCTGAACATCCAAATCAGACTCATGTACACCTGGCTCTAGTATTTGCGGGGAGAAACCTAGCATACGTCCTATATTACCGGGTTGCGTGAAGTCAATGGCAAATTCGGAGGTTATTTCACACTTTAAGGTATTATTGTTTGCTATTAACTCGAAATGCTCTTTATCGTTAGTAATTTCAGATTTAATATAATCACTTATTTCAGTTATTTCATATGACCCTGTAGGTATCGTAATTTTCTGATTATTATAGTAAAAAAGATTATTTCCCTCGAATATGTTTCTGATTGAATTACATCCGTAAAACCCTACCAACCCTAAGGTGTAATTATATTCGTCACGTAATTCTATAGGAGGGAAGTACTCTACTGATAGAATATTTCCGACACCCGTCAAGGTCAACGTTTGAGACATGATTAAAGATAACACGTCAAACCACAATATTTATTTATTTTTTATAAAGAAATCTTAAACATAAGAATCCACATATAGGCGTGTTAAACTTCTGTTCACGTTCGTAATTATATTTAATGGTATATCCTCGAAAATATTTTAAGACCTCTAAGGGGGGTCTAAGATCACCATAACTATCGTAATACATAACCTCAGAACCCCGTTTCTTCCATGCGCACCAATGCGATCCCTTACCAAAACTATCATCCAAATTTATGATGGTGCTTTCATTAAATTTAGGGGTAGTTGGTAGCGTATTCCTCATATACACACCTCTAAAATAGGGAACGTCTTTAGCAAATTTTATCAACTCAACATCAGTCAGGGGTCTCCGAGGCACTCTTATTGGTTTTTTGAATACGGTTTCAAATATAATGCACTTCCAGTTTTATAGGGACGTAGGTATAGGGCATTACCCTTTTTCCCTAGAGCGATTGATTCCATAGTTTTATTATGGCGAGAGTTTTCTTGTAGCTGTTTGTTAGCATCTTTAGCGCTGTTCACCGCTTTAACAATCCCCGAAGCCCCTCCTGCTAGTGCCCCTGCAGCACTGAGTCCGGCAAACAAAGGAATCAAGAATGGTAAAATTCCTCCTTGTTTTGGTACCGGAATTATTCTAGGAACTTTAACATGCTTTTTTCCACCAATCTCTTTAATTATTCGTTTAGCCGCAACTAGAGCCGTTTTAGCTACATCATTCATAGGGATATGAGGTTCCACTGTTTTAATAGCGTTGGCTATGCCTGATAAAAATCCTCCTTTAAATGCTAGCTTCTTCTTTTTCATAGATTTTTTAGATTTTTTTGTTTTAATCCCCATACCAATCTTCCTTTTAGCCTTCATTGTATTCGTTACAGCCCAAGCTGATATCCTTTCTCCAATGCCTGCGTCTTTAGAAGTTGCCCGTTCCCAAGCACGTTCCTGTAATATTTCGTCAGCTTTATGTCTACCTTCGATATCTTTATGCTTGGAGTAAGCTATATCGTGGTTTTTGCATGCAACGTCTAAAGGATTAATTCCTGGATCACCTCTTGCAAGCCTTTTATCTAATTTCGTTCCGGGACCGCAGTACTGATATTGTGGGATATGAAGCTCTACAGGGAGCTTATTTATTAGAGAATTTACGAACCCTCTCCCGTCGCGTGTTACAGGCATTTTGTTTGTGGACGATTGTGATTCCTGTATATATAGGGAAACCCGCCCTAGAATGAATGACATGATGAAGTTCCTTAGACAGAGAGACTCACTAAAAGTGAGCAATCATGATTTTGATCGTAAATTATATAAAAAACATGGTTCTTTATTACCAGGATCCATAAGAGGTATTATAGCTGGTAGCTCTAACTCAGGTAAAACAAATATTATGATAAGTCTACTAGAAGAACCTCATGGATTAAAATTTGAAAATGTATACGTTTATGGTAAAAGTCTTGAACAAGAAAAGTATAAATATTTAGAGGAGATTTTAAAACCTATTAAAGGTCTGGGGTATTATACTTACACAGGTGAAGTAATTTCTCCTAATGAAGCAAAACCGGATTCAATAATGATATTCGATGACATTATTTGTGGTAACCAGGATTCTGTGCGTGAATATTTTTGTTTAGGCAGGCATAAATCAGTAGACTGCTTCTATCTAAGTCAAACTTATTCCAAGATACCTAAACAGTTAATACGGGATAATGCTAATTTTATTATATTGTTTAAACAAGATGTATTGAATTTAAAACATGTCTATGACGATCATGTCGGAACGGATATGTCTTTCGAAGAATTCAAAACCTTATGTGCCGAATGTTGGAAAGAAAAATACGGATTTATTGTTATAGATACTGATTCTAATATTAATCTGGGTAGATATCGTAAGGGGTTTGATTGTTATATAAGCATATAAACAGTACCGAGCAGTTCAAAAGCAGTTCAAGAGCGGTTCAAAGCGGTTCAAAGCGGTTCAAGAGCAGTTCAAAGCAGTTCAAAAGCAGTTCAAAGCAGTTCAAAAGCAGTTCAAGAGCGGTTCAAAGCGGTTCAAGAGCAGTTCAAAGCAGTTCAAAAGCAGTTCAAAGCAGTTCAAAAGCAGTTCAAGAGCGGTTCAAAGCGGTTCAAGAGCAGTACAAGAACAGTTCAAGAGCAGTTCAAAGCGGTTCAAGAGCAGTACAAGAGCAGTTCAGAACAGTTCAAGAGCAGTTCAAAAACAGTTCAAAAAGCAGTTCAAGATGGATGAATCAGATATAGAGTTAAAGAAAAAAATCATTCAGGCACGCAAGTCGATAAAGCATAAGTATGCCGAATTAAGAAAAAGTAAATTGGCTACTAGAAGATTTATCGAAGAAACATATAAACCAATAGTTAAACCTTTAAAAAAACTTGCCGATCCAAAGCCTCCAGAGCCTAAAGTTGAACCCCCTAAAATTGAACATAAAATTGAACCTAAGGCAGGGCCATCCAATATTACAATAAGTCGAGATGATAATGAGGTGTCATCAGATGAGGATAATTATTATGATGATGAAGGCCCCTTAACAACTAAATATATTAAGATGCTTATTGATGATACAACAAATAAAATGGATACTCAGTATGGTATACATGCACATGATGATGGGGGTTGGAAAATAGGTAATTCACCTATTGAATTTAATTCAGATACCATTATTATTAATGACCGTGAATTTGCTGGAACTGAGGGTCTCTATGAATTATTATTTATGAAAAACCCTAAAGATTATAATAGCGATGATTTGGATCAGTATAAAAAAATAATAATGCTAACCAGCGCTCATAAGAAAGGATATGATCCATCAAAACAAATTACCGGTAATAAAAGTAATAAATATAAAAAAATTATCTCGCCCATGTTTAAGATTGTTGGTAGTGGATTAACTAAACAAGTTCTACCTACTGAATATGTATACTGGGATAATCCCTCGGAATTAGTGCAGCGTTTAAGACTATTGTATGCATCAAAACTAGCTGGTAATACGGCTCATGAAAATGAAATTTTGAATATTATTGAAGAACTTCGGGAAGCTAAAATTATTGCTTAAGTATAGTGGGTATCCTTGGTGAGACGTCAGTATCAAAATGAGTATTGATAAGTTCGGTCGCAGCGCGGGCATTTCTAAAGAGGGTCGTAGAGGTGAAACTGGATTGGGATTCAAATTAACTAATGAAGGTCATTATGATATGCAAAATAAAAGAATAACAAATTTATCTGATGCCATTCATGATTCTGATTGCGTCACCAAACGAAGTACGCTCACTCTAAATGAAGATTATTTTGATGCAGGAGATAAACGTATTGCATTCCTTTCCAACCCTAAAGATCCCTACGACTCATTAACTTTAAACTATTATTTATCAACAAAGTATAATTGCGATAATAAACAGTTGAAAAATTTAGCGGATCCCATTGATGAATATGACGCATCAAATAAAAATTATGTTAATTCAGAACTCAAACCTATTCAAGAGAAATTAAATACGGAAGTCGGGCGAATGAATAATGAAATAAGATTTTTACAGAATACTATAAAAAATATTAAAAAAGATTTAGTTGTTAAACAGACAAACCTAGGTGGCGCTCAAGTAGCAATACAGAATAAAATAGAAGAACTTACTAGTGCTTTTCAATTGGAATTAAATCAGTTGGATACTACGATTCAGAATCAAATCAATAGCCAATTAACTAATTTGTTTGGAGACTTGAACTTTCTGTATCTACAATTAAAACTAGAAAGACCTTCACAACAGCCTCATGTCTAAAAGGGGTATCGTAAACGAGCTTCATAGGTCCGCCAGAAAAAAATTTCCAAGGAAACATATAATTATTAAAGGATTCGATGATTTATGGCAGTCGGATCTAGCAGAGTTTATTCCCTATGCTAGGTATAATAAAGGATATAAATACATATTGTTTGTAATAGATTGCTACTCAAAATTTTTATGGGTTCGAGCTTTAAAATCAAAAAATGGCATTGAAGTTACGAAGGCTATGAAATCAATCTTGCAAGAGGGTCGTGCCCCTAAATATCTTAATACCGATCAAGGAACCGAATTTTACAATAAGCATCATTCTAACTTAATGAAAAACTATGGGATACATCACTACAGCACATACTCCCCCATTAAGGCTGCGATAGTGGAGCGGGTTATTCGTACCATCAAAAACGCTCTTTATAAAGAATTTAGTTTCCGTTCCCAATACAAGTGGATTGATATTATTCAGGATGTAATTAAAAAATATAATCATCGTCAACATCATACCATAGGTATGAAGCCTGCTGATGTAACTTCTAGCAATAAACTAAGTGTATACGATCAAATCAAAATGATGGGTAAACAAAAATTTGGTTTGGGCGATTACGTGAGAATTTCCAAGTTCAAATCTGTTTTTGCTAAAGGATATACCCCCAACTGGAGTGCTGAAGTATTTAAGATCATTAAAGTTGTAGTCGGCACTCCTGTAACTTACCTGCTTGAAGATTTTAAAGGACAACCTATATCAGGACAGTTTTATACTGAAGAACTACAGAAAACAAAGTACCCCGATGTTTTTCTTGTTGAAAAAGTATTGCGAAAGCAAGGTGATCAACTGTATGTGCGCTGGTTAGGATACGACAAATCTCATGATCAATGGATACCTAAGAGCTCAATAGAAAAAAATTAATTATATTTCCACCTGTAATACAGATTTTTTAAATAAAAAAAGTACTAAATTTATAATCATGTTTTATTTAATTCATTATAGAATAATGCCCCCACGGTAAAGTATCACTACAATTAGGTATAATATATCGCTTATTATCTAAAGGACTTAGCCCCAATTGCACCGGTTACACTTACATATAAGCGTCGCTTAAAAGATTATTTCCCATTGATACAAATTGTTACAAGAATTGTGTCCATGGCAATTGATTTTTTAAGCCACGCTTATTATTTAAGTGTAACCGGTGCAGTTGGGCCTTAATGCTATCTTATTCTGAGTCATGGTATATAACTTATGATGAATTGACCTAATACTATTTTGTTTAACTAACATTTCCTGTCCAGTAAACAAACATTTCATATAATCATTAAAAGTAATACTTTGTTTCACTACATAACCTTTAACACCCTTTGCTTTTTTAACAGAGTCCTTCCCTTCAACACGAATACTATACATTTTAGATCTAAGTCCAATGAATTCAGTCATAACTTTACCATTATTCTCATCCTTCATAAGACCTGGGATTTTTTTATTTACAAGGGGAATTCCGTATGGATTATCTAGTTCATAATCACTCGTATCGAATCTATTAATATCGTCTTTAATACACTCATAAATGTTATCACACCGCACTTCATAAATTAAACTGTCTGTATCGGTGTACATCACTTTACACTTATCCTTATATTTAGGCACCATGTAGTCATAGTGAAAATCGTATAACTAAGTTTTTGAAATGCCTAAGACACTCATACCTATACACCGGCTTGTTCATTTTCACTTCAAGTTTATTTAGTTCAATTAACACTAAATCTTCATCCAGGATAACCCTACTGTGGAAATTGTGTTACGGAAGTGGTTTTAATTTGCAATATTCTGTTAGAATTCTGCTACCGGAAATTTGCGGTTATTGATTAATCGTCACCCTAACGGTCTTCAATTCTGCACTATTCTGCTACAGGAAATTTGCGGTTACTGATTAGTCGCCGGTAGGTCTTCTATTCTGCGACCGGAAGTGATTACAGTGGGTGCGGGCGGGCGGCGCGGGCGGGCGGGGGCGGTAGGGGGTGATCGGGCGCGGGCGGGCGTGGTCGGGGGTTACCTATATTGCGGGGGTGAGGGGCGATCGGGGGTGGGGGGTGGTATTGATCGGAGGTGATTGATCGATTGCGTGGGCGTATGATCGGAGGGTTGCCTATATTGCGGGGGCGGTACCCCATACACGTGGATGGCTAGACCGGAAGTGGATATGACAAACTACCCCTTTTCGGTTTACATGTATTTCTTATGGGGGGTAGTGTGCTCGAACAGGCCTTATTATGATACTTTCGCTTGTGATGTATGTCAGAAGGCGAAGCCCAGTAACCAGGTCAACAGAGGTCCAATGCATCCAATCTTGGCTGATGAAGTGGGGCAACTCGTAGCCGTTGATTTTTATGGTCCACTTCCTCCCTGTAGAGGAGGAATCATGTATGTCCTGGTAGTCCTCGATATCTTTTCGAAGTATGTCCGCCTATCTGCACTAAAGAAGGCAAACGCGAGAACTGCTGTAGCTCGCATTTTAGAAGATTTCGCTACGAATATACAACCCAAAACCATCCTCAGTGACCATGGATCACAATTTACCTCCAGACTGTGGTATCAAAAGTTACAAGAGGCAGGGATCCGGACAATTCACTCTTCCATTCGCCACCCGCAGTCCAACCCCTCCGAAAGAGTTATGCGTGAGTTGGGGCGCATTCTGAGGACCTACTGCCATCAACACCACACGACTTGGGCCTTACACCTTCAAGATATTGAGGTGTGCTTTAATGCACCTCCCCACCTCAGTACAGGGTATTCCCCGCACGAAGTAGTATATTTGGCGAAAAACCCAACATGCAATTAAACCAATTCCTAAAGGAATATTTAAACACCCCTCAGCTATCTTTAGAAGAGATCTCGCAGAAGGTCCGGCGAAATTTAAGATTGAATGGAGAATTGAGAAAGAAACAGTTTGATAAACATACTACTGAAACCAGCTTTTCCATTGGTGATCTGGTTTTACTTAAAACAAACCCTGTAGCAAACGCCGACCAACGAATTTCCCCCAAATTGCGTCTGTTATATGAAGGCCCCTATAAGGTGGTTCGATGCCCACAGAATAATGCATATACCATCGCTGACCCAACCACCAAGACCCTTAAAGGCACCGACAATTTAACAAAGCTAAAACCATATCGAACTCAACCCCCACACGAGACGCCCATGGCCACGAACGTCGTTGCAGAAGTAAGGGCTGCGCGGGCAGGTAACAAACCCTTCCGAGCCGGACAACGCTTACCTGTTCAGTCCCCGTGCAACATGGGCCGCAGCATCAAGGAAGATCCCCGCTTGCGTAAGGGAAGTTATGGAGCGGCGAAGGCCACCCCGCTGAGTGTGATTAAAGAATATTCCGACATACCAAAATGCCGGTTAGCTAGGGGTCGTGAACCGCGACCGCATAAATCAGTTCTATGGGAGCCCGAGTTCCAACCCAGTGAAGAACCCGAGAAGGTACCACAACCGGCCGCCCCCGTATCAGCCAGTCCTGATATCAGCCTCCTAGGACTGGAAGAATACATTGATTTAGAAGTCTCCCCCTGGGACGAGGATTTTTCAAACCGACCTCCGACGCCGTTTTCGCTAAGTGCCCGCCTAGCCGACGCGAACCGGTTGAAACGGATCGCAGCCGCCGCTAACCCGCCTCTAGCGCTACTAGAGCAATCCGCCGCTGCCAACTTGCCTCTCCAGAGTCCGGAGGTTGCGGCCCAAGCGCTACCAGGAAGATCCGCCGCCGCCAACTCGCCTCTCCCGATTCCGGAGGTTGCGGTCCCAGCACGAGCAGAGGGGTCCACCGCCAGCAAAACGCGGTCGCGTTTCTGCTCCGGTACTTGGCAGCCCACCTGAGAAGGTGTCTTCGGGGACTTCCCAGAAACCGCCTCTTCAGCGTCCGGCCAAACACCAACGAAGTCGCCGCCGGGGGCAGCAATCGCGACGCACACACGGCCAACGACGGATTAGGGGGCAACAAATAGTGTAGTGGGTGCGTGTCGAGAGTGTTTATGAGTGTTTATGAACATCGATAAAAACAAACATTATTATTATTTTTTTTTTGTTTCTCTATTCATAAAGGGGGAGATTGAAGAGCCCCGTATTTTACATATGCATATTATTTTTATTGTGTGTGTTTTGTTATTTTTAATAAAGCTTTCCTATTTAATTACATTGTTACAGGTATCGAATGTATTGTTTCTATAAGTATGCAATAGCGTAAGAATTTACCTTTCACTCCTTAGAGTAAATACAGGGTTTTTATTCATTAAAGAACTAATTCTGTAATTTGTAATAATTTGAATAAAGCTTGACCACCGCCGTGCTGACGCCAGTACCGAGACATCTGGTACATGTCTTTTAACGGAAATTGGGATTACCAGCTCTATCGGTGTAAAGGACAAATAAAGTTTATGATGTCGCAATAAATGCTCCTTTGCTAAACGCGGACTTGGGGGTCGAGGTGGCTCGTGGGAATTTTTGAGAATCCGGCGTTCGGCTCTCACGTGCAGCGGAATTTCACCCCCGCTGTATCCCAGTTTGGACTATATAAGCAACACAATTTTGAATGATAAGATATCCTTGATCTAACAGTCTCGAAGCAACATCCAAATAACCAATGTTCTATAAGCGGTGTAGGTTTTCCTCGGCTGCTGACTTTTCCTTTTACAAGCGCTGCAGGTTTTCCTCGGCTGCTGACTTTTCTTTTCCTAGCGCTGTAGGTTTTCCTCGGCTGCTGACTTTTCCTTTTACAAGCGCTGCAGGTTTTCCTCGGCTGCTGACTTTCCTTTTCCAAGCGCTGCAGGTTTTCCTCGGCTGCTGATTTCCCGGTTACCATTTCCTGGAGCGTAGTCTCTACCGATCATTATTTTCTTTTTCAGGATCATCAACTATTAGCCTCAGGCTATCACTACAAGCTTTAGCCTCACGGCAAGCACCATCGAGCTTTAGCCTAACAGCTACAGCTAATAATTACTACCAATTATACCTTATAACTAGAATATATATATAATAACTGTTTTCATACCCTGGCTAGGGTTTTTGCAGTTTTCCCCAGCCATTAAGGTGAATACCGGGGTATTTGTTTACATCGGCTGCAACTTTTTTTTGAGGACAATAAATAAATTAATCCTCTGTTTGTGTTTTATTTTTGATTAAGTTCAGTACTCTAGATCCCGAACCTAATTACAGTTACTACTAGACGATCACCACATGAGGCGAAGACGATCATTGGCCAAATTTACGCAAGGGAGTGTCGTCGGGACACACGGGACGTTACAATAATAAGAAAAACGATTATTTTATCACCACTATTCCTGACCATGATCTTCAAACTAATATCAATGTATCGTATACTACTACAGCAGAAACTATAGAAGAATTTGATAACATGCAAGAACCATTATTCAGCGATTTAACAATCCCAGTTGAAACGATTACTAATACAAAAAAGATCACTATCCTGCAGGATATTACTTTGTTACACTGTAAGTTTTTCAGAGTTGGTTAAATGCCATTTATGTGTCTTAATAATATTTTTGCTATTCTATTATTTCAGCTAATACACACACTACTAATGTTGATACACCAGTGCAAATAACAGAAGTTACAGAATTTTATAATATTCCTGTTAACAATAATGATGAAAGAGGCAACGGAATTATTGAAACAGGTAACGAAGGAGGCGAAGAATCCAGTGAAGATGCAGTATCAGAATTCACAAAGAAAGGAAACAAAAGACAAAGAAGAAAATACAAGCATTCGTTGCTAGAAAGAAAAAGAAAAGAAACGATCAAGAAAGTTCATTATGTGAGAAATGGTTGTGCTAATAAATGCAAAAAACAATGCAGCACAATTATTAATAATCAGAGAAGACAGGATATCAACAGTCAGTTTTGTGAACTGGATAGATGTAACCAGAAATATTTTGTACTTGGCAGTGTAAATAAAGTGCAAATTAAACGTAAAACAGTTGGTTCCGATTCTCGAAGATCTGCAACTAATGTATACTTTTTGAAAGACATACATGGTGTATCAGTTCCCGTCTGTAAGGTTTTCTTTTTGACGACTCTTGGGTTCCATAAAAACAATGACAAAATTCTAGAAACTACATTCGAAAAAATCAAACACGTTATTACGCCAAAGAAAGATGAACGGATAGGTCGGGCTCCTCCCAATAAATTGGAGCATGACATAATAAAAACACATATAGAATCTTTTCAACCAAATGTGTCACACTACAGGAGGGTTCCCGCACCGCATCGTAGATACCTAGGGGAAGGTGACCTAAAACGGGACATATAGGTAAAATGGGACATGGTTGTTTCTCACTCTAAGAAAGCCGGCAATTGCGCATATTTAGATGTGAAGTTTGTATGTAAACGCTACTATTGCTAGTACATGTGCAAAAGTGCGATCAGTGGGTTATTAAGAGAACAACAGTGTCTTTATTGTTTTGTTGGAGGTTTACTGTTAATATCTGTAGTGGACGGGGTAAGCTCCTCCAACAAAATAAGTTATAATATTGTATTATTACTGAACTCGGTATTAGTTGAAGAGGTGAAGTTAGGAAATCGTACGTGCGAAATACTGCTGAAGGTCACGGATTCTTGACGCGGCAAGTTTGAAAATTTCTAAGCATGTGTGGGTAAAATGGGAAAATTTCATCGCGGTAAAATGGGATAGCATCAAACGCAGCAAATCTTCGAAAGGGAAAAAGAAGGTGGTAAAGGTGTCAAAGTTCGAATCTACTGCAAGCAGCAGCGAATCAGACATCGATGTGGATTGCCTGTTTTGCGGACACAAGTATTCTAAAGACCATTGCGGAGAAGGGTGGATCATGTGCGGTCAGTGCGGCAAATGCGGTCATGATGCATGTGCGGGTATAGAAAGTGGGGACGATAGCGATTTCATATGCGATATCTGTTTGCAAAAATAATGTGTTCATGCTGAGGGTTGTATTTTAGAAATAAATGATATCTTGAAACATTTTACAATATTAAAGTCCTATCCCATTTTACCTACTCCATTTTCCTATTTTACCTACATAGTGAGGGTAAAATGGGAAATTGCAGATCATTTTCAATAATTTTTTTTCACTAATTTTTTTTTATTTTTTATTGGATTCGTGACATACATTTGGTGAGGCAATAATCAGTTGATGTTTTTTTATGAATTTCAAAACATTTTGCCATTTAGTTTAGCTTCTGGACATTTTCAAACGTTAAGTATCCCATTTAGGCCCACTTCCCCCACCAAGTGATTTAACAGCCACCATGATGTATAAAGATTTTAAATGTAAATTTCCTACCTTCAAGTGCTCATATGATTTATACCGTAAAATGGGGCGAGACCTGAATATATCCTTTGTGAAGCTGGGCCATGAGGAATGTGAAGAATATGAGCACTTTAATTTACATAACCATACCAAAGAAAATTTAAATGCAGACTGTGATACGTGTTTAACCTGGCAAATTTACATCAAAAGAGCGGAAGCTGCAAGAATAAACTATAGAGCCGATGCCGAGAAAGATTCTACAGATGGTGAAGTTATATTTTCTGCTAATCTACAGAAAGTTATAATGCTACCGCGGTGTGATATGTTCAAAAATGTTATATTCACTCAAAGGTTAATAGCGTTTAATGAGAGTTTTGTGCCAGTCGGTATCAAAAATAAGGCAATTCAACCCATGGCTGCTATTTGGCATGAGGCTATAAGAGGTAGGAAGAAGGAAGACATCATCAGTACTTACCATAAATTCATCTTAAGCCAAAGAGACGCAAAGAAAATTATACTATGGGTCGACAACTGCGCTTCTCAAAATAAAAATTGGACATTCTTTTGTTTTCTGATATATATTGTAAATTCCCCAATGATTTCTGCAGAGGTTATTGAAGTGAACTATTTCGAGCCTGGCCATACATACACGTTGTCCCAGAAATTTTGAATGCGAGTAATGTAAGCACTGCGATTTTGTTCTTCTCTATTATTATAATAGATTGCCATGGTTGTTTATTACCAATTAGAAATGACTATTTCCCGGTGCTTAGTGATTTAAAATATTTGACTCGGTTATGTAAAAAGTGAGCATGGTAACTAAGCGACAAGTAATGAATTCAAATGTCCGTATTCAAAATTTCTAGGGACAACGTGTATATGTCAGCCGATTCTTTCCATCACCAGGTGGAGAAATCTCTTAAAAAGTCAAAAAAAGTGTATGACTTTTCAGACTACCAAAATGCTATACAAAATGCCAATTCTGGAAAAGTAACGATTCTTGCAATGGAATTGCAAGATTTTTTTGAGTTTAAAGACTACAGTTCACAATATAAACTTACCTAAAGGATATTGTGAAGGTGGTAGCAGAGAGGGGCAAAATGTTCTTATCGTATAAGAATAGCTTTGATGACCCTTTGAGACCTATAAATTTTTTAAATTCGAAGATAATGAAGAGTGGAATTACTTCACCACAACCGCGACAAAATCCAAGAGGAATTACCATACAACGGCGGGATGGTATTATAAAACTAATTAAGGGCGGCAAGAGTATCATACCAGAAAATAGGATGGACTTTTGGTCTACAATTCCAGTGTCCATCGTGGAAGAAAATGAAGAAGAAATGGAAGTGTGAGGGTGTACCTAAAAATGGCGGACAGGGAAGACGGTACGCTGTTGAGGATTATTCAGAATTCCATTTAAATTGAAAATTACATTACATACGAGCGTAATTATTTATAGCACAATTTCATATTAATTTTTAATCAAAATCAAATCTTGAGTTGCTTTACTCAACAGCGGAACATCGATGGTATCCGCCAGTTTTCTGACACCCTGTATATTCTCAAACGTTGGTCACATTGCTTACAAATATAATAATTTCTCTAATAAAAATAAAAGAATCGAACTCAATCTTGTTTTTAGTTAGTTACCCCAAATATCCTTAGCAAATATAATCAAACTAATAAAGGAATTAGCGGTATCTACAATTTACTATAGTAATTGATGGAATACGCAAATGTTTCATGTCTAAACGAGATCAGAACATTAAAATTAGCTACAATACTACCAAAAATAATTTTAAGGCAACTACTTGGTAGCAGCGATAACAAAAACAGTAACCTTGAAATATCTCGAAATGTCAGATACCACTTCTGCGCTTAGCACGGCAGTATAGGTTCGAAGAAATATTTAGTAAGGATTATTTCCGAGTTAACTTATGAAGTGCAAGAACTAAAAACTAAAATAAATCGCCTAAAAAATAGACTTCTTTTAAATCAACGAGCACAAGGGCATATTCCATGTGTGGCAAATGGCCAACAAGGAAATTCAGATTCAATTATAATATGCTTCCTGCAAATTCTAAGGATAAACTCTAGGAGTTAGACGAACTAGTATCTTCATCGCAGGAATCCTTTCAGTTACTGATAAGTTTATATTATAACTTCCCCGATTTAACAATTAATAGCTACTACTCTTTCTCTAGGAAGATATTTTATACTTGGTAGGCGGTGACGATTATAAAGCAGCTATTTTGCCTGTATGAAAAAAAAATATTTTATCTGACGTGGCCATTATGTACTCCGGGCAAGGAAAGTTACACGAGAGTCAAAAAAAGATTCTTAGTAGTAGGTTAAAGTTCAGATAGATGCTAGGAGGATAGTTGCACCACTGTTTAGATTCCGCGTACTTTACGATATTTTCCGAAAAATTCCGTTAAAAACGAAAGCATTCTACCTACTCAGTTGGTTACAAGCTTCGTAGGGGATTGACGGCTGATGCGAAATAATAAAAGGTGAGTGTACGTATACGTGTATGTAAATGGATAATCGGACTGTCACTAGTTAAACTTTAGCAACTTGTTTTCAAATGAATACATTGCAACCTAACCTATAAAACAGTTATTTCTAGTGGCAGACTTAAATATTAGGTGGGGCGTCTATCCCAAATAAAAAGGATAGACGCTCCATCTCGTTAATGGGACAGAAGGGCGCTAAGTTAATGGCATGAATAATGTTCGAAATTTCTTTCAGAATAATGCCTAGAAAATATACGAAAAAAAGTAACATTGTTCCAAGGGCAGTATGATCTGAAACAGATTTGATTTGTGCTGCGGGACTCGTTAAAAATGGGGAACTGGTTAATGAGACGAGCATCTCGCATCTCGCGCTTTATGGAGAAGGTTGAAATCGGGGAATACAAAAACGCGATCTTTGGGAAAATCTCCGGCCGTAGGTTCGACAACGAGAGAAGGTTAGTGGCACGTATATAAAAACTGCAGACAGCAGGTTTTGCTCCAAGCCGTTTAACCGTACGTAAACTTGCATATGAGTGCAACAAAGCTTGGCCTACAAAACAATTTTCATCAAAAAACAATAATGAGAAAGATGGGCAAGACCACATTGGCTATATTCTTGCGCGTTCTAAGGAAATGTGTCGTACAGAAGTAGATGCAGTTAATAGTATTTTAGAGGAAACCAGCAAGAGAAAACAATCGGCTGCCATACTGACAGAAAACTTGGAAGAGAAGAAAGCTCTAAGCGTAGAAAACATTAGAGCTCCAGCAAAGAAAAATATTGTAAAAAATTCTGCAACCAAGAACAAGAATACTGCTTCACAGAGTACTTCCAAAACAACAAAGAAACCAGCTGATGATTCGTACAATTGCAATGAATGGTCTAGAAAATTACTACCACATTACTGATACACTAGATTGGATTCAGTGAGTGGAATGCAAACACTGGCTTCATGAAACATGCATAAGGTATGAAATCAAATGCAATGACTACTTAAGCATAAATGTCACACGATCATTTTGTTGCATCAAATTTGTTTGTCAAACAGCAACTGTGACGTATTTTATGACGTCAGCAACCATGTTTGTCAAACATCTCTAAAAATAGGACAGGTTCTATTTCCTTCAAACATACTGATGCGATTCTGCGAACTAGTTGCTAAATGCCAAGGTTATACATTAACTGTCACTGTTTGGTTTGTTTTCGCTTTGAGGTTAGAGCAACATGTTTGAGAAGCAGTGATAACTATAGATAACACCCCTCGGTCTTGGTCACGTCGCTGTAACCATTTACGCGTCCACACTTTTCTACTTGTTCGTTCTTTCTGATGATACGCTAGACCTAAACCAATTAACGAAACAAGGAGGATCTGTTCTTCCACTTCCATCGTTTAGCAACTGAAATGCAAAAAAATAATTGTTTACGCTTTGTTTTGCTGTTTCACATGCACACCATAACCTCACTAACATCAGGTGATTCAAATAGTGGTATGATTGGTTATATACAACAAATTTGACGGTGTGACCACGCTGTTCGACATGTTACATCAAATATTTTTCCATGACGTCACAGAATGTGTTTGACAAACAAATTTGATGCGATAAACTGATCGTGTGGCACTAGCTTTACGGAGAGAAAATTAAAAGACTGTAAAAATTTAAGAAAAAATTGTAGGTGCTCAGATATTTTGATAAAATTTCATTTAATGTTACGAAATCGGGGTTTCTCAATTAAATTTTATGCATAAGAATTATAATAAGAATTTAGAAAAACTGGTTTCGGAATTTCGCTCAATATTTTCGGAAGAACTTGGTACATTCAGAAAAGGTGAAGTGTTCTGTAGTGTGCTGCGAGTCCAGGGTTGCATGGAAATGTTTATTAAGTTTTTGTTTATAATAAAAATGAGAATTTGAATGTAATTTAATAAACATTAAATATAAGTATATTTATATGTAGCATACATTACAAATTGGCGACGAGGATACGAACTTACAGTAGGTACTACCCAAGGTACTACCAAGATGGCAATAAACAAATCATTAATAAATTGAACATTTGAGAGAATTTGACATTAACTGTGATTTTGAAATTTTTCTGGCAAGATTGGAAAACTATTTTGTAGCAAATTGTATTGGTAGTCACGACAAGAAGAGAGCAATATTTTGAAATATATTAAATGAAGAAAGTTATTTGTTATTACAGAATTATAGAATTTGTGCATCCTATAAAACCAGAACAGAAGAGTTTTACTGAATTAATAACACTTTTCAAAGATTATTTTAATGTTAAAGAATTTTATTTTACTGCAAGATATAAATTTTATCATGCAAATAAACAAGAAAATGAATCTGCTAAAGAATAGGGTATCAGAGTACGTAGCTTAAAATGTAAATTTGGGATGGAACAGGATGTATGCTTGCGTGATAAATTCATCGCTGGTTATGAAAATGGACCGTTTCAGAAAAATTGTCAGTTAAGATACTCGGGTAAGTACCTACATTGTTTAAAATGGGAAAAGTAATATTTGCGTGATTATTTTTGTAAATATAGTTTACATATGCATTATGCAATTGCATAATATACAGGGCGTCTAATTATTTTCACATTACTTATTAGGTATGTTGTCGTCAAAGGTACTTGATTTAAAGGTACTTGATACGGTATCTTCGTTTGGAAAATGTAACTCCTACATGTTTTCCTGTAATGTTTCTAATTTGTTTTGTACTGGGTGAAAATAATGGAGTTAATTACTATTAAGATACAAATATCTTTAAATACCGGGTTGCAAAATTTGCAGTTTCATTTCGTTTTCTTCCGTCTTTGCGGTAAGATCGTTCAGTTGCGATATAGTCAGTGTTCAAATTAATTGTGAATATGGAAAGTATTGTAAGCAAGCGTGAAAACCCCAAATTTGCAGAAGGTGGATTCATCTATATTTTCGACAAGATGAGTTCCTGTGGCGCAAAACTATTCTGGCGATACGAAAGGAAAGATTAAAGCTCGCATACATACCGAGAATGGAATAACCATTAAAAAATACATGAACATTCCCACGATAGTTCTGCCGCAAAAGATCCGATGCAGTAGTTTCAAGAACAAAGCGAAGAGCTGAAGAAGGTCTGCAAACCGAGATGGGAATGGACCATCTGGTTATATGGAAATTTATAGACGCTCTTAAAAAAATACAAAAAGGACGCGATATTTTTACGAACACCTGCTTGCAGGCCATGAACCCCCAAAAAATTGAAAAAATACTGCGAGGCCGACAAACGCATTAAAACCTGCGTTGTAGATTACGCCAACCGGGATGTTTTGGATTATTTACGTGGACTGTCTCACAATTACGAGATGAACGAGTAGTATAGCATATTTTTTGTTATTCGATATTTTTTGTTAATTTTTCAAAATTGTGATTTCTTCCTATCATCGATATTTTAATGTTAATTTAACAATAACAATAAACCTTTATATTGAAATAAGTTGTACATGAAAATGTTGTTCACAATAAACTTTTCTGTTGCTAAGATTATTATTATTATAAAATGTTGTTTATAGTTTTGTTTTAAAAGAAGATGAATATAAAATAAAATAAAGCGTTGTAATTGTGTGTTAAAATAAAATAATAAAAACAGTTCGTTTAGCTCTAAATACTGCCCTTTAAAATAAAAGTTTTCAACAGGTTATGGGCCCAGAACGAAGAATAAAAGTATAGAGCATAAAAATTAATTTAAAAACGAATTGTCAAAAAATTAAAATAAAACTGACAGTTATGGAAGATTTAAATAATATTGTAAAGTTGAAAAGCTCAGAAGACTTTCCAGTTTGGAAGTTTCAAATAGAAATAATTTTTAAATCTACAGGTTTGTTTGGCATTGTTAATGGAGAAGAAACATTGGTTGCAGATGCAAATATGTTAGTTAAAACTGAATTTGAAAGAAAAGATGCCAAAGCCCAACGATTAATTATAACAACATATATAATGAGCTGTAAAACTTCAAGGGAAATGTACGAAAGGTTGCGTGAGATTTATGAAAGGGATTCAAGTCAAAGGAAATCAGTGGCGGCTCGTCAGATGACGCAGGTGAAGCGCCGCTTAAATTTTTTCTCAAAGTCTCAACAAAAAATGCTTTCCTTTATTTAATACTTTTAATATTTGTATTTATCTGCATTCATCATTGAACGGCGCACCGCGCCGGCGCCGTTGACTGTTACCTACCATTAATTTACATTCGTCACTTAACTGAAGAAGGGTTGCCTATATCTCAATGCCGCTTCAATACTTATCGTATTAAATGTCGGTTGCCATGACGACATCGTAAACAACCGCTGTTTACGATTCGGCAAATGAAGCAGGGCTTAGAGCTTGCTTCACGACCTTGCTTAGTTGCTTCTATGCCTTTGCCTTGCCTGATTACTGATTACATCAGTAGCCCTCGTGGTCCCCACTGTTCAATACGCGTACGTTTATTTCTTCTTGGTGTTGCTACTTTGCTAGACTCTTAAAATGTTTCCCTTGTATGATACCGTATGTATATTATTAGAAACACCGTTCTCAAGGTGGAACGACCATGATACAAAAGACTATTTGACTTATGAAAAACCTATGCCCGTCTTATGTGTTGATAAAGATGTGAAACTAAAGGATAAAGTGTATAAACGAAATTTTAAAGAATCGTGGTACTTAGACTTTGCGTGGTTATGTGGTAGTTATTACTTAAATAAACTGTTCTGTCTGCCGTGCTTACTCATTTCCATTAAATCAAATGTGTGGAATAAGAATGGTTTCGGCGATTTTGGAAATGTAACTCGTGCTCTTCATAAACACGAAGGTTCTTCTGAACACATGCGTTGTGCTTTATGATTTTCACGATTGAAGAAAAATTTAAGTACTATTCAAGATTCTTTAAAAGAAAATTGTAGGTTGTATATTAAACAGTTCAACGAGAATGTACAGCTTAATAGACGTTTTATGCAATTGCCTATTCTTGCAGTTCTTTACTTGGGTAAACAAGAATTAGCATTTCGCGGTCATGACGAACACGAATCTTCTAATAATCGCGGGAACTTTAAAGAACTGTTAGAATTCTTTATATCGATAAGTCCTGTGGATATTCAAGAGCACTACAGAAAAATTAAAACCGTATTTGCAGGAAATTCAAAAATGATTCAAAATGAAATAATAGACTGCATTTCAAAATATATTGAGGATTATGTTGAAAGGGAAATAAAAGACTCTAAAATTTTTTTCTGTTCAGGTAGATGATTCCACAGATATTGTTCAAAAATCTCAATGTAGCATTATAGTTAGATATGTTCAATCCCAGGGAAAATTAGTGGAAAGATTCTTGGGATTTTATGACGTAAGCTCCAGCCGAACTGCCGAAACATTGTTTAATCTCGTATCTCACTGCCTCGAGAAATTTGATTACAAATCAAAACTTATCGGGCAATGTTTTGACGGAGCAAGTGTAATGTCAGGGCAGTTAAATGGCCTTCAGGCGAAAATAAAACAAGTTGCACCACAAGCAGTATTTGTGCATTGTCTGGCACATCGCTTAAATTTAGTGCTGCAACATTGTTGTAACAGCATTTCAACTTGTCGTATATTTTTTGCAACTGTAAGTGGCCTACCATCTTTTTTCCATCATTCAGCAAAGCGAACTTACGTCGCGGATGCAGTCCTTGGAAGACGAATACCTAATTCCGTTGTTACACGATGGTCATCAAATTCCAAAACTTTGAGAGTGATAAACAATGATTGGGACTCTTTAAAGCAGGTATTCACAGAAATTATGAACGATCCAACTTCTGATCACACTTCAGTTCGGCAGAGTGAGGGATATTTAAATAAATTTAATAATTTTGAATTTGCTTTGTTGGTTATTATTTTTAACGATATTTTTGACCTCACGGATGTACTGTTCAATGTGCTACAAAAAAATCATTCGACATAATTTTTGCATTTCACAAATTCGAAATACGCAAACTATTTTAAACGGTAAAAGAAATGAGGGTTCGTTCAAGAGAATTTTTGATTTAGCTGCTTCCAAAACAACACTTTCAAATGAAGGCCGCCAGGGACGGAATAAAGTTACTCTCACGCGAGATCATATTCTTGAAAAATATAAAATTCTATATTATGAAATTTTAGATACTCTTTCACTACAAATTACTACGCGTTTTCAAGATATGGACAAACTTCTTTTTATTGCATTAATGGATAATTCGAAATTTACATCATATTCCGAAAAATTCCCTACTGAAGCATTGAATAATTTGAAGATGTTTTATGTCAACTTATTTACTGACTTCCAACGTTTAAAAAATGAACTAGAACTTATTTATAGTGATGAACAGTACAGAGATAAGGAACAACAAACTTTTATGGAAATGTTAACTGAGAATAGCAATATCTTCAAAGAAGCATATAAATTGTTTAGTTTAATAGTTACTATTCCATCCACTAGTGTTTCCGTAGAAAGAAGTTTTTCTTGTTTAAAGAGAATTAAGACATATCTGCGTAATACAATGACAGAAAAGAGGCTTACAAATCTATCAAAAATTTCGATTGAAAAGGATCTACTACAGGAGTTGATAAAGACACAACCCTTTTATGACGATATTATCGATAAGTTCGCGAGTTTGAAGCAGAGAAGAATTGAACTTATATACAAGAAATAATGGACTTGGTAATTGTGTGTTCCACATATAATAGGTACCTAGGTAATTATTTTGTGTTCCCATAAATGAAATATATTTTCCCGGCCCTCTGTGGGGGGGGGGGGTGATAACGAATCTGCTTCACCCATTCCTGAAGCCACGAGCCGCCACTGAAGGAAATGTACCTTATTGTACGAGTTTTTCAGTTACAAATTTGATAAAAGCCATGACATCGCAACGCACGTAAGTAAATTGCAAAGTTTGACACATAGGCTTAAGAACTTGAATCAAGAAATAAATGATGAAATGTTGATATCGAAAATTTTGTCCACCCTACCCGAAGAATATATGTTCTTTTTAAGTGCTTGGGAAACTACACAGAAAAATGATCAAACTGTGGATAAATTAATATCAAGATTATTAACGGAGGAAATGAGAAAACAATCAAATGATGTTGCTACAGATGAAGCTGTTGCATTTAAGTCTGCAATAGAGAAGGAAAAAGAAAGTAAGAGAAGTAATAATCCTAAGAATCCCTTAAATAAAAGTAATAATGGTTATAATAATACTAACCAAATTAGGTGCTATAAATGTAATCGATTAGGTCACATTGCTAATCGGTGTTATAAAAGATTTTGCAGTATTTGTAAGAAAACTAACCACGATGAAAGAAATTGTTATTTTAGAAAAACGTCAAATGAAAAACAAAACGAAAATAAAGTTTCAATTTTGACATATTCCAAGTCCGATGAAACTGATAAAGAGTTGACATTCATTGTGGATAGTGGATCAACAGCACACTTCATTAAAGACAAAAACTTATTGGAACATAGTAAA
Source organism: Hemicrepidius hirtus (assembly GCA_963082805.1). Taxonomy (NCBI): domain Eukaryota; kingdom Metazoa; phylum Arthropoda; class Insecta; order Coleoptera; family Elateridae; genus Hemicrepidius; species Hemicrepidius hirtus. The sequence goes on from OY720161.1 coordinate 14,763,143, forward strand.
GAGGTAAATGTAACTATAAGTGTAGCTAAAGAAAATCAGTTAAAGCGGAGCGCAAACCGAGGCGGGCGCGGCCGCGGTGGCGGGCATGGCGCGGTAGCGGTGGCGAACTACAAGTGCGCACACTGACGCGTTCTGTGTCTCAGTCCGCTTGTAAACTTGCAGCAATGGACGTAGAAGAAGAAGTGTTATTGTTGGCGTTATTGTTGGATGAAAATGAAGAAAGACAAAGGTAAAATGTTCACTTGATTTTTATTTATTATTTATTTTTTATTTTATTTAACACACGGTCTTTTTTGTTGCAAATACATTTTCCATTTTCAGAAAAAAACGTAGAACATGGGTACATAGTATCAACATGGATCGTGAAGCAAAGGGCGAATTTCATACACTCTTCCAGGAACTTCGCGACCATCCAGAACGGTTTTATGTTTATTTTAGAATGACCGTAGAATGCTTTGACGAATTATTAGAACTGATAAAACCGGATATCACAAAGCAATATACAAATTACAGGAAACCCATACAGCCAATGGAACGCCTAGCAGTTACACTCAGGTTGATACCTTACTTTGTACCTAATTGGTCAATCATGTTGATAGGAAAATACTTATCAAGAATCCCAAAAATCACTTTATTAATTTTGTTTCAAAAAATTATACAATATCATCATTGAGCAATGACCCAAATTCCTCATAGCATGACTGGGATGATGCAGAAGAACTTGCCCCCCTAAATGTTGACGAAGCACTCCTTCTTTCTGCATTTTCGGTCGGTTGTTCGTCATTATCATTTTCCGCAAGATGTTCGAGTTCTTCCTCCATCAAAAGTTGCGAAATCTTAAATTTAACTATCGCTTGCCGTCGCGGTGAATATTTTTTTATGGTTTTCGCATAGCCCATGAATATCAAATCGATTTCGCCATTATTGGAATTGTTATTTTCCTGTCTCTTTTGTAGGTAGGTGAGGACCTGTTTCACCGTCGTGGAATGGGAAGGGGTATCATCCAATTTTCTCTTTCTAGTTGCCCTTGGAGTTTCCAGCGGAACTGATGCAATAGGATGCGGTTCTCCCTCTCCTTCTTCTTTTTCTTCGTCTTCTTCTTCTTCGCCATCTTTAACCCTAATGTCATTCCTGTCGTCCTGTAAGTCTTGGGTTGGCTGACTTGCGACATTCGAGTCGGTTTTAGACAGTTGAAGGAAGGGCCGAAGAAATTCCATTTGGTTAGTCCACGGACAAGTTTTGTATCTATCAAGAGACTTCATCTCTTGTCCGGTATGTGTCTTTTCTGACCTTACATGTTTGCTGTACGAATCCCGCAGGTTTTTCCACTTTTTTTTTTAAATCGTCACCTATAAAAACAAAAATTTAATTATCAACCTTTCACTACCTATAGTATTAACGACACAGGTGTAGTTGTTTTTAGATTTTATTGGTTTTCTAATATTGTTCCAGGTATCTTGCAACGGGAGATTCTTTTAGCACCATTGGCCACAGCTATCGAATGGGGTTTCGAACTGTCAGCGCTACAGTTTCAGAAGTGTGCTCCACAATTTGGAATCGTTTACAGCCTATATATTGTGGTGATATTGGTTGCGTGTTTAAAGAAAATTTAAAGTAGTTAATTATTGATTTATTGTTATGGATTCTTTGTTTTTGTAAAATTAAATTTATGTTGGATAGCTAGAAATAAATAAATGTGATATAAATTGTAAATTATTTTTAAGTAGCCAATTTAGAATATTTTAAAAATTATTATAATTGTATAATGTGTTATAAATTTAAAAATATCTAGATAGTTAAGGGTTATGCGAAATAAAAAAGAAAGAAAGTTTTGGGTTGATATGGGGATTGGGAAATAAAAAAGTTTGAGAAAAAGGATATTGAAAAGTTGGAGAAATAAATAGATGGAAAATAAATGGAAAGATAAGTGGTGAAAAGTTAAGAACAATTTCTGAATAAGAAGAGAATGATGTATGAAATTATTAAATAAGAAGAGAATTAAATATAAAATAAATGGAAAAATGAGAAGAATTTAATTTGGAGAGAAAATAAAGAGATAAAGAAGATTATGGAATTAAATGTGAGATAAAGAAGATTATATTGGATTAGAGAACATTTGAAAGAAGAAAGGATTAAAAGAAGATAATTTTGTGAGTGTTTTAGTATTAAATAAAATTTTGACATTTTTAAAATTAAATTAATTTAAGATAAGTTTAGGGTTGATAGGGGTTTGTTTTTTTAATTATTGTAAAGGTTTTTTGTTGATTATTGTATTAAAGATTAATATTCATTGAAATTTTGCATTTATTATAAAGAGAATCCACGTAATAAAAAAATATTTAAAATTAGAACCATGAGATGAGAGTGACGAATGTTACAGCAATTATGACGCCAGCCAACGTGGGGCTTAAATTTTTTTTTTGAATTGAAAATAGAATTGTCGTTATCTGAAGTTTGTTTAATTTTGATTAAGCATAAAAAGTAATAATAATTGATAGATATGGAAACTAGGAGTAAAGCAGGTTTAAATAAGGTAGATGAAGGATTAGAAAGGGTAGTTGAAGAAAAGAGAAAAGTTCAACAAGAGGTTCAACAGGAAATTGAGGTAGAAGTAGGTAATGTTGGGAATGTAGAACAAGAGGTAGAAAATATTAGACCAGAAAATACAAGTCATGTTGAAGAGTTTGAAAGATTAGATAAAGAGGTAGAAGGGTCAATTGAAGAAGTACAAGTAGGTGTGAAAGTTGGTAAAAAGCAGGAGATTGATTTACAGTTCTTAGTGAATTTAATGCAGGATAATAAGGAACAAATAAATGATATGAGAAGAGATAATAAGGAACAAATGAGAAAAAATAATGAACAAATGAATAACAAATTTGATCAAATAAATAGTAGATTTGAAACTATGAATGAGAATATTAATAAATTTAGTCAAGAGCTTGGGAAAAAATAAAAGAAAGTAGTATGATTACAGGTGAAAGAATTACAAAGGTAGAAGGGGAGGTAAAAAAATGTTGTTTAGAGATTGAAATTATAAATAAAACATGTATAGATGCAGGGATAGAAAGGAAGGAAATTAGACAGGAGATAGAAAATAAAGATGTTAAATTTAGAAAGTTGATTGAGGAGGAAAATGATAAGGGATTGAAACAGGTAAAAAAGGAATTAGATGATAAAATGAATCAAATTGAGGAGAAACAATTAAGAAAATTAAATGAAGGAATGAGATATGTAAAAGAAAATGTAGGAGATCAATTGAATGAATGTTTAGAAGAATATGAAGATAAAGTAAATAAGAAATATGATCAAGTAAATGGAGAATGTATAATAAAGAATGTAGGAATAGAAAAACAGATAAAAATAGTTAAGCAGGAGTCTGATTGTAAAAATGAAATGATTAGGGAAGAAATAGGTGAAAAATGTGAATTAATAGAGGTAGAAAATGAACATATAAAAAAGGTAGTAATGGTAGGGTTGAATAAAGTGAAGTGAAGTATATGAGAAAGTAGAAAATATAAATAGGAAATGTTTAATTGTAGTATGTGAAAAAGAAGTGGAAAGTAAAATGCATAATGTAAGAGATGGATGTGATGAAATGAGTGATAAATATGAATTAATGAAAGAAGAAAGTAAGAAAGTGAATGAGAAAGAAAGAAGTAATATGGGAAATAATGTTATTCTGAATTTAGGAGTTATTGAAAAGGAAGGTCCTAGATTTAATAAAAGAAGGGGAGAATATCATATCGTTTTTATAAGAGAAATGAAGAATTATTTGGAGAAATTTAAAATTAAAAGAACAGGAAAGAAAAAGGAATTTAAAGGAAAAAGAGTAAGAAAGATAGAGCAATATAAAGTAAGAAAGAAAGATAAATTTAAAGGAAAAAGAGTAAGAAAGATAGAGCAATATAAAGTAAGAAAGAAAGAGAAATTTAAAATTAAAAGAATAAGAAAGAAAGAGCAGTTTAACATAAAGAGTAAGAAAGAAAAAAAAAACAATTTAAAATGAAAAGATTAGGAAAGAAGGTGTAGATGTGAGGAAGTAATTAGGGAATAGAGCAGGAGAATGAAATTAATTAGAGGGGATGATAGAGAAGTAGAGGGGAGAATATTATAGGAAAATGTTATGAAGAGGGGAAGAAGTTTTTTTTAAATTAATTAATAATAGAGTAATAGAATAATTTAATGATAAAATATTATTTTTGAAGGAAGGAAGAAGTTTGAATTTATTTAAATGTAATAAAAAAAGAAGAATACTTAGATGAAAGATTATATTTATTTAGTATAAATAAGTCTGCACACAAGTAGGAAAGAAGGAATAATGAAAAAAAAAATGATTAAGAAAGGGGGAAGATTTAAATATGACGGAATAATTTTATAAAAAAAAGTATGGGATAGGGGATGATTTTTGCCAGATTGACAAGGTTAAAAGAATAGGAAGAATTACAAGTTTTTATAAATAATGAAGAAATACTTGATGAAGTATGAGGAGATTGCAAGTGAATATAAGATTATAAGTAAGGAAAGATGATGATATTACAGGCTTTGAAGTATAATTATGGGAATTATAAATATGATTAAGCGTAAAATAATTATGATTATAAGGGTTGGGCGTCGAATAATATAATAATGAATAAAGCGTCGAATTATGACTATATGAATAATATGGGGTAATGAAGATAATAATGATATAAAGCGTCGAAGATAATAAATAAATGGGTTGGTCTATAGGTCAAAGTACTGTGATAGAATTAACTAGAAATAATATAAAATAGCAAGCAATTTTGAATATGAAACTAATATGAATAATGAAAATATAAAGATGAGTAAAAGGATAAGATGTTTAAAGGCAGAAATAATAGCGGGGATGTATAGAGTAATAATTTGGAAAAAAATATTTAGTAAAAAGTAGAAGAATGATAAAGTATTTTAGATTTACTGGCAGAGTTATTGATACTAAAATAAGATAGTTATATACAGGGTGATTCAAAAATGGCGCATAAGCTCTTCAGTACGTTGTAGGGGACGGTTATTTGAACTGTGGAAAAATCATAAAAAAAATGTAGCTGCTACATTTTTGTAGTTAACAACGAAGAAGTAAGTTGTAGATTTGGCAACACGGGTGCAGCTATGTAGTATATGAGTGGCTTTTATTTCGTTTCATTTACATAGTGAGCTTATTAAAAGTTTCAAACATCGTTGCCACATATTTTTTTAAAACAACTTGATAGGAAAATATCAATTTTGGAAGCTAATATTTCAGGATAATGAGGTGTTATGAGCATTTTATTTATTACCCACTATTAAAAATACTTAAATTATTTATATGAAATGATGAGAAGTTTCAAAATCCACATGAATTCAAAGTTGAGTTCTCAACTTAACTTCTTCATTTCTCAGCAAATTAGCGGCTAAGAATTTTTTTACTATTTTTCCTACACTTCAATTATTATTCCCAACAACGTACTGAAGAGCTTATGCGCCATTTTTGAATCACCCTGTATAGTAGGTAGTTTTTTGTTAATAATGTTAAACAATGAATAGAAAACATATGATAATTCGGTTTTAAATAAAAAAGAAAGAAAAAGTTCAGCATTTTAATATTTTATGTAAGTTGGTAATTTCTTAAAAAATTATCTTTGTGTTAATTTTTTTAAGAAATTAAGAGGGGATAAATGTGGTGATATTGGTTGCGTGTTTAAAGAAAATTTAAAGTAGTTAATTATTGATTTATTGTGATGGATTCTTTGTTTTTGTAAAATTAAATTTATGTTGGATAGCTAGAAATAAATAAATGTGATATAAATTGTAAATTATTTTTAAGTAACTAATTTAGAATATTTTAAAAATTATTATAATTGTATAATTTGTTATAAATTTAAAAATATCTAGATAGTTAAGGGTTATGGGAAATAAAAAAGAAACAAAGTTTTGGGTTGATATGGGGATTGGGAAATAAACAAGTTTGAGAAAAAGGATATTGAAAAGTTGGAGAAATAAATAGATGGAAAATAAATGGAAAGATAAGTGGTGAAAAGTTAAGAACAATTTCTGAATAAGAAGAGAATGATGTATGAAATTATTAAATAAGAAGAGAATTAAATATAAAATAAATGGAAAAATGAGAAGAATTTAATTTGGAGAGAAAATAAAGAGATAAAGAAGATTATGGAATTAAATGTGAGATAAAGAAGATTATATTGGATTAGAGAACATTTGAAAGAAGAAAGGATTAAAAGAAGATAATTTTGTGAGTGTTTTAGTATTAAATAAAATTTTGACATTTTTAAAATTAAATTAATTTAAGATAAGTTTAGGGTTGATAGGGGTTTGTTTTTTTAATTATTGTAAAGGTTTTTTGTTGATTATTGTATTAAAGATTAATATTCATTGAAATTTTGCATTTATTATAAAGAGAATCCACGTAATAAAAAAATATTTAAAATTAGAACCATGAGATGAGAGTGACGAATGTTACAGCAATTATGACGCCAGCCAACGTGGGGCTTAAATTTTTTTTTTGAATTGAAAATAGAATTGTCGTTATCTGAAGTTTGTTTAATTTTGATTAAGCATAAAAAGTAATAATAATTGATAGATATGGAAACTAGGAGTAAAGCAGGTTTAAATAAGGTAGATGAAGGATTAGAAAGGGTAGTTGAAGAAAAGAGAAAAGTTCAACAAGAGGTTCAACAGGAAATTGAGGTAGAAGTAGGTAATGTTGGGAATGTAGAACAAGAGGTAGAAAATATTAGACCAGAAAATACAAGTCATGTTGAAGAGTTTGAAAGATTAGATAAAGAGGTAGAAGGGTCAATTGAAGAAGTACAAGTAGGTGTGAAAGTTGGTAAAAAGCAGGAGATTGATTTACAGTTCTTAGTGAATTTAATGCAGGATAATAAGGAACAAATAAATGATATGAGAAGAGATAATAAGGAACAAATGAGAAAAAATAATGAACAAATGAATAACAAATTTGATCAAATAAATAGTAGATTTGAAACTATGAATGAGAATATTAATAAATTTAGTCAAGAGCTTGGGAAAAAATAAAAGAAAGTAGTATGATTACAGGTGAAAGAATTACAAAGGTAGAAGGGGAGGTAAAAAAATGTTGTTTAGAGATTGAAATTATAAATAAAACATGTATAGATGCAGGGATAGAAAGGAAGGAAATTAGACAGGAGATAGAAAATAAAGATGTTAAATTTAGAAAGTTGATTGAGGAGGAAAATGATAAGGGATTGAAACAGGTAAAAAAGGAATTAGATGATAAAATGAATCAAATTGAGGAGAAACAATTAAGAAAATTAAATGAAGGAATGAGATATGTAAAAGAAAATGTAGGAGATCAATTGAATGAATGTTTAGAAGAATATGAAGATAAAGTAAATAAGAAATATGATCAAGTAAATGGAGAATGTATAATAAAGAATGTAGGAATAGAAAAACAGATAAAAATAGTTAAGCAGGAGTCTGATTGTAAAAATGAAATGATTAGGGAAGAAATAGGTGAAAAATGTGAATTAATAGAGGTAGAAAATGAACATATAAAAAAGGTAGTAATGGTAGGGTTGAATAAAGTGAAGTGAAGTATATGAGAAAGTAGAAAATATAAATAGGAAATGTTTAATTGTAGTATGTGAAAAAGAAGTGGAAAGTAAAATGCATAATGTAAGAGATGGATGTGATGAAATGAGTGATAAATATGAATTAATGAAAGAAGAAAGTAAGAAAGTGAATGAGAAAGAAAGAAGTAATATGGGAAATAATGTTATTCTGAATTTAGGAGTTATTGAAAAGGAAGGTCCTAGATTTAATAAAAGAAGGGGAGAATATCATATCGTTTTTATAAGAGAAATGAAGAATTATTTGGAGAAATTTAAAATTAAAAGAACAGGAAAGAAAAAGGAATTTAAAGGAAAAAGAGTAAGAAAGATAGAGCAATATAAAGTAAGAAAGAAAGATAAATTTAAAGGAAAAAGAGTAAGAAAGATAGAGCAATATAAAGTAAGAAAGAAAGAGAAATTTAAAATTAAAAGAATAAGAAAGAAAGAGCAGTTTAACATAAAGAGTAAGAAAGAAAAAAAAAACAATTTAAAATGAAAAGATTAGGAAAGAAGGTGTAGATGTGAGGAAGTAATTAGGGAATAGAGCAGGAGAATGAAATTAATTAGAGGGGATGATAGAGAAGTAGAGGGGAGAATATTATAGGAAAATGTTATGAAGAGGGGAAGAAGTTTTTTTTAAATTAATTAATAATAGAGTAATAGAATAATTTAATGATAAAATATTATTTTTGAAGGAAGGAAGAAGTTTGAATTTATTTAAATGTAATAAAAAAAGAAGAATACTTAGATGAAAGATTATATTTATTTAGTATAAATAAGTCTGCACACAAGTAGGAAAGAAGGAATAATGAAAAAAAAAATGATTAAGAAAGGGGGAAGATTTAAATATGACGGAATAATTTTATAAAAAAAAGTATGGGATAGGGGATGATTTTTGCCAGATTGACAAGGTTAAAAGAATAGGAAGAATTACAAGTTTTTATAAATAATGAAGAAATACTTGATGAAGTATGAGGAGATTGCAAGTGAATATAAGATTATAAGTAAGGAAAGATGATGATATTACAGGCTTTGAAGTATAATTATGGGAATTATAAATATGATTAAGCGTAAAATAATTATGATTATAAGGGTTGGGCGTCGAATAATATAATAATGAATAAAGCGTCGAATTATGACTATATGAATAATATGGGGTAATGAAGATAATAATGATATAAAGCGTCGAAGATAATAAATAAATGGGTTGGTCTATAGGTCAAAGTACTGTGATAGAATTAACTAGAAATAATATAAAATAGCAAGCAATTTTGAATATGAAACTAATATGAATAATGAAAATATAAAGATGAGTAAAAGGATAAGATGTTTAAAGGCAGAAATAATAGCGGGGATGTATAGAGTAATAATTTGGAAAAAAATATTTAGTAAAAAGTAGAAGAATGATAAAGTATTTTAGATTTACTGGCAGAGTTATTGATACTAAAATAAGATAGTTATATACAGGGTGATTCAAAAATGGCGCATAAGCTCTTCAGTACGTTGTAGGGGACGGTTATTTGAACTGTGGAAAAATCATAAAAAAAATGTAGCTGCTACATTTTTGTAGTTAACAACGAAGAAGTAAGTTGTAGATTTGGCAACACGGGTGCAGCTATGTAGTATATGAGTGGCTTTTATTTCGTTTCATTTACATAGTGAGCTTATTAAAAGTTTCAAACATCGTTGCCACATATTTTTTTAAAACAACTTGATAGGAAAATATCAATTTTGGAAGCTAATATTTCAGGATAATGAGGTGTTATGAGCATTTTATTTATTACCCACTATTAAAAATACTTAAATTATTTATATGAAATGATGAGAAGTTTCAAAATCCACATGAATTCAAAGTTGAGTTCTCAACTTAACTTCTTCATTTCTCAGCAAATTAGCGGCTAAGAATTTTTTTACTATTTTTCCTACACTTCAATTATTATTCCCAACAACGTACTGAAGAGCTTATGCGCCATTTTTGAATCACCCTGTATAGTAGGTAGTTTTTTGTTAATAATGTTAAACAATGAATAGAAAACATATGATAATTCGGTTTTAAATAAAAAAGAAAGAAAAAGTTCAGCATTTTAATATTTTATGTAAGTTGGTAATTTCTTAAAAAATTATCTTTGTGTTAATTTTTTTAAGAAATTAAGAGGGGATAAATGTGGTGATATTGGTTGCGTGTTTAAAGAAAATTTAAAGTAGTTAATTATTGATTTATTGTGATGGATTCTTTGTTTTTGTAAAATTAAATTTATGTTGGATAGCTAGAAATAAATAAATGTGATATAAATTGTAAATTATTTTTAAGTAACTAATTTAGAATATTTTAAAAATTATTATAATTGTATAATTTGTTATAAATTTAAAAATATCTAGATAGTTAAGGGTTATGGGAAATAAAAAAGAAACAAAGTTTTGGGTTGATATGGGGATTGGGAAATAAACAAGTTTGAGAAAAAGGATATTGAAAAGTTGGAGAAATAAATAGATGGAAAATAAATGGAAAGATAAGTGGTGAAAAGTTAAGAACAATTTCTGAATAAGAAGAGAATGATGTATGAAATTATTAAATAAGAAGAGAATTAAATATAAAATAAATGGAAAAATGAGAAGAATTTAATTTGGAAAGAAAATAAAGAGATAAAGAAGATTATGGAATTAAATGTGAGATAAAGAAGATTATATTGGATTAGAGAACATTTGAAAGAAGAAAGGATTAAAAGAAGATAATTTTGCGAGTGTTTTAGTATTAAATAAAATTTTGACATTTTTAAAATTAAATTAGTTTAAGATAAGTTTAGGGTTGATAGGGGTTTGTTTTTTTAATTATTGTAAACGTTTTTTGTTGATTATTGTATTAAAGATTAATATTCATTGAAATTTTGCATTTATTATAAAGAGAATCCACGTAATAAAAAAATATTTAAAATTAGAACCATGAGATGAGAGTGACGAATGTTACAGCAATATATGCCCGAACCAACAAAAGAAACATGGGAATCGTCAATTGCTGGTTTCAGGGAAAACTGGCAGTTTCCAAATTGTTTAGGCAGCATTGACGGAAAACATATTACAATAAAATGCCCAGACAATTCGGGCTCTAATTACTTTTGCTATTTACAAAAGTTTTCTCTTGTATTGCTGGCTGTTGTAGATTATGATTACAAATTTATTTGTATCGATGTTGGGGGGTACGGAAAAAATATCGACGGTGACCTTTTGGAGGCATCAACTCTAGGACAGAGGCTGGCCAACAGAACCCTGAATGTACCTGCTCCTAGGCCTTTACCAAATCACACGGAACCTACTCCGTGTGTGCTAATAGGGGATGAAGCTTTTCCACTACGGGAATATCTTATGCGACCTTTTACTCACCGGCAATCCAGATCAGACGAGAGGAAAGAAAAATTTAATAAGAGATTATGTCGAGCAAGGCGTGTTGTAGAAAACGCTTTTGGCATTTTAACGCACAAATGGCGAGTGCTTCACAGGCCTATTGAAGTAAAAGTTGACACAACAATAGGGATTGTCAAAGCTGTTTGTGTGTTACATAATTACTTGCGCTCAAAAAAAAGTGATGAGTTAAACATACTAGAGGAAAATGGCCAGCCTACTCTCGGAGCTTTTGAAAATTTTCCAATTGAAGGCCGAAGAGCCACCAATGCATCTTTCCAGCTACGTGAGAGATTTGTTTCATATTTTAATAGTTAAAAATATCAAATTTGTAAAATTTTATAGAATAAAAAACTACTATACAGTGCTTCCCGAAAGTAACGGATAAATTCAATAAAATCGTTGAGAAAAATATTTCAAATAAATGCTCGGACACGTCGATTTTTACTTTTAAATTATCATTTAGAGATGTAATTTTCAACCCTCCACCCCCAACCCCTAAGCGCTGCCAACTCCAACTTTGGCACTTTCATCTGAATACATTTTGGTAAATATCTCCGTTATTTATCAACCGATTTTGAAAAACATTTTTTTATTATATTTAGCATAAAAAAGCTATCAGGTGAGGTATCAGAAAGGGTTCTTTGCTATTTAAATTTTTAAAGTTGGAGTGGCAGCGCTTAGGGGTTGAGGGGTGGGGGGTTGAAAATTACATCTCTAAATGATAATTTATAAGTAAAAATCGACGTGTCCGAGCATTTATTTGAAATATTTTTCTCAACGATTTTATTGAATTTATCCGTTACTTTCGGGAAGCACTGTATGTAATTTTGAATCCTAGATTTCTTTTTTTTTATTTATATGTATTTTTTTAAGAGTTGGTTCAATAAAAAAAGGACAATCCTTACATTAACTTTTTAAAATGTATTTCATGTAAATCCGGGCTCTTGAGTTCTATACATACCAGTTCCTCCAAAAGATTTTGCAATATTGTCCCATATTCTGTCCCATATTCTGTCCTTCTTCTTTATATTTTTGTATTCTCGGTTCGACAAGTCATACAAAATTGGGTTCAAACGCACCATTTCAATGAACTTTTCCGTTCCACTCATTTTGTTCAACTACTGTACCCACGCGGTCTGGCGCGCAAACGCTCACTTTTAGGCACTTATTTTCCGAGAATTATTTGGAACTTTTCTAAATAAGTTGATTCCGTTCAAACCGTTTTAATTTTGATTTATTCCGAGACCCGGATTCAAAATTTACTTGAATATTTTAGCTCTTAAAGCAACCAGTGTAGTGGCTAATAATTGCAGTGATCTGTGGTGTACAAAACAATATCTGGTATAATTAACTTTTATTTATTTCTCCTGCTCGATTGATTGTCTAATTAACCCGCCTTGTCTCTCCGAGAATTTGTAAATGCTGTGCGTGTATGATCCTAGGATCGGAACATAGCACTTTACCTGTTCTAACTAATTAACCAGAGTTGCATCTGTGCTGAACGTTGCATTCTGGTGTCCCCGTATCTCATTGGAATTTTGTGTTGGTTTGATTCCAGTAGTACGATCGCGTGCAAATGATGATCTACTACTGTTATCCTAATAATCCTTGAATCTAGTGATTTAGACAATCAATTGTTTTTGCCAGTTAAAACCCCTGTATAAAATTAAATACATACCAGAATATTCTGTACATCCCTGAGTTCACTTGATTGAACCACTATCGGAATCAATCTTCGAATAAGATTTAATTGTTTATTTCCATAAGCAATTCAATCTTCCCAGTGAATTGATTGCTTATCAACATATTTTGTACGTCCCTGACCGAATACCCTTTGTTTATCACTGGAAGTAACTTCCGTATTAAAACCACCTTTGATAACACTTACCCTTCATATCAGGAGACTCCTGAAGGGATTGAGCCCACCGTAGCACTTGGAAATCACTTTCTTTTGCATTTAATGACACTGAACTTTCTTTGTTTAAAGTCTTAGCCATCGCCATTACCGCGTCGTTCGTCCTGCGCGGACCTGGTTTAGCCCAGGGTGCGCACATAACGTAGTCCGTTTACAATTTCAAAGACCCATTCACACCCGGAAATATTAACTTCCTCATATTAACGTTCTCATACATTCTTGTAAAAATCTTATTTATTTTCATGCTTTATTTTCATGTACATAAATTGTAAATACTTTAGAATATTGTTCCTGAATAAATTGTTAATAAGGTTTATCTACAGCTCTTTATTTAACCCCTTTCATTAAGGGCCCTGGATTTTCCCGCTAAGCTACCCTAGTGCAAAAACAAATACTGTACGTTCGAGGGGGAACGTTACAAAATATTTAAAGCTAATAATAAAATCTTACAAGGTTATAAGAATGAGAATGGTTTATATGTGGTAAATTTAAATAAAAATAAAGAACAAGTGTTATTAACTGAAAATCTTAAAATAATTAGAGAATGGCATGTTAAATTAGGACATTTGCCGTTAAGTAGTTTAAAGAAACTTAAAGAATTGGCAAATGGAATAAAATTTAATAACACAGAACTAAATGAAATAGAAAAAACATGTGAAATATGTTTAAAAGCAAGGCAAGTAAGAGAACCTTTTTCAACCGTACGTGAAAGAGCAAGTAGACCATTAGAATTGGTGCATACAGATGTTTGCAGTCCTATTGATCCTCCCACATGGGATAATAAACACTATTTAATAACTTTTTTAGACAATTATACGCATTTTTCCATGGTTTACTTAATTGAGAAGAAATACGAAGTTACAAATATTATAAGGGAATACGTAAGTGAAGTAGAAGACAAATGGAATCTAAAATTGTATAAAATCCGTTGTAATAACGGCGGAGAATATGTAAATAAAGATTTGAAAGAATGGTCTAAACAAAGAGGGATAATATTTGATTACACTATCCCGTACAGTCCACAATTAAATGGCAAAGCTGAAAGATTAAATAGATCTTCACTTGAAAAAGCAAGAGCTTTAATAGCAGAACATTATCTCAACAAGGAAATGTGGGGCAAAACTATTAGAACATCAACATATATTTTAAACCGATGTCCAACTACAGCTGTGAATACAACTCCAATAGAAAAGTGGACATTGAGGAGGCCATATTTGTCCAAAATGAAGATATTTGGATGTAAAGCTTATGGAAAGCTAATAGGCCCTCTCAAAAAGTTTGATGATCGTTGTAAGAAGTACATGTTCGTAGGATACGCTCCAAATGGTTATAGATTGTGGAATGAAGAAGAAAGAAAGCTGGTAGTGTTAAGGGACGTAAAATTTGAAGAAGCAGTAAATGAAGTAGAATTTAGGGAATTGGTTGAAAGAGACAAAAGTTCACTTCAATTACCAAAGAAACTACAAGATTTTGAAACGAGTTATTTAAATCTGGCAAAGTTGTCTAAACCAATAACATTTCAAGAAGCAATAACATGCGAAGAGTCCAAATATTGGAAAATGGCAGTAGAAGAAGAACTTAAATCATTAAAGGAAAATAACACATGGAGAGAGGTTGAAATCCCTGAAGACTGGGAAATTATAGACACAAGATGGGTCTTTAAGATTAAACGGAGTGAAGATAACAAACCAAAAGTGTATAAGGCACGTCTAGTTGCCAAAGGATTTCAACAGAAAGAAAATCTAGATTTAAATGAGGTACATGCACCTGTTGCAAAATTGGCAACACTGAGATGTCTTTTAGCAATTGCGAATAAATTATAATTAACTATTTACCAAATGGATGCAAAGAGTTCGTTTTTGTATGGTGAAATAAAAGAAGACATATACATATATCCACCAGAAGGGAAAAAAATGGTACAATTTTAAAATTAAACAAATCTTTATATGGGTTGAAAAAGTCCCCTCGATATTGGAACGAGAAATTTAATACAGTAATGGAACAAGAAGGACTTACAAGATCAAAAGTTGATTATTGTCTTAATTTTGGTAATAATGCTGATAGTAAATTGTATTTATTATTATACGTAGATGACTTATTAATTATGGGATCAAATAAAGACGAGATAGAAAAGCTGAAAAGTGGTCTGATTAAAAACTTTAAAATGAAACATTTTGGAAAAGTCCAAAATTATTTAGGAATTAATATACAGCAAGATGAAGAAACAATCAAGATTGACCAAACATCTTACTTGAAAGAAGTATTAAGAAAATTTGGAATGGAAAGAATTGGAAACAAAGTGTCGTCAATTAATTGGATGTTTGATGTACGCAATGTTAGCAACGCGTCCAGACTTGTGTATATCAGTGGGTATTCTAAGTCGTTACCAAAGTTGTGCATCTGACAAATTACTGACTGCTTTGAAACGTGTACTGTGTTATATTAAAGGAACATTGAACTTCAAATTAGTGTATAGAAAAACTAGCAAATTTTCAAATTTATGTGGATATGTTGATGCTGACCGGGGTGGTGATAAGAATGATGGTAGATCTACAACAGGCTATGTATTCAAAGTGTTCGGTTGTAGTGTATCCTGGAAATCTAAGAAACAGTCAAGTGTCGCATTATCATTAACAGAGGCTGAGTACTATGCTTCAAGTGATGGTGCAAGTGAAGCCTGCTGGTTAAGATATTTATTGCTAGACATGGGAGTTCCTAATGTTAAAGATTCACCTACAATTATTTATGAAGATAACCAATCTGTTATCAAAGTGACCAAAGGTCCGGAAAATAACAAAAGGCTTAAACATATTAACATCAGATATCATTTCATAAGAGAAAAGGTAGCAGAACAAGAAATGGAATTAAAATACATTGAAACAGCTAATCAAGAGGCAGATATCTTTACAAAGCTTCTTGCTAAGCAAACTTTCACAAAATTTTATAAGTTATTAGGTTTAGAAAATACAGAAAATTTTATTGAAAGGGGGTGTTGTTCACAATAAACTTTTCTGTTGCTAAGATTATTAATATTATAAAATGTTGTTTATAGTTTTGTTTTAAAAGAAGATGTTAAAAAAATATAAAATAAAATAAAGCGTTGTAATTGTGTGTTAAAATAAAATAATAAAAACAGTTCGTTTAGCTCTAAGTACTCTCCTTTAAAATAAAAGTTTTCAACAGAAAATACATTATCGCGCAGAAACGGCCGGCGCCGAATCGGTCGCGCCGAAATGTCCTAGACCGACGGACATGTATTGTATTATACTTATAATAATCTAATCGAATTGGAAGTTGAAAATATAATTAAAACTTATTCTGGTGTAGTTGTGGTAGTATTAATACCAACAATTATAAAACGTAAGTATAGTTGTAGTAGTATTAATACCAACAATTATAAAACGTAAGTTAAACGAAAAATCTGAAGAAACAGAGTATGATGTAAACGAACAGAATAATCGGGAGCCACAAATTAAACGTGTATCAAAGGGTACTTTATTACTCATAATAATTCAATCTAATTGGGCAGCTGAAACACAAAATTAAAAAATATTTGATTACATGTATTTTATTTAGGTGCAAAAAAAATAAATAAAACGTATGCACACAGACAACATATCACAACTTGAAAAATCTGCAGAAATATATTTAAGAAGTTCATCCGATATAGCAGCAACTGTATCAGCAATGGCACAAAGTGTGGCGGAATTGTCGAAAAGTTTTGTACTAGTGGCAAAAGCTTCACAGAATTAGCCGGTGTTGTATCAAGCAGCTGTCTCCATAGATAACAACAGTAAATTATTTCTTAAGTATATATTTGTAATTTTTTTTCTGATTTTCTTATTTATTGAATTAATAAGAATTCTTCTGACAAATCGACCTTCTAAAATATTAATATTTTCTTCTACTACAAAAAACATAATATCTATAGAAAACGTACTGATTAAATTGTCTTTTATTATTAATCTACATTCCATATTATAGTAACACAAAGAAAAATAATTAAATAATTATAAATTATATTACTTACTGATTATTTGCATTTTCGAATCTAAACTGAAAGTTTAGATGAAAATTTACAGGAATGGGATCCATTCTAACTGTATAACCCGTTAGTTAACTGAAACAGAATACGAAATTTATAACCATTATTGCTATACAGGGTTATTCAAATTCGAGGCTCACCATTGGGATCTCGGAAACCGTAAGAGATAGGAAGACGGTTAAATTGGGGCAAAGTTGCGCTATATAGTGCTGATCAATAATTAAAAAAGAAATTTAACCTACCTATCTACCTTAGTTTTTTTATTATGGCCAAAAAACACAAAAACGGCAATTTTGTTTTTTGGACATAAGTTGTGTAAAGGTGCGCACCTACAACGATTTGTTTTTGTTAAGATTAATTGCTATTTAGTACTGTTCCTATTGAAAACAAAGATACACTTGCTACAGATTTCTAAAATTTACAGGAATAACAGTTATTCTATTTCAGAAAATAAAGACTTTAGCATCCTTTAGTGGTTGTCAAATATATCAGCTAAATGGTATTATATGAATAAGGTTTATTGTAAGCAATAACTGTTTTCAAAGGAACCTTGCAGGAGGTCTCTTTAAAATGTGTAGTAAAGGAAACGCACTTGTTTCTGTACGGTTAGGGTTAGCCCATTGTTGCCTGGAAGGAGTCGTTGTCAATTTAAAATTTATAGTTTTGAACTTGACGCGGGGTAAGTTAGAATGTTAAATAATTGCACAATTTAGGAGAACATGTGTTCAGGGAACTTTCAACTGTCAGAACAAAATTTGTTAACTTATTTTGTCCAATTAGGACATAAGACAGAGTGGGGCTGCAAATGTGATTGGGACTTGAGTAAGACCAACCTTTTGGGTTTGGCTACAAAAAAAAAAGTATATAAGAGTATGCACCCCATAACAGGGGATCATTTGGTTATCAGATTTTCGAAGATCGTATAGATTGGAGGAATCTTTGTCAAACCTTAAGCAAAATTGCTGACACTAAAACAAAATAAAAGGAAAGAGAACTTTAAAAAAAAATAATAAAGAAATAAAAGAAAAATCAGAAGCTGTTATCAGTTTGCTTTTCAAAGAACAACATCAAGGCGCGATTTCTCAGGAAATCTGCTGCACTGTGAGTTCTGAGAGGGGAGAACTGTTATCAGTTTCTGAAGAAGCCGTCGAGGCTGTTACCAGTTTACTTTCAAAGAGCAACATCAAGGCGCGATTTCTTAGGAAATCTGCTGCACTGTGAGTTCTGAAGGAGGGGACTGTTATCAGCTTTGAAGAAGCTGTCGAAGCTCTTGTCAGTTTATCTTCAAAGAGCAACATCAAGGCGCGATTTCTCAGGAAATCTGCTGCACTGTGAGTTCTGAGGGGAGGGAATTGATAAGGTTTTCCAGACCACGCTTTTAAGTCAGTGAATCGTGCTTTCTAGGAAGCACGATCTCACAAGTTCTATAGTAAGAGCATACGCCCAAATTACAAGTTTGCAGTCCCAACAAACAAATCAAAGATAGGGATGTAAATTTGGGTTGACAAACTCCGTCCTGGTAAACAAAGGCGAACCTAAGCCCTACTCCTATATTATAAACATTAAAATCAAATAAATATTCATGCACAAGGTTTATAAGTGTTTTAATTGTTAGACCACACCTTTTCCTTTTTAACCTCGCAAAGAAAAGACACAACGTAGGATCTTTAACGACACGATGCAAGATAATAAAATTTATCAAGTATAAGCACTCGATTAATAAAAGTACACTGGTCTTGCACGGTTACAGAAAAGTGGTGCGTAGTGACCAGGATCGAGGTAAAATAAAATAAAAAGGAATAAATAAATTAAACACTATAAAACGAAAACATTACAAGTAAAAATAAAATAAACAATCATGAACAACGAAGACATAATAAGTGAACAACTAACGCAAGAACGCCCTGTAATGAATATGGAGGAAGTTTCCAGTGAAGAAAATGACAACGAGGAAACTCTGTTGGTGCCAGATTGGTTCTGGAAATGGGAACAAACACAAGAAGTACGAGAAGTTGAAAGAACAAGAAGTCTTCAAGAATTTATGACAGGTGTCATGAATACCATGCAGCAGTTGGTCACGGGTACATCAAAATTGAACACAAATATAAACAATACAGACTCAGTAAATTCGAAAACAACATTTGAAAATCTTACCTCCGACACCTCGGTGGCTAGCAGCGCCGCGACGCCTTCGACATCCAACACAAACACTACGCAACAACCTGCAGATCCACTATCATTACCAAACAATGTAATTTATGGATGGGAAAAGTCACTGTTGCTTGCCACTCTTCCAGAGAAACCTCGATTTGATGGCAATAATACCAAGAATCCACTAGACTTCTTAGATGATGTCCAAACATATTCAAAACGGCTGAGGTTAAATTCAGAACAGCAATTAGAATTAGTGACAGCCGAGTTACTCAAAGGAAATGCTAAACATTGGGCTTCCATATACAAACATGGATGGTCCACATATGAGCATTTCAAGCAACAGTTCTTAGCAACGTACTGGTCTGAGGTAGAACAAGGGAAAGTACGTTACCAACTCAGTTCGGCAAGATGGAATTCCGCTGGCAAAGAAACAATGCTAGGACATTTTGCATATTATATTTCGATGGCCCAAAGGCTGTCTCCACCGATTCCAGAAAGTCTATTAATTAGTGAGGTTATTAGACATTTTCCACAAAACATTATGGATCTACATCAGTTAAAATCAGGAAAAAGTATAGTGGAAACCGCTGATTTACTTCGTAGATTGGATGCTGTACGTGGAAATGGGCGTATAAAACCATCGTCGTCTTCAGACCCGACTTCGCTAACGCTCCAGTATGAAAAGGATCCTACGCCACAGTTGGCTGCATCCAATAAAAATTACGCTCACTACACCAATAATCGACCATATGTCCAGAATAGGTATTGGCGAAATGAACGATATCGAAAACAATTCAACTCTCGACCGTACAATAAAGCCAACCGAAACACTTTTAAAAAACAAACTGGACAAGGGTCGGAAAACTTCAACGGGGCGGATGTGCAAACATGTCCGTCCAAAACTCCAAAGTAAATCGGACCGCAAACCAACTCGCACAAAACAATAACTTGCCCATCACTACTATCACTAAAATACACATGGAATCAAAATCCGCCACACAGGCGAACGACAATTTAAGAACTTTAACTACAGGCAAAAATTCAAATAACTGCACCGTCCGTTCACCTATGCAAGACACACTTAAAAGCTTACTTGTGAAAAAAACAGGTTCACAGAGGGTAAGAGTCGAGACCGACCGAAGGGATGCGACAAACAACATTGCAAATGTGGGTCAAGCAGGAGCACTACCTGCTAAGAGTCTTGAAATCCTAAAATCTGGGGTGCAGCAGGCAGGGCCGTATCACCACAAAATTGGTCCCGAGGCATCTTTACAAAACAAGGCAAAGTTATATAAATATCACCACATTAACTGGCACCCAAGAGACTATCACAAACAGATAAAAATCTTGTCTGTATGTAAAGAGCATGAACAAATGGCAATTGATGGTACACAAACATTCCGCGTTTTGCCAGAAATTAAAGCCTATTTACCTAGTGGGTTTATAGACATCTTAATTGACAGTGGTTCTGAGGTATGTTGTCTGGCGGAAAACGAGTGGGATAGATTAATAGCCACTGACGACAGCATTGAGTACGTACCAGTACCATCAATTAAATTATTGGGTGCTAGTGGGAAGGCAACAAATCGCATTGAAGTTCAAGCTTTAATTCCATTAGAAATCGAAGGGCGAAGTTTTCAAATTCCATGTCTGGTTGTAAAGAATTTAATTAAACCATTAATTCTCGGTTCAGATTGGTTGGAAAAACATAAGGGTGTCATGAACTACGAAACGCAAGAAATGCAATTTGTCGATGACCACCAAAACCTCCTTAAAGTTCCTTTTTTAAGAAATGGGGTTTATGCTATGGACGATGAAAAAATAAACTTGCAGATCACCATAATGACAGAACAGAAAGAAGATGACGTATTCGAAATAACAAAAGCGCTGCGATTGGTTACCGATGACATACAACTGCCGGCAGAAGAAAAGGAAAAGCTTTATGAATTGTTGTTAGAGTTTCGAAGCATGTTTTCCAAGAAACCAGGATTAACCCATCTGTATAAACATGAAATCAAGCTATATGATGAAGAACCCTTTGTTAAAAGGCCGTACCCCGTACCTTTTGTTTTGCGCCCTGCCGTGGAAAAATCCCTCAACGAGATGCTAGAGATGAAAATCATTAGTCAAAAGTCATCTCCATTTTGTAGTCCTATGACAGTTGTGAAGAAGAAAGATGGATCTGTACGCATTTGTCTAGATGCCCGCATTCTCAATCAGAAGATGGTTAATGATGTCGAGTGTCCACCTTCTTGCGAAGAAATCTTGCAACGATTCAACAACGTCCAGTACATGACATCAATTGATTTGCGATCTAGCTTTTGGCAAGTTCCATTGTCAGAAAGTAGCAAAATCTTCACCGCCTTTACATATAATGGACGCAGCTACGTCTACAATGTGCTTCCATTTGGCCTAAAAACTTCCACCGCAAGTTTCTCAAGAGCAATGCGGATCATATTAGGTGGAGAGATACAAGAATTTGCAGTCAACTTTGTCGATGACCTTCTGATTTTTTCCCCAGACTTTGAGACTCATTTAGATCATTTACGAAGAGTCTTTAAACGGTTAACAGAAGCTCGTATGACGGTCAACTTAGATAAGTCTAAATTTATTCAGAAAGAAACTAAATTTCTTGGACACATAGTGACTACAGATGGTGTCAAAACAGATCCAGAAAAGGTGAAAGCCATAAAGGACTTTCCAATTCCTCGTAAACAAAAACAATTGCGTGGATTTTTGGGGCTTTGCAATTACTATAGAAGGTTTTCTGAGAAATACAGTGACGTGACAAGAGGATTAACACACCTGTTAAAAAAAGATGTGAAATGGAAATGGGGACCTGAAGAACAAGAAGCATTTGATCATACAAAAGCTATCTTTTTAAATACCGTCATGTTAAAATATCCAAAACCGAATCAAACTTACTACCTACAAACAGATAGTTCTTCATATGCTATAGGAGCCGTATTGTATCAAATCCAAGAAGATGGAACGAATGGGGTTATAGGATTCGCAAGCAGGTCATTTAAAGGCGCCGAATTGAACTACACCATTACTGAAAAAGAAATGTTGGCAATCATAATTGCATTAAAAAAATTTCGTATTTATGTGCTGGGGGCGAAGCTTGTCGTAAGAACTGACCACAAATCCCTACAGTTCATAAAACAATGTAGACTGCTGAGCCAAAGGTTGACCCGATGGATTTTATTTATTGACCAGTTTGATTATACCACTGAATATATAAAAGGGAAGGACAACTTCATTCCAGATCTGTTATCACGGTATCCACCGGATGGGGGAGAAGGAGCTGCACAAAGATACTCAGATCCAATAGTAGCGGTATTTAAAACCGAAGGATTAAACTCATTAAAAAAGAAACTAGCAAGCTTCCTTCAATATCAGAAACAGGATGAATATTTAAATAAAATCATAAATATAATTCAAAATGCAAATGGAACACAAAACCCCAAAATACAGAAAGCCTCACAATCCTACATTATGCAAAACGACGTTCTTTTGCACAAAATTGAGAACAATCTCCGAATTGCTGTACCGGATTGTCTCATCAAGGACATTGTCATTCAATACCACCATGAATTTGGACATTTTGGTGCTGGGAAAATTTACGAAGTTATAAAAAGTCAATTTCATTGGAAAGGAATGTACAGAAACGTGCGTAAAATCATCACAGCTTGTGACATTTGCCAAAAATCAAAGCACGGAAATGAAAATTTGAAAGGCCCCATGAATCCCATAATTGCAGAAAGAATAGGGCAGCTGATTGCGGTTGATTTCTTTGGTCCACTTCCTAAAGGTAGGGGAGGGAGTGCGTATGTATTCGTCGTGCTAGATATTTTTTCAAAATACGTGAAGCTCTTTCCTCTTAGAAAAGCCACAGCACGAGCTGCAAGTTCCTGTATTATAAAACATTTCTCTAAACTTATGAGACCAGAAGTTGTTCTAAGTGACCACGGCAGTCAGTTTACGTCAGGAAAATGGAAAGGGGATTTGCAAGAAAACGGGATCACAGTAACTTACACCTCCATCAGACATCCGCAAAGTAACCCGTCGGAAAGGGTGATGAAGGAGATCGCTAGAATTTTCCGCACGTATACACATCAACGAAACAATGCTTGGGTTTCACACGTGAAAAATATTGAGGAATGTCTAAATACAACTCCTCATACTAGTACCGGATTCTCACCATACGAAGTAGTGCATGGAACTAAACCAAAAACACAATTAAGTCCCATCCTAAAGAAGATTTTGGATGAAAAACGACCGATGAGCTTGGAAGCGATCCATCAGACCGTCCGAAGAAACCTACACTCACAGGCCGACAAACGTAAGCGACAATTTGATAAAAAGGCCAAGGAAATCAGCTTTGAAATTGGGGACTTAGTGTTGTTAAAAAGCAATCCAATTTCAGACGCAGAAAATCGCATTTCTGCAAAACTGCAACTTTTGTATGAAGGCCCCTACAAAATTCAAAAACGCAGTCATCCGAACACCTATGAGATAACAAATCCGTCCACGGGTATAAAAAAGGGTGTGTATAATGTGACAAATTTAAAGCGGTACTATTCCAGTGTAGTGCGAACTGTGAGGGCGGTTCTGGCCATTAATTATGGTTCAGTCAAGAAATGTCAAGTCAACACAAAGGAGGAAGGCGGTCACTTCCAAAAACAAGGGGCAAGAGTTTCGAAAGAAGCAGCAAGAAATATCGACAGAGGACAGTCGTTAGAAAACATCAACACAGATAACATCCCGTTGACGGCAAAAGAAATGCAAACCTTAGAAGATTCTGTTTGGCTACCAACGTACAACGACATTGTCGCGGACTGGGGTTTAATCATTAATCTCGAACGACCACCAACACCAGGATCAGCATCAGCAGTGGCAGCAAACGAGAAATACTGCGAAGAAGTCTGGAAATGCAAAAATCTTCCAGAGACAGCACAGAAACCAGTCCATCCAAAAACGGGCCTACCACCGGCCAAACGACCTCCTTGTTGGGTAGTGCGAGAAACGGCGAACCGACCAAAAACAAAGGAAACAAGAGAAGGGACGGAGAATTCGGCGATATTAAAACCGACAGTGGCTGAAATCTCAGAATCCAAGGGGGTCAAGCGACGACAAAAGCGAAAAGGACGAGGCAGCGGTGCAAAACGACGGCAGCTCGGTGAGTAAAAGCAGTGAAAAGAGATGTGCATCGTAAATTATAGTGAAGTGACGCAATTAACATACAGAACAAAATAACGTGCGTGATGCGAACTTATGTATATATATATGCCTATTGTTTTTCTTTTCCTTTTAGCAAGTGCCTGTAAATAAGTTTAATGTATCATGTATAAAACAAAAATATAATAAATAAGTTCTCAGGGGGAGAATGTAAAGGTGCGCACCTACAACGATTTGTTTTTGTTAAGATTAATTGCTATTTAGTACTGTTCCTATTGAAAACAAAGATACACTTGCTACAGATTTCTAAAATTTACAGGAATAACAGTTATTCTATTTCAGAAAATAAAGACTTTAGCATCCTTTAGTGGTTGTCAAATATATCAGCTAAATGGTATTATATGAATAAGGTTTATTGTAAGCAATAACTGTTTTCAAAGGAACCTTGCAGGAGGTCTCTTTAAAATGTGTAGTAAAGGAAACGCACTTGTTTCTGTACGGTTAGGGTTAGCCCATTGTTGCCTGGAAGGAGTCGTTGTCAATTTAAAATTTATAGTTTTGAACTTGACGCGGGGTAAGTTAGAATGTTAAATAATTGCACAATTTAGGAGAACATGTGTTCAGGGAACTTTCAACTGTCAGAACAAAATTTGTTAACTTATTTTGTCCAATTAGGACATAAGACAGAGTGGGGCTGCAAATGTGATTGGGACTTGAGTAAGACCAACCTTTTGGGTTTGGCTACAAAAAAAAAAGTATATAAGAGTATGCACCCCATAACAGGGGATCATTTGGTTATCAGATTTTCGAAGATCGTATAGATTGGAGGAATCTTTGTCAAACCTTAAGCAAAATTGCTGACACTAAAACAAAATAAAAGGAAAGAGAACTTTAAAAAAAAATAATAAAGAAATAAAAGAAAAATCAGAAGCTGTTATCAGTTTGCTTTTCAAGGAACAACATCAAGGCGCGATTTCTTAGGAAATCTGCTGCACTGTGAGTTCTGAGAGGAGGAAACTGTTATCAGTTTGGAAACCGGCGAGGCTGTTACCAGTTTGTTTTTCAAAGAACAACATCAAGGCGCGATTTCTTAGGAAATCTGCTGCACTGTGAGTTCTGAGAGGAGGAAGCTGTTATCAGTTTGGAGAGCTGCGGAGGCTGTTATCAGTTTGCTTTTCAAAGAACAACATCAAGGCGCGATTTCTCAGGAAATCTGCTGCACTGTGAGTTCTGAGAGGGGAGAACTGTTATCAGTTTCTGAAGAAGCCGTCGAGGCTGTTACCAGTTTACTTTCAAAGAGCAACATCAAGGCGCGATTTCTTAGGAAATCTGCTGCACTGTGAGTTCTGAAGGAGGGGACTGTTATCAGCTTTGAAGAAGCTGTCGAAGCTCTTGTCAGTTTATCTTCAAAGAGCAACATCAAGGCGCGATTTCTCAGGAAATCTGCTGCACTGTGAGTTCTGAGGGGAGGGAATTGATAAGGTTTTCCAGACCACGCTTTTAAGTCAGTGAATCGTGCTTTCTAGGAAGCACGATCTCACAAGTTCTATAGTAAGAGCATACGCCCAAATTACAAGTTTGCAGTCCCAACAAACAAATCAAAGATAGGGATGTAAATTTGGGTTGACAAACTCCGTCCTGGTAAACAAAGGCGAACCTAAGCCCTACTCCTATATTATAAACATTAAAATCAAATAAATATTCATGCACAAGGTTTATAAGTGTTTTAATTGTTAGACCACACCTTTTCCTTTTTAACCTCGCAAAGAAAAGACACAACGTAGGATCTTTAACGACACGATGCAAGATAATAAAATTTATCAAGTATAAGCACTCGATTAATAAAAGTACACTGGTCTTGCACGGTTACAGTTGGTTGTTATTAAAAATTTTTCAAATCTGTTAAAACTTTCTTTAAGCAACTTTTTAGCTGCAATACTGTAGTGGTATCAAAATTTTTCTACCCCGTTTCGGTTTTACGGAATCATCCTCAGGTTTGTTTTTTCTTATGGGCGGTATATTGGATTTTTACAGCATCGGATAGGGTTTTTGATTGTGCTTTCAACGATGTATAACATGATGACTTTTGACTGTCGAAAACTGATGTTATTTACAGAAATGGTAACGGATAGTGCGAACGGAATCTTAACTTTTTGAGGACTCAGTTTATGGACTATTTGAAGACATCCCTTTATTACAGTTAGGACAGCTATGGACGCAACAAGACGGAGCACCTCCCCATTACACTATTCCTGTGCGAAATTTTCTCAATCAGCATTTTCATAATCAATGGATAGGCAACCGTGGAGTTGTGGAATGGCCTGCTCGATCACTTGATTTGTCCCCTTTAGATTTCTTTTTGTGTGGAAACCTCAAAAATAAAATCTAAAAGAACAGGATTAACAATAGGGAGGAATTAAAAAGAAACATTTTACATGCATTTGCTACAATTCGAGGCAGAGATATTCATAGAGCTCGAATTTGAATAACCCTTTTCATAATTCGAGAAGTTTTTCCATGGCAATCTATTTAAATTTACTATTTCTGCAAATAACAGCAGTTTTTGGCAGTCGAAAGTCATCATGTCATACATCATTGAAAGCACCATCAAAAACTCTATCCGATGCTGTAAAAGTCCAATATACCGCCCATAAGAAAAAACAAACCTGAGGATGATTCCGTAAAACCGAAACGAGGTAGAAAAATTTGATACCACTACGGCATTGCAGCTAAAAAGTTGCTTAAAGAAAGTTTTAACAGATTTGAAAATTTTTTAATAACAACCAACTTATGTCCAAAAAACAAAATTGTCATTTTTCTGTTTTTTGGCCATAATAAAAAAACTAAGGTAGATAGGTTAAATTTCTTTTTTAATTATGTATCAGCACTATATAGCGCAACTTTGCCGCAATTTAACCGTCCTCCTATCTCTTACGGTTTCCGAGATCCCAATGGTGAGCCTCGAATTTGAATAACCCTGTATATCCTGAATTGCTGTCATAACATAACCATACCAACCTTTGTTATGCGATAGCAATGTACAAATATAATTGGTCTCATAACCTTTTTATTACCAATACCTTGTGCAAATAAAAAAAATTCAAAAAAATATGTGTAAACATGTTCTTTTATGTCAATGATACACTGCATTGAGTAAACATTGACTAATGCACTGCAAAGGAAGGTGTTAATATTAGCCGATGTGAGGGTATCATTGATACTTTGCAAAACATGTTTTTAAAACTCATAATACTGAAACTTCAATCTCGAAACTGCTACTCAATATATACGCGCAATATGCTACTCTAACCAGACCAAGGTTTTCAAATTTTTGGTAATGCTCATAAGTGATTAAAATTTTTTATCTCCAAACGTCATAAAAGTGGCATTTAAATGACAGACTGTTGGTAGTATAAGTTTCACTTATATGCTTAGGCAGATAAAGTACTTATATGCCTAAGCATTTTAACTTTTATAGTGGGTTGCTACGGTAATATCTAGAAAGTGTCTTATCAGGCAATGCGATTTTCGTATAAGTGTAATGTTTCCCGAAATAACCTTGTTAATTAGATGTTTATTTTTGTATTATAATTTTACACGTTTGGAGATAAAATTACATATGTTATTCGGAGTATAGCGCTTTATGTGCTTCGGCTGATTTGGCTGCCTCACTACGATCGGCAGTCAACCAGCCTCAGCACATAAAACTTTGCTTATACTCCTAATAATATAATATACTATTATAAAGATGTGTCAATGATACCCATTAGACATCGTAACAGCTCCTTCTTTGCAATTTAGTGAACCTGTGCGACAAAAAACAATAATAATAATAAGAAGAAAAGAGATGTGAGCCTAATATTGTAGCATACAATTCATTGCACGATTTTATGCCTTGTTAGCAAAATTGCATTGTAGTAAATATTTTGGTTCTGGTAAATACACTATGTAATAACGTTTTTACTTATAAACTATTTTTTACTCATTTACTTATTTTTACTAATAAATAAAATTATAACTTATTTTGTGTATTATTTTAAAAAGCTATTGTTTTCCTACTACAATTTCATGTAACATTTTACTACAAAGGTTAGTTATTATTTACAACGAGTATAATACTATTGAAATTGCACTACGATTTGTATTAATAATTTGCACTACATTTCGGAAAACGGTACTAAAACAAATGCGCGAATCCACTATTTTGTAGTATTTATTCAAACCAGTTTGTTGACTTATGTTCAGAACTTTATCTGTATTTTAAAATGTTTTTCTTTAGAATAGTAACACTACATTTTACAACGGTCTTTGGACCTAAAAGGGACTAGGGGACCAGTAATGTTGACTACCTGAAAGTCCTGAAACCCAAAGACAGTATGGTACGATTCGTTGTCGAGAACAGATCACCCACGCTGTGTTAGCAAGGGTGATTTTGCTAAGTTAGTCAATAATAATAATCCAAACATAGAAGCAGTCACCCTGTCCAGTAGTCGACGCAGATCCTATTGCAGCGGTGCAGCAACATTGTCCAGTAGCCACCAAAAGTAGTGAGTATTGCAGTGTTCCACAACCTTCTTTATTTCCCAGTTTGTAGTTTTCTACCTGGTTTTAGTACACCGATATTTTTATATTCTCAGTTTGCTTATTTTCGATACATTATGGCAGAAAAACAACAAAAGAGGCCATATAAAATCACAATTGACTCTATTTAAAAAATTTGTTGAAAATTCCGGAAATTCTTCAGATTATATTGAATTAAAAGACCGTTTAATCTTAATTGAACCGTTGTTAGCTGAATTTAATGACATTCAATGTCAAATTGAGTATGAACTAGCCGATGGGACGGATTCAGAAATTCCGGACGAGAAACAAGAGAAAGAACGTGAAACTTTTGAAAATACCTATTATAGTATGACTTCTCGTGTAAAAAAATTAATCGCTGATAAGGAACCTCCAGTGGTTCCGGCAAATCCCACTCCGACACTTAATTCATCAGGTATTAATAAGTCATTTAATGTTAATCAAACTGTAGCAAGTGTAAAATTACCTACACTTGATTTACCAAGTTTTAATGGCCAATATGACCGTTGGTTAGAATTTTCAGATGCCTTTAACTCGTTGATACACACAAATAGTTCAATAACCGACGTTCAAAAATTTTATTATTTAAGATCTTCATTGAGAGACGAAGCGGCCACAGTAATCCGTGCTGTAGAGGTGTCGGCGGCGAATTATCAAATTGCCTGGCAACTATTGCGCGAAAGATTTGAAAACAAACACATAATTATTCAAAATCATTTAAAGAGTCTATTCGAATTACCAATTTTGACTAAAGAATCTCACATATTATTACGGCAACTACTAGACAACTCGTTGCGTCATGTACGCTCCCTTCAAGCCCTTGGTCAAAAAACGCAACATTGGGACCTTTTAATTATTTATTTGATAACATCAAAGTTAGATCCTGTAACTCGTAGGGAATGGGAATCATCAAAATTTACCGGTGATTTACCAACGATGGCAGAACTAACCACTTTTTTACGTAGTAAATGCGAAATATTAGAAACTTTACAAGTGAACAAAGTCAATCCTATTAAAGTAGAAAATTATAATTCAAAACCTCAAAGACGACAAGAAATGATTCGCTCTAGTTCTAACGCTTATCTCGCAACTACAAACAATTGTGTATTCTGTAAGGGTGATCATTCTATTTATAACTGCAGTGAGTTTGCAGCATTACCTGTTAATAGTAGGAGTCTTGAAAGTAAAAAGTTACATCTTTGCATCAATTGTTTGAGAAAAGGGCACCATATCAAAGATTGTAGATCTAGTTTTCATTGTCGAAAATGTAATAGAAAACACAAAACCTTACTTCACATAGATTATGAACCTGCAGGTAACAGTAGTATGAACGAGGTCAACAACCGACAGGTAGCTGGTCCCTCTAATTCCGAAGTAACCACTTCGTCTTCCACAATTGCTA
Organism: Hemicrepidius hirtus; assembly: GCA_963082805.1. NCBI lineage: Eukaryota > Metazoa > Arthropoda > Insecta > Coleoptera > Elateridae > Hemicrepidius > Hemicrepidius hirtus. The sequence continues at coordinate 14,793,427 of OY720161.1, forward strand.
ACCACGCAGTAAATATTTCTAATTCTCAAATTATACTCTCCACCGCTTTAGTAGAAGTTCGAGACTACCAAGGTAGAATTCGCGAATGTAGGGTCTTACTAGATAGTGGGTCTCAATCCAATTTTATTACCAACGAAATGTGTCATTTGTTGAACATACCCAAACAAAGAATAAATTCAACAGTATCAAACATTAATCAAGTAACCTCGAATAGTAATTATAAATCAGAAGTAAAGTTACAGTCGCGTCATAATGCATTTAAGGCAACTGTTTCATGCTTGATCTTACCAAATATAACGGCGGACTTACCACCTGTATCTTTCGATTTATTCACGCTAGAGCTACCGCACAATATTAAATTAGCAGATCCCAGTTTCAATCAAACAGGAAAAATTCACATGCTTCTGGGCGCTAGTATATTTTGGGAATTAATGTGTGTAGGTCAGATTCATTTAGGTAAAAATCAACCAATTTTGCAGAAAACTCAGTTCGACTGGATAATAGGGGGATCAATTAGTATTCCACAAAATCAAAATATATCAAGCCTAGCTTATTGTTCGATAAATGCTGATGATACAGTCGAAAATCAATTGGAGAAATGTTGGCAAATTGAGGAAGTGCAAGCTCTTTCTAAATTCTCCGAAGAAGAGCAAGCCTGCGAAAATGAATTTACAGCAACTACCAAACGGACAGATACGGGGCGTTTTGAAGTTAATATTCCGTTGCGTCATAATCAAACTCAGTTAGGGGAATCAAGAAGTATGGCATTAAAACGTTTGTATCAATAGAAAGAAAGTTAGGTCGGGAACCAAAATTAAAAGAAGAATATAGAAAATTTATGGCGGACTACGAAAATCTAGGTCACATGAGTAGAATCCAAGAAAATCAGTCAGAAAATCGATTATCTTATTATCTTCCACACCACGCAGTCATAAAGGATTCGAGTACCACTACAAAGGTACGCGTAGTTTTTGACGGATCCGCCAAAACCAGTTCAAATTTATCTCTAAACGACATTCAAATGGTCGGACCAACAATACAAAACGATTTGTTTTCAATATTGAGTCGCTTCCGAAAACACGCATTTGTTATAACAGCCGATATAGAAAAAATGTATCGTCAAGTATTAGTCAAACCCGAACATCGTAGTTTACTTAGAATATTTCACTCATACATTGTTGTAACAGTAGTACAGTACAAAACTAATAAGTGATAATTCAACGTTGCCAGGCCAATCTAGTGATAATTCCACGTTGCCATGACATACTTGCAACCACAACATACTACTAAAAAAAAACAAATTTTGTTAAACGTCATGAAACGTTTTGGGAATGTTTCAGAACGAGAAATTGACGAAAATGTTATTAAAAGTGAATGCAAATATACGAAAAAGAGCAAGGACAGTGTCTGGAGACAGTTTACGTCATTTTGCGTCGAAAGAAAGTACACATTCGATCGAGAGACTCCAATATCCGAACTTGCATTCATTTGAAAAATACTATTGGTTTCGAGTATTTTTATTCGAGAAATATTCTCCCTAAATACCATTCGTGCGTAAAAATTAACCGGATAATTTTCATTCAAACACGTTGTCTAATTTCACTCGCTCTACGAGCACGTGAAATTATTAGCAACGTGTTTTCATGAAAATTATCGGTAATTTTTAAGCACTCGTGGTATTACCCCCGAATATTGTGGAGGTCTGATACATCTCAGCCGGTACAATGTTATGAGCTGAATACAGTCACTTATGGTAACAGCCTCTGCACCTTTTTTAGCTATACGATGCCTGTATCAACTTGGTATTGATAACGAAGAACAATTTCCCCGGGAGTCCTGTATAATTAAAAATGACTTTTATGTAGATGATTTACTGACAGGGGCAAATTCAATTGAAGAGTTGATAGGTGTCAAAAATAAAATTAAATGTATCTTAGAAACAGCAGGATTTAAATTGCGTAAATGGGTATCAAATGAAAAGCGTGTATTAAATGATAGGTATTTGAATACTAATAAAGAAACTGAATTAATAGAAATATGCAAAGAACTAGAAACAAAAACTTTAGGTATTTTGTGGAATCCAACTGTTGATACCTTACAGTATTCTGTAAAGAACCTAAGCGAAAAGCATGTTACAAAAAGAACAATCCTTTCAGAAACCGCGCAAATTTATGATCCATTAGGATTAATTGGTCCTGTTACAGTTACAGCAAAAATCATCATACAAAAATTATGGCAATATAAACTTTCTTGGGACGAATCAATCCCTCTAGATCTTTATACGCGGTGGTTAAAATTTCGAAATCAACTGCAATTATTAAATACAATACAAATCCCGCGTCATATCTTAGCCAAATCTCCAAAGCTAATAGAATTACATGGGTTTTGCGATTCATCAGAGAGTGCATATGGAGCTTGTCTGTATAGCCGTTCAATAAACGATGCAAATGAAATTTCAGTGCACTTATTATGCGCTAAATCGAAAGTAGCTCCCCTACGTAATGTGACTTTACCGCGGCTCGAATTGTGTGGAGCGTTACTACTCGCAAAATTAACGGAAAAAATTCTTGCGTCTATTCAAATTAAGTTTCATAAATGTTACTTCTGGTGCGATTCCACAATTGTCTTAAGCTGGCTTCGTCGCCCTGCGAATCACTGGAAGACTTTCGTTGCTAACCGTGTAGCAGCTATTCATAACATTACAAAGGATATAAATGAGTGGCATCATATACGCTCATACGATAATCCCGCGGATTTAATATCGCGAGGAGTTACTCCTAGCCAACTTGCACAATCAAAGTTATGGTGGCAGGGACCAGCATGGCTTATTAAAGACATCGCTGAATGGCCAAGCACAGACGAATATTTTGAAAGCAACGGTGAATTGCCAGATCTTCGCAGCGCTACAACAGCATTAGTAACATCAACAAATAATTTGAATCTTTTAAGTAAATATTCATCTTTTACAAAGCTGCAGAGAATACTGGCATACTGCTTGCGTTTTAAAACTAATGCGCAAAACGGAAAAATCATAGGTCCACTCACCGTGGTGGAATTACAAAGAGCAACTTTGGTATTAATAAAAATAGCACAAGCCGAGTGCCGAACCAAACTACTTGGAAGTGAAGGAAAATAGACTTTCACGATTCCAAAGAATACAAAAATTGACCCAGCATTTTTGGACTAGATGGTCCAAAGAATACGTATCAGAGTTGCAGCAGCGGACAAAATGGTAGGTTTCTCACCCTAACTTATTGAAAATTGGTGCCATGGTACTGATACGCGAGATAATCTTCCTCCACTGAAGTGGAAACTAGGACTAGTGGAGGAGCTACACCCAGGGCAGGACGGTGTACCAAGAGTGCTAACCATCCGAACTGCGAATGGAAATATAAAACGCGCTGTGTCTAAAGTGTGCGTGCTTCCTGTAGATAGTGAGTGATAGGTACATAATTAATTAAACGAACACATTGACTCTTAGTTAGATTTTAGATTTTTTGATTATAAACTTAATATTTCCGAAGGTCGACTCCGTCAAGGCGGGCGGCATGTTCAGAACTTTATCTGTATTTTAAAATGTTTTTCTTTAGAATAGTAACACTACATTTTACAACGGTCTTTGGACCTAAAAGGGACTAGGGGACCAGTAATGTTGACTACCTGAAAGTCCTGAAACCCAAAGACAGTATGGTACGATTCGTTGTCGAGAACAGATCACCCACGCTGTGTTAGCAAGGGTGATTTTGCTAAGTTAGTCAATAATTTTCAATAAAAGTAAAATGAGTAATACCGTGTATTATTTCATACAACTTACATGTTTGTAATTATATGATTAATTGACATTCATTCTAGTAACCTTAACACAACTGCATAGTAATGAGTAATAAGGAGAATTGTAATTTATCTATTTTGCTGTGGTAATATTTACAATATAAAAGTTAGCCATTTTACCAAAGATACGTATGTACGATTTATTAAATTTTTTATTGCGATATTCACAATAAACATAAGTTATACTACAAATTTTAGAATCTGCTCCCTACAATGAATTTCTGGTCATATTACGCGCTATAAGTTGTAGTGTTGGACTTCAGAATTATTGTTAAACAGGGCACAACACATTTTTTCAGTCTACTCTCGTAAGGCGAAGCAGGTCAAGATTTACCTATCTCATATTATTTTTCGCGTTTGATGTCTGAAAATGAATGCAGTAGAAAGTTTATCACTAACCCCGCCGAAAATTAGGCAAATTGCACAAAAAACCTTAGAAAATTTATTGCCGGACAAGTCCAAATCCCAGCATGAAAAAGAAAAAAATTGAAGAGTGACGCCAAAAAAATAACATACAAGGTAATTCCGAAAACATGTTACTTGGTTATTTTGATCTTCGCTAAAAGTATAAATCATCTGCTTTATCTATTCAATGCTGAGATCATGTTTAAGTATAGGCAATAGCTGAAGGCATGTATTAGAGTTATATACATTAGCTCTGTTCGCGGGTGCGATTCTGAACCAGTTCAGGGACTATTCGCATGCGCAGTCTAAAAAGTGGCGTTCGCGGTTATTGCAGTTCTGAATTTTTAGTAACAGTTCCGTGTTCGCGGTTCACATCGGATCAGTTCATTATTGATTCGGAATCGGTCCTAGCGATCCTCGGATTTTTGTTAGGACTGAAAGTTCGGTTCTGCTGCTCATGCGCAATCGATTGAAATCGTCATTTCTGTTATGAAAGTGTAGCGACCAACAAATCAGCATTCTTACCTAATTCTACAGTTGTGATAAGTATTTGTAAGTTAATTATCTGTTTAACCATTAATATATATTTTTTCAAACGTATGCCTATTTTTAGTGATTTCTTTCCATCTACCATGTCGGATTATTTTTCGTCTAGTGATGAGGACATGGAAGAAATGATAGAACTTGTTGAAGTTCCTAAAAGTAAAGTATATTTTGAAGAAGTGTTGCCACAGTTTACTGATGAACAGTATATAGAGCATTTTCGCTTAACTCGAGAAATGACAGAAGAGTTAGCAAATCGATTTGCTAATTCTGAATATTACAAATGGCAGGAGGGAGATTCAAAAAAGGTTACACCACTTAAACATATAACTGTTTTTTTGTGGTTTGCTGCAAATGAGGCAACCTCATTTAGAGATGTTTCCGATAGATTTGCTATAGCTAAAAGCACGTTATTCAAAATTGTAAGAAGAGTGACTTATTTTCTAAGCAATCTGTCTCCAGAGGTAATACGATGGCCAAATGATTTGGAGAAAGTGGCAATTGAAACATATTTCAGAAGCAAAAGTTTCCCTGGTGTTATAGGGATTATTGATGGCAGTCGATCCCGACTCTTATTTAAACCGGAAACATTTTTATTCAATTCAGGTAATAATTTCCATTATATATAAACACTGACCCCCTTTAAATTGACAGTAATAAAAAAAGGAGTATACATAATTTTTTAAATCTTGGTTCAATAAACTACATAATATTATGAGTAAATTCTGTTTAAGGCTCAAGTGGTATGTGACCACAAACGAAGAATTCGAGATATCTTTGTGGGATATCCTGGGTCAGTACACGACAGCCGGGTTTTGAGAACTTCTCCTTTAAACGAGACTTTGCCTGAAAAATGTGAGATTTATACATTCTGGGCGACAGTGGTTACCCTTGTCTAAAGAATTTGCTAACTCTATTTAGAGATAATGGACATTTGACCAGGCGTCAAAGAAATTATAATTATGTACTTTCAACCAATCGATACATAATCGGACATTGTTTCGGAATAATGAAACATAAATTCCGACAACTTTTCATTTTATAAGAGCATGTGCTGTTCTACATAATTTGTCGCTAGATGTAGTTTTTGATGCAGACGAGCAAGCAATACTTCCTCAAAACGGCATAGTATTTAATGGAGATGGTCAATCAAATAGGGATGATAGAGACGGTCGGTATAGAGATTCGAGAGGAAGTTATGAATAATTTGCGGTTTGTAATTTAATAGAGAATTTAAATAGACATTTTTGGTTTTTTTATTAGAAACTTACATTTTTCCATTGGACTTAACTTAGTATACGTATACCTACACATTTTTTATAAAGTGTCAATTTTAAGATACTGATATTCATGGAACAGTAGGAAGTACATTAATATTATGGTATCAGAAATCAATTAAATTTTTGTGTGTGAATACTTTTCTAGCAAAGCATTGCGTTCTTCTAATAAATAATTTTTTCTAATTTTTTCTGAAAGCTTCTTTTCTTCAATTTCTAATCGCTTTTTGTAATACTCTTTCCTATCACTTCTAATTTCTCTAAGCATATTACATTTCAGTCGCTTGTTTTCTATTGGATGTGTCACAGCCTTACGTTTTCGAGTTAAAACAGTTTCAGTCTTCTCTTCTTGAACATTTGCTTCAAAACTCGTTTCCATTTCTATCACATCCTCACCACCTGATGCCTCTGGAGTATTTATCGTGTCTGACGATAAAAGTAAGATGGAATGAATATTCTTTTTTTTTTTTAATATACTATGCATAGCATCAGCGTATTCAAACCGGCGTTGGTCAGTTCGACCACGAATGCAGGTAGGCCCGTAATCCGGTAGCCCAGTTCGACCACCACCAGACCTCCAAGGGATTAAGAAACTTAAGGAGATAATTATACAGATAAGAATCATTTACGTAAATTTCAAGTAACTTCACATTATCGAAAAGTTCAAGTTAATAATAATATAATAAAGCAGCCCTTTATAATAATTAAAAAAAGGGGTTTCAAATGAATTTATTTAAAAATATATAGGTGATAGATACACATGTTACGTAGATGAAAAATTACAATTTACTTATATATTTAGTACTACCTACGTACTATGTAAAAACTGGCAAATATTTATACGCTAATTATATGTCGTATTGCCATTCTCAATTACAATATATAAACACTCGTAGTAGCAAATTTTTCTGGGCTCCAGTGATCGAAAATTCAAAGAAAACAATCCGCCGCCGTTTCCCTCCAGCTCCCCAGCTCCCGTAACCCAGTAAGGTTTGAGTCATTGCAAATTTTTTCGCGGGCGACAGTGGACGTGTGTGATTGTGTTATCGAGTGCTACTGGTTGAATCCACCATGTCCGCATCAAGCAGCGTCTTCAGAGCAAAGAAGAGGAAATTTAGAGACTTATTACAGGAATTGTTGGCAAGTAAGTACCCTTACTTTCTTTCGTTTACAGTTTCTTGTGAAGTCATCAGTTTTGAACGTATAAACGACCTGTGCATTCTCCGTTCATAGTACCCACGTACTATAACGTTGCACCTATGAACACTTTTCCCACTGGAAATCTTGTTCATATTTATTCCCACTGGAATATTATCTATACCGTTTTCCACTGAAAACTGGTATGCTTTTGGTCGTAAATCACACGGCTTAATAGTACCCACTGGACTATTACGTGTGCACCAGTTATTTTTAAACCCACTGGTTTTTACTGAACGCTATGGGTACGCGGCTTGCGGGGCGTCGACCTTGACGCTGGCAGGCGCCTGTTCATGAGCACTGTTTTGACTATCAACGGAAGCCCGCCGGTCGGTGCCGCTGAAATCTGATATTTATTTCTGAAAGAATGCCGGCATTACGAGCTAATCTTTCCGTTGCAGGTGACTCAGACGCTTCTCAAGGTTCACAGGCGGGCAGCGAGGAGGAGGCAGATATGAATACCCCGCTTGCAGAATTAGACCAACAACAGGAGCGCCCAAAGACTTTTACGGCTACCGAATTGTTAGCAATTTTGGGGCAAAAGACGACTCAAAATCAGGGAACGGAGGTCCATGCGGATGTAGCAGAGCTTCTTTCCATCTTTCTGGTGAAGGGGTTAGAACGCGAAACACGCGAACTAGCTTTGACGTCTTATCCGTTGCTAAAAAACTGCGACGCCTTAACGCCTCCAGAAATAAACCCAGAAATAAAGGGATGTCTGACCTCAACTGTGTTACGCCAGGATGCTTTTTTTAATCAAGCTGAAAAACCAGTTGGCAGCAGTTTTAAGTGCGCTGGCAGTACCCTTCAATCTTCAATATAACTTAATGAAGGTAGATTCCACTCCCGTTAATCAACGGGAGTTGGAATCATTGGGAGATCCGCTGAAACTTTTAGCAGACACCTTTTATTCGATTTCTCGTCATCGGCGCTACCTTATTATTCCTTCCCTGGATACTTCTGTTAAGGACATCTTAGAAAATTGTCCAGTGGATAATTTTTTGTTTGTACAAGATTTTACAGAAAAACTTAAAATATCAAAAGAGGCCAAGAAATTTGGTGCGTCTCTCCGAAAGAAACCCAGACCCAATTCAACTCCCGTAGCTGGTCCTTCTTCGACAGTTCAGCAGACGGCTATGCACCAAGACGACCCTCGTCTTTTTTAGCCGCGCGCCGTCCACCAGGGAAGGCTCGTTACAAAAAAGAAGAGGGGGGGAATCGCCTACGGAAGAGGCCGTATCAGCCACAGCGTCATCATTAATACAGGTGACCCAAAATTATGCTGGTCGTTTAACCTTTTATGTACCTCAGTGGTCCACTATTACGAGTGACACTACAATATTAAGTTGGCTGTCTGGTTATAAATTACCTTTTTTTACAAAACCTATCCAGAGGCATACACCAAATTCTATTTTGAGCGAATTTAACTTGGCCGATTTAAATCAGACTATTACTAAACTCATCACTGTTGGGGCAATTTCGGAAACTGACCCCCAACCGGGCCAGTTTCTGTCCCCATTTTTTCTTGTGCCAAAACCTGATGGTTCCTTCCGCTTCATTCTTAATTTAAAGAGACTGAACCGTTTTATAGACCCTCCCCACTTCAAGATGGAAGATTATAGAACAGTATTACAGTTAATTTACCAAAACTGTTTTTTCACAACTTTGGATCTCAAGGATGCATATTTCTTGGTCCCTATTCATACACAATACAAGAAATTTCTCATGTTTAAATTTAGAGACAGGTTTTACATCTTTAATTGTCTCCCCTTTGGTCTCTCTACAGCACCATATCTATTCACCAAGCTTTTAAGACCTGTTTTGAAAACTCTAAGAACTAAGGGAATTACCTGCGTCGCTTATTTGGACGACATTATTATTATTAGTAGAACCAAGAAAGCCGCCAAATATGTTATCAGTTTGGTACCCCTACCATAGACCTTTTTGCAACTAAATTAAACTCTAAATGTATACGCTATATTTCATGGAAGCCTGATCCAGACTCCTTAACAGTCGACGCTTTCACTATATCTTGGAGAGGAGAATTTTTTTATGCCTTTCCCCCTTTTGGTCTTGTGGCTAAATGTTTGCAGAAAATCATTACGGAAAAAGCGGAAGGAATCATGGTAATACCACGTTGGGACACCCAACCATGGTACCAGTTGTTTCAACAATTATTATTAACAAAATCGCTGGTTTTTCAACCAACTAAAACTCTACTTTCCTCCCCTTTCAGAAAGAGACACCCTCTTTGGAAACACCTTTCCCTGGAGGTTGGAATTTTATCCGGCAAGCTTTCATTCACAGAGGGTTTCCACCAGTAGGGCTAGAACATATAAAATCGTCTATTGCTCCAAGTACTCTAGCACAGTATAACACATATTTAAACAAATGGTGGAAATTTTGTACAAGCCGATTAAACAACCCACATACTTATTCTTTGGATGCCATAATCGCCTTTTTAACTGAGCAATATACTTCTGGTGCATCATATTCAACTTTGAACTCCCAACACTCGGCTTTGGCACTTATTTTCTCCATTGAAAATACACACAAAATATTTTTACGAAGGTTTCTGAAAGGTATATATAAGCAAAAGCCACCAAAACCTAGATATCAAACAACATGGGATCCAAATTGTGTCCTCGCGTATTTGTCCACAATTGATCCTCTAATGGACGTCTCAATCTCACAATTGACTATTAAGCTTGTGACCTTGTTAGCACTTGTCACGGGACATAGAATACAAACTTTGTCTAAAATTCGCCTCAGCAATATCATTTTCCTTGAAGACAGAATAGATATTAAAATTTCAGACTTGATAAAGACCTCGAGTACAAAACATTATCAGCCACTGTTAACTATTCCATACTTCCGGGAAAATCCGAAACTCTGTTTGGCCTCAGTAATTAATGCTTATCAATTACGCACCAAACCATTCAGATCACATGAAAGTACTTTCTTAATATTAACATACAAAAAACCTATTCATCCAGCAACCCCTCAGCGTATCAGTAAATGGATAAAAATGGCACTCTCGGAGAGCGGTATCAATCTGTCTCAGTTTTCAAGCTATAGTACGAGACACGCCGCTACTTCTGCGGCATTCAGAGCTGGGGTTTCTATCGAAACTATTAGAAGGGCTGCTGGATGGACAGAAAATAGTAATACATTTAACAGATTTTACAATCGTCCTGTATGCCCGGATCCTACTACCTTTGCCAGAGGCGTGTTAAAGGGTTTTAACAAGTAAAATTGAACCATTATGTATGTCTTTGTTTTTTGTATTTTCGTTTTTTCTTTATAACATGGTTGATGCATAACATTGTTTGTGTTATCGCATATGATATACCTTTTTTTTTTATTGTATTCTGTATTAGTAGTATTATTGTATTTTCATGTTGATACATAAAAACCTTTTTGCAGCACTAGATCGTTTAACTTTGAACATCTACGAGTGTTTATATATTGTAATTGAGAATGGCAATACGACATACAATTAAATGATCAATTGACTTACCTTAAGGAAAATTGATCCAAATTATATGAGTATTGCCATTCGAAGATTACAATCCCACCCTTGCCCTACCCGAACCGATCTAGTTCTTTTTCCACAAATTGCAATGACTCAAACCTTACTGGGTTACGGGAGCTGGGGAGCTGGAGGGAAACGGCGGCGGATTGTTTTCTTTGAATTTTCGATCACTGGAGCCCAGAAAAATTTGCTACTACGAGTGTTTATATATTGTAATCTTCGAATGGCAATACTCATATAATTTGGATCAATTTTCCTTAAGGTAAGTCAATTGATCATTTAAATATTTAACAAAGTCGAATCTTGATATACGAATACGACTTTCTTTAAATTCTAGCTACTTAAAAATTCACACTTTCTTTTAGTAAAACCATTAAATTCTCTTGCTTTACAATTTGCAGATTTTATTTTAACGTAAGTGAAAATTTCCTAAAATTTCTACAAATTGGAATATGTTGGGATAAGCAGCATAAAACTATGCGATGGAAATTCAGCTTCATCTTCGCTTATGTAATTTTCTACAATGTAATCACAAAATTTGGTTACTCGTTCATCATTTGGGGCGTTTTTAAAAAGTTCTGATGCAAAAAAATTGCCTACACTCTCGGGTTCTAAAAACTGAATACCAAAGAATAATTTTAAAAAGTCCCAATTTCTGAATCTTTGTCTTAAAATTCGATTAAAAAACAGAATACAGAACAAACAACACCAACTGATAGAAATAGTATGTTCGACGCCAATGTGCTAAGTCTTATAATTATCTGCCCCTTAAGTTACCCGTGGTCGAACTCACCTATGGGATTAGAAAGAGCCCTTATTACTTGCAACAACTAATGAGGGTACGTGGTCGAACTAGCCCATGCCCATTCAAACATCTTTCTTCCCCTGCCAGTTAGTTTCGAATTATCTATGTATTTTTTATAATTCCTTTCGAGAACTTTCCATCTGTTCTCGCAATTGGTCCCCGATATTCTTGTTTGGGTAATGCGGTGGATTTCTTTTGCGATTTCTTCAAACATCATCTTTAAATTTTTAATTCTTAATGAACCCACCTGCCCGCGTAATTACTATCTATACTGTTACACAGAACCTCATTGCTCTGTACAGCAGTATGATTAAGAATTATAAAATGCGCAGTTTTGTTTCTAAACTATACTACTACGCAGCGCTTAGTCGTTCTGTAGAAGTCCACTGGGTTTTTGTAAAAATTAATTCTCAAACTGCAACTAACCTAAAGTTCGAGGGGCGCCCCACACTAGTCTTTGCAAAGTCTTTGCTTCAGGTTAGTTGCAGTTTGAGAATTAATTTTTACAAAAACCCAAACGACTAAGCGCTGCGTAGTAGTATAGTTTAGAAACAAAACTGAGCGTTTTATAATTCTTAATCATACTGCTGCACAGAGCAATGAGGTTCTGTGTAACAGTATAGATAGTAATTACGCCACCTGCCCCTGGTACTTTTTATATAGATCTAGGAAAATTAAGGTATTTTGGTGGGTCCATTTATGCCCTCCCTGCTCAGAGTTTGTTGAAAAGACCAAAAATTCGGATATTACTTCTAGAAATTTTTATTGTTAGCATAAAAATCCGGAGTTGGTCAACTGGGCAATCGGTCACTGCTATAATCCGGTAACTTAATATTTATCTTTAAATACGAGGGTCAGCTGGGCAACCCACCCCAGAGAGCTAATTATTCATCATTAGGATAATCGGCTTTGGATCTTAATAACTTAAGATAAAGATACCTGAAAACTTCTCATTATAGATAAGGGAAGGATTTCTATTGGTTTGTGCATTTTGAATATAAATTTTGAAATTTCTTTATGGGAAGGTTAGTAATAATAATTTAGTGACTGTCAAGATCTCTTCTGGTACAGTAGTTATTAAAATGGAATTTATTAAGAGTCAACGTGGTCGCGATCTAATAGTGGTCAAAAATTTTAAATTTTCGTTTGGATACACGGACAAGGATGGTGTTGAAACTTGGAGGTGTACAGTGAGATCCTGCAAGTCGAAATTAACAACAAATAAAGAAAAAACGCTATTGTTTAGTGAAGACGGACTACATAATCATATCGCCTGCACAAATATAGCGTTTCAAGCAGTTAGCAACGGTGTCAAAAGAGCAGCTACGGAAGATTTAACCGAAAAACCTGTGAAATTAATTCGAAACGAAATAGTGAGATCTGCAGAATATGGGAATAATCTTTCTCATGGAGAATTGCAACGCATCAGGAAGAATATTTATAGAAGTCGGCGTAAAGTATTTCCACCTCTCCAAATAACATTGGAGATGTTCATGATGCCGTTGATTCAATTCTTATAAAAACAAACCAGGATGAAGATTTCTTACTGTTTAATAACAGGGAAAATAATATCATAGTTTTTTCGTGCCTTTCAAATTTAAAATTGTTATGCGACTCCAGCAAGATGTTTGTTGATGGAACTTTTTCATATTGTAGTAAATTTTTCTGCCAGTTATTTACAATTCATATTGTCAACCAAGGTTTCTACATACCCCTTATATTCTGTCTGCTTCCAAATAAATCTCACTCGTCGTATTCATATGCATTCAAATTAATTCAACACTACTACAATCAAGCGGGTCTAACTTTCAATCCTTCTTCAATGATGTTGGATTTTGAAGTTGGCATTCAAAGCGCCGCCAAAGAAGTATGGCCTAGCATTATAATAGAAGGATGTCGATTTCACTTGGGGCAATCATGTTTCCGGAAAATCAAAAGCATGGGCTTGAGCAAGGAATATTGTAACAAATCGGAAATTGGTCAATGGTTGCAGGACCTTTTTGGACTCTCGCTGCTTCCAGAAAATGAAGTATCTGACTGTTTTCACGCCAAGTTCAATTCGTTTTTATAACCCCCATCCTCATATATTTCAATTTGTTGACATTCTTAAAAATTTCCAAATTGATACTTACACAAAAATAAGGAGCATTTCAAAATCGGAACAAAATGTCAGACGGCGGTTGAACTATAAGTTATTAAAATTAATTTCTGATTAGAACAACAACATAATTACCAGGTTTCATTTTGTTAAATGTGCATCACATTTTTATAAAAAATAATTGTAATTATTGTGTCTATTAAATGTAGGTACCTATGTATTTCTTTATACTCTATAAAATAATATTGCATAATTATTGTGTATATTAAATGTATATGTATTACTGCAATTTATGTGTTCATATTTTTTTGTATTATGTTATGTACATGAATGAATTGTTTTTTAATAATAAACGTACTTTTATAATCTGCGTAAATTGTATTTATTATTACCGGGTTTTGCAAATAAATAACTAATTACAGAATCAGTAAAGCTGCTTAGGAGATTTGCCCAGTTGGCCTCTGATTATAGCGGACCATTTTTGGTTGTTGCCCAGTTGATCCCTGGGATTTACGCGCACGTTGACCATTTTGCCCAGTTGGTCTACGTCCTAAAAATCAATTAAACAGATAATTAACTATTTACCTCCTTCGGTGTCGCTCATTTGTTATAGTTTTTACTTTTCAAAATCGGAGTCGTAACACGTGGCACTCATGCAAATCAAAATGCTACGTTCGGTCAGGTTAGGTTAGAAGACAAAGTTGACAGATGCGTTCGTTTCGTGGTTCAGAAATCGTTCGCGGTAAAATAAGATTCTGAACCGGTTCTTAACTGAGCATGCGCTCTACGACAATCCTGAATTAGTTCCGTACTGGTTCTGAATCAGTTCCAAATCCTTACCGCGAATAAAGCTATTATTTTACCGATAAATATTGTTAGCGAGTCGCCAGGCATCAAAAGTATACGGAAGCAACCCAGACGACTAAACAGCCCATGACTAATTTTAATGACTTTTCTGTAATAGTTTTGTTTTAACTCAAGTGTAGGATTAAGTTGAGATATTTTAAGGGCGGAAAGGAATGCGTGGGAACTAGGGGAAAGTGTGAAGGAGGAGAGGCAGTCTTTCGCAAGCATTTGACCTGTACACATATACATTGAATTAAACCTTACTTTATTGTACTTTTATTTATCTTTTAAACCGTGTTGAGGCATATTTTGGCGACGGATGCGGTTCAGCACGCGGTTGCTGGTGACGTCACTAATACACTGTGCGGTTCATAGGTCGCGAAAGCAGAGTGTTCCATTAATGACGTAATTTGACAGTTTCCATAAAAATATATTTATTCTAAATGATGAATCCATGTTCATTGCACTTCATTGAATATTTAATGTTTGAGGATAGTTCCATTAATGTAAATTATCTGTATAAAAAATCGTTTCAGAGACTACTCAAAAAATTTCTATGTCAAATCTACTTATGTGTAGTAATTTTCGAGAAAAGTATACAAGAAACAATAAAAATATGTCAAAACTAAGAAATGATCAAAATCGAATGTCCACGAACTATTGGGAAGCCGCCGAAAGCTGACGAACTATACCTTCAAAGTTTGAACACTCATCCCAACCTTCATCCATTGGTTCGTTGAATCGCGTTTGAAAATCGTGATGTGACGTCATAAATTCCTCGCCAAAGCAGAGCGGTTCATTAAATAACTGACCGCATTCGTCGCCAAAATATGCCTTTCTTAACATCAGAAGTGGGATTTGAACTTGCGTGTACCCGATCGATAGTGATTAATTAGAGTTGGTGTTAGTGTGTTACAATGCCAAGATTTCAAAGAATTATTTTAGCGTCGGAGTCCGAAGGATGAAGCCAACGACGTGTGTGAGCGGGTGATCCACGTATGTGGGCGGAGGACGACCGGGGATCCGGCAATCGTCGCTGATAGCACGGACACGTCAACTGTTGCAAAAGAAATAACGCATATACCGAAGATTAAAGGTATGTCGTTGCCTTTTATACGGCAATAATATAGCGGAATTTAATCCGTTATATGATGATGACCTACACTTTGCCCTTAATAAACTACAGGACCCGGCTCTGGCATGGTATCGTAGCTTAACCTCCGTTTCATTTACTTGGCCGGAATGGAAAAATTTTATGTTGGTCACATTTAAACCAACTTGAGATTTGCACGAGCTTATGTTGAAAATGTTGCAATATAAACCAAAGGTGGAACAGCCCTTGTATGAAGACTGTTATGAAAAATTGGCCCTAATTAACAAAATGAAGGTCAATTTAAAAGGGGCTGACCAAGTAAATTTTATCCTGAATGGCCATCAGAATATAACCGAAACCCTTCAAAGGCGAGGAAGACTGTTGTGTGCTTCCGTTGTGTAGTTCCAGGCCACAAGAAAGAACAGTGCGAGCAAAACGATTTACGGATGGTTCGGAATTTATCTTTGCCTTAAGGCTTTACTTTACCTAAAAGAAATCTCGTTTTCAAGTTTAACAAGTTGCATACTTTTGAAAGAATATTTTTAAGCAATAGCTCTTAGCGGGATAGCTCTCCAATAGGTATTAGACCCTTAAATGCTTATAATAATTTAAGCTGGTTCAGATATTTGGGCGAAGGTCTCGGGTTTCGAGCAGGTAGATCGTTTAGTTGCTTTCGCATTGTATTATCTCTATTAACAAATGTACCACAAATTGTCATATCCACAATTACACTCCCATCTAGGAAAAAAAAGTCTGGAAGAAAAGCCGTGGATGAAAACGCCGGCGGAAAAAAAGTCACGATATAATAACAACTGATCGAATTGGTCAACCGCAACCACGCATAAAGGGAATGAATGTTTTTAATAGACAGGTACCTACCCCATGCAGGTACCCCTGATAGCGATAAGCGCAAAATATTTTAATCCGCTCAAAGCTATTTGAGACTCTCTGCTCCTCTAAGTTTGCAGTTTTGGCTTCGAATTCGAACGGAGTTGTTGTGCAAAATTGTTTGTAAATTAGTATTGAATTTTATTTGAAAATTAGTGGTAGTGATATAAAATGGGGAATCATTCAAAGAAGAAATTAACGTGTGCTGGGCGAAGAATGTGCAAAAAGAACCTGATGAAACAGATCCACCAGAATCGTGCGAGGTAAGATTACAATTAAAAATTCTTTATTTACAATTACCAAAAGTATTTAAAACTGTAGGAAAAGCAATGCTTTTTTTTCGATAGAGGAAGATCAAGAATGGGTAACATGGAATGCACCGAAGAAGAAGAACTACTGGATTTGTATATTGAAAAAGAAAGCAAGCAACCGGAAAATAAAACGAAACAATATGTTAGCGGTCGTCGTGTTGTGGACCTTGTACATTTTTTAGATGCACTAAAATCGATGAAACAAGACGAACCCTGTTTTAAAGAAAAGTGAGCTGTTTTGTTTGTAATTTTGGAGAAACGTGCCAACATTACGCAATGGACAAAGCCAGTGTTGTGTTTTTATCTGAATTTAAACATCCTTTTTAAATATAACTTATTGTAAAATTTATTTTATCTTATTTTTAAAGTATTATAATTTTTCTTAACAGTATTTAACAGATCAGATAGTACAAACAAAAATGTAGAAGGAAAACTGAACACGGTAACGAAGAAGATCAATATTATTTCGAACATTTTATTACCAAAAAATGTAAAAGTTAAAGCTAGGGAGCAAAATGAAACATTCAGCATTTACGGTATCCTTTTTTTGTACAAAAATTAAAAATTTATTTAGAATATTATAATAACCGTTTTTCTTAACAGTATTTTTAGATTCGGCAGGACCAAGTAGTACTAATGAAAATTTTGAAAAAAATGGCAAACAAATTTTAAAAGAAACATTGATTAATGTCGCAAACACGAATCAGTTCATTAAAAATCAGGAAGTTAATGTAGGCCTTTGTTTTATTTGCACTTTAAAATTTACAATAAGAAGTTGTGTACCGTCCTCTTGTTTAAAAAATTAAATCAAACTATTTTTGAGGTACCGCCCCGCCAAAACAACTAGCTCAAAACCTCGGCAGATGTGGTCCTGGATAAGAGTAAGGGTTCTTTATAATCTATAAAATAAGGGCGCCAGTTATCGTAAAGCGACAACAAAAGACAGTAATAATCAAATCTAAAATAAAACGAAAATATACAGTGTAACCCAATATATATATTTACCTTTTACCTTAAAGAAATATAATTGGCTCATTCACCTAAAAGGGTCCAACAGGGTGCATGTATGATGAGAAAAAAACAAAATAAAATATATATAACTTCAGCGTCACCCCTTTGGCAAATTACCAGAAAGCTTTCCGTAACTCCCCGTTTTTTGTACATAAATAATCTGTATAACTTAACTTGTTCAATGACATATAGATACCAAAATACTAGTTATGAATAAATAATCAATAATAATCACACTGTAGGTACTAACTCTACTACCAGTACTTAAATAAAATTTAATTTAGATACACTTTAGTCGTGAGTGTTCAAATTTACTCCAAAGTAATCTGTGATTGACTCACCCACCTCTGCCGCTGTTTGGAGATATAGTAATTGTGGCAAGAAACTGGAATTATTATATCTGCGTGTGTCCTTAGAATTGCAAGCTGTTGTATACGGACGTCTGTACTAGACTGAATTATTAGGGAGAATCCAGATTCCCTCATAAAAAAATATAATAGATAAGGAAATCCCATAGACCATATGTCTCATCCTAAATTCAAAAGACAACCGTCTTATCGGGAATCGCCTGTTGATGAATATAAAAACGAAACTATCAATTGACCATCTTAGAATTAATTATCAATAATTACCTTCCGTTGGATAGGCGATTCACAACTCAATTAAATTTTAAATATTTGTTTACAACAAATCGATTAAACTTTTAAGTTATTAACCAAGCAATGGATTAAATTGCGGGTTTTTAAAGAATTTTAAATCCACAAAATTTGTGCGACTTGTTTCTGCTACATAAAGATAGCAAGTGTCTTTGAAAGAGAAAGTTCAATACCAAAACCTTGAATGACTATTGATATCGCAAACTAGTTTAAATGCCCCATCACACACATTCTAGAAGTCTTTAACATTTCCACTAATAACAACCCATATTTAATTAAATAACAAAACTTAAGTAGCAAGACTTTTGATTGCTACACTATCCCCTTCCAACAACAAAAAAATGAAAAGAAACCCTCGGAAGATATATCCTACAAAATACCTTTCGTGCTAAAATTATGAGTGCTTTAATAGCCATCTCACCTTCTTTTAACTACCCAAAAAAATTACCGTAAAACGAAATTTTATCATCTACTGTTCCATACCGTAAGAACGAACCGTTCCTATAAATCTAGCAAAAAAGTGGAACTGGCCAAGGATGCATAGTCCCCAAAAAAGGCTAGTTGACTTGCTACCCTCTACACAAACTTAGAGAGCTCTTCTCAGCTCCTATTAAGCGACATCTCATCCCATTGGACAGAACTATCCACTATGCATAAAAAATTTACTGCATCACATCGGACACAGCTCAAGGAAGTGCTATGCCACCACCCTATCAGCAGGAAAAAGAGGTAAGAAAAATAACACGGAAGTGTCGAGATCCATTCTTAAAGCACCCACATCTAACATACCGAAATATATATATATATCATCACCTTATCTATTTACAGTATGAACCCAAGACTAACTAAACCTCTTGTTCATCCTCGGAAACCTCATTATAAGGCTTCAAGTCTTTAACGTGCCAAACACCTAAATTTCTACTATTTTCATCTATCAACCTATAGGTGACGGAACCTGTAACTTCAGCCACTTTAGCCTTTACATATTTCGGTGCCAACTTTTTAGCAAAACCTTTTGACGCATTCGATAAGACCGGATTACGTTTCCAAACAAAATCACCTTTTTTAAACCTTAAGGGTCTTTTTCTTAAATCGTACTGACGCTTATTCCGTTCATAAGCCTGATTAAGCCTCGTAACAATATCCTTATAAAGTGGAGAAAGTTGATTAACATCTTTGACAAGTTGTTCACGAGTATCTAAAGAGACGTCTTCCTTCTTGAGATTTAATAATTCACCATAATAATCACCATGGCTAGGAACTGTTCGGCCAAAGTTAAGAAATGACGGGGTGAAACCTGTGACTTCATGAACCGCGTTCCTAATTGCATGTGCAATTTTAAAAATTTCCGCATCCCAAACCCTGTGATTTTGCTTAACGTAGCAACGAATTGCTGTGCCAATCACTCTATTAGACCTTTCAACCGGATTAACTTGGGGATGATAAGCGGCGTTGTACCAAACTTTCTGTACCTTATACCGTTCTATAAGTTTCTGAAATATACCACCGATAAATTGGGGGCCATTATCACACATTATTATTTGCGGTACTCCAAACATTAAAAATACATCATTTTCAAGAAACTTGACGATTGCAGAAGCCGTAGCCTTTCTAAGTGGTTGAACTTGAACAAATTTAGTAAACCAGTCGGTGACTACTAATAATGAGGTGTGACCCTTTGTCGATCGAGGTAAAGGTCCAATTAAATCTACCGAAATCAGCTGAAACGGATACTTAACATTTTTCTGACGACCCATAAAACCAGGACGAAGCTGAGAATTTGGTTTACTTGCTTGACAGGTGTCGCAACTGCGAACATACTTCACCACATCGTTTTTCATTTTTGGCCAATAGTACGTTTCGGATATCTTCTGAAACGTCTTAAAAGAACCTAAATGACCAGAAGTAGGCTCATCATGAAACTGTTTCAATAATTCTATACGTTTAGATTTTGGAACAACAATTTTCCACTCAATTAAATTAGAGACCAAATTGTGCCTATTAGAAACGTACTTGACAAGTATTTCATCTTCTACCCTCCAAGACGAATACTGCTCAGGGTTCTCCTTTACATTCCTAATCATTCGTTTGTACCAAGTACAATAATCGGGTTCACTAAAAGTCATAGAATTAATCTGGGAGACTAAAACAGGAGCACGCGACAAAGCGTCTGGAACAAGGTTGAACTTCCCTTTTCGGTGTTCGATGTCAAAACTGTATTGCGACATCCTAGCTGTCCATCTAGCTAACCTACCACTCGGAGACTGGAGTTTATGAAGCCACAATAACGCGTGATGATCAGTAACAACCTTAAATCTGGTGAGTTCCACATACGGGCGATACTTTTCAATGCCAAAAAGGCAAGCTAAGCACTCTTTTTCTGTTGCAGAATAGTTTCTTTCGGCATTCGTTAACGAACGACTTGCATACGCGATTACCTTCTCGTTATCACCTTCACCTTGAAGCAAGATAGCGCCTAAACCTACATCACTAGCGTCACATTGTATAATAAATGTCTGGTTAAAGTCTGGAGTGGCCAAAATAGGCGCAGAAACCAATAGCCTTTTTAATTCCTGGAAAGAGGTCTCTGCCTTATCGTTCCACTTAATCGACTGTCTTTTGTGTCGGCCTTTAATAAGTTCTAGAATAGGGGCAACCACAGTTGAAAATTTAGGGATAAATCTCCTATACCAACTAGCCATACCAAGAAAACGTTTTACCTCCGTCGCAGTGGTGGGAACGGGAAAGGAAACAATTGCTTCGACCTTAGCCGGATCTGTACGGAGCCCGTCTTTGTCAACCAAAAATCCTAAATAGGTTAAAGACGATCTACAGAATTCACATTTATCTAAATTAACCATGAGACCTGCTGTCTTTAGTCGATCGTAAACCTTGAGAAGAGTTCCGATATGTTCCGAAAAAGTGCTGGAAGCAATAATAACATCGTCCATATAAACAAAAACATTGTGGAATTCTGGACCAAAAATATTATCCATCAACCGTTGCAGCGTTTGGGGACTATTGTTCAGACCAAAAGGTAAAACGACAAATTCGAACAGACCTCTGCGAGGGACAGTAAAAGCTGTCTTTTCACAACTTTCTTTAGAAAGAGGGATTTGCCAGAAAGCTTTTTTTAAATCGATGGAGCTCAGAAATCGAGAATCACGAAGGTGGTCTAAGATGCTATTTACATAAGGCAACGGATACGCATCCCGTTTCGTAACTGCGTTTAGTTGACGACCATCGAAACAAAATCTCAAACTACCATCCTTCTTTTTCACCATAACAATTGGCGAATTCCATGACGAAGTTGACCTTTGAATTACATTTAATTCAAGCATCCTATCGACCTCTGTGTTGACGGCTTCCAACATAGGTGGGGACATTGGATAATACCTCTGCTTTATGGGTACGACGTTACCTGTATCGATATGATGAGTAACCATATGGGTACGACCTAGCCCGGGACCGCTAATGCTACGAAACCTATCTATAACCACCTCCAAATCTCTACATTGCTGGGGGTTAAGATCATCTTTCCCTTGTATAAACTTTGTTGAGTTCAACATACTCGATACCGCGAAACAATCATACTTAAAATCAGTCTTAACACCAAACAAATAACAGCAGTCGGCACCTAAAGTAAGAGGAGCGGAAATAGTATTTGAAACTAGAACTCTAACTGCTTTAGTAACTCCTTCTATAGTTAAAGGAATATCAACGACACCCAAAATTGACTGGTTAGCCCCATCCGCTGTTTGTAATTGCATGGGAAAAGAAGATTTACTTACGGATAAGTTAAATTTATCTAACAAAAATAAACCCTGTGTACCTATAATTGACTGATTGGCACCTGAATCTAGAAGAGCTAACAGCTGAGTCCCCATTATATCTACATAAATAAAGGGTCTATTATCCTCTTTACAATGCGAAAATACGGAATGTACGCGTGAAGTTTTATAAAATTTGTTAATTTCTTTTAACCATTCCTCCCACTTAAATTTATCAGCCGCTATATCCTCAGGACCTATGGTTGGGTGGCGGAAGACGAAACCGGTCCTTGCGGGTTTTTTGACACATTCCCTTTACATTTCGGGCAAGCAGAAAAGGTAGCATTCGAAGTTCCACAAACGTAACAAAATAACGTTCTCTCCTTATCACATTTATGATAAGTATGCCCTTTCTCATGACAGTTCCAGCATGTTAGGTTTGTTGAGCGTCGAGGAAAACTCTTTGTTTTAAACCTGACATTATTGGGAGAAACTGATTGTTGAAAATTAGTATATGACTTGGACATAGTATGCACTTGCCGTTTCACTGAGTGGGTAGGCTTGTACGCTAAATCAGGTTCTAACGGGGAAGTAGAAGCAGTAAAATTTGGTCTAAATTTTTTATTTCGATCTCTGGTTTCCTCCAACTCGCGACAGTATTCGATTAAAACATCGATAGACGGTATTCTAATCAAAGCTAAATGACTAGTATAATACGGGTGCAAATTTTGACGGATGTACTTTAATTGAATATCTTCGGAAGGAGTATTTCTTAAGCGATTAAATAAATTAGTCATGATAGCTATGTAGATGTGAGGACGTTCATCCACCCCTTGTATACGAGCCCTAATTTCAGTCCACAGAGCATCATCGTAATCACGGGGTAGATAGTGCCTCCTTAACAAACCTACGATATCCCCCCACGTACTAACCTTATTTCGAATAGATCTAAACCAAATGAGAGCTTGGTCTTCGAACAGGTCGACTGCCTCATTAAAAAGCTGATCATAAGATAAATTACGAGCTACCCGCAGCTCCTCAACGCGTTCTAAAAAGGAATTCACACCCTGTGTGGCAGTATTACCGCTAAATTTCAAGTTCCATTTAGAAACACTAACAGGACAACCTAGTGAATAAGAAGCATAATTTAATCCCTGCGATAACTCTAAATCACGTAAACGAGTTGAAAATCGGCCTGCTGCCGCTGAAGTGTCAAAGTCAACTCGTCTGTCGGGGGGATGTGGTGAGCTATGAGTCAAGTGAGCTAAGCTAAATCGTGGCTGCTGAGCAGAGAACGTGCAGGTATCGTTAGAGGTAGACGCAACATTGGCAAAAGTAATTCTGCCCAAACCGGAAGCTGCACAAGTAGTACTAGGTTCAGGATTAGCATTGGCAGTGGGCCCTGCACTTGAAAAGGGGACATCTGTGGACGAAACCGGTACAGAATGTGCAAGATCTTGGGTGGCAGAATTCCCTGACGAAGAAGTGGGTACTACATGCAGTATTTCTTCATTGGCATTACTATTTCCTAATTGAATTTGGGATTGCTCCATAAGGGAAAATAAATCATTTTGATGCATCACGTCACTTTCGCCTACTTCGGATAACGATTCTAACAGTTGTAAACAACCATCGCGGGCCATTCTCCAAATCGTTTCAAACTCCTCTCCAACTACTTCGGAAATGTAACTTAATCGGCGATAAATATGATTAAGTTTAGTCTCTAACCGCTTAAATTCCGTAGTCAAAGGTTTTTCCTCAAAACACCTAACCGAATCCCTAAGCTCCGCTACTCTATTACTGCAAAATTCCAATTCCGTAATCACATCTAGCTCAACACGAGAATAAGAAGAGATTTTGTTAGCATCATATCTTTCTATGTTAAGTTGCGCACGCAACAATTTCCGTTTTTCGTCAACCTTATGGTTGGAAGGATCAATATCTCTAGTCCTAAGTTCCCAATCTAACTCGTCAGATACTAAATCATTAACCCTAATCATGTTTAAAAAAACAGTACCCTTGTTGTCAACCAGAAAATAGGACCCAATATATTCAATTCGATTCTAACCGTTGAATAAAAAAATAAAAGAATTACAAAGAAAACCCACTAGGCCCCAAGTTGGGCGCCATTTTGTGTACCGTCCTCTTGTTTAAAAAATTAAATCAAACTATTTTTGAGGTACCGCCCCGCCAAAACAACTAGCTCAAAACCTCGGCAGATGTGGTCCTGGATAAGAGTAAGGGTTCTTTATAATCTATAAAATAAGGGCGCCAGTTATCGTAAAGCGACAACAAAAGACAGTAATAATCAAATCTAAAATAAAACGAAAATATACAGTGTAACCCAATATATATATTTACCTTTTACCTTAAAGAAATATAATTGGCTCATTCACCTAAAAGGGTCCAACAGGGTGCATGTAGGATGAGAAAAAAACAAAATAAAATATATATAACTTCAGCGTCACCCCTTTGGCAAATTACCAGAAAAATATCCTTTGCGGTTCCTGTAATATTCTGCGTCATCTCCTCCAGGTGATTGTATTTTCACGTGGGTACAATCGATAGCGCCAATTATATTTATTATATACACGTTGTCGCTTGAAATTTTGAATACGAGTGATGTAGGCACTGTGATTTTGTTCTTCTCGGTTATTATAATAGATTGCCATTATTGTACATTACAATTAGAAATTACTAATTATTTCCCGTTGCTTAGTAAATTAAAATATTTGACTCCGGTTATGTAAAAAGTGAGCGTGGTAACTAAGCGCCAAGTAATGCATGCAAATGTCCGTATTCAAAATTTCAGGGGACAACGTGTATATCATAAAAATGCAAAATGGTCTGCTCTCGTTCTTCTTCCGTTCTAGGCATATAAATGTAGTATGCTCGTTTCGATGCAATTGCCTCCGACACTTGCTTTATAATAGTTCATGCTGAAGTTTTACTGACCCCAGAAAAATCTCCTACAGCAAGAAGCATTTTGCCTACCGCATAAAATCTTAATGCTAGAAAAAGTTTGGTTATGGGCGATATGGATTGATTTCTGAAAATATCAAAGGAATATTAATTTCAGAACTTATACCACCAAGTAAAATATGTTAGGAATATTAATTTTAGAACTTATACCACCAAGTAAAATATGTTACCTATCAGTAAGCGACTCAATCAAATCTTCAATTTCCATCAACAACCTCAAAACCGTGGGATTTTGCAAGCGAAATCTATTCATTGTCGTCAGAATCAAACACAGGAACATCAAAATAATTATTTACAGCCATTATTGTAAAAACTCGAGACGTAAACACAAAACAAAAGCATAACCTCACTCTCGAGAAATACCCAGGATAAACTGCGCTATCGGAACGTGCGTCGACTGTATTCTTAAGCTATACCACACTGGTAGAACTGAATTTTGGTATTTATGCTCGGAATAAATTTATACTTGACTTATACCTGTATTGTAGAACCGGCCCTAAAATGCTGCAGGCCACTAGTAGTAGTAGTAGTTCATATTTCTCGTTGACAACACGTGTATGAGTGGGACCAAGAAGTGCGATTTTTGAACTGAAATGTAACTTGTTTGCAGGATGTTAGAATTGCAATTATCAGTTTATCATTACTCGGAGTTGTCAATCGATTATTAGGCTGAAATCAGCACTAAACAATTATTCGTGATAATTTGTTCCTCATAATTTTAATGTTCGGTTGCATTCACGTGCAAAGAGTTTGAGGACTGTTGGGGTTGGGGCGGGACCGTCGATAGCTTCGGGCCTCTATGCAAATCTCCACCTTGAGTCTCCACTCAGCGTTGCCAGGTCTAGTACAATTGTACTAGATCTAGTACATTTTCGACGAATCTAGTACGCTAGTACGCCCTAGTAAAAACTAGTACGTTTTGATTACGGCTTAAAAATTAAAAAAAAAATTCAATTAAAAGACCGCGCTCAATGATAATTTTTAGATAATCTTTGATCGTGACTGTTTTAGAATATGTAAAGTTGCCTTCCCCTGAGCCAACGAACTGGCATCGCCGCATAGGCAAGCAGGCGCCCGCGCAGGTGCAGCGATTGGCAATATTGCGTTTTACTTAAGAGGACTCCTTGCGGTCTCTGGAGTTTCTTGGCGGGGCAAACGTGAAGGGTGAGGTAGAAAATGACGCGCTTGGAGGCGTGGCCATAAATCTGGTCAGTTCTCGTCAGCGCACATTTGGCGGGATTCGGTACTGAATTTAAATTTGAAAATGTGTGTATGTAGAAATTGAAGGAAAAAGGTTGTAGTGCTGTTACGACTAACAATTTCTTTTAGTATAAAAAAAATTTGTATTGAGAAAATTCCGAAATAAAAATTACTGTGAACGCTGATCGAATATGAAAACAAAATTTCATATTTTATACTTTGAATAGATTATTATTTTGAAAGTATATTTGCATAATGCTTAGTTTTTTGGCACTTTGCGCACCACATATGGAGGGTCTCTTAGAGGCATAACTTTCAAGAAATAGGCTCTATAAGGATCCAGTTTCAAGATGCTCGCGTAACAGCTGCTGTCTCCATCTCCAATAAGGCTTTCATATATTAAATTATACAAACTAATGCTTTTAGCAAAGCCTAAAATATAAAAAGTGGAGGTGCAAACCTCCCCTGGACTTTCCCATACTCAAAATAAACATTTCGTTTTTGGTATTCAACAGTAGTTCGCCAGGCAGCATTGAAAATCATTTGAATGCGTAGCTTGCAAAACGAAACTATGCTGGTTCGAAATATACAGAAGAAGACACGTGTGTATCTGTTGTAATCACAGCTGGCGAAGCCGGACGATCGCTACCGACCGACGCGCATGATTCGTTTCTGTCAGAGTCCAGCCTAAATATTCAAAATTCACGAATTTCACATCAACCGTACATTTTACATATATGAATACCTTATACTATGTGATAGACAATTAAATTTTGCGTTCAATTATATAATAATATACAGGGTGTTTCATTTAAAATAACAAAGTTGCGTATTGCTATTACAGGAAAAAATAATGATGCTGCAAATTCTAAACCAAAACAACATCAAACTGAACGCAAATGCAGAAGATAGTTCTACTGGTAAGAAGCAAAAATCTCCCCAAATTTCTGAAAAATCAAATGATAAATTGCCTAAAGTGCAAAACAGGCAACATGTGGCATCGTATTCAAATGCACTTGTTACAAATTTGGTTTCTGATAAAATAAAGAAGGACAAAATAGCGGGCATCGACCCTAGTAAAACGGAAAGTGACAACGCAGCATGTTTATCTACGGATAACAGTATGAAACCAAAAATAACAAACAATTCTGTTTCAGCAGCTGTCCTAAACGCTCAACTGATTGAGCGTTGTAATACAATCATAAACTTAAATACAGACGTAGAATCTACAGAGAAAAGAAACGAAAATAATTGGGTCACTCAAAGAAGCAAGCGTAAAAACCGAAATAAACCGATCCTTGGAAATGGTGAAAATCATTCCTTAAAAGCAGCAGAAAAAATTTCATCTTTACATGTATTTAAGCTAGACCCGACAACTACAGTAGCTGACGTAGAAACCTTTCTGAAAACCTCTTTCTCCGAAGTAAAATGCGAACAACTCCAGTCTAAATTCCCAGATTTGTATTCGTCTTTTAAAATTACGCTATACCATTCCAACGTTGAGAAGGCAATGAACCCGAACATCTGGCCCAATGGCTGTCGTATCAATAAGTTTTTTCACTTCAAGAAATTGAAAAACCCAGAGCCGTGAGTATTGCCAAAAGCATTAAAATACTTCATCACAACATCCAATCATTGCGAAATAAAACTCTTGAACTTGAGCACTTATTAATTAACTATAACATTGACGTAGTATGTTTATGTGAGCACTGGCTTGACGAAAAAATGCAAAAATTTTGCGGTTTGCGATCTTACAAACTTGCTTATTCCTTTTGTAGGAAGCACTCTGAACATGGTGGTGTCTCTATCTACACCAGGGAAAATTACCATACTAAGCCAATAAACCAGATCAATAATTTGACTCAGGAGATGCTGGTTGAAATAGCGGCCGTTTATATCCACAAATTAAATGCGGTTATAATAGAAACGTATAGGATTCCAACCAAGCTACTTCAACATATGAAAGTTTTTCTAGATAAAATGCAAGAAGCGCTTGAGATAGCCGCCACTACTTATCCACAAGCCACAGTTATCGTAGCTGGGGACTACAATACAGACTACAATATAGACTTGTTGGAGGACTCTCCAAACTCAAAAAATTTCAAACGTCTCTTAGAAACGTACGGCCTGCAGCCGACTGTCCTTCGTCAAACACGATTAAATGCGTGCCTAGATACCATATTTACAAACAGTTTTACACATAAAGCTGATATAATATACTCCAATCTGTCTGATCATGAAGCTGTTATGATGGAACATGAATTGAATAATTATCAACCAAACCCAGAGGCACCAAATAATAAACGTATTTTCTCACCAGAAAATCTGAACACCTTTAAAACCTGTTTGCAGAATGAAAGCTGGAGTAATCTCTATAAAGAGAACACCGCAAGTAAGAAATTCACACTTTTCTTTAATATCTATACCTTTTACTGTGATTTAGCTTTTCCATTCGTAAAGACTAAACCAATTAACAATAGAAATCAACTTAAACCGAAGAGACTAAAAATAGTGACCCGCGAAGTGGAAAATGCAAAAAGCAAATTACTTTTCTTATATAATTGCTATAAACTAAACAAAAACCCTGTAACAAAAAGCCTGCATAAACAGCAGAAAGTTGTGTATCACAATCTTTTATCTGAAGCAAGAAAAAAGGAGAACATGTCTTTTATAAACAAAGCTCAAAACAAAACCAAAGCTACGTGGAAAATCATAAACATGGAGCTTGGAAAGCAAACAAAAGAGCCAAACCTCTCAATAGTATCACCAGATGAGATAAATGACTACTTCATACACTCAGTAACGGCACTGGTAAACAATCTTCCGAAACCAAACACATCTCCATATGAAATACTAAGAACACACCACACTAGTTACAATCCAGGTAGTTTTTTTGTAAGACCCACCGATAACAACGAAGTGGCCTCCATAAAAAAGAACTAAAAAACAAACAATGCCAGGATATATACGGAATGACCATTCCATTTCTAAAATCTGTTGCCGAAAATATTGCTCCTCCACTAGCTACCGTAATAAACTGTTGCATGGAGCAGGGATACTTCCCAGATGAACTCAAGAAAGCCAAAATCATTCCTGTATTTAAAAAAGGTGATGATGCCGACTTGAGTAATTACCGGCCAATCGCCATCTTACCCACAATCTCCAAAGTATTTGAAAAAATACTATTCAACAGACTACTGGAATACATAAATCGCAATAAGATTCTATCACAAAACCAGTATGGTTTCAAGAAAAACTGTTCAACCACCGATGCTATATTGGCGCTGGTAAATACCATCACCGATGCTTTCGAAAACAGAGATTGTGTAAAGAGTACTTTTGTAGACCTCAGTCGTGCTTTCGACCTTGTGTCACATGATATTTTAATAGAAAAATGTGAATTCTATGGACTCCGAGGAAGAATTACAAACATCCTAGCCTCTTACTTACAAAACAGAACTCAAATGGTTTATCTAAATAATACATTAAGCAAAGAAATCCAAGTATGCCAAGGTGTGCCTCAGGGCTCTATACTTGGACCACTTTTGTTTTTAATATATGTAAATGACTTTCCAAGTGCTACTGGTGCCGTTTCCACTGTGATGTTTGCTGACGACACTACTTTAACAGTGATTGGCCAAAACACCAATAATGTAAATATGCTCCAAAATGAAGTGCTAAATAAATCCAAAGTGTGGCTTAATGCCAACAAATTAATTTTAAACTCCACTAAAACAGTGTCAATGCAGTTTTCTTTAACAGTGCCTGAAAGCGAGTGTGATCAAATCAAGTTCTTAGGAGTCCAACTCGATAACAAACTGTCATGGAAAAAACATGTAAATACTCTTTGTGGTAGGCTTTCCTCAACCGTTTTTGCAATTCGCAAAATTATGCAAGCAAGCAGTAAAGAAACTGCCCTTGAAACTTATTATGCAATGTTTCACTCCATCATATCCTACGGGCTCCTCGCTTGGTCCAGTGCATGTGAGAATAGTCTTAAAGAAATATTTGTTTTACAAAAAGCAGCTGTCCGCTGTATAACTGGTAGGCCAAAGAAAGACCACTGTAAACCTCTGTTTGTGGAACTTGGTATTATGTCATTGTATTCTCTAATTGTATATCAAAAACTATGTTATGTCAAAATGAATCTGCATAAATATGACCTTCATGGTCACCAACATGAATATAATACTAGAAATAGACATAATCTTGTTGTACCGCATCACAGATTAACGCAATCGAATCGCATGTTGACAGGTATTAGATTGTTCAATACTCTACCTATTACTGTCCGTAACCTCGACTTGAAACAATTCAAAAACCACATCAAGAAAATGTTAAAACAAAATTGCTTGTATGCGCAAAATGAATTTTATAATATATGTCATTAATTACTTGTTTGTTTAGACAATATGTGCTTTTGTTCTTTTAATATTGACGTGTTCACAACTGTATATCATTTAACGAACAATAAATAATTATTATTATTATTATTATTATTATTGTACTGTGGAAAGCAAACGCCCTGTATACGTGATATACATTTAGAAAAATCCTGAATTATTTACTGAATAACTTTTATATTTAAACTTTTTTCCTATTTTGACTAATAAAGGCGCTATAGGAGCATCAATATCCGATTTTCAAAACCTCGTAGAGGGCGCCACAGTGAAATTCTGGCGTTCATCAAAAAACAAAAATGTAGCTAATACCAAGCTGCATAAGTATAGAAAATTTAAACAAAATCCTTAGACCAGTTTTTTTGTAATAATTTTTCAAAAATTTCAAAATTTTTGGAAGAGCGCCGCGCCGTAGCGACCATTTTTGGATTTAGTGAATAATTTTTGTTCTTGGTGTAGTACAGCCAAAGGGCTTTCAAACAAGTTGTTGCGGAATCTGATCCGATAACTGGTTTTTGAGTTATGGGGCGTTAAAGTCGAAATTTTGAAAAATTCATAGCGACCGCCATTTTGAAGTTAGAGAGTCCGGTAAAAAACTGTTTCCCTTGAATTGTGGTCTTCTTTCATATCCCCTACTCAGATTTTGAAAATTCCGCTTCTGAAAAAAAATGATACCAAAAAAACATGTCTAACTTCCGCTTCCGGTTTCGGATTTTTTTGAAAAGCTGCCTCCATGGCAGTGATCGTGGTAAGTAGATAAAATATAAAAAAATCCAAAAAATCCGTAATTACGTTTGCGTATCGCTATATTACAAGCAACTCACCGGACTGAGTTCAATTGCCATTAGAACGAAACACACAAACTTTAAAACAGGTTTGCGCGCTCTACTCTTGTCTACTATCATAGGCGGCAGCACGTTTCAGCAAACAAATTATTAAATTGTAGTACTTTCGGACGTGCGTAATTATTTAGTTATTAATCGTTCAATTGTGTTAAAATTTTGAACTTAGGTGTCAATAAGATGTATGAAGGATTATATGGTGCTACTTTTTTAACTTATTACGCAGAAACATTTAAAAATTAAGATGAATTAGGTGTTTTTTTATGTCACAATAACAAGTAATCAGAGAAGAAGAGTAAAATTCTACCACTATACAATCCTAGAATATAATCAGGTCAATCTAAATACTCAAAGAAAATTGAAATTTATTGAGCCGTTTCTCCAAAATCATCCACGCAATATCTACCTCACATCCTTCCCCACCCTACTTCAGTTTGCATGTACTGAGTCCTCTTAAGTATCTTTGTTTGGTGACTTTGGTGTTGTTTATTTTAAATTCTAAAACAACAATAATGAAAAGGCAACGGTAAGTTAAATCACAGTTCGATTGTAATAATACTAATAATAGGTACTTGTTTTAGTGACACAGACACTGACAATGAAACGGATTCGGATGCTAGTAATGAATGTGAATGCGAAACAGAGCTATCAGAAAATCAACAAAAAAATACAAAAAAAAGATATTACAAACAAAAGTACAATAAACATTGGGAACACAGTTTTCCTTGGTTAATAGCAAAAGGCGAGAGAGAAATCTTTTGCAAATGTTGCAATAAGAATCTAACGTGTAATTTGAGTCATATAAAACGGCATGAAAAAACCGCGAAACATGAAAAAAATGTATAAAAGATCTGTCAGTACACCATAACTAACATCATTACCAGAAGTGAGGAAAACGAATACACTAAACAAGAAAACTCAAATAGCCGAATATAAATTAATAATGTTTTTACACGAACACAACCTCCCATTTCTGTTGATGGATCATTTACCTAAAATGTTGCGTTCTGCTTTGCCCGATTCTGACATTATCAAAAATTTAACATGTTCAAGAACAAAAGCCACTCAAGTTACAAAGGAATGCCTGGCTAAGGAAGCGCTAGAAGATATTACAATTCAAACACAAAATAATTTATATTCATTGATTATAGATGAAACAACTGACGTTTCTACACAAAAATCACTTGCTATTATAACTCGTTATCACAATGGAATCTGTGTTAATGACAAATTTTTATCTTTGGCACCAGTAAACTCATGTAATGCTGAAAGTCTGTTTAATACCATATGTGAAGTTCTACGCACAAATAAAATTCCACCTGAAAATTTAATCGGATTTGCTGCCGATAACGCTAATGTTATGATGGGGGACAAAAACGGAGTCCAGGCACGTTTTAAAGAATTGAATCCAAATTTATTTGTTATGGGGTGTCTGCCATTCGTTTGCTTTGTGTTCATCAGCAGCATGTTCTAAGCTACCTAGAAGTTTGGAGGAGTTTGTACGACAAATTTACAATCATTTTGCGAATAGCAGCAAACGGCTAGAAGATTTGTACGAATTCCAGAAATTCACTAATTTGAAACCACATAAGATGCTGCATCCAGCCCAGACAAGATGGCTTTCCTTGCAGGTTAAAAATAAGTATGATTTACCTAAATAATTATAAATTATAACAACATATTTTTTTATAGGCCGTAGTAGAAAGAGTTTTATTATCATGGGATGCTTTGAAACTATATTTCACAAGTGCTGTAATAACAGATGGACTTCGTAGCTCGCAAACGGTTTTGAATAGTTTAAACACACCAATATTTAAAGTTTATTTACTATTTTTGTCCTATATTTTGGACATAGTAAATAAACTGAATCTGGAATTTCAGAGTGAAAGGCCCAAAATACATATTCTGTCGCAAAAAGTTTTAGAATTATTTCGAACTATTTTAAGAAACTATGTGTCAATGGCATTTTTAAATCAAACGGAGCTGAATAATGTTTCACCAACTAATCCCGAAAACTTTCTGCCAATCGAGAAAATGTATTTTGGAACAAAGGTTCAACTAATGCTAGATAACAAAGAAGTTCAAGATTTACAAGAAATTCAAAAATTTAAAGTAAATGCCCTTGCTTTTTATGTTGAATTGTGTAGTCAGATTAAAAAAAGGTTTAATTTTAAAGATCCTGTTTTAATCTTTTTGTCAAATTTTGCTCCAAGTCGAGCTGTTTCTGGTGAGACATTGAGCATAATAGAAATTTGTAGATATTTTCCACAACTAAAAGTAGATTTAGAAGATTTAAATTCAGAATGGAGAAGCTTGGCTGATGTCAGTGATGTAAAAGAAAAAAGTGGAGGTGCAAACCTCCCCTGGACTTTCCCATACTAAAAATAAACATTCGTTTTTGGTATTCAACAGTATTGTTCGCCACAACCGATAAACTAAACTTGAAAATTAGTATATGGAAAATTAACACAAGTGCCGATTGTGTTCATCTGCGCATGTGTGATTATTGCTGCTAGGATTAACCGGCGACAAGGAATTCCCGTCCCGCGCATGGTCACTTGAACATATCGGCACTTACAAATTTCACCCTACACTGTTTTAAAGTTCAATATTCACGAATTTCTCATTAACCGTACATTTTAGCCATATGAACATCTTATACTATGTGATAGATAATTCAATTTTGCATTCAATTATATAATAATATATAGGGTGTTTCATTTAAAATAACAAAGTTGCTTATTGTACTGTGAAAACCAGACACCCTGTATACGTGATATAAATTTAGAAAAATGTAAATTTATATACTGAACAACTTTCATAATTAAACTTTTTTCATATTTTGACTAATAAAGGCGCTATAGGAACATCAATTTTCGATTTTCAAAACCTCGTAGAGGGCGCCACAGTGGAATTATGGCGTTCATCAAAAAACAAAAATGTAACTAATACCTAGTTGCATAAGTATAGAAAATTTAAACAAATTCCTTAGACCAGTTTTTTTGTAATAATTTTTCAAAAATTTCAAAATTTTTGGAAGAGCGCCGTTGCGACCGTTTTTGGATTTAGTAAATAATTTTTTTTCTTGGTGTAGTACAGCCAAAGGGCTTTCAAACAAGTTGTTGCGGAACCTGATCAGATAACTGGTTTTTGAGTTACGGGGCGTTAAAGTCGAAATTTTGAAAAATTCATAGCGACCGCCATTTTGAAGTTAGAGAGTCCGGTAAAAAACTGTTTCCCTTGAATTATGCCCTTCTTTCATATCCCCTACTCAGATTTTCAAAATTCCGCTTCTGAAAAAAATGATACCAAAAAAACATGTCTAACTTCCGCTTCCGGTTTCGGATTTTTTTGAAAAGCTTATTTTGTCGATAAATTTTCGATATACCCCTTCATTTAAAATTTCATCAAAATCGGTTCACTAGTTTTTGCGTTACAGGCGTTACATACACACACACACACGCAACCGTTTGCTTTTTTACATAATTAAGGAAAAATGCCTTCTAGTTGCTGTGTGCCCGGATGCAGTGGTAACTATAAAAATTCAGAGCGTATTACTGTATTTCTATTTCCCAAAGACGAATTGCGAAGGAATCAGTGGTTACGGGCAATTAATAGGAAAAATTTTAAAGTAACGAATTCGTCTGTAATATGTATTCGCCACTTTGACTAAACATTTATAGTGTGTATGTATAGCATTGAAAGACTAGATGGTTCCGTTCTAACAGTTCCTAGAACAAAACCTAAACTTACAGTATAAACGAAAAGATCCCGATATGAGAAACTTTGAAATTACAGCAAGGGAAGATGCGAGGAAAAAAAAAAGCAATTGACTGAAAACCAAATAATCGATTTAGACGACTTTAAATTGAATTATCTGGAAAAACTGCAGAATATTGACAATTTTAATGTTATTATTGAAGAAAAGCTAATTTGCTTGGTCAAAATTACTTTAAAAAATGAGACTCCACAAATTGAGGCGTCACTTTTAGTTAAACAAAACTTATCAGTCGTCCTTACAAAAAAAAAATGCAATTACTAAGGAGTCTTTAAAAGTGAGGGAAGCTTTATTAAATGACTGTGTGTGCAATAGTTGGATCAAGTGTAACAGCCTTATTTCCTTTATTAACAATGATTATGCAAATTTTGAAAATACAAAGTGTGAAATAGCAGGTACCTTAGTTAAAAGCTGTTGCGCTCTTATAGATGAGTCGTTAAATATAATTTCTAATTTAGACGATTATGAAGATTAAACAAGGAAATTAAAATTTTTAAGAGATCAGCTGTTATTAACATTTCCTAAACGCAAGCGGTATTCTGTAGATATTTTAATGTAGTCTTGTGCAATGTTTTTTGAATTCCCTGGAGCATACAAAACGTTAATGCAAACATCAAATTTAACTATGCCTAGCCCCAGGTATTTAGACAGTTTAAAACTGAAATTAGGTACTGACAATACGGGAATTCACGAATCTCACAAGTATTACCTTTCGGAAAAATTGAAACATCTACCCGAAAATGATAGATTTGTGAATGTAATGTTAGAAATGAAATATACATTGTAACGTGCTACCAGTGGTACAAAAGTTTTGGGCGTTGGCCAGCATCGCCATTTTGTGTTCCACTGGTAGTTCACGTTTTGAGCGCGGGTGGCGCTGCAAGTAGAGAAGCGGAGAACAGGTTTCCCACCACCGATCCATGCAGTCCACCAATCACAGCCCTGGCTTGGTGGGGAATCCGCATAAAACCAGCTCCCCAGGCCAGGACCAACAACTCCGTTTTCGACTTTAAAGTTAAAACTTCTAACTTTAAATCCGATACCGTGTATTTTCCGAATTTATTAGCCGTTAATTCCGTTTATTTTTCCGATATTTTACCATTGATTTAATTCCGTTTATTCCGTTTATTTTTCCGATATTTTACCATTGATTTAATTCCGTTTTATTTCCGCATTATTCTATTATTATTAATTTTATTACCTGTAATTATTTTAGTATTCATTTCAAACTTTAGTAACCGTGGCCCAAAGAACGTTTAAGGTTTACATCCAGGTACAAACCCCAAGTCCGAACCAGTACCCGTTCCTTTCCGAGACCACCCGCTTCGTGAAGAACTTGAGCGAAAGGTCTCATCCTTAACCTAGACCGAGCACGCCTGTGCAAACTTGGCGAGGTCTAGGTCTGTTCCCCAGGACACAGCGCTGGTGTCCATTAGTGCTGTCCTGGTTCCCTCAACATAGAGAACCCGCTGTCTTTTTCCCCCCAGGGTACAGTGCTGGTGTCCATTGGTACTACCCGGGGTTTTCCCTACCCGTTTCATTATTCCCTTATAAGTTAAATTACTGCCTACCTGTATTTTCCGAACCGAATAAACCTTGCACCGAGTACCTGGATGTAAAACGTTCCTTCGGTTCGATTGTTTTGAATCGATCCGCACCAGTTTTATAGCTGGGGTTTTGTTGAATCGAACAGGTTTCAGTGGCTTGTTCTTTAATCATTCCTTAAAAGAATTAATTGGAATTAATTATAGATTCAAAGAGTCAAGGACCTTGAGTTCATAAAATTCCTTTCCAATTCCCGAATTATAAATTATACTCACCGTACACTATCCTTAACCCAAAGATCCAGACTGCCCTTCTGGCCTCTGGGTAACTGTTGAATCCTTCCATTTAATTAAAACGAAGCAGATTTGCTTTTACTTTTGTTCATAGGTCAGCCTCAGCTGTCAATCTTGACGTCAACGCGCAGACAACACTTACTGTAAACTGGTGTTCGCGCTGCCAACCCTGACGAAAATCCCTAACTGCCGGCGGGAACAGCCGTAATTCAAATACAAATATTTTTACTGTTTTACATAAATTGTTGATTTTTTTTATTTTATAATTACAATTTCTACTCAGAATACCTTGTACATAGTGTAAATAAATATTGTTAATCAGGTTTAAGCATCCGTTTTAATTTTAAAGCACAACTCGACCCCTGGACAACTCAGAGCTACCCGAACTACAAATTTTGCAACGTCCACCCTTATTAGCCGGGGGTGAAACGTTACAACATTACACAATCTGTTTCCTATAAAGGTGGAAAACTGGAAGGATTTATTGAAGAAAACGAAAAGACAACTAAATGCGAACTTGCAAAAACAGTACAAACGTTTATGCTTTCTTCTATATTTTCTAAAAATAAAGATGTTATCGGCATATATCCAATCAACGGCTTAACTGCAGAGTATCTGAGAAAATTAGTGATGATAATAATTGAAACTCTTACTCGATCTGGCTATATCATTGTTACCTTAATATCGGAGAATAACCGTGTAAACCGTAAAATGTTCGAGTACTGTCTGGGG
The DNA here is from genome assembly GCA_963082805.1 of Hemicrepidius hirtus. Lineage (NCBI taxonomy): Eukaryota > Metazoa > Arthropoda > Insecta > Coleoptera > Elateridae > Hemicrepidius > Hemicrepidius hirtus. The sequence goes on from OY720161.1 coordinate 14,831,465, forward strand.
GTGTTATGAAATCTACTATTGCCAATCCATATGATGCGAGATATAAGATATTCCTGTTTTTTGATACCGTGCATATAATAAAACCGATAACAAATAATTGGTTAAATCAAAGTGATATTAAGCAATCATTTGTATTTACATCATTTCCGGATATCGATCACAATGAGTTAGAGAAACAGTCATCTTCATCAAGTGACAAGTTATAATATGGAAAAATAAGCGATTTAAGAAATCTCTACAAAAGTGAAGAAGGAAGTACAATTAAACTTGCATTGAGCATTGAGTAGAAAAGTTTTGAATTCAATAGGGATTGAGAGACAAAATGTAAATGTATGCCTTAAACTATTTGATGAAAAGAACATTGCTGCCTTGAAAACCGTCAATCCAGTGATAACCAAAGGTACCATCGAGTTTATGGAGATAATTTCTACTTGGTGGAAAATCGTTAATATGAAATCCAAATTCAAAGGGCATGCGCTTAGAGATCCTTTTCAAAACCCTATTTTTAATGTGAATGATTCAAATAACACATATTTATGATGCTTTTGGGAGTGGTTGAATGCATGGAATAATCTACAAATTCAAGGGTATGATAAACTGACTCTTGACACACAATTTTCTTTGACCCACACAACCAAAACCATAATCTTATTATCAAAGTATATCTTAGAAGAATTAAAATTTGAATACATTCTTTATGGAAAATTTCAGACTGATCCTTTAGTAGCCCAGTTTGGCCAATACAGGTAAATATGAGCGGTGTTTCCCATCATATAAGTCTTAATCAAATTTTGGAATCCGAAAGGAAAATTAAACTTCTAAATTTAATACACTTAAATTCAAATTTTGGAGGAACTTTCATATTCCGGGATTTCCTGAATACTGCAGAATTAGCTCACTTGAATGATCAAGAAAAAATAGATGAGGTGGTTGATGAATTCGGCGATGATATTTTATCTTGTGATGTAAATGTGTCGAAAAACGATTTAATGGTTTTAGTTTACATAACTGGATATGTAGCTCATAAAATTAAACAACACTGTAAACATTGCTACTCAATCATATCAACAGATAAAAATATTTACATGGAGACTTCTTCAACTGTTGATAAATATATAAAATTAATGGACAGGGGCGGACTTCAGTACGCGAAACAAGTTTTCAATAGTATTATAATTAATACTTATACATTATTTCAAGGAATAATTAAGTCTGAAAGATATGAAGCAGCATTTTTAAGACTTCAGTACCACAAGAAGGTTATCAAAGAATTAGCTTTAAAAAAAAATGAAACAATTATAATGTGCCAATCAAAACTACATAGAAACAATTTTCAACATTTTTAATAAATATAATCCTCACCTTCATTTCGCAATAGAAAAAGAAAATATTAACAATAATTCAATCAATTTCTTAGACATTAGCCTTTTTAGATCTCCCTCAGGTAAAATAATCACAAACTGGTATAGAAAAACAGTTAAATCAAACCGTTATTTAAATTTTAACTCTTTCACTTCTAACAAATACAAAATAAGTGTCATAAACAGTCTTGTTGATCGTGCTATAAAATTATCTAATAAACAATTTCACTCTGAAAATATCAATATCATTAAAAATATACTCTTATGGAATAACTACCCTCTAAATTTTATTAACAAACACATAAAAAACAGAATTTTCACTCTAAACAATATAACATTTAAACAAACTAATCAAATTAATACTCCCACCCCAAATAATTACACATACTTATCCATCCCATACATACCCACTCTGTCAAATGAAATTGCAAAACTCTTTAAACAATGTAATATAAAAACAACTTTTTTTAACAATAACACAATTGGTAATAAATTTTTCAGCAATTTAAAAGATAAAATTAAAACAGATTTTAAGTCAAACATAATATATTCCATTCCTTGTAATAAATGTAATTCTGTGTATATAGGTCAAACAAAACAATATTTAAAAAATAGAATCTCCCAACATAAACAATCAATTAAAAAAAAAATTCTAACTCCTAATAAACCTAATACTGCACTTTCTGATCATGCTGTTGATAATTTTCATAATTTTGATTTCCCTTCAACTTCCATCCTCCATAGTGAATTAAATTTAAAAAAAAGACTAATTCTAGAAAGTTTGGAAATTAAAAAATCACCCAACAGCATTAATTACCGTACTGACATTGAAAACTTAAATTCTATATATTTTAATTTAATTAATTAATTGCTTTTCTTTATTGTCATGTTACTATTTGAATTCTCAATCTCAAATTTTATTATTTAATTTAATCCTGTTTTAGATGATTTTTCTAAAGAAAATTTTCCATTTCAAATATTACTTTTAAAAATTTTAACCTTGATGTTTTCATTCTCAGACTGTTGTTCCTTCAGACAACATGTCTGTTTTATTTGCCTGTCTTTAAATTTATATATATTTTTACAATATTTTTCTCCAATTATGGTTTTCTCCGTTTTAATTTTATGTGATAATTGTTTGTATTAATTTTGGTAAGTTTTATTAACTTTTAAACAAATCGTTCACTATCCTATTTTATACTTTTTAGATTACAATATGTATATTTTAATATTTGTCTGAAGAAGCCTATTTCGGCGAAACGTTACATTATTAATTAAATGTTTATGACAATAGTAAAACATGGTTTTTGTTTTACTTAATTCTAAATGAATTAGCTGCATCTCCAATTTTTCATCATTAAGAAAAATAAGCCCAGCTGTTATAATCCAATTACATAATTAAATAATTCTACCGCCGAAGAATCAGATATAGGAAGCACTAAGCAATCAACCAGTCAGATCCCACAAGAAACCATTGATTGTTCTCCAGAACCTAGAACTATGGGAGAGTCAACACCTCCTCACAGAAGTGTTAATCTAAATCATACGGAACTGCCCCAATGTTCCTGGATGCCTGACAATGTTGTAGAGTCACACTCCAAGCAAAACACAAGTTTCCTATTGAAGTCACCTGAAGATATCATGCCCATTCCGAAGGTACAGCAAAATTCCAAACGAGTTTCTCTTTCTTAGAATTTTTTAATTTTATTTTTTGACTTAATGTTATAATTTTGTTTCTGTATCCCAGAGTTTCTAATTTTGTTTTGTATATGAATGTTGAATTTGCGTAAGATTAATAAAGCAGTTTTAAGCAAAATGCACTTCAATTTTTCTTTTGAGAGTTTTTGTTACATAGCTTGAATGAGTACCCCGTTCCGCCCCGAGTGGTACCCCGTTCTACCCCGGACCAGGGGCAGAATGGGGCAAGTACACTTTTTGAGAAAACTACATTATAATTCCGCCCCTAGAAATTTTTTGAGTTCGACTTATTACTATTACGTTTGACCACATAGTAGGGTATATGTATTATGTATAAGCATAGCAAACTGTCTTATGCAATATTAATTTGGGGGCACACACCACACATGAAAAACGTCTTCACCCTGCAGAAGAAAGCGACAAGACTGTTAGGTGAGAGTAGGGATGCCCACTGTGCTCCTCTCTTTGTCAAAAATAATATACTAACAGCACCATCAATCTATACATACATGATGTTGGTACATATAAAAAAAATGCTCACCTACATCAAACGAGAGGAGAGATTCATGGATTGAGCCTGCGAACCAACAACCACATGGAAGTAGAAAAGTATCGTCTCGGTACAACAAAGCCTCTGAGAATTGGCCAAATGTTATATAACAAAATCCCAAATGAATGGAAAAATGAAACATTATATAATTTCAAGAGGATCGTCAAAGTACACCTAGTGCAAAAGTGCTTTTATAACACGCAGCAATTTTTACATAGCATGTAAACAAGCATTTACTCCTTAATGTATTAATTACTCTTTTATTTGACTTATTTTATGTGCATGGAACAATGTATCTAGGTCGCTCTGTAGAATCAATAAATATTATTATTATTATTAAGATAAATGCAGTGACACTTTCTGGAAAAACAATAAATGATTTTGAAAATTAATTACCCCGTTCTGCCCTGGGTCCCCTAATAGGAATATATAATTTGTTGATGAATGAAGAACAGGGTTTAGCTAAGGGGTATGTACATCATTTAGAAGTTATTCATGAGGAAGCCTTTAATTGCAAATCGTATCCAGTTCCGTATGCATATAAAAACAAAGTTAGGGAAGAAATAGAGTCAATGTTAGAGAAGGGCATTATTGAAACATCAAGTACATGTTTTATTAATCCTATTGTGGTGGTAAAAAAGAAAGATGGTAACATTAGGTTATGTCTGGATGCAAGACAAATTAACAATAGGACAATACCACAATATGAAACGCCACATAAGATAGATAGTATAATAGGAAAAATGGGGGGGAAATATTACTTTTCAAAACTAGACTTAAAAACTCTTTTTGGCTAATTCCATTAGGGAAAGAATCACGAATATACAGGGTTCAACGTAAATGGAAACGTATTTCAGTTTAGAGTGGTACCTTTCGGACTTTCAACATCTTGTGCAGCGCTTGTTAGGGCAATGCAATTGATATTAAATGAATATGAATAATTTTGCAGTCATTATATCGATATCATCGTAGCAGTATATCACTTGATTTCTGGTTGCAGGACGATAATGATAAAGATGTAATAATAGATTGGGGAGACTACAAGGCTGGTAATTTTAAAACTCCACAGAAAAAGCAATTAAAAGTGAATAACGCAAAGTGGACCAACAGACGCACGCCCATTGCGGCCTCTCTGCAATCGTCTGATTTAAGCAAAACCTATAACGAGATTGCAAGTATTAAAAAGGAATTGGTGGGCATTCAATCGGAAATGTTGAAAGAGGAGAGAACTTACAAAAATATTGAAAGAGAGCTGCAACAGGAAGAGTTGCGGCTTAACATTGAAATCAAGTTGCAAAGAGCAGTTACTAATTATGAATAATATTGTGTGAGCAGAAAGTTCCATTATTCAAAGTCGGTTATGGCTCGTATGACACATGTATGACATAAGGTACCGGCGGGTAATAAAGCCCGGCTGGTAATAAGGCCCAATCATTATTTTAAACATATTACATATAGTGGAAGCGGTTGGCCAATAATTTTAGAAGGAAACGGCATTTAATGATGAAAGCAAACCGTTTGGTATAGTATTAGTATAGACCCCTAGGATCCATTTCACCCGCAGTACCGGAACATTCGTCCCATAGGATTCAAAATGGCGGCTATTTTTTGAAATACTCATTATATTCACTAAAAAAAAAGTAATATGAGCAATCGAAAATTTATTTCGCTGGTAACATATTTTACTATCTGTGGTAGTAACAAAAGTCATTCTCAGGGATTCAAAATGGCGTGCACTACTCAAAATGGCGTTCATTTTTCAATATCGCGGAAAATATTAACTATAATATGCGCGCAAGACATGAAACGTGCAGAGTAGAAACATCATAATATTGGAATGCATTGTGGGTTTTAGTCACTTCCGAAATAAGTCGAACTAGCGGCAACACTGTCGTTATATTCTTACACACGGCTGCCGGCGCAATTCATAACATACGTACCTACTTTAAAGAAAGCACGTGTGTGCACGTCTGCGTTTGGGTTTGTTTTAAAAATTTGTGCAGTTAGTTTTTCTATTGGAAATATTATACCAAAAAGGTAAGATTAGTTTAGATATCTATAAAAGCATGTAACTACTTACTATAAATTGTAGTAATAGTTTAGATCTGGTGGAGAAAAATGTCGAAAAATGTTAAAGAACTTAGGTTACAGCATCCTCGGTGTTGGTTCCTGTTTCTGTCGATTGGTCACGATGTTGTTTATGTCAATCAATAACCAACAAGCATCTTATTTGTCCCGCTAAAAACCCAAATTCTAAAGAGTTAAATTCAGGTTATCCTCGGACAATTTCTGCAAGGTAGTGGGTGGGTTGACGTCGCTGTTACTTCTGGAATAATTGAGAAAGGTTCAGCGGAAGCCATCTTAAAAGTAAGCTCAGCGACCGGATTATGTATTAATTTGGTTATTGGTTGTTATTTGGTTGTTATTTTTTTCAGGTTACGCATGTGACCAAAGCTCGTCTTATGCACGAAGTGACCGCTGTTGCACTTCACAGTCTTTTGATGGGAGCATATAATATTGACGATCCAGAAAAGAGGCAAACCCTTCAGACATGGCTTTCACAAATATCTTTAAAATCCCCTACTGTAAAATTCTGGTTGACAGTAATTCATTTAGAAATTATTTTACTGAATTTTGTAAAATCTCTTCGTAGTGGTGACTATACTCTTTTCAAAGAGAGTCTTAAAGACATGATGCCATGGTATTTTATTTTCGGTCACACCAATTATGCGCGTTGGGTAGCAATACACATAAAAGATCTGGAGGAGTTGGAAGAAAAGGCACCCTTTGTTCACCTAGAGTTTTGTAAAGGTATTAAAATACATTAGTTAATATAATTTTACTCGAATCATTTTAATTGGTACTGTTTGTTTTAGGCAACTTCGTAATCTACAAGTCTGGCAAAGCATTCGCGAACTTGGGCATAGACCAAGCCCATGAACAGCATAATGCTGATGTGAAAGATACTGGTGGAGCCATAGGACCTACTCAGGATCCAAGTTCTCTCCTCCGATATACTGTTGGGGGACCGGAACTTAGCCGGCTGCTAAAGCAGTTTGAATTTGATTTCCGGCAGTCTTCTTTTGCTAAAGGCGGAAATAAGAAACACCATGAACAATACCCGGCGTTTCAGAAAAAAATCTTAGATAGATGTTTGGCGTTAAAAGAGAGTTTTAACCAATTTGGAAATCCATTTCTTGAACGCAGCTCTGATCTAATTGCCATTGATACAAGAATTATCATGTCTCAGAGCACAGTCGATACGCTGCTTACTTTAGAGGAATCAGGAAGGGAAATATACTCAACTTTTATTAGAGAGAGATTGGCAGACGGCACTAAGTCTATCCATGACCCAATTAAGAGAATAAATACTAAAATTTTTGACCAAAAACTAAAGAAATCCAGCAATTTAAGCGTTGTTAAAAATTTAAAAACGGACGTACAGCTTTTCTCAAGACTTTTTATTATTGCCAGGGAACGAGATTTAGATTTAGATGCTTTTTTCGGACACGAAAACCAAAAATGTCCCCCTTCGCTGTCTTTTAATGGTCAGTTGCGGACTGGTGTAAAGTCTCAACTGGCTAAGACTTTGGAAGCTCTTACAGATCAGAACAGTCAAAACTCCCCGCCCACCTTTGGAGGTATTATTTATGACGGTGCTGCCTTGGTACAAGGAATGCGACCGAAAACTTCAACGACATTTCAAGACTATTTTTCCCTAGACTTAAAACCCCACATATATGCTAAAGCAAAAGCTGTTAATTCAAAAAGAGTTGATGTTGTATGGGATCTCTATCTTCCTGGAAGCCTCAAGGTACATGAACGACAAAGTAGAGGTACTGGTATTCAGCGTCAGGTGGTTCCCTTCCTCGAGATTGGTGTGATTTTCTCCGATGTGACAAAAATAAGTCGGAATTGTTTCAGTATTTTGCACAGTGTTTTTTACAATGTTCGTGGGAATTATCGGTAGTTACTAACATAGATAACACAGTATATTCATCCCATGACTTACTCACCTCACTTAATGGAAAAACATTTAATATGGAAGAGGCCGATGGACGTTTGGCTTGGCATGTGAAAGACATGATTGAAAACGGAATTTTAAAAATTTTGGTTAAATCCTCTGACACCGACGTATTGGTGATTTTAATTTCGTATTATAGTGAATTTAAAGCAGCTGGATTGGAAGAGCTGTGGTTACTTACTGGAACAGGAAAACATCAGCATTATGTTGCTATCCATGAAATTGCATTGGCGTTGGGTTGTGACAAAGCAGAAGCTCTTAGGGGCTTCCATTCATTTACAGGCTGTGATACAACGTCTTTTTTTTGCATCTAAGGGGAAGAGTACCTGTTTTAGAACTTGGATGCTGCATCCAGAAATTACCCCCGCATTCAAAGCACTGTCACAGCCATTACCTGAGCTTGGTGAGGACATATTTATTTTATTGGAGGAATTTACATGTTACCTTTATGATCCCCATAAAGAAGTAAAATGTCTTACTAAAGTCAGAAGACAACTATTTGCTAAATTCACCCATATTTCAAAAAATGGCCGACATCTTGAATCCTAAGGGATGGATTTTCCGGTACTGCGGGTGAAATTGATCCCAAGGGTCTATACTACTGCTGTACCAAGCCGCTTGCTTTCATCATAAAATCCCGTTTCTTTTTACCTACCGCTTCAACTAAGCATATATCGCAGTCACCGCCATCTACCCATTGCTACACTTACTATGTATCAACAGTGATGGTAAGATGCTGGCGGACCCCTACAGTTGTTACTAAACAGCCCATACTGTTGTGAAATTGAGTTGTGCAACGATTTTACAAATAAAGTGGGTAAGTAGTGCATAATATTTATGTTTAAAATAACGATTCAATACAATTTCGTGTTTCACTGTGTAGGGACATTCAATACCAACCAGTTCAATGTATATTTTGCTCAGTTATATTACCATGCGTTACAAATATAACCTCGAAAAACAGAAATGTGCTGTGGCGGTAATAAGGCCCGGGCCTTATTACCTATCGCAATAGTTTTTAACGTTAATATTTAAGTCCTGTAATAAAGGCCCATTATAAAATAGTTAATGACCAATATTCTTAGATATGGGAAAGAAAAACCGCGGTATAAGGGCTAACTGGAACGAAGAGATGATGGAAGAGGCGTTACAGCTGTTACGGCAAGGGCATTCTCAACAGTCGGTGGAAGAACGTTGCGAAATTCCTGGCCGTACTCTCAGAAATCACTTGAAATCAGGTTCGCGTCAACGATCATTGGGAAGAAAGGCTACCCTCTCTACTGAGTAGGAAAATGATTTAATAAAGAAAATTGTACATTTCGCCGAAAGAGGTTTTCCCCTTACCCCAAAACTCGTACGTCGCAGTGTATTTAAATATTGTGAGAAACTTAAATTGGGACACAGGTTTAACAGGAATAAAAAAGTGGCAGGAAAAGCGTGGTACAGATCATTCTTAAAACGTCATCCTCACATATCCCAAAGGAAAGCTCAACAAATGAATCCAGCGCGTGCTCAAAAAATGAACCGGTACATTGTTGACGATTATTTCGATAAGTTACATAGTCTCCTAGAGAGAACTAGACTAAAATACCGACCCGAAAAAATCTACAACATGAACGAAAAGGGATGTAGATTAACGATACACCATCAGCAGCTTGTACTCACTCAAAGAGGTGCTAAACGTGTCCATTTAGTTGCACCGGAACATGCCGAAAATGCCACGCTTGTGGCATGCGCAAACGCAATGGGACAACCTATACCCCCAATAATATTGTTTAAAGGGCAACGACTTAAACCCGTCTATTCCGACGGTCTTCCTGCAGGTTCCGCTGTAAATATGTCTCTAAAAGGAAGTAGACGACAACGCTATTTGTAAAGTGGCTTGAACACTTTGCAAAATATATGTCTCCTGCTCCTACAGCTTTAATTTTTGACGGAGTCAGTAGTCACTTAGATGTATCCACAGCCGACAAGGCAGAATCTGTGGGTATCGAGCTTCTTTGCTTACCTAGCAACACGATACACGAGCTGCAACGGTTAGACAAGTCGGTATTTCGCTCTTTCGAATCCTGCTGGGACCAAGAACTGTTAAACTATTGGCCGTATGCCCGTAATCTAAACAAGTGCCCACAAGTTGTCAAATATTCAGAAATGTTAATTGTAATTGTACTTGTAATTGTTAAATGAGCCATATCAGATTTATGAAGCTGATGTTAATTATTACAAGTAAACAACAATTAACATTCCTGAATATTTGACAATTGGGAATTTGTTTAGATTACGGGCAATTGTTTCTTGGTACCTTTGATTCTCTTTTATCAATACTAATACCATTAAACCATGTTTAACATTTGTTAAGAATGTGTTTATTATACATTAAATAATTTATTTCTCGAAAATTTTCTTATGTAAGGTATCAACATTTTTATACTGTCATTTAAGCAATTAAAAGATGTATCAAAAATGCGAAAAAAAAGTGGGGGTTGACATTTAAAAAAACACTGATGACGTCATCACTTACAAACAAATGAAGGCCGGAAAATTATTTTGACATTCCAATGTGTATTTTTAAAAAAGAAAATTGACGTGTTTCGGGATTTTTAGAAAAAAACATTAATTTCGGTTTTATTTGGTATGTTCCATACTTTTGGTGATCACTGTATAAATATTGTTGCAGGGGGGCCTGGCTCTGCACATGATATTTTTAATAATAGCAACATATGTGTACGTTTGGAAGAAGGAGCGTTTGAAAACTGTTTACTATTGGGTATGTAATTAAATACAATAATTTGGTAGTGTAACATCACCCCTCACCTAGCGCCGCCTATGTCCGGTAGTACGCCGCTGCTGTCTTGGTGTTCCCGCTAAAAGCACTTGCAGCAGTGCAGTCGACATATGCACACCTATGTTACCACGCCCTTTAGTTCTTTTGATTTCATACGTAGATTAGTTAAAGTTGCAAATAAAATTAAATAAGAATATGTTCGTGTGTTTTATTTTAACCACCCCCGTGTTGTAACATTCTCTATTACAGTAGTAGGAAATACAAATTATTTTTTATTTAGTAGGAATAAAATTTATTGCTCCTATTGTTAATTCATAATATAATACGAAATTGTGATCTTACTTGAAAGGTTAATGTTAACTTGACAATAATTTATTTTAGGAGCCAGTGGATATCTGTTATGGTCGTATTTAATGACGCCACTGGCTAATCCGGCTGGGCGTGCTGAACAATTGTATAATGAATCTCAGATAGGTACAATAAATGCTATTGAAAGATGTTTTGGAGTTTGGAAACGAAGATTTCCAATTTTGGCTTATGGTTGCACACTGAAATTTGTCACCACATTAACGGTCATGTGTTACATAATATAGCTTCAACCATGGGCGATATACCGTGTGTCCCTGGGAATACGGAACATAGGGATCTTACAATGGTAATTTTTTAAAATGATCCGCGAGTGCTTTGAATTGCTATTTGGTGGAAGCGTCGACGTCGTTATATCAGCTGTTTAACCCGCTTGCTAATACACACGTAATACGCGCGTGCGTTATACTAACAAAAGACTCGACAATTATTTTACAATACGAATAGACAGCTCGTGGTCTGTATTTTATAATTATTAATTCAAATTGGTTCGTGCAAATGTAGAAAGTGTTTTAATAAAATTAAATGAGACTAAGTATCATTATAAAGGTAATAAACACAAAATAATTTGTTTGCGATTGAGGTTATGGTTTTAAAATCTTTTTCAGATTATGATTGATTAGGTGAATAGTTTAAAGGTTTCCGCAAGTAACGCATTATTAGGAACTGAAAATGATACTACAATCTACATAACATAATGCTGTGGACCTGTGTTAGAAAATTTTGCTTCGTGGTATGCAAGAATTTTCCCTCAACCCCTGTTATTGTATTATTGTTGTGTTAACATTAATAAAATTATTTTTCCAAGATGTAAATAATAGTATTGAACTGGCGTAAAGGACACTAGCTTGAAATACCATTAAAGCATGTTTTTAATTAATGCATTGTGCTTTCTCGCTTCAATTTAGGAAAAATCTTTATTTAAGAAGTGGTGGCCCTGAAAAGGGCCGTTTTTGAAATTATACGGTGATGATAAGTTACAGGAATCTCGGAATAGATGGAATTTTTCTTAAAGTAAATGCTCGAATAGCTCTCCATTCACTGCTAAACAGTGGCCCAATCTGTCGTAAAAATTTCTTTGTACGTTTGCTATTGTAACAGCTGGTACGTTAAAGCAGACCTCCGTTATTTTATCCTTTATGGAATCTTCATTTTCATGAGGCCTATCAGAATAAACAATATTTATTTGACCTAAACATGTAAACAATAAATTCTGTTTTCAGTAATTTTATTTATTTAATGAGAAAAAGTTAAACACAAAGTAACAAAACTTAATTAATAAACCTACCTACTAGAACTACCTCAATAGTGAAATTAATGTAAACATTATCAATTATACATTAGTATTACAATTTTCTAGTTACATTCTTGTGACGATTAGCTGCCCTACGAATAAGAATACGGGTCGTTAAAAATCAAATCATTTTAAATGTAACAATTATTTTATCACATAATAAATTGCCGCAAAAATAAAGATTTCATATTCGTACACACTAACTGATATTAATATTCGCTTTTTCTTTGATTTTATTCTAATACAGTCTTTTACTGTTAGCATTGTAGCATGTTTCATCATAAAGCTGATTGTCGCATCAAATTCTTGGGTTGATACATCAACATCATCCTTTTAAAGTAAATTTTCACATTTCACATGTAATTTAACTGGAATTACTGGTTGTCAGCTCTAAACTGTACTTAAGTTAAGTTAGCACCCCATCTAAAAAAAATTAATACATGAACATAACCTACAAAGGATAGAACAGATTGTTTTACCTTTAAAAGATTGTAGAAGTAATTTGTAATGACAGCCATTCTCAAATAATTTCAAATACATGAACACAGTTACATTTCACCTGCTTAACTAGCAAAAAAAGTTTTTAATATTGTATTTGGTTTTAATCGGTTTTAATAACTTGACATTTAAAACATAAACAAAGATGTATCTAGAGGAGATCATACATGGTCGGTAGGAACATCGTGAACGATCGACGACACTCGTGTAATTGTTTCAAGGCAAAAGCTTCAACGCACTCGTGGATCATTTAAAAAAATTAGCATTGTAAGTTCCCTATGTTCCGTATTCCCAGGGACACACGGTAGACGAACCACCTACTGAATCTGAGCACCATCAGCTTGATCAGTTGCATACTTCGCCGAAGTTCAAACTCCTCCGTCCCTCGTTGCTTCTTTACTTCATATTGCTCTGCCTCCCTGTGTAGTTGCAACTGCATCTGCTACAGTTGCAACTTTGCTAAACACAATTTTGTGTCGACAAGATTTTTGTAAGATGTAGCGAGGTTCGAGAATTGTAAACTATCACTAATGGGCCTCTTCCTCTTGCGGCCCGATTCAGGAACTAATTTTGCATGTTGTGGGGTCTGTATCTGTAGGTGGACGGTTTTATAATCGCCCCACTCCAATGATTTCGTAGTTTCTTAAAAAGAGTGGTACATTTATTCGTACATTCAAATATCTTAAATTAGAAGTCAAAAGTTACAGCCTGCCCTTCTCGCATTTGGGAAGGTTGACTATCACTAAAAAGAAGTAGGTTCATCAACAACTGACATGCTGCTGGTGGCACAGTTGTCATCTTCCTATTCAAAGTCAAATATATCCCCGTCGAAATGATTTGTTAGACTCTTTACACCTTTTTGGCTAACAATTGACATCGTCAAATAACTAGTGATAGACCGCCGGTTTTAAAATATTCCCGCCTTTCACTTACCGCCACGTTTTAATTTTTTTTTTATTTTCGTAGCACTTCCGCAACGATTCCTTCGTGCAGAAGGTGCCATTTGATGCCGGAGAGTTAAAAGTTTCTGTAACTCTTTCCCATGCCTCATCCTTCTCTCGCCACGTAATACCATTCGTAACTTTATTTTCAATTACGTATTTAGAATTAGAAATAATATTCAACAATATGTTGTATTATTATAATTGAATTGCACATCTTATCACAGAACAAATAATTTTAAAATGTAACACCAACAAACTTTCTGCATGTGATTCTAGTTATAGGTTATGCTTACGCTACGGTCTTCTATTTAAAATTATTGTTAAACCGTTTGTATCTAATACGGCATGGATTTATTTGATGTAGTACAATAGAAAGAGATTCACGCCCTATAACATTAACTAAACAGCAACGTACACAGTTTTTACCGTTACAATGTTGCCCAATCTATGGTTTCGTAAGTTACACTTGCTTAAGGGTTGCTTTATGAGGCACTCGTACAACGAAAAGGAAAGATAAGTGTTACTTAAAGATAAGTGACACCTTTGGCCGTTTTCACCAGTGCTTCCTAAACCAATACCTACGCAGGCATTACCTAGAGATAGGTAATTCCTAAACAGATGCGTAAACTTTATCCGTTTTCACCAGCCAAAGCATTGCTTATGTAGGAATATCTTACAGAGGTAACCGATGTTATATCGCAACGTCGCAAATGACAGTAGTTTGTACGTGATTTAGGTTGTTTTCTCGTCTTTGGCAGTTTGTGAGTACGACAGGTGGATGCACCATGCACCCCATACCACCACTGGTATATGGGAAGTATTGATATGAAAATTTTCGAAATTGAGATTTTCGCGGAAAATTCGTGTTTTGGACCTCTAGGAATTCAAGTGGTTTAGAAAAAATGTCTCTGTGGTTGGGTGGGTGTATGTAACGTCTCTAATGCAAAAACTAGTGCACCGATTTGGATGAAATTTGGAATGAAGGGGTATATCGAAAATCTATCGACAAAATTACTTTTAAAAAAAATTCGAAAGCGGAAGTTAGACATGTTTTTTTGGTAGAATTTTTTTCAGAAGCAGAATTTTGAAAATCTGAGTAGCGAATATGAAAGAAGACCATACTTCAAGGGAAACAGTTTTTTACCGGACTCTCTAACCTCAAAATGACGGCCGACATGAGTTTTTCAAAATTTTGACCACCACGGTGATTTTCGTCTGATGAACATAAGTCGTATCTATTTAAATTTTCAATGAAACGCACTGCACGCATGTTGAAAAAAACTAAAGAAAACTTAAAACATGTTATAAATAATTTCTTTATAGGTGGCAGCTTTCAAAACTCTTAACAAAAACGCATGAACACAAACGTCAAATAATATATAGGCAATGCCTACCGATATAAGACAGCGTCAAATGGTTTCCTATAGTTACGCACTGCTTATCTTATTTACGAACTCGATTGTGCTTGGTGAAAACCAAATTGCAGTTAAGCAGTGCGTAACCCTTAATATAAGCAATTCTTATGTAGGCACCGGTTTAGGAATCGTTGGTGAAAACGGCCACTTATGTAGTAACACTTTTCAGGGTGACAGGTGCAAACGGCTGTTATAACCTAACCTCACAGTCGAATAAACGCGGTTCGGTTAGTTTATCAATTAGCTATTGCACTGCAGGAAAAGTGTAGTGGGGTAACTTTGATCATGGTCCCTGGGACAACTTTGATCACAATACCTACCGGCCTAAGTACTTTTTGGCCCCAGAGGTTACCCGTGCGGTGAAGAACGATGCCGTAGTCAAGGAACTAGATATAATAGGACCAACCACGGATGGATGGAGGTGTCTACCTTTACAGAATGGTTTATGACTAATTGACTCATGACAAGAAGTTGAAAGGTAGGAATATGCTAATTTGGCCTCCCATTTCACAGAAGCTGTCATAAAATGTTGTAAAGAGAATTCTATCGCCTTCGTACTTAGTGCCCCACGCAACACATCTAATACAACCCTTAGATGTTTGTTTCTTCAGGTCAGTGAAAATTGCATGGCGCCGATCCCTGACACAATGGAAAACCAAAAACCCAAAATTCGTATCTTTGGCTAAAGAAGATTTTCCCCTATTTCTTCAAAATACCCCATTAACTCTGGATAGGAATGATTCTGATGTACATAGAGGCGCAATAAAAAGAAACTTATCAGCATTTAAATGTTTCTGTTGCTGAAATATCACCTCTACCTGTAGCTGCGAACCCATCTGGAGGCAAAAGAGTTGTGCGTAAATGAGGCGCAACTGGCGTGATAAACAACACTCCAGATATCGATATGGTGAAGAGTATAGAGGCAGAAAAAAAAGAAAAAGAATTAAGACGATCTGCAAGGAAAGTAACACGGCGTATGATTGATGAACCCGAGGAAGAACCACAGAGTACGGAAAATATAGCGTATTCAAGTAATGAAGAATAGGATGCCGATTGTATTTACCGCAACGAGATGTATTCGAGATCAAAACCAGGGGAATTTTGGCTAAAATGCCAAGTGTGTGACAAGTGGAGTCACTGTCAGTGTGCTGGGTTGTGTAGAACCGCCAAAAATTTCGTTTGTGCCATCTGTCAATCCTAAGTTAACATTTTTTCTTTTTACAATTATTATAACTAAATATTACTTCAATAAACTGTTTCTTACATGGTCTATTTTTATTTTGATATGATGGCGTAAGGTATGTCACAATATTGTATGCAATCACCTATGTTGGCACACTAAGATATTTTATTTAATCCCTACCATGTCTGAATAGTAGATGGTTACTTTTCTCGGACATTCCTCAATAGACATAAACTCCCTCTATTTGCTAGTAAAAATCAATATATAAAACATTAACACGCTAAGAAATAATTAAGTTTTTGCTTAGGGGTGCCATCACAGCTAGGTTTCCCTAATATAAAAGTAATAAACATCAAAGTATCAGATGTAACATTCTGTTTAACTACTTTATTAATTGCAAGGAGTACGGAGCCTCCTTTAACTCCTTAACAAGTTGCTCCGATGTCCGAAAAACCCCTTTTCATTTTATTACTACGGATATCCAACAATATAATGAACTCGGCAGGACCGTCGATTTTAGTGCGTTGCGTTGTGACCAATTTTGAAAGCGCTGTTTGGTGTAATCGATTTTGAAATTGATTTATTTTTTAGTTTAGAATAAACCAGCTCAACATAATTATGTTACACATAGTTGTATTTTGTACTACTAGTATGTTTACTGCACGACCAAATTATCAAACATAATAAAAAAAAAATTAAAAGTAATGAATAATGGTTTTTATAGCAGCCAATTTAATTATTAAAATTTTCCTACTTTTTTCTATATATGAAAAGAAACTCTAAGTATATAGAAAAAAGGAGATAAAAGTCAAGTGGTACATATTAAAATTATAGAGAGAAATAAATAAAATACACGTAGATGACTTTGAATAAAAGCATATTTAATTAGTTTAAAAGTTAACGTTTCGCATTAATTTAATGCTTGTTCAGAACAATAGTTATTTATGCAACATGTGCAGAAAGTTAGTGTTTATCGCATTAGGCGTAAAGTTGTCCACCGACGCGTAAGCGGAGGTGGACAAAACGCCGTATGCGATAAACACACTTTCTGCTCGAGTTTGCATACACTATTTTTTCTACGATCGTGGTTTATTAAATCAAAATGTTAAAATGAATTCAAGCATTTTGTATTCAGCACTTATTAATGAATGAGGTTGCTCTGGTAGATGTAAACTTTACATAGCAACCAAGCTGTCATTTTAATAAACAACAAAAACTAAATACAGACGTCATTACGTTTAATTTTGTAAAAGTTGCATATTTCTATGAAAAATCAAACATTTAAAATCGTCGACCCTTTGGTCTGCATTCTTTATGTTGAGGACGACACTTGCAGTAAAAGATAACGTTGATCTTTGAAAATATGCGAAATTAATGGCATTTCTAAAGAGGAAATCTGTTGGATATCGTTTCTTAACGGAAACACCGAAGGAGAAATAATATGATGAAGGTACATAATAAACATTCAAAATTGTAATACTCGTCAAATAAATGTTGAAATGCGTAGTTAGGATTAGGTAATTATGAATTTGTATATCAATAAACGTGGTTCTCGCAATGTTTTTGTATTTTCAGCGCACGCACGCATGCGAGTGCAATAAAAACTTTTATTGCACTCCAGTGCAATAAACACCTACTTTTGTCACTAAAAATAGAGATCAAAAGTGTCACTTTGTGCACAATCGTAGAAAAACATTTTTTTTTATATAAATTAGTTTAAGTTATATAATTTATTAAGTATTGTAGATCGATGAAACATGCAAAAAGCACTAATAAATAATTAGATGTAACAGATTAGAGTAAAGATTTGTAGATATCAAAATATTATCACAGAAATAAAGTTTAATAAAATAGAAGTTTTATATGTTGTAGGTTTAGTACGGAATGAAACTTCTTCTTCTATTTTATTAAACTTTATTTCTGTGATAATACTTTGATATCTACAAATCTTTCCTCTAGTCTGTTACATCTAATTATTTATTAGTGCTTTTTAACATTTTTCATCGATCTACAATACTTAATAAATTATATAACTTAAACTAATTTATATAAAAAAAATGTTTGTTCTGAAGAAGCATTAAATTAATGCGAAACGTTAACTTTTAAACTAATTAAATACGCTTTTATTCAAAGTCATCTACGTGTGTTTTATTTAATTCTCTCTATAATTTTAATATGACTTTTATCTCCTTTTTTCTATATACTGATTATAGTTTCTTTTCATATATAGAAAAAAGTAGGAAAAATTTAATAATTAAATTGGCTGCTATAAAAACCATTATTCATTACTTAAAAAAAAAATTATTCCAGCCGTATCTTCATCCTAAAGCTATTGCTTATATTTCAATAATAAGATTATTATTAGGTAGCTGGAATTTGTTTTTGTTATTAGGGTAATTCCGGGAGAGATGGCCCGCTGGGCGAGACGACTCGTTTGATTATCTTCATAACTTTGCAAATTTCGCGCCAGTCGGTCCTTACAGTTAAGTATATTTGAGTGTAGGAGCCAAAGGACGCTGATTAGCGGCTTTCAAAATAATAAACAGGTACGTTATTACTGTTATAAATATTAGCGTAGAGCTGTAATATTTGCACGATTACTGGGTGTGCTAATTATTTGCATATAATTACAAATTTAGAAGTTTCCGTTGATGCGTAATCGTTTGTTATAGTTTAAAGGTTATGTTAACTGGTACATGTTACTTCGTTTCGCATTGCATCTGTTAAAAAACGGGCGGGCCATCTCTCCCTAATATTTGGGTGAGATGCCCTGATTTGATCAGGGATAAATGGCTAACAAAATGAATCGAAATTAAAAGCTCACATCAAAAAACTCCAAAAATATGGATTTGCTCCTACGCGAGAGTCTGTTCGGCCGATGGCATTTAATTTGAAAGAACAGCTAAAACTAAAAAATTCATTTAATAAAGAAGAGAAACTAGCGGGTTATAGCTGGTTGAATACCTTCCTTAAACGCCACCCTGACCTTACCATTCGAAAATCGCAAGGCGTTTCTTTGGCTAGGTGTCGAGGGACGAATAGAATCCAAGTAGCGACCTATTTTGAACTACTGGAAAAGTCTCTAAATGAAAATGGTTTAATGAATAAACCTGCTAACATTTTCAATATGGACGAGACTGGTCTCCAATTAAATAAATAACAAACCTGGTTATGTATTCGCTCAAAAAGGCTCCAAAAATGTAGCAGCCATTACATCAACTGAGAGGGGCGAAACAATAACGGTAATTACTTGTTGCAATGGCGAGGAATATTTTATTCCACCTGCATGCATCTTTAAGGGCAAAATCAAAAAACCAGAATTTGAGGACGGTATGCCCCCAGGTTCCATTGTTTACATGGATGAGAAATCAGCGTACATTAAATATGTACTAGGAGTGGGTATATGGTGTCATTTGACATATATACCGGAATATCAGATAGAAAAAGCACAAATATCTCCTGAGCCACTTATCCACAAACATGTGCGCTACAGGAACTATTAGAGAAAATCGCACAGAGGGCTGTCCATTTCCTCAGAAAATCTTCTGGAAGAAAAAAGATAGGGGTTCCTATGAATTTATTGCAAGCAAGGACGTATTACTTGTGCAATGGAAAGGCAACAAAGTTGTTACAGTAGCTTCTAATTTTGAAAACAATGACGTTGGAAATGATATTAGATGGTGTAGAGATTCCAAATCAAAGAAAACTATCCCACAGCTAAAAATGATTGGTAATTATAATAAAGGAATGGGAGGTATTGATAAAATGGATGAAGTAGAATCAGACAACGCAAATGGTATTGGCCCATATTTGCATATTTGGTGGATGCCAGCGTATCAAATGTCTGGCTTTTGATGAAAAAGATAAAACCGGATGATCCAAATTGTGTCTCATTATTGGTTTTTAGAAGAAACATAGCACACAGTTTTCTTCAAACATACGGGAAAAAACCTGAAAGAGGTAAAACAACTGCCCCGTATCCCGTTGAATCAAGATTTGATAATTTAGACCATATGATACAATATTCTGCATCCGACAGAAGGTGCCAAGTTTGCAAAAAGAAAAGTAATTTTATTTGCACTAAATGTGATTGTGGCCTACATCCTAAATATTGCTTTCAAATATATCACAATAAAAACAGCTAATTAGTTTGTATCATTTTTTGTAAGCATATATTACTTTAATTTTAGTCTGTAGTTAACATGCAATAAATATATTTCGGTATAATTAAATAGGTGTGTTTTTGTATAAAATACATG
Source organism: Hemicrepidius hirtus (assembly GCA_963082805.1). Taxonomy (NCBI): domain Eukaryota; kingdom Metazoa; phylum Arthropoda; class Insecta; order Coleoptera; family Elateridae; genus Hemicrepidius; species Hemicrepidius hirtus. The sequence goes on from OY720161.1 coordinate 14,851,842, forward strand.
GAGTCCCTAAAGGCCCACAAAGTGGGAGAAAAAAAAATTATAGAAAAAAAACTATCCTTAAGCCATATAGTATATAAACATTTCCAATAAGCTAAAACTAAAGAATCACAAAAAAATGAGCTCATGTACTAATGGGTTAGACATTAGTGGCAATGGCAAATTCTGTGCAAAATTTATTAAATCGTCCTTTTTCAACGTTGACGATAGAACAAAAAATTTAAATTAAAACATTGGGTAGGCAGACACCGGAAATAAATTTTGCAAATGGCAGTAAAGAGTAAAAGTAAACAATTTACCAGAAAATTTAACAAGAACATGTTTGAGAAACATTTTTGGCTCTGTTCGTGCGATAAAAAAAATGCAGTGTTTTGCTTTCCATGATTATTGCATGGGGGTGAACATTCATGGACAAAAACTAGGGTGACCGATTTAAATCACTTAAACGGCAAAATTAAAACACATGAAACCTCAGCCGTTCACATGAACAATACTTTAAATTTAACTCTGCTGGGTACAGTGAACATTGCTAGAATGTAGGGCTCTACGTATAGAAGAAACATAGAACTCCCCAATGAAAAAGTATCCAACAATAGAGATGTATTGAACATTATTATTAATTGGATACGTTTTTGTGGTAGTTTTGAGCACTAAGGGGTCATGATGAATCTGAAACGTCTTCAAATCCAGGTGTATTGCGTAGTCTAATAAACTTTAGCAGAATTAGACAATGCTTTGGAGGAATATTTAGAAAAAGCAACCGTTTTTAAAGGAATTTCCAATACGAATCAAAATTAACTTCTCGAGTGCATGCTCGATGTCTGTCATGACGAGAATTCACTTGAAATTAAAAATTCAAGTTATCTAGCTGTAATTGCTGATGAAACAACAGATATCTCAGATATTTTTCAAATGGTAATAGTTTTCCGATACATTGCAAATGGTAAACCGGTTGAAAGATTTTGGAGCTTTTTAAATCCGACCCAACATGATGCAAAGACTTAGTGGGGATTCACAATGGCCGTAAGCATAAGAAATACGTAATTTATAAGAATCACATAAAGTTGGATACTATGTTTTCTAATGACGTTGTTCACAATGCAAGTTTTTTATGTTATGTTTACGGGTATACATAATTTTCCATAAGGACTACATAAAAGTTGGATTATTTTAACTTTTTACGTAAATCTTACTAAATAAATATATTTGTGGCGAATCGTAGTGGCCGCGTTGCGCTGTTGTTTGACGTTGTACTTTGATAATTTTGGATAAAGTAATTCTACCAGTTCTTCAAACAACGTTGGTATCATTCTTGTGTAGGTATGTAAAAAAGCATTCGGTGTCGTGTAGTCCCATTTTAATAATTATCAACCTTCGGAATTCGCCTTTTTTCTCTCGATTTCTGTTTATTGGACGAACCCTCCAACGTCTGTTCTATTTTGGTTTTGACAAACTTGCGGTCTGTCGTTGCCCTTATCTTCGTTTCAGTAACAGTAACAATAATAGCTATTTTTCTTGCATTTCACTCATAGTAAACGCATGCAGATGATGAGATGACAGATGATACCAATTACGATGAGTAGGTTATGGTTTGTAATTAATTTTGCGTATTTTTTAGGGACATTGTGAACACGTAATATTTTACGGTTATACTATGTTTAAATAAAATATATAGATTTATGTATTTCTTATGCTTACGGCCATTGTGAATCCCCACTTAGCCATTGTAAGTTATTTGGATCGCCATGTTGAAAAGGAACCTCTGAAACTTATTGCTCAAACTGTTCCAATTCCCAGTATATTCACTGCCATGCATCAGCTGAATTTAATTATGGCAAATGCTTCCTCAAGTAACCTTCATCCTACCGCGTGGGGTACAAATGCACCCCCGGCCAATATTTTCTGGATTACTTCTTTATTAAATTTTGTTCACGGGTGCCGCTTTAAGACATTGTTAACTTAAGCTTCCTTAACATGATTCTTTGGTTAGTTTTAGGTTTATATATTTTTGCTAGGTTTTATAATTTAACCCTTTGTTGCCGGACGGTACTTTTGAGTACCTACAGTTTTAAAATGCGTTTAAATTTTTATACTAACAATTTAGTTTGTTATTTCCTGACGGTATCTTAGAGTACCGCATTCACGGACGATTAGTGAGCGCCAGCCGGCGGGAAGTTTGTTTAGGCGACAGTATTTGCATCATAAAGCGATCAGCGTGTTGTGAAATAGTTTATCGAATAAGAGGTAAGTTTTTTGGTGTGAAATTATATTATATATTCTCAAATTTGGAACGAATTTTGTATTTTATGTGAAAATGATGTATATAGTACCTATTTGTTGCGGTATTTCGAGATCAATTTCAAGTTGCATTGATATAGCCTTATTTTCCTCAGAGTCCGTAAAAGTACCGTCAGGAAATGGATGATCCTAATCGGTATCGACCCCTTACCGAAAAAGAACTAGAAATATTAGCGAATGAAATACTACTAGAAGACATTCCTTTTGACAACAACGAAATTACAGATGAAGAACTAAGCGATGGGGAATATGATTTTGATCCCTCTTTTCCTAACAATTTCCGTTCAATAATATCGCACAGTAATGTAGTGGATTCCATGCCACCAGCTTATGTAGAGCCTGTTCTTCCATGCACAGATTTTCAAGGAATTCCGGTTGACGTCATGCCGGTCGAAGACATACCGGTCGAAGTCATGCCGGTCGAAGACATTCCTTTTATTATCTTAGAGAATGTACCGATGGAATCAACCAATACTAATGTAAACCAGCAGGATCTATTGAATATGCCTAGCACATCTAAAGCTAACGAACAGGAGAAGTTTCCGGACATTCCTACCCATTCTAGAAAATCGAAACGTCTCCAAAAATTAGTCGATACAAACGATGAACAACATGAGTTATTAGACGCTCCTAGTACATCAGGAAATGAAACAGAAGAACCAATTACTACGTCTACAAATGAACCTAATCGTAAATGGCACCAAGAAAGTAAGAAAACAAACATTCCAGACTATACTTATTTCGAAGGTGCTGTACCAGAGGAGTTTGAAGGGTGTGAAACGCCTACTGATGTATTTCTAGCATTGTTAGGAACGGCTAGTGATGACATAACCTTCCAAACCAACTTATATGCAACTCAGAAAGGAAAAAATTTAAATTTAAATAAAAATGAATTACTAACTTTTATTGGACTGAACTTTTTTATATCCTACCACCAGCTTCCGAGTTGGAAGCATTATTGGAACGGAAGCTGTGATTTAGAAGTTCCACTTGTTGCAAATGGGATGCCTCGTAACCGATTTGAAAATATATTGTCGAACATACATTGTAATGATAATTCCCAGATACCAAGAAACAACAAAGATAAATTGTACAAACTCCGACCATCATTCATAACTAAATTGAATGAACAGTTCAAATCAACCTATAAACCAACACGTCGTTTATCGGTTGATGAAAGCATGATCCTATTCAAGGGACGATCTACACTCAAACAATATAATCCTCTAAAGCCTATAAAAAGAGGTTATAAAATTTGGTGTGTAGCTGATCAAAACGGATTTGTTTCGAATTTTGAAGTGTATCAAGGAAAGAATGAAGAAGTAGATACCGAGTTTGGCACATTTGGTTTAGGAGAACGTGTTGTTTTGTCTCTCACTAAACCATATTGGGAAAAGAGTAAAATTATATTTTTCGATAACTACTTTACATCTATTGAGTTACTTGAAAAATTGCTCCTAAAAAAAACTCTAGCTTGCGGTACAATTAAGCCAACAAGAAAGGGCTTTCCAAAAAACCTCGCCGAAGACAAACTCTTCGCACGTGGAGACTATGATTACACGTTTTCAAATACAGGACTCGGAATTTTTAAGTGGAAAGACAATAGAATAGTATACACAGCTTCAAACTTTCATGGGTCTGAGAAGTCATCTGTTAGAAGAACACAAAAAAATGGAGAAAAGATTAGCGTTCACTGTCCGTTAATCATAAAAGACTATAATAAATACATGGGCGGTGTCGATCATTCAGATCAACTAAAAACAACCTATGGAATGAACAGGCGCTCGAAAAAATGGTGGCACCGCCTGTTTTGGGGATTCTTGGAAATATGCTTTGTCAACGCGTGCATCATATACTGTCAATTGTTCGAAAAAATATCTACTTTGGAATTTAGACGTTCAGTTAGTCAAGGATTGATTAACAAAAATATGACACTTCGTAAGAGAAAATCCAGTCTGAAGCCCATTCCAAAAAGGCGCAAATATAATTATAGCGTTTCCGACGACACGCGTTTGGGAAATCCAGGCAGCCACTGGGTTACATACGAAGGAACTCGTGGTAGATGCGAGATGTGTAGCTCCCAAGGCATTCAATCTCGTCCTCACAGCAAATGTAGTACTTGTGGCGTGTTTCTATGCTGCAACGAAAAGAAGAACTGCTTTCTCACCTACCATGAAATACCATTTTAGTATGTTCTGTATTAATAGTTTCTGGATAAGAATTTCGTTATTTTTTTAATCATACAATAATCGTGTACCTACACATAATAAATACATATCACAATTAAGTGTCTTGATTATTTCAAAACAATAATACCTATTTTCACACTACGAATTAAAAAAAAAAAGTTCCGCTATTTCCTGACGGTACTTACTAGTCCAAAATTTTCAAAATTTTTAATAAACATCAGAAAAATTTAAAAAATTCACAGTGACATTTCAGACCATACAAATACATAAAAAAAATAAAATAGTAAGAAACTTTATTTTTTCACTAGTTGGGCAACAAAGGGTTAAAAACCGGAGTGGGGTGCATTTGTACCCCACTGGGTAGTCGAAGGCTGTCATAATCGTTAACAGTTTTGGATAAATGCAAGTTCGGCGTTGCCCACATTATCTTTGAACAAACGCGCATACACTAGTCACATGCTATTAAATGCATGTTTGCGATCCAGGAATTTACCCGCAAGAAGTATAGTTTTAGTTCAAGTGCGTTCTTGAGAAAGAATGCTGACCTCGACATCAAAAAATGCCTATACCGAGTGGGTACTTTCAAAGCCGAACATAGGAGAATTGCAAATCCCTCTGCCCGACTGAATACGCGTTATTATTCATATCTGATATTAATAACAGAGACTTATGGTTATGACTGATGTCAAATAATTTAATTGACAGATAAAAAAATTTGACAGTCATAACAGCCTATGTTATTTCACAATAGCATTATTTTATAATTTTTTTTTACAGAAATAGGTACCAACATTTATTGGTACCATCGCATGCGCGGTATTTTTGTCGTTCTATTCATACTATTACCATTCTTGTGGGTTTAAATGGCGAGCAGGAATCTATATAAAGGTTAGTTACAATGCAATTCTCCTATGTTCGGTTTTGAAAGTACCCACACTGTATAAGTGCGTGCGTACTAAAAATCTCACCGAAGATGAAATGTGATCGTTCTTATATGAAGACGAAGATGAGAGCATAGTGGAAACTGTGGATCCAGTTGAAGAATTTAGTGACAACGAACCTGAAATTACCGATGAAGTTGATGACGTTGTGAACCTACTGGACTGTAATACTGAAGCCGAAAGTGTCAGATGTGTAAGTGCGGTTGAAGACAGATTAGTTTATCATTGGCGCCATCAATGCATTTAGACTGTGGCAAATAAAGTATCCATCAAAAACTGAAGAGGCTGATGCAAGCAGAAAATATTTTCTTCTTTCTCTTGGCAAAGGTTTAGTAAAGGATATGCAATTGATAGATATGTAGCCGGGACAAGATTATTAGTATTCGTCAAACAATGCATAGTACATGTAGTTCCACAGCCCAAACGAGTCATCGAACAAGTCATCTAGTGGTAGGTGCTAGATCTGCTGAAAACCAGGGAACGGAAATCAAGACAATTCTGGAACAAATGTAAAAAATTTGTATATAGCGAACATTTTGAAAAAGATACTATTTGTAAGGGTTGTAAGTAAAATGTAATTCACTTTCACCGCTTAAGTTACTTGTATACCCTCCATACTATCTCGAAAGACAACTAATGTTGTTGTTTTAAATTCTGTTCGTATATTAATTAATCTAACGTATGGGGTACGTTTGTACCCCACCTGGTAGTTTGAGGCTGAGATTCGACGCGGTAGGAGGAAGGTTGGCAGTGTTCACGCATTTTTTGCTAGTTTAGGAGGTTTTTGTTCATTTTTTAGCAATTCGCCACAACGAATGGCCGTCTTGGATCCAGTAGTTGGTAAGCGCTTGCCACGCTCAGTGCCTACAAGATGGAATTTTCATTCTCGAACAGTAAATACTGTTTGGGAATACAGAGACGAACTTATAGAATGTATGGAAACGATAGAGACTAATAATGAAATTCAACAGCGAGCTACTATTGAACAAGCTTCTGGCTTAAAAAGAACTTTAAGAGAAAAATAATTTATATTTTGGCTACAATTCTTTCACAGAATCATGCCACACGTAGACATTTTGTATAATCAACAAAGAGAAACAGAATCCCGTTGATGTAAAAAGAAGCATTGAGAACTTTGTTAATGAAATCATGAAAATCAGAAATGAAGTCGACATTTTGATCAACAAAGAAGGTGACGAAACACCAAAGAAAAGGAGAAGAGTGGAAAATTGTAATAAGGTCCGGGAAGCAAAAGAAGTGTGTGATGTGATCATATGCCAGGCTAAGGATAGATTTAGTTTCAGTGGTCATTTGGTAGCAGCAAATCTGTTTCTACCAGAAAACTTCGCAGAATACTCGAAAAAGTTTTCCCATCACCTACTTACAATCCACTGTAGAATCTGAGCAAAAAAAGCTACGTACTGAATTGGAGGTCATGTACAGCAGAGCAGAATTTAGAAAAAGTAGTGGAGCGTTGGTACTTTCTTATTATTTATATGAAAATAATTTGAGTACCATGTTTGAAGAGACTGTGAAGTTGTTGGAAATAATTATTACAATTCCCATATCTACAGCAGAAGCAGAAAGATGTTTTTCAACATTAAAACGCGTGAAAACCTTTTTGAGAAACACCATGTTACAAGACAGATTGTCTGCATTAGGTATGCTGTCTATTGCGAAAGACTTAGTTACAAACATATCAAATTTTAATAATAAAGTTACAAATTTGCGCAACTTAAACAAACACGTATAGAGTTAATATACCGAAGAAATTAGGTAAGTTTTACCTCAGTAGTAGGTAGCTACTTAGTTTTAGCAGCATAAGTGAACCACCAACTATTTTGGTCACGCGACGCCACTGTTAGAAAGGCAGTTTCCGAGAACAAAATTTTTAATAATAGTTGTAATAAGTATGATGCCATACCCAGTTTTTCGAATTATCAGAATTCAGTAACGGCGGTGGTGCCGAAAATAGGAATACATAAAATAAATTGCTAGATACAGTTCAACCAGGGGTTAACGACATTGAAGAAGGGGCAAATACAAATGTGGGGTTATTTTATAATTTATTGTATGAAGGAGGCAGTTGAGAATGAAAGCTGCAATAATGGCACTATTGCTAATAAGGAAGAGAAAAACGATTTAGCAAGTTTTTTAAGGAGGTTTGCGCATGATACGGGTGCTAGGCAGTCTCAAATAAATTATTTGTTGAAAGGCTTACCCGCTTTTATTCCAAATTCTAATATACCTGCTGATGCTAGGACGTTGTTTGGTACAAGTGGAAATAGTAACATTGTTAGATTTATAAGTCAAAGAAACACTATAGGCCAATTTGTTTATTTTGATTTATTAAACACGTTTATATTGCATTTAGAAAATAGGGTGGCATATAACGAAATAAGTCAGACAAAATGTTTCAGTTTGATATTGAATACAGATGGAGTTCCGCTTTTTAAGAGCTCTTCGAAACAATTCTGGCCGCTATTATGTAGAGTTTATTTAAAAAACTGTATAACCGAGCCATTTCTAGTTGCTATTTATTATGGGGATTTTAAGTCTGGTTTAGTAGATCTCTATTTGCACGAGTTTATTAACCCTCCAGTGCTAACATCCCGTCTCACAGACCGACACACCCCTTTCTTCCCCGTATTATCGCGCGTCACGCGGCGATGTGGTTGAGTGGCTTGCTATCTTAGTTTTATTTAGTTACCTGCCAGTTCTCTAAGTGGAAAGTGTGTGTTAATATTTTGGTCGGTTTTATGCGTAGTTTGGTCTCCCGGACGGATGTTAGTATTGGCGCTCTAATTTAAATTATAAGGAAAGGTAATAGAGTTTTCATTATTTTTAGTAAAATAGCATAGTAAATGATGGTTTACTTTAGAGATGAGTTATGAAAAAGAGCAGGAACGACTTCGGAGGTTATGGGAGGAGTTAGACGAAGAGGAAGACCAAAATAATTTTTTAGACGACCAAGAAGATTCCAGTGAGGAGGACCATGTAGAAGAGCGCAAAGAAGAGTCTGAGCAAGAGTTAGTACCAGACTTAGAAAACAGAACTTCGTATGAACACCCCCCTCCTAACAAAAAGGGAAATTGTATGGATCCCTTCTTTACTGGTAAAGACACGCTGACAAGATGGACCAAACACCAGACCAATCGAGCAAAAAATATAATCACCCATTTGCAAGCTGTAAAAGGACCAGCACGCAATTCGGTGGATATTCTGGATATTTGGTCATGTTTTTTCACAGATGAAATGTTAAAGTTAATTGTTGAATACACCAACTTATCTATTTCCCAGCAGCAGTACGCTCGTGAATATAGAACAGCGACTCCTACAGATATAATTGAAATTAGAGCATTGCTAGGACTCTTATACCTTGCCGCAGTGCGTAAAACCAATCATTTGAATGCGGAAGATTTGTGGAAAACTAACGGTACATCAATTGAAATGTTCAGGCTAACGATGTCATTAGAACGATTTCGATTTTTGTTAAGACATTTAAGATTTGACAATAAGAACACTCGGCCTGAGAGACAAAAAACAGATAAGTTGGGAGCAATACGAGATCTCTTCGAATTGTTTGTTTTGAACTGCAAAGAAAATTATACGCCATCGGAGTATACTACCATCGATGAAATGCTTCCGGGTTTTCGTGGAAAATGTAATTTTCGGCAGTACATCCCCAGTAAACCTGAGAGATACGGTATAAAAATATTTGCACTGGTTGATGCTAGAATGTTTTATACATTAAACCTGGAAGTTTACGTTGGAAAACAACCCCCTGGGCCTTTTTCTGTTGAGAATACCGGAAAATCAGTTGTTGAGCGCCTGGTACAACCTATAGTCAATACTGGAAGAAACGTCACAATGGACAATTGGTTTACCAGTTTACCGTTGTGTCAAAGTTTATTGCAGAAAAGATTAACTACTGTCGGCACTAGACAGACCCTATGGTAGATGTTTTTATTGTAGCACGAAAAAAAGTCGGAAAACAAAATATAAATGTAATCAGTGTGGCAAATTTTTATGTCTAGAACACGTTACCGCAATGTGCATAGACTGCGTTGGACGTGGTAACAATGGCGACCGCGAAGAAGACTAATTTTAGGTTACATACTTTTATTATAATGTTCATATTGTTAATAAATAATTACAGTATTTATATTATTGTTTTTTAAATAAACGAAATTACTTTCTGAATATAAAGAGACGAAAAATACACATTTTCTGGATTCCGTCCCACAGACCGATGTTAGTACTAATATTACAAAAATCATGTTAGTACTGGAGGGTTAAAGAAGTGAATGATCTACAATCAAATATCAAATGGTATTGTACATAATAGCCTAAATTATGTTATCCTAGTTAAATGTTTTAGTTGTGATGCGCCGGCCAGGGCTTTTATTAAGTGTGTAAAAGGTCATAACGGTTGTGGTTGTGAGAGATGTAACCAGAATGGGAAGTAAATAGAAGAATGGTGTATGAGCGGCATTCTGGTAATTTACGCACAGACATAGATTTTAGAGGAAATGTTGATCCAGAGCATCACAATAGTATTAGTCGTTTAGAAGGGGATACGGAAACTTCGTCCCCCACATTTCGCCCCCCACATTTCGTCCCCCACATTTCGTCCCCAGGAAATTTCGTCCCTCCACATTACGTCCCCGGTTTGAAATATATTATCATATTGTAATATAATAATTGAGAAAATACTTAACAGTAAGTGTTTGTAAAGTGTGTTTAGTTGAGAGATTTTAACAACAACAATTAAGTTGTTAGGCTGAGTTATTTTTCTTCTGAAGCTATTTTTCCTAATTAGGTATATTAGTTATGCATTTCTTTGGAATTATTCTAATAGTCTAAAGTCTATTTATTGAGAAAATATCTGACATTTTAAAGCGGCTATTAATTTTTATTATAACTTAAATTGTCATTTCCCAAATTTAACAATACAACTCTGCCGGCAGGCGGAAAGAAATCATGGTATTAGAAATTCGTAAACTTTATTTTCAAACACTCATTATATATACAAAAGGGTAATATTTCAAAATTCAAAATTAGGAAAAAGAGCTTCAGAAGAAAAATAACTTAGCCTAGCAACTTAATTGTTGTTGTTAAAAACTCTTAACTAAACACACTTTACAAACACTTACTTTTAAATAATTTCTCAATTATTATATTACAATATGATAATATATTTCAAACCGGGGACGAAACATCCGGGGACGTAATGTGGAGGGACGAAATTTCCTGGGGACGAAATGTGAGGGACGAAATGTGGGAGACGAAATGTGGGGGACGAAGTTTCCGCAAACCCAGGCGTTACGGGTTTAGACATGATCAACAACTTCGTTTTGGACTATATGCATTTATGTCGTAAGTCCAAGAACCGCCATATTAAATTATAATTGTGCTCTATTTATAGGCTGAGATTCTTTACTTAACGGGTGGAGAAAATGCACACAAAAGTATATTCCTACAAATGGCAAAGTTATTGAGCAATCAAGAGGCTTTATTTTATATATTTTTATTTTTTATTTAATTTATTTAATTTTATACTTTTTACCTGTGGTTTTTTACATTATTTAAACTTACTTTTATAAGAATAAAGTCGAGTTTTTTATGGAATGTTGGAATATTAACGTAGGTTTGTTGTAATGGAAATATTGAAACACGTTCGCTGCCACCGCCGCATACGTTGCGTTATATGGCCACTCGCTTGCTGCAACGCCACCGATTTATCATATGCGGTTGCGCAGCATTCAAGGTAAATGCAATATCATTTCGTGTGAGCTTTAGATGAGCATCAAATCTTGATGTGGCGTGTTGAACGAAGTATTTATAGACGAATTTCGTTCGCGATTTCAGTGCACCTTTTTTTGTCGTGATGTCGGATAGTGAAGCGGCAGGGCCTTCTAGGCGAAAACTACCTCGTCTAACAATCAGTGATCGTAAAAAACACTCACAGATACTGAACTTGCTGAATTCTTAGAAGAATCAGATGATGATATCGAATTTGGTGATGACGAATCAGATTATGGGTGGAATGATGAGAGTGACACTGATCAGGCAGATAGTGATAACATTGACGATAATAGCGATGATAACAATGTTCAACCCGTTCCACATCTTCACAATGTTACAAATATTATAACAGCAAATACTGGAATGGAGTAAAAAGTGCCTTTTCACATTGCTTCATTTGTAGATTATCGTTTTCTTCTTTCAGACATTGCAGGGTATCACTAACACTGAGCTTCACTTCTTCAAATTTTCTATCTAGGTTGACACTAACATCCGCCACAGTCTCTGTAATAGTTTTTTTCAGATCTGCCATTTCTCGAATATTTGGCGGCATAGTACCCTTCAGGTTAGAAAATATTTAAATGTATGTAGCCAGAGCGCAGAGAAACACGTCCCAGCAAATGTGGTTCGAATCTGTTACGTTTTAAAAGTTAACAACTTAGAAACTTTTGTTACGTTACGCAGTTGCATTACTAAAACGAAAATAAAACGTTCTTTAGGCTTCGCACCACTTTGCTACGAAACAGTTACAACACAAAGGATACGTTACGCTACATACAGAATTTGTTGTAATTGTTACATTTCTGCACATTCGATTTCGATACATTGTGTAATTTACGAAACAGTTACAGCACGAAGGATATGTTACGTTACGTACCAAATTTGTGGTAATTGTTACATTTCTGCACATTCGATTTTCTTATATTATGTAATTTACGAAACAGTTTGGTTTAGAAGTACACATTTTGTTACATACCAAATATTACGAAATAGTTACATTTTTGTGTGCTAAATTTGCCAAACCATTGCGATTATTTTGTTATGTTTCTGCATAAGTTACATGTTTATGTGTACATATCAGAGTCGCTGCTAAATTTTCGAAACCGTTGCAGTTGTTCTGTTCAGTTTTGTAACATGCCCAACTTTATGTAAAAATTACATTTTATGTGTACAGATTAGTTTGGTTGTCATTTTTCTAAACGTATGCGTTATTTTTAAATGTATCTATTTGTGCCAAATATATTATAGCAAGCAAACATCGGTCTTCGAGTTCAGTGCGGGGTTTTTAGGAAGACCACCCCCTCTACCGGTGACCCTACAGAGTTGATATCCAGACAGCAACGAATTAGTTTTTAAGAGACTTTGAATAATTTTAGAAGTGGTGCAGTTTGTGCTAACGTAGTGTAATAGAAAATAACATTATATTTTATAGGAAGAAGTAATTGTGTTTTAATTAATTTATAACATATCAGAAGTGGGATACCTATATACCCCAAGTGCGCCCATTATAAAGTGCAAATAATATTTAGTGCGAAAATAGTAAGCCAGAATGCGGAAAATGGCCAGGCAAAGAATCGCAAACGGCGTACTCCGTCAGCGAGTTCTTCGTCGAGCGGATCAAGCAGTTCCTCATCTTCTAGTTCTGATTCTTCAAGAGCAAAGGCGCAACAACAAATTGAGAAGTTAGAAAAGCAGTTGGCTACGTTACAAAAGCAAGTACATACTTCTAATGGGTTCAAACTGACGATAGATGAAACGTTGATACCATTATTTGACCCAGGTAGTAATAGTAACCAAGACGCAGAGATTTAGATAAGGACAGTAAATGATTTAATTGCATTTTATTGCTGGAATGACCAAATGAGCATGAAACTTATAACTAGCCGTTTAAGAGGTAACGCACGTAAATAGTATGACTCATTATCCAATCCACGCATGAATTGGCACGATATGAAACATTTGTTAGTACACAGCTTTCCTACCCGTATACAGTTTGGTCGACAATTATTGTAGGCTGCCAATTATACACCCCAACTGTACCAAAATTTGGGCGATTATTGTTTCGACAAAGTTACAAAACTAAATAAATTAAAACTCATAATTTCCGACGAATACATTATTGACTACGTCAAAGAAGGCCTTCAGATAACAGTTTGAAATTAGCCGTCAGGGCTGCTAATTTTACGAGCGTGGCTGACCTTGCAGGATATTTAAGTACTGCTAGTGCTGGAAGTTCCCAGTCAACGCGTCGCCACCAAGGGGTCAAAAGCAAACCGCCCCAGCAATTCGCGAGGGGCACCGAATATAGATGGCGCTGTAAAAATCCAATATGGACGACAGTGACGGGGTAAATTAACTGTCAGCTGGTTCATTGCGTGTTCATTGCCATTTAACACGTACGTAGTAGTAGTCGTCAGTGGTTTTAATTTTGTATTTTGTGTTGTGTTCGTTTACAAACGTGTTGATTTTTACATAAAATGCCTCTAATATCATTGTGGGACATTTTACAATATATTGGAGAAGGTAGAAGATGCTTAGTAGAAGGTGAAGCAGTACTAAACGCAGAACATGTGATTATGTGCGGTTTTAATAACAATAATATAATAAGGAAGAAATAAATGCGTTATGTGTACAAACATCCAATTTAAAAGGACCACCACATACCATTAAAATTGTGTTAGACCTCTGTAAGTACAAAAGCTGTTTAAATAATTTATAAATACTACTAATAGTTAATCAAATTTGTAGCTTCACCAACCAAATGGAATTGTAACTGCAGTTGCAAAGCAGGTGCTGGAGCTAAATGCAAACATATTGTTGCTTGTTTGCTCTATCGTATATTAACAGGTAAGTTTTATTTAGGAGAATTATAATAAATGATATTGAATTATGTTTTATTATTGCAGAAACGAATTAATACAGACTTGGAGCAAGTGTGGGGTACACGAAAGCAGGTCTTACATTCCGATGATGGACAAGTTGTGGATGCAGTAGTGGACTACTGCCACGTAAATTTTGTGGATCACAGGATACCTAATACATAATAAATAATGCAGTGTAAATGTATTATAAATTGATTAATATTTACTAATTAACAAGATTAACAAATAAAATGACATTTCTGAAGTTTGTTTTTTCATAGCAACATGATAGCAACCAATAAGAACCAATCAGATGCTTGCTGATACTAATACCATACAAAATATTAAAAATAATCATTAAATTAATGTTAAATGTAAACAATCGGAGAAAAAATTATATGTTCAACACAGCAGAAATGCAGATTTGGTAAATGCGGATGGATTTTCTTTAAAAAATAATAGATTTGAAATATCTTCGTCAGTGTGGTGGCCGGTAATGATTTCTACAATAGGTTCAACTTGTTCAAATTCGGTAGTGGCGTTCGTACTAGGTTGTTCACGATTCTTTCATCGTTTGACAAGTTTTCTACTCCGTTCCTGTGTGATCGTTTCATTTAAAATACAGTCGTGGTCTCACACAGGTAAATTAACAGAAGGAACTGCAGTTTTTTTCAACCTTGCTAGTTGATTAACATGAGCTGAAAAGAAAGATATTATTCTTAATCACCGGAATGATAGTGTACGAAATTTTTTAAGTATTAGTTACTACCTGCTGATAAATTACTAATGTATTATTTCCACCACATTTTCAGGCAATAAATTATTTATGTACAAATTTTAACAAGTTTAATACAATTTATAAATTAACAAAGCTGTTTTATTACTTACCTTTATAAAAAAAATCCTCATCATTAAATACACACTTTCATGTGAGGTGAAACTTTTTTCCCATTTTCAGAGCCACTGCCCATTTTTTACATAATATTTTATTGAAACTGGGAAACTTGTGCAAGCTTATATCAATTTTATATGTTGCTGAACATTGCGGTACACAACAATTATTTTTACTTTTAGAAAAGCCGGATTTGTTCGCTATGCTTCTGCTTATAAATACATAACTACAACAGAACTAACCCCGTCTTTACTACTTGTAAATTTCGCCGCTAGAGGCGCGTCGGTTGGTGCCCCTCGCGAATATCAGGCTCAAAACTTGACTAGTGACATGTACAAGAAGGGGCATTCGAAAACCATAAATTGTTTTAACTGCCATGGAATCATCGCGTTCGTGATTGTCCTAAACCACTTGTAAAATGTAGG
The DNA here is from genome assembly GCA_963082805.1 of Hemicrepidius hirtus. Classification (NCBI taxonomy): domain Eukaryota; kingdom Metazoa; phylum Arthropoda; class Insecta; order Coleoptera; family Elateridae; genus Hemicrepidius; species Hemicrepidius hirtus. The sequence continues at coordinate 14,867,253 of OY720161.1, forward strand.
AAGTGTCATAAATTAGGCCACAAAGCGGAATTTTGTGAAAATCCTAGTATAAATAAACAAAGTGCTAGTTTTAATGCAGTGGAGGCTACTTCAGGCCCAAGGGTAAGCAACCTACATTTAAAAATTAAAAAACTAAAGTACTGGACACGGGAAGTGGGCGGACATTATTAAAAGTACCCGTGGCGCAAAAATTGAAATTAGATAGGTACTTTAACTGATCCGTCTGGAACTGCTCTTCGATATTTTATGGGCAATACGGTAATTTCTAAATTGATGGCAAATGCTACAATAAAAGTTGAGGAAGTTGTTGCTAAAGAACTCGCGGTAATTAATACTCGAGGATGAAAAAATTGCGTTATGATTTAATAATAGGCACCGATTTTTTTAAAACAGTCACATATAATGTTGCTTGAGTTTAGAATCAATGTTAGTATACGTGAAATGCCTCAACTACGAACTGAAGAAGTTAGCAATATAGAATCATTTATCAATTACAGCTGTCATGTTTAAATGTGGGATCTTTAACCGAAGCGGAAAAACAAACGGTATTGTGTTTGTTTTTAGCGATTGTGTTCACCTTATGCAAGTCTAGTCAAAAATAAAACGGGGGAGTATCGAATGTGTGTTGACTACAGTAGACTGAATGCAATCACCATAAAAGACAAGTACCCGTTACCACTGATAAAAGATCAGATTAACCAACTGGGTGACAAACCGCGCACCCATTCTCCAGAACAAGAAATACAATCCGGCGATCAAAACGTGGATATAAGTCATTCAACCTCATTTTGTTCAACTTCATCTTCATGTGAAACTAGCAACACAAAAGATTCAAACATTGATATTCTCGATATTGGACATTTAGTTGACACTTCTGTTGTTATTTCTGATGGACGCGCTATAAAGCATTAGTGAACGTTTGGGAACCTGACAATAAATATGACTTTAAAAAGGACGTTTCGGCTTCGGGAAGCAAAATTTTCCTTATCAGTGGCTTCTACTAGATTATCTGTGCATTGCTTATTCATCTAAACTTAAAGGAGTGTTGTGTCGAAATTGTATTCTGTTTAAACCGCGTGTTCACCGTGGTTTTTAGGGCGGTTTTATTCTTTGCACATTTACCAAAACATAACGACTTTAATAATTGCATTAAAGATCATATAAAATCAAAGCGAGTCAATTGCAAAATCACAATTCTTCCTTAATAACATGCGTGGTAAAACAAAAACTATTATTCAACAAATCGAGAAAAAGAGGGATAAAGTGATCGAATCCAACATAGCGAAGTTATTACCTATAGTTAAAAAACTCTTGTGTTTTGTGGAAGTCATGACCTCCCGGTGAGGAGAAAAATTGACGATACAAGTGTATTCCAAGATTTATGTTTCGGATTGATGCTGGTGATGCTGTGCTGCAGGAACATTTTGAATATTCTGGGCGTAACATATCATACACATCTCACAGAATTCAGAATGAAATTCAGAATATTTGTGGAGACATACTTAGGGAAAGACATTTCAGGAACTGAACAATCATTGCTAGGTGTTCGATATGTTGAAAAAATCAACGAAACATTTAGTGTTAGAGAGGATTTTTTAGGATTTGTACCATTACAAAAACTTGACGCGGGTGCTATCGCAGACACGATGGTAGTCTTTAAAAAAAATTTGAACTAGATATGTCGGTTTTGGTTGGTCAGGGATACGACGGGTGTGCAGTTATGTCAGGCAAGATACGAGGGGTACAAAAGCGTATTTAAAACAATTCCCAATGGCAAATTAATTCCATTGTTCGTCGCATGTTGTTAACTTTGTCATCAACGATTTAAATAGTGTCAGTGACGTTTGTAATTCAATAGGAACTATAAAAGAAGTTATAAATTTTTTTAGGGAGAGTACTTTGAGACGAAGACTAATTCCAAACATTCCACTTTTTTGTGACTCGCTGGTCAGCAAAATACAAAAGTATTCGAATTTTTAAATAAAATTTTGAAGTAGACGTTGAAGCTCTGAATGAATTATACAGTGATGGTAATAAATTAATAATGCTCATACTAAACAACGCGTCTGTCAATTATATCACGCGTGCACGCTACAAATTTTATTGTTTGTTTACATATAATTTCTATTTATTCCGCCATACTAGAACCTGTAACGAATATTAGGCATTCCAACCGCCTGTCAAAAGATTTCAATATGGCCGCCTGTTGGCACACAAACAGTTTAGTTCCGTTTGGATAGCGTAGCAATTAGGCGTGTTTCTTGTTTATTCCTTAGTGTTGTTGTTATTTCCTATTAGTATTGTTGATAGTTCCTAGTTTTATTGTTATTTCTTCGTGTTATTGTGTTATCAGACAGAGATAGATATTTGGGTGTTATAGTTTAAAGTGTTTATAAAAGGACTTCAACTTTGTTCTTGCTGTCGTATTTATTTGTGGTAAGTGATTACTTCTTTATGTTCATGTAGAAAAAAGGTGATAATTACCTTATCTTATATAAATTTGTTATAGGGAACAAATTTTAACAGACGCGGTATAGTGTGTGTATACTTGTTTCGTAATTTAAAATACAATTCGTCTGATATGGAGAAGGAGAACAAACGTAAAGTCAACAATATTAATTGCTGCGTGTATGGTTGCCACAATAAAAAAGGAGTAGATCCGAAAATTAGTTTTCACAAATTTCCCAAGCGAAACGGCATGAACGTGCAATTGGAAAACAAATTTGGAAATTTTGAATCGGTTGATGCACGTAAAGCATGGAAAATGAAATTATTAATGGGAAAACCTGTCGGTGAATTTATGCGTGTTTGCTCGGCGCATTTTAGGAAAGAAGACTTCTTTTTTGCAGGTTAGTATTATAATTATAATCAATTATACAATTTAATACATGTTCGTATGTCTAATGTTCTGTGATGTTAATACAAATACCAAAGAAAAATTACCTCGATTGTTTTTAGATGTGCCAACTCTGAGACCGAGGCTTAGGAAAACAGCCGTTCCAGTAAACAAGTTACCAAAAACGAAAGCAGTTTCCCAATACTGTGTGAAATAAAAAATGGATCGGAGCAACAGACTTCGAGAAAGGCGTAAGAATTACAAAGCTGTGGAAGAGTTATTACCAATAGAGCCGTGCTCACACCACGTAGAGGAAATTGGCAGTGTGGTAAAAAATATCAAAGTAGAACACACCGAAGAAGACATGGCCGCTGCAGGTGCACTTCTGTGTCTTGCAGATATTGCTCCGCAAAAAACATTTAGGGATAAAGCATCATGTGTAAAAAGCGGTGACCTTATAGCACCCTTCATAAGTGTTATTGAAAGTAATGCAAAATTAAGCACGTTAACTGGTTTACCAAGTTTAAAGGTGTTGGATGGTATAGTAATTATATGTGAAAAATTTAATACAGATGTGAGGAAACACAAATTAAGCTTAAAGGAACGCATAATAATGACATTCATGAAAATGAAGACTGGTCTGAGGTATGCAGTTTTATCCATTATATTTAATGTTGTGACGGCAAATACATGTCGAACATTATTTCACGCAACTATATGTTTATTGTCAAAAGCTTTAAAACCACTAATACGGTTTCCTTCTTTAGAGGAGTGCCAGAAAAAATTGCCCAAATGTTTTTCAGACTTCAGACTAAGTTTCAGACTGAAAATGTAAAAATAGTTTTAGATTGTACAGAGTTGCCAGTGTCGGCTCCCAAGTGTTTGTGCTGTCGATTAAAAACTTATTCCCATTATAAAGGAAGGAATACCATTAAATTTATGACGGGAGTTACTCGTGCAGGCATGATTTCCTTCATCAGTTTGGCATACGGAGGAAGAGCTTCCGATAAGGCAATTTTTGAAGCAAGTGGTTTGCTACAGAAGTTAACCATGGGCACGGACTGCGTTATGGTGGACAAGGGCTTTGTAATAGATGAAATTGCGAATAATTACGATTTTAAATTATAAGACCTCCATTTTTGGAATCAAGACGACAGCTGTCACAAGAGGAAGCTTCGTTAAATATTCAAATAGCTAGAGCAAGGGTTCACATCGAACGCTCCAACCAACGCATCAAAGTGTTTGAAATTTTTCAGAAACCACTGTTGTGGTCATTGATTCCAATTATCAATGAAATATTTACTGTAGCATGTGCTGTTGTCAATCTGTCAACGCCCATATTAGCAGATGATAAATTTTAATATAGTGTAATATTTTTATTTAGATTAAGAAAATTGTGACTTGCATTTAATTTCAATGCTGTTCTTAATTACACTTTTGTTTAATCACACCATTAATGTAAGAAAATCATTAATTATAAAACATTGTCAGCCTTCATATATTTTATTTTTACAAATTACATGCAACATTTTTGAGAAGTATTTGTTTTGTAAAGTTTTTAACATGTTGTCAATGAATAAATTGTCTTTTTGAACAGTAATGTTCATAAATGATTTTGAAGACACTGCATACAGCACAAAATCGCAAACCTGCACATTCAGTATTGCCATCCCAAATTGTACTTGGCCGTAATACTGGTGCTTCTTGCGAAGCACAACTCTGTCATCTTCAATTGTAATATATTTGCAATGATGGATAAATTCTGCAGAGTTGCATTCTCTACCTGAAAAAAAATTAATACCAAGTTGAAAACCTATAAAAAATTATTTAACAACCCTTACCAATATACGGACACTTAATTTCAAGTAATTTAAATGGCTTTCCATCCTGCATCACAACACCGTCTGGTGTATAAGCAAGCCATGGTTGTTTCTCCGGTATAATTAATCCAGGTACAAACACGTAACTTTTATTTGAGTTTGCGTATGCCTCTCTTGCTTCAGTTTCATACCGAATACCGTGTTCTGTGTATTTGTTACTAAATTTTTTGGGCCAAAAATACTGTATGGCCTTCCTTTCCCATTTATCTAGACTGTAAGCAAAAATACCGTAGCATCGTGAGCCAGTAATGCGAAACTGTCTCTCCTTCTTCCAGACAGCATCGTTTTCTACGGTGTTTTTTGCACACTCCCTTCACATTTACATTGTTCAGTGAAGAGTAAATATTTTTACAACACTTTTTATCGGGTCTCATAGTTTCTAAATTATTAATTGGATCTGATTCATCAGCACAAACAAATGTAGCATCTAAGTATTCATCATACTTGGACGATGTCACAAAGCTGCTGGTACTGGGCATTGGGGTGACGGTGCTACTAGCGGTACTGGTGATCTTTCGTCCAAATCTAAACAATATGAACAATTGGTATGATGCAACTTTTAGTATGATTATAGTTATTTGTGCATCAAGTAGGAAAATTAAAACTTCTAATCTCCTTACAATTTTTATGTGACATAAACACAGATGAAACGTAGGTCCAAAGAGTGGATAGCCCAAGCAAAAACAAATAGGTAACAAACTTTCAAAAGGTGGGGCCCCAAGTTAGCCCTTATTTTATTACATTACAATATTTCATTCATGTATTAAAATGAATGAAATAAAATGTTTCCTTTATCATGGATATTTTCATATTTTTAGTGATTAAAGTTTACCTACTAAACACAAAATTACTATTTAACTTACATGTCTCGACAACCCTCAGATTCCTTTAAAATTGACAACCCTCGATTCCTTTAAATTATCGACAAAACTATACACCAATAAATCCATTCGGATCTTTATACATCTGATGCAAGAAATAAAATAAAGTAATTCCTTCAGTAAAATAAAATTGGTTATTATAACTTACACGTGTTTAGAGCACTGTGAATCCCTTAATTTATCTATAAAAAAAATTAACTACAAACATGCTCTCTTCTTCACTACATGGTTGAAGCAGATGTGTCGATTTTGTAATGCAAGCTGTTTCATTTATGGGGACAGCTTCATATTTTGTCAATGCTACAGTTTTCTTCATAGTCCAGTAGCATTTCACATCTGTACTAGAAAATTTTTCGAATTTCCTTACATCGGACCTTTAAAAAAATTACATGAAAAATCCTATATTTACACTAAAACCAAACACTACTACCGTGTACACAATATAAACAATGCTGCGACGTGTTTACATTTGCCCGAAAGGCCCCCCTTTGCAGCTACAGCTCATATCAATAATTTTAACACCATCGCTTGTATTAAACTGAAACTGGCCTTTTACTTCATGTGGGTTTTCCTTAAGTGCACTTGTTTTTAAACAAAGTGCAAGCAGTTTGACACCCCGATTGTTAATGTCCGTTAACCCGCATGTGATAATGTGGTGAGCATTTACAATCGCTTGGCCTTCCACAATGCAACGGGAGGTTGGTGTGGCACATAGATAATTAAATAACTCCAACAGTGATAATATGTACGAGTTACAGCTCCGTGAAGTTGCACTATTTGAAAAAAAAGTATTATATTTTGTTATTTGGCTGTTAATAACTAAAATAAATAATTTAAACAAATATGCAAATAATATTGAAATAATTTTTAAAGAGACTCTACTTTAATTTTATATTAATAGGTTGACCTTAACGGATAGGCAGATAGCGAGAGAACAGCTGCTGTCTAGTAGGTATTGGGAGGGTGTCATAAATGACCTTCAGTGCATCGAGTCTCGTCCTCGAGTCTGTATGCAGGTTACGCTGTTATAATGGAAAATCCCCAAGTTGATTTGTGCTTTATTTGTGAGAAAACTTTAAGTGAAAGTGACGTTGTCGTTGTAAAGGAAAGAGGTGTAAAGACACTTTTAAAATCGAGTGAGTTTCGAAGTAATCGCGCACATACGCGCATTTTGAGAACACTACTTTCTGTAACTGTGCATGGCGCATGACAAATAAATTATATTAACAAAAAACTGATCGCCGCGTATTGTCGTAAAAAAGATAACGAACCTCAAGTAGCGTCGACATCCCGCAGATCTAGTATACCGACTTTTAATTTTAAAGTACAGTGTTTTCTCTGTACTGAAGCAATTACACCGGACTTTTTAAATAAACAAAAAAAAAGAGGACATCACTCATCTCATCGAGATTTCGCTTGTATGGTGCAACAATTGGGAGTGAAAACTACAATTTTACAAGCAGCTGAAGAGCGGGATGATGACTGGGGACGGGAAATAATAAAAAGAATTCAACATGTGGCAGACTTGGTTGCAGTAGAGGCAAGATATCATACGTCATGTCAAAAGCGTCTGTATAATCGAGTGCCATCGGGAAAAAAAAGAGGATATCGGCCTACAACTAATGTTATATGTATATTTACTCGTATCTTACCGAGAACTCTGAAGAATGTCAATTTTCGCTTGATGAGCTCATGGACCAAATTGAAGGGGAATACCGTCCAGATCAGAGAACCGTAAAAGCTCGTCTTATGAATAAATATGAAGAAGATATACTAATCATTGAAAAACATAAGCAATCGCCTGTCGTCTGCTTCCGAGACACAGGTTACAAACTTCTAACTGACCAATGGTATGCGGCAAAAAAGTTAAATCCCGATGAAGAACGGCTTCGTGTTGTTAAAGAAGCAGCTGCTATAATTTTGGCAGATATCCGTTCGCAGGACTATGATATGTCAAAATATCCACCATCCGACAGTTTTTTAAATGAGGCCAATTCTGTAGATCCACAAACTTTGAAAGATTTTTTTTAAGAAGTAATTATAAAGAAAAAGCGCGGTTCGTTTGGCAAATGGAATAGAATATGCGAAACATTATCCCATGCTGTGATCTCTGCGGCTAGACCGAGATCTTTTTTGTCGCCGATTCTAATCGGAGTTAGTACATATTTGTATAAAAAATTCGGCTCAAGAAAACTCATCAACCTGCTATCATCATTGAGTTTTGCGGCGAGTTACGCAGAAACGATACTTTTTGAAGCATCTGCCATTATGCGTCCGGAAGGATCGATTGACGAAACAGCATTTTCTCAATTTGTTTGTGATAATGCTGACCACAACGTTAACACTATCGATGGCTTAAATACCGTTCACATTATGGAAGCAATCCAGTGTGTGACCCCTCATAATGCTGTATTACCCGATCAAGAAATTCAACGTTTAAAGCAAATTCCAATGGCACAGGTTGTTGGAGCTGTTGGCACTGTTCCTCTTGTATTTTTCAATAAAAATCAAAATACAGGCTTAAAAACTATACAAATTACAGACATAGAAGGAAATCATCCTCTTTCAAAAGACATCGTGCTTTCTTCTCACGATTTTCTTTGGCTGTATGGCAAGTGGTCAAAATTAAATCTACCTGGAACGGCTTTATGGAAGAAGCAACAGCTAATGAGTCTTTTATGCGGTCCAAGATAATATTTCTTCCATTCATAAACTTTCCACCAAGCCAGTATGACACGATATATACATCTCTGCTCTTTGCCATGGAAAAATGTAATAATAAAACATGCTTCGTCACCTTCGATCAGCCCCTCTATGCGAAAGCTCAAGAAATCGTGGCAAATAATCCCAAATTTTCAAATGTCATCGATAGACTTGGAGGATTTCATTTGCTCATGTCCTTTTTAGGTGAGTAAAACTTATTTTAACTTAACTAAATGTTCTTCTTTATATGGACTATTTCTGAATATTGCTCAATGTATGCAAAAGTTGCATATACAGGGTGTCCGGAAACAACGTTCCGTAACTTCGGGAGATGATTCTACATCCAAAAATATGAAGAAAAGTTCTCATGAACAGGGGTCCGGAAAAGCTTTCTAACGGAGCTACGGCTCTTTGAAGAGGGGCCTCAAAATGTGTTGTTTTATTAATTAGTTAATCAATACTGAAACGAGATTGATAAAATTTGGTACCCAGGGTATATTTGGTACGGGAAATAGTTTGGCAATGTTAAAAATAGAAAAAAAAGCCAGGGGCGTGCGTAACGGGTAGGGTGTATTGATTAACTAATTAATAAAACAACACATTTTGAGGCCCCTCTTCAAAGAGTCGTAGCTCCGTTAGAAAGCTTTTCCGGACCCCTGTCCATGAGAACTTTTCTTCATATTTTTGGATGTAGAATCATCTCCCGAAGTTACGGAACGTTGTTTCCGGACACCCTGTATATGCAACTTGCATGTAATCCGTTCTTTAACCCAAATGTTACCACTGTCCTTTTAAACGCCAAGTTATAGTTTTCTGTATTATTTTGTTTAATACAGATTCCGGTAGATGGAACTACGTTAGTTACTTCTCAAATAATTCTTACAAGTGCCAAAACTAGTTTGATAAACGATTTTAGTAAAACGTAAGTGAAAATAGTTGTTTGATTTTTGACGTGTCGTTTACAGCGCAACATGGACAATTGGAGGTAAGGGTAAAAACTATTTTATTAACAATTTTTGATGAAAATTCATGTTAAGCTCTTAAAATACTGTGCTTAAACAACATGCCGGCAAATTTGAGGATATTTTTTTTTTCTTTGTGGATTGACACGTGTTTTTGTTTGTTTGTCCTTTTTAAAGGACAGTGGTAATATGACGTACTATATTCTTTCAGTTACTGGAAGAGACCTTTAAAACTCCATGAGCTCTTAGACGAACTCGAAAATACAGATGGTGAAGTTCCGGACGAAATAACAATATTTCCACCCGAAAATGCCAATGCTGAACTTACAGACGAGGATTCAGGAGAAGAGGATGAAGTAACCCTGAATAATTTACCAGGAAATCAGTTACGATCGGAAGTAGAAATAACGTTTTCTAAACGTGACGACAACGATCAATGGGAAAGCGAGGATGAACTTCCTTTATCTACATTTATGAAAAAAGGAAAAAAATTAACTAATAATAAAAAAAAGAAAAATTATAATTGGTCAAAAGACAATAATAATATATCACCCACTTTTCCTCCATGGGCAGAGAAATACGGACCAAGAAAGCAGTATACACCTCTCGAAGCCTTTTCGTTATTCTTTGACGGTGCAATTATACAAATGTTAACCAACTTTAGTAATAATTACGCAACAATGCAGAATAGAAATGGAGATATCACTGAAGATGAAATACGTTGTTTCTTGGGTATACTGCTACTAAGTGGATATTCACCTCATCCCAGACGGTACATGTATTGGGAAAATTCAAAAGATACAAATAATCTTGTAGTGTGTGAGGCCATGTCTAGGAACCGATTTAGCTACATAATGCAAAATTTGCATTCTTGCGATAATCGCAACCTGATCCAAAATGATAAGTTTGCTAAAATTCGACCTCTTACTGATGCTCTAAATAAAAAGTTCATAGATATGTCACCATTTGAAGAAGCTCACAGTCTTGATGAATCTATGGTGCCATATTTTGGTAGGCACGGATCAAAGCAATTTATAAAGGGGAAACCTATTAGGTGGGGATACAAGTTTTGGACGGGCTGTACAAGATATGGATATATCGAATGGTTCGAACCTTACCAAGGATCAACTACTATTATTTCAGAAGAATTTAAAGATTTCGGACTTGGGGCTAGTGTTGTCCTGCAATTTGCGCAATGCTTACAGCAAAAAGACCCTAATGTGAATTTTCATTTATATTTCGACAATTTCTTTACCACCATTGCTTTACTTGCAGAATTAAAATTTATGGGTATAAAAGCGACAGGTACAATGAGGGAAAATCGTGTAGGTAAGGATTGTCCATTGTCTCATTCTTCCAACCTGAAAAAGAGAGAGCGTGGCACTTTTGAATTTGCTTCTTGTGATGACACTATTATTTTGTGCAAATGGCATGACAACAGCGTCGTTAGTGTTGCATCAAATCATACGGAAATATATCCAATAAATCCTGTAAAAAGGTACTCCCAAAAAGAGAAAAAGAATATTCTTGTTACGCAACCTTATATAATATGCAAATATAACGAAAATATGGGTGGTGTCGATCGGGCCGACCAAAATATGAGTTTGTATAGAACATCCATAAGAGGTAAAAAGTGGTATTTCCCACTAATCTGTCACTGCCTTGATATGGCAGTCCAGAATTCTTGGCAGCTATATAGGTTAGGGGGTGGAAAAAAAGACCATATGAGGTATAGACAATCTCTAGCACTAGCGTTTCTAGAGACTTATAAAAAAACTACTAAAAGGGGTCCTAGCCGAAAGTCTACAAACCTTCATGAACATTCGAGATATGATCGATTAGATCATTTGATCATATACCAAGAAAATCAGACGCGTTGTGCATTATGCCACAAAAAATGTAATTTTGTTTGCAATAAATGCGAAGTAGCTTTGCATCCAAAACTTTGTTTTTACGAATACCATTCTGTATAATCATCGGAATATTGTTTTAGTCTAGATTTGTTATTTTGCTCCATTATTTGTTTCATTAAAATTTATTTTTCCATTTAAAGCAAATATTGTATATCTTACCACCGTCCTTTAAAAAGGACACCATTTTTTTCAATGAGGTAAATATTTTAAAAATAAATTTGTTCCAAATAAATGTTTTTGTGTTTATCTTTATTACCCAAAGCACAATAAAACTATTTTTTTCATGAAAAAAAGTTTTGGTAATATTTGGGTTAATAATAAACATATTCTGTTCCTTTTTTAACAGGTGGCATTGGGTACACATAATGGGCGGAAGCGGATTGAAGGATATATTCAGTACTATTTACGCTGAGAATAGTGTAGAGAAAATACTCGCTGGTCACGCATATGCCCGTGCAATTCGTGCTCATATGTTGTGTCATCTTGCTTTGGCACATGAACATGTAATTTTCGAATCATTGGAATGTACAGACGAAGATCGTGATGTTATGCAACAATTGCTTGACAATTTTGATAAATCGACGATTCTGAGGGCAGATGAAAACGAGGCATTTAGGGATGTTGCGACAAAATTTAAAGAAGCACTTGCAAAATTAGAAAATAATGGTCCTACAGCCAAACTATGGATTCAGTATTTTCAAATGGTCACTTTGGTAAAGCACTTCATTAAAGCCGAGCGAATGGGGAACTGGCAATTGCATCTAAATACTGTTCAAAGAATGCTGCCCTATTTTCAAGCAAGCGGCCATTTCTTGTATGCAAAATGTGCTCATCTCTATTTGCAAAGTATGTTTGATTTGGAACTCAAGATGGATCCAGTTGAATACAAAAAATTCACGACAGAAGGCTTTTTCACGATTAGGTGTAGTGACAAATGTTGGTCAGGCATTTGGTCCGACATGACCATAGAACAAACATTAATGCGAATGATGCATAGCTCTGGGGGCCTAACTCGTGGACGAGGAATCAGCGATAGTGTACTGGCTCATTGGACTTTGGGAATGATTTCTTTGCACAATGTTTGCGAAGCTTTTGAGAATTATTGCGACGTTCATCTTGATACATCCGAGCAACATGTCGATGCAAGGGCTTCACGTATCTCACGAGACGATCAAGACCTAAAACAATTGTTGCATTGGTTTTCTCAGCATCCTCCCTTTCCCGAAATCAATTCCCTTGTTTCCATAAGCACTGGACTTGTTGGAGTTGCAACGATAAACTGTCATTTGTCCAGGGAAATGGGTTTGAAACGTTTGAACAAAATGCTTAACACGTACGAAAATTTTGAGGCAATTAAATTTAAACGAAAAGATAAAGTTATCCCACTACTAGCAGTTAATAGCAGCATTAAAGTCGGCGATGAAACTATTTGCCTCAACCCACTAATGCTGTTTCAAAGGATGTGCATTGCTAAAAAATCCGAAGACGAGATAATGGATTACCTTAAATACGAGCTGGTCCTCTTTCCTTTGTCGCTTTTTTCGGAAGCAGGAATGCGCAAAGGTATATTCCGTATTCACACCGCTTTCCGATGAATTTCAATTCGGAGCTAACCAGTTCAATGTGGTGGATGGGGGATATCTCCTACACAAAGTTGTGTGGCACCGAAATGATGTGTTTGGAGCGATTTGTGACAAATATGTTCGATATGTGCAAGATCATTTTGGTTCCCACGCAATTGTTGTTTTTGATGGATATCCAACCGATGCGATGGTGGCAATACAAATACAAAGACCGCAGAAAGACTTCGTCGATCAAAAAAGCACGTGTCTGCCAATGTCTTTTTTGATGAAACAATGGTGGTGCAAGTTTCGCAGGAGCGATTTTTAGCAAATGAAAAAAATAAAGTTCGTCTCATATCGATGCTGAAGAACAAATTTGAGCTGGCTGCATTTACAGTTAAACAAGCTGAAGATGATGCCGATGTGCTAATTGTCAACACTGCAATTTCCTTATGTAGTGAATCAAAATTTGATGCTGTTTTTGTGGTCGGGGAAGACGTTGACCTTTTAGTACTTCTGACAGCCTTAGCACCAGCCGAAAGTTCTATCTACTTCCGTAAACCTGGAAGAGGAAAAACTGCTGAGAGGATATATTCAGCAAGTAGCCTCAAATACGAAGAAGCAACCAAGCACATTCTGTTCTTGCATGCCTTCAGTGGTTGTGACACTACGTCATCCCTATTCAATCAGGGAAAAACTAAATTTTGTACGCTGATAGAAAAGAACAGAGCGGTTCATGAAATATTTGAAATTTTTAACCACGCCAGAGGAGATTGCCGAGGCCGGAGTACGCTTTCTTGTAGCTTTATATGGTGGCAACATCGATAAAGAGAGTTTGGAAGAGATGCGTTTCCAACGCTTCGCCAAATCTACGTTGAAAAGCAAATTTAATCTTGCCTCTTTGCCACCTACAAAAGACGCGGCGCAATTCCACGCTTTTAGGACGTACCACCAAGTACAGAAATGGAGAGGCATAGAGAAAAATCCTGAAGACTGGGGTTGGAAGCATGGCGCTTACGGGCTCACTCCCATAACAATGGCGGAAAAACCAGCTCCCGATTCCTTGTAAATGCAAAAAGGGGTGTGGCGGGGCATGCAGCTGCCGAAAGGCTAGACTTAAATGTTCGGTTGTATGTCGCTGCAACGGAGAATGTTCCGGAAATATGCCGGAAATCCGCATTGAAAGCGAGGACGAGGATGACGACATTTTTCAGGCTACGGACCAAAACAACGACCAGGACACAGACAACTACGACCAGGACACCGACAATAACCAACCCGGACCATCGAAACGTACCACAATGTTGTAGAAATTAATTTTTAAGTCATAATTTACTATTCTTAAATTTATACGAAAAATGCGATATACTTTTCGCCTTCAAATTTGTTTACGAAAAGTATAATACTGTTAAATGATAATATTCAAGTGCCTTTTAGTTTTTTTTATAATTAAGTAAAAATATAATGATATATATAATAAGAATAATAAAATAAAACTCAACCAAAATGAAGTTTCCGCACTTTCTTTTCAAATAGTGCAACTTCACGGAGCTGTAACTCCTAACATATGTGTGCTACAAAAAAAGTGTTTCTACAAAAAATTGTAGGAAATTTTGTCCTCTTTAACTTTGTATAGAACATCTTTTGTTGTGAAAGCCACCGTTTTTGAGTTATTATCATTATTATACATTATTGTACCTAAAATCCAAGATGGCGGCTCGAACGCATGCGCCTCGAGGTCAAAAACTTGGATTTTTCATTGGGGCCCCAAGCCTAACAACATACTAAAAAATAGCTACTACCCCACCTTTTGCATTCAAACACCCCTTTTTGATACCCACGTACTGGACTAAAAGGGCCTTCCTGTTAGTAGAACACGTCCATTTATTTTTATTTTTCTATCTTTGTCCAAATTTGTGATAAAAATTAAAAACCAGATTTTTCCTCCATTTTTGAAGAGGGGTAACTCTTCAGGGAAGCATATTAGGATACACGTTTATAGGAAAAAGTAGCCTTAATTTTCGCCCAGGAATCACCCCCTTCATTTTCTACACGTACTTAGGAATCACCCTGTATATTGGGATTCGTTTGAAGATATTCTCAATTAAAAGTTTTGGAAGATTTTGGATTATTTGTTAAAAGCTTCGAAACTAACGCGACGTTTTGTCGGTTTTGATACAACTTTCACTAATTACGTTATCTAATAAAGCCGCCCAACATCTAAGTAAGTAGTCAACTTTTGCTATTTAGTTCTGTAACTAATTCCTTCTGAATTTAGGGCTTTAACGTTTGACGTTTTCTTTTTCGTTTTTTTCTCTTCTTTTTGGCTTTTGTTTGCTATCAACATTACCTTGAAAGCAAGGTTACAAGAACAAACGTCACAAGGAAATTTCCACAAATCCATTCAATACCTTGATGTTATCTGGATGTATTTTTCCACAAGGATTCAACCAATAAAGGAAATGGAAAATAACCTTTGAAGATTAATAAGGTCGTATACACTATTCCATAATCATTTGCAGTGCTCCGTTAATTAATTGACTATAAAATAAATAATTAATGTTTAATAGTATCCACTAATTGAATCAACTTTGTAAATTAATGATCATCTAATCAAGTTCATGCTGCATTTAGTAGTAAATGTGGGGGTTAATACTTGTGTCGTTATATTGTCACGTTATAATTTAGTGACATGGTCTGGATAGAAACACATCACCCAGGTAACATGGGCACGTCATTTTGACGTCAATATTAAGTGATTTTACGTCTACGACGTCATATGTCGAATTATCGACGTCTTTTTGACGTCATTGCGGATACGTATTAAATACGTTACTATAGAAACGTGATTTTGACGTCGAATATTAGTCATTTTTACTATAAAGAAAATGTGTGCCCCTTAAAAATAGCATATCAACAGTAAATATATATTGTACAAGTTTGATAATATTTATACCCTTCCTAGATCATAATAAAGTATTTTCGTATTATCAATTCGATGTGCGCTAAGTCCTGGCGCATGCGCTGTTATAATATTGGTTCACGTTGCATTCTGGTTGCGGCCGTACCTCCCTTTCAGCTCCCTTCTGTCAGCCATTATCTATGCTGTCAGCGTGCTCTCGTCTCCACGTGTTTTTTAAGTTATATGTTCTAAGAAAGGTATAACATTTTCGTCCTCTTTTCTTTTTTAATGTGCGCCACACTGTTAGAAGTTTTATTAGGACTGTTCAAATTACATTGACACCTATACCTATACCTAAATTTTTATTAGTACTGTTCAAATTACATTGACACGTGTATATACCTGTAAGCCTGTGAGTCAGTGCGTGTATCTCGAGTTTCAGGTAAGCTCCATTATTATTAGTTTCACAGTAAATTAAGCGCTAATTTGGCACTAAATTGGTTTTTGTTGTTGGTTGCTGATGTGATGCAGCTTAGGTCATTATACATTATTCTTTAAACAATCTATAAGTAGAAACAATTATTGTACAGTTTAATTAAGGGTTTCTCTGTTATAGATCGGTCCGTCCAATTTAAGTTTAGTTATGGCATTTGTAGGAGTTGAGTTTACCGATGACTTTGGAGACAGTATAGCTCTCGTAAGTAGAGCGTGGTTGACACCACGAAAAAAACAAATATTTTGGCCACCTTACAAGTTACAGTCACAATTTGACAAGGCGATTAAAAATCATCAACCAGCAGATGATACGTGGAAGCTGTGGTCGATAAACAGGTGCCTTTTTGATTGCGGTGAGTACTTCAAATTTATCCGAATAACCTATTCACAATTTTTTAATAACGGCAGTTGCGATTTCCACTTGCAGAGGTTAAATACTTCTGTTTATTATTTCCAGATGACTTTGCTAAAGCAACATACAAAATCAAACAAGCCGAGTTTACTTCCGACATACAAAGCGAAATCGAGGATCTACAGCCCAAAAGAAAGCAAATTGCTACTCGGCGACTTTCATACGGGGCTACCAACAGCGACGACGGTGATGACAGCCAAAACTGTTCAAGTGATTTTCAACGGCCACCTGCTGTGAACAGAAAACAATTTGGTACTAGCTGCATTCAGTTAACTTTGTAAACTAGCTGGACATTTAGGTCCCGTTGTACGAAAGTATTTGATCGCCAGTTCAGTTGAACCACGATCAGTTGTCATGGATACGATTGTTTGAACAATTGTATCCATGCCAATTGATCGTGGTTCAACTGAACTGGCGATCAAATACTTTCGTACAATGGGACCTTAAACTTTTATTGCTTTTTTCTGTTTATAAAATTAGTTACTTATATGGTGTCCGTGTCCACACCTTATTCACATACACCTACTATTGTGTTTTATTGTACATATGTTTTTAGAGAAACGGCCATCAAGTACTCCTACCAGTACTAAAGCTTCGAGTTCGTGCTTCAGTCGCAATACAACAAACGAGCAAACAATCTCTCCTAAATATAATGCTGTTAACAATTGTGACGAACTTGACAATTCAACAGTTGGTGTGTATAAATTATGAATGCAATAACATTTAACAAGCTCTAAAGGTTAATTTTTTGTAGGTTATAATAAGAAATCACTTACATTGTTACACACAATTATAGAGCAAAATAAAGAAATATTAAACCTGTTAAAAAAACGGGAAAGTTCTATGACTACCACTTCTCTACTGCCAGAAAATATTCCAGTTACTCTACCCCTCGCAAGTCGCGATAAAGTTGACGAATTAGAAGTTTATCTACAAAATACAGATAATTTAAATACTTTGGTAAGGTGTTATTTTTATTTTATATATGTGAATAAAAATTTATGATACAAAATTTCTTATTGCAGAGCTCATTTTTGTCTACGCTCGGAGGGCGAGACGTAACCACAAAAACAAACAGAATTTTAAAAACGTTGCTGAAAGATGAAGTTGCTTCAAATTATAGTTTTTACGGAAAAAGACTAAATAAAATAGCCTTCGTGGACCTAGCGTTAAAATCCCTTATCATATGTAAGTGGAATTTCCAAAAATTACTATACTGCAATACTTATTTTGGTAACATATTTTCAGCTGCTGTCAAGAAGAATTCACCTAATTCATTTGAGAAGGACATAGAAGACAACATTAAAGTATGGTTGAAGCATGCACCACAACGGGTACAAACTTCTCAGAAAAATAAGCGTGCTGCGCCTGTGCAGTAAGTAAATTACAATTTTTTTTAGTAGTGATTTTATGTAAGAATATATTTACCATTTTTAGTTACATGAAACTTTGTTTTTTGAGGAATTAATTTATTTTTGTTAATAAGCTAAGCAAACTATAAATATGTATAAAAAGACAAAATTGTTCGAGTCAGTGGGACACAGGCAACAGTATCGGAGGGTTGCAGAAGCAGTTAATGATACAATTCGTGAAATTCAAAAGGACACTGCCAGTAATCTGAGTAATCCAACAATTCATAATTTAACTGACCGTAATATTAGGGACATTGAAAGTTGTAGTCCATCAAAAAAAAACTGTAACTTGTCTGTACCTGAATCGTCTCTTACTGAAAGTTGTTTCATAGCCGACGACTGCATTGAATATTGTTCTGATAGCGATGATATTTGTGATTTTCCACAAAATCAAAATTTACATTCTGTCACATCTAATACAGATGTAGTCCAACCAATTATTGATTTGCAAACCGAACTTAGGAGTTGGGCAATAACATACAATGTATCTCATTCAGCGGTTACTGCTTTGTTGTCGATTCTTTCTCATTTTGATAAAGAATTACCAAAAGATTGTAGAACATTATTGCGAACACCTATCCAAACAGTTACTAAACAACTTGAAAGTGGTGAATATTGTCATATCGGATTTGCTAGTGCCTTAAAGTACTTTTTATCATCCCACACCAATTATTCATATGATACGTTAAAAATTAGCTTCAATGTTGATGGTCTACCTCTGTTCAATAGTTCAAATTTACAGTTTTGGCCCATTTTAGGTATGGTTACAAACATTAAAAGTGGACCATTTGTAATCGGCATTTTTTGTGGAAAATCGAAACCAAAGCCATTATCAATTTTTTTAGAGGATTTTATTAATGAACTTACTGATTTGACCCAAAAAGGGTTTCTGTTTGGTTCAAAACTATATCGCATTGAAGTTGATAGCTTTATTTGTGATGCTCCTGCTCGAGCCTTTCTCAAGCAAGTAAAAACACATAATGGTTATTCATCATGTGATAAATGTAGTGAACCAGGAGAATGGGTTCGTGGAAGAGTCAATATGCAAGGTATCTTAGCCCCAAAAAGAACCGATGAATCATTCTTGGCACAATCTGACTCTGAACACCATGTAGGTATTTCCCCTTTGCTAAAACTTGAAATTGGATTAGTGACATATATGCCCATTGATTATATGCACTGTGTCTGTCTTGGTGTCATGCGAAAATTACTGAATTCATGGGTTACAGGCCCTGTACCTACTAAATTACAGAGTCGGATGGTTAATTTAATATCGGAGTATTTAGTATCTATTAAGGATTGTATTCCTGCAGAATTTAATAGGAAGCCTAGATCATTAGCTGAGCTAGCACGCTGGAAAGCTACTGAATTCCGTATGTTTTTATTATATTTAGGCCCTGTAGTTCTTAAAAACGTAGTAGATTTAGCTATTTATGAGCACTTTTTACTACTGCATTGTGCTATTACAATTCTTATTTCAACGCAGCATATATCACAATTTGGTTGCAATTTTGCAGGTGAACTGTTAAATACATTTGTAAAACACTGTAAAAGCATTTACGGTTTAGAGTATCTTATATATAATGTACATCTACTATCTCATCTAACCAGTGATGTTGAAAAATATGGTTGTTTAGATGCATTTTCAGCATTCCCATTTGAAAACTTTTTAGGCCAATTAAAACGTATGATCAAATCTCCCAATAAACCACTACAACAAATACACCGTAGGCTACAGGAAGCTAATTTTTTATTAGTTCACAAGCCAATTATTACTGAAAATTCTGTGATACCTGACCTAGAGCATAACTTTGGACCATTGCCTTTATCTGCAAGTGGCATTAAGCAATTTAAAAAAGTTTCTTATAAAGGTTTTCTACTTACAATTAACTGTCATTCAAGAGCCAACTCGTATTGCCTAACTCAAACAGGAACGGTTGTGCAAATCCTGAACATTATACTCAATTTAGAAAACCGTGTCATGATCTTAGGAAAAAAGTTTACTTCCTATGCATCTGTTTATTCTTATCCAATAGAATCTAGTGAAT
The DNA here is from genome assembly GCA_963082805.1 of Hemicrepidius hirtus. Lineage (NCBI taxonomy): Eukaryota > Metazoa > Arthropoda > Insecta > Coleoptera > Elateridae > Hemicrepidius > Hemicrepidius hirtus. Next base: position 14,887,259 of record OY720161.1, read on the forward strand.
TACATATTTACAAAGTGAAAGATTTGTCAGAAAACTGGCAATTGTGGGATATAGAAGATGTAATTGCAAAGTGCATGGTTTTTGAAGTAAATAAATGTTTTGTATCATTTCCAATTATACATACTTTATGAATTAAATATTTGTAATGGTAGGGAGCAGTCAAAGGTTTAATAAAATAAAACGACGGAATAGCATGAAAAATTATATTTTACATTTCGCCATATCGGGCTTCATCAGAAACGAAAAGGAACAGATTAACAAGGACAGATTAAAAACAAAGGACAAGGTTAAAATGTTTGTAAAACCTGGTCCTTTGTTTTTAATCTGTCCTTTTTAATCTGTTCCTTTTCGTTTCTGATGAAGCCTGATATGGCGAAACGTAAAATATAATTTTTCATGCTATTCCGTCGTTTTATTTTATTAAACCTTTGGCTGCTCCCTACCATTACAAATATTTAATTCATATTCTTTCCAGCCGTTAAATCTATTTAAACTGTTGCTTTATTTTTTATACATACTTTATAGTTTGTTTTGCATATTATGGATTAGAAAATGAACCCCTGATAAGGTCAATTAGTTTTTAATTAATCGTAATTAAGGTAGTAAGCCTTATAGACAACAATGTGAATTTACAATACATAGATTTTGCTTACATCGAAGCTGTGATGTTATAATAAATTAGTAACTATACTGATTTATTATAACATCACAGCATATAAGAGCTACGTACCTACGTACTTTAGTTTACAATATAATATATTTCAGTTGTTTAAATAGGATGCCGATTGTATTTACCGCAACGAGATGTATTCGAGATCAAAACCAGGGGAATTTTGGCTAAAATGCCAAGTGTGTGACAAGTGGAGTCACTGTCAGTGTGCTGGGTTGTGTAGAACCGCCAAAAATTTCGTTTGTGCCATCTGTCAATCCTAAGTTAACATTTTTTCTTTTTACAATTATTATAACTAAATATTACTTCAATAAACTGTTTCTTACATGGTCTATTTTTATTTTGATATGATGGCGTAAGGTATGTCACAATATTGTATGCAATCACCTATGTTGGCACACTAAGATATTTTATTTAATCCCTACCATGTCTGAATAGTAGATGGTTACTTTTCTCGGACATTCCTCAATAGACATAAACTCCCTCTATTTGCTAGTAAAAATCAATATATAAAACATTAACACGCTAAGAAATAATTAAGTTTTTGCTTAGGGGTGCCATCACAGCTAGGTTTCCCTAATATAAAAGTAATAAACATCAAAGTATCAGATGTAACATTCTGTTTAACTACTTTATTAATTGCAAGGAGTACGGAGCCTCCTTTAACTCCTTAACAAGTTGCTCCGATGTCCGAAAAACCCCTTTTCATTTTATTACTACGGATATCCAACAATATAATGAACTCGGCAGGACCGTCGAGTTTAGTGCGTTGCGTTGTGACCAATTTTGAAAGCGCTGTTTGGTGTAATCGATTTTGAAATTGATTTATTTTTTAGTTTAGAATAAACCAGCTCAACATAATTATGTTACACATAGTTGTATTTTGTACTACTAGTATGTTTACTTTACGACCAAATTATCAAACATAATAAAAAAAAAATTAAAAGTAATGAATAATGGTTTTTATAGCAGCCAATTTAATTATTAAAATTTTCCTACTTTTTTCTATATATGAAAAGAAACTCTAAGTATATAGAAAAAAGGAGATAAAAGTCAAGTGGTACATATTAAAATTATAGAGAGAAATAAATAAAATACACGTAGATGACTTTGAATAAAAGCATATTTAATTAGTTTAAAAGTTAACGTTTCGCATTAATTTAATGCTTGTTCAGAACAATAGTTATTTATGCAACATGTGCAGAAAGTTAGTGTTTATCGCATTAGGCGTAAAGTTGTCCACCGACGCGTAAGCGGAGGTGGACAAAACGCCGTATGCGATAAACACACTTTCTGCTCGAGTTTGCATACACTATTTTTTCTACGATCGTGGTTTATTAAATCAAAATGTTAAAATGAATTCAAGCATTTTGTATTCAGCACTTATTAATGAATGAGGTTGCTCTGGTAGATGTAAACTTTACATAGCAACCAAGCTGTCATTTTAATAAACAACAAAAACTAAATACAGACGTCATTACGTTTAATTTTGTAAAAGTTGCATATTTCTATGAAAAATCAAACATTTAAAATCGTCGACCCTTTGGTCTGCATTCTTTATGTTGAGGACGACACTTGCAGTAAAAGATAACGTTGATCTTTGAAAATATGCGAAATTAATGGCATTTCTAAAGAGGAAATCTGTTGGATATCGTTTCTTAACGGAAACACCGAAGGAGAAATAATATGATGAAGGTACATAATAAACATTCAAAATTGTAATACTCGTCAAATAAATGTTGAAATGCGTAGTTAGGATTAGGTAATTATGAATTTGTATATCAATAAACGTGGTTCTCGCAATGTTTTTGTATTTTCAGCGCACGCACGCATGCGAGTGCAATAAAAACTTTTATTGCACTCCAGTGCAATAAACACCTACTTTTGTCACTAAAAATAGAGATCAAAAGTGTCACTTTGTGCACAATCGTAGAAAAACATTTTTTTTTATATAAATTAGTTTAAGTTATATAATTTATTAAGTATTGTAGATCGATGAAACATGCAAAAAGCACTAATAAATAATTAGATGTAACAGATTAGAGTAAAGATTTGTAGATATCAAAATATTATCACAGAAATAAAGTTTAATAAAATAGAAGTTTTATATGTTGTAGGTTTAGTACGGAATGAAACTTCTTCTTCTATTTTATTAAACTTTATTTCTGTGATAATACTTTGATATCTACAAATCTTTCCTCTAGTCTGTTACATCTAATTATTTATTAGTGCTTTTTAACATTTTTCATCGATCTACAATACTTAATAAATTATATAACTTAAACTAATTTATATAAAAAAAATGTTTGTTCTGAAGAAGCATTAAATTAATGCGAAACGTTAACTTTTAAACTAATTAAATACGCTTTTATTCAAAGTCATCTACGTGTGTTTTATTTAATTCTCTCTATAATTTTAATATGACTTTTATCTCCTTTTTTCTATATACTGATTATAGTTTCTTTTCATATATAGAAAAAAGTAGGAAAAATTTAATAATTAAATTGGCTGCTATAAAAACCATTATTCATTACTTAAAAAAAAAATTATTCCAGCCGTATCTTCATCCTAAAGCTATTGCTTATATTTCAATAATAAGATTATTATTAGGTAGCTGGAATTTGTTTTTGTTATTAGGGTAATTCCGGGAGAGATGGCCCGCTGGGCGAGACGACTCGTTTGATTATCTTCATAACTTTGCAAATTTCGCGCCAGTCGGTCCTTACAGTTAAGTATATTTGAGTGTAGGAGCCAAAGGACGCTGATTAGCGGCTTTCAAAATAATAAACAGGTACGTTATTACTGTTATAAATATTAGCGTAGAGCTGTAATATTTGCACGATTACTGGGTGTGCTAATTATTTGCATATAATTACAAATTTAGAAGTTTCCGTTGATGCGTAATCGTTTGTTATAGTTTAAAGGTTATGTTAACTGGTACATGTTACTTCGTTTCGCATTGCATCTGTTAAAAAACGGGCGGGCCATCTCTCCCTAATATTTGGGTGAGATGCCCTGATTTGATCAGGGATAAATGGCTAACAAAATGAATCGAAATTAAAAGCTCACATCAAAAAACTCCAAAAATATGGATTTGCTCCTACGCGAGAGTCTGTTCGGCCGATGGCATTTAATTTGAAAGAACAGCTAAAACTAAAAAATTCATTTAATAAAGAAGAGAAACTAGCGGGTTATAGCTGGTTGAATACCTTCCTTAAACGCCACCCTGACCTTACCATTCGAAAATCGCAAGGCGTTTCTTTGGCTAGGTGTCGAGGGACGAATAGAATCCAAGTAGCGACCTATTTTGAACTACTGGAAAAGTCTCTAAATGAAAATGGTTTAATGAATAAACCTGCTAACATTTTCAATATGGACGAGACTGGTCTCCAATTAAATAAATAACAAACCTGGTTATGTATTCGCTCAAAAAGGCTCCAAAAATGTAGCAGCCATTACATCAACTGAGAGGGGCGAAACAATAACGGTAATTACTTGTTGCAATGGCGAGGAATATTTTATTCCACCTGCATGCATCTTTAAGGGCAAAATCAAAAAACCAGAATTTGAGGACGGTATGCCCCCAGGTTCCATTGTTTACATGGATGAGAAATCAGCGTACATTAAATATGTACTAGGAGTGGGTATATGTTGTCATTTGACATATATACCGGAATATCAGATAGAAAAAGCACAAATATCTCCTGAGCCACTTATCCACAAAAATGTGCGCTACAGGAACTATTAGAGAAAATCGCACAGAGGGCTGTCCATTTCCTCAGAAAATCTTCTGGAAGAAAAAAGATAGGGGTTCCTATGAATTTATTGCAAGCAAGGACGTATTACTTGTGCAATGGAAAGGCAACAAAGTTGTTACAGTAGCTTCTAATTTTGAAAACAATGACGTTGGAAATGATATTAGATGGTGTAGAGATTCCAAATCAAAGAAAACTATCCCACAGCTAAAAATGATTGGTAATTATAATAAAGGAATGGGAGGTATTGATAAAATGGATGAAGTAGAATCAGACAACGCAAATGGTATTGGCCCATATTTGCATATTTGGTGGATGCCAGCGTATCAAATGTCTGGCTTTTGATGAAAAAGATAAAACCGGATGATCCAAATTGTGTCTCATTATTGGTTTTTAGAAGAAACATAGCACACAGTTTTCTTCAAACATACGGGAAAAAACCTGAAAGAGGTAAAACAACTGCCCCGTATCCCGTTGAATCAAGATTTGATAATTTAGACCATATGATACAATATTCTGCATCCGACAGAAGGTGCCAAGTTTGCAAAAAGAAAAGTAATTTTATTTGCACTAAATGTGATTGTGGCCTACATCCTAAATATTGCTTTCAAATATATCACAATAAAAACAGCTAATTAGTTTGTATCATTTTTTGTAAGCATATATTACTTTAATTTTAGTCTGTAGTTAACATGCAATAAATATATTTCGGTATAATTAAATAGGTGTGTTTTTGTATAAAATACATGGAGTCCCTAAAGGCCCACAAAGTGGGAGAAAAAAAAATTATAGAAAAAAAACTATCCTTAAGCCATATAGTATATAAACATTTCCAATAAGCTAAAACTAAAGAATCACAAAAAAATGAGCTCATGTACTAATGGGTTAGACATTAGTGGCAATGGCAAATTCTGTGCAAAATTTATTAAATCGTCCTTTTTCAACGTTGACGATAGAACAAAAAATTTAAATTAAAACATTGGGTAGGCAGACACCGGAAATAAATTTTGCAAATGGCAGTAAAGAGTAAAAGTAAACAATTTACCAGAAAATTTAACAAGAACATGTTTGAGAAACATTTTTGGCTCTGTTCGTGCGATAAAAAAAATGCAGTGTTTTGCTTTCCATGATTATTGCATGGGGGTGAACATTCATGGACAAAAACTAGGGTGACCGATTTAAATCACTTAAACGGCAAAATTAAAACACATGAAACCTCAGCCGTTCACATGAACAATACTTTAAATTTAACTCTGCTGGGTACAGTGAACATTGCTAGAATGTAGGGCTCTACGTATAGAAGAAACATAGAACTCCCCAATGAAAAAGTATCCAACAATAGAGATGTATTGAACATTATTATTAATTGGATACGTTTTTGTGGTAGTTTTGAGCACTAAGGGGTCATGATGAATCTGAAACGTCTTCAAATCCAGGTGTATTGCGTAGTCTAATAAACTTTAGCAGAATTAGACAATGCTTTGGAGGAATATTTAGAAAAAGCAACCGTTTTTAAAGGAATTTCCAATACGAATCAAAATTAACTTCTCGAGTGCATGCTCGATGTCTGTCATGACGAGAATTCACTTGAAATTAAAAATTCAAGTTATCTAGCTGTAATTGCTGATGAAACAACAGATATCTCAGATATTTTTCAAATGGTAATAGTTTTCCGATACATTGCAAATGGTAAACCGGTTGAAAGATTTTGGAGCTTTTTAAATCCGACCCAACATGATGCAAAGACTTAGTGGGGATTCACAATGGCCGTAAGCATAAGAAATACGTAATTTATAAGAATCACATAAAGTTGGATACTATGTTTTCTAATGACGTTGTTCACAATGCAAGTTTTTTATGTTATGTTTACGGGTATACATAATTTTCCATAAGGACTACATAAAAGTTGGATTATTTTAACTTTTTACGTAAATCTTACTAAATAAATATATTTGTGGCGAATCGTAGTGGCCGCGTTGCGCTGTTGTTTGACGTTGTACTTTGATAATTTTGGATAAAGTAATTCTACCAGTTCTTCAAACAACGTTGGTATCATTCTTGTGTAGGTATGTAAAAAAGCATTCGGTGTCGTGTAGTCCCATTTTAATAATTATCAACCTTCGGAATTCGCCTTTTTTCTCTCGATTTCTGTTTATTGGACGAACCCTCCAACGTCTGTTCTATTTTGGTTTTGACAAACTTGCGGTCTGTCGTTGCCCTTATCTTCGTTTCAGTAACAGTAACAATAATAGCTATTTTTCTTGCATTTCACTCATAGTAAACGCATGCAGATGATGAGATGACAGATGATACCAATTACGATGAGTAGGTTATGGTTTGTAATTAATTTTGCGTATTTTTTAGGGACATTGTGAACACGTAATATTTTACGGTTATACTATGTTTAAATAAAATATATAGATTTATGTATTTCTTATGCTTACGGCCATTGTGAATCCCCACTTAGCCATTGTAAGTTATTTGGATCGCCATGTTGAAAAGGAACCTCTGAAACTTATTGCTCAAACTGTTCCAATTCCCAGTATATTCACTGCCATGCATCAGCTGAATTTAATTATGGCAAATGCTTCCTCAAGTAACCTTCATCCTACCGCGTGGGGTACAAATGCACCCCCGGCCAATATTTTCTGGATTACTTCTTTATTAAATTTTGTTCACGGGTGCCGCTTTAAGACATTGTTAACTTAAGCTTCCTTAACATGATTCTTTGGTTAGTTTTAGGTTTATATATTTTTGCTAGGTTTTATAATTTAACCCTTTGTTGCCGGACGGTACTTTTGAGTACCTACAGTTTTAAAATGCGTTTAAATTTTTATACTAACAATTTAGTTTGTTATTTCCTGACGGTATCTTAGAGTACCGCATTCACGGACGATTAGTGAGCGCCAGCCGGCGGGAAGTTTGTTTAGGCGACAGTATTTGCATCATAAAGCGATCAGCGTGTTGTGAAATAGTTTATCGAATAAGAGGTAAGTTTTTTGGTGTGAAATTATATTATATATTCTCAAATTTGGAACGAATTTTGTATTTTATGTGAAAATGATGTATATAGTACCTATTTGTTGCGGTATTTCGAGATCAATTTCAAGTTGCATTGATATAGCCTTATTTTCCTCAGAGTCCGTAAAAGTACCGTCAGGAAATGGATGATCCTAATCGGTATCGACCCCTTACCGAAAAAGAACTAGAAATATTAGCGAATGAAATACTACTAGAAGACATTCCTTTTGACAACAACGAAATTACAGATGAAGAACTAAGCGATGGGGAATATGATTTTGATCCCTCTTTTCCTAACAATTTCCGTTCAATAATATCGCACAGTAATGTAGTGGATTCCATGCCACCAGCTTATGTAGAGCCTGTTCTTCCATGCACAGATTTTCAAGGAATTCCGGTTGACGTCATGCCGGTCGAAGACATACCGGTCGAAGTCATGCCGGTCGAAGACATTCCTTTTATTATCTTAGAGAATGTACCGATGGAATCAACCAATACTAATGTAAACCAGCAGGATCTATTGAATATGCCTAGCACATCTAAAGCTAACGAACAGGAGAAGTTTCCGGACATTCCTACCCATTCTAGAAAATCGAAACGTCTCCAAAAATTAGTCGATACAAACGATGAACAACATGAGTTATTAGACGCTCCTAGTACATCAGGAAATGAAACAGAAGAACCAATTACTACGTCTACAAATGAACCTAATCGTAAATGGCACCAAGAAAGTAAGAAAACAAACATTCCAGACTATACTTATTTCGAAGGTGCTGTACCAGAGGAGTTTGAAGGGTGTGAAACGCCTACTGATGTATTTCTAGCATTGTTAGGAACGGCTAGTGATGACATAACCTTCCAAACCAACTTATATGCAACTCAGAAAGGAAAAAATTTAAATTTAAATAAAAATGAATTACTAACTTTTATTGGACTGAACTTTTTTATATCCTACCACCAGCTTCCGAGTTGGAAGCATTATTGGAACGGAAGCTGTGATTTAGAAGTTCCACTTGTTGCAAATGGGATGCCTCGTAACCGATTTGAAAATATATTGTCGAACATACATTGTAATGATAATTCCCAGATACCAAGAAACAACAAAGATAAATTGTACAAACTCCGACCATCATTCATAACTAAATTGAATGAACAGTTCAAATCAACCTATAAACCAACACGTCGTTTATCGGTTGATGAAAGCATGATCCTATTCAAGGGACGATCTACACTCAAACAATATAATCCTCTAAAGCCTATAAAAAGAGGTTATAAAATTTGGTGTGTAGCTGATCAAAACGGATTTGTTTCGAATTTTGAAGTGTATCAAGGAAAGAATGAAGAAGTAGATACCGAGTTTGGCACATTTGGTTTAGGAGAACGTGTTGTTTTGTCTCTCACTAAACCATATTGGGAAAAGAGTAAAATTATATTTTTCGATAACTACTTTACATCTATTGAGTTACTTGAAAAATTGCTCCTAAAAAAAACTCTAGCTTGCGGTACAATTAAGCCAACAAGAAAGGGCTTTCCAAAAAACCTCGCCGAAGACAAACTCTTCGCACGTGGAGACTATGATTACACGTTTTCAAATACAGGACTCGGAATTTTTAAGTGGAAAGACAATAGAATAGTATACACAGCTTCAAACTTTCATGGGTCTGAGAAGTCATCTGTTAGAAGAACACAAAAAAATGGAGAAAAGATTAGCGTTCACTGTCCGTTAATCATAAAAGACTATAATAAATACATGGGCGGTGTCGATCATTCAGATCAACTAAAAACAACCTATGGAATGAACAGGCGCTCGAAAAAATGGTGGCACCGCCTGTTTTGGGGATTCTTGGAAATATGCTTTGTCAACGCGTGCATCATATACTGTCAATTGTTCGAAAAAATATCTACTTTGGAATTTAGACGTTCAGTTAGTCAAGGATTGATTAACAAAAATATGACACTTCGTAAGAGAAAATCCAGTCTGAAGCCCATTCCAAAAAGGCGCAAATATAATTATAGCGTTTCCGACGACACGCGTTTGGGAAATCCAGGCAGCCACTGGGTTACATACGAAGGAACTCGTGGTAGATGCGAGATGTGTAGCTCCCAAGGCATTCAATCTCGTCCTCACAGCAAATGTAGTACTTGTGGCGTGTTTCTATGCTGCAACGAAAAGAAGAACTGCTTTCTCACCTACCATGAAATACCATTTTAGTATGTTCTGTATTAATAGTTTCTGGATAAGAATTTCGTTATTTTTTTAATCATACAATAATCGTGTACCTACACATAATAAATACATATCACAATTAAGTGTCTTGATTATTTCAAAACAATAATACCTATTTTCACACTACGAATTAAAAAAAAAAAGTTCCGCTATTTCCTGACGGTACTTACTAGTCCAAAATTTTCAAAATTTTTAATAAACATCAGAAAAATTTAAAAAATTCACAGTGACATTTCAGACCATACAAATACATAAAAAAAATAAAATAGTAAGAAACTTTATTTTTTCACTAGTTGGGCAACAAAGGGTTAAAAACCGGAGTGGGGTGCATTTGTACCCCACTGGGTAGTCGAAGGCTGTCATAATCGTTAACAGTTTTGGATAAATGCAAGTTCGGCGTTGCCCACATTATCTTTGAACAAACGCGCATACACTAGTCACATGCTATTAAATGCATGTTTGCGATCCAGGAATTTACCCGCAAGAAGTATAGTTTTAGTTCAAGTGCGTTCTTGAGAAAGAATGCTGACCTCGACATCAAAAAATGCCTATACCGAGTGGGTACTTTCAAAGCCGAACATAGGAGAATTGCAAATCCCTCTGCCCGACTGAATACGCGTTATTATTCATATCTGATATTAATAACAGAGACTTATGGTTATGACTGATGTCAAATAATTTAATTGACAGATAAAAAAATTTGACAGTCATAACAGCCTATGTTATTTCACAATAGCATTATTTTATAATTTTTTTTTACAGAAATAGGTACCAACATTTATTGGTACCATCGCATGCGCGGTATTTTTGTCGTTCTATTCATACTATTACCATTCTTGTGGGTTTAAATGGCGAGCAGGAATCTATATAAAGGTTAGTTACAATGCAATTCTCCTATGTTCGGTTTTGAAAGTACCCACACTGTATAAGTGCGTGCGTACTAAAAATCTCACCGAAGATGAAATGTGATCGTTCTTATATGAAGACGAAGATGAGAGCATAGTGGAAACTGTGGATCCAGTTGAAGAATTTAGTGACAACGAACCTGAAATTACCGATGAAGTTGATGACGTTGTGAACCTACTGGACTGTAATACTGAAGCCGAAAGTGTCAGATGTGTAAGTGCGGTTGAAGACAGATTAGTTTATCATTGGCGCCATCAATGCATTTAGACTGTGGCAAATAAAGTATCCATCAAAAACTGAAGAGGCTGATGCAAGCAGAAAATATTTTCTTCTTTCTCTTGGCAAAGGTTTAGTAAAGGATATGCAATTGATAGATATGTAGCCGGGACAAGATTATTAGTATTCGTCAAACAATGCATAGTACATGTAGTTCCACAGCCCAAACGAGTCATCGAACAAGTCATCTAGTGGTAGGTGCTAGATCTGCTGAAAACCAGGGAACGGAAATCAAGACAATTCTGGAACAAATGTAAAAAATTTGTATATAGCGAACATTTTGAAAAAGATACTATTTGTAAGGGTTGTAAGTAAAATGTAATTCACTTTCACCGCTTAAGTTACTTGTATACCCTCCATACTATCTCGAAAGACAACTAATGTTGTTGTTTTAAATTCTGTTCGTATATTAATTAATCTAACGTATGGGGTACGTTTGTACCCCACCTGGTAGTTTGAGGCTGAGATTCGACGCGGTAGGAGGAAGGTTGGCAGTGTTCACGCATTTTTTGCTAGTTTAGGAGGTTTTTGTTCATTTTTTAGCAATTCGCCACAACGAATGGCCGTCTTGGATCCAGTAGTTGGTAAGCGCTTGCCACGCTCAGTGCCTACAAGATGGAATTTTCATTCTCGAACAGTAAATACTGTTTGGGAATACAGAGACGAACTTATAGAATGTATGGAAACGATAGAGACTAATAATGAAATTCAACAGCGAGCTACTATTGAACAAGCTTCTGGCTTAAAAAGAACTTTAAGAGAAAAATAATTTATATTTTGGCTACAATTCTTTCACAGAATCATGCCACACGTAGACATTTTGTATAATCAACAAAGAGAAACAGAATCCCGTTGATGTAAAAAGAAGCATTGAGAACTTTGTTAATGAAATCATGAAAATCAGAAATGAAGTCGACATTTTGATCAACAAAGAAGGTGACGAAACACCAAAGAAAAGGAGAAGAGTGGAAAATTGTAATAAGGTCCGGGAAGCAAAAGAAGTGTGTGATGTGATCATATGCCAGGCTAAGGATAGATTTAGTTTCAGTGGTCATTTGGTAGCAGCAAATCTGTTTCTACCAGAAAACTTCGCAGAATACTCGAAAAAGTTTTCCCATCACCTACTTACAATCCACTGTAGAATCTGAGCAAAAAAAGCTACGTACTGAATTGGAGGTCATGTACAGCAGAGCAGAATTTAGAAAAAGTAGTGGAGCGTTGGTACTTTCTTATTATTTATATGAAAATAATTTGAGTACCATGTTTGAAGAGACTGTGAAGTTGTTGGAAATAATTATTACAATTCCCATATCTACAGCAGAAGCAGAAAGATGTTTTTCAACATTAAAACGCGTGAAAACCTTTTTGAGAAACACCATCTTACAAGACAGATTGTCTGCATTAGGTATGCTGTCTATTGCGAAAGACTTAGTTACAAACATATCAAATTTTAATAATAAAGTTACAAATTTGCGCAACTTAAACAAACACGTATAGAGTTAATATACCGAAGAAATTAGGTAAGTTTTACCTCAGTAGTAGGTAGCTACTTAGTTTTAGCAGCATAAGTGAACCACCAACTATTTTGGTCACGCGACGCCACTGTTAGAAAGGCAGTTTCCGAGAACAAAATTTTTAATAATAGTTGTAATAAGTATGATGCCATACCCAGTTTTTCGAATTATCAGAATTCAGTAACGGCGGTGGTGCCGAAAATAGGAATACATAAAATAAATTGCTAGATACAGTTCAACCAGGGGTTAACGACATTGAAGAAGGGGCAAATACAAATGTGGGGTTATTTTATAATTTATTGTATGAAGGAGGCAGTTGAGAATGAAAGCTGCAATAATGGCACTATTGCTAATAAGGAAGAGAAAAACGATTTAGCAAGTTTTTTAAGGAGGTTTGCGCATGATACGGGTGCTAGGCAGTCTCAAATAAATTATTTGTTGAAAGGCTTACCCGCTTTTATTCCAAATTCTAATATACCTGCTGATGCTAGGACGTTGTTTGGTACAAGTGGAAATAGTAACATTGTTAGATTTATAAGTCAAAGAAACACTATAGGCCAATTTGTTTATTTTGATTTATTAAACACGTTTATATTGCATTTAGAAAATAGGGTGGCATATAACGAAATAAGTCAGACAAAATGTTTCAGTTTGATATTGAATACAGATGGAGTTCCGCTTTTTAAGAGCTCTTCGAAACAATTCTGGCCGCTATTATGTAGAGTTTATTTAAAAAACTGTATAACCGAGCCATTTCTAGTTGCTATTTATTATGGGGATTTTAAGTCTGGTTTAGTAGATCTCTATTTGCACGAGTTTATTAACCCTCCAGTGCTAACATCCCGTCTCACAGACCGACACACCCCTTTCTTCCCCGTATTATCGCGCGTCACGCGGCGATGTGGTTGAGTGGCTTGCTATCTTAGTTTTATTTAGTTACCTGCCAGTTCTCTAAGTGGAAAGTGTGTGTTAATATTTTGGTCGGTTTTATGCGTAGTTTGGTCTCCCGGACGGATGTTAGTATTGGCGCTCTAATTTAAATTATAAGGAAAGGTAATAGAGTTTTCATTATTTTTAGTAAAATAGCATAGTAAATGATGGTTTACTTTAGAGATGAGTTATGAAAAAGAGCAGGAACGACTTCGGAGGTTATGGGAGGAGTTAGACGAAGAGGAAGACCAAAATAATTTTTTAGACGACCAAGAAGATTCCAGTGAGGAGGACCATGTAGAAGAGCGCAAAGAAGAGTCTGAGCAAGAGTTAGTACCAGACTTAGAAAACAGAACTTCGTATGAACACCCCCCTCCTAACAAAAAGGGAAATTGTATGGATCCCTTCTTTACTGGTAAAGACACGCTGACAAGATGGACCAAACACCAGACCAATCGAGCAAAAAATATAATCACCCATTTGCAAGCTGTAAAAGGACCAGCACGCAATTCGGTGGATATTCTGGATATTTGGTCATGTTTTTTCACAGATGAAATGTTAAAGTTAATTGTTGAATACACCAACTTATCTATTTCCCAGCAGCAGTACGCTCGTGAATATAGAACAGCGACTCCTACAGATATAATTGAAATTAGAGCATTGCTAGGACTCTTATACCTTGCCGCAGTGCGTAAAACCAATCATTTGAATGCGGAAGATTTGTGGAAAACTAACGGTACATCAATTGAAATGTTCAGGCTAACGATGTCATTAGAACGATTTCGATTTTTGTTAAGACATTTAAGATTTGACAATAAGAACACTCGGCCTGAGAGACAAAAAACAGATAAGTTGGGAGCAATACGAGATCTCTTCGAATTGTTTGTTTTGAACTGCAAAGAAAATTATACGCCATCGGAGTATACTACCATCGATGAAATGCTTCCGGGTTTTCGTGGAAAATGTAATTTTCGGCAGTACATCCCCAGTAAACCTGAGAGATACGGTATAAAAATATTTGCACTGGTTGATGCTAGAATGTTTTATACATTAAACCTGGAAGTTTACGTTGGAAAACAACCCCCTGGGCCTTTTTCTGTTGAGAATACCGGAAAATCAGTTGTTGAGCGCCTGGTACAACCTATAGTCAATACTGGAAGAAACGTCACAATGGACAATTGGTTTACCAGTTTACCGTTGTGTCAAAGTTTATTGCAGAAAAGATTAACTACTGTCGGCACTAGACAGACCCTATGGTAGATGTTTTTATTGTAGCACGAAAAAAAGTCGGAAAACAAAATATAAATGTAATCAGTGTGGCAAATTTTTATGTCTAGAACACGTTACCGCAATGTGCATAGACTGCGTTGGACGTGGTAACAATGGCGACCGCGAAGAAGACTAATTTTAGGTTACATACTTTTATTATAATGTTCATATTGTTAATAAATAATTACAGTATTTATATTATTGTTTTTTAAATAAACGAAATTACTTTCTGAATATAAAGAGACGAAAAATACACATTTTCTGGATTCCGTCCCACAGACCGATGTTAGTACTAATATTACAAAAATCATGTTAGTACTGGAGGGTTAAAGAAGTGAATGATCTACAATCAAATATCAAATGGTATTGTACATAATAGCCTAAATTATGTTATCCTAGTTAAATGTTTTAGTTGTGATGCGCCGGCCAGGGCTTTTATTAAGTGTGTAAAAGGTCATAACGGTTGTGGTTGTGAGAGATGTAACCAGAATGGGAAGTAAATAGAAGAATGGTGTATGAGCGGCATTCTGGTAATTTACGCACAGACATAGATTTTAGAGGAAATGTTGATCCAGAGCATCACAATAGTATTAGTCGTTTAGAAGGGGATACGGAAACTTCGTCCCCCACATTTCGCCCCCCACATTTCGTCCCCCACATTTCGTCCCCAGGAAATTTCGTCCCTCCACATTACGTCCCCGGTTTGAAATATATTATCATATTGTAATATAATAATTGAGAAAATACTTAACAGTAAGTGTTTGTAAAGTGTGTTTAGTTGAGAGATTTTAACAACAACAATTAAGTTGTTAGGCTGAGTTATTTTTCTTCTGAAGCTATTTTTCCTAATTAGGTATATTAGTTATGCATTTCTTTGGAATTATTCTAATAGTCTAAAGTCTATTTATTGAGAAAATATCTGACATTTTAAAGCGGCTATTAATTTTTATTATAACTTAAATTGTCATTTCCCAAATTTAACAATACAACTCTGCCGGCAGGCGGAAAGAAATCATGGTATTAGAAATTCGTAAACTTTATTTTCAAACACTCATTATATATACAAAAGGGTAATATTTCAAAATTCAAAATTAGGAAAAAGAGCTTCAGAAGAAAAATAACTTAGCCTAGCAACTTAATTGTTGTTGTTAAAAACTCTTAACTAAACACACTTTACAAACACTTACTTTTAAATAATTTCTCAATTATTATATTACAATATGATAATATATTTCAAACCGGGGACGAAACATCCGGGGACGTAATGTGGAGGGACGAAATTTCCTGGGGACGAAATGTGAGGGACGAAATGTGGGAGACGAAATGTGGGGGACGAAGTTTCCGCAAACCCAGGCGTTACGGGTTTAGACATGATCAACAACTTCGTTTTGGACTATATGCATTTATGTCGTAAGTCCAAGAACCGCCATATTAAATTATAATTGTGCTCTATTTATAGGCTGAGATTCTTTACTTAACGGGTGGAGAAAATGCACACAAAAGTATATTCCTACAAATGGCAAAGTTATTGAGCAATCAAGAGGCTTTATTTTATATATTTTTATTTTTTATTTAATTTATTTAATTTTATACTTTTTACCTGTGGTTTTTTACATTATTTAAACTTACTTTTATAAGAATAAAGTCGAGTTTTTTATGGAATGTTGGAATATTAACGTAGGTTTGTTGTAATGGAAATATTGAAACACGTTCGCTGCCACCGCCGCATACGTTGCGTTATATGGCCACTCGCTTGCTGCAACGCCACCGATTTATCATATGCGGTTGCGCAGCATTCAAGGTAAATGCAATATCATTTCGTGTGAGCTTTAGATGAGCATCAAATCTTGATGTGGCGTGTTGAACGAAGTATTTATAGACGAATTTCGTTCGCGATTTCAGTGCACCTTTTTTTGTCGTGATGTCGGATAGTGAAGCGGCAGGGCCTTCTAGGCGAAAACTACCTCGTCTAACAATCAGTGATCGTAAAAAACACTCACAGATACTGAACTTGCTGAATTCTTAGAAGAATCAGATGATGATATCGAATTTGGTGATGACGAATCAGATTATGGGTGGAATGATGAGAGTGACACTGATCAGGCAGATAGTGATAACATTGACGATAATAGCGATGATAACAATGTTCAACCCGTTCCACATCTTCACAATGTTACAAATATTATAACAGCAAATACTGGAATGGAGTAAAAAGTGCCTTTTCACATTGCTTCATTTGTAGATTATCGTTTTCTTCTTTCAGACATTGCAGGGTATCACTAACACTGAGCTTCACTTCTTCAAATTTTCTATCTAGGTTGACACTAACATCCGCCACAGTCTCTGTAATAGTTTTTTTCAGATCTGCCATTTCTCGAATATTTGGCGGCATAGTACCCTTCAGGTTAGAAAATATTTAAATGTATGTAGCCAGAGCGCAGAGAAACACGTCCCAGCAAATGTGGTTCGAATCTGTTACGTTTTAAAAGTTAACAACTTAGAAACTTTTGTTACGTTACGCAGTTGCATTACTAAAACGAAAATAAAACGTTCTTTAGGCTTCGCACCACTTTGCTACGAAACAGTTACAACACAAAGGATACGTTACGCTACATACAGAATTTGTTGTAATTGTTACATTTCTGCACATTCGATTTCGATACATTGTGTAATTTACGAAACAGTTACAGCACGAAGGATATGTTACGTTACGTACCAAATTTGTGGTAATTGTTACATTTCTGCACATTCGATTTTCTTATATTATGTAATTTACGAAACAGTTTGGTTTAGAAGTACACATTTTGTTACATACCAAATATTACGAAATAGTTACATTTTTGTGTGCTAAATTTGCCAAACCATTGCGATTATTTTGTTATGTTTCTGCATAAGTTACATGTTTATGTGTACATATCAGAGTCGCTGCTAAATTTTCGAAACCGTTGCAGTTGTTCTGTTCAGTTTTGTAACATGCCCAACTTTATGTAAAAATTACATTTTATGTGTACAGATTAGTTTGGTTGTCATTTTTCTAAACGTATGCGTTATTTTTAAATGTATCTATTTGTGCCAAATATATTATAGCAAGCAAACATCGGTCTTCGAGTTCAGTGCGGGGTTTTTAGGAAGACCACCCCCTCTACCGGTGACCCTACAGAGTTGATATCCAGACAGCAACGAATTAGTTTTTAAGAGACTTTGAATAATTTTAGAAGTGGTGCAGTTTGTGCTAACGTAGTGTAATAGAAAATAACATTATATTTTATAGGAAGAAGTAATTGTGTTTTAATTAATTTATAACATATCAGAAGTGGGATACCTATATACCCCAAGTGCGCCCATTATAAAGTGCAAATAATATTTAGTGCGAAAATAGTAAGCCAGAATGCGGAAAATGGCCAGGCAAAGAATCGCAAACGGCGTACTCCGTCAGCGAGTTCTTCGTCGAGCGGATCAAGCAGTTCCTCATCTTCTAGTTCTGATTCTTCAAGAGCAAAGGCGCAACAACAAATTGAGAAGTTAGAAAAGCAGTTGGCTACGTTACAAAAGCAAGTACATACTTCTAATGGGTTCAAACTGACGATAGATGAAACGTTGATACCATTATTTGACCCAGGTAGTAATAGTAACCAAGACGCAGAGATTTAGATAAGGACAGTAAATGATTTAATTGCATTTTATTGCTGGAATGACCAAATGAGCATGAAACTTATAACTAGCCGTTTAAGAGGTAACGCACGTAAATAGTATGACTCATTATCCAATCCACGCATGAATTGGCACGATATGAAACATTTGTTAGTACACAGCTTTCCTACCCGTATACAGTTTGGTCGACAATTATTGTAGGCTGCCAATTATACACCCCAACTGTACCAAAATTTGGGCGATTATTGTTTCGACAAAGTTACAAAACTAAATAAATTAAAACTCATAATTTCCGACGAATACATTATTGACTACGTCAAAGAAGGCCTTCAGATAACAGTTTGAAATTAGCCGTCAGGGCTGCTAATTTTACGAGCGTGGCTGACCTTGCAGGATATTTAAGTACTGCTAGTGCTGGAAGTTCCCAGTCAACGCGTCGCCACCAAGGGGTCAAAAGCAAACCGCCCCAGCAATTCGCGAGGGGCACCGAATATAGATGGCGCTGTAAAAATCCAATATGGACGACAGTGACGGGGTAAATTAACTGTCAGCTGGTTCATTGCGTGTTCATTGCCATTTAACACGTACGTAGTAGTAGTCGTCAGTGGTTTTAATTTTGTATTTTGTGTTGTGTTCGTTTACAAACGTGTTGATTTTTACATAAAATGCCTCTAATATCATTGTGGGACATTTTACAATATATTGGAGAAGGTAGAAGATGCTTAGTAGAAGGTGAAGCAGTACTAAACGCAGAACATGTGATTATGTGCGGTTTTAATAACAATAATATAATAAGGAAGAAATAAATGCGTTATGTGTACAAACATCCAATTTAAAAGGACCACCACATACCATTAAAATTGTGTTAGACCTCTGTAAGTACAAAAGCTGTTTAAATAATTTATAAATACTACTAATAGTTAATCAAATTTGTAGCTTCACCAACCAAATGGAATTGTAACTGCAGTTGCAAAGCAGGTGCTGGAGCTAAATGCAAACATATTGTTGCTTGTTTGCTCTATCGTATATTAACAGGTAAGTTTTATTTAGGAGAATTATAATAAATGATATTGAATTATGTTTTATTATTGCAGAAACGAATTAATACAGACTTGGAGCAAGTGTGGGGTACACGAAAGCAGGTCTTACATTCCGATGATGGACAAGTTGTGGATGCAGTAGTGGACTACTGCCACGTAAATTTTGTGGATCACAGGATACCTAATACATAATAAATAATGCAGTGTAAATGTATTATAAATTGATTAATATTTACTAATTAACAAGATTAACAAATAAAATGACATTTCTGAAGTTTGTTTTTTCATAGCAACATGATAGCAACCAATAAGAACCAATCAGATGCTTGCTGATACTAATACCATACAAAATATTAAAAATAATCATTAAATTAATGTTAAATGTAAACAATCGGAGAAAAAATTATATGTTCAACACAGCAGAAATGCAGATTTGGTAAATGCGGATGGATTTTCTTTAAAAAATAATAGATTTGAAATATCTTCGTCAGTGTGGTGGCCGGTAATGATTTCTACAATAGGTTCAACTTGTTCAAATTCGGTAGTGGCGTTCGTACTAGGTTGTTCACGATTCTTTCATCGTTTGACAAGTTTTCTACTCCGTTCCTGTGTGATCGTTTCATTTAAAATACAGTCGTGGTCTCACACAGGTAAATTAACAGAAGGAACTGCAGTTTTTTTCAACCTTGCTAGTTGATTAACATGAGCTGAAAAGAAAGATATTATTCTTAATCACCGGAATGATAGTGTACGAAATTTTTTAAGTATTAGTTACTACCTGCTGATAAATTACTAATGTATTATTTCCACCACATTTTCAGGCAATAAATTATTTATGTACAAATTTTAACAAGTTTAATACAATTTATAAATTAACAAAGCTGTTTTATTACTTACCTTTATAAAAAAAATCCTCATCATTAAATACACACTTTCATGTGAGGTGAAACTTTTTTCCCATTTTCAGAGCCACTGCCCATTTTTTACATAATATTTTATTGAAACTGGGAAACTTGTGCAAGCTTATATCAATTTTATATGTTGCTGAACATTGCGGTACACAACAATTATTTTTACTTTTAGAAAAGCCGGATTTGTTCGCTATGCTTCTGCTTATAAATACATAACTACAACAGAACTAACCCCGTCTTTACTACTTGTAAATTTCGCCGCTAGAGGCGCGTCGGTTGGTGCCCCTCGCGAATATCAGGCTCAAAACTTGACTAGTGACATGTACAAGAAGGGGCATTCGAAAACCATAAATTGTTTTAACTGCCATGGAATCATCGCGTTCGTGATTGTCCTAAACCACTTGTAAAATGTAGGAAGTGTCATAAATTAGGCCACAAAGCGGAATTTTGTGAAAATCCTAGTATAAATAAACAAAGTGCTAGTTTTAATGCAGTGGAGGCTACTTCAGGCCCAAGGGTAAGCAACCTACATTTAAAAATTAAAAAACTAAAGTACTGGACACGGGAAGTGGGCGGACATTATTAAAAGTACCCGTGGCGCAAAAATTGAAATTAGATAGGTACTTTAACTGATCCGTCTGGAACTGCTCTTCGATATTTTATGGGCAATACGGTAATTTCTAAATTGATGGCAAATGCTACAATAAAAGTTGAGGAAGTTGTTGCTAAAGAACTCGCGGTAATTAATACTCGAGGATGAAAAAATTGCGTTATGATTTAATAATAGGCACCGATTTTTTTAAAACAGTCACATATAATGTTGCTTGAGTTTAGAATCAATGTTAGTATACGTGAAATGCCTCAACTACGAACTGAAGAAGTTAGCAATATAGAATCATTTATCAATTACAGCTGTCATGTTTAAATGTGGGATCTTTAACCGAAGCGGAAAAACAAACGGTATTGTGTTTGTTTTTAGCGATTGTGTTCACCTTATGCAAGTCTAGTCAAAAATAAAACGGGGGAGTATCGAATGTGTGTTGACTACAGTAGACTGAATGCAATCACCATAAAAGACAAGTACCCGTTACCACTGATAAAAGATCAGATTAACCAACTGGGTGACAAACCGCGCACCCATTCTCCAGAACAAGAAATACAATCCGGCGATCAAAACGTGGATATAAGTCATTCAACCTCATTTTGTTCAACTTCATCTTCATGTGAAACTAGCAACACAAAAGATTCAAACATTGATATTCTCGATATTGGACATTTAGTTGACACTTCTGTTGTTATTTCTGATGGACGCGCTATAAAGCATTAGTGAACGTTTGGGAACCTGACAATAAATATGACTTTAAAAAGGACGTTTCGGCTTCGGGAAGCAAAATTTTCCTTATCAGTGGCTTCTACTAGATTATCTGTGCATTGCTTATTCATCTAAACTTAAAGGAGTGTTGTGTCGAAATTGTATTCTGTTTAAACCGCGTGTTCACCGTGGTTTTTAGGGCGGTTTTATTCTTTGCACATTTACCAAAACATAACGACTTTAATAATTGCATTAAAGATCATATAAAATCAAAGCGAGTCAATTGCAAAATCACAATTCTTCCTTAATAACATGCGTGGTAAAACAAAAACTATTATTCAACAAATCGAGAAAAAGAGGGATAAAGTGATCGAATCCAACATAGCGAAGTTATTACCTATAGTTAAAAAACTCTTGTGTTTTGTGGAAGTCATGACCTCCCGGTGAGGAGAAAAATTGACGATACAAGTGTATTCCAAGATTTATGTTTCGGATTGATGCTGGTGATGCTGTGCTGCAGGAACATTTTGAATATTCTGGGCGTAACATATCATACACATCTCACAGAATTCAGAATGAAATTCAGAATATTTGTGGAGACATACTTAGGGAAAGACATTTCAGGAACTGAACAATCATTGCTAGGTGTTCGATATGTTGAAAAAATCAACGAAACATTTAGTGTTAGAGAGGATTTTTTAGGATTTGTACCATTACAAAAACTTGACGCGGGTGCTATCGCAGACACGATGGTAGTCTTTAAAAAAAATTTGAACTAGATATGTCGGTTTTGGTTGGTCAGGGATACGACGGGTGTGCAGTTATGTCAGGCAAGATACGAGGGGTACAAAAGCGTATTTAAAACAATTCCCAATGGCAAATTAATTCCATTGTTCGTCGCATGTTGTTAACTTTGTCATCAACGATTTAAATAGTGTCAGTGACGTTTGTAATTCAATAGGAACTATAAAAGAAGTTATAAATTTTTTTAGGGAGAGTACTTTGAGACGAAGACTAATTCCAAACATTCCACTTTTTTGTGACTCGCTGGTCAGCAAAATACAAAAGTATTCGAATTTTTAAATAAAATTTTGAAGTAGACGTTGAAGCTCTGAATGAATTATACAGTGATGGTAATAAATTAATAATGCTCATACTAAACAACGCGTCTGTCAATTATATCACGCGTGCACGCTACAAATTTTATTGTTTGTTTACATATAATTTCTATTTATTCCGCCATACTAGAACCTGTAACGAATATTAGGCATTCCAACCGCCTGTCAAAAGATTTCAATATGGCCGCCTGTTGGCACACAAACAGTTTAGTTCCGTTTGGATAGCGTAGCAATTAGGCGTGTTTCTTGTTTATTCCTTAGTGTTGTTGTTATTTCCTATTAGTATTGTTGATAGTTCCTAGTTTTATTGTTATTTCTTCGTGTTATTGTGTTATCAGACAGAGATAGATATTTGGGTGTTATAGTTTAAAGTGTTTATAAAAGGACTTCAACTTTGTTCTTGCTGTCGTATTTATTTGTGGTAAGTGATTACTTCTTTATGTTCATGTAGAAAAAAGGTGATAATTACCTTATCTTATATAAATTTGTTATAGGGAACAAATTTTAACAGACGCGGTATAGTGTGTGTATACTTGTTTCGTAATTTAAAATACAATTCGTCTGATATGGAGAAGGAGAACAAACGTAAAGTCAACAATATTAATTGCTGCGTGTATGGTTGCCACAATAAAAAAGGAGTAGATCCGAAAATTAGTTTTCACAAATTTCCCAAGCGAAACGGCATGAACGTGCAATTGGAAAACAAATTTGGAAATTTTGAATCGGTTGATGCACGTAAAGCATGGAAAATGAAATTATTAATGGGAAAACCTGTCGGTGAATTTATGCGTGTTTGCTCGGCGCATTTTAGGAAAGAAGACTTCTTTTTTGCAGGTTAGTATTATAATTATAATCAATTATACAATTTAATACATGTTCGTATGTCTAATGTTCTGTGATGTTAATACAAATACCAAAGAAAAATTACCTCGATTGTTTTTAGATGTGCCAACTCTGAGACCGAGGCTTAGGAAAACAGCCGTTCCAGTAAACAAGTTACCAAAAACGAAAGCAGTTTCCCAATACTGTGTGAAATAAAAAATGGATCGGAGCAACAGACTTCGAGAAAGGCGTAAGAATTACAAAGCTGTGGAAGAGTTATTACCAATAGAGCCGTGCTCACACCACGTAGAGGAAATTGGCAGTGTGGTAAAAAATATCAAAGTAGAACACACCGAAGAAGACATGGCCGCTGCAGGTGCACTTCTGTGTCTTGCAGATATTGCTCCGCAAAAAACATTTAGGGATAAAGCATCATGTGTAAAAAGCGGTGACCTTATAGCACCCTTCATAAGTGTTATTGAAAGTAATGCAAAATTAAGCACGTTAACTGGTTTACCAAGTTTAAAGGTGTTGGATGGTATAGTAATTATATGTGAAAAATTTAATACAGATGTGAGGAAACACAAATTAAGCTTAAAGGAACGCATAATAATGACATTCATGAAAATGAAGACTGGTCTGAGGTATGCAGTTTTATCCATTATATTTAATGTTGTGACGGCAAATACATGTCGAACATTATTTCACGCAACTATATGTTTATTGTCAAAAGCTTTAAAACCACTAATACGGTTTCCTTCTTTAGAGGAGTGCCAGAAAAAATTGCCCAAATGTTTTTCAGACTTCAGACTAAGTTTCAGACTGAAAATGTAAAAATAGTTTTAGATTGTACAGAGTTGCCAGTGTCGGCTCCCAAGTGTTTGTGCTGTCGATTAAAAACTTATTCCCATTATAAAGGAAGGAATACCATTAAATTTATGACGGGAGTTACTCGTGCAGGCATGATTTCCTTCATCAGTTTGGCATACGGAGGAAGAGCTTCCGATAAGGCAATTTTTGAAGCAAGTGGTTTGCTACAGAAGTTAACCATGGGCACGGACTGCGTTATGGTGGACAAGGGCTTTGTAATAGATGAAATTGCGAATAATTACGATTTTAAATTATAAGACCTCCATTTTTGGAATCAAGACGACAGCTGTCACAAGAGGAAGCTTCGTTAAATATTCAAATAGCTAGAGCAAGGGTTCACATCGAACGCTCCAACCAACGCATCAAAGTGTTTGAAATTTTTCAGAAACCACTGTTGTGGTCATTGATTCCAATTATCAATGAAATATTTACTGTAGCATGTGCTGTTGTCAATCTGTCAACGCCCATATTAGCAGATGATAAATTTTAATATAGTGTAATATTTTTATTTAGATTAAGAAAATTGTGACTTGCATTTAATTTCAATGCTGTTCTTAATTACACTTTTGTTTAATCACACCATTAATGTAAGAAAATCATTAATTATAAAACATTGTCAGCCTTCATATATTTTATTTTTACAAATTACATGCAACATTTTTGAGAAGTATTTGTTTTGTAAAGTTTTTAACATGTTGTCAATGAATAAATTGTCTTTTTGAACAGTAATGTTCATAAATGATTTTGAAGACACTGCATACAGCACAAAATCGCAAACCTGCACATTCAGTATTGCCATCCCAAATTGTACTTGGCCGTAATACTGGTGCTTCTTGCGAAGCACAACTCTGTCATCTTCAATTGTAATATATTTGCAATGATGGATAAATTCTGCAGAGTTGCATTCTCTACCTGAAAAAAAATTAATACCAAGTTGAAAACCTATAAAAAATTATTTAACAACCCTTACCAATATACGGACACTTAATTTCAAGTAATTTAAATGGCTTTCCATCCTGCATCACAACACCGTCTGGTGTATAAGCAAGCCATGGTTGTTTCTCCGGTATAATTAATCCAGGTACAAACACGTAACTTTTATTTGAGTTTGCGTATGCCTCTCTTGCTTCAGTTTCATACCGAATACCGTGTTCTGTGTATTTGTTACTAAATTTTTTGGGCCAAAAATACTGTATGGCCTTCCTTTCCCATTTATCTAGACTGTAAGCAAAAATACCGTAGCATCGTGAGCCAGTAATGCGAAACTGTCTCTCCTTCTTCCAGACAGCATCGTTTTCTACGGTGTTTTTTGCACACTCCCTTCACATTTACATTGTTCAGTGAAGAGTAAATATTTTTACAACACTTTTTATCGGGTCTCATAGTTTCTAAATTATTAATTGGATCTGATTCATCAGCACAAACAAATGTAGCATCTAAGTATTCATCATACTTGGACGATGTCACAAAGCTGCTGGTACTGGGCATTGGGGTGACGGTGCTACTAGCGGTACTGGTGATCTTTCGTCCAAATCTAAACAATATGAACAATTGGTATGATGCAACTTTTAGTATGATTATAGTTATTTGTGCATCAAGTAGGAAAATTAAAACTTCTAATCTCCTTACAATTTTTATGTGACATAAACACAGATGAAACGTAGGTCCAAAGAGTGGATAGCCCAAGCAAAAACAAATAGGTAACAAACTTTCAAAAGGTGGGGCCCCAAGTTAGCCCTTATTTTATTACATTACAATATTTCATTCATGTATTAAAATGAATGAAATAAAATGTTTCCTTTATCATGGATATTTTCATATTTTTAGTGATTAAAGTTTACCTACTAAACACAAAATTACTATTTAACTTACATGTCTCGACAACCCTCAGATTCCTTTAAAATTGACAACCCTCGATTCCTTTAAATTATCGACAAAACTATACACCAATAAATCCATTCGGATCTTTATACATCTGATGCAAGAAATAAAATAAAGTAATTCCTTCAGTAAAATAAAATTGGTTATTATAACTTACACGTGTTTAGAGCACTGTGAATCCCTTAATTTATCTATAAAAAAAATTAACTACAAACATGCTCTCTTCTTCACTACATGGTTGAAGCAGATGTGTCGATTTTGTAATGCAAGCTGTTTCATTTATGGGGACAGCTTCATATTTTGTCAATGCTACAGTTTTCTTCATAGTCCAGTAGCATTTCACATCTGTACTAGAAAATTTTTCGAATTTCCTTACATCGGACCTTTAAAAAAATTACATGAAAAATCCTATATTTACACTAAAACCAAACACTACTACCGTGTACACAATATAAACAATGCTGCGACGTGTTTACATTTGCCCGAAAGGCCCCCCTTTGCAGCTACAGCTCATATCAATAATTTTAACACCATCGCTTGTATTAAACTGAAACTGGCCTTTTACTTCATGTGGGTTTTCCTTAAGTGCACTTGTTTTTAAACAAAGTGCAAGCAGTTTGACACCCCGATTGTTAATGTCCGTTAACCCGCATGTGATAATGTGGTGAGCATTTACAATCGCTTGGCCTTCCACAATGCAACGGGAGGTTGGTGTGGCACATAGATAATTAAATAACTCCAACAGTGATAATATGTACGAGTTACAGCTCCGTGAAGTTGCACTATTTGAAAAAAAAGTATTATATTTTGTTATTTGGCTGTTAATAACTAAAATAAATAATTTAAACAAATATGCAAATAATATTGAAATAATTTTTAAAGAGACTCTACTTTAATTTTATATTAATAGGTTGACCTTAACGGATAGGCAGATAGCGAGAGAACAGCTGCTGTCTAGTAGGTATTGGGAGGGTGTCATAAATGACCTTCAGTGCATCGAGTCTCGTCCTCGAGTCTGTATGCAGGTTACGCTGTTATAATGGAAAATCCCCAAGTTGATTTGTGCTTTATTTGTGAGAAAACTTTAAGTGAAAGTGACGTTGTCGTTGTAAAGGAAAGAGGTGTAAAGACACTTTTAAAATCGAGTGAGTTTCGAAGTAATCGCGCACATACGCGCATTTTGAGAACACTACTTTCTGTAACTGTGCATGGCGCATGACAAATAAATTATATTAACAAAAAACTGATCGCCGCGTATTGTCGTAAAAAAGATAACGAACCTCAAGTAGCGTCGACATCCCGCAGATCTAGTATACCGACTTTCAATTTTAAAGTACAGTGTTTTCTCTGTACTGAAGCAATTACACCGGACTTTTTAAATAAACAAAAAAAAAGAGGACATCACTCATCTCATCGAGATTTCGCTTGTATGGTGCAACAATTGGGAGTGAAAACTACAATTTTACAAGCAGCTGAAGAGCGGGATGATGACTGGGGACGGGAAATAATAAAAAGAATTCAACATGTGGCAGACTTGGTTGCAGTAGAGGCAAGATATCATACGTCATGTCAAAAGCGTCTGTATAATCGAGTGCCATCGGGAAAAAAAAGAGGATATCGGCCTACAACTAATGTTATATGTATATTTACTCGTATCTTACCGAGAACTCTGAAGAATGTCAATTTTCGCTTGATGAGCTCATGGACCAAATTGAAGGGGAATACCGTCCAGATCAGAGAACCGTAAAAGCTCGTCTTATGAATAAATATGAAGAAGATATACTAATCATTGAAAAACATAAGCAATCGCCTGTCGTCTGCTTCCGAGACACAGGTTACAAACTTCTAACTGACCAATGGTATGCGGCAAAAAAGTTAAATCCCGATGAAGAACGGCTTCGTGTTGTTAAAGAAGCAGCTGCTATAATTTTGGCAGATATCCGTTCGCAGGACTATGATATGTCAAAATATCCACCATCCGACAGTTTTTTAAATGAGGCCAATTCTGTAGATCCACAAACTTTGAAAGATTTTTTTTAAGAAGTAATTATAAAGAAAAAGCGCGGTTCGTTTGGCAAATGGAATAGAATATGCGAAACATTATCCCATGCTGTGATCTCTGCGGCTAGACCGAGATCTTTTTTGTCGCCGATTCTAATCGGAGTTAGTACATATTTGTATAAAAAATTCGGCTCAAGAAAACTCATCAACCTGCTATCATCATTGAGTTTTGCGGCGAGTTACGCAGAAACGATACTTTTTGAAGCATCTGCCATTATGCGTCCGGAAGGATCGATTGACGAAACAGCATTTTCTCAATTTGTTTGTGATAATGCTGACCACAACGTTAACACTATCGATGGCTTAAATACCGTTCACATTATGGAAGCAATCCAGTGTGTGACCCCTCATAATGCTGTATTACCCGATCAAGAAATTCAACGTTTAAAGCAAATTCCAATGGCACAGGTTGTTGGAGCTGTTGGCACTGTTCCTCTTGTATTTTTCAATAAAAATCAAAATACAGGCTTAAAAACTATACAAATTACAGACATAGAAGGAAATCATCCTCTTTCAAAAGACATCGTGCTTTCTTCTCACGATTTTCTTTGGCTGTATGGCAAGTGGTCAAAATTAAATCTACCTGGAACGGCTTTATGGAAGAAGCAACAGCTAATGAGTCTTTTATGCGGTCCAAGATAATATTTCTTCCATTCATAAACTTTCCACCAAGCCAGTATGACACGATATATACATCTCTGCTCTTTGCCATGGAAAAATGTAATAATAAAACATGCTTCGTCACCTTCGATCAGCCCCTCTATGCGAAAGCTCAAGAAATCGTGGCAAATAATCCCAAATTTTCAAATGTCATCGATAGACTTGGAGGATTTCATTTGCTCATGTCCTTTTTAGGTGAGTAAAACTTATTTTAACTTAACTAAATGTTCTTCTTTATATGGACTATTTCTGAATATTGCTCAATGTATGCAAAAGTTGCATATACAGGGTGTCCGGAAACAACGTTCCGTAACTTCGGGAGATGATTCTACATCCAAAAATATGAAGAAAAGTTCTCATGAACAGGGGTCCGGAAAAGCTTTCTAACGGAGCTACGGCTCTTTGAAGAGGGGCCTCAAAATGTGTTGTTTTATTAATTAGTTAATCAATACTGAAACGAGATTGATAAAATTTGGTACCCAGGGTATATTTGGTACGGGAAATAGTTTGGCAATGTTAAAAATAGAAAAAAAAGCCAGGGGCGTGCGTAACGGGTAGGGTGTATTGATTAACTAATTAATAAAACAACACATTTTGAGGCCCCTCTTCAAAGAGTCGTAGCTCCGTTAGAAAGCTTTTCCGGACCCCTGTCCATGAGAACTTTTCTTCATATTTTTGGATGTAGAATCATCTCCCGAAGTTACGGAACGTTGTTTCCGGACACCCTGTATATGCAACTTGCATGTAATCCGTTCTTTAACCCAAATGTTACCACTGTCCTTTTAAACGCCAAGTTATAGTTTTCTGTATTATTTTGTTTAATACAGATTCCGGTAGATGGAACTACGTTAGTTACTTCTCAAATAATTCTTACAAGTGCCAAAACTAGTTTGATAAACGATTTTAGTAAAACGTAAGTGAAAATAGTTGTTTGATTTTTGACGTGTCGTTTACAGCGCAACATGGACAATTGGAGGTAAGGGTAAAAACTATTTTATTAACAATTTTTGATGAAAATTCATGTTAAGCTCTTAAAATACTGTGCTTAAACAACATGCCGGCAAATTTGAGGATATTTTTTTTTTCTTTGTGGATTGACACGTGTTTTTGTTTGTTTGTCCTTTTTAAAGGACAGTGGTAATATGACGTACTATATTCTTTCAGTTACTGGAAGAGACCTTTAAAACTCCATGAGCTCTTAGACGAACTCGAAAATACAGATGGTGAAGTTCCGGACGAAATAACAATATTTCCACCCGAAAATGCCAATGCTGAACTTACAGACGAGGATTCAGGAGAAGAGGATGAAGTAACCCTGAATAATTTACCAGGAAATCAGTTACGATCGGAAGTAGAAATAACGTTTTCTAAACGTGACGACAACGATCAATGGGAAAGCGAGGATGAACTTCCTTTATCTACATTTATGAAAAAAGGAAAAAAATTAACTAATAATAAAAAAAAGAAAAATTATAATTGGTCAAAAGACAATAATAATATATCACCCACTTTTCCTCCATGGGCAGAGAAATACGGACCAAGAAAGCAGTATACACCTCTCGAAGCCTTTTCGTTATTCTTTGACGGTGCAATTATACAAATGTTAACCAACTTTAGTAATAATTACGCAACAATGCAGAATAGAAATGGAGATATCACTGAAGATGAAATACGTTGTTTCTTGGGTATACTGCTACTAAGTGGATATTCACCTCATCCCAGACGGTACATGTATTGGGAAAATTCAAAAGATACAAATAATCTTGTAGTGTGTGAGGCCATGTCTAGGAACCGATTTAGCTACATAATGCAAAATTTGCATTCTTGCGATAATCGCAACCTGATCCAAAATGATAAGTTTGCTAAAATTCGACCTCTTACTGATGCTCTAAATAAAAAGTTCATAGATATGTCACCATTTGAAGAAGCTCACAGTCTTGATGAATCTATGGTGCCATATTTTGGTAGGCACGGATCAAAGCAATTTATAAAGGGGAAACCTATTAGGTGGGGATACAAGTTTTGGACGGGCTGTACAAGATATGGATATATCGAATGGTTCGAACCTTACCAAGGATCAACTACTATTATTTCAGAAGAATTTAAAGATTTCGGACTTGGGGCTAGTGTTGTCCTGCAATTTGCGCAATGCTTACAGCAAAAAGACCCTAATGTGAATTTTCATTTATATTTCGACAATTTCTTTACCACCATTGCTTTACTTGCAGAATTAAAATTTATGGGTATAAAAGCGACAGGTACAATGAGGGAAAATCGTGTAGGTAAGGATTGTCCATTGTCTCATTCTTCCAACCTGAAAAAGAGAGAGCGTGGCACTTTTGAATTTGCTTCTTGTGATGACACTATTATTTTGTGCAAATGGCATGACAACAGCGTCGTTAGTGTTGCATCAAATCATACGGAAATATATCCAATAAATCCTGTAAAAAGGTACTCCCAAAAAGAGAAAAAGAATATTCTTGTTACGCAACCTTATATAATATGCAAATATAACGAAAATATGGGTGGTGTCGATCGGGCCGACCAAAATATGAGTTTGTATAGAACATCCATAAGAGGTAAAAAGTGGTATTTCCCACTAATCTGTCACTGCCTTGATATGGCAGTCCAGAATTCTTGGCAGCTATATAGGTTAGGGGGTGGAAAAAAAGACCATATGAGGTATAGACAATCTCTAGCACTAGCGTTTCTAGAGACTTATAAAAAAACTACTAAAAGGGGTCCTAGCCGAAAGTCTACAAACCTTCATGAACATTCGAGATATGATCGATTAGATCATTTGATCATATACCAAGAAAATCAGACGCGTTGTGCATTATGCCACAAAAAATGTAATTTTGTTTGCAATAAATGCGAAGTAGCTTTGCATCCAAAACTTTGTTTTTACGAATACCATTCTGTATAATCATCGGAATATTGTTTTAGTCTAGATTTGTTATTTTGCTCCATTATTTGTTTCATTAAAATTTATTTTTCCATTTAAAGCAAATATTGTATATCTTACCACCGTCCTTTAAAAAGGACACCATTTTTTTCAATGAGGTAAATATTTTAAAAATAAATTTGTTCCAAATAAATGTTTTTGTGTTTATCTTTATTACCCAAAGCACAATAAAACTATTTTTTTCATGAAAAAAAGTTTTGGTAATATTTGGGTTAATAATAAACATATTCTGTTCCTTTTTTAACAGGTGGCATTGGGTACACATAATGGGCGGAAGCGGATTGAAGGATATATTCAGTACTATTTACGCTGAGAATAGTGTAGAGAAAATACTCGCTGGTCACGCATATGCCCGTGCAATTCGTGCTCATATGTTGTGTCATCTTGCTTTGGCACATGAACATGTAATTTTCGAATCATTGGAATGTACAGACGAAGATCGTGATGTTATGCAACAATTGCTTGACAATTTTGATAAATCGACGATTCTGAGGGCAGATGAAAACGAGGCATTTAGGGATGTTGCGACAAAATTTAAAGAAGCACTTGCAAAATTAGAAAATAATGGTCCTACAGCCAAACTATGGATTCAGTATTTTCAAATGGTCACTTTGGTAAAGCACTTCATTAAAGCCGAGCGAATGGGGAACTGGCAATTGCATCTAAATACTGTTCAAAGAATGCTGCCCTATTTTCAAGCAAGCGGCCATTTCTTGTATGCAAAATGTGCTCATCTCTATTTGCAAAGTATGTTTGATTTGGAACTCAAGATGGATCCAGTTGAATACAAAAAATTCACGACAGAAGGCTTTTTCACGATTAGGTGTAGTGACAAATGTTGGTCAGGCATTTGGTCCGACATGACCATAGAACAAACATTAATGCGAATGATGCATAGCTCTGGGGGCCTAACTCGTGGACGAGGAATCAGCGATAGTGTACTGGCTCATTGGACTTTGGGAATGATTTCTTTGCACAATGTTTGCGAAGCTTTTGAGAATTATTGCGACGTTCATCTTGATACATCCGAGCAACATGTCGATGCAAGGGCTTCACGTATCTCACGAGACGATCAAGACCTAAAACAATTGTTGCATTGGTTTTCTCAGCATCCTCCCTTTCCCGAAATCAATTCCCTTGTTTCCATAAGCACTGGACTTGTTGGAGTTGCAACGATAAACTGTCATTTGTCCAGGGAAATGGGTTTGAAACGTTTGAACAAAATGCTTAACACGTACGAAAATTTTGAGGCAATTAAATTTAAACGAAAAGATAAAGTTATCCCACTACTAGCAGTTAATAGCAGCATTAAAGTCGGCGATGAAACTATTTGCCTCAACCCACTAATGCTGTTTCAAAGGATGTGCATTGCTAAAAAATCCGAAGACGAGATAATGGATTACCTTAAATACGAGCTGGTCCTCTTTCCTTTGTCGCTTTTTTCGGAAGCAGGAATGCGCAAAGGTATATTCCGTATTCACACCGCTTTCCGATGAATTTCAATTCGGAGCTAACCAGTTCAATGTGGTGGATGGGGGATATCTCCTACACAAAGTTGTGTGGCACCGAAATGATGTGTTTGGAGCGATTTGTGACAAATATGTTCGATATGTGCAAGATCATTTTGGTTCCCACGCAATTGTTGTTTTTGATGGATATCCAACCGATGCGATGGTGGCAATACAAATACAAAGACCGCAGAAAGACTTCGTCGATCAAAAAAGCACGTGTCTGCCAATGTCTTTTTTGATGAAACAATGGTGGTGCAAGTTTCGCAGGAGCGATTTTTAGCAAATGAAAAAAATAAAGTTCGTCTCATATCGATGCTGAAGAACAAATTTGAGCTGGCTGCATTTACAGTTAAACAAGCTGAAGATGATGCCGATGTGCTAATTGTCAACACTGCAATTTCCTTATGTAGTGAATCAAAATTTGATGCTGTTTTTGTGGTCGGGGAAGACGTTGACCTTTTAGTACTTCTGACAGCCTTAGCACCAGCCGAAAGTTCTATCTACTTCCGTAAACCTGGAAGAGGAAAAACTGCTGAGAGGATATATTCAGCAAGTAGCCTCAAATACGAAGAAGCAACCAAGCACATTCTGTTCTTGCATGCCTTCAGTGGTTGTGACACTACGTCATCCCTATTCAATCAGGGAAAAACTAAATTTTGTACGCTGATAGAAAAGAACAGAGCGGTTCATGAAATATTTGAAATTTTTAACCACGCCAGAGGAGATTGCCGAGGCCGGAGTACGCTTTCTTGTAGCTTTATATGGTGGCAACATCGATAAAGAGAGTTTGGAAGAGATGCGTTTCCAACGCTTCGCCAAATCTACGTTGAAAAGCAAATTTAATCTTGCCTCTTTGCCACCTACAAAAGACGCGGCGCAATTCCACGCTTTTAGGACGTACCACCAAGTACAGAAATGGAGAGGCATAGAGAAAAATCCTGAAGACTGGGGTTGGAAGCATGGCGCTTACGGGCTCACTCCCATAACAATGGCGGAAAAACCAGCTCCCGATTCCTTGTAAATGCAAAAAGGGGTGTGGCGGGGCATGCAGCTGCCGAAAGGCTAGACTTAAATGTTCGGTTGTATGTCGCTGCAACGGAGAATGTTCCGGAAATATGCCGGAAATCCGCATTGAAAGCGAGGACGAGGATGACGACATTTTTCAGGCTACGGACCAAAACAACGACCAGGACACAGACAACTACGACCAGGACACCGACAATAACCAACCCGGACCATCGAAACGTACCACAATGTTGTAGAAATTAATTTTTAAGTCATAATTTACTATTCTTAAATTTATACGAAAAATGCGATATACTTTTCGCCTTCAAATTTGTTTACGAAAAGTATAATACTGTTAAATGATAATATTCAAGTGCCTTTTAGTTTTTTTTATAATTAAGTAAAAATATAATGATATATATAATAAGAATAATAAAATAAAACTCAACCAAAATGAAGTTT
Source organism: Hemicrepidius hirtus (assembly GCA_963082805.1). Lineage (NCBI taxonomy): Eukaryota > Metazoa > Arthropoda > Insecta > Coleoptera > Elateridae > Hemicrepidius > Hemicrepidius hirtus. The sequence continues at coordinate 14,922,096 of OY720161.1, forward strand.
CCGCACTTTCTTTTCAAATAGTGCAACTTCACGGAGCTGTAACTCCTAACATATGTGTGCTACAAAAAAAGTGTTTCTACAAAAAATTGTAGGAAATTTTGTCCTCTTTAACTTTGTATAGAACATCTTTTGTTGTGAAAGCCACCGTTTTTGAGTTATTATCATTATTATACATTATTGTACCTAAAATCCAAGATGGCGGCTCGAACGCATGCGCCTCGAGGTCAAAAACTTGGATTTTTCATTGGGGCCCCAAGCCTAACAACATACTAAAAAATAGCTACTACCCCACCTTTTGCATTCAAACACCCCTTTTTGATACCCACGTACTGGACTAAAAGGGCCTTCCTGTTAGTAGAACACGTCCATTTATTTTTATTTTTCTATCTTTGTCCAAATTTGTGATAAAAATTAAAAACCAGATTTTTCCTCCATTTTTGAAGAGGGGTAACTCTTCAGGGAAGCATATTAGGATACACGTTTATAGGAAAAAGTAGCCTTAATTTTCGCCCAGGAATCACCCCCTTCATTTTCTACACGTACTTAGGAATCACCCTGTATATTGGGATTCGTTTGAAGATATTCTCAATTAAAAGTTTTGGAAGATTTTGGATTATTTGTTAAAAGCTTCGAAACTAACGCGACGTTTTGTCGGTTTTGATACAACTTTCACTAATTACGTTATCTAATAAAGCCGCCCAACATCTAAGTAAGTAGTCAACTTTTGCTATTTAGTTCTGTAACTAATTCCTTCTGAATTTAGGGCTTTAACGTTTGACGTTTTCTTTTTCGTTTTTTTCTCTTCTTTTTGGCTTTTGTTTGCTATCAACATTACCTTGAAAGCAAGGTTACAAGAACAAACGTCACAAGGAAATTTCCACAAATCCATTCAATACCTTGATGTTATCTGGATGTATTTTTCCACAAGGATTCAACCAATAAAGGAAATGGAAAATAACCTTTGAAGATTAATAAGGTCGTATACACTATTCCATAATCATTTGCAGTGCTCCGTTAATTAATTGACTATAAAATAAATAATTAATGTTTAATAGTATCCACTAATTGAATCAACTTTGTAAATTAATGATCATCTAATCAAGTTCATGCTGCATTTAGTAGTAAATGTGGGGGTTAATACTTGTGTCGTTATATTGTCACGTTATAATTTAGTGACATGGTCTGGATAGAAACACATCACCCAGGTAACATGGGCACGTCATTTTGACGTCAATATTAAGTGATTTTACGTCTACGACGTCATATGTCGAATTATCGACGTCTTTTTGACGTCATTGCGGATACGTATTAAATACGTTACTATAGAAACGTGATTTTGACGTCGAATATTAGTCATTTTTACTATAAAGAAAATGTGTGCCCCTTAAAAATAGCATATCAACAGTAAATATATATTGTACAAGTTTGATAATATTTATACCCTTCCTAGATCATAATAAAGTATTTTCGTATTATCAATTCGATGTGCGCTAAGTCCTGGCGCATGCGCTGTTATAATATTGGTTCACGTTGCATTCTGGTTGCGGCCGTACCTCCCTTTCAGCTCCCTTCTGTCAGCCATTATCTATGCTGTCAGCGTGCTCTCGTCTCCACGTGTTTTTTAAGTTATATGTTCTAAGAAAGGTATAACATTTTCGTCCTCTTTTCTTTTTTAATGTGCGCCACACTGTTAGAAGTTTTATTAGGACTGTTCAAATTACATTGACACCTATACCTATACCTAAATTTTTATTAGTACTGTTCAAATTACATTGACACGTGTATATACCTGTAAGCCTGTGAGTCAGTGCGTGTATCTCGAGTTTCAGGTAAGCTCCATTATTATTAGTTTCACAGTAAATTAAGCGCTAATTTGGCACTAAATTGGTTTTTGTTGTTGGTTGCTGATGTGATGCAGCTTAGGTCATTATACATTATTCTTTAAACAATCTATAAGTAGAAACAATTATTGTACAGTTTAATTAAGGGTTTCTCTGTTATAGATCGGTCCGTCCAATTTAAGTTTAGTTATGGCATTTGTAGGAGTTGAGTTTACCGATGACTTTGGAGACAGTATAGCTCTCGTAAGTAGAGCGTGGTTGACACCACGAAAAAAACAAATATTTTGGCCACCTTACAAGTTACAGTCACAATTTGACAAGGCGATTAAAAATCATCAACCAGCAGATGATACGTGGAAGCTGTGGTCGATAAACAGGTGCCTTTTTGATTGCGGTGAGTACTTCAAATTTATCCGAATAACCTATTCACAATTTTTTAATAACGGCAGTTGCGATTTCCACTTGCAGAGGTTAAATACTTCTGTTTATTATTTCCAGATGACTTTGCTAAAGCAACATACAAAATCAAACAAGCCGAGTTTACTTCCGACATACAAAGCGAAATCGAGGATCTACAGCCCAAAAGAAAGCAAATTGCTACTCGGCGACTTTCATACGGGGCTACCAACAGCGACGACGGTGATGACAGCCAAAACTGTTCAAGTGATTTTCAACGGCCACCTGCTGTGAACAGAAAACAATTTGGTACTAGCTGCATTCAGTTAACTTTGTAAACTAGCTGGACATTTAGGTCCCGTTGTACGAAAGTATTTGATCGCCAGTTCAGTTGAACCACGATCAGTTGTCATGGATACGATTGTTTGAACAATTGTATCCATGCCAATTGATCGTGGTTCAACTGAACTGGCGATCAAATACTTTCGTACAATGGGACCTTAAACTTTTATTGCTTTTTTCTGTTTATAAAATTAGTTACTTATATGGTGTCCGTGTCCACACCTTATTCACATACACCTACTATTGTGTTTTATTGTACATATGTTTTTAGAGAAACGGCCATCAAGTACTCCTACCAGTACTAAAGCTTCGAGTTCGTGCTTCAGTCGCAATACAACAAACGAGCAAACAATCTCTCCTAAATATAATGCTGTTAACAATTGTGACGAACTTGACAATTCAACAGTTGGTGTGTATAAATTATGAATGCAATAACATTTAACAAGCTCTAAAGGTTAATTTTTTGTAGGTTATAATAAGAAATCACTTACATTGTTACACACAATTATAGAGCAAAATAAAGAAATATTAAACCTGTTAAAAAAACGGGAAAGTTCTATGACTACCACTTCTCTACTGCCAGAAAATATTCCAGTTACTCTACCCCTCGCAAGTCGCGATAAAGTTGACGAATTAGAAGTTTATCTACAAAATACAGATAATTTAAATACTTTGGTAAGGTGTTATTTTTATTTTATATATGTGAATAAAAATTTATGATACAAAATTTCTTATTGCAGAGCTCATTTTTGTCTACGCTCGGAGGGCGAGACGTAACCACAAAAACAAACAGAATTTTAAAAACGTTGCTGAAAGATGAAGTTGCTTCAAATTATAGTTTTTACGGAAAAAGACTAAATAAAATAGCCTTCGTGGACCTAGCGTTAAAATCCCTTATCATATGTAAGTGGAATTTCCAAAAATTACTATACTGCAATACTTATTTTGGTAACATATTTTCAGCTGCTGTCAAGAAGAATTCACCTAATTCATTTGAGAAGGACATAGAAGACAACATTAAAGTATGGTTGAAGCATGCACCACAACGGGTACAAACTTCTCAGAAAAATAAGCGTGCTGCGCCTGTGCAGTAAGTAAATTACAATTTTTTTTAGTAGTGATTTTATGTAAGAATATATTTACCATTTTTAGTTACATGAAACTTTGTTTTTTGAGGAATTAATTTATTTTTGTTAATAAGCTAAGCAAACTATAAATATGTATAAAAAGACAAAATTGTTCGAGTCAGTGGGACACAGGCAACAGTATCGGAGGGTTGCAGAAGCAGTTAATGATACAATTCGTGAAATTCAAAAGGACACTGCCAGTAATCTGAGTAATCCAACAATTCATAATTTAACTGACCGTAATATTAGGGACATTGAAAGTTGTAGTCCATCAAAAAAAAACTGTAACTTGTCTGTACCTGAATCGTCTCTTACTGAAAGTTGTTTCATAGCCGACGACTGCATTGAATATTGTTCTGATAGCGATGATATTTGTGATTTTCCACAAAATCAAAATTTACATTCTGTCACATCTAATACAGATGTAGTCCAACCAATTATTGATTTGCAAACCGAACTTAGGAGTTGGGCAATAACATACAATGTATCTCATTCAGCGGTTACTGCTTTGTTGTCGATTCTTTCTCATTTTGATAAAGAATTACCAAAAGATTGTAGAACATTATTGCGAACACCTATCCAAACAGTTACTAAACAACTTGAAAGTGGTGAATATTGTCATATCGGATTTGCTAGTGCCTTAAAGTACTTTTTATCATCCCACACCAATTATTCATATGATACGTTAAAAATTAGCTTCAATGTTGATGGTCTACCTCTGTTCAATAGTTCAAATTTACAGTTTTGGCCCATTTTAGGTATGGTTACAAACATTAAAAGTGGACCATTTGTAATCGGCATTTTTTGTGGAAAATCGAAACCAAAGCCATTATCAATTTTTTTAGAGGATTTTATTAATGAACTTACTGATTTGACCCAAAAAGGGTTTCTGTTTGGTTCAAAACTATATCGCATTGAAGTTGATAGCTTTATTTGTGATGCTCCTGCTCGAGCCTTTCTCAAGCAAGTAAAAACACATAATGGTTATTCATCATGTGATAAATGTAGTGAACCAGGAGAATGGGTTCGTGGAAGAGTCAATATGCAAGGTATCTTAGCCCCAAAAAGAACCGATGAATCATTCTTGGCACAATCTGACTCTGAACACCATGTAGGTATTTCCCCTTTGCTAAAACTTGAAATTGGATTAGTGACATATATGCCCATTGATTATATGCACTGTGTCTGTCTTGGTGTCATGCGAAAATTACTGAATTCATGGGTTACAGGCCCTGTACCTACTAAATTACAGAGTCGGATGGTTAATTTAATATCGGAGTATTTAGTATCTATTAAGGATTGTATTCCTGCAGAATTTAATAGGAAGCCTAGATCATTAGCTGAGCTAGCACGCTGGAAAGCTACTGAATTCCGTATGTTTTTATTATATTTAGGCCCTGTAGTTCTTAAAAACGTAGTAGATTTAGCTATTTATGAGCACTTTTTACTACTGCATTGTGCTATTACAATTCTTATTTCAACGCAGCATATATCACAATTTGGTTGCAATTTTGCAGGTGAACTGTTAAATACATTTGTAAAACACTGTAAAAGCATTTACGGTTTAGAGTATCTTATATATAATGTACATCTACTATCTCATCTAACCAGTGATGTTGAAAAATATGGTTGTTTAGATGCATTTTCAGCATTCCCATTTGAAAACTTTTTAGGCCAATTAAAACGTATGATCAAATCTCCCAATAAACCACTACAACAAATACACCGTAGGCTACAGGAAGCTAATTTTTTATTAGTTCACAAGCCAATTATTACTGAAAATTCTGTGATACCTGACCTAGAGCATAACTTTGGACCATTGCCTTTATCTGCAAGTGGCATTAAGCAATTTAAAAAAGTTTCTTATAAAGGTTTTCTACTTACAATTAACTGTCATTCAAGAGCCAACTCGTATTGCCTAACTCAAACAGGAACGGTTGTGCAAATCCTGAACATTATACTCAATTTAGAAAACCGTGTCATGATCTTAGGAAAAAAGTTTACTTCCTATGCATCTGTTTATTCTTATCCAATAGAATCTAGTGAATTACATATTTACAAAGTGAAAGATTTGTCAGAAAACTGGCAATTGTGGGATATAGAAGATGTAATTGCAAAGTGCATGGTTTTTGAAGTAAATAAATGTTTTGTATCATTTCCAATTATACATACTTTATGAATTAAATATTTGTAATGGTAGGGAGCAGTCAAAGGTTTAATAAAATAAAACGACGGAATAGCATGAAAAATTATATTTTACATTTCGCCATATCGGGCTTCATCAGAAACGAAAAGGAACAGATTAACAAGGACAGATTAAAAACAAAGGACAAGGTTAAAATGTTTGTAAAACCTGGTCCTTTGTTTTTAATCTGTCCTTTTTAATCTGTTCCTTTTCGTTTCTGATGAAGCCTGATATGGCGAAACGTAAAATATAATTTTTCATGCTATTCCGTCGTTTTATTTTATTAAACCTTTGGCTGCTCCCTACCATTACAAATATTTAATTCATATTCTTTCCAGCCGTTAAATCTATTTAAACTGTTGCTTTATTTTTTATACATACTTTATAGTTTGTTTTGCATATTATGGATTAGAAAATGAACCCCTGATAAGGTCAATTAGTTTTTAATTAATCGTAATTAAGGTAGTAAGCCTTATAGACAACAATGTGAATTTACAATACATAGATTTTGCTTACATCGAAGCTGTGATGTTATAATAAATTAGTAACTATACTGATTTATTATAACATCACAGCATATAAGAGCTACGTACCTACGTACTTTAGTTTACAATATAATATATTTCAGTTGTTTAAAAGATGCACGTTATGCTTTTATTATATAATTAATTGGACCCAGTTCTGCAGAAACCATCCAACCCACAAAGAGTGCATTTGTCGGAAAATTGGAAAATACTTTTTTATAAACTATAAATTGTGTTGTTTAAAATATTTTTGCACGATCGGTCTTTTTTGTTTACTTACTAGATTGGATGCCAGAACAGTAAGCTGCATTTACTGGTTGCTAGGCGTAACAAAACAGTAAGTAATTCACTTACCGTTCTAGAACAGTAAGGGCCGGTATTTCAGTTCGGGTTTAAGCTTCAGGTTGACTAAGCCTCAGACATTGCCATAGATACAATTATTGTTAATAATTGTATCTATGGCAATGATCGAGGCTTAGCCAAGCTAAAGCTTAAACCCGAACTGAAATACCGGCCCTAAGTAGTATAATTCATTATATTGTAGACATGATAACTATGGTTACCGTGGCTGTCAGTCAATTTATAAAAAATAAGGTTATATGCGTGCTTTTATAATTTTTTAAAATGTAACTATTAAATCAATTTTTTTAATTGCGATCGTGCAAAAACGTTATAAGCATGTCGAACGTTAAGGGTCCAATTGGTCTTTAATTAATTAGTTTTATAAGGAAGTGGCTTTATAGACAACAATGTTAATTTAGGTTGCATAGGTTTTGTTTACATATTATAAGCTGTACTAGTATTAATAAATTTGTAACTGTGAAAAAAGTGCCTTTTTTTGTCAGATTGGTATTAAAACAACCTCTCTTGGACGTGAGAAATACGTTTCTTGGACGTGATAAATACGTCTCTTGGACGTGATAAATACGTCTCTTGGACGTGAAAAATACGTCTCTTGGACGTGTAGGACGTCATTGACGACGTCACCAATTTACGTCATTATGACGTCGCTAGATGACGTCTATGGGCTGTGACACATTGCCGTCGGTTTTACGTCTTTTATACGTCAGATATAAAGTCATTTTGACGTATCAAGTGACTAATAATTGTCGTCAGTATGACGTGACCATGTTACCTGGGCAACCTTTTAATAGTTATATTTAAGCACAAGTTACATTATTGACTTAATATTAAATGATACACCACACAGGTGGGCTTACATGAATAGCATAGCTATTAGTAGATAGAGCGTAGCTGGGGTTGAAACCATGTTGACAAGACTGTAGCCTTCTTGGTCTTGGTATGGATTGATGTTACCAAGTCTGATGACTCACAGCTAGGAGCTGTTTGTCTTCGTATGGACGAACTTGATCTTGATATCGATGTCGACTGACTGACTAGTTGTTCCTTGTGGCATATTAATCCTTTTATACTATTAGCTCCCCTCCTATCTATTGCATTCCATTTACAATGTCCTTAAGTCTATATTTAGTGATTGCACACTGACAGGATGTTACTTGTTTTACATGATGAAATAACATGATGAAATATGGATTGAACACCTGCACTAACTTGCAATAACAAATGAGTCACCATCAAGCCATTTCAACATGATGCAATTATCTTACATTGTAGTTAACATTCTATTAGCATAAAAGATACTTAATTAATACCCAATCAATACTTAATAAATATCTAATCGATCTGCTTGTGACAATATCTTATTTACGATTGCATTTTTTTTATTTGTTTGGACATATTCCGGTCGCTCTTGTTATCTTGTATATTTAAGTTCGCGGTTTATATAAAGCCTTGAGTTGCTTCTAATCAACGCGTGCCCGAATCAGTTGCAATTGGATTAACTAGCGAAGTTAGCATTGGTTAATGTATTTCGATTGAGTAATCCTTTCATATTTTTATTTAATTAATTTTGAGTAATGTGCAATTTAATTAGTACATAGCGTATCTATCATTTTTATTTGAAGTATTTAATACAATAGTCTGTGATTATTAGTGCTTAATTAGCAATTCATTTTTTTTTTATTATTGTTGTCAGTTTAATTAGAGAACGAAAGGTAATTAGTGTAAATAGTTTTGTTTTTTTACAATTAGTGAAATCTTGTTCCTGATTAGTTATTTTGGGGAATATACGAATAATTAATCCTAGTTATTGTCTTTCAATTGCTTACTTAATTCCTGATGTTAGAGAGTCCCTTAGCATCAAAGTTTCTATGCAAAGCTTCGATTTGTGGACTCTGGCGCCCTTTTAGTTTTGCCTGCCTTCGTCCTGCTAGCAGGTAATTTATTTCGAACCACGACCTAATCGACTGAGTAGCCGAAGCCTTTGCACACCTTCCCATCGCAGGACTTAATTTATTCGTTACTTCGAAACCAATAGAAAAAGGTATAGTCCAGGAGCTAGCGGTATATTTTAAGACTAATTTCTATCAAGCTGAAATTTTTTTTATGAGCTGGTATGGTTATGGCTGCCAAATGTAGGTGGTCGGCAAAATAGGACCGCGGGACATAAAGCGCCCAGATTTTTTTTGTTTTTAATTATTTTTTGATGAAATTTACAAACTTCAATCAAGCTAATTCCTATTTTGCTCGTTATTTAAGACATTCCGACAACAAAAAATTAACTGTCCGACATAAGAGTCGCAACTGAATCAGTGTCTGCCGTTTGGGGTTCGTATTGTTTTTAAGACATTTGACTTATTACCATCAACCTGATTTTTTTTTAAATAACTATATACTAATTTAACAAACACAAAAATCACCTTGTCCGACAATTTGAGCGGGACAGAAGCACTCTCTGACGTCCTGGATTGATTAGTTGGCCAATTTTTTTTCTTAGCGCTCTATGTCCCGCGGTCCTATTTTGCCGACCACCTACATTTGGCAGACATAACCGTACCAGCTCATAAAAAAAATTTCAGCTTGATAGAAATTAGTCTTAAAATATACCGCTAGCTCCTGGACTAGTAGGTGGCATATTTCATGTTTAAAAAACGTCCTGTATTGGAGTTTATTGATTTTTTATTAATAATTTTTGTTGCTAACTCGTTTATCTCTTCAAATCTATCACTTAGTAAGCTTAAATCATCCAAACTTTTAGGTATTGAGCGATAATTTGAACTGAGATTCATGTGTGGTATAACGTTTTGAAAAATTTTAAAAACAGAGTGGTTAAGATTCAAGTTAATAGGTGGAACATAGTCTAACGTAAGCTCTTTGCTCAATAATTCATTATGCGGCAATAAAATTACATTTTTTGTATGACCTGAACACCGTGACGATAATATAATCTCGCCGATTCCTTTTAACATTATGTCTTTAGAAAAAGAATCACCACAAACAATCGTTAGAACTTCATAATCAGGTATTACGAATATCCAGCCATTTATGACTGACATTATTGTGACCAAAGTGGTAAACTGTTAATTTAATTAACTTTTGTAAAATATGTGCGTTACCTGAAATAGGAGCAACAGGGAACTCCAAATTTTTTGGTAATAAATGTGGCATTTCTTGAAGTTCATTTTCATTTCTGGGGAGGTAAAATTGCAGGGTATAATGTTCCTTGTGAAGCGAACATGACTGCTTCAAGTAAAGTTTTAACTTCAAATTCCTGTTCATAAAATAATAAATAAAATAATGGGACGTGTTCGGTTATGACACTTTTTACATCAAAAAAATCCGAGGTTAATTATTTTAGGCACTTCGTGACAATATCGAAGAGAAATCTTTGCTGGCGTATTTTGTTGCCAGAAATGACAAATTGAAAAAAAGGCTAGTGTTTTTACGAAAGAAGAGTTTACGAAGTTTTTACTTGAAGCTCCGGACGAAAAATTTCTTGTACACAAGGTAGCTAAATTTACTTTAATACTACATCAAGTTTTGTACACTAGATAAATAGTTTTATTTTGTAGATAGGGATGGTGTTAGCGACAGCTGGGGCCTGTAGAAGAACAGAATTGTAAGATATAAAAATTGAGGAACGCCACGAAATAATCATTGTAAAAATTTCTCAAACGAAGACATATACTCAGCGATCATTCGTTGTTATTAACGAATCAGGTGAAAAGATTCAGTACCTGGATATACTATATGACAGATACATAAACCTTCGGCCGAGCAACGCAAAATCATCTCATTTCTTCTTAAATTATCGTAATGGAAAATGTACAAATCAAGTGATTGGAAAAGGCACAATTGGAAAATGGCATTCACAAATAGCCGAATATTTAAAAATGAAAAATCCTGCTAGTTATACGGGTCACTCATTTCGACGAAGTTCAGCTACATTGTTAGCTAAGAATGGTGAAGACATTCTTGGACTGAAAAGACATGGAGGTTGGAAATCTTCAAGCATAGCTGAAAGCTATGTAGAAGATTCCCTTGCAAACAAAATTCAATTTGCAACAAAAATTCTTCAGGGTGACAACAATAAAAACATTTCAAAATCGTCGACCTCGACATGTAATCAACTGGACAAGGAAAACACCTATGAAAATTTTGACAATGCTGATGTCGGGGCAACTCCACTTACATCATTTATTTGCGGTACGGAACGCTCGGGTCAAGAGTTTCCAGTCGGTGATAAGATCTTGTCAAATTCAGTTTTTCAAAACAAGCTTCCTGTCGCAATTGGTAGCTGTCATAATTGTACTTTCAATGTTTATGTTAATAAATGAGTTATAGATTGTTGTTACTTTGTATTATATTATTAAGCATTAAGTTGACTTGTTTTAACTAACATTAAAAATTATATTCATTTTATTTAACTAAACTGACATTTGTGACTGACATTAATTTATCAAATTACATGGCACATTCGTTTTAAATAAATTTAGTTACCGTTCTAGAACCCCAAAGAATTTTACCGACGACTTTATTCTTAGCACCTAGTAAACTTACTGTCTTGGAAACAGCCGCGGTAAACAATGAAATAGAGCACAGTAGCGCAAAAATAATTTATTGTTTTACTTTCATATCAGAAAGGTGTGTCATGCAGGAAATGGCCTGCTTGGTAATAGCACTGTTTACTACATTGTCAAAGAAACTTGTGATGCAATTTGGACAGTTTTACAACCCATCTATTTACCAGCTCTTGCAGAACAAGATTTTAGAAACATTGCAACAGGATTTTAACAAAAGTGGAATATGCCCTACTGCATTGGGACATTAGATGGGAAACATGTGGGCATCCAAGCACCAAAACAATCAGGGTCGGATTTGTTTAACTATAAAAAAATTTGCAAGTAAGAAAATATCTGCAGTAAATTTTTTCCACCTTAACATTACTAACATTATTATTAGTATAATTTTAATGGGAACCTGTCATGCTGATTATGACTTTACATTTGTGGATATTGGTACAACTGATGCAAATCATGACAGCACAGTTTTCAGCGGTGGATTTGGTAAAGCTCTTTGCAGTACAAACTGAACATACCAAATTCAAAATCACTGCCAGATTGCAATACATGTTTGCCTCACTTTTTAACAGCAGATGCTGCTTTTCCACTGCATGAAAACATTATGCGACCATTTGGACAGCAGCAATTATCAGACAGGCAGTTAATTTTCAATTATCGGCTATCTAGAACACGTAGAACCATTGAAAGTGCCTTCGGAATTTTGGCTCAGAGATGGAAGATTTTCTTAACACCAATAATTCCCGACATTGAAAATGTTGACAAATTCGTTAAAGCTGCAGTGGTGTTACGCAACTTTGCCAAAAATGCTTTAATAAATAAAAGTACACAGCATAATCAATATTCTCCTCCTGGATAAGTTGATTATGTTGATACTAATGGCAAATTCCAACCAGGAAGATGGGGGGAACAAGCGGAATCTTTTCAAAAGATACGACGCGACGTGTGGGTTTCAATAATTCATCCAACAACATTTAAACCAGCTTGCGCATTAATTTGCATCATCGGCTGGAAGTGTTCTATGGCAAGAAGAGCACATATTATTACGAGGATTACTGCCAACCAATTTATAATTGAGGGGTCGAGTGGCTGCCTTAATAAGATCTTTGCGTCGAAATTTTTCCAAGGCTTCCCATAATGGTTGTCTTTTCCACTACTGCCAAGTATGTAAAATCTTTTTTTAGTGTCTATTGCATTATTTTCATGATGATTGGTTGTAGGCAATTATGAGACAAACCAGATTATTGGGAATGAAACGTCTATTAAAGAACAACGCAGCAGCCGTAAAAGGGGTTAAATATTTATTATCTCTACCCCTACTCCCAGCCGAGAACTTTGATGAGGGTGTCGATTTTATAAAACGCTTCCTAGAGGAAAACAGTCTAACTGAAGAATTTTTTGCACTTTTAAGGTAAAATAATTGTTCTTGTATCTATATATAATTTCCTAGAAAGATTCTTGTAGACAACGATAGACAGTCTATTTTTTTAAATTTTGCCCCGCCCTGAAGCAAATTTACTATAGGTACACTTTACACCTAACAAACTACATATTTTTTAATTCAGAATTAAAAAATAATAATATTAGTCGTTTGATAGAGTTTTTAATTCTGAATTCAAAAATATATAGTTTGCGGAAAATTTATAATAAAGTTGCTACAGAGCGGAGCACAATAAACGAAACGGACTGTATAACTAAGGTTATTATTTTAAATAATGTTAGCAAATGTTATTCTTGTATTTTTAAATTCTTTGTTGGACACTTACCAACCATAACTTGAATTTTGTAGTTACCACGAGAAACAATGGGTACGAAGAGTTGGCGCAAATTCAGTTAGCGTTTTTAATCGTACACGCAGAACAAATAATGACGCCGAATCATTCCATGCTTCTTTAATACGAATTTTAAGAATACGGGGACCTAACGTGTGGGAGTTTACTGGTAGGTACATCTACTAAAAATTTTAATTTTATAATTATATTTTATTTTATATTATTATAATATTATCTACTTATTGTAATGCACCTACCAACTAAGTATTCATTTATTTTTACAATTTTCAGACGGCCTAAGAAGCATATGAGCTACCGCTATAAGGGAGTTGCGAGGCTTTATAGATGAAGGTCTCACAATTCGCACCTTATCAAAATGGAAATACCGTGCTAATGATAAGCGCATATAAAATGCTACAGCACAGTTTACGCAAAACAAAATGTAGCTAGCTTCCTTAAGATGGTGTCCTATTCAGCCCAAGGGATAATAAATCGATCCCTGCAGGATGAGGATGAATTATCGGAAGCCGAAGACGAACAACTTTTGACGCCCCTAGAAGGAAACGACCCCGCCGAGTTCGATAGAATTGGTACGTTAAAGTTAATTCTGCTCATTTGCCCTACACTGCAGCCTAAATTAAAGGAATGAATTTTTTAAAAACAGGTTTTTCGTTTTGTCTAATTACATTTCTAATCAATATTTTCCCAAGAAAACATTGAACTTGCAAGGTGGACCAACAATTTATTAAACAGTGTATTTAAGTTATTTGAAAGGGTGTATATACAGGGTCAGGGTGGCCCAAATTGGATGTAGGTATATGGTATCGCAGTAACTATTGTTGCAAGGAGAAAACTGACAGCATATTTGATCTTTTACTGATAAAGTAGTAATTCAGTTGAATGATATCCATAAGGCACAGATGAAATTTTGCTATTGTTTCACAGTTTCAAGGAAAACGCGATTTTTCGAAATCTTCTTATGCCTATTAAATTGAGTAACTTTTTCTTATTTTAAAAGCTATCTCCAAGCTATAAAAACATTCTAAAGGCACTTTTTTACGTAGAATTCAGTGGCGAACTCAGATTTCTAAAAACCCATTCCTTTAATTTGGAACACACTGTACTACAGCATATTTAGTTGGGTTTGAAGAATCCTCGACCCCCCCGTCATTCTTCTTCGCTCAAATTATCCCCCTCCTGTTAGAGCTGACTTTTTTACCTGCTGCTGTCAAATATGAACTAATTTTAATTATTAAAAATCCGTTGTTTCTAGGTGCCACTATAAGTGATGATGTCTTGGAGAGCGAGAAAGAGGAATCGAATAGCGAAGAAGTACTACATAATAACGAGGGAACTGAAACTCGGACAGATAATGCACTATGCATTATTTGTAGGGAAGCTTCCCCTACCACCATCCTCGTACCTTGTGGACATTTTGGTCTATGTGACGAGTGCAGCCAACAAATACAGACTCGCATAGAAGCTGACGAAAGACCCGACGAGGATACTGGGGTTCACGTAAATTATACGTTATGTCCTCTTGATAGAACCGAGATTCTACAATTTGTACGTGTAGTTACTACATAGATTTTTGTTTGTACATAGATTTTTGTAAAGTATAAATCATTTAATGAATTTAAGAATGAATTTTTAAAAATGTATTGGGGAGTGAAAGAGCAAAGTGATATGAAAAGGGAATTATATGAGGGAAGGTTTGATTTTAGAAGAGAGATGAATAGGGAAAGATATGTTTTAAGAAAAATTTACTTATTTCAACAGTTAGATGAAATAAAAGATGAAAAAACTATTATAGATATTGTTACATTTGGGTCATTTCAAAATAATTTCGTATTTGTTAAATTAGAATTGATATTCAAATCGCAATTGGAATGTTATGCTTTATAATAACATTGGCCTATTTGTCCTAGATTTGAATAGAGTTGCAATGATTAATTGCTGCAATCCTTGTTGTTAGCTAGTCTACTTATTTTCAAAGTGCTGATAAAGAGGATTGCAGGAAAAGAACTAGTGGGGCATTATAAAAGGTTTAGTTCCTTAGTTAGGGGGTTAGTTCCATAAGTCGTAGTTGAAGAGTCTGAGTTCCATGAGTCTGAGTTCGAGCTCTAGTTCAAGAGCGAAAATGCTGAGTCTCATTAATTTGGTCCTAGGGTAAGATAAGTAGTTTTAATTTTATAATGTAATGCTAAGTTCATTTAGTTTATTTTATCTTAATAAAATTAGTTGTAAGAGCAATAGTCATTTGTGTTCTCATCCTTAATCCCGATGGCTGGTGATTCTCTAATTTATATTAGGGACTCGCTAGCGTTACGTACCCGTTCCCCCAGGGCGTAACAATATTCTAGCAGGACAATTTGGAGGAGAAATAGCTGATAAGGTCATGGTTGAGGAAATAGATAATTTTGATAGGTGTATTCAAATAATTAAAGTATATGATAGTAGAGATGAGATGAGTTATAAAAAGTCTTATAATAATAATTATAATAAAGATGATGACAGATATAAAAATGAGATAATAATGAATGATAAATTAAATTTTACAAATAATAATAGATATAATAATAGATATTTTGATAATAGATTTAGACAAAATGAATATAAATATACAAATTATAAAACTGGACGAGTAAATGAAAATGAAAATAATAGATTTGGGAATAATAATAGAAATGATGAATTTAATGCATATAAAAATAATAGATTTGAAGATAATAATAGAAATGGAGTGTTATTAAAGATAATTGATTTATGAAAAAACTTTCTCACAGCAGTTTTTGATGTAGAATAAGCTGGTGTGGTTTGTTTTAATACGGGGTGATTAGTAAACTTGCTACAGCAAAATTTTTTTGTTTGTTTATGGAACACCCGGTATATTTCTACATTTTCGTATAGTTCTTAAAATTCCCTTTTCAAAAATATATAATACTATATATCTAACTTCAGCACTTTACGATATATTCGGCTAAAATAAATAAACTAAAAAATCAAGTAGCCATTATGGCATGGCAAATGTTTTAAACCAGATTTAACAATAATTATGAAGAAAACAAAGTTGACGGCTCTCAAATTCGTCTGAGATTTTGAATTTGGACAGAATCTGTTTTTATATCCGTGTTCCAAAATTGAAAATGTATCAAAAGTATGAGAAGTACGATATGTTAAAATGTTTTATAGAGTGTAATGAGAATGTGGAAGCTGCCAGTCATCTTTATGAAAATCTATATCTAGAACGAGCACAGTAACTTTGTTTTCTTCATAATTATTGTTAAATCTGGTTTAAAACCTTTGCCATGCGGCGCTGTGCCATGCTGGCTACTTGATTTTTTAGTTTATTTATTTTAAAGCCGAATATATCGTAAAGTGCTGAAATTAGATATATAGTATTATATATTTTTGAAAAGGGAATTTTAAGGACTACACGAAAATGTAGAAATATACCGGGTGTTCCATAAACAAAAAAAAATTTTTTGCTGTAGCAAGTTTACTAATCACCCCGTATTAAAATAAACCAGACCTTATTCTACATCAAAAACTGATGTGAGAAAGTTTTTTCATAAATCAATTATCTTTAATAACAAAAAAGTTATGGGCTGTCAAAGAAATCGACTCAATTCGAGAAACGCCCCCTAGTGGCCAAAAGGTTTGAGATAGCAAAATTATGTTTGGGCCAGTGACTTTCTCATAAAATTTGGGTCCAGGAGACGCGGGTCAAAATTGTTGTATCTCTGACAACATGAGTTTCCATAAGAAAGCGTCAAGTTTGGCAACATTAACGCCCGGTCGTATCGCGCCACCGCTAGAGGCTGCTAGTCGCGCACCTCCCGATGTATGGACTCGAACAGCACCTTAGCTTCACCTAGTGAGAACTAAGACTGCTGCTTCACTTCAATCCTATTGTTTATATTTACTATTCTCATCAACTACATTTTTGTAAAACTAAACCTGTACATTGTACTCTTTGCCTTTGGCAACGTAGTATTTGGAACGTTTTCTTTATAAATAAATTAACTTAAACCATTCTCTTCGTTACCATTTCGTTTGGTACTCAGTTCAGGCTGATACAAAACGGAGCAAACCTACATCAATCAAACAAACGTGTACCCAAACTTTCCTCACACCCCCGTCGAAAGTCTGGCTACCACAAGTGACGCCCAAACTAGAGGCCGAAACGCGAAGCGAGGTGAAATCAATCATAGAATAACGAGATCGCTGACACGAAGACAGAAAGCGTTGGCAGAACCAGGTGCTCCAGTTCAACTAAGTATGGAACAACTCCAGATGCTATTAGAATCTGTCGGCCGACTCGCACCGCAGAAGACGATCCAAGGCTCGTTTTCCAAATGCACGACACGATTTCAAGGAACTTCAGACCCATTCCTTCCTGGAAGCTGTGGAAGTATACAAGGACTGCGAAGAAATTAGTGACACAAACGCGCTGAAAGGCCTAAGTATGCTGTTAGAAGGATCAGCCCTAACCTGGTGGCACGGACTAAGGGACACCACAAAGACGTGGACAAATGTTGTCAGCTGATTGAAGACCACTTACGGACCGGACCGCCCAGTTCACCAGGTGTTAAGAGAAATCTTTTCGTCGGAACAGACCGACTCCAGACACACCGATCTATTTATTTCGGAAAAGCGAGCACTTATCGCTAAAATACCAATCACGTCCAGACCTACGGAAGAGTTCCAAGTGGACATGGTTTACAACCTGTTGGCTAGCTCGATAAAAAAGGCAGTACCCAGGTCAAAAGTCAGCTCATTCCAAGACTTGCTAGAGGAGACACGCAAGTTAGAACAAATCCAACCCAGCCTCCCTCAATCTACACGACCAGTAGGGAACTACACACTACAGAGTAGGGCAGACAGAGAACCAGAGCAACCTAAGAAGCTTCGCTGTGGATTTTGCAAAGCACCAGGTCACACTAAGGAAGAGTGTCGGAAGAAGATGCAAAGCGAGCAACCGCAAACCACACAAACAGTGCCAAAACTATCCTGCTTTGGATACGGGGAAGCAGGGTTCATTAGAAGTAATTGCCCGAAATGCCAACAACGTCCTAACGACATAGGACTGTTTCTCACAAAAGCAACACCCATTGAAGCTACCGCTCGCCCCATTGCGACCATCACAGTGAACAGCGGCACGGGAGGCGCCTACGTGGACACGGGAGCTAGGCAAAGCATCGCCGGCTCTGTGCTCTCCAAGGTTCTGCAGAAAGCAGGACACCAATGCTCAGCAAGTCAACCTCGTTTTGGCAGATGGACTCCAACGTCCTCAGGAGGTCCTATAAACCAAGGGCAGTTGTGACATTGAACGACAGGAAAATCGAAACCGACTTCCTGATTTTACCAAGAGCGCAAAACCGAACGCTCCTTGGAATCGACTTCCTCCAAAAGGTGGGGTTAATATTGAACTTGGCCAACAGCACATGGTGTTTTTCGGACCAGACGGCCATCCAATATCCATTTTGCCTTTGGCAACGTATATTTGGAACGTTTTCTTTATAAATAAATTAACTTAAACCATTCTCTTCGTTACCATTTCGTTTGGTACTCAGTTCAGGCTGATACAAAACGGAGCAAACCTACATCAATCAAACAAAAGTGTATCCAAACTTTCCTCACACCCCCGTCGAAAGTCTGGCTACCACAGTATTTGTTATTTTACTATTAACTTAAGAGTTGGTATACTTGATAAATGATTTTATTTATGATTTGATAATTTGAAAATGAATACTTTCTAAAACTCTTCTATTTAACCATTAACTTAAGAAATATGTTATTTAACTGTAAACTTAAGAATTCGTATATTTGAAAAATTATTTTAAATGTACTACGTATGTACTAAGCATGTTTGTCTTATATGCTTTAATAAAAAACGATTTCTAAAACTCTTTGTTATTTAACAAACCTCCGATTTAAATTGTATTTTGAAAACAAATACTTTTGACGATGAATCGGTCGACGATGAACCGGCGGGCGATGAAACGGCCACGATGAAATGTCATAGACTGTCATTAGAGACCCTAACATCAATACTAAGTCCTCTTTTGCTACTCACATTCTATCCTCGAATCATCAATTCAATGTTAATTCTGATATTAAAATCTTGCATTTTTGTAATAAAGGTTTGAAATAAATTTTTGGAAATCTTAGAAATAAATAACACTTGCAAGAATAATCCAAGTTATGTTTTGAATGAGATAACCAACTTGTATTTTTAAATAACTAGCAATTTTTGTAGATTTCTAGTTCAATTTTGTTACATTTAGCGATTTTTAATTTTAAAATAATTTTTTGTAATTTTTCTTATAGGCCAGTCAAATTAGACGTTATATGACGAGTTAGTGGACATGACCTGGAAAGTTTTGAAAATTTAGGCAAATGTTCATTTTGACGTTCCGAATAACATCTTAGATTTTCCGGGTCGTGACTTTGTTGCTCGCTGTGGGGGGAAGGGGGGAACGTGCTCCAAATCGTTTTTTTGGCTGTAACTCAATACCGCTTAGAGATATCAAAATTAAGGTTAGTATTAAAAATGTAAGTGTTAAAATTTTCTACAAAAAAGGTCTAATACAGTTTTACCGTAGAACATATAGTTTTCCCGTAAATGAGGTTAGAAAGACAAAAAATATTTATTTTACTGGAAAAATACGTTTTGTCAATAGAATTCGCAAGGGAAATGAATGTTAACCCCACGATGTTAACCGTAATGTTAACAACAATTGATATAAGCGGCATATAATAATAGACATACACAAACGCGCGCAACCATCCGCCCGCGCATGCGCACACACCAGCACACAAAATACACAATATAATACCTACATTGCCTACCTACTGCCGTCACGTGTGGGGTGCAACCGTGCTATAAAATGAGCTGTTTAATTTGTGATGGAAGTTTGTCCGCCGGAAAAACCGTGACTGTAAAGCAACGAGGCTTAGAAACTATAAAAAGTGCTAGTATAAAAAGGGCAGATGGAAAATTAAATAGCTTTTCTGGATTAGAAAGTGTAGTTTTACACGAGTATTGCCGAAAAAATTACACTCGTGAGGAGACAATAAAAGCAGACGGCAACCGAGAAAAAAGTGATCGCGAAGCTAAGTTATCGCCGAAAAGAGAAAAACTGCGATCATCAGTTGATTTTAATTTTAAAAAATCGTGTTTTATTTGTAACGAAACCATAGATAATGCTTTCTATGAACAACAAAAGAAATTACCGGTGCATAAACGAAAACAAGTGTACAATGTGCGAAGCTTAACAATGAAAAACAGTGTGCTACAAATGGCGAAGAAAAGAACTGACAAATGGGGTCGTGACGTGGTAGGACGTCTTGAAGGAGTTGCAGATTTAGTCGCTGCTGACGCTCTGTATCATCAAGTATGTTATATAAAATTTTCTAAAATATCAACAGGCGGAGCAGGCGGTGGTCACCCAGATGATGAAGTGACTTCGGCGATGGAGATAATTTATGACTTTATTGAAAGCAGTGATGAATGTCAATTCCCATTGTCCGATTTAAAGAACTTGCTTAAAGATTGCTACGTTCCACACGAGAAAACCATCAAAAGAAGATTAAAAGAAAAGTATGGCGACGATATCATTATATCAGCAAATAGAAGGAAAGCTAGTATTGCTTGCTTTCGAGACGTAGGATATAAAATTTTAACAGAAAATTGGTACACTGAAAAACTGGCCAATGAAAAAGAGGAGCGTTTGCGCATTGTAGAAGCTGCCGCAGATATTATAAGAGGAGATATTCGTGAAATGGTTAGTGAAGTTTCATCATACCCTCCAAGTGATAATTTTTTAAATGACATTCATAGCTGCATTCCACAGACATTAAATGTACTCTTGCAAAATATTATCATGAAAAATAGAAAATGTGCACCAGAACCGCTCGAACGAAAATGCACTTCTATTGCGCATGCTATTTTATCTGCAACGAGGTCGCGATCTTTTTCGTCTCCACTACAACTCAGCGTTGCTGTGTTCTTATACCGAAAATTTGGTTCTAAAAATTTACTTAACCTCCTTGCAAATCTGGGATTCAGCGCTTCTTATACAGAGGCGCAAATACTAGAAGCCTCTGCTATCATGCAGCCTGACACAGAAATGACAACCAAAGCTTTTTGCCAATTCATCTTTGACAATACTGATTATAATGTCAACACCATCGATGGACTAAATACTTTTCACAGTATGGGTGGCATACAATGTATCACGCCATCCTCTTCAGTTCTTCCCCGTCAATCTTTTGATAAACTGATGAAGTTGCCAACTGCTAGCAACATCGCAGAACGTGGACAGACTGAAATAAAATTATATGAACGAACAGCTGGATCGGGATTAAGAAAAATTGTTTTCCAGGATTTAAATACATTAAAACCCTTACAAAATTCGGTTCAGTTATCACAATGTGATATTTTATGGGTTTGTGGAAAATGGAGCCAAGAGAAAGACATGCCAGGATGGAGAGGCTTCATGGAAACTATTACAAAAAACCGCGAATGTTGTAAGAGTAAAATCATTGCTTTACCTTTTGTCAATTCACCACCAAGTGATTACAATACCATTTACACGTCATTGCATACAGCTGTTAGTCTTGCTAAAGAATTACATCAGAAAACTACTTTCGTAACATTCGATCAACCTTTGTATATTAAAGCAAGAGACATAATTTCAGCTGAAAGTAACGATTCCGTTCTTTCAAATGTTGTTATTAGACTCGGAGGATTTCATCTGTTGATGTCTTTTCTTGGCAGTATCGGCTTTATAATGGCAGGATCTGGATTGAAAGAATTGCTGAGTATCATTTACGCTCCACTATCTGCTGAGAAAATGATGATGGGATATGCTTACGATCGGGCCATTAGAGGTCATCTTTTGTGTCAGTTAGCACTTGCGAAGATCGTTCTTAATGAATTACACGCACAAGATCTGTTACATTTAGTTTTTACGTTACAGAATTACAGCAATGATTTAATTAATTATTCAATCTTAGCCATCATTGTCCCTGAGTGTTCTTCGCCTGAAAAGGTTTATGTTTAGATGAGTCTTATGTCTTCATGTATAGTTGGTTGACTATTTACCTGTTGGGTTGCATTCTATGGTTTTGTTTCCTTTCTATTAATATTTGTGGTATATTTCAAATTTTTTTGAGTACTTGGGAACACTTCCTGTCATGTGCGATTTGAGTTTTCGTTGGCCTTCTTTTTTTGGTTCTTCCTGGGGTCGTCTCATGCATTCGTTTCCTGTTTGTGAGGTTGTAAGGTTGGCCTATAAATTTTGTCGAAGAGTAATTATCCTCGGATATAAGGGCCATCACTTACTTGAGTGAATTAATTGTTGTATGGAGTGCTTCGATTTTAGAATCAATTAATTCTAAGCTAATATAATTAGGATTTTGGGAAAAACTTCACAAACAGCTTCTTCAAGCCGTTTTCCATCATCAGGTATGAGATTTGCCATGTGATTTTTGATTCTGTAAATTCAGTTTTGTCAATTCATTTCAGGCTTTTTCTTATTTTTATCAATTTCAATTGTTAACTACATTACGATTCACGAATCGGAATTGCTACACGTTATCATAGTGTACTGGTACAAGTGAAATATCCACTTTACTTTACCTGAGAGTTATGGGAGTGGAGTATACCTTCGTCTTTCAATCGAATTGTCATCCACGAACGATTTGAAGAGATTATTTTTTTGGAATCCTCGTCTCTGTATCCTACACCTGCATCACCAAGGATTGAAACTCATTAGGCCGAAAGGACACGTTTGCTTACCATCTGCGTGCCTATGCCTTGGATAATTAAGGTCAGAGAATTCCATCACATTATACTTCGATTAGTTACCCGGTATACCTATAATTTAATGATCATCACCTCACATTAATTATATATGTATTTTTTTTGTAGTTGTGCATTTATTTACATTGTTATAAATTTTACCTTGAGTAATTTTGTGAAAAACGTAGGTCGTTGACCCTCTATAACTAATTTCTTTTAAGGTTAGAATTATTGATCGTTATCGATCAGTAGTAATTATTGATTCCGCCACTGTAAATATCACTTACCTTTTTGTGTTGTAAATTTATTGATCTTACTCACTAATTATTCACGTTCAAAATAGTCGGAGTGAGATATATGCATTATTTTATAAATTACTAATTTAGTTATTTTTAGTTTTACAAAGTTGATACGCTTTTTGTTGTATGAATTGTAAAGCGGCAGAAACAGTTGCGTTTTTGGTTTATTCTTTGGAGCTTTTGCTCGTTTCATTTTTCAGTCGTTCAATTATTATTGATTCGCGCCACGCACCTTTGCGGATGTTATTTTTTTTCAGCTTGATTTTAGGTAGCGTATGCGATTATTTTTATGCAGAAACTCGATGTCCTACGCGTTGGAGGTACCTTCAATGACAATCAGACAGCGCTCCGCGGTCATTTCCTTAACTTCTCGTGTTTAAATTATCCTTGTGGATAATTTCCCGCTTACCGCAAGCGTGATTGGTAGCGTCGATTACGGTTTATTTATTTATATATATATTTTTTTTGTTTGCGTTAAACTGTCTCGCCCGTTACTATTAATTAATTATTCCTTTGGTAAGAAATATAGTTATCTGACTATGTGTTATTTTTTTTTGAGTTTATTAGGTACCTGCTCCCTGATAGGTGTTTTGTTTGATTTGGCTATATCGAGTCCGTTTAGTCTTTTTACATAATTTTTTTTTGGAAACAAATTATAGGACTCTGGCGCCCAATTTTTTTTATATTATACTTACCCACCCATTCGCAGCTGAGCAGCCGCTGAAGTTTCTTTGGACACCAACGATCACCGTCAGGGACAAACCTTCGCACCTTATTATTTTCTTTTAACATCAAAAACAAAAAAAGTTGGTAACAAAATTTTGGCGCCCAACGTGGGGCCACATTGATTCGCGACAATCTATAGAATTTTCAGAGTAGAGAACCCATTATTGGGCTTAAAGTTCAGATAGACTAGTTAATTTTTGTAATAGTTTTATTGTGTAATTTTTTGTATATATATATCTAGATATTTAGGGTGTTAGTTAGGTAGATTCAGTATATTATTATCATGGACGTAGGACGCTTATTAGGGGACGAGCTACGATATGAGCTTCACATCCGCCAATGTCATGCAAACGATATCGTTAAACATTTACGCGCAGCTTTACGCGTGGAGCTTAGGGATGGTAAAGGAATAGTAGATGATGCAGTGTCATCTCTCATACCGGAAGAGGAATTGCTTATCTGTGTCAGGAAACTTAGCGAATTACGAGAGTCAATTACGGGTTTTGACGTCGAGAATGCGTCTAACGAAATGCAAAGAATCAAAAGTCGGTTATATCACCTTCAAGGCCGTCTGTTGAGAATACCGGTGACATCCCCAATGCAACGGGAGCAGCG
The DNA here is from genome assembly GCA_963082805.1 of Hemicrepidius hirtus. NCBI lineage: Eukaryota > Metazoa > Arthropoda > Insecta > Coleoptera > Elateridae > Hemicrepidius > Hemicrepidius hirtus. The sequence goes on from OY720161.1 coordinate 14,946,674, forward strand.
AGACAAACTGTCCCATGAGTGCCGAGAATTGTCAATCGCACTAGATCAAAAATACCTGGGAACAACCTCCAATGACACAGAACCGTCATCAATTAGGAATTCCGGGGGCTCGATCATTGATCGGCCGACGGAGTTTTCACATAGGGAGAGTCGTACCGTGGGGACTGAACCAGTTCTTGAGTCCTTACTAGACCTGGATCCAGATCGAGAATTGGAATCTGCCACGAATTTAAATTACGCCCCTTCGGATCGTAGAGTGTCTTTTTCTTTTTTTCCACGAGATCAATACCATTCCTCTCCAAGAGACACCGAAGAACGGATCCGTGCCTTAAGCCTTAGCACTTCGGTAAGACCCACAATAGGAACACCTCAGGTGACTGAATCTCGAAACGTGTCGAACTGTGAAGAGTCGTATCGTCCTCGATCTTCTGCACCTAGAGGCTTGCCCATCAGCAAATGGAATCTGTTCTACGATGGAGAGTCCACCAGTTTGACATGTTTTCTGATCAGAGTGGAAGAACTACGTTTGGCTCGAGGTTTTTCCAAAGAGGACTTATACCACGCAGCAGTTGAAATATTTAAAGGTGATGCCCTACAGTGGTATCGAGCGTGCCGTCAACAAATATCTTCATGGGACGAGTTGGTAACCCAGCTGAGGTCCACATTCCTTCCTTCTGACTACGAGGAGAATTTGTGGGAGGAAATCCGAAATCGGACACAGCACGTGACGGAGAAAGTTACCATCTATATTTCAATCATGGAGAACTTATTTTTAAGATTACCTTCCTTACCGACGGAGGCAGTCCGTCTACAAATTATCCGTAGGAATTTACAGCCCTATTTCACAACGCAACTTGCCTTGTGTTCAGTTTATTCGCTGGCAGAGTTGAGACGAATCTGTAGGTCAATCGAGGATGCACAAGCTACAGCAAAAAAATTTAAAAATCCGCCTATGAATCGCAGCCACCTGTTGGAACCGGATCTAGGTGTTAAGACCAGTACAAGTAAGGCATATAATTACGTAATTGACGAGCCTCAGTCCACAGTAGTAGTTCCCGATTTTCTCACTACAGGAGATGAAGTTACGATAAATCCAGTTACTGTAAATAGCATTACGTGTTGGAATTGTACCAAACCTGGCCACCGATCGAGCCAGTGTACGGCAACTAGGAAACTTCACTGCTTTAAATGTGGTACCCCTAACTTCACTTCACGTACGTGTTCAAAGTGCTCGGGAAACGAGCGAAGGGCACAATCGTAGACCAGAGGGTGTGCCCGTTAACAAAGAAGCAAGAGGTCAATCCACCTATTAATCTTATCGAAGACCATCCTAATTTTACCACCCCTATATTAAATTATATTTTGAGTCATTGTGCCGGAGATAATAGACCATATCTTACGGTGAATATTTTGGGTATTCCGATAAAAGGGTTATTAGACACTGGAGCATCCCGTACCATCTTGGGAACCCCTGGATGGAAGTTAATTAAATCTTTAGGTGTACGAGTGATGCCATCTACTACGACCCATTGTACGGTAGCAAATAATGAGGAGTGTTCAGTTTTAGGAACTGTTGTTTTGCCTGTTAGACTGGAGGAAAAACTTAAATTAATTTCAATGATAGTTGTGCCTGATCTTACTCACCCGCTAATCCTGGGGATCGACTTTTGGACCACCATGGAAATAATACCGGATCTGAATCGAGGGTGTTGGTCCTTCAGTGCAGAAACCTCCATTTTACCTTCCGTGAATGCCATCGTCGCCAAAGACTTTTTAAATCCAGAACAAAGTAGCCGGTTAGATAAACTTGCGGATACTTATTTCGAACAGATAGGAAATAAGTTGGGATGTACAAACCTGGTCGCCCATGAAATCGTCACCAGCGCCGCTCCTATACGTCAACGATCCTACCGAGTATCGCCGTTCGTTCAAGGAAAAATCGATGAAGAAGTGAGTAAAATGTTAAAGGAAGATATCATTGAACCTTCCACAAGTCCTTGGTCGTCGCCCGTGCTGATGGTGCCTAAGAAGGATGGCACGTACCGTTTCTGTGTGGACTATCGTCAGCTTAACAAAGTCACCCGTAGAGATGCGTATCCACTACCATTTATTTCAACAATTTTAGATCGCTTGCGAAATGCAAGGTATTTAACGTCCTTGGATGTGAAATCGGCCTATTGGCAAATTCCGGTGGCGGAGAGTTGCCGTCCTTTCACTGCTTTTTCTATTCCAGGTCGAGGGCTCTTCCAATTTAAACGGATGCCTTTTGGTTTGTCCAACAGCCCTGCAACCTGGCAGAGACTAATAGATACAATCTTGGGACCCGAATTGGAGCCGCATGTGTTCGTATATCTTGATGATATAATTCTTATTACCGAAGACTTTGAGTCGCATCTGAAAATCCTAGAAGAAATTTTTAATCGATTAAACAAAGCGGGCCTTACCTTATCCCGGGAAAAATGCAGTTTATGTCGCCCCGAATTGCGATATTTAGGTTTCATCGTTGATGGATTGGGTTTACATGTAGATCCAGATAAAGTTCAAGCCATCACCGACATCCCTTCCCCTACCAATGTGACAGAAGTTCGACGTCTACTGGGTACAGCATCGTGGTACAGACGATTTATTCCAAATTTTAGCACGGTTATATCACCCATCACAGCATTGTTACAGAAAAGCAAATCTTGGACTTGGACGCCGGAATGTGAGGAGTCCTTTAAATATATTAAGACATGCTTGATCTCGGCCCCTATCCTGAAATGCCCGAATTTTGAGTTGCCTTTTCTTGTGCAAACAGACGCGTCAGCATACGGGCTAGGTGCCGTGTTATCACAACAAGAAGGAGATAGTGAAAATGTCATTTGCTATATCAGCCGTTCGTTAAGTCGCGCCGAAAGGAAATATTCCACGACGGAACGAGAATGCCTAGCAGTGATCTGGGCGATCGAAAAATTACGCCCCTACCTAGAAGGGTATCCATTTACGGTAATAACGGATCATCATTCCCTGATATGGCTACATAACTTGAAAGAACCTTCAGGGCGTCTAACTCGCTGGGTCCTTCGGTTGCAGAGTTATGATTTTAACATTATTCACAGAAAAGGGAAGGATCATGTCGTCCCCGACTTCCTGTCACGATCCGTTCCAGAATTGTCTCCTATAGATGTACCACGGGACGAAGACCAGCCTATCACAGACCGTTGGTATTTGAAGATGCATGAAGCCGTTCAAAAAACTCCTTTAAAATATCCTCAGTGGCGTATTCAGGATGACATTTTATATAAATATGTGAAGTGTTCATTTCCGGGATTGCGAGAAGAAGTGGACTTCTGGAAACGGGTGGTGCCAAAGAAAGAACGTCGAGAGTTAATCCGACAGTGCCATGATACCACGGTGGCGTGTCACCTAGGGATATACAAAACGTATAAGAGGTTACAAGATCGTTTTTACTGGCCTAAGATGAAGAGTGATATTACCAAATACATTCGTCAGTGCACCATTTGCCTTCAAACCAAACCTGATCAACGACCTCCTCCTGGCTTGCTAGGAAAGCCTCCTACTGTATACCGACCATGGGAAATGATTAGTGTGGATATATGTGGCCCACTGCCCCGTTCCACTAAAGGTTATAACCACATCTTGAGTATCTCTGATTATCTGACAAAATACGTGATTTTAGTGCCTCTTCGTAATGCTACTGCGGTCGCCGTTACTCGGGCCGTAGAGGAGCAGATTTTTCTTATTTACGGAACTCCCCGGATTCTGATATGTGACAACGGAGTTCAGTTCAGATCCAAAGAATTCACGAAGTTATGCGAGGAATATAAAGTGACTATTAATTTTACACCTTATTACCATCCCCAGGCAAATCCCGTAGAAAGGGTTAACCGGAGCGTAAAGACCATGTTGATGTCGTATGTGACAGACAACCATAAGAAATGGGACCAATATCTTCCGAAGGTAGGTTGTGCTTTGCGAACAGCGGTCCATGAGACCACAGGTATAACTCCATTTTTCGCCAATTTCGGTAGGGAACATAAGTTAACTGGAGAAGATCACGCCTCTCCGGACCCTACAAAAGAACCGCTCTCCTATACTGACAAACAAAAAGAATTTCAGAATGTTTTCAAAGAGATATACAAACGTATTGCCGCTGCCCACGCCCACGTTAAACATCGTTATGACTTACGTCGAAGGGAAGTAGAATTCGCAGTAGGAACCAAGGTTTATCGGAAAAACTATGTCCTGTCAGATGCTACCAAGCACTTCGCTAAGAAATTAGCGCCGCGATATGTTGGCCCGTTTTTGATCAAGCGTAAGTTGAGTCCCACGACATATGAACTAATGGACGAAGACTTGAAATCCAAAGGGAATTGGCATGTCAAAGACATTAAAGAACACCCGCCCGATATAGATGATTAATTTAACGATTGTTCCACATGAATACAAAACTACCTAATTGCTGATTATTGAATTTCGAGTTAATACTTAACATTGTTGTGTATGTTTGATAAGTAGTTGATCCGTAGAGTTTAGTTAGGTCCAGGTATATTACTGATGTTTTAAGTTGTGTTTGTTCTTATTGTGCATTTATAGGGTTCCTAGGCAATTGAAAAATTTCTTCGAAATTTTTTTTTAGTGGGGGAGGAATCTGTTACATTTAGTTTTTACGTTACAGAATTACAGCAATGATTTAATTAATTATTCAATCTTAGCCATCATTGTCCCTGAGTGTTCTTCGCCTGAAAAGGTTTATGTTTAGATGAGTCTTATGTCTTCATGTATAGTTGGTTGACTATTTACCTGTTGGGTTGCATTCTATGGTTTTGTTTCCTTTCTATTAATATTTGTGGTATATTTCAAATTTTTTTGAGTACTTGGGAACACTTCCTGTCATGTGCGATTTGAGTTTTCGTTGGCCTTCTTTTTTTGGTTCTTCCTGGGGTCGTCTCATGCATTCGTTTCCTGTTTGTGAGGTTGTAAGGTTGGCCTATAAATTTTGTCGAAGAGTAATTATCCTCGGATATAAGGGCCATCACTTACTTGAGTGAATTAATTGTTGTATGGAGTGCTTCGATTTTAGAATCAATTAATTCTAAGCTAATATAATTAGGATTTTGGGAAAAACTTCACAAACAGCTTCTTCAAGCCGTTTTCCATCATCAGGTATGAGATTTGCCATGTGATTTTTGATTCTGTAAATTCAGTTTTGTCAATTCATTTCAGGCTTTTTCTTATTTTTATCAATTTCAATTGTTAACTACATTACGATTCACGAATCGGAATTGCTACACGTTATCATAGTGTACTGGTACAAGTGAAATATCCACTTTACTTTACCTGAGAGTTATGGGAGTGGAGTATACCTTCGTCTTTCAATCGAATTGTCATCCACGAACGATTTGAAGAGATTATTTTTTTGGAATCCTCGTCTCTGTATCCTACACCTGCATCACCAAGGATTGAAACTCATTAGGCCGAAAGGACACGTTTGCTTACCATCTGCGTGCCTATGCCTTGGATAATTAAGGTCAGAGAATTCCATCACATTATACTTCGATTAGTTACCCGGTATACCTATAATTTAATGATCATCACCTCACATTAATTATATATGTATTTTTTTTGTAGTTGTGCATTTATTTACATTGTTATAAATTTTACCTTGAGTAATTTTGTGAAAAACGTAGGTCGTTGACCCTCTATAACTAATTTCTTTTAAGGTTAGAATTATTGATCGTTATCGATCAGTAGTAATTATTGATTCCGCCACTGTAAATATCACTTACCTTTTTGTGTTGTAAATTTATTGATCTTACTCACTAATTATTCACGTTCAAAATAGTCGGAGTGAGATATATGCATTATTTTATAAATTACTAATTTAGTTATTTTTAGTTTTACAAAGTTGATACGCTTTTTGTTGTATGAATTGTAAAGCGGCAGAAACAGTTGCGTTTTTGGTTTATTCTTTGGAGCTTTTGCTCGTTTCATTTTTCAGTCGTTCAATTATTATTGATTCGCGCCACGCACCTTTGCGGATGTTATTTTTTTTCAGCTTGATTTTAGGTAGCGTATGCGATTATTTTTATGCAGAAACTCGATGTCCTACGCGTTGGAGGTACCTTCAATGACAATCAGACAGCGCTCCGCGGTCATTTCCTTAACTTCTCGTGTTTAAATTATCCTTGTGGATAATTTCCCGCTTACCGCAAGCGTGATTGGTAGCGTCGATTACGGTTTATTTATTTATATATATATTTTTTTTGTTTGCGTTAAACTGTCTCGCCCGTTACTATTAATTAATTATTCCTTTGGTAAGAAATATAGTTATCTGACTATGTGTTATTTTTTTTTGAGTTTATTAGGTACCTGCTCCCTGATAGGTGTTTTGTTTGATTTGGCTATATCGAGTCCGTTTAGTCTTTTTACATAATTTTTTTTTGGAAACAAATTATAGGACTCTGGCGCCCAATTTTTTTTATATTATACTTACCCACCCATTCGCAGCTGAGCAGCCGCTGAAGTTTCTTTGGACACCAACGATCACCGTCAGGGACAAACCTTCGCACCTTATTATTTTCTTTTAACATCAAAAACAAAAAAAGTTGGTAACAAAATTTTGGCGCCCAACGTGGGGCCACATTGATTCGCGACAATCTATAGAATTTTCAGAGTAGAGAACCCATTATTGGGCTTAAAGTTCAGATAGACTAGTTAATTTTTGTAATAGTTTTATTGTGTAATTTTTTGTATATATATATCTAGATATTTAGGGTGTTAGTTAGGTAGATTCAGTATATTATTATCATGGACGTAGGACGCTTATTAGGGGACGAGCTACGATATGAGCTTCACATCCGCCAATGTCATGCAAACGATATCGTTAAACATTTACGCGCAGCTTTACGCGTGGAGCTTAGGGATGGTAAAGGAATAGTAGATGATGCAGTGTCATCTCTCATACCGGAAGAGGAATTGCTTATCTGTGTCAGGAAACTTAGCGAATTACGAGAGTCAATTACGGGTTTTGACGTCGAGAATGCGTCTAACGAAATGCAAAGAATCAAAAGTCGGTTATATCACCTTCAAGGCCGTCTGTTGAGAATACCGGTGACATCCCCAATGCAACGGGAGCAGCGAGACAAACTGTCCCATGAGTGCCGAGAATTGTCAATCGCACTAGATCAAAAATACCTGGGAACAACCTCCAATGACACAGAACCGTCATCAATTAGGAATTCCGGGGGCTCGATCATTGATCGGCCGACGGAGTTTTCACATAGGGAGAGTCGTACCGTGGGGACTGAACCAGTTCTTGAGTCCTTACTAGACCTGGATCCAGATCGAGAATTGGAATCTGCCACGAATTTAAATTACGCCCCTTCGGATCGTAGAGTGTCTTTTTCTTTTTTTCCACGAGATCAATACCATTCCTCTCCAAGAGACACCGAAGAACGGATCCGTGCCTTAAGCCTTAGCACTTCGGTAAGACCCACAATAGGAACACCTCAGGTGACTGAATCTCGAAACGTGTCGAACTGTGAAGAGTCGTATCGTCCTCGATCTTCTGCACCTAGAGGCTTGCCCATCAGCAAATGGAATCTGTTCTACGATGGAGAGTCCACCAGTTTGACATGTTTTCTGATCAGAGTGGAAGAACTACGTTTGGCTCGAGGTTTTTCCAAAGAGGACTTATACCACGCAGCAGTTGAAATATTTAAAGGTGATGCCCTACAGTGGTATCGAGCGTGCCGTCAACAAATATCTTCATGGGACGAGTTGGTAACCCAGCTGAGGTCCACATTCCTTCCTTCTGACTACGAGGAGAATTTGTGGGAGGAAATCCGAAATCGGACACAGCACGTGACGGAGAAAGTTACCATCTATATTTCAATCATGGAGAACTTATTTTTAAGATTACCTTCCTTACCGACGGAGGCAGTCCGTCTACAAATTATCCGTAGGAATTTACAGCCCTATTTCACAACGCAACTTGCCTTGTGTTCAGTTTATTCGCTGGCAGAGTTGAGACGAATCTGTAGGTCAATCGAGGATGCACAAGCTACAGCAAAAAAATTTAAAAATCCGCCTATGAATCGCAGCCACCTGTTGGAACCGGATCTAGGTGTTAAGACCAGTACAAGTAAGGCATATAATTACGTAATTGACGAGCCTCAGTCCACAGTAGTAGTTCCCGATTTTCTCACTACAGGAGATGAAGTTACGATAAATCCAGTTACTGTAAATAGCATTACGTGTTGGAATTGTACCAAACCTGGCCACCGATCGAGCCAGTGTACGGCAACTAGGAAACTTCACTGCTTTAAATGTGGTACCCCTAACTTCACTTCACGTACGTGTTCAAAGTGCTCGGGAAACGAGCGAAGGGCACAATCGTAGACCAGAGGGTGTGCCCGTTAACAAAGAAGCAAGAGGTCAATCCACCTATTAATCTTATCGAAGACCATCCTAATTTTACCACCCCTATATTAAATTATATTTTGAGTCATTGTGCCGGAGATAATAGACCATATCTTACGGTGAATATTTTGGGTATTCCGATAAAAGGGTTATTAGACACTGGAGCATCCCGTACCATCTTGGGAACCCCTGGATGGAAGTTAATTAAATCTTTAGGTGTACGAGTGATGCCATCTACTACGACCCATTGTACGGTAGCAAATAATGAGGAGTGTTCAGTTTTAGGAACTGTTGTTTTGCCTGTTAGACTGGAGGAAAAACTTAAATTAATTTCAATGATAGTTGTGCCTGATCTTACTCACCCGCTAATCCTGGGGATCGACTTTTGGACCACCATGGAAATAATACCGGATCTGAATCGAGGGTGTTGGTCCTTCAGTGCAGAAACCTCCATTTTACCTTCCGTGAATGCCATCGTCGCCAAAGACTTTTTAAATCCAGAACAAAGTAGCCGGTTAGATAAACTTGCGGATACTTATTTCGAACAGATAGGAAATAAGTTGGGATGTACAAACCTGGTCGCCCATGAAATCGTCACCAGCGCCGCTCCTATACGTCAACGATCCTACCGAGTATCGCCGTTCGTTCAAGGAAAAATCGATGAAGAAGTGAGTAAAATGTTAAAGGAAGATATCATTGAACCTTCCACAAGTCCTTGGTCGTCGCCCGTGCTGATGGTGCCTAAGAAGGATGGCACGTACCGTTTCTGTGTGGACTATCGTCAGCTTAACAAAGTCACCCGTAGAGATGCGTATCCACTACCATTTATTTCAACAATTTTAGATCGCTTGCGAAATGCAAGGTATTTAACGTCCTTGGATGTGAAATCGGCCTATTGGCAAATTCCGGTGGCGGAGAGTTGCCGTCCTTTCACTGCTTTTTCTATTCCAGGTCGAGGGCTCTTCCAATTTAAACGGATGCCTTTTGGTTTGTCCAACAGCCCTGCAACCTGGCAGAGACTAATAGATACAATCTTGGGACCCGAATTGGAGCCGCATGTGTTCGTATATCTTGATGATATAATTCTTATTACCGAAGACTTTGAGTCGCATCTGAAAATCCTAGAAGAAATTTTTAATCGATTAAACAAAGCGGGCCTTACCTTATCCCGGGAAAAATGCAGTTTATGTCGCCCCGAATTGCGATATTTAGGTTTCATCGTTGATGGATTGGGTTTACATGTAGATCCAGATAAAGTTCAAGCCATCACCGACATCCCTTCCCCTACCAATGTGACAGAAGTTCGACGTCTACTGGGTACAGCATCGTGGTACAGACGATTTATTCCAAATTTTAGCACGGTTATATCACCCATCACAGCATTGTTACAGAAAAGCAAATCTTGGACTTGGACGCCGGAATGTGAGGAGTCCTTTAAATATATTAAGACATGCTTGATCTCGGCCCCTATCCTGAAATGCCCGAATTTTGAGTTGCCTTTTCTTGTGCAAACAGACGCGTCAGCATACGGGCTAGGTGCCGTGTTATCACAACAAGAAGGAGATAGTGAAAATGTCATTTGCTATATCAGCCGTTCGTTAAGTCGCGCCGAAAGGAAATATTCCACGACGGAACGAGAATGCCTAGCAGTGATCTGGGCGATCGAAAAATTACGCCCCTACCTAGAAGGGTATCCATTTACGGTAATAACGGATCATCATTCCCTGATATGGCTACATAACTTGAAAGAACCTTCAGGGCGTCTAACTCGCTGGGTCCTTCGGTTGCAGAGTTATGATTTTAACATTATTCACAGAAAAGGGAAGGATCATGTCGTCCCCGACTTCCTGTCACGATCCGTTCCAGAATTGTCTCCTATAGATGTACCACGGGACGAAGACCAGCCTATCACAGACCGTTGGTATTTGAAGATGCATGAAGCCGTTCAAAAAACTCCTTTAAAATATCCTCAGTGGCGTATTCAGGATGACATTTTATATAAATATGTGAAGTGTTCATTTCCGGGATTGCGAGAAGAAGTGGACTTCTGGAAACGGGTGGTGCCAAAGAAAGAACGTCGAGAGTTAATCCGACAGTGCCATGATACCACGGTGGCGTGTCACCTAGGGATATACAAAACGTATAAGAGGTTACAAGATCGTTTTTACTGGCCTAAGATGAAGAGTGATATTACCAAATACATTCGTCAGTGCACCATTTGCCTTCAAACCAAACCTGATCAACGACCTCCTCCTGGCTTGCTAGGAAAGCCTCCTACTGTATACCGACCATGGGAAATGATTAGTGTGGATATATGTGGCCCACTGCCCCGTTCCACTAAAGGTTATAACCACATCTTGAGTATCTCTGATTATCTGACAAAATACGTGATTTTAGTGCCTCTTCGTAATGCTACTGCGGTCGCCGTTACTCGGGCCGTAGAGGAGCAGATTTTTCTTATTTACGGAACTCCCCGGATTCTGATATGTGACAACGGAGTTCAGTTCAGATCCAAAGAATTCACGAAGTTATGCGAGGAATATAAAGTGACTATTAATTTTACACCTTATTACCATCCCCAGGCAAATCCCGTAGAAAGGGTTAACCGGAGCGTAAAGACCATGTTGATGTCGTATGTGACAGACAACCATAAGAAATGGGACCAATATCTTCCGAAGGTAGGTTGTGCTTTGCGAACAGCGGTCCATGAGACCACAGGTATAACTCCATTTTTCGCCAATTTCGGTAGGGAACATAAGTTAACTGGAGAAGATCACGCCTCTCCGGACCCTACAAAAGAACCGCTCTCCTATACTGACAAACAAAAAGAATTTCAGAATGTTTTCAAAGAGATATACAAACGTATTGCCGCTGCCCACGCCCACGTTAAACATCGTTATGACTTACGTCGAAGGGAAGTAGAATTCGCAGTAGGAACCAAGGTTTATCGGAAAAACTATGTCCTGTCAGATGCTACCAAGCACTTCGCTAAGAAATTAGCGCCGCGATATGTTGGCCCGTTTTTGATCAAGCGTAAGTTGAGTCCCACGACATATGAACTAATGGACGAAGACTTGAAATCCAAAGGGAATTGGCATGTCAAAGACATTAAAGAACACCCGCCCGATATAGATGATTAATTTAACGATTGTTCCACATGAATACAAAACTACCTAATTGCTGATTATTGAATTTCGAGTTAATACTTAACATTGTTGTGTATGTTTGATAAGTAGTTGATCCGTAGAGTTTAGTTAGGTCCAGGTATATTACTGATGTTTTAAGTTGTGTTTGTTCTTATTGTGCATTTATAGGGTTCCTAGGCAATTGAAAAATTTCTTCGAAATTTTTTTTTAGTGGGGGAGGAATCTGTTACATTTAGTTTTTACGTTACAGAATTACAGCAATGATTTAATTAATTATTCAATCTTAGCCATCATTGTCCCTGAGTGTTCTTCGCCTGAAAAGGTTTATGTTTAGATGAGTCTTATGTCTTCATGTATAGTTGGTTGACTATTTACCTGTTGGGTTGCATTCTATGGTTTTGTTTCCTTTCTATTAATATTTGTGGTATATTTCAAATTTTTTTGAGTACTTGGGAACACTTCCTGTCATGTGCGATTTGAGTTTTCGTTGGCCTTCTTTTTTTGGTTCTTCCTGGGGTCGTCTCATGCATTCGTTTCCTGTTTGTGAGGTTGTAAGGTTGGCCTATAAATTTTGTCGAAGAGTAATTATCCTCGGATATAAGGGCCATCACTTACTTGAGTGAATTAATTGTTGTATGGAGTGCTTCGATTTTAGAATCAATTAATTCTAAGCTAATATAATTAGGATTTTGGGAAAAACTTCACAAACAGCTTCTTCAAGCCGTTTTCCATCATCAGGTATGAGATTTGCCATGTGATTTTTGATTCTGTAAATTCAGTTTTGTCAATTCATTTCAGGCTTTTTCTTATTTTTATCAATTTCAATTGTTAACTACATTACGATTCACGAATCGGAATTGCTACACGTTATCATAGTGTACTGGTACAAGTGAAATATCCACTTTACTTTACCTGAGAGTTATGGGAGTGGAGTATACCTTCGTCTTTCAATCGAATTGTCATCCACGAACGATTTGAAGAGATTATTTTTTTGGAATCCTCGTCTCTGTATCCTACACCTGCATCACCAAGGATTGAAACTCATTAGGCCGAAAGGACACGTTTGCTTACCATCTGCGTGCCTATGCCTTGGATAATTAAGGTCAGAGAATTCCATCACATTATACTTCGATTAGTTACCCGGTATACCTATAATTTAATGATCATCACCTCACATTAATTATATATGTATTTTTTTTGTAGTTGTGCATTTATTTACATTGTTATAAATTTTACCTTGAGTAATTTTGTGAAAAACGTAGGTCGTTGACCCTCTATAACTAATTTCTTTTAAGGTTAGAATTATTGATCGTTATCGATCAGTAGTAATTATTGATTCCGCCACTGTAAATATCACTTACCTTTTTGTGTTGTAAATTTATTGATCTTACTCACTAATTATTCACGTTCAAAATAGTCGGAGTGAGATATATGCATTATTTTATAAATTACTAATTTAGTTATTTTTAGTTTTACAAAGTTGATACGCTTTTTGTTGTATGAATTGTAAAGCGGCAGAAACAGTTGCGTTTTTGGTTTATTCTTTGGAGCTTTTGCTCGTTTCATTTTTCAGTCGTTCAATTATTATTGATTCGCGCCACGCACCTTTGCGGATGTTATTTTTTTTCAGCTTGATTTTAGGTAGCGTATGCGATTATTTTTATGCAGAAACTCGATGTCCTACGCGTTGGAGGTACCTTCAATGACAATCAGACAGCGCTCCGCGGTCATTTCCTTAACTTCTCGTGTTTAAATTATCCTTGTGGATAATTTCCCGCTTACCGCAAGCGTGATTGGTAGCGTCGATTACGGTTTATTTATTTATATATATATTTTTTTTGTTTGCGTTAAACTGTCTCGCCCGTTACTATTAATTAATTATTCCTTTGGTAAGAAATATAGTTATCTGACTATGTGTTATTTTTTTTTGAGTTTATTAGGTACCTGCTCCCTGATAGGTGTTTTGTTTGATTTGGCTATATCGAGTCCGTTTAGTCTTTTTACATAATTTTTTTTTGGAAACAAATTATAGGACTCTGGCGCCCAATTTTTTTTATATTATACTTACCCACCCATTCGCAGCTGAGCAGCCGCTGAAGTTTCTTTGGACACCAACGATCACCGTCAGGGACAAACCTTCGTACCTTATTATTTTCTTTTAACATCAAAAACAAAAAAAGTTGGTAACAGATCATGAAATTATTCGCAGTTTTTTGAAACACTTTTCTGAAACAGCACCATCGTTGAAAACAATAAATGAAGATTCTGAATTACAAACTATCACAGAAAAGTTTAATAAGCAATTAATAGAAATTGAGGAAAGAGGCCCTACAGCAAAGTTGTGGATACAATATTTACACATGATTACTTTGGTCAAGCAATTCATTAGGGCTGAAAGAGAAGGCAACTGGGACCTTCATCTACAAAGTATCCAGCAAATGCTTCCTTATTTTCATGCCAGTGGACATTATTTGTACGCGAAATCTTGCCATATTTATCTACAAGATATGCTTGATTTGAAAAATAATATGGATGCTGAGGAGTATCGGAAGTTTGTTACAAGTGGATATTTCACTATACGGAGAACAGATAAATTTTGGTCGGGAACCTGGTCTGATATGGTGATCGAACAATCTCTGAATAGACAATTTAAAGCAGTTGGTGGCTTGACACATGGCAGAGGGATCACCGACACCACCATAACGAAATGGATTTTAGCCATGCCTGCTCTACAGGAAATATGTCAGTCTTTGGAACAGTACTGTGGCTTATACTTTACCAGCGTCGAGCAACACGTCGACTCCAGAGAATCTCGTATCAAAAGAGATGATGAAGACACGCAGAAACTTTACGACTGGTTTCAGTCTCACTCTCCTTTTTCAACTTATGACAAAATCACGTCGATCAGCACTGGAATTGTAGGAAATGACACAATCAATTGCCATGATTCACTACAATTTGGATTAAAATTGATGCAACAGATGACTGGACAAAACCCAAAGGATATTACAATGAAGCGTAGTAATAGAGTATGCCCTTTAGCAACTATGAATTCATCTGTGAAAATAAATCAAGTCGCTGTACCCATCGATCCTTTACTACTTTTTCAAAGAATAATAGTTGCAAAAAAAGATGATGAAGACTTAATGAAATATTTGGAGTACGAGTTGTCCCCATTTCCACTTTCTCTATTTAATGAAGCGGGTATGAGAAAAAATAAGAAATCTGAATTATTCGGCGCATTCACGTCTTCGAACGAAAATTTCAATCTGACTGAAACAACGAATGTCATAGATGGTGGATATCTTCTCCATAGAGTCGTTTGGCAATCTAACCGAACATATGGAGCTATTTGTTTGGCATACATCAGTTATGTGAAGACGCATTATGGAGAAAAGTGTGTAATTGTGTTCGATGGCTATGCAAACACTGAGAACAGCACTAAATCGGCTGAACAGTTACGACGTTTTATTAAGAATACAAGTGTCGACATCTTGTTTGACGAAAATATGGTTCCAAACGTGGCACAAGAAAAGTTTTTAGCAAATAACAACAATAAAAACCGGTTGATTACTATGTTACGAAGTCACTTCATTCAGCAGGGGTTACTTGTAAAGCAAGCACATGATGATGCCGACACTCTTATTGTAACTACTGCGATTGAATTATCATCTTCTACTAAAGTTGTTATCATTGGAGAAGACACTGACCTTCTTGTTTTGCTAACAGCCATGGAACAAAATAAGGACATTTACTTCTTAAAACCGGCGCGACAAAACACCTCACAGACACTGTACGGTTCCCTGCATCAGCAACACCTTTCTCAGATCATTTTATTTGTGCATGCTTTCAGTGGATGCGACACAACATCTGCTCTCTTCCAAAAAGGCAAACTAAAATGTCTGAAACTGTTGCAGCAACGTAAGGACTTAGAGAAATTAATAACAATTTTTACTGATCAAACTACTGATTCACAAGAAATTGTCAAGGCAGGGGAACAAATATTTTTAGCCATGTACGGATCACAAAAAAAGGATAACTCTCTGAATAAACTTCGGTATACTCTTTTCATCAAATCTGCGTATAAAAGAAAATTCAACATAGCAACTTTACCACCGTCTGCAGCAGCGGCTCAACAACACTCTCTCCGCGTTTACCATCAAATACAGAAATGGCTAGGAAACGAATTACCGCCAGAAGAGTGGGGCTGGAAAAAAACTGACGGTTTTCTTAAACCAGTTCAAACATCATTGCCTCCAGCTCCGGATAATTTATTACATTTAATATCGTGCAGTTGCAAAAAAGGATGTACTTCAGCGTGCGGATGCAGAAAGGCTGGTTTAAAATGCGCTCCGATCTGTGGATTTTGTCGTGGCGAATCTTGCACAAATGCAAAAGCTATTGACATCGACGGTGACGAGGAAGACGTGGAAACTCAAGAAATCGATGCTGAACCAGAAGACTTGGACACTTAATACGAAAATGTATGAGTGTGGATGATGTCGATACATATCAACGGTATGATTTTCATTTGTATGAAGTTATTTAGTTTCTTTTGAATAAAATATTACTTCTTCATTATTTCAGAAAATCTCTGTACAACTGGATTTTCCTGGGGCGCGCTACCAATGGATCCACATTTTCACGTTTTTTTTTCCAATAAATCACATTTATTATGTATTGAAACTATTACTGATCATATTAAATCGGAGATACGTTTTGAAACAAACAAACTTTATATTATTATGTATATAAATACAAAGCCATTATTTTTTTTATTACTAAAAATGATGTTATATTACAAGGGTGTGAAATCATCGAATCCTTAACATTCTTTTCCCTTGCGAATTTCATTGATAACACGTGTTTTACCAGTAAAATAAAAATATTTTGTCTTTCTAACCTCGTTTAAGGGAAAACTATATGTTCTAAGATAAAACTGTGTTAGACCTTTTTTGTAGATAATTTTAAGAGCTACATTTTTAATACTAACCTTCATTTTGATATCTCTAAGCGGCTTTAAGTTATAGCCAAAAAACCAATTTGGAGCACCTTTCCCCCTTCCCTCCACCGCGAGCAACAAAGTCTCGACCCGGAAAATCTAAGATGTTATTCGGGAGGTCAAAATGAACATCTACCCAAATTTTCAAAACTTTCCAGGTTATGTCCGCTAAGTTTCCTTATTTTACTGGCCTATTATCACCAGCCATTTTTAAGATGTGGTATTAAATATTTAATATTTGTGTTCTTTAAATAATCCTTTGGATTTAAGTACTCTGGTTCCTCTAACCCTAGTACTTTTTTATCCTTTTTTAAATTAACACTTCATATTTTTTATAAATATCAATTTTATTGAAAGGGAACGGGGGCCAGAATTCAGCCGGTACTGGTAGAAAGGTGGGCAGAAATTTTTTCTCGGGGTTTAGATAAAGACGAAGGAACAACCCTCCTCCCGAAAACATACTGGCCATCAAGGCCCTAGTATTAAATTCAGAGGTTGCAACATCGCTCTCAGCAGTCACTTTAACCAAGGACAAAATTTCAGACTGAGGCTCAAAATCAACTTGGGGCAGGGTTTCCGGTCATAGGGGTGGTAATCTCAAAGCTCCTAGTTAAGGGAGACACCCCATCTGCAGATACGACAACCATTATTACAAAGCTCAGTGACACGGGAAAGATTCTTGCCAGCCTACATAATAAGTTCTTTCATAACCCCAAATATAAATAAGACTGTGAAAGTTGTTGCAAAAAACTGCCAGGTTACCTCCAGGCTGTACGGAGATCAACTTTTCGACAAGGTAAAAGCAGCCAGAGAGTTAAAAAGAAGTAGTAAGGAGTTTGCGGCACCTACATATATATTTTATAAAAGTGGTTGTAAAAGGTAATACTTTAATTCTTCAATGAGTAATATTTTCTTCTTACGAACAACGAAACGGTTGTAGTAGCACTCAAAATTAGCAATTTTGAGTTTACCTAGAACAATAGAAGAGTTTAGAACAAATTTTTATTACTCGCAATGCTTAGACGTCCAGGTCAATCTGATTCTACTCTGGAAACTCGTAGAAAACTAATAAATATGTGGGAGGTTGGAATACCAATTCAAGAAATATCGGAACAGATAGATTTGTCGGTAAGTAAACCAAATATTTTTGTATTTCTTTTTACTGATAAACGAGTAATATGTTACCAACTATTGTTATATTAAAAAAAATTAAAAGTAAGAGGTGTGTGGTTTTGTTCCTGACGGTGGTCGTTGGTGACAAGGGTTTCTTCCGCGGCTGCTCTAATGCGAAAGGGGTGGGTAAGTTTCAATAATATATGGGCGCCAGAGTCCTACAATTTGTTCCCCAAAAAAAATAACGTATACGGCTAAACGGACTCGAGATAGCCAGACAAAACACCAATCAGGAATCAGATACCTAGCTAGACTATACAGTGAGCACCAAAAGTATGGAACATACCAAATAAAACCGAAATAAATGTTTTTTTCTAAAAATCCCGAAACACGCCAATTTTTTTCTTTAAAAATACACATTGGAATGTCAAAATAATTTTCCGGCCTTCAGTTGTTTGTAAGTGATGACGTCATCAGTATTTTTTTTAAATGTCAACCCCCATTTTTTTTCGCGTTTTTGATACATCTTTTAATTACTTAAATGACAGTATAAAAATGTTGATACCTTACATAAGAAAATTTTCGAGAAATAAATTATTTAATGTTCCTCCAAAGCTATAGGACAACGATTGTTGTGCTCTAAATTCGCATTCGCAAAATGAAATAAAGAAAACCTGAAAACATCCGCAAAGGTGCGTAGCGCGAAATAATTAATAACTGAATCAATGAAATGAGCAAAAGCTCGAAGAAAATAAATGGCAACTGTTTCTACCGCCTTAACAATATCATACAAAGTCGCATAAACTTGGTAAAACTAAATATAACTAAATTAGTAGTTTATATGCAAATCAAACTAACCTAATTTCAAACGTCACCAAAAAAAATATGAAAGTGACTGATTACAATGATGTTTACAACACAAAAAATACAACATTTCAACAAAATAAACAGGTAGGTGATATTTACAGTGACTCAGTAATTATTTTGTTCGGTAACGATTAATAATCAATACTTCAAAATGACAATTATGGAAGGTTAAAGACCTACGTTTTACACAAAAAAAATACTAAAAAAGAAAATTAATGGCACAGAGAATGCACTACTACAGGAGTATATATATTAAAGTGTAATGTGATGATTATTAAATAACAATTTTTTTTAGGCGAACAGATCTATCGGGGAACCAAACGGTGCATCAAGTGAAGGTAATCTGACCTTAGTTATCCAGAGCATAGACCCGCAGATGGTAATCACACTTATCCTTTCGGCCTAATGAGTTTAATGCTTGGTGTCGTAGGTACAAGAAACAGAGTCGAGGATCCAAAACAATGTCCCCAAATCGCTCGTAGATGGTAATTGCAAAACAGAAACGAAAGAACAATCCGCTTCCGTCACACCCAAGTAAATGTTAGAGTATAACTCGGACGTAATAGTACATCAACATCTAGGAAAACGTGTAGCAAATACGTTTCGTGGATCGTATTGTAACGAAAATTATAACAAAGAGAAAAAGCCTGAAATAAAAATTACAAGACTGAATTCACAGAAGCAAAAATCACATGGAGGTTCTCATACCTGATGATGAAAACCGGCTTGAAAAAGCTGTTTGTGAAGTATTTCCCAAATCCTTAATATCTTAGATTAGAATTAATTAATTCCAACAATCGGAGCATTCAATACAAAATTAATTCATTAAGGTAAGTGATGACCCTTAAATCCGAGGATAATTACTCGTAATAAAAATTATAGGTCAACCTTACAACCTCACAAGACAGGAAAAGAATGAATCTGTCCTCAGCAAGAACCAAAAAAAGGAAGGCCAAATAATATTCGAATCGCACGTGACAGGAAGTATTCGAAATGCACAAGAAATTTGAAATAAACCACAAATCTAATAGAAGGGAATCAAAATCATAGAAACAAACCAACAGGAAAATAGTCCACCAACTATGCACCAAAACAAAACGATGATCTACACATAAATATTCTCAGACGAAGAACCCGCAACAACGAAAGGTCAAAATGGGATAAGTCATTAAATAATTACCGTGATTCTGTAGCGTAAAAACTAAATGTAACAAATAGGTAGTGTTCTTAAGGCCGGGATAGCCGCTCCGTCATGCACCTCAACTTGCTTACGCAGACTTAAGTAGTGAGATTTATCATTGCGTTAGTGCTGATAAGTCGACATACTTAGGCCCGGTTTTACAATACTAGTATATACCTGGAATAAGCTATACCTCCGACAGTTGCCATGGTTACAATTCTTTTAACAATTGTAACCATGACAACTGTCGGGGGTATAACTTATACTTGTATTGTAAAACCGGCCCTTAATGTCTGCACAGACAATTGTTGGGCTTGAATGAAATCAAACCTGCTCGAAATTTTTGCTGCGTGTACAAACTTGTCTAACGATAAGTTGTAATGTCGGGCGATTCTTGCAACTTATATTCAGTCTTCTTACTATTATACGACCAGTAACATTCGTTAATGATCAAACTAAATTGAATTAAAAAATGGCAGACCTGTGGCTAATGTCGAGAGAGTTCCTCACAGAGATTATTAGCGTGTATAAAGCAGAGACATGTCACTTTAGTGGACCGCGCATTCGTACAGAGAGTTGTTGTCAACACCGTTAGGCAACCTTGCTTGCATACACCGGCAAGGCGGCCAAAAGATCGTTGTGTTTAGATGTACGGTAGTTGATTGTTTCCTGGTTCTTCCAGTTATTTTTATTTTAAAGCTTTAATAAAGTGAGCGAAAATTTGATTTACAATGGACAAATCTTGTGCTGCTTATAATTGCACAGAAAGAGAGTGTAAAGAATCCTCAATTTCGTTTCATAGGTACGTAAGGTCATCTGTATGTTTTTATAACGTCTTCTCAGAGTTTTTTTTCTAACTTTTACTTAAATAATACATACTCAATCTTGGCTTTAATTTACTGCAGATTCCCCAGGGATAATCTATTACGCAAGAAATGAATTTTAGCTACTCGCAGAAAAGACTATAATCCGTCACTAAGTGCAGTATTATGCAGCAAACGTTTTGCCTCTTCAGATTTCGTTATGTTTTCTGTTGGAAGGAACAGACTTAAAAATGGTGTAATTCAAAGTAAATCCAAAGTAATTTTGATTTTTTCTTGCATTTGCATAAGAAAATTACACCTAGATCTACTAAACGATCTAAAGAAATGTAAGTAGTATCTATTCCTACTTAGGGGAAGGCCGGGTAAGATAACATAGGCGAGCAAAATGACATTTTCCTGGTAAAAAAAAAGCGGCAACTTTTGAAATCCCTAATCATAGTCACTATTTGCACAAAGTGGCAACTCTGCACTGGATGTAGGTGGGGCTCCGCTAGGTCGCGTATGGAACCAATTACGTTATTATTTGTGTTTGTCGACTGAAGTGTTACAATGTAAGTACTATTTTGTCACAATATTTAACTATTAAATATTACTTTTTACCCTATTTTGGAGAGGTCACCATGACAATACGATTGTAAACTGCATGATGGCTACAACAACTTTTCATTTTGTATTTGTATTCCAATTTTTTTAGTATGAATTATAACAAACTGCAAGACGGGCAAGATGATATATTATGGTGGCGGGTAATTCATAAAAATAAAATTGCCGTCAATATTACAAAACACCTTGGCTTCTTTGAATCTACACTAAATGAAGAGGCCGAAGCTGCAATAGTGAACCATATTCTGGACTTGGAATCGTGTTTTTTCGGATTGACAGTAGATTGTTTTGGACAGTTCTGGGACACTCCCCCCACTCCTAACCTTGAATCCAAGGTCAAGGTCAGATCTCAAGGCCAATGTTCAAGGTCATTGTCCTTGAATATTAACCAAGGTCACTTCCTTAGACCAAGGCCGAACGCAAGACTAGAGCTAGTAATTGAAACAGTGTAACATTTAATAATTTTATTTAGAAATGGTATACATTTATTAATACAGTATTTATTCACACAGTATTACATTTGAACATGTCGAGTATCCTCAAAAAATATCAATTTTCTTGCATGTGTTGTTCTCATGAAAATCAAGATTATCAAAATCTCCAGTAATTTCTAGGTGTATACGATTCAAGTATTTTGAGTTCTTCAAAGCAGCGTTCTTGATAAAAGTTTTGTCGAACCACTCATCGAATCGGGTATCACAATTTACTTCGGTATGTGGAATATCAATAGTTTTAATTCCTTTGCTAATACAGCTGACATACCCTTTAATTTGCAAACGCTGATCACAAGAGTTATCTAGCATCACTAGTAAGTTATTAATAATTTGCGGTTTAACTTGTAGCATACAACAATTGTAGCAGTAACCTAAAGAAGCTACACCATCTAATACGTACTCAACAGTTAAAGTTGGGTGCAACATGTTTACAGCTCAAGATAAATTTTCAACTGCAGCAAAGTAGTTGTAACATCGTTTATATAGTTAGGGAAACACAGAATTAAAGTTTCTTAATATAAGTTTTATTACATTTAAACAAAGTAATACAAACAATAGGATTATTTAAAACAATGTCTAGAAATGTGCGAAAGCAGTGTGTTTATACCAAGTTGAACGTTCCGACCTGAGTCAGTATTTCCAGCAACATCTTCGCCCCTTTGAGTGTGTTCGTTCGATTGCAATTTGTTTTCTAGTAGGTTTAGAAGATAATCAATTCCATTCAAGTTGGCAGCTAATTCGAAACCGTTCAGAGTGTTGAAAACCTCATCCAGCAAACCCTTAGCAATTTTAAATTCATTCATTAAATTAGCAAACTTGCAGCTTTGAGACCATCGGAGGTGTTCAGTTAGAGGATCATCCGCAGATTCCCACTCATAAATTCGAATTCCGCAGGAGTAGCATTGAACGTCGTCAACACCTTCACAAGCACGAAAGAAACCTGCACTGGCAAGGGATTCAGGAGATTGAGTCCTGATTCAATTTGTGCGAAATGTTTTTAAACGTTCCAAATACGATTGGTAATGTTGACCGTTAACTTCGAAACACATGTTGGTTGTAGATATCGAGAACAACTGACTAACAGGAAGCTGCTAGTCCGTGTTTATATAGTAGAAGCCGAATGGGCGGAGTCATATTGGTTGAGGTTAAGTGTGGTTGGTTCAGGTATTACTGGTCAGACCAGAAATACGCAATATGCCCCAAATACGGATCGATACATCGAACCATAAATTTTAGTATTGGGTCCACAACCTGTTTCCTGTAGCAGTGGTGAAGCGATCCGTTGATAAAGAACGGTCGGCTGGTAAATTTCACCACGTCCTGGAGGAGCTCTCCGTGACTCATTGTCGTGCAGTGAATTGTTGCAACCGCATATAGTTGGCGATCCTCTGTCGGTGTTGATGGTGGACTTGGTGGTGCATCAGCCGGAAACACGCCTCCGACAAACTCTCGAAACATATTATAAAAGTAGTATTGGTCTTCCAGAGGAAGAACTTCATTAAAGTCGTTGTATACGAATGCCGCCATGGTAGGAAACTGATTGGTGCCACTTTCAAAATTCGATTAAATAGTGAATGTTGAACCTTGAACGGTAGCGGAACTGGTAATTTCAAGGTGAACAAGTAGACTGTCAAAAAGACCTTGAAGAGTTCCCCCACCCACTACAACCCCACTCTCACCCCCACCCTTCCCCAACCCCTCCCCGCGAACTCATGTAACCTTGAAATATGTGTATATATGAATAGTTTTGAATCTACGGAGGTTAGTTCCAAATCGTCAGTGTGTAATAAGCCGTTCGTAACGTAAGAAACAAAAGTGCTATGGATAATTTATTACAGTGTATCGAAAATGCTGCGAATCAAGTGAAGCATAAATCTGCTGAAGCGTCTGTGATAAGCAGTGCAAAGTATTGTCCAGTACTACTACGACGTCGAAGCTATCCTCTCAATAAATCGAGGAGTAAATTCGTCGTTGTTGGTTTGTCTGGCTACACACCGTTTAAACCTGTTATACAGTTGCATGGTGTTAAACATGATTTGGTAACATTAGACGAGACTGAATTGAAAATTCTGTTTGAAAATCGCGGAGCAATAGCAAATTATTTCGCAAAAGATGTTCAACTACAGTCATTGAATTTAAGCGGTTCAAAGAAAATTAACTTTCACACAGTGGGTCCAGTCAAAGTAATATGTGTTAAGGACCTCCCTCACTGAAGGTGGTGGTGAAATTTATCTTGGAGTCGAGTCGTTGTTGGAATTGTGGAGTTTACAGCATTTAATTGGTTATGGCGCTGAAATGCTGAAAACATTGGAATTTTCAACATTTTATACAAGTATTATAAAAAGTGTCGCTCAAATATCAGGAGACGTAAAACAAAACATTGAAAGTATTTTGTTAAATCTGAATATCAAATCAGAAAACGTTGAGTGCATGATTGAAATGCTAAAATATTGCGAGGATATAATAAGATGCGATATTGAACTTGAACAATATTTACAAGTACAGACGCAATAATTAAATATGTGGATGGCTTATGCAGAGGCTTCCAGGCCAACGGCCACGGACTTACGTACATCACTAATCAGAGCTGAAAGTGAGTTTAGCGACTTAGTGTTCTATTACGAACACGAAAGTGTGTATAACTTTTGGAGCTACTGTAGCAGTGGACTAGAAGAACTTGCAAAATCGGCCAAATTGTATGAACGTGCTGCATCCCTTTGTCGCGAATTTCTAGACGGTGAAATTTCTGTAACGAACTTGATTGCACAACTGGACCGTATGAAGTTGGACACGGAAGAAATTAAGAAATTTAAGACTTTGGAAGATCGTAATGATGGTGGTAAAATTTGATATGACTAGAAACAAAGTGTATAATATGGTTGCATGGAGATATGCCTATGAAGCTGCTAGAAAAGGAACGTGGCAAATTGCAGCGTTAGATCGTAGCAGATTTAAAAGAAGAATTGTAGAAACGGCTACGGTCCTGGAGGAGGTTTTGAATGTGAATCATAGGACTCTCATATATATTGAACGTTTTTTATAACTTTATTAACAGTATTAACTGTGTTAACTTAACTATTACTAGCTTTTAGATAATAATGTACTATAAATGTATTAATCTTCTAGTATGTGCGTATTGGAAATAAATAAATCTCTTAACTAATTTTATTTGAAATTTATTAAATGAAACTATTTCGTAAATAAAAAGATTTATTGAAAAACTATTGCATTACATAGTGTTGGTATAAATGATAAACGTTGGATAAAGCACAGTAACAAAGCGTTTTCAAATGATACATGCAGGCTGGTTTAGATGCGGTTAAAGCGGGGTGTTCTTCAATTTCAATGATGTTTTTGCAGGTATATGCTCTTAAAAATTTAGCCTTCTCATTCCCTTTTATATAAATGACATCAGCATCTCGAACAAGTCGCTGAAAGATTTTTGGAAAAAGGAAGACTGGTGTATGTCCATCATCCCAATTAATACAATGGTGGTTATTCATCAACCAAGTAGCTTGCTGCTGAAACTGGTGGGGTAGTGTTGAGAAGGAAAATGGGGATTTAAAGATGTGATGTGAAACAGTCTTTCCATCATACGCAGCTAATTCTTTTGGAGTAAATTCTTTGTCAGACGTCTTCAAACCTTGAACATCCACTATAACAAACATATTGATGCTTCAGTACTAGAAGCGACACTGCTTCTTCGAAGGTGTCCGACCAACTGGAGTACTAATCATTTAAAGTTGTTTAACCGCTTTCGTCAAAGCATTATACGAAAAAACGCGATCATGCAACACCAAGCAATACGCTGTTGTATCGTCGGCTACGTTGGTGGCTGTTTCAATTTCTAATCTAAACACCACTGCATTCGCCTGAATGTAGTCTTTTTGATTTGAGCAATCTACAACAATAAGAGGAGCTACTTTCTTGAAGTCCGGTAGAGATAGCATAGGCTCATCGTGTTTCTTGTAATATGTTGATTGGAAGTGGGAATACATGTCGTATAGGGTTGCATAATGATTATTAGCGATATCGATATTCAAATTATCATATGGATATCTTTCGGTGTTCAAGTATACTCTAATATTTTTGATATTGCAATGATCGAATGAACTCGAAACTTTATTTAATTGTCCAGATCGAGCCGTTTGGAAACCAAGTATAACTTGTCGAGGTGTTTGCAATTTTGTGCTGGTTGCGATAGCATGAGAATGGAGAGTATTGGTATGCACACCAGAGATTACATGAAGTTGCCAACTGCGAAACGCAACTTGTGTGTCGATGTTCTTATCAATGTATTTGGTTAAAGCCAGTTCCTGCGCAAGGCCTGCTGTAATATGGGGAACTTTCCAATAAATTTTGTCAATCTGAACTTTGATTGCATCAGTCGCCACGGCGTTGGCAAGATAAACAGCATCGTCATCAGTATTACTTCGGATTAATACCAATTCTTGTCGGATATTCAATACAACCTTATTATAATCTTCAGCGAACCCCAACAAGGTTCTGAGAGGGATGCAGACATTAAAATTACCGGAGGCATCCGTTATAGAACTTGAGCTATCAGGCAACCATCCGGCGTTTAGAAGTTTTTTAACATCTTCGGATGTATTGGAAACATAACCTTTCATAGTAGTTGTTATACCAGGCTTAGTTACAGAATCAATAACAACACCGTTCATTTCATATCGAATTTCGCTAAATAAGTGTGCGATACCATTATTTACAAATTTCGCGGTTGTAGGACCTCCCGCTGCTTTAAGTAGTTTTCCTTCTATGTACAAGTGGCTTAATCCGGGTAGAGTAGACATATCTTCTTGTATAGGTATTCGAATTTCATCATTATTGTTAAAACTGGTTGTGTACGGCTGATGGGTGTGGATTTGATTACTAACAATGGAATTGTCGACAAAGACCTTTTCACCAATATTCAAAATACTCATTGTAGCAACTGATAACCCAACGACTTGAGGAATGCTTTATTCTTGTTTGTTAACAGGTCGGAAGTCGATCTCTTACTGACCTTGGAGCGCTTGGAAGGGGGCTTGTTATATCCTTTTTGAACCGGCTGCAAAGGATTGCAACCGTAACCGTGCGAATGGAATATGAAACCCATTACACCTTCTTCAAATGTAAACCTACAGTTATGGTTTCTGAATTGAAACTGACCGGTCGATCGTCCTGATCAAGTATTTTTAGAGACTCGACGATTTTGTAGCCAACCGGGACAGTAGGAAAGAATTGATGAATTGTATGGCTTGGTTTTCCATTGTTATAAGACCCCACAGAAATATTACAATGTATTAATATGGTATTAACTTGCATTATTTTGGTTATGTGTTCAGATTCAACCACTTTATTTTTTGAATATATTTTTTTGTCGAATCCTAGTATATCCCTTATAGAGTTGTCATATTCGAAGTCTATTTCATGAGAGGCCTTAATCTGGGTTTTCATAGTGCTTGCATGTCCTCGCAGGTCCACGTATTCCCTGTCGCCAACATTACGATTTAATTGCGACTGTATGTATTGGTTGATGCCATTAAGTTCATAAGCACCTTTCGGAAATACAATATCTGGTCTACCGACGAGTCTAAATACATTTTTTGGCTCCACAATATTAGGAATGCTATTGTACGATTCAAAACTTAGTAATCCCAGAACATATTCTTGTTCAGATTCCAAAAAAATTGGAGGATCAAAATCGACGCTTAACACCGACGTATTTCCGGAAAGTGTGAAAATGGTAGACATTGCGATGCGTTGTATGCAAGAAACAACAGTACACTGACGTTGTAAAAATCATCTTGCACAGCTATATAAAAATTGCAAGCATAAATGTCCGCAATTGTATGAATTTAACTTTTAATATCGTTCAAAGTTGTATGTAATCTTATTCCTGCTACCGTCGCTGCGGAAATATTTTATTAATTCCGGTGGTGGTTTTAAATTCCCTATACTATCAAAGTATTCCACGTTGAAACTTCGCTTCACGTAGGCGGTCCAATGCGTACCAGCACCTATTTTATCGTCTAGGTTAACTACGCCCGATTCGTTTTCATAAATCGTCTGAGGTAAATCGTCACGCATGTAAACCCCTCGAAAATTGGGAATCCGTAATATCTTAGCATATTTCTCCAAATCCACGTTGGTAAGCGCTCGGCGCGGTAGCTTGACATTTAGTTTTTTGGCTGGTACGGATTTAAATACAGTCCAAATCCTTTTTTATACGGACCCAAATGCAAACCCTTTCCCACCGTTACAGCTTCCATCGCTCTGTTGTGACGCTCCTTTTCTTTCAAATCCTTTGCAGCGGCTTTGGCGTCACCGACTGCTTTCGCCACTGCTGCAGCACCGCCTCCCAAGGATCCAAGAGCGCTTAAAGCGGCAAATATGGGGATAAGCGGTAAAATACCACCCGTCTTAGGAATTTTCAAAATTCTACTTCTGGGCTGGGCGATTTTTTTGTTTTTAATACCGCTTAAAGCTGTATTTACAACATTCATTAAATTACCGGTGTTACGACCTTTAATTAGTTTGCGAGCCCGATTAACAGCACCCGCAAAGCTTAACACTTTTCGCGAACGTCTCTTCTTACGCAAAGAACCCATCCCCAGCTTCGTTTTACCCTTCATAATGCCTGCAATAGCTAGCGCAGCTGCTTTTTCTCCAATTCCAGCGTCTTTTGAACGAACGCGACCCCAAGCCTTTTCAGCAAGCGTTCTATCAGCCTCGTGTCGGGTCTGAAGATCTTGATGTTGAGAATATACAATGTCGTGCTCCTTACAGGCTTCGTCCAACGAATTAATACCTCGATCTCCTCGAGCAAGTCTTTTTTTTAAGCGAGTTCCAGGACCGCAATAGTTATACCCGGGAATGTGTAATTCTACAGGCAATTTGTTTATAAGAGTGTTCACTAGTCCAGAACCTTTCTTGTCAACAGCTCGACGTCGAATACCGACGCTACGTTCGTAAACCAACATTTTAAGCAACTGCGACAGATATTCGAGCGTACCGTATTATATATATATATAATTTAAATCACATTCGCCAATACTTTAGTGTTTTGGTTACGCACATTTAAGAAAGGTGTCGAGAATGAAAAAAATTAAAATTGAAAAGCAAAATCACTCTTTGCCAATCGTAAATCATGATCAAACTTCATTGACGGCGAACTATCAGAAACATGGTATTTTACTAGGAGGTGGGTGTAAGCGTGGACTTATCGTTGGTAGATCTAACTGTGGGAAAACGAACGTAATGATTAGTTTACTAGAACATTCCAACGGGTTGAGATTTGAAAATGTTTATTTATATTCGAAATCATTGAATCAACCGAAATATAATTATTTAAGGAAACTACTGCAACCAATACGGGAAATCGGTTTTTATGAATACGACGACGGCTTAGAGATATTGAAACCTCAGGAAGCCAAACCCAATTCTGTAATTATTTTCGACGATGTGGCATGCGAAAACCAAAGTGTAATTAGAGATTACTTTTGTTTTGGACGGCATGCAAACATAGATTGCTTCTACTTATGCCAAACCTATTCCTCTATTCCAAAACAACTTATTAGAGACAACGCCAATCTTATTATAGTATTTCAACAAGATAAGACCAACCTAAAACACATACACGATGATCACGTTAACGTTGACATGCGCTTTGAAGATTTTAAGGACTTATGTTCACATTGTTGGAACGATCCATACGGATTTCTAGTCATCGATAAGGATTCGGATGTAAACGGGGGTCGGTACAGGAAAGGATTCGATTCTTTTTTCCACATATACAATTGAAGCGAAACTATACGGCTTAGTTGTCGTTAAGCAACTGTCAGAGGAAGATGGATAAACGGTTGGTTAGCGAACTAATTAAAAGTAGGCAAAATTTAAAAAGAAAATTGCAAAGTTTAAAATCAGACATGACCCGATCGCAGTCTACACTCTCGGAACAATTTAAGTCAATTTCCCAACCGCTTAAGGAATTACTAGCAACTATTAAAACTGAAGGTTTACAAACCAGAGATTTACATGTTAAAGTAGAGCCCACAGAATTAAAGATACCTCCTAAAAAGGAGATGCCTACTCGCACGCGCCCACAGCCTGTACCATCGAAGCCCCACTTTCTGAAAGCTGATGTAATTGCCGAAGCTTCACCGGAAGAGGAACTCTTGGAGTCTGAGGTCCTGAACGTGGAAAGTGATAATGAAGAATTTTTGGAACATAGTGTTCGAGAAGCTCAACAAACGATTGAAAACATGTTACATCCAGATGTCCTCGATAAATACTTGGAACACTTTCAAGGTTTAGCTAGACAATACATCGAAGACTTGATACGGGACACGGAGGGAAAATTCGATGTTCAGTATGGTGTTCGATTCGATATTGAAGAGATAAATTTCATATAGGAAATAAAATTCTTGACTTCGACGGGGAAGACATGTTTATAATGGACGGCGGTCGTAAGGTTACATATAAAGGAACTCCTGGGTTCTACGAATTGATGTTTAAAAAGGCTCCTATAGGCTATACTACAAAGGATCATGATCAGTATAAAGACATCGTTAATCGGTCTGCTGCCAACCGTAAAAATTACAACGACAGCGAGCAAATAAGTGGTAATACCGGTCCAAAGTATCGAAATATTATTCGCAGTATAAGTACCCCCAAATCAACTCGGTTAGGTAAAGGAGTTCTAAACGTAAATAGCAGAAAGGTTGAATTTGTACCTTGGAAAAATCCGAATACTCTTGTAGAGAGAATGCAGATCTTGATAGCCTCGCAGGCTGCAGGACATACAGGACATAACAACGAAATTGTTAGCATCGTGAACGCTTTAAGGCGCGCAAAAGTTATTAAATAAGGTCAATAAATAGGCAAATGTTCAATAGCCATACCATACCCGCGTTAGCTCAGTTCGCGTTAACATGCCGATAGATAAGTTTGGAAGGCATATGCATCAACATCATCCTACCGATGTAAATCCGAAAATATATCTGGTGGAAGATGGTGAGGCTCTTAAACAGGAGATATCTGCAGAGACTGCAACTAAGATAGGGGATATGAAATCGGCTCTAAAGTATGATACCATCTTTTATGTAGTGGCTGTTAAAACTGATAGCAAAGGTCGGTTCGTAATTATTAACGGTAGTAGTAACGGCGAATATGAATACAGACTACCATCTGCACAAATAATATCAGTTGCTTGCACCCCATCTCTCGCGAAAATATACCTAAATGGTGTGTTGTTGGCGCCTGAGACGCTCGGTACACTAAATCCAGGCGATAAAATATCGGCTACATACCAACCCAATAAGAATACCTTGTTGAGTTTAGAATTTCTCATGAGAGTTCCGATACGGGATTATTAATAACGAGTTTTGTAGTAGAAGCTTCTAATTAAAGATGAACGTTAAGGAAGACGTTGTAGCGGAACTGCACAAACCGGCTAGAAAAAATTTCAAACGGAGACGTGTGATCATCAAGGGTCTAAACGATTTGTTTCAAGCCGATTTGGTTGAAATGATACCATACCAAAAAGTCAACAGAGGATTCAGATACATTTTAGTTGTTATCAATGCATTTTCCAAATATGTTTGGGCATACCCCGTCAAACGAAAGACCGGTCTAGCCGTTGCTACCGCGATGAAGAAAGCGCTTTCAACTACAAGTTCTAAACCGAAAAATCTACAAACAGATATGGGTAAAGAATTCTACAACAAAGAATTCCAAACCCTGATGAAGCAATTCAACATTAACCATTATAGTAGTTATTCAAATTTAAAAAGCAGTATCGTCGAACGCTGCAACCGCACTTTAAAAAATATGATGTGGAAGCAGTTCAGCTTGCAAGGAACGTATAAGTGGTTGGATCTTTTACCAAAAATTGTAAAACGATATAATTCCACAAAACACTCAACCATCGGAATGAAACCGGAAGATGTTAATGCAAGTAATGCCGATGAAATTTTGAAAAGGGTCTACAGTCATATGAAAACGGTTGACCCGAAGAACATCAACTTTTCTGTGGGAGACCGCGTTAGAGTTAGTAAACACAGGGCCGCATTTGCCAAAGGATACACACCAAATTGGAGCAACGAAATTTTTAAAATCGTAAAAGTTCGACTTACAAACCCTGCAAGCTACATTTTGGAAGATGGCGAGGGCGAGGAAGTAAAAGGAGCTTTTTATGGGTTGGAACTGCAGAAAACAAAACATCCCGATATTTATTTGGTAGAAAAAGTTGTTAGGAAAAGAGGAAATCAGCTTCTGGTCAAGTGGTTAGGTTTCGATAATAGACACAATTCGTGGATATCAAAAAATGCTATTGTATAAAATGTACAAGTTTTATTCATGAATAAAATTTATATCACAATTGTAACTAAAATATATAAATAAAATACTTTTTCAACAATTATTGTTTATTTATATTCTTATCATTATAGCGTATGGTTTGCTTTCTCTAAGCAACTCCCACAAATCATATAAATATTTACAGGTCAAATAAGCACATATTATGTACACACTATCTATACTTATAAATACACGTAAACTAAAAATCATATTAACAACTATTGTACAAGAAAGTTTCGGGATCGTATACCGTAGGACTTTTGCTGCAAAGTAATAACCAGTACCGCTACGACTGATGAAAAAATGGTTAATTTTGATCCCGATCGGAAGCCTCCAATAAATCAATCAAAACATTTAATCTGTCATCAACGTCTAGACCTGGTGTCGGAATAGCCAAGTGACCCCACGCCAGAGTTTTCGTGGTATTGGGAATAAGGTAACGTTTATCATCAAACGCTGACAACCCAACCTTATTTATCAGCTCGGTGTACATAGTGTGTTTACGGGATCTAAATACAAAAAACTTGCAAAATACCTCACTCCGCCTGTTCTCAGCCACTTCTTGAAACAGGTCAGCGGTGAGATACTTTGCAACTGCACTCTTGGGAACACCCTTTGTCTTCCGATCGGCACCACATTCGAGGTTCACACAGTATGATTTTGCACCTGCACCATAAAAACTCTGTATAGGGAAACCGCCATATTCGTCTTTCATCTTACCGACGACAGACACATTCTTGGGCATTCCATGGAGAGCGTTCTTAAATTTAGAAGTGTCAAATTTGTCGAGATGCTGTTTCATGTCGTCATAAAAATTGTCTGTATAAATTTCAAGTACCAAGGAGTCAGTATCGGTGTACAGCAAGGAAACGTTATTGCCATAGGTATTTTTCAGAAAACTGTAATAAAAATCGTACATAACGGTTTTTGAAATGTCTAAAACACAAAAACCTGCATAGCTAGGTTTGTCGTAGTAAACCGAAGTTCTGTTCAACTCAACAGCAACTAAATTTTCACAAAACACGGTTTTATCTTTAAAATTTGGTCTAGCAATTAAACTTTCGGCACCAATTCTGTTACCAATCTTCTCCCAATGACTGACTAGCCTGACATTAACCCTCTTATCCACGTTCTCGATCGTCTTACCGAACACGCTGTTGTTAAGCCCCTTAAAAAAATCTTTCTGAAATTCGTTCGTCGACCGGTTTCTTAATTTAGTATTTAAATCAATATAGGAACGCAACCAAGGGGTCTGTACAAATTTGAGTACTCTATGAACTTTGTCCAAAATCAAACCGGCTTCTAAACACTGTTTTAAATTTCTGTAGTGGATTACATACTTAAATTTGTGTTGTAAATTTGGAATTAACCTTTTCTGAAAAAGTGCAGCATATCCATGTCAGTCAACAGTTCTAACTCTATGCCCGTGTATTTCAACATGGCATCCCAGCTTAGTCCAGGCGAGGTGTAATAATGGGCCGGATCTAAACTGTAATGTCTCAAACATAGAGCTCGAAAATTTTCAAACACGTCTGCCAAAATTAACACGTTCGATTTTAGATAAACGTCAGAGTAGTCTCCCAAAGTTTTACAGTCGAAAGTCGTCCACACTTCCACAGCGCGATCGTAATCAGCTGCACTAATGCCCGTACCATGTAACGAATCGAAAAATTGATCGATAGTGGGTAGTGCGGTTTGATCTAATTTTGAAAAAGAGTCGATATGTGAGTAGGGGAACACACCTTTCTGCCTCATAAGGTCGAATTTGATGCCATCACCGAATTCCCTTTTAATCTCGATACACTGATCGGAAGATAGATTCTTACCCAACTGCGATAGCGAACAATTCATAAATCGGTAGCTGTCTAGGAATCTCATACTCAAATAAATTTTCTTTACATGATCATTATCCCGAATTTCATCAACTAATAGACGTTTGCCAAACGATACATACTTTTCTTTATTCATCGGAATAACGTCAATTTCTTCATTATTTAAAGCAAGCTGCTTAACGAAAAGGTGTGAATCGTAATTTAAATTATGAAAAAAGATCGGTACGAACGTTGGAACATTGAAATTTAGATTACAAATCGAATGTGCAGCTCCCCGGTAGTCTCCAGTAAGGTGACAGTGGTCCTTAACTTTGTCCTCAAGTCGATCGAAAGCTAAGTCGCAAATATGACATGTAACGGCATCTTCGTAATTTTGAATTTCGGAGGGATTTAAAATTTTCATCGGTATCACACGCTTTAAATGGTCGTCGTAAATCAAGTGCACATCCCTTTCCAGACGCTCCATGAATTCTGCTACGGCATTTCTACCGCGATAAATTTCGAATTAGGACAAATTATCATCGTATGAACATTTAACAAAGTATGCGAAAGAATGAGGCTGGTGTACACAAGCGGTGACCGTGAATCCCTTTCCAGGATGCGGTTCTACGGTATCCACGGGTTTCAAAACGGTTTCAAAATCTGCATAAACGACAAAGGGAACTGTCATTTGTTTTTGATAATTTTGAAATTTCAGAACGTTCTGGGGAACCTGATTCCCCAGTTTGGCAGTAATTAGGTCGGTCGACGGTAATTTCGTGTAAACGTGATTACAGTCAAAAGTCTGATGTTTAACCAACTGGGCTTCGGTACGGAAATAATGGAGACAACCGTCGCAAAAATGTTTAGCGCCATCCCTAGCAGTTATCTGCTGGGATACCAATCTCGACAAATCTTTTATCCAACAGTAATGACTATTACCCACCGAGTCAGTAGCAAGCAATAAATTTACATGACAGCGTCTTTTTCTGTCGGTGTAATACAAAGGTCCCACAGTTTCGTACTTCATACCATTCTTTGTAAGAACCGCTTCAAGACCGTAAACATTAATCGAAATTTGGGGATTATATCTTTCAAATTTGGAAATATCGGATAATCTGACCGGAAATTCGATGTCGTTGAAGACTAGGAACTCCCGGCAGTCGGGATAAGAACTGACTCGATTGGGTCGACCGGTAGGCTCACAAATAGCCGCGGTGACAGCCCAGCCGAAGCAGAACTCATGCAAGCTTTCTACCAGATTCCGTTACACCCGGACTCTTGCGAGAAGACTGCCTTTATCGTTCCGCGTCGAGGATTATTCGAGTACACAGTAATGCCGTTCGGTATCACTAATGCACCAGCCACTCAGCAGCGGCTGATGGACAATATTTTTGGCCCTTTAATCGGTGAAAAGTTATTTGTTTACCTTGATGACGTCGTGTTAATTTCGAAAACGTTTAATGAACATGTTCAAATGTTAAAGGAAATTCATCATCGATTGAAAGACGCGAATTTAACAGTTAATCTCAACAAGTGTGAATTTTGTAAACCAAGTTTAACTTATTTAGGTTACGTGATCGATAAAAATGGACTACATACAGATGCAAAAAAAGTTGAAGCTATTTCGCAGTACAAAAAACCGACAACTGTGACCGAGGTTAAGCGATTCTTAGGAATGTGTTCGTGGTATAGACGTTTTGTACCCGACTTTTCTACGTTAGTAGCTCCCCTATCGAACTTAATTAAAGGAAAAGTTAAAAAACAGTTAGTCACGTGGAATGCTGAAGCTGAGAAGGCGTTTTTAAATATCAAGTCGTGTTTAATTACAACTCCTATTTTATCGAGTCCCGATTTTACTAAAACTTTTAATGTTCAATGTGATGCTTCTAACTACGGGTTGGGTGCTATTCTTACGCAAGGAGAAGGAGAACATGTCATAGCTTATGCTTCGCGAACCCTGACTAAATGCGAACGTAACTACTCTACAACCGAAAGAGAATGTCTTGCTGTTATATTCGGCATCGAAAAGTTTAGAGGGTATATAGAAGGTACTCAATTTCTAGTTTTCACTGACCACCATTCGTTGATTTGGTTGAACAACATTAAAGATCCTATTGGTAGATTAGCCAAATGGAGTGTCAAGCTCTCCCAGTATTCATTCACAATTGTACATCGTAAGGGCAAGTTTAATGTTGTCCCAGATGCTCTCTCTAGGACTCCGCTAGAGATTTCGTCACTGGAATTACTTGATACTGATTTAGATGATTGGTATCGAAAGATGCTCATCAACGTTACCGAACGACCTGATTCTTATCCTGATTGGAGAGCGGAAGACCATCACTTATATAAATTTGTTCCAAACAAACACCGCATAATTTCAAATCTAGTTGAATGGAAACTTGTTATACCTACTATTAGAAGACAGGAAGTATTACGAGAGTGTCATGATGAATCAATTTCTGCGCACCTTGGTATCCATAAAACGTTATGTAAAGTTTCAGAATTATATTACTGGCCGAAGATGAAGAGAGATGTTACACGTTACGTGCAACGTTGTGAAGTGTGTTTAGCCAGTAAATCTCCGAATCTTGTTCGACCTGGTTTTATGGGCAAGGAGAAGAAGGTACATTTTCCGTTTCAATGTTTATCGATTGATTTAATGGGTCCTTTTCCCAGATCAACTTCCGGGAATGCTTATTTATTAGTAGTGTCCGATTGGATTACTAAGTTTACGATGGTCCGTCCTTTACGAAAAGCAACCTCGAGGTCAATAGTTACTTTTCTGGAGAACGATGTGTTCTTAATGTTCGGTGTACCACAGATCTGCATGGTGGATAATGGCCCTCAATTTATTAGTTCCGAATTCAAGAAATTGATGAACACTTACAAAGTACAACAGGTGTGGTACAATGCTGCTTATCACCCTCAAGTTAACTTCGTTGAACGAGTCAATAGAGTGATCGGTACCGCAATACGTTCTTATGTTAAAGACAACCACCGTACTTGGGACGTGGAGATCTACAAAATAGCTCACGCTATTAGAAATGCTGTGCATGATGTTACAGGTTACACTCCATCGTTTCTGAACTTTGGAAGAACAGTTCCGAACTCTGGAAGTTATTACGGAAAACTTAAAGATTTACAAGAAGAAGACTTATCATTGGATAATCGGGAAAATTTGGTGAAAGATGTTAACCAACTTTCAGCGATTCATCGCGATGTAATTGCTAGGCTACATCAAGCATACCAGAAGAATGCTAAGCAATACAATCTACGCAAACGTCCTTTGAAATTCCATAAAGGAGATGTAATATGGAAGAAAAATTATACCTTGTCCGACGCTAGCAAATTTTACAGCCATAAGTTAGCTCCGAAATTTGTTAAATGTAAAGTTAAAGAAGTTACAGGTCCACTGACTTATAGACTACTGTCTGAAGCCGGGAAGGATATTGGGGTTTGGCATATTAAAGATTTAATACCTTACAGCGTTAATAATTAAATCCATTTTAGTTAAGATAGTTTATTAATGTAGGTTAGTTCGCAAAGTTAGAGTTGTTATGGTAACCTTAATTACATTCAGGATTAATTTAGGCGTATGTTCTAGGATATGTTTCTAGTAGTGTTAGAAGATGGTTTATGTAGGTACCCTTAGGCCATGCTTCTACGAGGACTAAGCAGAAGTCATTGTTTTGATAGAATACAGAGTTGTAGTTCTTTTTAGTGCATCGTAAAGTTATGATGATATCTAATCTTTTATTAATGCCGATTTATTAGGACTAGCAATCCTTTGGTTACTTTTTTTCTCACTTTAGTGGATTTGTGAACGTGTAAGTTCAGTTTAGAAAGACTTTTCTTCGGAGAAAATTGGATTCGATTGAGTCATACCTTCGCTCCGTTGTCATCCTGATTACTTACGATATACTCTACCTTTTAGTTAAGTTTAGTTTAGACATAGGTTTAGATTAGATTTTAGGGATTTTTTTATTACGAGTGGGATTATTTCTTCTATATCATTCTAGTAACTGTGTTAGTTGAAATACAGTGATTTCAAATGTTCGGAGGGGGCAGTGTAACATTCCGTTTTGCAATTAGGAATGTATAAAATAATAGATATATTGGTTACTTTCTTCATATAGAATTTATTTATTGATAATTTGAATCCCCGAAGGATGCGCAGTATTTAGTTCGTTCTTTCGTGTAGGATCAAGATACTTTCTGCTTGGTCGTCAATGTGAATACATAGATTTTGTAAATTCTTTGTAATAAAATTTTTTAATTGGGTTTAAAGAAGCGGTTAGAATAAGTGATTTGCGTAAGTGTTTAATTGATTTATAATTTTATGTTTCTACAAGAATTCTTGTGATTTCAGTTCTTTCTTGCGAGTATTTGAATTGAATAATTATTCATTGGTTTGAATGGCCTCGTAAATTTTCCATCGACCATCCATTTGGGTTTTGTACATCAGATTTAACCTTGTCGTTGATTATTTCCAATTGAATTAAATAATATTGGACTAATATTGGAATAATATTGGAAAATATTTGAAGCTGCTGTTTCGATCTACGTAATCGGGTGAAGTAGAAAAAAACTACCAATTTTTTTATTATTTAAAACATTTATTATCAAGTTCCTTTTGGATCTTCAAGTTTTTCTTTAATTTGTCAAAGTAATAACTAATTCTGTTTATCAATTTTTTATTTTTAAATCATATCGATGATATGTTCGATTAATTTTCAAGCCTTGATTTATTGAGCAGTTCATGTTTTAAATAATTACAATTAATTAACAATATTGTTGAATTTTGATTTTTATTTATAAGCAAGGTTAAGCTGAGATT
The DNA here is from genome assembly GCA_963082805.1 of Hemicrepidius hirtus. Classification (NCBI taxonomy): domain Eukaryota; kingdom Metazoa; phylum Arthropoda; class Insecta; order Coleoptera; family Elateridae; genus Hemicrepidius; species Hemicrepidius hirtus. Next base: position 14,985,337 of record OY720161.1, read on the forward strand.
ATGTTTTTCTGAGCTACCTTTTGTTTTTTCTTAAGGTTGGAATATTACTTCTAACTTGATTTAATGTACAAGGTACTTGCTTATAAATCTATGTATAATAATTATTTTTTCGTATACTACCTAGTGTAATGGTATTGATCAATTCCAAGAAGGTTTACGATTTTTTTATTGTCTCGCTAACTAAACTGTAAGTGAATTGCTCTGGTTTATATATAATAAATCTTATAGGCGCAATGAATGTTTATCTTGCCTAATAATATAACTTACTATAAAGTGAAACCAAATAGCACTTGATTTCGTCTAGGGTGGACGTCACGAGGCAGCGCTTGAATATATTGCCCTGAGTAGTCTAGCCGTGGTGATCATCTGGTATAATCCTCTTTAATTGTCTATTTCTTGTTTATAAATTTTATGTCGTTTTACGCGACATTGGCGCCCAAGGAAGGAATAATTATTAAAAAGGATTTATATATATATTTTGTCAAAATTGGGTCATAATCTCCAGTCCCCGACGACGCCGATGCCACAGATGATTTTGGGGAATCGGACGATGAACCTTTGATTCGTTTAGTTCCTGACGACATACAGAACAAAATGGGTTCCTTCGAATACTTTTGAAGTCCTACAATATCTACAGATGATAGTGCTCCATCAACGAATAATGACGATATTGTTGCCCTTGAGCCTTTCGGGAAAGTCTTTAGAAACTACCCCTCATGAAATAAGTAAGTTCTTTGCCTGTTCAATACTTATTGGAATTTATGGGTTGCCCCGGATCAGGATGTACTGGGGTTGGGAGACAAAAGTACCTATTGTGGCTAAGAACATGTCAAGGAATCGATATTTCCAATTGCGGGCATGCCTGAAAGTTGTCGATGACAATGCTGTCTCTAAAGAAGCCGAGAGATAGATCGTTTTTGGAAGGTCAGACTTATGTTGGACAAAATTCAGAAGGGCTGTCACGCAAACGAAAGAACTATGGACGTGTCAATTGATGAACAGATGATACCGTTTCATGGTCAAGTTAAAATGAGGCAGTATGTAAAGAATAAGCCCAATCCCCTAGGCATACAATTTTTTGTAATGGCTAGTCCTTCAGGTATTCCATTAGATTTTCAACTATAAAAATGACAAGGATCATAAATATTTTGACAGGTACATTGTTGGGTCCGAAGAGGATATAGTACCTATACAGGGTTTCCATTTAAAATACGAGTTCTTTGGAAAGGCAAAATATTACAGTTTCTAATACCATTCGCGATTACAGATACCACCGACGACAGTGATTGGATAAAGTAGGTGTAGATGCACTTTCCGTTTTCGACAGAGCCAGAAGAACCAACAACGACAATGAATCCTTCCACTCGACCCTCCAACGATTGTTGCGCGTAAAAGGCCCAAATGTGTGGGAGTTTACTGGTAATTTTATTACTTACTTTTTAATAAATAATTTTATTGAATAAAAAAATTACTGAGCTATCATTATCAATCCCAGTGTCATCCAGTTTTGGTGTTATGAAATACAGCTAATTCGAAAAATGCACCTTATTTAATAATAATAATAATAGAGTTTCCAAAAAAAGAAAGAATAAAAAAATTAAAGCAAAAGAAAAATTTCTAATTACACATGCATAAAGGTTTAGTTTAGTTGCTTTCAAGAAGCTCTTCCACGTACCCTTTTCTATTATTATTTATTATTGTTATTTCTAGTCTGATAAAATTAAATAACTACTTTTACATTAATTTTATAGATGGTATACGGGACATAGCCTCTGCGGCTGCCAGAGAATTATTTTCGTCGATGAAGGACTGCAAATTCGATGTATACGAAAACGGAAATACCGGCAAGCGACCGACGAATTAAACAGGCTACTGAGCTGATTTCAAAATTGAAAGACCTCGGAAAATTTCTGAATGCAGTAGCCTACTCCGCCGAACAAGTATTTCAAGCTGGCGTAGTGGGGGAAGAGGAAGAAGAACAGGATATTGATGAGGAGTTCTTTTTGGCACCTCTTGCAGGCGAAATTCCTCCTGACAGGTATGTTACTTTGTTGGTTGCTCATGAACCACTATTTTAATATATCATCACTCAGGTAAAATTGGTATTAAATCATTTCAATTGTGTCAATAGTTTATAATAAATATAAATAATAATATTAAATTTCAACTGGATAAATTGCTAATAATAATAATTGATAATATTGTATATTGCTTTTGATAATGACATGTTGCATGTAGTAGTTGCATACCGAAAGAGATATGTATAAAGCCATTAATAAACGCTATTTATCCAGTTGAAATTTAATATTGTTGATTATATTTATTACTAAAATGGATTTCAACAAAGTAGAGCTGAGAACAATGAATAAATCGGTGTTTCAATTTCGAAAAATATGTGTTTATGTCAACGTAATATAAATTCTGACTTATGTTTTATTTTTAGCTTTGTAAACATGGTTGCTTACCCGTGTTGCTTACCTACATAATATAGTAGTAGTACATACTACTTTAAAAGAAAATAGTAATTGTGGAAAATTCTCTGGCTCTCGCATTCTCTGTGTTAACACATGATTATAATTAATTATATGGATATTCACTGAATTTCAGACATTACTACTGAGAACCCGGAGGAAGACGACATTGAAGAAGCAGAGGACGAAACAAATGCGGACGTCACAGAAGATTTTGCTAATTGCATTGTCTGCCGCACCGTACCACCTACTACACTCTTAAGGGGACTTTGGAGAGCTTGGGAATTCTTAAGCAGCCCCTCCAATATAGACTACCCCATATGCATCACCTGGTCTTTAAAGATACAGATAATGACGACTGCTTTTTCTTAACAGATGCTATTGTACAGGTTCGGGAGATTATGCATGGTGAAAGCGTTGTAAGAATACCCCTAAAATATGTCGCAAACAAGAGGATTATTTTTCTTCACTTATTGTGGTTGCATTTTAGAGTTTGTAGATATGTATTGGGTATTATATTCTGGTAACTGATTTTCTCATGATGCGGATGGTAATGATAATAATAGCTGATACCAATACAAATTAATATTTTTTAGAAGAAAATATTCATATACAAATGGAAGCAAAATAATATAAGAATGATCAATTTATTTTCATTTAGTATGGCTATGACAAACAAAATTATCATATACCTAATATAGTAGAATATTAAATTGAAATACAAAATTTTGTATTTAAATTTAATATTCTAGTGTATCTAATACAAATCTGTCAAAGTATGCTTGCTACGGAAGGATATAATGAATGAACCAAAACACATATTCGGCGATCATTCTTCATGTGCCGACTACTTTTGTAAAAAAGGTAAATCAGAAGTAAGAAGCTTACTTATTTATTTGTAATTATTTCTTAATTCACTGCTGTAAATATCTTAATTTTTAATTTAAATCCCTTTTAGGAAAATTTGGTTACTGATTTAGAAGCAAGCGGTGTATTCGACATGCTAAAAAACCTAAACAACCGGCTTGCGCAGAATGCTGCAAGTTTATTGCATGATGTGGACACGAATGCCGCCGAATCGTAAACGGATCAACTTTTCGTTAAAAGGTGCATATGAAATTAGGTGCAAAGCTGTCGCAATTTCATACAACACCAACGGAAATTGCGACACTCCTACTAGATTCCATCTTACAAAATTCAGCGAACGGAGAATGAAAGCGAGAGAAGATCGCAGGAACGGTATTTTTGATTTAATTATTATATGCGTCCTAGAAATACTATACCATATTTTATTGCAGGAAAATCAGCAAAGGACAAAAGTTTCGCGATCACCGACGAGCATTATGGCGTGGAAGCTGGTAATGTTGTTTTAGATATGGAACCCGATTTTTAAGCAACAAAATCTGCGGAATTTCTGCTTTCATTGGTGCAAGCAGACAAAGAAAATATATTCCAGGACACAATGTTGCAATCAAACAGTGGAATTTGGTTAAGTGAGAAAAAAAAAATCACAGCGTCGTCATTTGGAAAGATTTGTAAATTAAGAAAAAGCACGTCCACGGCGAAAACAGCTTCCACGCTATTATATTCATCAGGTTCGGCTTGGAAAGCGAAAAAACCGCGATTTCCTTGTTTCAGGAACAATTAGGAAAAATAGTAGAACGTGGTGGTCTACTGATCGACGATGAATATCCTTATATGGCATGTTCCCCTGATGGATTAGTGGACGGTAATGCCATTATTGAAATAAAGAGTTCGGAAAAAAGCGGAGAATTGTCTCCTGTGGAAGCCGTGCTACAAAAAAAATTGATTACTGTGAAGTAGACAATAATGTGTTGAAGCTGGAACGTAATCATAATTACTATTACCAAATACAGGGCTTGCTTCACAGCACAAAGAGAGGCTTACGTTATTTTTTAATTTACACGAAAGGAGGACTACACATAGAAGAGATTAAGAGGTAATATATTGTTGTGATTTGGACTCAAGACTTGAACGAGTACCTATGCTAAATCTATATAAAGGTTGATAGCTACCTTAAGCTTACGTTTAGTAAATTTGTCAAACATTTTTAATTTCCTTTTTAAAATTTTTCTTTTATGTTCACGATTTGTTTATTTCGGTTTCTAACAGCTCTTATCTCGAGATTTTGGATCGTTGTGTTCATCGTCTTGGTATTAGTGGTAGTTTACTTCCAAATTTCAAAATTTGGGCTATAATACGGTTCCTATGCTTTCATTCGATCAACTAAAACATAAAGTTTAGTATTGTTGGAATAAATCTCTGAGATAATGTAAAAATGGTTTATTGGGTATGATAATTCATTGTTTACATGAATTTAGCTATTTGTGTAAGGCTATTTGTTAATTTTAAGTGTTTCATTTGTATAAATTGATATCGAAGCATCTTACGATATTCGGACAGATGTTGAGATGTTGCAAATATGTGTTGTCCGAGTATTCGTGATACGGGTTGTAGCTATCTCCTTAGTTAAAAACGGCTTCTCTTCATGTTTAAGGCCCAATTGCACCAGTTACACTTAAATAATAAGCGTCACTTAAAAGTTTAATTGCCATGGCTACAATTCTTAGTGACAATTGTATCCATGGCAATTAAACTTTTAAGCGACCCTTATTATTTAAGTGTAACTGGTGCAATTGGGCCTAAATGATTTTTCTTATAAAAATCGTTTAACTAAAATTTGTAAGGTTTTAGGTTATGTTACAAAAATTTATATTTTTTTATTAATTTTGGACTATGGTAAAGTATTTGGTGAGATGCAAAGAACTTAAAGTGTGTAGAGAATGGTGAGGAATCTGAAATTTTATATGATTTGACTGCAAATCTTCCTTTTCGAGCAAAATTAAGAAATTTAACCAAGTTGACGGATGTTTTTAAGTGGGACCTTTTTGGATAGAGAAAATTATGAGGAGTCCAAAAATGTACATGGTTTGGAGAGAAACATAAGGATAAAGGCCAGAAAGGCATTTAAAGTTTATTAAATTACAAAAACAATTGATGTTCAATTTTTTTACCTGAAAAATTTACGTTCCCATGGAGATTTTCTAAGAACGCACCGAGCTTTTATAAGGAGGTGGAGAACAAAAAGAAGATCACTCTGTTAAAATCCCTTGAAAGAGCTTGTCCATCTTATCCGTTCCAAAATTTTGTTAGAAAGTTTGATCAGTTTGGTGTTTGCAAGTGAAGCAGCCATTTTTTTATATAGTGTTACTGGTTCCGTAAAAGTGATCTATTATCGAGCTGGATATTGGAGTCGGCGCAAATCATAAATTAAGACCAGAAGCGCGGGAAGTTTGAAAACCATCATTTATCGTCTTGCATCAGAGTTCAGCGTGATTTTAAGTTAAGTTCCTTATTATATAAATTTAAGATTTTGATTTCGAGCCTAGGGAAGATAGGGTGTTTATTTGTTTGTTTTTAATTTAATTTTTTTTTTGTGTGTCAGTAAATATTATTTAATTTTTCTTTGTGTGTAAATAAATTTCAATTTTGTTTGTGTGTTGCTTAAAATTTTGTTGTCACTTAATTTTTTTGTTTGTCGTATGAAAGTTTTTGTTGTGTTTGTTGAAGAATTTTGTGCTAAATAGTGGACCCACAGATGATACTTGTCGATGCAAGACAAGGTATCGAAAGCCCCGAGATAAGAGTTCTTTTTGTTCTTTGTTTTTTTTTTATCTATTTTATCAGATACAGGTACTCGTACAGGTAAATTTGATTAGATTCACAATATTTTTATTGACGCAGCAACAGGGGTTTAAAGATGTACAACAATATTTATAGCAACTTTCAACTGCTAACAATTTTTTTCTAAGTGAATTGGTTTAAAAATGTTACTTATTTCAGAGACGATACTTTTTGAAAACAGAAAATGGAAAAGAGATTGTGCGAGTTTTTCATGCACTATTTCTTACCAGAACTTGTAGACTCACGAAGATGTCAACAGATGATACGAGAGGTTTATTTGCAATAATCTACGTTTGCCCTTATTTTTATTTTATTTATTACATAATAATATTAAGTATTGCATTAATCGAAGTAACAGGTTATACTATTATTATATTAATTATTAATTTATATTAATTATTATTTTTTAATTATATTTTATTTATTATTTATTTATTTTATTATATTAGTAATTTATTATTATTATATTAAATTAATTTATATTAATTACTATTTTTAATTATATTATTATATTATTAATAAAATATTATTATATTAAATTAATTTGTTATTAATTTTTATCAATTTTCGGCCGTTAGCCTCTGGTACTTCCATAAAAATTTCAATACTATTAATACTGAAATAAGTTGCGAAACACCACTTTCAAAACCAGATGGGATTAACAGATAAAGTAAACGCAAACTATGAAGACCAGTTTCGGATTAAGATACGACCCTTGGTATGCTACTAGTAAACACATTCAGAAGACACTGCGGCCGTCTCTAGCATACAACAATGTGCAGTTCTACAAATTGTACGTACTATTATAAGTTCGTTCCTTCTTCTTTCTTTGTTCAGCACGTATCTAAAGAGAAAGCGCCCGCTACAACGTCTGTGTTTTATAGCCTAGAACAGGCAGGGGTAAAACCAGGGGTTACCAAACAATATACGTACATTTAACCTGCATAAATGGTTCAAATAATACTGGGCTGCAGTTTGATAACAATATTTTTTTTAAATAGGTACTACTACTATATTATGTACGTACTGTAATTGCCTAAATATCCATGATTCATACAAAAGAAATAAGAAACGGCTGCCTAATTTGTGTATGTTTGAATTGTCATTAGGGAATTCCTAAATGAATTACTGTTAACATATTTTGAATAAGGAAGGTAAGAAAAGTTAAAGTTAAAGGTGAATTGTTGGCGTGTGAAGATCTCCTGAATATGTTTAAACAGATTCAACATGAGCCGTTTTGTTTTAGACAGTAAATGTCGTAAGTTAGTTTTGAATGTGCTTCAGTTTATGCAATTAGAAAAAGATAATTTGGGCCCTATTGTTCCGTTTACGAATTACGTCAAACGTACAGCAGATGCTCTACAAATTAGTGAAAAATCCGTTCGTAGAATAATGGATGAACAGAAAGGCGCAAAAGAGATTCCAACTTTTAAGAGAGAAGTGGTAAACCGCAAAACGGACGGACTCCCTGAAGGAGTAAAAGAAGATATTCGGACAATCATCTATGATTTGTATAAACAGCGCACCCACATAACAATAGCTGGTTTAAATAATATCTTAAAAGAAAAAAAGGTATTTGATGGTTGCGATACAAGCCTAAGAAAATTGCTCCACTCAATGGGATTCAGTTATAAAAAAGACGATCCTAGAAGGGGATTGTGAAAATGGACGGATGTGGGCACGGCTGAATTGTTGGTATTCATTGCTTTGACTATGCTGATGTCACGCAATAAGAAACTTGATATCAAGGAATATTGGTCAAGAGATTCGCTGCTCCATTCTACAATATTCGGTAAGAAAATGCCTAGAAACAGGTACTTACCAATCAAGAGATATTTGCATTTCGCCAATAATGAAGACGACCCTCTTAACAATCGCCTATATAAAATAGAAACACTTTTGCAAACAATTCAACAGAGACTTACAACGCAGTTCCATCCATTTCAAAATCTCGTTATTGATGAAAGTATGATCCTTTTCAAAGGACGCCTTAGTTTTAAACAGTATATCAAGACAAAGCGGCATCGTTTCGGGATCAAGTTGTATGTTTTATGTGACTGTGAAACCGGAATTGTACTAGACTATGTAGTTTATATCGGTAAACAAATCAGCATTCAAGTAAAAGAAGTGAAGGAGTGAAGAACACTCCCTTTTCACTGACAATTATTACAGCAGCCCGATACTTTCGACTTATCTATTTGAAAAAAGACCAACACATGTTGCACTGTCCGAGCAAACAGGAGGCATATGCCACCAACCCAAACTCAAGAAGAGGGAAATTGATTGGAAAAGCAGTGACGTTTCAATGATAACTACCATGCACCAGAATACTATGATCACTGTTGACAAACTGGACAGTCACTAACGAACCTATCAAAAAACCCTTATGCGTGGTAAAATATAATGATGGGAGCTGTAGACCGTTCAGATATGATGATAAGTAGCATCGAGTGCATGCGCAAAAGTACTAAATGGTACAAAAAACTATTTTATCATGCTCTGGATATTTGCCTACTAAATGCTCATGCAATGTTTTTAACCAAAATCACTGAAAAGGTCCCTCTTGCAAAGTTTCAATTAAACCTGATTCGTCAAATTTTGGAAAGGTTCGTTTTCTGCTTCTTGTAATTACTTATTTTGAGTGCGAGTGAGAGGACGCCGAGAGAGAACGCTAATTCAGTCCGTGCTGGGTAATAGTGGTATACGTAAAGCACATCCAACGGTACCTATTACTTCGTTGTTTTCTTGCTAATTAATTAGTTGTTAGTGTTTTTGTATGTTTTGAAAACAATTACTGTTTGTGTAATAATGCCAGATAGGTGCTGTGTACCGTTTTGTACAAGTGGTTACAAATCAAATTCAGAAAAGGTATCAATGTTTAAAATTCCCAAAGAAAAATTGGTAGAGTTTCAGAAGAAAATACCGCAGTGTTAAAATAATAGAATCAAGGAGTTACTCTATTTTGCATTTTTGTTATAATATTTTATATAGCTTTTGATAATGGCACATTGATGCCGAAATACGTATAAAGCGAATAAATCTTGTTATTTCCCGTTGAAATCGATATTTTATTTAATATTTATTATTTATATAAAAGACTGTGTTTGTGAAAAACATTTTAATGAAAATGACATTATTAGAATCATATACTGTAAGTAAAGTAGTAGTCATTTAAATATTAACAAAGAATTTATGTGATAACAAAATTAAATGTAAAATTTGACTACAGATTCCATTAGCAAAGCCAAGACTTTCAAAAACTGCACTCCCTACTAAATTCCCAGGTTGTCCAAAATACCTTACCCAGTCTTTGCCAACAAAACGGCGCATTTTAGAAAGGACACCGATCACTAATGATTTAAAAAAACAAAAATATTCTGACGGAAATACTACTGTTAATTTGAGTGTTGAGCAAGATGGTATTGACGAAAAGAATAATATTTTTGACAATGGTAGGTATTGTATTGAAGAACAGATCATGTAAAAATCTATTTACTTTTTAAAGTTAATGTTAATTAAATATTTAAGAGCTAGAAGAAAAACTCGCTTTACATTCTTTTGATGAATTGTGGAATGGAGCGATATTAAAATTACCATCAAGATCTTGGACTTTACAATTTATTGAACATCCGGGGAAAAATAATACAATTTGTATTCTGCAGTCGGCCATGACCGAAAATTATACTATACAGGGTGTTTCTTAAATCGCGGACACGGAGCACAGTACTACATTCCCCTCCAGATACAAATTGGAAAAATATAATACAATAATGCCCGTTCTTCTCTAGTTTCAGAGTTATTCTCAGTCAAAGATTGAGATTCAATTCCTTTATGCTTTGGAAAAACGGGTAAATTTTAACCGTTCAGCATTGTTCATCAATCAAATATTAAATATTAATAAATTTGGAATTTTTTATACGTTGTATTCCTTCCTCCGAAGACATTCTTTCTGATAAATAACTGTTGTTAAACTTTTTTTCAATATGTTGCAACAGTGCATTGTAGCTATGAGGTTATTACCTAGGAAACTTGTTCATACTGCCTTATTAAAACACCAAACGTTTAAAACAAAGTCCGTGCAATCATGCGCAATGTTGTCAAATTTAAAATTTTTCAAATGCGAATAACTCGGAAACTAAATACATTAGGACAAAATCGCCTATACTTTTTCAACTCAGCTTTAAGATGAGAATCGCGTAGTGTTCTCCGTGTCCGCCATTTAAGAAACACCCTGTATACTGTAAAAAGAAATTGATTGTCTCCAAAGCGTCATTGAAATTTTATGTTTTGGGATATTTAGTGGAGGAAATAGTTGATACCGAATTACGAAAAATTTCCAGCGTAAAAGATTTGGAAGAATGTTTGGAGAAACTTGATACTTTATCAATTTGCAATGGTGGCCTGAAACTGTCTTATAACAATTCTAAATTTAACAATGCGTGGTATGAATAAGACAATTGCTTCCTTGCATGGAGACATAAACAATGTAGCTTTGTTTTAAACGCCAATTCCAAATTGAACATGTGCTCTTTTTGTTTAAAATCAAAAAAAGCAATTTCGTTATTTATCAAAAAAGGGCAAAATTCGATTACTATTCTGTCACGAAAAGTATATTTAAGGAAGTGAACGAGAAAACAAATGCAAAGTTTAAAACTGAAAAATAAAACAATTATTAATGAAATTAAAGCTGCCAGACAAAAAATTCAAAATATGGAAAAAGAAGACGTATTTAAAAAAATTAAAACATTAAGTAACTTAGGGAGTTCGCAAACAATTTTACTTAAGGAATGTGTTAATGCCTGTTGGTATAGGAAAAAATCTTCTAGGAGATATTTATCAGGATGGTTGCTAATATGTTTATTGATGCATATAAAAAGCCCTGCAGGTTACAGATGTTTAAGAAACAATGACATTTTGCCTTTACCTGCAATATCTACAATAAGGCACTATCTGTCGAGAGTGAATTTAAAGTGTGGGATCGATGCGAATTTTTTTGAAGCATTCAAGTTAAAAATGAACCAAAAGAACATATATCAACGGCATGGTATTCTCATATTTGACGAGATGCAGGTTAGGGAGGATATTAATCTTAATGTAAAAACAATGAAGCTAATGGGAATTCAAGATTTTGGATCTGAAAATGTCTCTACTGCCAAAAAGTCTGATGTAAAAGCAGATCACGCGCTTGTTTTTATGTTTTCATCACTAGCAGACCACTTTAACCAACCACTTGCAGTATATGCAGCTAGGGGTGCAACAAAAGGTATTTGTCTAGCTCAATTAGTTCTAGAAATTATTAAAAAATTGGAAAAATCTGGTGCCATAATACATTTAATTAAAAAGAATTGCGAGTAATTTCAAAATTTGCGATTACTACCAAATATATTGTTATCTATGAACAATAATAAATTTTAGACCCCTGAAGGAATCATTAAATGGCAACACTATGAAACATTATTAGAGTTAGACAAGGATAATGATAATAACTTAAGAATTGTCACAAAACTCAGTGATGCCCATATTAACCCATCAAATCTACTGAAAATGCGTGTCAAGTTAGCAACACAGGTAGTAGGAAATAAGATAGTATTATGTTCGTGTAGGTTCTTATAATACGTTAATTTTTAGATATTCAGTAATTCAGTTACTGATAGATTAAAATATTATCAACGGAAATCTCCATTTTTATTAGACGCTGGAGATGCGATCAAATTCACAAAACAATTTAACGATTTGTTTGATTGTTTAAATAGAAGTTTCCCTGTAGAAGGAATTAGAAAAGACAGCAAAGATTTTGAGGTAGGTCGATTAAATTTTCATTAACTTTTTTAAATTGACATTTTTCAGGTCTTAGAACAAAATTTAGAATGGCTAAATAAATGCGAAAACATGATCGTTGAAGGTATAATTACAGAACATCAGTATCTGACTAGTAGTACTGCAGAAGGTTTGCGAGTGACTATATTGTCAACTGTTGACCTTTGTAAAAACTTATTGTCAAAATATAATTTTCACTATGTACTAACAAATAAAGTGAATCAAGACCCTCTAGAAGTAAGTCAAAATATATTGTGTTTGGAATGGTCTAAATAATTAATAAGTAATAACTTTCAGAAATTTTTTGGCATCGTCCGACAAACAGGAGGTGCAAATGATCATCCTACTCTAACGACTGTTTTGCAATTTTATAGAATGCTCTCTATTTATATATTATTAAAGCTTCCAAAATTTGGTAACTGCACAGTACTGGAAGCAGAAAATAATCCGCCCATTTTAGATTTTGAAGCCTTTAAAACAATTTTTCAGGAAAGCCAAATAAACAGGCAATTTCATTTGGAAAAAATTAAATCGAAAATGGACGAGATATTAGATAATGACGAGCGGTGGGACGACTAATCAACCTGGGAATACATTGGTACAATTCAGGATGGCGCAATTCCAGAGACAATTGATTGCATATTGTATTATCTAACAGGATTTATATGCAAAAAATTGTACAAATCTACGAAATGTTTAGAGTGCCGAAAAGATTTGTACCACACGGTTGAAAGGATTGAAAACATGCCAGCCAGCAAACTAACTGACTTAAAATCAAAGGGTTGGTTAAATCATTCCAATATTTCAATGTTCAACATGTTTATAGAAGTTGAAAAAATCCTAATGTTGCATAATAAGTCGGTAGATGTTTTTGATCAAACCATTGAAGATTTTTTCTCTTCAAATATAAGTATTTCTTTTTTGTTTCCCTGCGAATTGCACAAACAAGATGTCATATCAAAAGCAATTTTTTTTACATTACAATGCGAGTGAAACAATTTTACAAACAAGAATCACAAAAAATTTAAAAAAGCAAGTTCTGAAAAATGAAAACAATCGAAATTGCTCAAAACGTAATGTAAAGGTTTATTGAAGGTGGCATGAATAAGAAATTTTTCTGGCGTTTTATTTCTGAAGAATTATAATTTTTCGTACTATTATTCTATTCAATTACCCTATATCTCTAATTGGGTAGATATTAAATTTAAACTACCCCATAATTACCCTAATGACAGTGAATATTAAAAGTAAGCACAGTACATTATGCCCACAATATAACGTAAGACGGACTGAATTAGCTGTCTCTCTCGCACAGCAACGTCTACTAGTAGCGGGACACTTTGCAAGCTACGGCCACCTCACCAGCCCTATTAAACATCTTGGAGTGGAGAAAGGAAGAGACTATGGATTTTATAGATCTTTACCATAAAAAAGCTATCATTTGAGATCCCCAAGATCCCGATCATTTTAATAAAATTTAAAAAAAAGGATGCGTGGATGCCAATCGCAGACAATTTTAGAAGACCTGTGGATATATGCAAGAAAAAAATGGAAACTCTTCTAGCTGCCCTTAGAAGGGAAAAAATAAAAACGAAGAAATCGGAAGGAACTGGAAAAGGTAAGTGCAAGATTATACATTTTATTAGGTATTTATTGATTATTTTTAATACAATACTTCAAACTTTTTTATTTTCTAGGCGCAAAGTAAGATGTTTCAGAAAGAAATCCTATTACAATTATACAAGAATTTTGGATACCCTAAATTCCTGAACTTTGAGAAAGGATTCAGTCTTAAAAGGTTCCATAAAGTGAGATGAATATTTCAAACAAGGAATTCGCAATTTCCATCTGCAAGTGAGTTTATTAATAACTAAGTTATCAATGTTAACATAAAAATTCGTACAGGCAGTCTATTGTAGTCTACGTTTACCGGCGTTTGTCTAGCAATCCACTATTAAATACATTTTCTTATGCAGATTTGCAGTTAATGACCTGTATTCTGTCTATATTGCATTTATAGATCTTATATGTCTTATTTAGATTTTGTATAATTCGAGTTTATGTGTTATCTTTATATCATTATTTAATTTCTTTTCAATTCACGGCATGCAATTTCATTAAAATAGGTAATTTTTATTATGCCTCTCAATTAATTACTTGGTTTGCAATAAACTTGAATTAAAAAGTTTTTTTTTTTTTTTTTTTAATTTTTAATTTGAACAATCTATCCAGATAAGGACAATCAGCTCTTCTTATGTTATAACTATGTACATACATACTTACAACTACATACATACATAATTGACTTGTGGAGACACTCCTGTGAGTGTTCTCCATATAGTTCTTAGCTTACGTTATTTTAACATACGCTATTTTACCTGTCTTAACTACCTACTATTAAGAAAATTAAAATTAAAATTAATGTCAGAGTTAATCGAACCTGGAGGGTAAATCTGAAGGTTTGAATCTTTTTAAACGTCTTAATTCGTCTGTTGTGTCCATAAGTTTTTCGACTAGTCTATTTGGGTGCACTTCCACTCTTTCACTGTACTTGACACTAAACCTTTTTATTTCTTCTTTCACCAAGGGCACGCACAAATCACTATGTATCACTGTGTTGGGAACATACCACGGTGCATTTACTATTGTTCTTAGAAATTTGTTTTGAAAGCGTTGAATGATTTCAATATTACTTTTGCTGGCAGATCCCCAAAGTTGAATTCCATATGTCCATATGGGTTTTATAATAACTTTATATATTAACATTTTGTTTTCAAGGGTTAGTTGTGACTGTCTGCCTATCATCCAATACATCTGTCTTAGCTTTAATCCTAGCTGCTTTCTTTTAGAGAATATGTGTTTTTGCCAAGTCATTCGACGATCCAAGTGTATACCAAGATACTTTGCATGATCTGTATGGTTCAGCTGTTTTCCATTTAACATTACAGGGGGGCAGTTATCTCGTTTCGTGGTGAAAGTAACTTGTACTGACTTATCTTCGTTCGCTTTAATTTTCCACTTTTTCAACCACATTTGTATTTTATTAAGGTTACGTTGTACGTGCCTCGTAGCATCTTCGGGATTTGGGTGAGATGATAGTATAGCTGTATCATCTGCAAATGTCGCGGTAGTAGTTAGTCTGGATTTTGGCAGGTCAGCTGTATAAAGTAAGTATAATGTTGGCCCCAATACACTCCCTTGAGGTACCCCAGATGATATAGGTTTTAAATCAGTCAGTTCATCCTGTTGCCGCACTAAAAAATGTCTTTCAGTTAAATACGATCTCAGTAGTTCATAGTAGGGGTGTGGTAAGTTCTTCTTAAGTTTGTAGCATAGCCCTTTATGCCAAACCTTATCGAATGCTTGGCTTATGTCAAGGAAGACAGCACAACAGTACCACTTCCTTTCAAGGCTATTGTTGATTTTCTTTACCACTCGATGGATTTGTATTTCTACATTTGAACCAATAACATCCTAACCTCGCCGCTTGCATCTTGACTCGGCGTTTTAGCATGTTTCTACCCTATATGTGGCAATAATAGCTTGAATAATTATAACCAATGAATATTAATGCACTGCATTAGATGCACAATTTTTGACAGTAGCATATAGGTATTACATTTTTGTGTGGTAATAATATATCATAAAAATATTGTTTCACAACCTTCTAATGATATTTTTTATTGCAGCTACGGTAAGAAAAAATCCATTCAGCCGAAATGCTGTAGTAAAGGTGTGGCTACGCACTGCAGGTGACAGGGACGGAGGACGTAGTCGCAGAAAGATCGTTGAAAAATAGCTTATCCATATTTTTTATTATTATATCATTCATTAAGGTGTCATATATATATTTTTTTACATTATTTCTATAATTATCATTTTATATTCCTTAAATATTTTAATAAACAGTTATTTAGTAATTTATATATGGTATTTATTTTATTTCTAAAAAATATATTTTGAGTTCAGTAGCAGTATTGGTAAGTTGAAGTAGGGGAGACTGTTGTACCAAGACCATAGTGTACCTTGGACCACTTTGAATATCCGGGACATGGTCATGCCTAGCGGACTCTCGTCGTACCTATTCCGCCACTACGATGTTGCACTCAGTGCGCACATCGTGTTTCGTCGCGTTCAGTTGAGTCTGTCATGAGTTATAATAAATAGTTGTTTTTGCCAAGTGAAAGTAAAAATTTTCGTGTGTGGTATATTAAAATTAGTGCCTCAGTGTGTGCACAAGGATTTTGTATTGCGGTACACGCAGATAGCCTATACTTTGGTGAGTAACATGATGGTTTTGTTTAGTTGATAGGTTAAGGCGGCTTGGAACAGCTTGAGAATTTTTGGAAAACCCCTGAAATGTAGACTACCCAAAACTCCTGACTTGATAGGGATGGATTCACTCACCAGGGCGGCAGTTAAATCAAATTTCGGACGTGCGGCTTGTTTAGGTGCTACCATGGACACGAGACTTGAACATTACGTTGTTTTAAATAAGTAACAATGAAAAAAAATAATATAAAAATCTAAGATAAAAATTCAATATTTTAAATAATTTAATATTTATAGCAAATTATTCAAGCCCATAGCTAGAGACGCGGTGGGTCGGTGGGGTCAAACCCCCACGGCTACAAACTTTTTTTTTAATTTTAGCTATTTTATATTATTATTTGTGATTCATTTATAATTTTAATTTAAACACCGAACAAATATTTAGATAAATAGAATAATTAAAATAAATATTATATTTATATTATTCACCACTGAAGAATTTAATTCAGTTACAAAAATTATTTATTCAGTGAAAATTTAATGTTTATCCTGCTATTTCCAATGCGTGATATCACCAGCTAATGAATCGAGCAGTTAAGTTAATTCCTGCCATAATTTCCAGTTTACAAAATACTCCAATAACATCTGTGAATGTGGAAACATATAGGTACTACCGGATAGGCGGTATTGTATCCTATTCGTGTTGTAAATTTCATATTTTTTGGTTTTGGGTTTGTTTGCGAAGTCTTAACAATATAGTAAATTCAACAATAAATTTTCTGTATAGAGAACATATTAACACGTTGACTGCCAAGCACTATTTTGAAATTTTTCTAAACAGGCCAATGCTAATATCATGTGTAGTATAAAGCTAGAAAAGGCTTGGTCAATTTAAAATTTGGAAATACCCCATACTTTTTTTGCAAAAAAATATTGAACTTGCTGGTCCCATGGGACCAGCGCGGCGTGGAAATGAGACTCGACATGTAGTGGGCTGCTGGTCCCGCGCGCAATCTAACCTTACATATCTATGACTTTTGACAGTAGCGTGGTTCACTGTGGTTTTGTGTATTTTGTGCATCTGTGGAGAAATTATTTGAGAAAGTAAGTAGAATCTACTTTCTAAAGGTTTGCGTAACTTATTTTTTTATTAGATGTCGAAGAGAAAATTGCCGCTTTCTAAGGAGGAACTTGAGAAGTTGGCTTCTAATTTTGGGGACTCGTCTCAAGATAACTCGTCTGATGATGTTGACGATCCGTTCGCGGGTTCAGATAGCGATTCTTTATATGAGCCTTCAGGTATAGATGATAGTTGTGACGATTCTGATGATGAATTATTCCATAATCTGAATCAACTTGGCAACGTCTCTTCCCAAAAACAAAATCCGACTGACAATGTAGAAAATATTATAAATCAATGTACGGCCGAATCTTCTCAAATTATACCAAACTTGGGAGAAGGGAGTGATACTACAGAGACAATCAATTTACCTAATCCGACAGAAGACCCTGGGACAGAGGAAGACATTGGTGATTTGAACCAAGACGATGGTTTACCAATAAACAATGAGCATACTTGGGGCCCGGTTGTTGGCAATCACCGGCCAGTAAAACAATTTTTACTGACGCCAGGAATTATACCGGAAGTAGCTGGCTTACTTGCTGGGGGAAAAACGTCAGATTTCTTTGACGCAATAGTGGATGATTCCATTATATCAATGATAGCGGACGAAACCAATCTATATGCGACGCAAAAAAGTTTAGAAACAGATGCCGCACCAAACTCACGTCTGCACAACTGGATACCAACTACTAAAACAGAAATAAGAAAATTTTTAGGCCTTGTGAGCTGGATGGGTTTGGTAAAAATGCCGGCTATTGCTGATTATTGGAGTAATGATGAATTATTTCATATAAATTTTCCTCACACTGTCATGAGTCGAAATCGGTTCGAGTTATTGTTACGAATGATTCATTTCGCTGACAACAGTACTGCAGATCAACACGATAAGTTATATAAGATTCAACCGTTACTAGATAAGTTAGTAAAGAATTTTAAATATTTGTATGTCCCAGAAGAATATGTCTGCGTAGATGAAACGCTGCTTCCATTCAGGGGTAGGTTGTCAATGAGACAATTTATAAAAAACAAGCGGCATAAGTATGGCGTAAAATTATTTAAGCTCTGTTCTGGACTAGGTTACACATGTAACGTCAAGATTTATGCAGGGAAAGAGCAAACTGGAGATCGGGTGACGCCTGAAAATGTAGTAATGTTTCTTACAAAAGATGTTATAAACGCAGGGAGGACACTAATAACTGACAATTGGTACAGTAGTCTAACACTTGCTACTAAGATGTTGAATTCCAATACTCACTTCGTTGGCACAATTAGAAAGAACCGAAAAGGACTTCCCCAGGAAGTCGTAAACAAAAAATTAAAAGCGGGAGAAGTGTGCGCTATGGAAAATCAAAACGGACTGACGACGATAAATTGGAAAGATCAGCGTAATGTTCTCATGTTGTCTACAAAGCATGGTGATGAAATGATCGAGGTTAAAACTCGTCGTTCTACCAAGCTAAAGCCAAAGGCAGTTGTCGACTACAACAAGGGCAAGGGATCGGTAGATTTATCGGACCAAATGGGTGCATATTCAAATCCACTTCGAAAATCTTTAAAGTGGTACAGAAAAGTTGCGTTTGAATTACTACTTACCACTTCAATGGTAAATAGTTACATTCTGTACACAATAACTACAGGCGAAAACATGCCAATAACAGACTTCAAAAAAAGTATAGTCAAACACCTTTCAACTGCCACAGACGAAGATCCAGGCGGAGAAGTCGCAGCCCGCAATAAAAGACGTCGAGTAATCCATCAACTCAGAAAAAAGGAAGGGGGGAATAAACATAAAGTTAGAAGGGTTTGCAAAAGCTGTTATAAAAAAAACAATGAAACTCATGGCAGAAAATATGCGACAAACAGAACGCTGAAAGTAGACACCTTTTGCGAGACGTGTGATGGACAACCCTTTTTGTGCTTGGCTTGTTTCAATGAAACGCACTCTAATGAATAATTTATTATGAAGTTTCTTTAATGCATGTTGATAACTACTTGTTTTGTTTTCTTGTTTATACTTATTTTGTATTATTTCAAATAAAAAATGTAATACACAATTGTTAATTCATTAAATCTGCATTTATCTTATGTTGATAGTATATACGGGACCACAGAAATACAGAAAAAATATTTTTAAAAAATGTGGCTGCAGCGACTTTATACCAGGCCGTGCTGGTCCCTTGCAGTGATAAATGCCCGTATAAAGTCGACCAGCAGCCTGGCCCAATCGATTGTACTTGCTGGTCCGATCGGGCCAGCGCGGCGGGAAACCAGAAATTAGTGCTGGTCCCATAGGGCCAGCATGGCAGCGAACGTGTTAACAATCAATCTGGAACATTGTTTTTATGGCTTGGAAGACCCATGTAGTTATTGTTTCCCTTATGCCGAGTACACTTTCCCCAATTCTGGGATAATTGTTTGCAAATACCGTTAGGCAAATTTCTACGATGTTTGTTGCTAGTTGAAAAGGAGGGCACAAGTTTTCCAAATCAGCTCCGTTTCGGCATTTAAACGCCTTTTTTATTAATAGTTCATCTATATATTCAAATTTACTGGATTTTACGAAGTGCATGCAACAAGCTTCGCATTTAAACATTTTAAACTTATCAAGTGTTTTTTTAATTACATAATCAGCGGTGTATCTAACAGCACAATTTTCTATTTAATTTTATTGAACTTTGTAGCTACTTAATGTGTTCAATTCTATTTCCATAAGTTAAACTTTTTCGTTAGTTTGGGATAAAAGAAGCGGCCCCACCGCAAATTACAGATTTACGACAACTGATTAGCATTATGGCGTGGAAGGTGGTAGGTAATCTTCCAGATACGGACCCTGACTTGTATGCTACGAAAACTGCAGAATTTTTACTTTCACTGGAAGGAGCGAGGTGTGTGATTACTCGCGGCGAAATTTTACGCAATCGCGCCACTGGAACACTGGAATAGCTATTATAAACTAAACAAAACGACGCGACGCATTTTTTATTTATAAAATAACACAATATACAGGGTGTCTCTAAACCTAGTACCATAAATTTACCAGCCTCTTCCTGACGCAAAAGTAAGTCGAAAATGTCTATAAAAATTTTGTCCTAAACCGCAGCATAAGGAAGCTACACGTCTTTGCAAATGGTGTTGAAAAAACCGAAAACAATTGTATTTTAAAAACGGTTTAAGATAAAAAATCGAAATTTTGCAGGCAGCCTAACCTATTAAAGGTATAAACTTTCTACTATTTTTTTTTGTAAATTAACCAGGGGGGGGCGGCGGCCCGAATGGGGGTTATCACCTTTTTCTTGTAACCCGTTTTTCTTAACCTTTTGTTTTTTTCCATTTTAGTTTAGAGATTTGTATTCCTTGTTGCCTAATTAACAAAAAAGGTACTCTTGTTTCAACTTGCCTGGACTAACCGTTTCCTGTAAAATGCAGGTTTTCTGTTTGTCTGAATGTAAAATGCAGTGATTGTGATTTTATATTAATTAATTAATTAATTAATTTACAAAAAAAAATAGTAGAAAGTTTATACCTTCAATAGGTTAGGTTGCCTGCAACATTTCGATTTTTTACCTCACAAATGCAATTGTTTTCGGTTTTTTCAACACCATTTTCAAAGACGTGTAGCTTCCGTATGTTGCGGTTTAAGACAAAAATTTTATAGACATTTTCGACTTATTTTTCCGTCAGGAAGCAGCTGGTAAATTTATGGTACTAGGTTTAGAGACACCCTGTATTTAACAAGAAACAAAAGAGGAATCTGCCCTTAAAGTTAAAAGAAAATGTATCTTTGCATCTTTTCAGACAAAAGTTAAACACGGGTGGCGGAAAAAAGTCTCCGGATAAAAAGTCCCGGCAATAAAGTTCCCGGAAAAAAAGTCCCCTTTTGATTTAGCGTGTTCCCTCTTCAAATTATCTGGAAAAAAAACTAAGTGTTTCATTTTACCCGGCCTTCCCCTACTACACAACATTAACATGTTTAGGTACACTTTAGCAGGGTTCACAGCAGTTCTAAATTTTCAAATTCCCTGACTTTTCCAGGTTTTCCCTGACCATTTTTCAAGTTTTCCCTGACTGTTTCCCAATAATTTTTGTCCTGTTACTAAACGGAGCAAAATTTCCGGGAAGATTTTTTGAACTGTTCAACATAACAATTAGAAAAAAAATAGCATATTCAAATCCACAGTTTTAAAATTAAAATCCATTTATTACACACTAAAAATATATATTACACACTAAAAACATATAAGTAAATAATGAATAGTAACTATAATAATTGATACAATTTTACAGCTCCATTCATATTTCTTTTCTCAGTTCGGCGATTTCAGCATCTAGGTTTGAAATTGAACTAGTTAAGCCTTCTTCAAGCTTTTTCTTTTTCATTTCTAGATGATACAGTTGGGATTTAACTTTTTGTTTCCTGACTTTAGCAAGGTTCAGGTCTATCTTCTTTCTTTTATCTTCGTCGATCGCGTTTTTATAGTTTCTATATGAGCACTGTACATAATTTCTTAAAACACTATCAATCTTAACATTTAGAATGCCTCCTCCATTTTTAACGCTGTCAAAAATTTGCCTTTGTGCTATAAGGGAATGGTCTTGTAAATTTTCAACAAGAATATTTTTATTTACTGAAAATCCGGATTCCACCGTTGCGTTTCCGTGAGACAATATTAATACCATTACAATCACATTCCACAATTCTTTGTAATTACGGTGGTTTGGTCCTACGTTATCATAAAAGAATGTATCCAACCTGTGTTGATCAATTAGAAAATCTTTACATTCTTGCAGAAAATTATTGCACTCAGTCAATGTGTTGAACTGTATCTGGGCTTTCTCAGCCACGGTTTGTGAAACCATGTTTTTATCATGAAAAACTTGAAACAGTTGTTGTGCATTGGTTCTTGCTAAATCTCTATCTATATAAATAGAATTTGGATTTAAACATGACACGTATTTAATTAAGTTGTGTTTTAAGTTACATCTTTCAAATATTTTTTTCACTGTTTCAATAAAAAATTGCCGACAGTTTTGTCGAAACATCAGTTTATCTTTATGAGATACACCCTTTAACTCTTTAAAGTATTTCCTTGCGCCAAAACCTATATCTATTTTTTCAAGTGGTAGCAAGATGTTATTATCGCCAAAATTCAAAGCTAGCATTTTTTTAACTGTTAGGTTGACATACTCTTCTTTAACAAACTTTCTAAGAAGATCTCTCAATAATTTTGTCAGATCAGAATAAATAAATGGCACCATTGGCCTCACTGTTTGATATTTAATAAGAAATGGTTCGAAAATATGAGAAATTGAAGCAAAAAATGCCAATTTAGGTTTTATAAAATTATCGCGTAGACCATCTTTAACATTGGTTATTGATATGTTGGCAGGCAATTTAATGTTTTTATTTTCAACATATTGTTTAATAGAATCTATAATTTGTAGAGCACGTTCACAAGCTCGTGCATTTTCTACCCAACGAACTTGGCAAAATTTAAATGGGAATTGAGTGCACTCTGTTGTTGAGGTAAAATCTGCTCGCCTTGCAGGTGAATTATTGAACAGATAATAAATTCCTCGTAGGAATTCATTTACTTTCCATTTTGCTTTTTTATGTCCTACCTGCAACGAACCATGGACTACATGGAGGCCACAGGAGCCAATATCGATAACATTGATCGAGTCATCCTCTTCCTGTAGCAACGAAAAAAATTTCCAATTCACGTTCGGGCCATCCATAGATATCTAAAAGTGTAAATATCTGTTTAATGGAAATTATAAAAAAGTTAATAATGTACCTACCTGTAAAAGTTTTTTTAAATCCAAATTCTCCAACCCTTCTTTAAACTTCGCCAAGATATCTCTGGCGGAAGAATGTTGTAAAAAAACGGATTTAAAATATCTCGTTTCGACAACATTTGTTTCCCTGTTGAAGAATCTTATCAAAATATCCATTTGGCATTTTTGGGATATTTTATTTAATGATTCGTCAAAACATACAACAAATCTATCACAACAGTTTAATTCAATATCCAGTTTTGACTTATAATAGGGTGCCAAACCGTAATTTATCACATAAGATGCTTTGGCAGGACTTAAAGTCATTTTCATAGAAATGCTGCTATCCGGAAAGATTCTTTTCATGATGCTTATATCATTTGTGAGCGAATTCAGAGATTTATGTTTCATGACAACATTAAGTAGCCACAAAATTTCTGCATCTTGTACTTCTTGTCGTATTGCAAATGAATCCAAACCACTAATGGAAGGTAGTTTAGGTACCTCTACAACTGTAATTGCTTCTGTATCTGTTGTATTTACAGCCTTTTCAAGAACGACCGTATTCTTCTGTTCTCCAATATTAATGTTTTGTTTCACAAACATATCCATAACTCTTGTATTAGTTTTCACTATTAACTGATCGTTTTTTTGTGATTTGCACTTTTGAAATGGCTAAGGACAGCCTGCCTACCCATATTGCTAAGTTCAAAATTTCTTGAACAAAGTACACAAAATGCCTGATATTTGTTTGTTTCCACTGGTTTTAGTGTTTTGGCCCATTGCGGATTCAATTTTTCATCTATCCAATCGTAATTAAACTGCGTTTTTTTTGACACTAAAAAAAGTTGAAACTTGAATAGACCATTTACCACCAAGTTTTTTTGAATCGGACATTTGTGGATGCATGTTGCATACTTACTTTTAACGTGTTGGTGAACTATTTATAACTATTAATTCAAATAAAACTGTCGAAAATGGCTTTTTATTTATTTACGCACACTGTTAATTGCGGTAACGAGTAAAATGTACGCGTGGCAATACCTACTTAAAACGTGCTTAAAACTAGCAACAGGGAGCTGCGCGAGGAACACAAATCACGAAAATACAAACTCTGCAAAACAAAGTTCTTCGAATTTGCGTTATTAATGCTCCCTGGTATGTACTTGTTTTCTGAGTAACGCCCTAAAATATTTAAATTTATTTAATTTCTCAATTATGTTTAAGGTCTTTTTTCCAGTCACATGAAATAAATTCCCTGACTTTTTTTGGTAAAATTCACAATTTCCCTGACTTTTCCCTGACTATGTGACCCACTTTTAAATTCCCTGACATTTCCAGGTTTTCCAGGTTTTCCAGGTTGCTGTGAACCCTGTTTAGATACATACAAAACAGAGTTAGAACTAATCTATTTATGAAATGCAATAGTAGCAAAGACTATATACCTTAGTTATTAATAAATGATTTTTCTTTTTACTCTACAGTGGAGGCCACGAAAAGAATTATCACACTTGCCACCAACTTGTGATATTGCCGAGAATGTTGTATTCCAGAGCTATTAATGATCGTGCAATTCATTTTTAATTGTCCTAAAATTAGTAGTATTTTTATATTTTAGTAAAAGAAATGCTCAAAGATATTTTGGTGATTTTACTGAATCAGATGTAAAATGCCCAAAAAGAGCAAAAATGGTGTGGCAAGCAGCTAAAAAAGCAATACATGTAAATAACAAGAAAATCTAAATTCTACTTGTCAAAAATAGCAGACTTATTAAAAGGGTTGATACATTCAAAAGTTTACTGCAGCATTTCAAAAAATTAAATAAAATTTCTGATGATTGCTTGCCATTGCTTTTGTATAGGAAAGTATTCCAAAGGCGGAGAAGGAATTGTTGAGACAATTGAAACAATCGGCGGGAAAAACGTTTTCACCTAGCTTACGCAGTTTTGCGCTCACTCTAAATGTTTATTCAAGTAGTGCATATCACCTGGGAAACCATACGACTGCTTTTTAAACAGAGCACAATGTTGCCAGAATCATTTTCGCGCTATCTCGATGTAAAACTGTCTTCAGTAATAATTTAATAATTTGTAGTTACGTGCTTTTTTGCAATTTTTAAAATTTGGAAACAATAAAAGACATTATTTTCTACAAATAGAGTACCCTTAGTCAGTTTCATTTCCGATTTTTAAAAAGCTGCAAATGTTAACTTTACATCTTCATATTTTACAAATTTAAGCGAAGAGATTTTTTTTTACATTTTTCTCACACTTGTATAGCGGTACTGAACAGCGTACCATATATATTTTGCGCCATTTTCGGGACACCCTGTATAGATTTAAGACAGTTCAGTTTTACGGTACGTAAATGGTAGTTATTTATACTAGTACGTCCGCCCCTAAAAAATAGACGAGTCGCTTGGTTTACTCGTAGCTGAAGACCATCATACCGATCTTCACCTTCCCAAATATTCCCTAAACGATTAGTGACCGTTTCCCATAGATTACCTGCACAACATATGTTTGCGTGTCAAGCGCAAATTGTTAAATTTTTGATAAGCTGTTTTTTAAAGACTATATTAACCCTCTCATTAACAAAGAGGACAACTGTACAGGCGATTGTAAACTCGGCAGCTCAGTGTAATTATTATTAAGCTATGTAATCTCGGCCACTCTAAAATTTGCTATGATAATCCCAATACATAGCTGACAAAATCTTTGGAGAATAGTAGAAAAATACAGTGGAAATTTATCTTTTCACTTGTTCCCGGCGCGACATGCCAAATCTCTTTTGCAATGTAAAAGACAAAAACAAATCTGAAGATTGTTGCAACTGAAGTCTTCCAATTTGATAATTTTTACAAAAAATGAGATAGTTTTAACGATTAGTAGAAAAATACACGCGACAATTTATCACTTTCACTTGTTCCTGAAATATAAAAACTCTTTTGCAATGCAGAGGAAAAACACAAAAAGCAGATGGGAAGATTATTGCAACTCTTCCAATTTAATATTTTTTTACACAAACGTGAGAAAATCTTTAGAGGTCAGTAGAAAAATACACAAGGCAATTTTCACTTTGACTTGTTCCTGAAATGTAAAATATCTTGTACAATGCAGAGGACAAAAACAATAAACAAATCTGAAGATTGTTGCAGCCCGGTCTATTTAACTTGCAATATGCCTATATTGCATAATAAATGGACTTCACTGTATACAGAAAAAATGAGAAAGTCTTTAACGACTAGTAAAAAAAAAACAAGCGACAATTTATCACTTTCACTTGTTCCTGAAATATAAAAACTTTTTTGTAATGCATAGGAAAAAATCAAAATCCAGATCTGAAGATTGTTGTACGTGAGAAAATTTTTAAAGACTAGTAGAAAAATACAAGTGACAATTTATCACTTTCACTTGTTCTTGAAATATAAAAACTCTTTTGCAATGGCGAGGAAAAAATCAAAACCCAGATCTGAAGATTGTTCTAACTCTTCGAATTTGATATTTTTTTTTTTTTCAGAAAAGCGAGAAAGTCTTTAAAGACTAGTAGAAAAATACACGCGACAATGTATCACTTTCACTTGTTCCTGAAAAATAAAAACTCTTTTGCAATGCAGAGGAAAAACACAAAAAGCAAATGCGAAAATTGTTGCAACTCTTCGAATTTGATATTTTTTGCAGAAAAGCGAAAAAGTCTTTAAAGACTAGTAGAATAATACACGCTACAATTTATCACTTTCACTTGTTCCTGAAATACAAAAACTCTTTTGCAATGCCTACGAAAAAATCAAAACCCAGATCTGAAGATCGTTCTAACTCTTCGAATTTGATATTTTTTTTTTTTTTCAGAAAAGCGAGGAAGTCTTTAAAGACTAGTAGAAAAATACACGCGACAATTTATCACTTTCAGTTGTTCCTGAAAAGTAAAAACTCTTTTGCAATGCAGAGGAAAAACACAAAAAGCAAATGCGAAAATTGTTGCAACTCTTCGAATTTGATATTTTTTGCAGAAAAGCGAAAAAGTCTTTAAAGACTAGTAGAATAATACACGCTACAATTTATCACTTTCACTTGTTCCTGAAATATAAAAACTCTTTTGCAATGGCGAGGAAAAAATCAAAACCCAGATCTGAAGATTGTTCTAACTCTTCAAATTTGGTATTTTTTACAGAAAAGTGAGAAAGTCTTTAAAGACTAGTAGAAAAATTCACGCCACAATTTACACTTTCACTTGTTCCTAAAATGTAAAAAGTATTTTGCAATACAGAGGACAAAAACAATAATCAAATCTGAAGATTGTTGTAACTCTTCCAATAAATGAGAAAGTCTTTAACGACTAGGAGAAAAATACACGCGAAAATTTATCACTTTCACTTGTTCCTGAAAAGTAAAAACTCTTTTGCAATGCAGAGGAAAAAAACAAAAAGCAAATGCGAAAATTGTTGCAACTCTTCGAATTTGATATTTTTTGCAGAAAAGCGAGAAAGTCTTTAAAGACTAGTAGAAAAACACACACGACAATTTATCACTTTCACTTGTTCCTGAAATGTAAAAACTCTTTTGCAATGCAGAGGAAAAAAAAGCAGATGCAAAGATTGTTGCAACTCTTCGAATTTGACATTTTCTTACACAAATGTGGGAAAATCTTAAGAGACTAGCAGAAAATACACGAGGCAATTTTGCACTTTGACTTGTTCCTGAAATATAAAATCTCTTGTACAATGCAGAGGACAAAAACAAAAAACAAATCTGAAGATTATTGCAACTCTTCCCATTTGATATTATTTACAGAAAAATGAGAGTCTTTAAAGAATGGTAGAAAAATAAAAGGTGGCATTTGCCACTTTTACTTGTTCCTGTAATGTAAAAACTTTTTTGTAATGCAAAGGAAAAAACCAAAAGCAGATCTGAAGGTTCTTGCAACTCTTTAAATTTGATATTTTTTTACACAAAAGTGAGAAAAAAGACTGGTAAGCGGTACAAAAATACACGGTAGAAATTTATAACTTTCACTTGTTCATGAAATGTAAAAAAAACTCTTTTGCAACGCAGAAGACAAAATGTAAAACCAAATCTGGGTCACAAAAAAGCACCGATTTCAAGGAACATTAGTCAAGAAAACCCTATCTAGCAATCACTTTCGTGCAAATGGGAAAAATGTAATAGAACATAATAAGGAAATATTTAAGTAATGCTCTTTTACCAATGAGAAACACGAAGAGTGGAAAAATTAACCGTTGTGCAGTCTCTAAGAAAGTTTTTCTTTTATTCAGTACCATTCTTCCTTTCTCCTGTATTCACATTCCTGTAACAAATAAAAATAATTAGAATAGTTCAACTTCAACAACATGTTTATCAATAAGTTTATTACATAAAGATTTCACACACAAGTAGCTAAGGATGTCAGAGAACCCATCTCTAGTCAAACAAGAATAAAGAAAACAATTAATTATTAGTAGTAGAAGAAAATGTAAAATTTATTTTATATTGAATGTTTGTTAACCAAGTACACTGCATTACAAAACTTTAAGAATTTATCATTTTCATCATGTCACATACATAAGCCATACTAGGCCAACCATTTACATAATTTTGAAAAGGGAATGAAAATGATAAAGCCAAAATAAATTTTCTTAAATAAGTGATGAATTATAGGCTTGGTTTATGCAGAACTTAATTTAAGAACTTAATTTAAGGACTTAATTTAAGAATTTAATTTAATTTATGCTCGTTTATGCAGGAATTAATTTAACTTAAGAATACAAGCATGTATTACCGATAATTTAGAAAACTGTACTATTAGGTATTCATTTTTCGTAAGACAGTAGCGCAGGCAGAAATTTGCTGACTTTACTACATAACTTATTTTGCAGTAAGCAATATTTAGCTTGTTTCCTGGAAGTTTATTACATATTTCCGAACTTTGGTGCAAGAATGAAGCTGTGAAAATTTTTTTAACAAACAAAATTTGTTTGTTAAAAAAATTTTCGTAGTTATTTAATAACTACGAAAACTAGTAATTTCGCAATAATTTCGTACATGATACGCTATTGATGCGAACATTTGGTTTGATAACAAGTCATCTCCTTAGAAACCGATGCGCGCGCAGTAATTTAACCTAAGACTTAATTTAAGAAGTTGAAAGTTACGAACTTCTTAAATTAAATCCTTAAATTAAGTGAACGTTAAATCATGCATAAACGGCAGTATGTATTTTGTACCTTTCAACTTTCTTAAATTAAGTTCTTAAATTAAGTCGCTGCATAAACCAAGCCATAATTGTGCAAACGTTATTACACAATGGGTATCACAGTTTTAATTTCTATCCAAAAAGATAAGCCTAAAATTCATTCTGCATTTATTTATGTATCACCTACGGGAGCATCTTCGGATCTAAAGGAAAGGAAGCTAATCCCGTTAGATAACCGATGCTGGTAACTGGGCATGTTACAATATACTTTAATATTTCTCTTTGCTCACATATTTTTTGCCTTATTAGCACTAAACTTGAGCATAAATTCAATCAAATAAAAATTATAAAATATTCATATTTATTGCGCAACCTACAGTATCTAATGAAATCTCCTTTATTTCCTCCTACAAGCAGTTTAAATGCAACTTTCGCATTGTGCCCCTTATAAAATAAATGCTAGTAATTTATTCTGCAATCGATACAAGACTGGAATGGGCATGAAGCACTTCCATTTACTTAAACATTATTAAAAACAATGAAATATGTTAGATAAATCTTTCAATAAATAAAGGAATTCGCCCTATACACAAATAACAAATAAATAAAACTTTTCCAAATGTAATTACCATTAAATCCAACATTTATTGTGTTTGGATCTGCTGGGTTGTTTACTCGAACTGCATCAGTAAAATGACACCATCGAAAGGTTTCCTCGATCATCTTACATTTCGGATGGGTGTACATCATTTGGAATTTGTTAAAAGTGCCTCCATTTTCCAATCTTGTAGTTTTTTTGAAGGGTATGTAGCAGGGCCTGAAAAATTTAGAAGTAACACCAACTTTTAAGGTTATATTTTTCTAAACACCCACTTCTGATTATTCTACTGGTTCTTGCTATAATTTACAATCACAATTCACTACTTTTTCATTCATATACTTATAGAAGATAACTTTGTAGCCCCCCAACAGAACATCGTCGTCGAAAAATAAAATTCAGATTCAGGCTAGGCCATTTTGTTTATGAGCAAGCGATCAGAGTTGCCAGACGTTGCCTCTTTACTGGAGCACGACGCAGCGGTGCCAAATCTACCGTTTTTGCGAAAGATCTACCGCTATTAACCACATTTCAATGCGTTATTTGCTGCTTGTACATTTTGGATCTAAATAAACGCAAAGTTCAAATACCATAACATTCTTACAGAAACTAGCAAGTAAAATTACTAAATGCAAAAACAAGGTTAATAATACAAGAGCGGGCTGCAGGGTGGAGGGGATGCACAGTTGAAAAGAAGCCTTTGCGCTTTTATACAAATTTTAAAAACTAATTATTATATGCACAATTAATTTTTTTTATTTTTAGAATATGGATGGCTGAAGGCAATAACCAATTTTCATAGCTTAATTGTGTTGTTTAATAAGTCAAATAGATTATTGAAATATATAAAAATTAAAAATTTTAAGTTACGAAATAATTTTAAAATACCTTATTGCCGTCCCCACATTATTTAATAATTACTAGCAAAATTTCAAATCAATCGGTTCCAATTGAAACATGATTTGTACAAAAATGTGAATTTTTAACAACCGTTAGTTGAGATTCGCACCATGACATAATGTCTTAAAGTTCAGACCATTTCGTGTAGATGGCGCCACGTAACAATTGCCACAGGGCTAACTGTATCAGCATTTCGGATTGATTATCAGAATGTAGTTTACCAAAAAACGTCAATTTCATAATCTGTAAGTTGATGTGATGAATTTATAGGTAGTAATCTGTTAAATAGCTCAGTTTATGTCAAATATTGTTTATCATTGAATAATGTACAAAATATCTACGTATAGGCGACTACCTAATGAAAAAATTTAACATCAGTTTGTACTTATTTAATTAAGGAAGTGCTTACATATTATACAATGAGTGGTATGCATAGAAAATAGTACCTGCTAACGGTTCTCTCAAAGCATTTACTACCTAGCATTTTCTTTTATATACAAAGTATCTACCTACTCTATTTGAGAAGAACACAGCTAAACGGAAGTTACCTAATACCGAATCGAAGTATCTACTGCCGTTCACTTCTCACAGAAAAGGGTGTTAAAACTTGTTTGTCTGTTAGCGTTGGAAGTAGCTACACGCGTTTTCAGATATAAATATTTCTAGTAGGAATATTGTTGCATAGGTACAACAAATTAGACCAGATTATACAAATGTTACTATAGTCGGGGCACGCTAACGGTGCATCTACGTCATCAATTGCATTTTCTGGTAATTTTGTAGTACCAATCTAGAAACAGTATAAAATTGTAATTTGTTTTTGTGAATTACGTGTTAAAAGTATGCTTTTTATAAGCCCATAGAATGTTATTTTATAGTTATTATTTTTATTAATTAGTTGTATCCATATTATTCCTGCAAAAAATAATAACGTTTATTAATTAGTATTTTTTTCGTCCTATAAGTTGCCATTCAAGCACATGATCATTGTTGTTTTTTTTATTGTGTGTATATTGCTCAAACGTCACTCTGACAGTTTGAGAAACACATTAAAGCAAATGACGATTTAAGAAACAATAAATAAATATAAACAGAGTAATTCATGACGCCGCAGACGCCATTAAAAAATTGATGACGTAGATGCACCTTTACCGTGCCCCGACTATATTTAGATAATCGAATGACAAATGTGCACAAGATTTACTATAAATACAGCCATTGAGGGTCACATCTTTAGTTCGTAATAATTGAAGTAGGTTCTTGAATGTAGTTCTTAACTTCGATGTGTAAAACAATATCCTTGTTTGTCAATTAATAAAATAAAATAATTCTACCTTCGATTTTTATTTAATTAATTACGTATTCTAGTAAAGATAATTCGTGTGACAGTAAAACCTGTGCATCGTCTAAAAGTTCAACTAAATGGTTGTGTGGCAGTGAATCTGCACTTCGCGACCTTGTTCGAAGCTATCGTTGCTATTTAATTAGAGTACGAAGCCTATCTTAAAGCTGCCCTGGTGTCAAAAACTGACGTGTTGTTTATTCAAACGGGTATGCAACAAACAATTGGTGTCAGAAGTGGGATAACATCAACTAGTACGAAGCGAAGGAACGACGTCTTCTCCAAGGGTTTAAACAGAATTCGGAACACCCGAGGTATCCAGCAACGTACCCATTACCCCTAATGCATATGAACTTTGTAGTACAATATAGATAAATAGTAAATAGTATAATATAATATAAATATAATTGAATTTTTTAGATATCTTGGAAACCTAGTAAGAATGAGGAATCTGATTCTACTAGCGAATTACAGTCAAATAAATCGAAGAAAATTCCATACATACCACCTATTCGATATGAGGTACTACAAAATTTGTTTAGTTATTCTTTGCTCATTTATTTCTGTTGCAGCAAACTGATATGCAAGGGAATATCTATAATCCCTTAGAAAACCCAGGTATAAACGTAGTTTGTGAAACTGAAAGCCCAGCATCAACCAGCAATGAAATTTATACAGATACAAGTAGAAAAGTGACGATTTTACAGAATATCACTGTAAGTTTGTGATATTAACAGTTTTAATAAGCAAAATTAAATATTAAAAAATTTTATTCGATAGATTTTAGAATTGAGTAATTTTAAAACATATTAATATTAACAGAAAAAGGAATTAGAAATGTGTTACACTTTTATTAAGTGTTTCTGTGACTTTCGATAACCTATTATTATAATTCTCAAATAGTTCAGCACTGAATATTTTTCGTTATAATTTTAGTTACACGCGATACCCGAAGGCGAGCATCAAAGCAAGGAAGCAACCGCAGTACGAGGAATGAAAAATTTTAATATTCAGGTTAGGAAAGTTTATAGTAACTTTTTTTTCAACAATTACAAAAGAAAAATAGGAGCCGAATTGGCAAGTTTAATGCTAATTAAATTAGGTACTACCTATACCTTTCATTTTTATAATTTTAATAAAAAAACTATCAAAATTTCAATTTACCTGCTGTTGCGAAAGAATACCAATGTTAGACCATTTGAATTGCACCACCTTACTTATGGGTATAATCTGATATAACTTTTTTTTGTATTACTAATTTCTGTTATTTTCCAACTTACAGACTTTTGGAGTTGTAGGCGATTTAAAAAATATAGTTGACGTTAGCCATCGAAAAAGTAGAATATGGGATAAAAAAGGTGTGTTTATTGTGGTTGTGATTGCACAAATTTCTCACGGCACTTATTTCGAAATCACGAAAAAGAAGATTCTGTCCATAGAATTATGCAACTTCCAAAAGGTGATAAGAAAAGAAAACAGATGATTAATCTGTTTAGGAAGGAAGGAAACTTAACTCTGCTAGATGAAAATAAAATTAGACCAGTTCAAAGGACTCTTCAAGATATTTATGGCTTAAACACAATGTTAGAAGCAATTAACACAAAACATTATGAAAAAGTTGTCCATGCAGCACAAATAATATCCGGTTATGATACTACTTTAAAAACATTCCAAGCACCTTCTTTAGCTATACATATGAAAGGAATTTTATTGTCTATGTGTTTAGCAGCTAAAACATTATTACTAAAACAAGATCCTGTTCTGCCAGTCGTTGATCATTGGTAGATGAAAGATGGAAATTTGACATGGCCAGTTTAGCGTTGAAAGATCTTAATGAAAAACACGGAAAAATACCTTACCAATAACAAGCGATATCATTAAATTTCGAAAATATGCTGTTGACGTTGCTGAAGAAAGCCTGAAAGTATTAAAAGAAAATGCTAGTATAATAGGTTGTCTTTTAAAAAATTGATGAAAGCTGCTCTCGTTTTGACTATTTTATTGAATCGCAAAAGAGTCGGTGATGTGGAATACATAAAACTCGATTCCTACACACAAACCACGACCAGCAGAAATCAAGAAGAGTGTTTGAACGTATTATCTGAGTCTGAAAAGCTGCTATCGGCGCATTTTAAGAGAATTATGACTATTGGAAAAGGGAACAGATCTATTCCAATCCTGTTTCCAAAAAATGTTGAAACCTATGTAGAGTAGAAGCGTTTTTAACTATCAGAGAGAAAAATCTATTAATTCCAAAAGAAAATCCATTCCTTTTCGCTTTAATTGGTAGTAAAAACAAATGGATGGATGGATCATCAGTTCTCCGTAAATATTCAACAAGTTGTGGCGCTGAAGATCCTAAAAGATTGACATCTTCACGCCTGAGGAAACAAATAGCTACAGTTTTGCAAGTGCTAAATTTGAATGAAACGGAAAAGGAACAGATGGCATCTTTCATGGGACACACAAAGAAGACTCACGAAGAGTACTACACAGTAAAAAATTGAATTTGGTGAAAGCGAATTTTTGGTGTGGTAAAAAAAGCCATGTAAAATTTCACACCACACTTAGTAAAAAATTGACACGGAATAGAAAAAAGCTGTTTAGGTGTTAATAATTACTAAACAACACACAATCGTGTAAATAAATTGGAAACCGTTAAAACTAAATTAAATGTCGTGTAAAAGTTGCTTTTAGTGTGTGTAAAATTCAGTAACACTGTGTAAAAAGTGGCGTTTGCGCGTATCTAATCTATGGTTTGCGCTCTGGCAGTTATATGCAGTGATACTGTGAGTTAACTTCGGTGATTTACCTAGGAGCAGCCTACTGTAATTTATCATTATCGAAGGATAGTAGTTACGCGTCCAGTTTGCAAAAGATGTCCAGACCAGTGAAATTATTTTTTGAAAAAACCCAGAAGTGGGCGAAAATAGGCAATAACGCCACTTTCGCTGAATTTCAAAATCTAGGTACCTAAGTATATTTCATTTTACTCTCAGCGAAACCCATCGTATAAAAGGTTTTGGTACCGAATTATACTGTTATTATTACATTAATGTGTGGAGAATGTGAAGACATTTATTGTAACTAAAATATGCAAAGTACGGTTATGCATTTCCCGGTTTTTGTTTCCAAAATGGCTGTTAAAGCGTCGATACCACGCTGACAACCTTGCACAATTTTAGTAAAATGTAATTTGATCTAATTATGTAGGTACCTAATATACTTTTCAGCAAGAATAAAATTCACCCAACTAGAGGGGGTGGAAGACATCAGATTTTCAGATGTGGACGATGTCATTTTAGAGGAGGATTATCTGGGGGAGTACGTGAATGCATCTGACTCCGTTGTAACTCTATAATTACTAAATAATTACCAAAAGTCGTCCTAACTTTACACCAAATTTACTAAATAATTACCAAAAGACGTGTAGATTGTACACAAAATCTACTAAAGAATTACTAAAAGACGTGTATATTCTACACCAAATTTACTAAATAATTACCAAAAGACGTGTAAATTGTACACAAAATCTACTAAAGAATTACTAAAAGACGTGTATATTCTACACCAAATTTATTAAATAATTACCAAAACATGTGTAAATTATACGCAAAGTTACAGTAGAGTATACCAAAACATGGGTTAATTTTACCAAAAAATTACATAATATTACACCAAACATTGCAAACTTTACACACAAAAGTGGAGTAAATGTACACACATCTTGGTGGGATATACACGTAGTTTGATGGAAATTCACATACTTTTTACTCTGAAAAAGTGTAAATAATTTACTAACTGATATTATGACTTTACACGGCAGTTGGTGTGTCAATTTTACACAGTTTCGGTGTGGACCTGGATTAACACGGTCTGGTGTTACTTTGGTGTAAAAATTCACACGACTTTTTCTACTGTGTATAGGTAAGGTTTTTTTTTTTTGGAATGGTTCGTTTTATCACCTCTTTGTGTAATACTCTGTTTTCATAATCTACCCTGTAAGTATTTTCTATACTCGGCTACAAAAAGCGGCGCTGTATCTGATGCGATTTTAGTGAACGGTGTCATTATTAGTTAAAGTTTTGTTTTATTTAATTTTAATACGCTTATATTAAAAAAAATTGCGCCGTTTTTTTGTAACCGAGTGTAGTTTATAAGATTTGTGAGTAAATATATGATTACCCATATAGGCTGCCGCAGGACGTCTATCAGACGGCTAAAATAGTTAAATTGTTACTAATAATGGATAAAGGAGAGGAGCTGATTTTCAAGGAAAGGCGCTTGAGGAAATTGATATACATCTAAATGAAGAAGGATCTGATAAAATTGACAGTCATATTTGTCAGTCTTGAGACTGGGGTGTTGAAAAAGGAGCATGACTGGTCTTATGGGAATATTGGGTTTATGAATTTTTGGTAAGCCATAAAAACGGGGTAGTTGAGGGTTCATCAACAAAAGACTGGAGTATTGGATGGTAAGTGTTTGAAGAACTAACCGAGATTGATAAACGGTGGAACGAACTTTGGAGACGAAAGAGTTAAAGGGATTGTTAGATAAAACCAAGAAATCGTCACAGTCTAAAAATTGAAGGACTTTATTAATGTAGTCGGTATTTAAGGACATTGGTTCCTCAAACCCTTGTTCCTTTTTGTAATCTTTTTTATGTAATTTTTGTTTAATTTTACATCTACCATATGGTAAGTTCTTATTATTGTATTTAGACCTAAGGCTGATTTTGTTATACATTTTTAGCATCTGAAGATGCCCTTTTAAGGGCGAAAACGTTAATGCTAATTTAAATATAAAATTTTACACCAATTAAATCTGTGGGTTATGACTACGTGTTTTTAAACCTTCGTTTTATTTCATCCTTAACCCATTTTGTGTTATAATGGATCTTAATCATTTAATTTCAGAAATATCTAGTTAAGGGTCACACTCAAATGGAGTGTGACAGTGTACATGCCGTTATTGAAAAAAAGATAAAAAATCAACGTATTCATTAATTTGCCAAGTGACTATGCCAGAATTTGTGAAACAGCAAGAAGCAACCCCGAAAAATATGAAACTATAATAAGGTAACTGCACCAATTGTTGGCATAGCCCCAATTGTTGACATATCAATTTGAAATGAATAAAATAAGAAAATCAGTTAATATAGAAATCTTTTAAATGTAGGAAACTGCTCTCGAAAGGGTCCTCTTTAATATTGTATACAGCGCCATCTATCACAGTAATAATAAATTAGAAATTAAATATGGTCTCCATTGTCGTGCCAGGTGGACGCGAAATTTCTGATTTTCTTGTGAATGTTGTTAAGGTTTTAGTGTGTGATATTTTATCATAGGAATAGTTCTAGGTAAGTTTAAACAAGTTTAAATGTTTGTACTCGAACAATAAGCATTGTAAAATATTATTTTACATTTAAGACAATTGACTACAATGCTGCCGTGCTTAGCTTAAAGGCCGTATCTCCATTTTTTGATAATTGGAGATACGACTGTAGATAAATTTGTGGGAACGTTTTACGCAATTGTGCTTGACTTAAAAGTGGTAAAAACTAAATTATAAACTTGAAAATGTACTAACAAAAAAGCAGTATGTCCAAAAAACCTTCTAATACAACACTTAAAAGTGGAATCCGCCTTTACTAGTTTATAAAGTGGTATCTCCAGTGAAATTTGGAGTTACGGCTTTTAAGTTTAAATTTTTGTGGATTATGTTATGGGAAGCGAAATTGAGGATAACAATAGTTCTGATATTGAAGATAATGAAAATACCGATGTAATTACAAAAACTCCTGACTTGCCAACCACCGCTACGACCGTAGTTCAATCTTCAAACGAATTCACGAAAAAAGGCACGGTTCGAAAACGTAAACGTTTTGAAGAGTCGCTGTCCGTAAGAAAAGCCCATAAACTGGCACTTTTTAAAGCCAAGTATACGCTAAAAAGTCCCTGTATAAGTTGTAAAAAGAAATGCAATTCTAATTTTAACAAAGAAGAAAGAGAGAAGATAAACGACCAATACTGGAAAATGAGCTTTACGGAAAAGAGGAATTTTGTACTAAGTTGCATAATAGTGCAGAAAGTAAAACGACATCGAGGTGCCGAAGATTCTAGACGTAAAAATTCATACACCTATTCCTTCAAAACCAAATCAGGAGAAAAGGCAGAAGTATGCAAACAGTTTTTCTTGACAACCTTAGGATACAAGGAAGGTAATGATAGAATCATACAAGATTGCTTTTCCAAAGAAAAAGATACAATCCATTTTGGGAACAGCAAACAGGGAAAACATAGGAAGACACCCAAAACTGATAGAGAGTTGATTAGACAGCATGTTGACTCATTTAATCCAGTTGTGTCGCATTACGGCAGAGAGCACGCACCAAATAAAAGATATTTGCCAAGCGATACTTCAATTAAGTTCATGCATTCTGATTTTGTACAAAAATACAATATTAACTGTTCTTACGAAGTTTACCGTCAAATTGTTACAAAAGAAATGCAGATTTCGTTTGCTCAACTGGGTCATGAAGAATGCGAAGCCTGTGAAGATTTTTTACTGCACAATTCTGCCCATACCAAAGAAACTCTTTGCAACTCGTGTGAAAAATGCGTTTCATGGAAAATTCACATTAAGAAGGCGGAGGAAGCTAGAGCTGCGTACAGAATCGACAAAGAAGCATCCGAAAAAGGTACTGTCTTTTTCTCTGGTGACCTAGAAAAAGTGATAATGATACCGCGTATTGATATGTTTAAGAAGGTAGTGTTTTGTCCCAGAATAATTGTATTTAATCAAAGTTTTGTGCCACTAGGCACAAAACAGAAGAACTTGACACCAGTTGGAATTTTATGGCACGAAGCTATTTCTGGTCGACATAAGCACCTATTATCAATTCTTTTTGCATGTGCGAGATTACGAAAAAATAGTGTTGTGGGTGGATAACTGCTCGTCGCAAAATAAGAATTGGGCGTTGTTTTCTTTTTTGATGTATATAATCAACTCATCAGAAATTTCTGCTTCTGAGATTGTTATGAAATATTTTGAACCTGGACACACATTCATGTCGGCCGACCATTTCCACCACCAGGTGGAATTATCTATGAAGCAAAGCAAAAAGATATATGATTTCGCGGATTTTGTTGCTGCAGTTCAAAAAGCAAACTCTGGTAAAGTCAAAGTAATTACTATTAACGATTTTTACGAGTTTGAAGACTGCTCGTCCGTTTATAAAATCAACAAACAAATCCCAAGGCCTTACATGAAGGACATTGTTCAGGTTATGGCAAAACGAGGCGAAAGAACATTAACTTACAAAACAACATTTTCGAATAAAGAGGCTCCTTTAACTTTGAACTTCTTGAAAACCAAAGAAGCAAAATGTGGTGTACGATTTTCTAAAAACCAACGACCAGTGAAAGGGATTTCTATGGAAAGAAAAAATGAAATCTTGGCCAAACTTTCATCTCTTATGCCTGAAAACAGATTACCGATTTGGAAAGAACTTCCAGTTAATGAAGACTGAATTTTTAGAGTATTGTTTTTGTTTGATCCTATGTTAATGACCTTTATTAGTTTACGTGTATTTGATAAAACATATTTTTTGGTTTGAATAAATTACTATGTTTAATTAAATTCAATATACTTTATTCACTTTTCACTTACGACACCATTCAACGTAAGATTCTCCAAATAATTAACACAATCAATAAGCTTAAAAGTGGTATCTACCACAATTAAGCAAAAAACTATTTTTTTTTTAGAATTAGATTGTCCTAAGATTTTTGGGACTTACAAACAACATAAAAAGTAGTTATTGTTCCTAAAATGAAATTCCATGTTGTTGGTAAATGGAAAAAACTTTAAACCCGTTTTTCTCTGAAACACCTTTTTGTGACATACGGCCTTTAAGCTAAGCAGGGCAGAATGTGTGAGGTTAAATTGTTCCTGTGTCAATCATAGGAACCAACACGCCACGGAATTTCCTTATGTTGACACCATGTCAACTTTAGGAAGCAAGTATGTTATTGAAAATTAATTTAATTTGACCAGTTTTCTATGTAAAATAGCATATTAAATTAGTCTACTAATTTATACTGTATTATATCTACTGTGGCCAATAGTTGACATGGGTGTCAACAATAGGGTCTTACAAAGTCAACTATAGAAACTATATTATAGGTACCTACATTATATAACTTATTATTATTGTTCTTTCTCTTTACGCATATTTAACATGGAACGAAAAAAAATAAGAAACTACTCAACTGAACAAATGCAAAATGCATTAGATGCTACAAGACGTGGAGTATCAGTTGCAGCTGCAAGTAGGGAATTTAATGTCCCACGAATTACGTTATTATAATATATAAATCAAAAGGCAAATATGCGGTAAATCCGAAGATGGGTCCAAACACCATACTAACACCAGAGGAAGAAACAATTCTAGTGGAATGGTTGCTGAAAATTGAAAGTATGGGATTTCCAGCAACACGTATTCAACTTTTGGATTCAGTGCAAATGATCATGAATAAATTAAAAAGGCCAAACCCTTTCCAAAATAATAGACCTGGGAAAAAGTGGTACCGGTGTTTTATGGATAGACACTAAGAATTGACAGACTAACACTATATCTAACTAAGGGTAGAAATAGCCCTACAGAGAAAAATATACGTAATTGGTTTTCCGAGATAGAACAGTATTTCACAGAAAATGATTTGATGACTGTCGTGCAAGATCCTCGCCGCGTTTTTATGGAAGAAAATGAAAATGGAAGTTGAAAATGTAGAAGGAAATGTGAGATTGGCATTTGAAAGAAATGACATTATCCATGACAATAATGAACGCCAAATAGATGTCATGATTAATGAAGATAGTGAAAACCATGACAACAATGAACGCCTAACAAATGATACGATTAATGAAGATAGTGATAACCGTGGCAAAAAGGAACAGCAAATAAATGATACTGATAACCAGAGAAACGACCAAAGTATAGAAGTTCCGGAAAACGAGAGAACTCCTGAAAAGGTTGAAAGAAATCAAAATAACGAATCCCAACCCGGAACATCATCAAATATTGAGGACTCATTTTTAGATGACGTACCAACACCATTTAAATCTTCACTTTTTTGGCCAAAAACACCTACACCTAGTATTAATAAACTAAAAAGAAGAAAAGAAAAGATTCCGTCTGTAGCAACCTCAGAACAATGGAGAGCTTATCATTTAAAAAAGCAAGCAAAAAAATGGAAAAAGAGAATAGAAAGAGAATAAGACAAGAGAAGAAAGAAGAAAAACTGAAGAATTTAAAGGCAAAGAAAAAAAAATCTACAGTATTAATTAACATTCATCAGATTCTTCAATTGATCTAAATATTGAAGATTCAGAATCAGATTATAATTATACTGGAGATAACGAGGACAGCAAATATAATGTCGGGAATTCCGTAATAGTTAAATACGACGACAAATATTTTCCTGGTGAGTTTATTTAATTAATTTTGTCGGGAAATTATTATTCTATAACTATTGCATCTCTCTTTATCCAGGTATGATTCTTGAAGTAAATATTCCAGAATATAAAGTGAAAGCCATGGTTTCAGTGGTTTAAAAGACTGGAAGTGGCCAGACCGCAATGACATTACCTGGTATGACGAAGACGATGTAATTGATGAAATAGAAATTCCTGCTGCCAAAACCAATAGAGGAGTATACCACATACAAGAAATGGAGAAATATCAACATTTCTGCTAACTAATAACATTTCCACCAAAGATTTGTTGCGTGTCAACAACTGGTGTACCTTCATTGTCAGCAATAGGATATTTTCATATTTTTAATGTCAACTAAAGGGTCTTTTTTCAATATTTTTAATAAATACTTATAAAATATTGATATTACTATTTTTTAATTTCTTACAGCTAGCGAAAGTCCAATAACCCCAATTAACAATGTATTCTTATTGATATTCGTTTCATATAAGTTATAAGCAAGTTATGCCTGTTTAATTTCAAATGTTTTCTTAAAGTGTCAACAATTGGTGCAGTTACCTTAACCGATTACGATTTTTTTACTAAACGAGTCTGAAGAAGATAATGTGGAGACACAAAAGATCGATAGTGACACAGAACAAGAAATTTCAGATATTGAAGATGACAATGATGAAATTCCAATTCAGGGAGCAACATTCATAGGAAAAGACAATACAACCATATGGTCTAAATATCCAATATCCAGACACGGACGAACTAGGAGACAAAACCTGATAAAACATCTTCCTGGTGTGAAGCCACCAGTGAGAAACTTGAAGAAGGACTCGGAAATTTGGTCCTTTTTTTTCTGATACAATTTTGAATATAATTGTGGAATGCACAAATCAACACATACGAGAAAAACGTGATCATTTTCAACGAGAAAGAGATGCTAAAGATACAGATTTATTGGAAATGAAGGCGTTCGTTGGACTTGTATATTTATGTGGAGTTCTAAAGTCTAGTCGGTTGAATCTGGACGAATTGTGGGACAAAAATGGTACAGGAGTAGAGCTATTTCGACTTACGATGTCTCAACAAAGATTTCGTGTTCTCTTGCAACATATAAGGTTTGACGATTCAACTACGCGTGACGCACGAAGGAAATATGACAAGCTTGCTCCCATTCGAGAAGTATTTGATAATTTCGTCAATAACTGTAAAACTATTGTTTGAGGCTTTCGCGGTTACTTGAACTGTCAGTATTATTAACTTTCGGCTTATACCGCGTCGTCATTTGAGTAAAACTCACAGCAGGTAAGGACCAACCTGTAGCTTGTCTGCCATTACAAGCATTTGCTCTGGATGTTTGAGCTAAATTATTATTATTGTGTGAACCTTGGGGTGGACAAGGATTTGTTCTTTGTATAACTTGTTTGCCATCACAAGAATACTTGTTCGGTTTTTGCCTCATAGCTGTTTGTGAACCCATACAAACTTAGTTTGTATGGGGTAAGTATTCTTGTGATGGCAAACAAGTTATACAAAGAACAAATCCTTGTCCGCCCCAAGGTTCACACAATAATAATAATTTAGCTCAAACATCCAGAGCAAATGTTTGTAATGGCAGACAAGCTACAGGTTGGTCCTTACCTGCTGTGAGTTTTACCCAAATGACGACGCGGTATAAGCCGAAAGTTAATAATACTGACAACTGTAAAACTGCATACTCTCCATTTGAATACGTAACGATTGACGAAAAACTCGAGGCATTTCGCGGGCGGTGTAGTTTCCGTCAATACATACCCAGTAAACCCGCTAGATATGGCATAAAGGTGTTTGCATTAGCAGATTCAAAAACATTTTATACAATCAATTTGGAAGTGTATGTTGGCCGGCAACCTGAGGGCCCCTTCGTAGTGAGTAATTCGCCGAACGATATCGTTCCAAGACTTTGTGAACCAATAAGAGGAACTGGCAGAAATGTTACAGTTGACAATTGGTTCACTAGTTTGGCGCTCCTTGAAAATTTGCAGAACAATTACAACTTGACTCTTCTGGGTACAATAAGAAAAAACAAAAGAGAGCTTCCCCCAGAATTTACCTGTCCTTCATCTCGTCCTCCTTTATCGAGCATGTTTGCTTTTCAAAAGAATGCAACATTAGTCTCTTATATTTCGAAGAAGAA
The DNA here is from genome assembly GCA_963082805.1 of Hemicrepidius hirtus. Lineage (NCBI taxonomy): Eukaryota > Metazoa > Arthropoda > Insecta > Coleoptera > Elateridae > Hemicrepidius > Hemicrepidius hirtus. The sequence continues at coordinate 15,029,198 of OY720161.1, forward strand.
TAAAAATGTTCTATTGGTGTCAGGTATACATTTTGATGATAAACTCGATGCAAAGAAAAATAAGCCAGAAATAATTATGGATTACAATCAGACCAAAGGAGGCGTCGACTGCGTTGATAAGCTGTGTGCGGCTTATGATGTTTCAAGAAACACTCGAAGGTGGCCCATGGTTGTTTTTTGTTCGTTGTTGAATGTTGCTGGAATTAATTCTTTTATCATACATTCAACAAACAACTCGAACTGGAATATTCGACGACAATTTCTACGAAAATTATGTTTTCAGTTGATTGAGGGCCATCTTCGCCGCCGTGCAAATCAGAAAATTCCACATATCATGAAAGTTCGAATAAAGGGAATTTTAGGACTAGAAGAGCCTTCACCTCGTCCAGTTTTAGATAATGTACGTGGTCGTTGCACCTATTGCGATCGAAAAAAAAACAGACCAACACGATTTTCTTGTGTAAAATGTCAAAAATTTGTATGCTTGGAACATTCATTGAATATTTGTAGTGATTGTTGTGTGTGTGTCGAAAATGAGAGCGAATGAAATTTTGTTTTTACACTAATTCATAGTTTCTGAATTTTATTTTCTTTATTAGAAGTTAGTGTTCTTATTTTTCAATACAAATACATTATGAATTTAAGCTTTTTGATGCACTGCTGTTTTTTATTTCAAAAATTAACTAACTATAGCCAATTTCTCATAGCGGATTGACAGTCCGCGCGCGACCGTTCTTTTATCAAAATTAGACGCGACCTCCGAAAGGTTAAAGAGAAGCATACGGTTTCCAATAGAAAAATTATCAAAATTACTAATTAAAAAACATTAACGTTAAAATTTTAGATTCCTGTTTTATTATATAATAGAAATATTGTTAGTTAATGCAATAGTAAGGTATTACAACAAATTAAAAATAAACTTGTATACTACTATTATTTTCCAATTTTTTAATATAAAATATAGATATCCTACTTTGTGGATTATAAAATGCAGCAACAAACAAGAAGATCTCTAAGAGATTAGCTACTGATATGATTCTGGCACCACCCTAACAGCAGAAATCATCAAAAACAGTTACGATTAAATCAAATGTTGAGCTGTTCGTTTTAAAAAACGAATCTATGGAACTGCTTCTGTATTAATATTCGTACAGATATCCTAATGTTTTCAATAATACCTAGAAAGAAACTGGGCGTTACTAAGCGCTGTCACTGCATCACGTCATGCGTAAACAGTGACGAGTTAGCGCTACCGGAGTATAATAGCTGTGTTCTTTCGCACTACTAAAGCGAATCTAAACGTGTTTGATCGAATCAGCTTGCGTTCTTTTGTCACACACCATCTAGTTTATATCGAACGCGATCTGTAATCCCCTTTGCCCCTAGGGATCATGGAATTTTAATGATTCGTTTAGTGGATCGTGATTTAGTTCAGCATTTGAGGTTAGATTTTGTGGCGGTTAAATTATCTTTGATTACTACATTTATATGCACGTGTAAAATCGCATTAAAATGGATAATTTCGAAGAAAATGGGGTAACGGTGGAACTGTTTGACCCCGGAAACAATCAATCCTACCAGTTACTTGTTAGTAACGAGGACCATCAACGCTTGCAGCATGGTAATTTTTATATTTTCTGTGCGTTTCATTATATAATCTTTTAATTTATTGTAGACGATGAATTTTATACAAGTATGCTACGTTATGCTTCTGCACAACAGAATGACCTTAATGAAGAAAGCGAGGGAGGTAGCACGGTAAAACTCCGTCAAGAAGAATCTGCAGACGATGTCGCAGGATCCTCCGAAATATGGGCAGAAGTTGAAACTCTCAACTTAATGGATACGTATAAAGAACATGTCGAGGATTTTAAACATGCGAAAAAAAGAAAGTCTGTTTGGACAATTATTGCTGAAAAATTGCACAGCAAAGAAATATACACGTTGTCCCTAGAAATTTTCAATACGGGCATTTGAATTCATTACTTGTCGCTTAGTTACCACGCTCACTTTTTACATAACCGAGTCAAATATTTTAAATCACTAAGCAACGGGAAATAAATAGTAATTTCTAATTTATTGGTAATAAACAACCATGGCAATCTATTATAATAATCGAGAAGAACAAAATCGCAGTGCCTACATTACTCGTATTCAAAATTTCTAGGGACAACGTGTATGTAAATAATACAATACATTCAGTGGGTAGTTATAATGTGCTTTGATTTTACACTCTTTATTTTAGAGATCTGCTGAAAAATGCGAAAGGAAGTGATTGAACCTCTTTAAAGTGTACCATTCTATAAAAGACAATAAAGGCCAAAAACAAAACAGGGAGATCTGCTATACATTGCAAGTACTTTGAAGTTATTGATGATATTTTAGGAGATGAACCATCCAATAAATCTTCATTAACATTTGAAGCTGGTGTTGCTGATTTGAAAGAAGCTGGTAAGAAATATTAGTTAATTTATCTAACATTTTAATGAAAATATTTACTGCTTTAGAGAGCAGCAACGATCCATCATCCCCTTGTACTTCAACAGCAGATAACACAGAGCTCTCCAGTAAGCCGGTTGAAACACCAAAATCTAAAAGATTTTCTGTGCTTATTTTTGGAATATATATGGGCACAGGATTCTTGCGTATGGCAATGCAAGTGTCCTTTACAATCTTATTTACAGTTGTTTCTCCAAGACGATAACTAAAAGCTATTGCTCGAAAGGACATCCCTGTTGCTAGAAATCTGAAATGTAATAACAGCGTTAATGCCAAAATCTGAAATTATATGGTATATACATAGTATTTTAAGAAAACACTTGAAACAAACAATTTGAAAAAGAGGTGGCGTACTTTGCGTGATGCTTTTATCAAACAGTATCGCATTGCAAAAACGTTCAAATCTGGTACAGCAGGCGGGAAAAAAAAGAAATGGACTTATTATGACTTAATGCTTTCTTGTGTCACATATTGAATTGAGGGAAACTGTTGATAGTTATGAAGACGGTTCAAATTCTCAGCTAAACCAAAGTCGCAAATGGATAACACGCAAATGGAAGAATCCCAAAGTGAAATCCAGGATCGTGACAGGGAAGGTGATGAATCTCCAGAAAATGATCCTGAAAGTCAGTATTCTGTGACAAACTCTGTGAGACCTGCTAAATCGACCTTAAAACAGCATCAAGGATCGGTCGTTATCAATAACAAAAAACAGCAGCATCCTTATTTAAAAAATAAAGAAAACAACAATGTAACAGATGAAAAACTTTTACAAATAGTAACAAAAAATGACGATCCTGACGAACAGTTTCTGTTAAGTTGCCTGCCTGCTTTGAAACGGTTAACCTCCCGAAACAACATCCTCGCACGAATTAAAATTCAGCAATTGTTGTTTAACATGGAATATGGCAATAATGATGAAGAACAGTCTACCACGAATTCTGCTAATACCAGATCGTAAACGCGGTCATCACTTTTTAATCCACAATCTCTTTATTATACTTCATCAGCTCCAGGAAGTCCAGAAGTAGTAGTTTCTGGGATTAATAGTACCGGCGGAAATTTTTACTTTAATCCTGCACAGCAATCATTTTCAGTAGGAAGAACAGATGATATGGGTAATATCTACTCCGGATATTAATATTTAACATCAGATTGCATACATACTTATTAAAATTTAATTGTTTTTTACCATTAATAAAGAGTGTAACTTGAATTAAAATGGTATTTTTATTTACCTTAAAGTAACTGCAAGACGTTCTCCGGTAGGGACGGCTTCTCTGTAATTTGTATTTTCTTTATTATATCTACTTTGATCAATGCATGCAACCTATCAAAGCTTTCTTTTGACATCCTAAATTCTTGACATAAGCGATTGTACTCTCCTAATGTCATCCTTCGTGTATTAAGTGGGTGCACTCAATATTTTGCAGAACGTTTTCTCCTTCTTCTTAGCAGTTCCAGACAATGCCATTTTTCAAAGAAATACAAACTATAATAGGTAATATAATTTATCAAAATTCTTATTCACTTAGGTCATAAGAATAATTTAATATTTGCTGCATGATGACCACATGGTACACGTCGACGCGTTGACGGACCGCCGCATACGACGATACGTCGTACGACGCAGTACTTGGTGGAATTATCGCTTAAGTGTGCGTCCGCAACGGCGCACCGCACTTCGCTTCAACTATAGCATGGTACTCTCGCTTCGCACAACAAAAAAAATAAGAGCGTTGTTTTCAATGCACGTGGCCGCAGTGACGCCTCGCACATCGCACCACACTTAGCCTCGCCCCTCGCCTGGCCTAGAGAAATGCAGCTTAGTATTTTCTGACCATCACACATCGCACGTCAAAGGATGGATAAGGAAAAATTAATTAGTGAAGTTTTCATAAAAGAAGCAATTTGGAACAAACGACACAAAAGCCATCACAATTCTATAATTTTAAATAAATTATGGAAGGAGGTAGCAAAAGAATTGGATGTGCCAGGTTAGTACCTATAAAAAATCGTACCTATTTGTTTGAAATTTTATTTTAATACACAGTAATTATAGCAAAAAGTAATTTTTAAAATTTTCTCGTACAAGTTTTGCTTCATTATTTAGTCTTCCTGCAGGAATGCGTTTATTTTGATTGTTGTTTTCAAACTGAACGTGCCGTAGGTTATGTTGCATCCCTTCCTTATCTATAATAATTGTGTTTGTAAAACACAGACGGCTTTAACAATTTTGTCTGCCATTTCCACTTCGGTAAGTATTGGACGGTCCAAAATTTGCCATTTCGATCTGATAATATCAAATGCACATTCCACAGTGCCTCTTGCCCGAGACAAACGTTTATTAAACACGCTCCGCGTTCAAATCTTGTCTACTGTGGGGTTTAAGTAGTTTATTCAATAGTGGATAAGCTGCGTCAGCAATAATAACTATTTTGATACACAAATTCTGCAATATTTTTTTTACAGCATCGAATGTTAAAGGATTTTGGAAAAGACAGAGAAACATTTATTAAAAAACTTGCGAAACAACCAGTCAAACATTCCGGAGATGGAGCAGAAGACATTGAAAAGCGTGATTGGCCTATTTTTCAATCTCTTTTATTTCTGAACATGTTCGCCCAGGGAAACATCGGGTAATATCTTATTACCAACTCAAGACCCAAGATAATTACTTATTAGGTGAAGGCTCATCAAATGACGAAGCCGATAGAGAAGTAGAAACGCCTGATAATTTGGATGACGTTGGAAGCGACGGCGATGAATGTTCTACTAAAGTCCGTTTGACTTCTTCAGAAGCATCACGTTCTGCCACCCCGTCATTGCCAAAGCACGCAAAGGGAAAAAGGATATCCAAAAAGAATGACCCTATTGGGGATGCTCTGTTACAGGTGTAGCAAGAGAAAATTGAATACTTGAAAAGAAAAGAAATATATAGGAGAAAAAAGGAAGAAAGGGAAACAGAAAAAGAAGTAAATAAAGCAGGAATGGAAATGGACGAAGATGAAGCATTTTTTCGTAGCATTCTTCTGCATGTTAAAGCACTAGATGCTAAAAAAAGATGAAAGCGTATCTTCAGTTTTACATAAAATATAATCAAATGCAGAAATATTAATTCTCATGTAGTTAAAAAAACGATTTGAATCTGTTCTTAAGTCCTTGTATAGGTGATGAAATTCACCATAATAAGCGCCCTTTTTATTTATGGCATGGACTGCTGTCTTTTTTCGTTTTTTACCCATATACCACTTTTTTAAGTTCGAATTTAATACGATATCGTCCTGGTCCGAGGAGGAAGACGTACAATTCATGTTTGCGCAATGAACGTTAACTTCACAACTGGACTAGAAAGGCAAAGCTCGGTGCTCCGTTCCGGACATTAAAAGGCGAGGGTCAGGGCGAAGCTCACAAAGCGAAGTGCGAGGCGAGGGTACCAGGCTATGGTCGAGGCGAAGTGTGGTGCGCCGTTACGGACGCACACTTAGTCGGTAACCAAGGCTGTTAATTCATAGACGCTTACTAGCGGTGTACTAAGTAATCACGGGATAGTGGAATGTATCTAGAGGACCTTGGTCTGCGCAAGCGTATATTTTTACCTAAACTCCAGTAAACCCCGCTGCTGCTTTATTTTATAGGTTATGTTAGGTTAGTTTTTGGTTGAAATATCCGTTTACTTGTTACTATATGCATGGTGTAATATTTTAGAAGTCTTTTTGTGTAATAATTTTTATACCTACGTTAGGTTAGGTTACCTGTTGGTTGAAATATATTTTTTCTACTAGCGTGCGGAAAAACGCATTTTCCGCACATTTTTTAGTGCGGAAAATCCACTTTTCCGCACCGTGCGGCAAAGGATTTTTCCGCACTAGTTTTTCTACTAGCGTGCGGAAAAACGCATTTTCCGCACGCTAGTAGAAAAACTATTGTTCCTAACACGTGCAGAAACCTATCTTTCCGCACTTAAATGCTTGACACCACTCCGCTACGCGTCGTGCTGTCAACGGCATTTGCGTGCGGAAAAATCGATTTTCTGCACTTGTTAGGAAAATAGCTATTTCTTTATGTCGAAATCGACCAGTGGGTTTTACTCGAATTTTTCACACTTTTCTTACGAACGCTGCGATGAGAACACACAATCCAATTTCTTTCGAAGTTAAACTGAGTGAGCGAGGTTATACCGTGGGTTGAGTTTTGAACTTTTTAAACAATGGATTCCAAACTAAAACGAGGCAGAAGTAGCAATAGGGGCTACGAAGAGAAGCAGTTACTGGTGTGCTTGATGAAGCATTACGGCCCCATAATTGAAAATAAGCAGCTCGACTCCAGAGCAGCCGCCAACAAGCAGGAAGCGTGGAAGGCGTTGCTGCAAGATTTTGTTATAGACAAGCAAAATCGGGAGCTCCCTAGAATTAAGGAACAGTGGAGGCGGATGAAAACCATTGCCAAATCCAATATTTCTGCTCACAGGAGAGACCTCGGAATGCCGAACCGGGGCAGCTTGATTACGACATACCTACAAGCTATAATTCCACAGGATTTTGTAGAAGATATAAGCAAGTTTGATTCGGATCGATTCAGAGCCACTTTGCCAAATGCTAGTGTATGTTGTTATATCCCTTGGGGCCAGTGCAACACGTCACCCCTCAAGAATGTGGCTCAGTCCATGTTAACAGGCTACCCCTCGCATTGCGCTCGATGATCGCATGATGGCCTTCCCACTTGCCATTTAAACGTGAGGGAATGCTGAAATACGCTTTTCATTTCCAGGATTTTTGTCTGTACCTTTATTGATCAACAGGAGATCAAATTACCCCTGGCCTCAAAACCACGAGTATCCACCCCTTGTAAACCAGTCAGCCAATCGGCTGCCCGCTTTTCAAACCAATTCCCCCCTAAAATGCAAGTCACGCATGCTCTGCTCCCGGGAGAGAGCTCAAGTCGTTCTGAATCGGTCGTCACGGTTTGAATAAAGTTTTATTAGATTTTCTTATTTCTCATGCAAATGGTGATCAGAGACCATACGTACAAATATCAGTTTTAGGTTATTCTATAGGTTTGTTCCAACAAACACTCGAATCGGTTCGGAACTGGCCGGAGTGTGCGCAAATTGAAATTGGCGTTCCAACAAATACGGAACTATCCTGGTACTAGTTCACAGAGCGTTCCAACGTCGACAGAACTAATTCCGAACCGATTCGAGAACGGTGAAATCAGTTCCTGGTCCTGACTTAGAACTCATAGGGACGATTTCTGTAGAGCATGCGCGCAAGGATCGTAGTCATATGGTCTTTGTTGTGATAACGAATCTTGTTGATTGTGATTGTGTTGAAGATACCTATGTTATTTTTAAAATGAGTGATTTTGACGACAGTGACTATGTGGCCTCTGCATCAAGTGAAGAAGAGGATTTGGAGCTACTGATGCTGGCTATACCGAGAACAAAAAATGAAAATTATTTAGGTACTTTGTTAATGATACTTTGAAAATCTAAAATCTTAGAATTTATGTTTATTAATATTTCAGATGATACAATACCCCAGTATGATGACGAAACATTTTTTGGTCATTTTAGACTTCGACGAGAGCATGCTCTTAGATTTGCAGAAGAATATGAAAATTGTGACCAATATAAAAAACAAAGTGGACAATATGGTAAATTACCAGCATTAAGTCAGGCAAGTCTATTTTAGAATGCCTATCATTTCACATTTCATTGTTGTTAATAGTTACTTTTATTCACCACACCATAATATTGCAGATTCTCATTTTTCTGTGGTACATTGGGCATCAAACTGCTAGTTTTCGAGATGTATCTGACAGATTCAATGTAACCATCAGCTCCTTACATCGAATCATTAGAAGAGTTACAATTTTTTTAAGTAATTTATCAACCGAAAATATTACCTGGCCTAATGACGATGAGAAAAGAGAAATTGAACAACATTTTAGAGAAAATGGTTTTCCATGTGTAATAGGTGCTATTGATGGCTGCCACATTAAAATAGACAAACCAGAAAATGATGCCGAGTCATATATGAACCGAAAAGGGTTCTATTCAATACAGGTAGGTACTCATGCCGATGCAACGTAGGTATCTTACTATAATTGCTTCATTAATTTTTAAATTTCAGATGCAAGCTGTTTGTGATCATAACAGACGAATTAGAGATGTATTCATCGGATACCCAGGCTCAGTTCATGATGCAAGAGTATTTAGAAATTCACCTTTGTGTGCCAATTTAGAAGAAATGTGTGGCCGATATGTTTTACTCGGTGATAGTGCATATCCTCTAAAGTCAAATTTATTAGTTCCTTTTAAAGATCGAGGACAGCTTACTCAACGACAAGTGAATTATAACATACAGTTATCGAAGAATCGCTATCTCATAGAACATTCGTTTGGCATTCTAAAACAGAAGTTTAGACAACTGTATCATGTTAAATTGAGAAGTATTGAATACATTGTCCATTTAATAAGAGCTGCTTGTGTATTGCACAATGTATGTATAAATGATGAATTTATTGTTGATGAAAATGATGTAGTTCCGGGCATGTTACCTCCCGCACATAATATTCCTGTAGATGACGATGAAATAGATGCTGAAGCTGATGTGGACGCAAGAAGAATAAGAGACCAATTTGTCAACACATTAAGAAATGCACACAATTAATGTATACATCAATTTTTAATTACCTACATATTTCTAATCATAAGAAATCTACTTATTTGTTTTTGAATTTGCTTTGGTGTGAAATAAATAAATAACTATTGGTAGAAAAAATATTGTATTTCTACTACAAAAAATAAAAGTAATATCATAGTAATATGCAAAAAAACAACTTTCTCAAGTCAATACCAAAGAATAAGAACTAAAACTATAACTTCTATAACAACAAAATAAAAATACATAAATAAACTATTTTTAATAATATAAAAAATTAATTCTGCAGCTGTGAACATTTACAAACACATTTGCAGTGATTTTCTTTCATAATATCATTTCTGTCCTTGATTAATTGATTTCTTATTTTTAATTGCTCTAATTTTTCCTGTTCAATTTGTAGCCTCTTTTCCATATAATTCTGCCGATCACTTCTTATATGTTCCATCAAGGTTGATTTTCTTTTCCTTATATTATTTCTGACCTGATTTTCATTTATTGCTTTTCTCATCACGTTTACTTTTAATTTTGAAGATGAACCTTGTTCGCTTCTTGTGGCAGTGTCCATATCAATTACATTTTCAAACTGATTTTCTTTATTGTGTTCCGTATCTTCAGGCACATGTACTGATTGGCTGGTTAATAATAATTCTGGAGATACATTTTTTTTCCTACCAAAGATTACTTGCATGTCTTCATAATATTCAAAATGTTTTTTTCCTCGTCCAGTAGAATTTTGATTGTCGACATATTTTTTGTAATTTCTATCGAGAACCTTCCACCTGTTTTCACAATTATTTGGTGTGACAATCACACCAAACACCTGTTGCAGCTCTCCAGCAATAATTTGCCACATTTGCTTTATCGTCCTTATCTTCATTGTACCTACTTTAGGTTTATATTTTGCGTACAAATCTATCAACATCCTCGTATTGTTGTCGTTCCACTTTATTTCCAAAGTGGCACCTTCAGTGAACCCAGGTTGAAGAATGACAAAATTCTGTAATTCTGAGAGAAAAATATTGTTGTAACAATTAACACACATCAATGGCAGAGGTTTATTTATAATACAAAATATTCAATCACAAGATTCTCACCTTGCACCGCTTCCATTTTAAAATTGTGCCAAACAGCCACTAGCCAACTACGCGCTTTGAGTTTTGAGCACAGTTTTGAGTTTACATTCAAAAATTTGTAATACGTTCCAACACGCAGCAGAACCAGTTCAGAGACAGTACTTTTTTAACGCATGCGCATAAAATCGTTCGTGAACTGATTCATGAACTGTACCAGAACCGTTTGTTGGAACAAACCTTATGTTAGGACTACTGGATTCGGGAGCTACGACTACGGTTATAAATAAATCTGGTTGGGATGTTTTACAATTTCTTGGTCTTAAGCTTAATACTTCAAAAACCCCCGATTGTTCTTTTGCTAACGGAAGTAAATGTTCGACTATAGGATTTGTTACCACCCCATTTCAACTGATAGACAAAATATGTGTTCTTGATGTGTTAGTTGTCCCAGAGTTATCTCGAAATCTTATTTTGGGCACAGATTTTTGGTTAGCTATGGGAATTGTACCTGATTTGAAAAGGGATGTTTGGTGTTTTAGTTCATCGGGTGAAACTGCAAATAATATTTGTAGTATTTTAAGTAGCGACGAATTGTCTATACCCCAAAGGGCAGCTTTAAATAAACTTCTACACGATAAGATCGAACCTGTAACAAAATCTTTAGGATATACCACAGCAGCTGAACATGAAATCATTACCGATTCGCTTCCAATTAAGCAGCGTTAATACCCGGTCTCGCCTGTGAAACAAAAGATTATTGATGAAGAAATTCGTAATATGTTAGCTCAAAATATCATTGAACCGTCCAAAAGCGCATGGTCGTCGCCTATTTTATTAGTACCTAAAAAGGATGGGAGCTACCGTTTTTGTGTCGATTATAGGAAATTGAATTCGGTCACTAAAAAAGATGCTTACCCGTTGCCTTTTGTTTCGTCCATATTAGACCAATTACGTGACGCTCGTTATTTGAGTTCTATAGATATAAAGACGGCGTATTGGCAGGTTCCGGTTAAAGAATGTAGTCGTGAATTAACTGCGTTTACTGTTCCTGGTGGTCTTTATCAATTTAAACGAATGCCATTCGGGTTGACTAATGCTCCTGCAACGTGGCAGAGGTTAATTGATAATGTTCTCGGTGCAGATTTGCAACCCCATGTCTTTGTCTATTTAGATGATATAATTATCATTTCGCCCACTTTTGAAGCCCATTTTGAAATATTAGGAAAAGTTTTGGATAGATTGCAAGACGCTGGTCTTACAGTAAGTAGAGAAAAATGTCAATTTTGTAGATCCCAATTAAAATATTTAGGCTATGTGGTAGACAAAAACGGACTTTGTGTAGATCCTGAAAAGGTGGAAGCAATTCTTAACTTGACTGCGCCCGTTAACATATCGGAATTACGACGTTTTATCGGAATGACTTCCTGGTATAGGAGGTTTCTCAAAAACTTCTCTACTCGCTTAGCACCCCTAACGAATCTTATAAAAAAGAATGTTAAATGGCAATGGACACCTGAATGTGAAGAAGCTTTTGTGGGAATTAAAAATTGTTTAGCAACTGCCCCAATTTTGAATTGTCCAGATTTTAATAGACCCTTTATTTTGCAAACGGATGCTTCTTCTTATGGAATTGGTGCCGTTCTTACACAAAATTTTGATGACGGTGAAGTTATTTGTTTTCTGTCGAGGTCACTCACAAAACGAAAGAAATTATACCACTACTGAACGCGAATGTTTAAGTGTGATTTGGTCTGTAGAAAAGTTACGTCATTATTTGGAAGGAACTCGATTCACTGTAGTTACCGACCATTATTCTTTGTTATGGTTGAATAGATTAAAAGACCCCACAGGTCGTTTAGGATGCTGGGCTGTTAGGCTTCAACCATTTGATTTTGACATCATTCATAGGAAAGGTAAGGATAATATACTACCTGACTTTCTTTCTCGGTCAGTACCCATTGATGCTTTAACTGTTGTTCCTGGAGTACTAAATTTCGATGATACTACAGATCCATGGTACCACAAAATGATTAATAAGGTGAATACTCAACCTCACATGTTTCCTCGCTGGCGTACAGAACAAGGTACTCTATTAAAATATGTAAAATGTCAAATTCCTGAACTATCTCGCGATCGTGATTATTGGAAAATTGTAGTTCCAAAAGATAAGAGATTGTACATTTTACGAGAAAATCATGATGACCCCAAATCTGGCCATGTTGGTATATATAAAACTTATTGGAAAATACATAATCGCTTCTATTGGCCGAAAATGCGAATGGATGTTACTCGTTATATCAAAAGTTGCAGAATTTGCGCAGAGCAAAAACCTGAGCAAAAAGCTCCTGCTGGATTAATGGGTTCTAAACCAAATATCACTGAACCTTGGCAAATGATAAGCCTCGACTTCATCGGACCCTTACCTAGATCTACTGGTGGTTTTAGTTATATCCTTGTTGTCACCGATTCATTTAGTAAATACGTAGTTTTATTTCCTCTTCGTTCGGCAACTTCAAAATCTTTAACAAAAAATGTTGAAGAAGGTATTTTTCTTGTATACGGTGTTCCACAATATCTTATTTGCGACAACGGAGCACAGATGCGCAGCAAAATATTCCAAAATCTTTGTCTCAAATATAACACAAAAATATTTTATACCGCCCATTATTATCCACGTGCAGATCCAACCGAACGAGTAAATAAAGTTGTGAAAACTATGTTATCTTCTTATGTGGAAGACAATCATCGGAAATGGGATGCGCCATTCGTACGTCTAAACATGAGACAATAGGTTATTCCCCATTTTTCGTAAATTTCGGTCGAGAACATGTAAATAATGGTTCTGCTTATTCTCATTTTCCTCGTTCAGAAACCAATCTCGATACGGATGTAGAAAAACCAATTGAAGGCTTTCGTAAAATATATTTAAACATCGATCGTAAACTACAACAAGCCCATGAACGTAATAAACGTGTGTATAATCTTCGACGTAGACCTGTTCAATATCAGATAGGACAATTAGTTTGGCGCAAAAATAAAGCACTTTCTGATGCCTATCGTTATTTTAGTGCAAAGTTAGCCCCCACATTTGTTGGACCGTATAAAGTACGTAAAAAGTAGGTTCTTGGACTTACGAATTAGAAAATGAACATGGCAAATCGCTTGGCAAGATTTAAAACCTGCACATATTGATGAATAATTGATGCAGTTCCTGCTTTTAAAGGAAGGGGGGAGTGTAACAGTTTTATTTTTAGTTTAAAGTATATTAGTGCAAATTTGGTTGGCTAGGAATATATTTTGATTAGTTACGAGATAGTAACGGGGGAAAAGCATTTTAAACAGTTAGATTTCCTATAGGATATATAGTTTTTCTACTTTTTCCTGTCTTGGACATTTTTCAACACTTCCCAATGTGAACTGTTCAAGCAAGGTGGTCTTAAAAATTTATCTTCGTTTATTCGGATCGTAACACATCATCTCGTTAATTTTTGCCCTGAAATTGAAGCGATTAGTCGTGGTTGATATTGTAGTTCAGAGCAAAATCATCTAGTTTACTAGGATTTGAAGAACATTTCACTTGGTCAACTTTAAGCCGACATTACATCTGCGGTAAGCCATACCTCATGTTTTAAAATGGTCCACTAATTTCTCCATAATTATTTTAGGCTTCTTTCTTTCTGTCTTTCCTTCTTTCATCGTGTATTACCAAAATTCATTTTCCACATTTTACCCCTGGATCTAAGTCATTGTTAGTCAAGAATCTTATCGTTCATCCAGCTGGGAAAAGGTTCTAGAGGTCCACGTAAGGTGAATTTAATATTTCGACAAGACGCTGAGAAGGTCAGTTATTTAATCTTTATTACCTCTTCAAGATTTGGATATCTTCGTTTGTTCTTTAAAAAGAAGAATTATTTTTTTTTAAGGTTATGAGTACCATTTACCATGACCTTAGTAAACAATTAAGTCAAAAATTAACACCAGATCACTTTAAACTAAAGGTTTTAAAAATTAATGTTACCTTTTTTTTTTTGTTATCTTAATTAATTACATTGATCGATAATCAACATTTATTTGCAACTGTTCAACTAGAAATTATTTGTAGCTGTCAGTTGATTGGAACTATTTTTTTTTTATTTTGAACTAATTCTTTTGTCTTAGTCAAATGAACTATTATTTTATGTGTAGTACATACCGGATAGGTCATATACAGGGTAGCTATTAAAGATTGGACGAAAGTCGTAGCGATCAAACGCTTTGAGATATTAATTTGAAATTTGGAACACTTCAATACGACATTACTTCGCATATTTTACAGTACTGAAAAATTTTCTTTGACTCATACTTTCGGAGCCCGGTCGCCATCTTGAATTTTCTTAAATGGTAATAGGGGTAACGCAATACATCATTAGAAAGTTTAATGTTTTCTATTTCTAATTGTGGTAAATTATTATGGGGTTACATAAGAAAATAATGGAGAAAAATTAGAAAACAGTTTGCCGTACGCTCAGGTGGCTATTTATTGTATGCTTTAATTCTAGGTGGCTTTGCTTTAACAGAGCTTCAAAATTAAATAAAAAAACAATCAATAACTGTTTAGCAGATGACAGTAGGTACATTGTCATACTTTTCATAGAAATTTAACAATCTGAATTTTGTTCAACGTGGATTGGTTGACAGAAACTGATTAGACATGGTGACAGAAAACAGTTTTAACATCTTCGTGAATTTAAGCAGTTTTTTGATACCATACTTTTATCAATCACAATATGGTATTTGTTTTTCAACTTTTAGAATTGTTTGTTTAATTTTAGTAGGTACCTTGTTTCTTCATTGTTTGTTTATTTTGTTTTTTGTTTAATTTTGACGTTGTGTTAAAGTAGAGCTACCTAGATTTAAAGTATACAATGAATGGCCGTCGGAGCATACGGCAAATTCTTTCTAATTTTTTTGCATTATTTTCTTATGTAACCCCATATTAATTTACCATGGTTAGAAAGAATAATAATCAAGCTTTGTAACGATGTATTGCATTACCCCTATTACCATTTAAGAAAATTCAAGATGGCGGCCGGGCTCCGAAAGTATGAGTCAAAGAAAAAAATTTTATACTGTAAAATATGCGAAGTGATGTCGTATTGAAGTGTTCCAAATTTCAAATTAAAATCTCAAAGCGTTTGAGCGCCACGGCTTTGGTCCAATCTTTAATAGCTACCCTGTATATACAGAGTGATGATAAAGTATCGCACAAAAATCATATTCTGGTTATTTAATGTTTTTGCGGAAAATCCTGAGACCCGTCGATTTTTGTTTTTAAATCTCCATTTAGACATATAATTTTCAACCCCCCACCCCTCAACCCCTAAGCGCTAGCAACCCCAACTTTAAAATTTTAAATAGAAAGATACCCTTTGTGATACCTCTTTTGATAGGTCTTTTTATTCTTAATATAAGCAAAAAAAGTTTTTCAAAATCGGTTGATAAATAACGGAGATATTTAACAAAATGTAATCAAATGAAAATGTCAATATTCGACAAGAAACGGCTCAAACACGCCGTAAATGGTAACATTAAAATGGGCACTTCCTGACCTAAAAGTGTGGTTTTGATCGCCCATTATTTCTACGCTGTGACGTCATAATTTTTTTTTAAATGTCAACCCCATTATTTACATTGATTACATTTTGTTAAATATCTCTGTTATTTTTCAACCGATTTTGAAAAACTTTTTTTTGTTATATTAAGAATAAAAAGACCTATCAAAAGAGGTATCACAAAGGGTATCTTTCCATTAAAATTTTTAAAGTTGGGGTTGCTATCACTTAGGGGCTGAGGGGTAGGGGGATTAAAATTACCTGCCTAAATGCCAATTTGAAAACAAAAATTGACGGGTCTCAGGATTTGTGCCATTATTTCTACGCTGTGACGTCATAATTTTTTGTTGAATATCAACCCCATTTTTTACATTGATTACATTTTGTTAAATATCTCCGTTATTTATCAATCGATTTTGAAAAACTTTTTTTAGTTATATTAAGAATAAAAAGACCTATAAAAAGAGGTATCACAAGGGGTATCTTTCTATTTACATTTTTAAAGTTGGGGTTGCTAGCACTTAGGGGTTGAGGGGTGGGGGGTTGAAAATTATATGTATGAATGGAAATTTAAAAACAAAAATCGACGGGTCTCAGGATTTTCCGTAAAACCATTAAATAACCAGAATATGATTTTTGTGCGATACTTTATCATCACTCTGTATATATTAGTTTTATTTTATACAATTAATTAAGTTTTCATTTGATTATAACTATAAAATTTTATTGTTACTTAGCATAATTAATTTTTGGGTCAGTATTTTGCGTAGCGTTCCTAGTATTAATCCGTATATTTATTATAAGGTATCGCGAGTGGTTATCCCCTAACAAGATCTTGTCGGAATACGATAGCTTGCTCGGGTTTCGCGGTAATTTTTTTTATTTTCAAAATTCTCATTTGAGTATATTATTTTCATTTCCTTTTTAAAATCCGATACGCATTATGCTACCTTAGCATTGATATCTATTGTTAAGTAATACTTTGAATAATTGATATTATATATATATATATATATATATATTGTTAGTAAATTTACTACATGATATTATATATATATTGTTAGTAAATTTACTACAAGTTTTACAATTATTTTGAGAACAATTAAATCTCGCTTTTCTTTTTTTTATTCGACTTGGGCTGTTTTATATACCGAGTGGGTACTTTCAAAGCCGAACATAGGGGAATTGCATTATAACTGATGTTTATATAGATTCCTGCTCGCCATTTAAACCCACAAGGATGGTAATGTCTTTGTTATAAAAACCCTCTGCTCTACTGAATACTCGTTATTATTCATATTATTTGATATTAATAACAGAAACATCGACTGATTTCAAATAATTTAATTGACAGATAAAAAAAGTTGACAATCATAGCAACCTATATTATTTCAAAATAGCATTATTTCATAATTTGTTTTACAGAAAAAGATAACTAAGTACTAACATTTATTGGTACCATCAGATGCGCTGTATTTTTGTCGTTCTATTCATACCATTACCATCCTTGTGGGTTTAAATGGCGAGCAGGAATCTATATAAAGGTTAGTTACAATGCAATTCCCCTATGTTCGGTTTTGAAAGTACCCAGACGGTATGAATTTTCCTCTAACCCTGAGCATTTAATTTTGACTCTCCTTTAAGACTTTCTGAGTTGAAGTTATTCCCCTAAGGTGTGCAGTCTTTGGCGCCCATAATATTTTCCGTTTTAGACTGGTCCATTTAAACCCAGACCAGACTGAGTTAGCTGGCACCTTATATGCTTGCGTTCCCCGGACCAGCATCGACAATCGTTAAGATTATTTCATACCTACACAAAAAAAAAACGTGGCAGTTTTATAAAAAGAAACTAAATATTCAAATAAAAAAAAATTTATTTTACAGTAATGAAATAAAATGTACGATACCCGTCCATGAACTTATTATTAAAGTATTCGTTTAGAAATTCTGGATTCGGCTTCTTCGTTGCCTCATCCATAACCTTCTAAACTTATACTTTAAGAAGTCACTTCCCGAACTTATAACGTATATGACTATTGGAAGCTTTTGAAATTTATCAACACACAAAAAACAATATACCTTTAATGAATGAGCAAATTGAGCTCTTAGATTCTGCTTTACTGGCAATTTTGGAATAGAAGATGTCTTAAATAGAATGAAGTAGTTGCTATATAAACATTAGGTATTCATTTATTATGAAATGTCTTATATGCTTTTGACAATGGCACATTGATACCGAAATACGTATAAAGCAAATCAATCTTATTATTTCTCGTTAAAATCGATATTTTATTTAATATTTATTATTCCTATACCAAGAGTTTTATCTAGTACCTATACTAATCTAACTTATTATTCGACTTTATGTATGCTTTATTATTTGTTACTTATCTTTTACGAATTTCAACAGTTTCGTAAATTAACAACAAACAGTATAACGGATAGTATGCAAAGAAAACATATGGAAAGCATTATGAATGCAAAACTGAGTACTGATATACAATCTGGAGGAGCTGGGATGGGCCTGGGCGCTGCAGAAACCCAGGAACCAAATACTAACAAGAAACTAATAGAGGAAGTTGTAAAACTGCGGAAGGAGAACCTGCAGTTAAAAAAAAATAATGTGGAGTATAAAATGCAGGTAGAGCAATTAACTCGGCTAAACATTGAGTTACAGGGAACCTGTTTATTATTTTTCTAATACTTTTAATGTTGGATTTATTCTTTTCTTTTTTATTTTAGAATTATTGCAAAAATTCAATTATATTAATGACTCCCCACCCACCAATGTATATCCAGAAATTGGAAAGCGGCACCGGGATAATGTAAGATTAAACTGAACACTAAATCCACTTTACTATATAATTAACACCCACAATTTGTTCCATTTAGACTCATATTGGAAATGGTATTTGGATACTAACGGCACAGCACGATTCCTTGCTACTATCTTTCAATACAGTGAAAGATGGTAGCAAGCTGGTAACAACTTTATCGTGCTGTGTATTTCGTACAGCTGTACTGGCAGCATCGTCGGTGACGGGTAAAAAATCCAATGCAAAGAAGGATGCAATTGCGAAACCACCATTGGACCCAAAGAAATTATTGGCCATTAAAGGTAGGTACTTACCTATAAACTATAATACATTCAGAAAATTCCCGTGGTGTATAAGTGAAATTCAGTTGGTTAATACTTACAAAAATCCCTAATACCTAGTTTATTAGTCTATTTAAATTTATACCTTTTGTATTTCGGTGTAATTATTGATTTTGATATTTGAATTATTGAAAAACATTTTGATTATTCAAAGTCATAGTAATTCAACAAATTAATAGGGAATTTTATATTAGCCAAGTGAATTTTGGGTTTGCATCACGGGAGTTTTCTGAATGAATTTTTATATCTGACTTATAATAATATGAATATTCGGTGTAACAGAACCACGGTCACCATCCGGTTTTCTGTATTTTTTGAAGATAAATAAAATGTTGACACATCGTATGTAGTTTGGCTGGAGCACTAATTTCTTATGATGCCAAAAAAGTTTCCTTTTATAATTACTTTTAACGTTTTAATGTCAATAATTTTTCAATAGTAGGTAGTATTAGGATATTTAATTAAAATTTACGTGGCAAAATATTTTCTTGAAATTAATAGCACTTATCCGATCATTAGATTAAGAAAATTATGTAGGTATAGTCCAAAGATACAATAATTACAAGGTGATTTATTTGAAAATTAAAAGTTGGTATCACTTGTGCTAAGACCAGAAGTGGAAAAGATCAATTTATCTCCACAAATATGACGTTTATTAAGTTTCGTAATATCATCAGTTTCGCACTTCCTAGATAGTAAGTTCGTTAAAAAAATCATACTTTTATTAAGTAAATGACGCATAGTAGAAATAATAGTATATTATACTCGTTAAAATAGAAGGCATTGCCACATTTGCTACTTTGGAGCACTCCTTGCTACACTCGTCGTACTTCACACTCACTCATGCTACGATACATCCTCTTATTACTATATACTATTATCTCATTGATATTTTTGACAGATTAAAATATTAAAGATGTAATAAATGTAAATTTTCAATAGGATTTCCATTCCAGTAATAGGATTGTATCACAATTTTTTTGTGTTCTTTTTGAAACATATTTAATTATAATCTGCTCAGATGTAAGTACCTACTTATGGTAACAATTACAAAAATAATAGAAGCAAATAATGTCATAGAAGGCTTTTAAATTCCTCAGTAATCGCTATTCAAAAATGTTTTAATCAAATGATAGGTAGTACATATTTGCCATGTAATATAAAGGCAACAAGGAGGGTGTTACCATGGTCCTGTGTTTATGTAAATCTTGGTCGCAATCCTACTATTAAATTGTTTTAGAATTTTACAAATGGTGGCTTCAGAAAAAGAATGTGAACGAGGTTGTACTGGACGTACATTTAAGTAAAATTGGGGCAATAATCGCATCGAAAATTTACGATCTAAATCGACCACTTAGAACGCCCAATAAATCACAGGCGTTGGTTGGAGATGGTACAGTAGCAAACTGATTAATTATTATAATTCACCAATTTATTTAAAAAAAACCCTTTTCATGCTTTTAGATATACTACCGTTAACAGATGATGAATACCATCCTGAGATCCAAGCTCTGGGTTCAGAAGGAAATGGTATGTATTAATACTAATTATATGTAAATTGTTTCGCAAAGATATTGTGGTATAATTTTAAAATTAATGCTAATACGGTAACATTTTTAAGACTTGCGTATTATTTTCAAAAATTACGTAAAATTTTTTAGATGACAAAAGATCTACAGCAATCATGTATTTAACTTTGTTGAAATGCATAAATATGTATATGAATAAATAAAGTATCAACTTCAACTGGAAATAATTGTATTTATTCCATTCCGCTTTATACGTATTTTGGCATCAATGTGTTATTGTCCAAAGCAGATAATACTAGTAATTGAATAACGGTTTCTGTAGCAAGTACTTGCTTTCATTTCAGGGAGCATTTGCGAAGTCGTTAATATATTCAAAACATATAATTAAAACATGCTAAAATATCATCAACATAGCGAAATCAAAATACAATAAAAAAATACAAAGTTCAAATAATTTTTGTTAATTCAATATTATTGTTAACAAAACCAGTATCTAAGACTGTTTTACATTTTAGATGCAGATTCATTCCAAGCAGAAGAAGAGAACGATTAAACCACATATTTAAGTCAATTATTAACATGTAATCTATGTAGTATATTAATTCAAAAAATGATAATTATCTAATTTATTTTATTTAATATTCACCTATGCATTTTATACTCTTATTAAAGAAGTTCTTGGAAAATCTGTGTACCTGTGTTCTACCTTGTTATAAAATTGGGTAAACCACAATAACAAAAATATGCGTGGTTACCCCGATAGAACCTTATTAAAAAAAAGGTGTGTGGTTAACCGATACAACTGTATTAAGAAAGATACGTGGTTACCCGATAAAACCGTATGTAAACGGTAGGTGGTTACCCAGATAGAACCGGATTAAAAAAGGTGTGTGGTTACCCGATACTGCTGTATTAAAAAATATCCGTGGTTACTCGATAGAACCGTATTAAAAAGGTAGTTGGTTATCCTGATAGAACCGTATTAAAAAGGTAGTTGGTTATCCTGATAGAACCGCATCAAAAAAGGTCTGTAGTTACCCTCATAGAACCATATTAAAAGAGTATATACCCACATAACAAAAGTTAACCTTACAAGTGATCATTCTTTAACCTGAAAAGTTTACATGCATGAGTTATCTCTATTGTGTCTTTTAGACATGCGTAAGAGTTAGTTCCCCCGCGTGTTCTTAAAGTTCAGCTTATTCGCAACAAATAGTTATTCCCAATACAATAGCTGAATCATAACCATAAAGATTATCTTTTGAGTAAGCGTGAAGTATAGAACATGGCCACCCATCTCGTTTCTCATCGGTAGAGGTTAACTCTTGGGTAACTTTCCAATGACCATCTTTATTTGTTGCCCAAAAGTCGCCCTAAAAAGTCAATTTAATGTTAATCAAAAAAATCAACTTTTTTAGTAGCCTTTAAGTAAAGAATGAGACAACAAGTCCTTTTTTTAATCACAAAAGTTAATTTTTAGGTAGCTTTCTAGAGATGTCTAGTTAACGTCTTTAAAAGTTGTACAAATGATTTTCTAAAAAGTCAATTTAATGTTAATCAGAAAAATCAACTTTTTAGTAGCCTTTAAGTAAAGAATGAGACAAGTCCTTTTTTTAATCACAAAAGTTAATTTTTAGGTAGCTTTCTAGAGATGTCTAGTTAACGTCTTTAAAAGTTGTACAAATGATTTTCTAAAAAGTCAATTTAATGGTAATCACAAAAATCAACTTTTTAGTAGCCTTTAAGTAAAGAATGAGACAACAAGTCCTTTTTTTAATCACAAAAGTTAATTTTTAGGTAGCTTTCTAGAGATGTCTAGTTAACGTCTCTAAAAGTTGTACAAATGACTTTCTAACAAGTTAATTTAATGTTAATCATACAAATGAGCTTTTTAGTAGTAATAGCGTTGATTGACATATTTCAATCAACGGTAATAGTAAAGAATGAGACTACATGTCTTTTTGCTAACCACAATAGCTTACTAAATAACGTCTTTAAAAGTTATACAATTGACTATCTGAAAAGATAATTTAATATTAATCATAAAAATTAAATTTTTGGTGGCTCTCCAGTGATTTGTAATTAACGTCGTTAAAAGTCGGCTAAATGTTATCCTAGAGAGATAATTTTATTCTAACTTTTGATTGATTACAATTGATAACAGGTTAAGAGCAAAAGGAAAATATTGTATTAGTTACGACCAAAGTGACACTGGTATCCTCATCTTACTTAGTTTTAGAAGAATGTTTCTTCTATTATATAACCATACACAGATTATAACCAGTATTTTTATAGTGTACTTTTTTCCGGTAACTTTTTCTCCGGCGACTTATATTTCGTGCGACTTTTTTTCTGTTGATTTTTTATCCGGTGACTTTTATTCCGGGTGACTTTTTATCCCGGGTCGTTTTTTCTCTGACCTTTTTTCCGGTGACGGTAACTTCCAATAAACGTCTTTGAAAGTCGGCCAAATATCGTAAAAAGCAATTTTATTTTAACCACATACGTTGACATTTTTGATTAGTATGATAAACGTCTTTAAGAAACGATTTATATGAATATAAATTATTTTACCTTAATATGACCCCTCTTCAAGTCGTAGAATTCGCAGAAATCTCTGAATAGAAGTTCTTATAGAAACAACCTCGTCAATCGACAAAAATCCAAAAAATTAAAGATATTGTTCTAAATAAGGAAAAACAGTTGAATTCAATTTTTTGCTTGAAAAATGTTATTGTAAATATTTTGATACAGATCCGTAAACCTACATGCATCTTAACATCTTTAACATAACAACGAATTTGATGCAGTAGACTAACAATTTATTGGTTTTTATATTCAATTCATTAAAAGTCGATTTCCTTAGGTACTTTATTTGTCGCAGTATCTATACCTAGCTTAACTAGCTAATTTCTTATTGTTAGTGAGAAATATTACCATTTATGTAACAAAAGAAAAAATGTAGTACTTATCATTTTTAATTCTTCTACGCTTATGTGAAACAAGAAGGGGTGCCGACAAGAACAGTTTTAAAGATAAAATTGATGGGTAAAGTAAGTATTTGGCTATTGTTGACAGATTCAACTGTGGGATTAAACTAATACCTAACGAAATAAGCAGACTGACTCACGGACCTTGGTACATTCTAGGTACGCAGTTTTTCTGTCGTAAAATAATTGTTATATTCATCAAATGTGTATTAGTAATAAACATATACCACGTATATCGAAACAAAAACAAGAGAAAGAGCTTTTTTTCGCCCTGCTTTTAGTTGTAGCTAAAACAAAACAGAATTTATTTTGTACTATTTGGATATTTTCGTTGAACACAGTTCCAATAGATTTTTTTTGAACTGTACCTACTATACCTGCTACCGATAAGTTACTAAGAATTTGTGGATATTAGAATAATCCTTTCAACATGTTTTCTCCTTAGGTAATGCAGTTTTAACGAATATTTCATTCAAGGAAACTCGTTTCTGCTCCGACAATAGAAAGATTTGCCAAAATCCCAAAAGTAGCTTCTGCTTTTAAAAGGGTTTTGATTCATTCGTGCGTTAACAATACCGAGAATGAATTATAATAGATACTTAGATAGGAATATTAATATTTAGCCATTTTCTAAAAAAAGTGTTCTTTGATGTAGTTACTTGTAATAATTCAGAAATAAATTTCAACAACGTCGTTTGAATTGATTTTGTAGGTACATTTAAGATGAAAAAAGTCAGCAGTTTTTACAAAGAAAACACTACTAACAAACATAATAGCAGAACTATTTGGAAAAATTAAAAATTCCCCGACTTTTCCAGTCTTTCCAGATTGGTAGAGACCATATAAACTAAATGAGATCTTCACTGTTTACTTATTATAGAACAAAGCCTTATTATTGTGTACCGACAAAATTAAACTCCATATGAAGGGTTTTACAACTATTTATTTTAAATAAGTATTTCTCTTATTTATAAATAATATATAAATACAATAATAAAGTTTTGTTCTCTAATAAGTGAACAGTAAAGAACTCATTTATTTTCACAAAAGATGTTCAAAGTGACAAGCAAATTATTCTTGATCACCGATTCAATGCTTTGCAGTTTCTGGAATTGATTTTACAGTTTTCTATTATGTTACCATATTCAAAAAAAATGAATTTTCGTGAAAATTGATTTCCGTTGAATTTGAACTTTTACATTTTTGTAAGACACGGCTTGCAAAATCGGAAAATTTGTTTGGAGTGGGGACAAAAGGGTAAGTATATTTAAACGACCTTCCAGGGTTGCCTTAAGACTACTTTAAAATAGACCGTCATTCGTTTCTTTTTACCTGCTCTAGGACAAGTTCAAGTTTCGTTAATTTTAGTGGTATTTGTTCAGTGTTAAGTTTGTGTTTAGGTTCCAGTTATAAAGGTAAGACGTTTTAATATATTTCTTACAGACACGCACACATAGGTAATTTGTATTTGCAGATGTATCGTCAGTATACAAAAAGACATAAAAACAGGCTTCTTCTCCAACGAAAATTAGAAATTTTAGGTGTACAAACAAAACGATCTATACCTTATTTTTTTTTAACTACGGCCTGGATGTAAACAAATCCACGTGATCATTTCTAGCCTACGTTTACAGTGGTAGGTATTTTACGTAAACTAGCGCGCGGGGAAGTTTAAACCATAGGTGCAAAGAATAGTTTCACTGGGCGACGATTCCATTTTAAATAAATCAAAATACTAAAGCACTAGATATCATACACAGATGACGACAAATGCAACTGCAATTAACGCACGAATCGAACGTAACTACTCCTACAGTAAAGGGGTGAAATCCTCTCGCTTCAACTACCAATCACTAAATTGCATTCAGATGACGTTTTAGAAATTGTCACGTGGTTTTGTTTACATCCAGGCCGTGGTTAGAAAAAATAAAGTATAGTTTCATTAGTTCGTCACATACTTTAGTTACTGAAACTGATAATTCAAACATTTCTAGTGATACTGATCCCAATACTGTTCCTACTTTTTCCGGTATTAGTACTAATAATAGACAAGAATTTGAACAACGTTTTACATTTTCTGATGAGGAAATTGTTGTAGGCTCTGATTTAAAAGAGGATTTACGGTCTTGGGCTCTCGAATATCAAATCAAGCACAATGCTTTGTCAAAATTATTAAAAATTTTAAATTTTCGCAAATGTTCTGAATCACAGCTTCCCCAAGATGCTCGAGCTTTTTTAAGTACACCCAGAACTCTTTTATTAAAAACTGTTGATCCAGGAAATTATGTTCATTTTGGGATAAGTAAGTCTCTTTCTAAACTGCTACAGTATAGATCTTCTATTCCAGCTACAATATACTTAAATGTAAATTTTGATGGTTTACCTTTAACCAAAAGTACTAATTCTCAATTATGGCCAATATTAATTAATGTACATAATGTAAACGATTCTCATTTCATAGCGGGCATCTATCATGGTTGCAGTAAACCATCGTCAGTAAACGAATACTTACACGATTTTGTGGAAGAAATAAAGATTCTTTTCACAAATGGCATTTCAATAGGAAATAATATTTATAAAGTAAAAATTCGATCTTTCATTTGTGACGCTCCTGCGAGGGCATATATAACATCTACAAAAGGACATAACGCTTATTTTGGTTGCGGCAAATGTTGCCAGGAAGGAGTTTATCATGAGAATAGAGTAATCTTCCCTCAAACGAATTCAAACTTACGCAGAGACATAGATTTTATAAATCAAGTACAGGAGGATCATCACAAAGGTACATCTATTTTAACGGAACTAGGCGTGGGCATGATTACTAATTTTCCCCTTGACTATATGCACCTTGTTTGTTTGGGCGTAATGAAAAAATTAATAAAATTGTGGCTAAAAGGTAGCTTAAAATATCGTTGGCAAATGAAGAAAGTCGAAATGGTCTCAAAACGACTTCTAAATATAAAAAAATATATTCCCAGAGAATTTTGCCGCAAACCTAGGTCTCTTCTTGAAGTAGATAGATGGAAAGCTACCGAATTTAGGCAATTTTTACTATATTCGGGACCAATAGTCCTGCAAGATGTTTTACCGGATGATTATTACAACCATTTTCTTTGTTTGCATTGTGCATTAACAATTTTGTCTTCAGAATCCTTAACGCGAAAATTGCAAGATACGCCAATTCTTTATTAATTTACTTTGTAGATCAGTTTAGTATATTATATGGGAAAAAAGAAATTTCTTATAATGTTCATAATTTGATTCATTTAACAAACGATGTTAAGCGTTTCGGTATAGTTGATTCATTCTCCGCGTTTTCATTTGAAAATTACATGCAGCGTATCAAAAAGCTTATTAGGAAATCTGAAAAACCGCTAGAGCAAATTTCAAATAGGATCAACGAATTTGATTACAGAAGAAACATTAGGCTTACAGAATCTTATCCCAAAATGATGTATCCCGATGCAGTAAAACATGGTGTTCCAAATTTAAACAATGTACATAAAACAATAATTTTTCAAAATTTTTGTATTAGAACAAATTCTTTAGCTGATAGATGCGTGCGTTTGAGGAATGGGTCATTTGTTTTTGTAGAATACATTGGTTACTGTAATAACGAAAAAGTGATTGCTGGAAAAAAATTTAAAAAAACAGAAAACCTTTATAACATTCCAGTGAAATCATTGTTTTTAGGAATATCTATATTAGAAAAATTAACTGATGTCAACGATGTTTGACCGGTGTCGGATATTTCTGGTAAAGTGTTTATAGTAGCTACAACCCTCGATAAATATATTGCGTTTCCTTTATTACATTTGAATTAATTATATTTAAATTTACCATATTGGCCTGTTTTTATGCCAATTTATTCACAACTTCATTTAACAAGAAATTTTGAGAGGTAATGTATTAGGTATAATGTATTTTATAAGTATGTACCTAAAATGTGCGAGAGAATTCGTATATACAGCGCGAGTCTTCTTATAGTCGTTTGATATTTCAGTAGTTTACAGAATTAAGTTATTATTCTTTAGACAGATTATAATAGCCAGTTTTCCATGCCTGCGTATTATCGCATGAAAAATCTTATTTGTGCTAGTGAGTAAGCTACATACGTTAAGAGCTTATAACTCCAACGTATACGATTTAATTAAACTCATGGTTATTCCTGTATTAATATTTCAATTGAATCAAACTAAATATTTTAAGTAAACAACAAAAGTTGTCCAAACCCTCTCACTGTACTTTTCCGGTCAATTATAGCTAATCCGAAACTACAACCGGAAGCATATAATTTGTAGCCGACAGACGTAGTCTGTCTGTTTATTGCACCCCTACAATAAAATCGGCATTTTTGAAACAACCGTATGAACCCAGTTGTTAGAATTTCAGTTCGTAGACCACAGACTTTTGGTATTATCGTTGGAATTATGCATTTAAAAGTTTGACCCATACTGTATTTTCAATCTCCCTGTTTTAGGATTTTAAATAAAAATAATAAAGTTGCAGGTAACTGTTGCAGTACAGTCCTAACAATGTCTCAAAATTTTAATTTAAAATATCCTGAAATCCTAAAAAATTATGAAACTAAGGTATTAAGCTGATTCGTCTGAAGAAATTCGCTCTGTATATTTTTGCTTATTAGATTTTCAAGTAAATTGCCTCTGAGGTTCTTTTAACGTCCTTGTTTCGGTTAGACACAATTTAGGTATACAATTCTGTATTAAGCTTAATATTAATTAAAAATATAAATAACGGTATGTATTTTAGATGAGTCGCTTTGTCGTTGTGACATTTACTGAAACCAACGACGTATCCGTTGTACCGGAAAACTGGCTACTTCTTCCAAGTGACGAATGTTACTGGCCAAAAAGTACTGCCATAATGGCATTGGTAAAACTGCCCAAAACCAGTTGGTCAAAATTAAAAGTAAAAGTGTTCAGGAAGAACAATGGCGACATACGGTATTATGGTATAAAAGCTTCTCTCTATAATTGCAGAAAAAATAAATATTTATCATACGTTTTTCACCAGATAACTATTACGCAGCTGAGGATAAGGCAGAATTGGCGTTGGGGACCTCAGATTTAAGCAGTCAAAGTAGCATGGAGGAAGAGCAACATTCTCAATCTGCCACTGTGAGACCTGCGATTGGACCTCCTGATATTATGGATTTCATAGTGGAAGGCGAAAATATAATTGAAGGCACTTTAGATGGTAAAATATTTACACTATTTTGCTTGTTGATTTTTGGTTTGATATCTATACACTGTGATTTTGTTCTTCTCGATTATTATAATAGATTGCCATGGTTGTTTATTACAAATTAGAAATTACTAATTATTTCCCGTTGCTTTAGTGAATTAAAATATTTGACTCGGCTGTGTAAATAGCTATTTATGCAACGAGTTGCAAAATGAGCGTCTTGTTTGCACTAGATGTGAAGATTGGATTACGAGCGTAGCGAGTAATCCAACACATCGTGTGCAAAAAAACGCAATTTTGCAACGTGTTTCATACAACATGTTTTCCAATTTAGTAAGTTTGAATAAAAAAAAGCACATAATATGAATTAAAATTTCGTGATGTTTAAACGGCGACTTTAATTTTTTAGAAACAGTACCTTTAAACTGGTCGTTGCTATGCAATTACACGTTGCTGTTTTGTAAACAATAACAATTAACACTAGTTATAAAATAATGTCACATATTATAACTAGTTATAAAATGAACCGCATATGACAACTAAAAAAATGTCAAAAAGTTGACTTTTCACAACTAAATTGGAAAAAAGTTTTTTTTTATTTCAGCATACTATTTAATTTAGTGAGCGTGGTAACTAAGCGCCATGTAATTCATTCAAATGTCCGTATTCAAAATTTCAGGGGACAGCGGCGTGTACTTATATAATCTGTTTTGATGGAATGAATGTTACTATAACTTCCCTGCAACAGTTGCCGCAAAGTGTGACAGAAACCACCAATGGCACCGAATTACAACCGGGTATGCAATTAATTAATACATTAAAATTAGCGTAGTAAACAATCAGTGGTTAAAATAATAAATTAAAACGAAATTATACTTACAAAAAACGTGATTATCACGAATTGCATAGTTTTACTACATAATTAATTTTCACTGTTAGTTAGGTATATTAATAATATAATTTAAATTCTCTGCAGTTGTATTAAATAGTGTTACTTTTTTTTTCATAAATAGTACAGCATTTTTGGAATGTTAGTATATTTATCCCTATTGATGAAAATTCTCAACTTTCAAATTTCGTTTTTGATAATAATTACTTTTATGTAGGTTGTGAAGGATGCAATAAAATTGTTCCTGCATTAAAAAAGTTGGTTGATGTCGTCACCAATTTAGAATTACGGCTGGACCGTTTATTCACTACGCAGGGGTTTGCGGGAACTCAACCTCCCCCGGATCTTCCTCAAATGCCTGCGCAAACTTTAGAAAACTTTCTGGAAATTGAGGAATATTCTAAGTCACCGCAGAAGGCGAATGCATTGGTAGGTTCTACCTGCATATGTAACATAAGTTTTCAGAAACAAATTAGGTGCAGGATACTATGGTTTAAGAAAAGTTTATTAAGTTTATATATTTTTATAACAATTAAAACAATTTTAAATTTTAGTATTTATACCAAACTATAAATTCCTTCATTTGTTTTACATGGACCACTAACTAAGCTCGTCTTAGATACCAACAAACCAACTATGATTTTTTTCCAAAAACTTATGTTACATGTATTTGTTTCTCATGTAAGCATACATTTCAATATACTTAATACTTTTTGCAGATTAAACACCTGTCAGGAATTGGAGGTCTCCACGTGGGAAACGCCACGAGGAGGGTATGGGCAGCCCTTGTAACTGATCAAGTTAGCAATCAGCTGTCCTGGATAGGCGCTAACGGAAAATACAAACTACAAGGATTAAATATAAATAGAGTAATTGTTGGTAAGACTAGTTGATATTAATTTAATACCAATTTCATGTATTGTGCTGCTACTGCTGCCTCTGTTTTGCGTTCAAGTATTACGTAAGCAGGTTTAGGGGGGTCTAGGACACAACGGCCACTGGACACAACGGCCACCCTGGACACAACGGCCACCCTTGGACACAACAGCCACCTTGGTCTAGTGGACACAACGGCCACCTTGGACACAACGGCCACTTTTCTTACGTGGACACAACGGCCAACTTGGACACAACGGCCACACATTAAACTGAACCCAACGGCCACCTTGTACACAACGGCCACTTTTCTTGCTTGGACACAACGACCACCTTGGACACAACGGCCAACGACGCCCAGTGGACGCAACGGCCACCGACGTCGGTTTTCACTGCTACCGTGGACACAACAGCCACTGGACACAACGGCCACCTTGGACAGAACGGCCACCTTGGACAGAACGGCCACCTTGGACACAACGGCCACCTTGGTCACAACGGCCACTTTGGACACAACGGCCACCTTGGACAGAACGGCCACCTTGGACACAACGGCCACCTTAGACACAACGGCCACCTTGGTCACAACGACTACTATTCAAACAGGGGCTTAGCGGGGATACGTACTGAAGAAAACGTTACTAAAGTTAGAACACATAAGAGGTCTAATCTCGTGGATCGCCTATATGAATGTGTGCATGGTCTGTCCATAGTAGATGGAGAAATAACTTTTTAATTTTTATTTGAAAAAGAGTGAAATCGTATTTAATTATTATCCTATATTAATTTCTTATACAGGGTGTTCCTGAAAGGTTTGTACAACACGCTATCACATATTCCTGAGCTCAAATGGGACCGATTAAACCAAACATATACCTTAGTAAAAAGTGCTTCCTTAAGAAGTTATGGGGTTTTAAAATAGAAAAGAATATTTGTATAGTTGAGGCACGCTAAGGGTGCATCAATTTTTTAATGGCGTCCATGACGTCATGAATGACTCTGTTTATATTTATTTACTGTTTCTCAAAACGCCTATTGACATACTCAAGCGTTACTTTGTTAAAATCCATGATTATATAAATAATAAATATTAAATAAAATATCGAACTTAACTGGAAATAACAAGATTTATTCGCTTTATACGTATTGCGGCATCAATGTGCACATTGATGCCGAAATACGCATAAAGCGAATAAATCTTGTTATTTCCAGTTAAAATCGATATTTTATTTAATATTTCTCAAAACGTCGTTTGCTTTAATGTGTTTCTCAGACTGTCAAAGTGACGTTTGAGCAATATAAACACAATAAACAAAACAGCAATGATCATGTGCTTGAATAGAAACTTCTAGGATCAAAAAAACACTAATTAGTAAACGTTTTCATTTTTCCATTTTAATCGGTCCCATTCGACCTCAGAAATATGTGGTAGCGTACTGTACAAACCTTTTAGGGCCCTGTACATATACAACATATTACCCAACTGAATTTTTTCATTAAAATGTAAACGAGCATTCAATTTTGTTAAAAAACTGCCTTCTTATCACAACTCGATAAGATGCATCGTTTAAAAGATAAACAGAAAAATTTGTACAAGTCGGAAATTTATGTACCTAATACAATATAAATCCAAAGGTAAATCTGTGACGTGTATAATACAAGTTGCGAAATTCATAAAACAACTGAAAGTAACAAAATAGAATGCTGTTTCATATTTTGACGAAAACATTTGAAAATTTCGGTAATCGGAAAAAAATCCAAGAAAAAATGTCCACGGAAAAAAATCCACAGGAAAAAATCTATAGACGAAAAATCCAAATTTAAATTATCTCTCTGCTCAGGGGTTTTCTTCAGTTTAATATTCTATAAATCTTTTCTACAAAGCATGTTTTTTAATATTTTTTTCAGTAAACACAATAGTATAGGTACCTACATTATAGGCCAAGGTAGAGAAGCGACAGTTTTCTCAACTGAGCATTAATTATTATTTTCCGAGCTGCGAAGTATACTATTTTTATCACTACTAGAAATGTTATTCATTTAGATTTTTGTAATTTACCATTTCCACATGATTTTTTAAATATTTAGTAGCTTGAACCTGTAGTTGTCAAACTAAAAAACATAACCAATAACATCTGATTTATAGAAAGTTTATTTTATTATTTACCTAGGTAATTTTTCATTATCATTATTTACCTAGGTTGAGAAATATAACTTCTCATTAGAGAAAAGGAGTAAGTAATGGCGACTTCTCAGGTTAGTAGTGAAAAAAACGCTTTAATTAAAGTATCTTCGACCCTGCATTCTACAGACTCAATCTTAAATAACTTTCTATTCTTCCATATCTATATGAAGTCAAGATTTCAGAATTCTTAATTGTTTTTGAAAAATGCTAATCTATCTTATTTGGCGACCTACCTACTTTCCATTACTTTACTGGAATCATTAAGACAAAGACAGTCCTTAAAATAATCAATTTTCTACAAAATTAACTTTATTAAACAGTTGTCTTTTAACCCAAGATTCCGGACCCTTGCCACTGTGTCAACGTGACAGATGTATAAATTGCTAATAATCTTGTTTGTGTAGAATGACTGGTTTAAATTAATATTTTAATATCTGAGAATATTAGCAGTCATTTAAAACAATTTAATTTTAATTGCAAAAAAAAAATTGTAAATATATTTCGACCACAAGTTTGGTCTTCTTCAGTACAAAAGAAATTAAAAATCACATAATGATATAGTAATCTGTAATTGAAAATTAATTGAAGTTAGTGAAGGAAAATTACCTCAAAAAAACATCAAAAATCTTACCTTCAAAAATATTAAAAAAGTATTAAAAAAAAAAAGTTATGTGGTGGAATAAGCACACCACTTCATTAGTGTTAACATCTTAATAGATGGTCAAATCCCTATGGCCCGCACTCCGTGAGACTAACCCCCTGTATATTATAATGGAATCAATATATAAACCGAAATCAACTAAAATTACCTATTATAATCTCAACTGAAGAGTTAGGGATTATGAGAAATTCCGCTTACTCATTATGAAGACATCAATGGTTGTATTTTATGACCACAGCTTATGGATTTTAGAAATACTGAGAATTTGACAGTAGGAATTTAAATAAAACAGATTTACCACCAATAGCCAATGCAAAGTTTTATATAATTTACCTGATAATTTCCAAGTTGTTAGTTTGTACTCTTAATGCATTTCATATATATCTGGTTTTTCTCGGCTTTCTTAAGAAATCCAGGCACCCACTTTGAATTAGAAAATATTAAGTAGGTACCTTTCTTGGAATAACCCTTCGGCTATATTTATCCAAAAATTTCCAGTTGTTCCCATAGAAGCATAACTAGAAGTTTGACCAAGAGAAATTTAAATAATTTTTACACAGAGCCGATACCTAGCTTAATTTTAGTTGATTTCGGTTTATATATTGATTCCATTATAATATACAGGGGGTTAGTCTCACGGAGTGCGGGCCATAGGGATTTGACCATTTTGACCAATTTTTTGTTAAGGTTCAACGTAGGTTGTGTCTACAGGATTTCATCACTTTTTATAATTATGTTAATAACCCTGAGATAATTAGCAATTTATACATCTGTCACGTTGACACAGTGGCAAGGGTCCGGAATCTTGGGTTAAAAGACAACTGTTTAATAAAGTTAATTTTGTAGAAAATTGATTATTTTAAGGACTGTCTTTGTCTTAATGATTCCAGTAAAGTAATGGAAAGTAGGTAGGTCGCCAAATAAGATAGATTAGCATTTTTCAAAAACAATTAAGAATTCTGAAATCTTGACTTCATATAGATATGGAAGAATAGAAAGTTATTTAAGATTGAGTCTGTAGAATGCAGAGTCGAAGATACTTTAATTAAAGCGTTTTTTTCACTACTAACCTCAGAAGTCGCTATTACTTACTCCTTTTCTCTAATGAGAAGTTATATTTCTCAACCTAGGTAAATAATGATAATGAAAAATTACCTAGGTAAACAAAAAAATAAACTTTCTATAAATCAGATGTTATTGGTTATGTTTTTTAGTTTGACAACTACAGGTTCAAGCTACTAAATATTTAAAAAATCATGTGGAAATGGTAAATTACAAAAATCTAAATGAATAACATTTCTAGTAGTGATAAAAATAGTATACTTCGCAGTTCGGAAAATAATAATTAATGCTCAGTTGAGAAAACTGTCGCTTCTCTACCTTGGTCTATAATGTAGGTACCTATACCATTGTGTTTACTGAAAAAAATATTAAAAAACATGCTTTGTAGAAAAGATTTATAGAATATTAAACTGAAGAAAAACCCTGAGCAGAGAGATAATTTAAATTTGGATTTTTCTTCTATAGATTTTTTCCTGTGGATTTTTTTCCGTGGACATTTTTTCTTGGATTTTTTTCCGATTACCGAAATTTTCAAATGTTTTCGTCAAAATATGAAACAGCATTCTATTTTGTTACTTTCAGTTGTTTTATGAATTTCGCAACTTGTATTATACACGTCACAGATTTACCTTTAGATTTACATTGTATTAGGTACATAAATTTCCGACTTGTACAAATGTTTCTGTTTATCTTTTAAACGATGCATCTTATCGAGTTGTGATAAGAAGGCAGTTTTTTAACAAAATTGAATGCTCGTTTACATTTTAATGAAAAAATTCAGTTGGGTAATATGTTGTATATGTACAGGGCCCTAAAAGGTTTGTACAGTACGCTACCACATATTCCTGAGGTCGAATGGGACCGATTAAAATGGAAAAATGAAAACGTTTACTAATTAGTGTTTTTTTGATCCTAGAAGTTTCTATTCAAGCACATGATCATTGCTGTTTTGTTTATTGTGTTTATATTGCTCAAACGTCACTTTGACAGTTTGAGAAACACATAAGCAAACGACGTTTTGAGAAATATTAAATAAAATATCGATTTTAACTGGAAATAACAAGATGTATTCGCTTTATGCGTATTTCGGCATCAATGTGCACTCAGGAATATGTGATAGAGTGTTGTACAAACCTTTCAGGAGCACCCTGTATAAGAAATTAATATAGGATAATAATTAAATACGATTTCACTCTTTTTCAAATAAAAATTTAAAAAGTTATTTCTCCATCTACTATGGACAGACCATGCACACATTCTTATGCGACCACGAGATTAGACCTCTTATGTGTTCGAACTTTAGTAACGTTTTCTTCAGTACGTATCCCCGCTAAGCCCCTGTTTGAATAGTAGTCGTTGTGTCCAAGGTGGCCGTTGTGTCCAAGGTGGCCGTTGTGTCCAAGGTGGCCGTTGTGTCCAAGGTGGCTGTTGTGTCCAGTGACTGTTGTGTCCACGGTAGCAGTGAAGACCGACGTCGGTGGCCGTTGCGTCCACTGGGCGTCGTTGGCCGTTGTGTCCAAGGTGGCCGTTGTGTCCACGCAAGAAAAGTGGCCGTTGTGTCCAAGGTGGCCGTTGCGTCCAGTTTAACGTGTGGCCGTTGTGTCCAAGTTGGCCGTTGTATCCACGTAAGAAAAGTGGCCGTTGTGTCCAAGGTGGCCGTTGTGTCCGCCTGAAGATGTGGCCGTTATGTCCAAGGTGGCCGTTGTGTCCACTAGACCAAGGTGGCCATTGTGTCCAAGGGAGGCCGTTGTGTCCAGTGGCCGTTGTGTCCAGTGGCCGTTGTGTCCAGGTCCCGTTTAGGGGGGGGGGGCAATTTTTCCTTACTTTTGCCGACAAAGGGGGCGGGGGTATATTACAAATCTTACGTAAAATAAAAAATTACAAACTAATGAAAATGTTTTCTAAATAATATTTATAATTTAAATTAATACTACTATTTTTACTATTATGGTTATTAATAAAAGTTTTAAAAAAATGGAGGAGGTGGTTCACGATGTTCTTATTTTCGCTTATACAGGGGGGGGTCTAAAATTATTAAAAGTTTGCTTACGTAATACTTGAACACCCCCCATAATCCATTATTATAAATGGTTTGCTTATTTTTCCTAATTTCAGCTTGTGTAAAAAAAATAGTCCCTACGGCGACTGAGATGGATGTCCTAGTTTCGACAAAGGTTTGGATACGGAAATCGGGAGAATGGGTGAAAAAGGGGGAGAAGACAGACGGGACCATCGCGATCGTTTAAATAATTATTTTAGATTAGAATAGATTAGATTAGATATAAGTTAGATGTTTTAAATTTGTAAATTGTAAGTTTAGTATTAGTATTTCATATTATAATTATTAGTTATAATCAATATAATATACCGCGTGTTCCTATAAAATCTGTTGTTTTTGAGTATTCAACCTATATCTCCATCTTTATATGTTCTATTTACTACACCATAAGCAAATAAATATTCTATACCTATACATTTTGGTTGACTATAATTTGCATTTATGGTTTGGATTGGTAACGAAAAATAGCAACTTTTAAATTCAGCAATAAATTATCTGTTCTAATTAACTTTTATGTTACCATAGCGCATACTTTTTGAGCAAGTAAAAAATAGTATGTTTAAAACAGCATTAAAATTCAACAATAAACCACCCCTTTTGGATAACTTAAGATTACTCTAACTGGTTGATCGTTGAGCAAGTAAAAAAATCTAATCTTTTAGACAGTTTTAAAATTCTACAATAAAACTATCCCTTTTGGTTAAGTTTAGGTTACCCTAACAGGTTAAACGTTGAATAAACAAAATATGTTATCTTTCTAGCAGATTTAAAATTTAACCACAAATTAGTACTTTAAGTTAACTTAAGGGTGCCCTAACAGGTTGAACGTCGAGCAAATAAAAATGTTATTTGTGGAGCAGCTTTAAAATTCAACCATAATCTAGCCTTCTCGGTTACCTTCAGGTTAGCCTAGCAGGTTGTTCGTTAACCAAACTAATGGTCAGTATAAGAGCATTCTATGGAGGGATTAAGTGGGACATAGTTCACCATTTGGTGTACTTTTGGGTGCTCTATATCACATCTGCCAATCCGATGCGGCTACCTTTTTTATAACTTTTGGTTACTTTTGGCTATGTGGGGTAGTTATTACATTTGCCCCAATTTAGTATTACTAATAAAATATTTTTCATTTCTTACCGATGGTGCGTAATTATATCAAAAAGGGTTCTGCACAGCCCAAGTATTCAGAAGAACAATTGCAAAGAGCGCTGGATGAAATAAGGGCAGGCACACTGGCAGTTTACAAAGCTTCGGTAGTTTACAAAATTCCATTTTCAACGCTCTATTGTCGAAGCAAAGGCACGCGGGGGCGAATAAATAAATCAAAAGGTACGAAGACAGCCCTCCCAAAAAATATTGAAAATACTTTAGCAGCCTCGGTAAAGACCTTAGCTAAATGGGGATTTGGGCTTGATCGAAAAGAAATCATGGATCTGGTTGGTCAGTATGTCAATAGTAATAAATGGGAAACCCCATTCAAAGACGGAATACCCGGTGAAGACTGGTTTTTGAATTTTAAGCGACGTCATAATTTGTCTATCAGAAAACCAGAGACTTTAGAGTATGCAAGGAAAAGGGCAGCTATCGATCCTTTTACTATATACGGATACTTCGACCTTTTAAAGAAGACCTTGACGGAATTAAATCTGGAAGGTAAACCCCAATGCATCTGGAACCTGGACGAAAGCAGTTTAAGTATCGATCCATCCAGAAGTAAAGTAGTTGGTGAAAAAAAAGGTCAAAGTTCATCAAGAGTGACATCTACATCAGGAAGAGAGAATACCACTTTTGTTCTAGCTGCTAGTGCTGCGGGTCAGAGAGCGCCACCATTAATCATTAATAAGGGTAAAAATATGTGGGACCAATGGCGAGCCCCCCCCCCCCCCGATAAAGAGTATCCCCGCACCTCTTATGCTGCGAGTCCCAATGCCTGGATGGAAACAAAAATATTTATAAATTACTTTAAAAAAACTATTATTCCAGCATTAGGTGCAGAACGACCAGTTCTTGTCTTATACAGTGAAGTCCAATTATTATGCAATATGAGTATATATTGCAAGTTAAATTGTTCGGGCACTTTATCATTGGAATATAGGCAACCCATTATACAGTTAGCTAGTTTTTTCTTTTTTATCTAACCGAAATTAGCAACACATGAAAGTTTAACCTCAAAATAAAACATGCTCTTGGTTAAAAAAGAATTATTTAATATCAAAAAAGAAACAAATAGGAACAACAGCAATACATTCCTGACAATTGAAAATTATTAATTCATCAGTAGGCAGGGGCAAGTCATACAGTGTATAATGGGTTGCCTATATTCCAATGATAAAGTGCCCGAACCATTTAACTTGCAATATGCCTATATTTCATAATAAATGGACTTCACCGTATGATGTGTACGTAACGCATGTTTCTGTCGACTTAATAGAGACCGCCTTAGCCCAGGATATAACGATTTTAAAAATTCCACCACATACGAGTGACCGTCTGCAGCCACTAGACTTATCTGTTTTTAGGTCATTTAAACAAAAATGGGATGAAACAGTTACCAAATGGCAGAGACAAAACATTGGACATAGGCTTCTAAAATCATTATTTTCCCAATATTTGGGTGAAACATGGCTAAAAGTGTCGAAGACGTCATTAAGAGTGGCTTTATTAAAGGTGGTATACAGTGAAGTCCATTTATTATGCAATATAGGCATGTTGCAAGTTAATTGGTGTACGCACTTTACCATTGGAATATAGGCAACCCATTATACAGTTAGCTAGTTTTTTTTATCTAACCGTCTATGATCTAACCGAAATCAGCAACACATGAAAGTTTAACCTCAAAATAAAACATGTTCTTAGTTAAAAAAAAATTTAATAGGTAAGAAAACAATAATAATAATACATTCCTGACAATTGAAAATTTAAATTCATCAGTAGGCAGGGGCAAGGGAGGTTAGCAGCGTATAATGGGTTGCCTATATTCCAATGGTAAAGTGCGTACACCAATTAACTTGCAACATGCCTATATTGCATAATAAATGGACTTCACTGTATACCCATTTAATCCAAACGTTATTCCCAGAGAACATTTTTCAAAAGACTCTCTTGAACGTTGGGAACAATTTAAGCAGCAAAATGTAAACGAAGAAAGTGAAGAAACCACTGAACAGGGAGGAGAAGTAGGAGTTCAAACGAAAACAAATGAAGAAGTGTCCTTGTCTGAAAATAATGCAATAGTCCCAATGCCATCAACGTCACGAGGTCCAGATGTGCAACCAATTATTAATAAAGCAGTGTTAGAAAAGAAATCAATAGAAGATATTTTGTTGTCTACAATACATCAGAAAGGCGTCCAAAATAAACTAAAGAAACGAAAAGTTGCCTCGGGAGCTGAAGTTATCACTTCTGACGATTTTCTTAAAATTTTACAGGAGAAAGATAAAAATAAAAAGAATAAAAAAAACTCAGAGAATAATAAAAGAACCTTAGGGAAGGACACACAGAATAATAAAAAAAGAGCAAACATAGGGACAGCACAGACAGCGAGTCAGAAGCCGAAATAAAATACGCAGATTCAGATGAAAGTGTAGGCCTAACACAAGAAGAGGATTTCTCAGATGAACACAATTTTGATCAAGAGGAAGACGAGAACAAAATATCAGAAAGTTTGGACATAGACAAATGGGTCATAGTACAATACACCCTAAAAAAATCTTTACGATATTACGTAGGACTAGTGCAAAAAAAACTTACCAACGATCATTGGGAAGTAAAGTTTGTTCGGCGAAGGGTAAACGCATTTATATGGCCAGATGTGGATGATGTCGATACTGTTGTTTCCAGTAGTGTGGTAAAAATATTGCCAAATCCTAATATTACTAACCGCGGCATTTTACATTTTAATTTTAACTGGAAAAATATTGTTGTTTCTTAGTAAGACTAATAGAATAATACACGCTACAATTTATCACTTTCACTTGTTCCTGAAATATAAAAACTCTTTTAGCAATGGCGAGGAAAAAATCAAAACCCAGATCTGAAGATTGTTCTAACTCTTCAAATTTGATATTTTTTACAGAAAAGTGAGAAAGTCTTTAAAGACTAGTAGAGAAATTCACGCCACAATTTACACTTTCAATTGTTCCTAAAATGTAAAAAGTATTTTGCAATACAGAGGACAAAAACAATAATCAAATCTGAAGATTGTTGTAACTCTTCCAATTTGATATTTTTCTACAGAAAAATGAGAAAGTCTTTAACGACTAGGAGAAAAATACACGCGACAATTTATCACTTTCA
Source organism: Hemicrepidius hirtus (assembly GCA_963082805.1). Taxonomy (NCBI): domain Eukaryota; kingdom Metazoa; phylum Arthropoda; class Insecta; order Coleoptera; family Elateridae; genus Hemicrepidius; species Hemicrepidius hirtus. The sequence continues at coordinate 15,069,938 of OY720161.1, forward strand.
CTTGTTCCTGAAAAGTATAAACTCCTTTGCAATGCAGAGGAAAATCACAAAAAGCAAATGCGAAAATTGTTGCAACTCTTCGAATTTGATATTTTTTGCAGAAAAGCGAAAAAGTCTTTAAAGACTAGTAGAATCATACACGCTACAATTAATCACTTTCACTTGTTCCTGAAATATAAAAACTCGTTTGCAATGCAGAGGAAAAACACAAAAAGCAGATGCGAAGATTGTTGCAACTCTTCCAATTTTATATTTTTTTACACAAACGTGAGAAAATCTTTAGAGGTCAGTAGAAAAATACACAAGGCAATTTTCACTTTGACCTGTTCCTGAAATGTAAAATATCTTGTACAATGCAGAGGACAAAAATAATAAACAAAACTGAAGATTGTTGCAGCCCGGTCTATTTAACTTGCAATATGCCTATATTGCATAATAAATGGACTTCACTGTATACAGAAAAAATGAGAAAGTCTTTAACTAGTAAAAAAAAACAAGCGACAATTTATCACTTTCACTTGTTCCTGAAATATAAAACCTTTTGTGTAATGATGCATAGGAAAAAATCAAAATCCAGATCTGAAGATTGTTCTAACTCTTCGAATTTGATATTTTTTTTTTTTAGAAAAGCAAGAAAGTCTTTAAAGACTAGTAGAAAAATACACGCGACAATTTATCACTTTCACTGGTTCCTGAAAAGTAAAAACTCTTTTGCAATGCAGAGGAAAAACACAAAAAGCAAATGCGAAAATTGTTGCAACTCTTCGAATTTGATATTTTTTGCAGAAAAGCGAAAAAGTCTTTAAAGTCTTTAGTAGAATAATACACGCTACAATTTATCACTTTCACTTCTTCCTGAAATATAAACTCTTTTGCAATGCCGAGGAAAAAATCAAAACCCAGATCTGAAGATTGTTCTAACTCTTCAAATTTGATATTTTTTACAGAAAAGTGAGTCTTTAAAGACTAGTAGAAAAATTCACGCCACAATCTACACTTTCACTTGTTCCTAAAATGTAAAAAGTATTTTGCAATACAGAGGACAAAAACAATAATCAAATCTGAAGATTGTTGTAACTCTTCCAATAAATGAGAAAGTCTTTAACGACTAGGAGAAAAATACACGCGACAATTTATCACTTTCACTTGTTCCTGAAAAGTAAAAACTCTTTTGCAATGCAGAGGAAAAACACAAAAAGCAAATGAAAAAATTGTTGCAACTCTTCGAATTTGATATTTTTTGCAGAAAAGCGAAAAAGTCTTTAAAGACTAGTAGAAAAACACACACGACAATTTATTACTTTCACTTGTTCCTGAAATATAAAAACTCTTTTGCAATGCCGAGGAAAAAATCAAAACCTAGATCTGAAGATTGTTCTAACTCTTCGAATTTGATATTTTTTAAAGAAAAGCGAGAAAGTCTTTAAAGACTAGTAGAAAAACACACACGACAATTTATCACTTTCAATTGTTCCTGAAATGTAAAAACTCTTTTGCAATGCAGAGGAAAAACACAAAAAGCAGATGCAAAGATTGTTGCAACTCTTCGAATTTGACATTTTTTTACACAAATGTGAGAAAATCTTAAGAGACTAGCAGAAAAATACACGAGGCAATTTTGCACTTTGACTTGTTCCTGAAATATAAAATCTCTTGTACAATGCAGAGGACAAAAACAAAAAACAAATCTGAAGATTGTTGCAAGTCTTCCCATTTGATATTATTTACAGAAAAATGAGAAAGTCTTTAAAGAATGGTAGAAAAATAAAAGGTGGCATTTACCACTTTTACTTGTTCCTGTAATGCAAAAACATTTTTGTAATGCAAAGGAAAATACCAAAAGGCAGATCTGAAGGTTCTTGCAACTCTTTAAATTTGATATTTTTTTACACAAAAGTGAGAAAAAAGACTGGTAAGTGGTACAAAAATACACGGTAGAAAGTTATAACTTTCACTTGTTCATGAAATGTAAAAAAACTCTTTTGCAACGCAGAAGACAAAATGTAAAACCAAATCTGGGTCACAAAAGAGCACTGGTTTCAAGGAACATTAGTCAAGAAAACCCTATCTAGCAACCACTTTCGTGCAAATGGGAAAAATGTAATAGAACATTACCAAAAATAATACTTTCAAGGGAGGTTTTAATAAGGAAATAATTTTGAAGTAATGCTCTTTTACCGATGAGAAATACAAAGAGTGGAAAAATAAACCATTGTGAAGTCTCTAAGAAAGTTTTTCTTTTATTCAGTACCATTCTTCCTTTCTCCTGTTTCCACATTCCTGTAACAAATAAAAATAATTAGAATAGTTCAACTTCAACAACATGTTTATCAATAAGTTTATTACATAAAGATTTCACACACAAGTAGCTACGGATGTCAAAAAACCCATCTCTAGTCAAACAAGAATAAAGAAAACAATTAATTAGTAGTAGGAGAAAATGCAAAATTTATTCATATTGAATGTTTGTTAACTAACTACACTACATTATAAAACTTTAAGAATTTATCATTTTTATCATATAACTTACATAAACCATACTAGGCCAACCATTTACATAATTTTGAAAAGGAAATGAAAATGGTAAAGCCAAAATAAATTTTCTTAAATAAGTGATGAATTATAATTGTGCAAAATTGTGCCAAACGTTACGTTACGCAATGGGTATCACAGTTTTAATTTCTATCCAAAAAGATAAGCTTAAGATTCATTCTGCATTTATTTATTTATCACACCTACGGGAGCTACCCCCATCTTCGGATCTAAAGGAAAGGAAGCTAATCCCTTTAGATAACCGATGCTGGTAACTTGGCATGTTACAATATACTTTAATATTTCTCCTTACTCACATATTTTTTGCCTTATTAGCACTAAACTTGAGCATAAATTCAATCAAATAAAAATTATAAAAAAATTCATATTTATTGCGCAACCTACAATCTCTTAATGAAATCTCCTTTATTTCCTCGCACAAGGAGTTTAAATGCAACTTTCACATTGTGTCCCTTATAAAATAAATGCTACTAATTTATTCTGCGGTCGATACAAGACTGGAATGGGCATGAAGCACTTCCATTTACTTAAACAGTATTAAAAACAATGAAATATGTTAGATAAATCTTTCAATGAATAAAGGAATTCGCCCTATACACAAACAAATAAATAAAACTTTTCCAAATGTAATTACCATTAAATCCAACATTTATTGTGTTTGGACTCTGCTGGGTTGTTTACTCGAACTGCATCAGTAAAATGGCACCGTCGAAAGGTTTCCTCAATCATCTTACATTTCGGATGGGTGTACATCATTTGGAATTTGTTAAAAGTGCCTCCATTTTCCAATCTTGTATTAGTTTTTTTGAAGGGTATGTAGCAGGGCCTGAAAAATTTAGAAGTAGAACCAACTTTTAAGGTTATATTCCTCTAGACACCCACTTCTGATTATTCTACTGGTTCTTGCTATAATTTACAATCACAATTCACTACTTATAGAAGATAACTTTGTAGCCCCCCAACAGAACATCGTCGTCGAAAAATAAAATTCAGATTCAGGCTAGGCCATTTTGTTTATGAGCAAGTGATCAGAGTTGCCAGACGTTGCCTCTTTACTGGAGCACGACGCAGCGGTGCCAAATCTACCGTTTTTACGAAAGATCTACCGCTATTAACCACATTTCAATGCCTTATTTGCTGCTTCTACATTTTGGATCTAAATAAACGCAAAGTTCAAATACCATAACATTCTTACAGAAACTAGCAAGTAAAATTACTAAATGCAAAAACAAGGTTAATAATACAAGAGCGGGCTGCAGAGTGGAGGGGATGCACAGTTGAAAACAGGCCTTTGCGCTTTTATACAAATTTCAAAAACTAATTATCATATGCACAATTAAATTTTTGTTATTTTTAAGAATATGGATGGCTGAAGGCAATAACCAATTTTCATAGCTTATTGTGTTGTTTAATAAGTCAAATAGATTATTGAAATAAATAAAAATTAAAAATTTTAAGTTACGAAATAATATGAAAATACCTTATTACCGTCCCCACATTATTTAATAATTACTAGCAAAATTTCAAATCAATCGGTTCCAATTGAAACATGATTTGTACAAAAATGTGAATTTTTAACAACCATTAGTTGAGATTCGCACCATGTCAGGGTGACATAATGTCTTAAAGTTCAGACCATTTCGTGTAGATGGCGCCACGTAAAAATTGTCACCAAGGCCAAGTATATATGCGACTTCGTCTTCGCATTCGATACAGTTGGCCTTAATTGTCACAAGGCTAACTGTATCAGCGTTTGGGATTGATTGTCAGAATGTAGTTTACCGAAAAACGTCAATTTCATAATCTGTAAGTTGATGTGATGAATTTATAGGTAGTAATCTGTTAAATAGATCAGTTTATGTCAAATATTGTTTATCACTGAATAATGTACAAAATAACTACGTATAGGCGAATACCTAATGAAAAAATCAGTTTGTACTTGTACTTGTACTTTGTACTTATTTAATAGACCAGTAGCACGTAGAGGGCGCTATAGTCAATGTTTGGTATAACAATATTTATTTTTATTTATTATTTTAAGAGCAGGCAGTCGCCGGCTGATAACGCTCCATGTAAATCCGACCTCTTCCGACCTCTAGGTATATAATGCGCAAAATTCCGTTCAATGAAAAAAGTACCAAACCGTTGAACGCAGCAATCCACTTAAAAAATGATTGGCATAAATGTAGAATCCGGGGCCGCTATCCCCACCACTTTTCCCCTCCCGTTTCCATGGTAACCTTAATAAATAGGTACCATGGTAACCAAAATAAATAAACACAGGTGAGTTTCTGCGTAGGTAAATCACGTGGATGATTAAATTTAGAGTGCCATGATAGAATGATAACAATCACTCAATCAAGGTACATGCAAGGTACCCTATTGAAAACAAATAAAATTGACAAATGTCTAATTTTAGCGTTACTTGCGTTGGCATTGGTATTCTGCACAAATTTAAATAAAACTTGATAATAAAATTGTGCATACTATCAGTACCTGCGCTAGTTACGCTAGAAAAAAATTTTCAATTTCACTGTTCTTCCACTTGGTGATTTTACTCAGCAGTCGCTCACCTTAAACAAATGTAACACATATTTTATTAAAAATGTAGCATTAAGTTAATTATAAGTACATAATTATTATTTACACAATATATAAATGGACAATTAATTAAAATAACTGTAGTTCCTGAAACCAGATTATTAGCAACACAAAATAAATTCTAAAAACTATAAATTTATATGAGGTAAACAAAATCCAAGTAAATTAATATAATTAAATAACTAACCTGTCGATCTTGATACGTTAATTCAGTAATAGGTAAATATAAATTCTTGTTTATGAAAATAATCAGATTAATATGGGAAATAAAAGTTAAAAACACGGACACTAAATTCGCACGTTAAAACTTTACGAGAAAAAAATTATATTATTTACTGGTTGCCATGTTTCCAAAAACAAGATTTTAGAAAATCATAGCTAACCACTACATTGCTTTCGCAAAAATAACAAAATTCAAAATTTTCAAATACAAAAATAATTAATACAAACATTCAACATGAATATCCCTCAGCTTACCTGCTAACCATTTTTGGTTTTCTTTTATGAGGAATGAACATCCCTCAGCTTACCTGCTATCCATTTCTTGTTTTCTTTTATGAGGAATGAAAATCCCTCAGCTTACCTGCTAACTAATGGTGTGTCAGTGCGCAGACATCGTCTATCCTTGTCTAGCGCTGTGACGTCACGTTCGATGCAAACACGGAGCGGATCCACGTTACGGAGGCAAGACGCAACGCTATTAAAATTGAATTTAATATAATTCTTTCATAGTTATATTATTGTTTGTTTTGTTGCACGCATATGCTGCTATATTAATGGTTAATTATTATTTCGATGCTTACACTCCGGATAAGAGGTGTATTTAAAAAAAATAATGAAACTAAACTGCAAAACGGTTAAAAAATTCAGCTCTTCTTAGAGCTTTAAATAAATATTTTGTGTCTTTTCCTTATTTAAATAAATAAAAAACGTAAATCTAAAACATGTTCGTTATTTATACATAGTAAGATGGATGAAATAGCATTCACATAATTATATCAGTCAAACGTAATATTATTTATTAGTTAAACGTATGAAAAACGAAAAATACATATAATCAATTTAGAAAACTACCGTGACGTTTAATGTGTTAAATGGAAAATTTAGTTGGCTAGCATAAAAATCACTATAAATTTTTGAAAATGAGGCTTTGATTACTAATGGCCAATAGGAATTTTTTTTGTTAACCAACTGAATTTATCATTTAACACTTTAAATGTCACAGGAGTTTTCTGAATGTATTATACCTAATATTTTTAATACACACCTATTTTTTTACATTTATAAATTTCGAAATTTTACGTTGCAGCTTTCTCTGGCAATTTTTGAAACTTAAGTTCGAGTGCGAGCTAAACATAGGACTACTTCAAATGGAAGTTCAATCGAACTGGGTAATTTAGATATTGTAGCATTAGCAAGTTTATTAAACAATTGTTTTTCATTAGAAAGTGAATTTCCATGCCACATTTGAAATTCCTTCTCCATGATTGCAGCCACTTGTAGGAATTCATCGTTTGGATGCATTAAATTTCCCCTTGAAAGAAATTGTAGCCAATCTGGCTCATTGTGTTTAAACAGTTTATTTGTTTCTACACCTAAATTTTTATATTTATTTCTAAACATACAGTGAAGTCCATTTATTATGCAATATAGGCATGTTGCAAGTTAATTGGTGTACGCACTTTACCATTGGAATATAGGCAACCCATTATACACTGCTAACCACTCTTGCCCCTGCCTACTGATGAATTTAAATTTTCAATTGTCAGGAATGTATTATTATTATTGTTTTGTTACCTATTAAATTTTTTTTAACTAAGAACATGTTTTATTTTGAGGTTAAACTTTCATGTGTTGCTGATTTCGGTTAGATCATAGATGGTTAGATAAAAAAAAACTAGCTAACTGTATAATGGGTTGCCTATATTCCAATGGTAAAGTGCGTACACCAATTAACTTGCAACATGCCTATATTGCATAATAAATGGACTTCACTGTATGTGCAGCATACCCTGCTATATATTCGAGGCCTTCATTATTTATATGTTCTTTGAAAGAACAACGATTGAAAAGATGTACTTGATTAGAAGAAGTTTCAACATTTGATGACTCTGCTAAATCAATATTTTCTTCCAGAATGTCTAAATCTTGTTCAATAAAAGATTCCCTAAGTAATTGGTTTTCTTTATTACCCTCAAAATTTATATTTAAGCCGTTACTACCTGGTGCTAACAATTTTTGAGACAAACAAATAGTGTCTTCGTTAACGGTACTTTCATTCAACGGCTTAACTAAACAGTTTTCATATACCTCCTCTGTGTTTTTATTCTGGGTGAATACCGCGGATGAGTGCTTGGCCATTATGTACCATCTCAATCGATATTTAATGTCCAATGGAGTTGGGTGGTCACTTTGACCTCCCATAGCACAAGTAGGCATTTTTACATTTAGAAAACCGTTATTCATTGCGACAATGTACCATTAACCGCGTGCATAGAAATGAGCGTTGCATCGAGAGTTACGTCATGCGCAAACCGAAACCATTTTGAGCCACAAAACGGGCACACCATTATACTCACACCACGCTGCTAACCATTTTTTGTTTTCTTTTATGAGGAATGAACATCCCTCAGCTTACCTGCTATCCGTTTCTTGTTTTCTTTTATGAGGAATGAAAATCCCTCAGCTTACCTGCTATCCATTTCTTGTTTTCTTTTATGAGGAATGAAAATCCCTCAGCTTACCTGCTATCCATTTCTAATGCCGAGATGACCAGGTCATAAAGTACCTACTAAATACCATGTGCACAGATTTTCGACCATGTACACAGACTGCATTAACCATCTCCTTTTCGTGCAATTTCTTATTTATATATATAACCTGCGAAGAGCAACTAACCTGAACACAGACCGAGGCGCCGCCGTGTGCACAGATTTTAGAGCGACTAACCTTGGTCCCAGAAGGTACACTGACTTTTGTACCATGTACACAGACTTTAGCTACCATCACCATTTCGTTCAAGTGTTTATGTGTATTAACTGCTAAGATCAACTAACCTCGCCTCCATGTACCCATATTTCGGTATATTGTTCACATAATGCATTAACCATCACCATTTCGTTCAAGTTCTTATATATATTTCCTGCCAAGAGCAACCAACCTTGGTCTCTTTTAGATATAATTTGGTACCATGTTCACAGACTGCAGCTTTAATTACAATTTCGTTCAAATTCTTATTATATATTACCTGCAAAGAGGCACTTACCTTGGCCACATGTATACAGATTTTAATACCATGTTCACATAAATAAGTTACAATCATCATTTATTGGCAATTCTTAGACGGTTATAGGGCATAAATGTAGAATCCGGGGCCGCTATCCCCACTACCTTTCCCCTCCCGTTTCCATGGTAACCTTAATAAATAGGTACCATGGTAACCAAAATAAATAAACACAGGTGAGTTTCTGCGTAGGTAAATCACGTGGATGATGAAATTTAGAGTGCCATGATAGAATGATAACAATCACTCAATCAAGGTACCCTATTGAAAACAAAAAAATTGACAAATTGTCTAATTTTAGCGATACTTGCGTTGGCATTGGTATTCTGCACAAATTTAAATAAAACTTGATAATAAAATTGTGCATACTATCAGTACCTGCGCTAGTTACGCTAGAAGAAACAATTTTTCAATTTCACTGTTCTTCCACTTGGTGATTTCCCTCTGCAGTCGCTCACCTTAAACAAATGTAACACATATTTTATTAAAAATGTAGCATTCAGTTAATTATAAGTACATAATTATTATTTACACAATATATAAATGGACAATTAATTAAAATAACTGTAGTTCCTGAAACCAGATTATTAGCAACACAAAATAAATTCTAAAACTATAAATTTATATGAGGTAAACAAAATCCAAGTAAATTAATATAATTAAATAACTAACCTGTCGATCTTGATACTTTAATTCAGTAATAGGTAAATATAAATTCTTGTTTATGAAAATAATCAGATTAATATGGGAAATAAAAGTTAAAAACACGGACACTGAATTCGCACATTAAAACTTTACGAGAAAAAATTTATATTATTTACTGGTTGCCATGTTTCCAAAAACAAGATTTTATAAAATCATAGCTAACCACTAAATTTTTTTCGCAAAAATAACAAAATTCAAAATTTTCAAATACAAAAATAATTAAAACAAAGATGTAACATGAATATCCCTCAGCTTACCTTCTAACCATTTTTTGTTTTCTTTTATGAGGAATGAACATCCCTCAGCTTACCTTCTAACCATTTTTTTCTTTTCTTTTATGAGGAATGAAAATCCTTCAGCTTACCTGCTATCCATTTCTTGTTTTCTCTTATGAGGAATGAAAATCTCTCAGCTTACCTGCTATCCATTTCTTGTTTTCTTTTATGAGGAATGAACATCCCTCAGCTTACCACCTAACCACTTCTTGTTTTCTTTTATGAGGAATGAAAATCCCTCAGCTTACCTGCTATCCATTTTTGTTTTCTTTTATGAGGAATGAACATCCCTCAGCTTACCCCCTAAGCATTTATTGTTTTATTTTATGAGGGATGAGCATCCCTTTGTGTTACCATCTTCTTTTTTTAGCCATATTTCTAATGCTGAGACGACCAGGTCATAAAGTACCTACTAAATACCATGTGCACAGATTTTCGTACCATGTACACAGACTGCATTAACCATCTCCTTTTCGTGCAATTTCTTATTTATATACAGAGTGATGATAAAGTATCGCACAAAAATCATATTCTGGTTAGTTAATGGTTTTTCGGAAAATCCTGAGACCCGTCGATTTTTGTTTTTAAATTGCCATTCAGACATATAATTTTCAACCCCCCACCCCTCAACCCCTAAGTGCTAGCAACCCCAACTTTAAAAATTTAAATAGAAAGATACCCTTTGTGATACCTCTTTTTATAGGTCTTTTTATTCTTAATATAACTAAAAAAAGTTTTTCAAAGTCGATTGATAAATAACGGAGATATTTAACAAAATGTAATCAATGTAAAAAATGGGGTTGACATTCAACAAAAAATTATGACGTCACAGCGTAGAAATAATGGCACAAATCCTGAGACCCGTCAATTTTTGTTTTTAAATTGGCATTTAGGCAGGTAATTTTAATCCCCCCACCCCTCAGCCCCTAAGTGATAGCAACCCCAACTTTAAAAATTTTAATGGAGAGATACCCTTTGTGATACCTCTTTTGATAGGTCTTTTTATTCTTAATATAACAAAAAAAAGTTTTTCAAAATCGGTTGAAAAATAACAGAGATATTTAACAAAATGTAATCAATGTAAATAATGGGGTTGACATTTAAAAAAAAATTATGACGTCACAGCGTAGAAATAATGGGCGATCAAAACCACACTTTAAGGTCAGGAAATGCCCTTTTTAATGTTACCATTTACGGCGTTTTTGAGCCGTTTCTTGTCGAATATTGACATTTTCATTTGATTACATTTTGTTAAATACCTCCGTTATTTATCAACCGATTTTGAAAAACTTTTTTTGCTTATATTAAGAATAAAAAGACCTATCAAAAGAGGTATCACAAAGGGTATCTTTCTATTTAAAATTTTAAAGTTGGGGTTGCTAGCACTTAGGGGTTGAGGGGTGGGGGGTTGAAAATTATATGTCTAAATGGAGATTTAAAAACAAAAATCGACGGGTCTCAGGATTTTCCGCAAAAACATTAAATAACCAGAATATGATTTTTGTGCGATACTTTATCATCACACTGTATATAACCTGCGAAGAGCAACTAACCTGAACACAGACTGAGGCGCCGCCGTGTGCACAGATTTTAGAGCAACTAACCTTGGTCCCAGAAGGTACACTGACTTTTGTACCATGTACACAGACTTTAGCTACCATCACCATTTCGTTCAGGTTTTTATGTGTATTAACTGCTAAGATCAACTAACCTCGCCTCCATGTACCCATATTTCGGTATATTGTTCACATAATGCATTAAGCATCACCATTTCGTTCAAGTTCTTATATACCGTCTGGGTACTTTCAAAACCGAACATAGGGGAATTGCATTGTAACTAACCTTTATACAGATTCCTGCTCGCCATTTAAACCCACAAGGATGGTAATGGTATGAATAGAACGACAAAAATACAGCGCATCTGATGGTACCAATAAATGTTAGTACTTAGTTATCTTTTTCTGTAAAAAAAATTATAAAATAATGCTATTTTGAAATAATATAGGTTGCTATGATTGTCAACTTTTTTTTATCTGTCAATTAAATTATTTGAAATCAGTCGATGTTTCTGTTATTAATATCAAATAATATGAATAATAACGAGTATTCAGTAGAGCAGAGGGTTTTTATAATAAAGACATTACCATCCTTGTGAGTTTAAATGGCGAGCAGGAATCTATATAAAGATCAGTTACAATGCAATTCCCCTATGTTCGGCTTTGAAAGTACCCACTCGGTATATTTCCTGCCAAGAGCAACCAACCTTGGTCTCTTTTACATATAATTTGGTACCATGTTCACAGACTGCAGCTTTAATTACAATTTCGTTCAAATTCTTATTATATATTACCTGCAAAGAGGCACTTACCTTGGCCACATGTATACAGATTTTAATACCATGTTCACATAAATAAGTTACAATCATCATTTATTGCCATTTCTTAGACGGTTATAGTTACATGCCTGCCTTTCAATAATCCAAATTTATGGAAATATTTACCTGATTTAATTTTGTGTACTAATGTCAATGATTTATTTTAATAAATTTGACAAATTACAATAATGTTAGTTAATATTTCGATAACAACAGAACAGAGAATAAATAATATCATTGGTCATTAGTAATTTAAGGGGAATACAGCGGTTTGACAGCGGCCCCGGATTCTACATATTAGCCGGTTATAGTTACATGCCTGCCTTTCAATAATCCAAGTTTATGGAAATATTTACCTGATTTAATTTTGTGTAATAATGTCAATGATTTATTTTAATAAATTTGACAAATTACAATAATGTTAGTTAATATTTCCATAACAACAGAACAGAGAATAAATAATATCATTGGTCATTAGTAATTTAAGGGGAATACAGCGGTTTGGCAGCGGCCCCGGATTCTACATATTAGCCTTTTTGGCTCCTTGTAGTTACTTATTATAAAGCCTCGGAAATGATTATTCTTCATTTCTATAAATTTTTTCGTACGAAAGTACACGAACGCACGAAAAGCGTAACACACCTCACAAACAACGTTTTGATACTTTACTTTGACACATCTTGTCATAGACATTTGAAATTTGAAATTTGAACAGTATTTGAAAAACGTTGTGTATTACAAAGTGTAAACAAGAAAAAAATCTGTATATTAGGCTATGATGTATTACCTATATGAAGTGAAAATACGAGTTAGTATGTATTGTGCAATGTACCTACAAGAATAATCCCAAAAATATGTTTGTTGTTCGAGTTTATATAGTTTGAACTGAATTTGGAAAATCGTTATTTGTGATTGTGAAATAATACACGCAGTCTTAGAAGCGAAAACAAAAATGGTGGTTCCGCAATATACTTAAATAGTAACCTAAAAGGATGTGACATCCCTGAAATAACTACACTTTCAATCGAAACACAGTGCGAACTAGCTGCTATCCATTTACAGCAATGTAATGCAATCATACTGTCTGTATATAGGCCCCCAAATTGAAGACAGTCTAAAGTACATCTTCTTAAAATTCAAAACTGACATCAAAATTATAATTGCCGGTGACTTCAACATCAACCTCATGAGCAGTACTAATGGTCAAAAAAGCAAGCTCTTAAACACACTTAAAGAGTATGGGCTTCAGCAAACTATTTTTGACATAACACGTTATAACCAAAACGGCGGTTCGGGTATAGACAATATATTCACCAACATTGAAGAAGATCTATTCAAAGCTTACGTAGATCCGATGTGTCTATCCGACCACGAAGCACAGATTATTGAGGTACAAACAAAACGGAAAATCCCACTTAATTCAAAAGTCAGACTATTTACGCATCATCAAATTCAACAATTTAAAATGAGCTTAGAATTAGAAGACTGGAGAGAGATAGATCAAGAAACGGAACCTAATAAAAAATTCGATAAATTTTTAAACAACTTTAGATCCCTTATGGAAGTGCACTTTCCTCTACGATCTCCACCCGTAAGAACACATAAGTCATTCATGCAGGATGCTAATCTAAAGAAGATGAAAGAAGTTACGGATATGCTATACAGTATGTATAAAACCACCGGCAACGAACATATCAAAGCAAAATATGATAGCCACAAGAAATTATATATAGCTCAGATGGAGGCAGCAAGGAAAATCTCAAACACATACGCAATTGCCAACTCGCATAGTAAACAAAAAACTGTATGGTCGATTGTTAACAGAGAAAGCGGCCGTGGAAAGAAAAAAGTACCTTCGGGTATTACTCCCACTGCTGAGTACTTTAATAACTTTTTCATATCCGTTGGTAAAAATACAGTAAAAGATCTACCCCAAACAAACAATCTTCAAAAGTATCTTTCCGCAATTATTTCTAATGGTAAATCAATATTTTTAAATCCAACAACCCCGGAAGAGATAACAGATGTAGTTCTCAGCCTAAAATCTAAATCGACCTTAGACGTCTACGATATAAATACAAAAATGATAAAGGAAGTAATCTCTCAAATAAAAAATCCTCTTTGTAACATTATAAATTCTTCTCTGAACATTGGAGTCTACCCGGACAAGCTGAAGATCGCAAGAATCACACCAATTTACAAAAAGGGTGATACAGCAGATGTTGCCAATTATCGTCCAATTTCCATACTTCCAGTATTCTCAAAGATCTTCGAAGCGATAATTGCCATTAGGATTACTAAATTTTTTGTGCTCCACAATTACCTATCTCCGCACCAATTCGGCTTTCGCAAAAACCACAATACCACGAATGCGATTTTGGAACTATTGACCAATATATACGAAGCTCTAGAGGAAAAAAAAGACTGCAGTGTTGTAATGTGTGACATCAGCAAAGCGTTCGATTCCATGGATCATCAACTATTCCTAAAAAAGTTGGACCTGTACGGGTTTAGAGGAGTCCCAATGAAGCTTATTGCGTCCTATCTGCACAATCGAAAACAGTCCGTAAAATGGGAACAAGAAACCAGCCAAACTGCAACTGTAACTACTGGAATTCCCCAAGGAAGTTTACTGGGACCTCTGTTTTTCATAATCTTTGTGAATGACCTACCAATAAATATGGACTTTACAACCATACTTTTTGCAGACGACACAGTATTTTCAACAGCAGATACGCAACCCACGAATCTTGCCACAAAAACAGAAGTAGCCATGTTGACGTGTAAAAACTGGTTCACGGCAAATAAATTATTACTAAACGAAAACAAAACGACAAACATAATTTTCACAACACATCGTAAACAGCAAGATAATCAACATGAACAAGGAACATATTTAGGAGTTACCATGGACAAACTGTTAACTTGGAAACCACATATTGACCAGCTGTGCTCAAAGCTTAGCAAAAATCTATTTGCAATAAGAAGGATAAAAACTACAGTAAACGCGGAAGCAGCCAGAACTGCGTATTTTGCGTTGTTTCATTCGGTGATGACATACGCCATTGAAGCCTGGGGTCACTCGTCACATGCAGGAAAAGTATTTGTATGTCAGAAGAAAGTAGTGAGGGTGCTTGCAGGAGTGCAACAGTCCGAACATTGTGCACCGTATTTTATTGACTTAAAAATTTTAACGTTACCGTCCTGTTATATACTATGTTATGTGTACCATTAAAACCAAAAGTGCAGCTCTCAAACATAGAGGGCACGGGCATAATACCCGTCATAAAAACAACCTAGACGTACCCTTCAAGAGGCTTCACACCACCAGCCATTCCAAATTGGGAATTGAACTTTTTAATCTCCTACCAAATGATATAAAAATACTACCCATTACAAAATTTAAACAGAAAATTAAAGAGATTTTATTAAGTAAGGCGTTTTATACTATATCGGAATTTTCCGAATATATTCGTACATTTTATTAACTTTGTATTTGTTTTGGTAGCGTATTTTATATATGTATATTGTATCTATCTTTTTTCTCTAAAATGACGTAAGCTGTAAAATTGAGCCTTAATAAATTTATTATTATTATTATTATTATAGTCTTAAGCAAAAGAGAACGAAAAATAAATATGTATTAAAATACCAGATAGTGATACAAAAAAAGTAGTAAGTATAAAAAAAATTGGGTTTAAAAATAGTACCAAGCTATAATGTTTTTTTCATTTCTATATCTTAGCGTTTTACGATTTTTAACTTCGGAATATAATTTAAATCGTAACAACCAATACCATACATTTTCGATTCAAATAAATAGTAGAGATACATATTTTGCAAATAAGATAAAGTACCTACTCTAACCGCCCGACCATAGAAAAGATACTTATATAGGATATAGATAGGCAACTCGGCCTACGTGACTCTGACACTGTAATAGTTCTGACACAGTTCACCAATGCGCTGTAATCGGACAGCGCGCCATTTTTAAAAATTTCATAATTTAGGAATTTATTAAAAACAATAAATATTAATAATAATATCAATTTCAAATGGATAGATTATATTTATTCGCTCATAAATACAGTTTATAAGGGAATAAATGCAATTTATCCAGTTGAAACTGATATTATTATTAATAATATTTATGTTTTACAATATTTCAACAAAGTAGAACTTAAAGCACTAAATAGGTATTTATTGAGTAGAAATTTTAATAAAACATGTTTTTACACTATTAAAATATTATTTAGTAACTAAGTACTTATTATAATCAATTTAAAAGACATAGGGATATACAAATATACAAACAAATTTTTGATTGCATGTACAACTAAAAAAAATATGAAATTACAAGCCAAATTAATAACATTATTGTAGAAGACTATTTAAGATTACTAGGTAATTATTATACATATGATGGTGTGCCACTTTTGGACCTTCTCCCTTGTATCTAAAGACTTAAGCTTGAGACGCACATAGTCATATATTAATAATTATACATGATAATATAAAATATCATAAAATGAGAATAGTCCTTTGCAAGCAATACACATACAGGGTGTTTCTAAAATAGGGTTCCAAACTTCTACAACGTGTAGTACTCATCAAAATAAGGCAAAAAGTTCTAATAAACATATGGCCTAAAACGCACCCCTAGGGAGTTACAGGCCCTTAAAGGGGTTCAGATGAAATTGGTTTTCTTCTATTGTTTGAAGAACGGTAACAGACAAATAGACAAAATTATGGGAATTTACTTAGTTTTTCATTCTGAATAAGACGTGCTAGTACATTTTTGATTTTTAAACTCATGGGCGTCCCTTTCAGGGGGAGGCAAGGGTTTTTCACCCTGTAACAAAGGGTGCGTTTTAGGCCATATGTTTATTAGAACTTTTTGCCTTATTTTGATGAGTACTACACGCTGTAGAAGTTTCGAACCCTATTTTAAAAACACCCTGTATAATTAATTTAATGAACTGCCAACAGAAATTAGACAGATGGACCGACTACAAGAAACATTTAAATATTTACATAAAGGAAAATTACTCCTAGAAATAAGTTACGTTCTTTAAATTTAACTTGTAAATAGCAATTTTGCTAAATAAACATACATATATTATATTAAATTCAGAAAACTCCCGTGACATTTATGCCCGGTTTCTGGAAACAAATTTATGAGACCCATAACTTATGTATTCGATAAACAGTCAATAAGGCAGTCCATGACGTATCACGTGATCCTTGTGGAAGGCGCTAATTGGCCTTTACGAAATTTGATCACGTGACCTAATGTCATTAGAGTGTCCTATTCGCTGTTTATGGAATACATAAGTTATGGGTTTCATAAATTTGTTTCCAGAAACCGGGCATTAATGTGTTAAATGGAAAATTCAGTTGGTTAACAAGCAAAATCCCTATTAGCTATTAGTAATCAAAGCCCCATTACCAAAAATTTATGGTGATTTTTTTTATACTAGCTAACTAAATTTTCCATTTGACACATTAAACGTCACGGTAGTTTTCTGAATTGATTGTACTTTTATACTAACATCTTTACTTTATCTGTTTTAGCCTTTTTAACTTTATTTTTTTGATATAGTTTAAAAGCCATAGTTTTAATAACATCTTTTACATTTTTTTTTTTATTTAATTAATGTGCTTCAACTACATGGTCATTAGCACTATTTGGGTCAGTATTTTACAATGACTTTAGTAAATCTATGGAATGAAAAAAACGTATGACGGATGTTGGATTCTTGAATGCCTCTTCTGCTGTTGCTGGGATTTGGGACTGTATTCTGGGATTTTCGTATTTCTTACATTCTAACAAGATGTGACCCGTGGTCAGTGGTGTGGCACAGGTGTCGCAGTGGGGTCGTTCCTTTCTATCGAGTAGGTAGGAGTCACGGTAGGAGTGGGTTAGGCGACTGTGTCCAATTTTGAGACGAGTAAGTGTAATTTGGAGTCGTCTGTTAGTTGTTTGTGGGTCTGGGGTTTGGTTTTCTAAGGAGTTTGGTTTCGTTATCATTTACATTTCTTGTGTCTTGACCTCTCAATATTTTATTTACATTTTTGATCCACATAAATACATAAAAATCTATAAAAATATTTGAAAAAACATTAAATAAATGGTGTTTTTTACACAAAAACTTATTTTCAATATAATGTTCTATTATGGCTAACAATTTCTTTTTAACATTATTTTCAAATTGGCAAATAAAAATGCAATAACTGATTACATTTACCAAATAACTCTACAAATTTGGAGTTTGCACGTAATAGAGCATTAGGTGCATAATCTCGTACTGAAACAAGGCTATGCATGCTCTCAGTAGTGTTTGAAGCCAACTCACTTCTACATGTCTTGCACACACCAATTTTTTTAAATATACTTTTTATTATATACCCAGCAATGTATGCATGTGTATTGGAAGCATACACCCCAGTTTCTACCTCAAATTTAAACTTATCATCTATAGATACTGCAACATCCTCCCCTAATGGAAATATAATATCTTCCTTTTGGGATATAAATTCTTTTAAAGAGTTCAAAGCACCCTCACTATCATCCGCTTCACAACTGGCTCCTGGAGAATGAGGCGACATATAATTATTTACTATCAGGCTTTTAAAAGATGCAATGAACGCTGAACAACTAGGATTAATATTCCGTGCTCCATGACTTCTTATACACCCAAAAAAAATTTCGATTGGGTCTTGATTGAAATTACGGGGAAGTAAGAATTGAAATCCCTCTGCCTGCATTTTATTCCAGATACACTTAAATCCCTTTATTGTAGTTATCCAGTTTTTATAGTTGGCGGAACGTACAATTGATTTTCTTTATTACAAAATTTAATAGTTCGAAGAACTGCAATTGCCTCATCCTAAAATTCCATATGAGGTGATGAAGGAGTCACTGCACATCTTAAATAGTTTCCATGTTCAGGTTTTATGATGGATCCATTTAAACTATCAAATAGTTTATAAAAAAATAATAAAAAATCAGCAGTACCTTCTGCTTCTTCAGGAAGTACACCATTACCTGTACAAAAAGCTATTATAGCACTTTATAGTAAGAAATGAGAGACACTTACCAAACTTAAGTAATCCTCTTATTGTAGAAGACACTTGATGTGATAATACTTGTGCGGCAACTTTCACTTTCATTTTTTTTACTTTGTCAGGATATATATGGAAATCAGTTAATTTATACATCATACGGGTATCATAATCTCCAACATCTAGCTCATACGCTTTTACGATATCATCCCATGATGCTGTCTGTTCTTCTTTTTTTCCAACAAAATTTTGCCTTCGCATTTAATAAATTGTTACGGGCACCCTTTAATAAATGCGGTACATCATAGAGTGGTACGATTTCTTTACCATTAATGGTAAATCCCAACATATTTTTTTCTTCTCCTTTTATTGCCTGTTCTCTTTCGGTTCTACGTTGCAATATATTAATATCAGCAGTATTGGTAGATAGCTGGTCACAGACTGTGGCTACCACATTAAGGCCGATGGCCTGTACAGCGCCAATTACCTGTATAATATTGCGTGCTATGTCAGCTGCTGGCATGCAGCTTTCCGTAAAATAATATGCTATGGGTTGCTTCCACTTTCTCCTTACACCCCTAGCCATGAACACTAATGCATGATCGGCAAACTGTTTTTGTTTGCCTTCACCACAGTCTTTAAAGCCAACGATGGCATCATCCTTTTTGTTGTGGATATAGCAGCCTCTAATGTCATTTCATCGAACATAATAACACAAAAACGGTCCGCCTTCTTCATTTTCATAACAGAGTTCTTCAAACTTCCTAACACAGCGTTATTTATGACTGGTGAAAAAGGAACTTTGCTTAAAATGTTTGTTAAAGTTCTTCTCGATGGCAAAGCAAATACTTTTTGTAGAAGTTTGTAACATTTTGGACTTTGTTACATTAGACATAACGCAAACACTTTGTCCTCCATTGTGAATCTTCGACCTCTACTTTTTTTCGCTTGAAGTCGAATTTGTGCATTAATAAAATTTACAAAAATTCTTCGCTTTCTGCTAACTGCTTAGCCTGTTTAATTCTCAGTCTATTTGAAGAATTTTGAAATTCCAACCTCCTGGTCGTTCGCTTTAAATCCCGCACAATTCTATACAATTTTTGTGCCTTAGGCGTAAGTTGATTAGCCCTTGCAACATTAACTTGTGCTAACCGACTGTGTGCTAAACCTAAAATTATAATAAAGTTAATAGATTAATAATTCTAGACTTAAATAACAATATAAGTAGTATACATAAATATTTAAATTATAATGACCTTTTCTTTTTCTTGCTGCTCCAGTGTGAATCTGCCCTTCCTCGATAACAGAAGTTACGTTTAATTCCTGCTTTTCCTCCTTATTTGAAATGGAAGAACCACATGGTAATTCCTGTACTACGTTTGGAATTAAATTAAGGGCACATACTGCTGGGTTGGCTAAAACATTTCATAGTTTAATTTATTATTTACTAATTATTCTTTTATCAAACAAAACTGACATGGTAGTTGCAAGCTTGGTACACTACTGCGCTTTAAATTTGTTCTGTTTCGATCTGTTTGAAATTTACTATTATCATCAAAGTGTGCATCACACACTCTGTAATTACGCCTTCTATTTACATCAATTTTTAGCAGATCTTTTCGACAGATCAGCTCCAACCATTTTTCTAAAAGCTGAAATAGTATAAGTTAATAAATAGTTTACATACAATTTAAAATAATATAAAAAACTTACTTCGGTATCTTTAGGCAAAGAATGCATTATGGCAGATCTGCTGGTATTAGCACAACCAGTAACAATGCACGTAAAACCCATATTATTAATTATGGAATTGTCTTTATACACTAATAAACTACCTACACTATTAATTATAGAACACACTAAACTAGAAACGAAAAATTATAAATACAAACGCAGAACAAAGGGAATAAACAACACCAAAATTCACAAGATCACAAAACATTTGAAGATCAGCAAATTTTAGAATATAAATACCGGGAAATAACCTACATACATGCGCAGTTGTTTTCGCTACGTCACAATATCGATAGCCGCGCCAAGGGTGAACTGTGTCAGAACTATTTCAATGTCATAATTATTTATTAGGAAGTGCGCATAGCATGCGCCCGACGCGATGGTCCCCTACTTTGCACTAAGCTTGCACTTCAGTGGCGTAGCCACGGGGGGGGATATATCCCCCCCAAGGGTCAAAAACTGGAAAAAAATAGCTCCAACCGGCTTCAATTATGAAAATTCAAAAGCAGACAAAATTGGATATCTTAGAATGGTTTAGGATCAAGCAATTTATGTTATTTACTATTGCTTGTCGAAATCAAGATTTTTTAAATTTGACCATATTATTCCCTTTTTAAATATATAAACCACATGGACCTGTACTTCTATAAAAATAAATACTGGCATAAGTATGTCATAAACCACTAAAATACTTGACCAAACTTTAAAAGCGCGTGTTCTCCACACCAAGAAAAGAAAGAAATTCATAATGAACATGGGTTAGGAAACGCTTTGCTAGGGTGTTACAGCCACCCGAAGGGGGCGCATGAAATTTAAGCTTCGTACTTTATGAATTAAATTCGCGGCATAGATTCAGGACATCAAGATAAAATTCATATGAACTTTTTTTATTGCCTTGATGTCCTGAATTTATGCTGCGAATTTAATCCATAAAGTACGAAGTTTCCGAATTTTCATGGCAACTAGATTTGTCGTAAAAATTGAGTTATCTAGAAAACGATTCGGTTTATCGACTTTTAATAAGATTACACTTTTTATGTGATTTTGAACGTACAATCGTACCATGTACTCAAATTTCTAAAAACAATTGAAAATCACAAAAATAATGAAGAATAAGTACCCAGCGCCTCCAGTTTGGGACACTCCTGGTTTAAATAATTTTATTTGAATACTGTCGGATTATAATATAATATAATATATTTTTTCTCCGATAGACAGTAAAAGCATGCTTTAACTGACATTTGACTGTCTCCAAAGTTCCACATTTACTGCCTAGGCAAAAGTGATCATTTTTACTGACAGTAGCATTCAAAATCAGGTTGCTTCGAAAAACAAATAAATTTGAAATTTTTATTAATTAAATTTAAGTTCCATATTTTTCACGATTTCTTTAATTTCGGATGGGGTGAACATTTCTTCGTCATTTTCCATTGTAAATATTATTATAAATTAATTAATATTTACGAATTAACAAGATTAAACTATTCGCAACAAATAGAATGACATTTCTCAAGTATGTTTTTTCATAGCAACCAATAAAAACTGCATAGCAACAGATGCTTGCTGATACTAATAGCACAAAAAATATTAAAAATAATCATTAAATTAATGTTAAATGTAAACAATTAAAAAAAAATTAAAAAAAATTATATGTTCAACACGGCAGAAATGCAGATTTACTGCCTTGGCTGGTTTCACAGCTGAGGCGAAGCCGAAGCTGTGAAATACCAGCTGCGTCAGTAAATCTGCTACTTTTCTGCCTTGTTAAACGAATAACTATATATTAAAGGGTGTCAGAAATATTATTTAAAATTTTATAAAATTTCATGCGCCCCCTTTGGGGGGCTGTAGCACCCTAACAAAGCGTTTCCCAACCTATGTTCATATGAACTTTTTTTCCTTTGGTGTGGAAAACACAGTCTTAAAGTGTTTTAGTTACACGCTGTATACTACAACTTCATAATTTTCATTAAAAGAACTGTATATTTTAATTTAAATAATATTTTGGAAATAATGAAATGTAATTATTTTCACGATTATTGTTTTTCAACCGCAAATTTTCATATACAATATAACAAGTGCAAGGCATATTACCGAAAATTTTTTCGCGCTGTCGCACAAGTGCTTGTTTCCATGAGAACTGCCCGATCGCTAAGCGAGAGGGCGGTTTTCAAGTGGCAACAAACACGCGTGCGACAGCAAAGGAAAAATTTTAAGTAATATGCCTTGCTCGAGGTGTATTTGTTCAGACTATCGTATGAACCAAATAAATTTAATTATACTAATTGAACGTTTCATTATAATTTAAAATTTATTTGTTGTATAACTATCATTAATTGAAGTTTAGTTTCATCTAATCGCCATCGCGGGTGATTACCGAATATCAGCACTTGTGCAATATTCGCCGTGTCAAAATTTTCAAGTAATTGTGATTTGATTGGCTGTTACGTGACAAATGCGTAACTTTCATTGGTCGACGACGGTCACGTAACAGGTGAATGCGATAGTCAATTTAATTAACAGTTTAATATTTTCAGATTTTTTTATTCAACATCAGCATTCGCAGATGCAAATATAACGTGTTAAAGATTGGCCACGCCCGCTTGTGAAAACGAATCGCCTGCATTTTTTGCTCGCTTCCCTTGCATTAGTTATGTATACGCAATTACATAATAGCTCCCCTCTGCGCTAATTCCTGACTGTGCCCCTGATATATCCCCCCCCCCAAGGGTAAACTCTGGCTACGCCACTGTTGCACTTGGTAATAGGTACAGATAGTTTCCTTGTATTGATGAATCTTTGTCTGCAAATTTTAAAATAGTTTGCTTGAAAATGATTCTTACATAACATAGAATACCCTGTATTTTTGGAAATATCTGCAAGTATCTCTATGTACAGTCAGCGACAAATGTTTTCACCAGTATGATACCACTGAACACGTTTTTCTGAGAAATATAAGAGGTAGTACCATAACGTCGTTATTATTGTTTTATGTAGGTATGTTGGTAACACGCACTGTTAACAAGATGAAATGAAATATAGAAATGTGTTATTATTTCTCAGTAAAGCGGGTTACAGTGGTACAAGACTGGTGAAAACATTTGTCGCTGACTGTACCTATATCATTTTTTAGACTTTTCTGGCGAGATGAAATAATTTTTTTAGTTTTCTTGATAAAAATTATTTTTTTCAAATCAATACTTTTATTGATGATTATCGATTGCCATTTTTCTCTTTAACGCTCTATTTATAAAAAAGTGATTACTGAAGCAGATAGTAGTAAGTAGTACCTACTTAATAAAATTTTCAATTCTGAATTAATTATTCCCAATTTAAAATTGTTTAGTCTCATTTTGAAATCGAAAAGGTATAGTTACCTACTACATTTACATCATTATAAAAATAATTTGCATTTAACATTAAATGGAAACTAGAAGACACCACCAATATGTAAGAAAGCGCCCTGGAACCTATCCAAAAACTTTCACATAAATCTCCAGGGGAGCGTTGTTTTAAGACTTGCAAATGCGGGTACCCAGCTATTAAAAAATAATTATCTTAACATTATAACCTGCTGATAGTTTTTTTTAATCGTCACACCAGAAAAGTTTTTCAAATTTGAATCATGTGTGAATTAAGCTGTAGTATTATAGTAGACAGTTCAGATATTATAGCACTTCTTCCAAACCCTGAAATGACAGACTGCGATGGTGAAGTTATGTATACGTTCAAGAAGAATATAGATGTAAAAGAAATATAGTATTGTTCCATTTATAGAATATGTAGAGTGTATGATATAACAATCTAATAAAGATGATCAAAATAAATGTTTTAAAAATTCTTTAGGTTTGAAATATAGGGTTTTGAACACTGATCAATTTGACCCCAGCACATTCAAATCAAATAATTTTTTAACCGCTGAATAAATTTCTGTCGGGGTTAAATTGTTCATGATGTTGTTCATGCTACTACATTTCTACGCTATGAAACCAACATGATCAAATTCGCCCCACTCGGGGTATGAAATTGATCACCCTTACTTTATTTTATTTTTCTAAAATTAAGCAATATAAGTAAGGGAGACAGTCGTTGGCACGTTTGTTGTATTTCTATCTTTCTCCTTTACTTACTCCTACCTATTTTCATCTCACAACAAAAGCAATCATATGTTTGGGAAGCTTAAAATGTCCCCTATATAATCACCGCCACAATATAGATTTTGTCTTTATCTACAGAATATAGTTAGATAGGTTAACAGAGGATAACAAATTTATCAGTGGTTGGCATATGTTACATAGTGATTGGCACCGAAGTGTACAGTGGTTGACAGTATACGTTTTAACGTAGTTTAAGTCACTAAAAACAAAAAAAAAGCAAAAATGGTTGCTTCATTGTGGATGATGAAAGAGGTTATTGAAGAAGAAGAAAGTCTAGCTTTATTGCAAAATAGAACAAGTACATCTGTAAGAATGTTTTTTGACATAAAACCATGGATCAAAGGCGATATAATGCACCAACTGCCAATGTAGCACGTGTCCAGAGATTTATTTCAAATGCTTAAACTTTTAGCGGGTATATTATGAAGTAAAATTAAGTAAATAACAATTTTTAGCTTTAATTATTAATTTTAACATTAGTAAATTTGATATGGTTTGTTTCTAATTTGAAATTGTTTAGTCTCAATTTGAAATTATTGTTTAGTTTCAATTTGAAGTCGAAAAGGTTTTTCCCATATAACACAGGATATTCTATGGACGTCCATTTCTGGTCCAAAACACGTTCGAACGTCCATGGACATGAAATGGATGTCCGTAGGATATCCTGAGCTGTATTTCCTTAGGACATTCCACATGGACGTCTTATGGAAGTCCATTTTATGTACGCGCACGGGAAAATTGATATATTTATTATATGTAATCCATAATGTAATTATTATAAGTAAAACTTTAACGAAGGACTTAAAATGGATGTCCGTAGGATATCCTGAGATGGAAGTCCTTAGGACATCCCACATGAATGTCCTATGGATGTTCATTTCATGTACGCGCACTGGAAAAGTGATATGTTTATTGCTTGCATCAATATCATTATTATTATAAAGAAATATTAATTTAAGGCCTTAAAATGGATGTCCATAGGATATCCTGAGCTAAATGTTCTTGGGACATCCCACATGGATGTCTAATGGATGTCCATTTCATGTCCGCGCACTGGAAATTGATATGTTTTATTGCATGTATCAATAACATTATTTTTATAAATAAAAATTAATTGAAGGCCTTAAAATGGATGTTCGTAGTATATCCTGAGCTAGATGTTCTTAGGACATCCCACATGGATGTTCTATGAATATCCATTTCATGTCCGCCTACTAGTAAAGTGATATATTTATTGCATGCAATCAATAACATAATTATAAATAAAAATTCATTTAAGGCTTAACAATGGGTGTCCGTAGGATGTCTTATTGAGGTTCATTTCTAATCCGCACAGGGTAAATTCTTAAAACCTAAAGCGGTCATTGCGTATTGTTTGCATTGAAGTATTCAGTACAAGGATCAAAAATCTTCATCTTTTAATCTTAAAAGGGTTTCCTTGTACCCATACAGAGTTGGAGATTATTGTATAATAAGACTAGACTAATAACTAATAACGTCTATACCTGAAAAACAAATTTTCCTACAACTGACACATAAAAGTGACATTAATGTTTCAATAAGTGTGCGTGAAATTGCGTTTCACACACTAGATCGTAAATAAAAAAAATTCACGCACTAGATTTTAAATTTATTATTACAAAATTTGAACACAAAATAACAAACTACTTATTTGGATTTCCTGGGTAGTAAATTATCAATTGCTGCCTCCGCATCGTGAATCAATTCAGCAGGAATCCCTTTGGCGGCCATAACTTCGTCCTCTTCGCTACTGCTCATTATTTTCAAACGAAATTATACACTGCACCCGTACAAGCAAATAATTATGCAATGGCGTCGGTTGTTTGAAAAAATTTCAAAAAAACAAAAACAAGGTGACTTGACCATGTCATTTATTGAGATTTTTATATTTTTTTAAATAATTTATATTGTCTAATCGACTTATTACAAATAAGTTGTAGAAAAGGCATTGTTTATATTACGTGCGCGAAGGTCCTTTTAACGGTTCGACGTTTTTTTTGTCTCGACCTTCGGTCTCGACAAAAAAAACTACTCTCCGTTAAAAAACATCCTTCACGCACTTAATATAAAAATAGCTATTTTAAAATTATACTAGAATATTTCACTCATACATTGTTGTAACAGTAGGTACAGTACAGAACTAATAAGTGATAGTTCCACGTTGCCAGGCCAATCTAGCGATAGTTCCACGTTGCCATGACATACTTACAACCACAACATACTACTAAAAAAAAAAACAAATTTTGTTAAACGTCATGAAACGTTTTGGGAATGTTTCGGAACGAGAAATTGACGAAAATGTTATTAAAAGTGAATGCAAAAATACAAAAAAGAGCAAGGACAGTGTCTGGAGACAGTTTATGTCATTTTGCGCAAAAAAAAGTACACATTCGATCGAGAGACTCCAGTATCCGAACTTGCATTCATTTTGAAAAATACTATTGGTTTCGAGTATTTTTATTCGAGAAATATTCTCCCTAAATACCATTCGTGCTTAAAAATGAACCGGATAATTTTCATGAAAACGCGTTGATAATAATTTCACGAGCTCGTAGAGCGAGTGAAATTAGACAACGTGTTTGTATCGGTAATTTTTTAGCACTCGTGGTATTAACCCCCGATAAAATTTCCCGCCCTGTTCACACGAAATAATACGATAGTACTCGGAAGCGACGACGGTTTGTACCTGCCGGCAAATGTTAACAACTGAAACATCCCGCCCTCTTCGTCTCTCCGTAACATGCCATGTTTTAACCACGTGCTCGTTTCACCATCTTATCTGTGCTTACAGTATTTCACAGTGACCACGTGGTGACAACTTGGTTTTTGTACGTTGATCGTTGTGTTTGTTCATATAGTTATTTGTCTAGTGCTTTTTTCACATTTCTTAGGTAAGTTTACAATAAAATACTTTACAACCCATCAGTACTATACCCAAATCTTTTAAGTTATTCACATTCACGTGGACAGTTGTGTGTATATTCTCCAAACCGTGAATTGTTTCTAAACAAATTAGCTGTTTATCCACATATTCTTTTGTATTTATATACTAAATATCCTTCCTTTTTATTATAATTAATTATGTAACGTTCATCTATACTCTATAGGATTTACATGGAATCTTTTT
This sequence comes from Hemicrepidius hirtus, assembly GCA_963082805.1. Taxonomy (NCBI): domain Eukaryota; kingdom Metazoa; phylum Arthropoda; class Insecta; order Coleoptera; family Elateridae; genus Hemicrepidius; species Hemicrepidius hirtus. Next base: position 15,097,833 of record OY720161.1, read on the forward strand.
ACAGCTTATAAGAAACCTAATACGAGAGGAGTAAATAAATACCTAATATTTTCCTGTTACATTAGTGCCCCAATAATCTTTGCATAGAAGGCGATTTGATTTGAGGTGAGTTTTACATTACCTATTATAGTAGTACTCATAAGGTTTGTTCGTTTGTCTGCTCTAAACGGTTCCGAACAGGAAACAGAAAAAGATGGTTACATACGGCGTTGGTGCATTAAACAGAGATAGCATGTTGTATGTTTCCTGTTCCAAGCAGTTTAGAACAGACAAACGAACAAGCCTTTTATCATAATGATTATTAAACCGATGATTTAAGCCAACTTACCTCTAACCTTTGGTCTCTTGCTTATATTACAATAATACTTTTCGCATTGAGAACTTCAATTAACTTTTTTGAGTTTGCAAAAATCTTTGTAATAGTATTTATCATTGCTAATATTCAATTTTGTTTAGGTTTTTATAAGTTGAAGTCTATGCAACTATATTATATGTTATATTTCGGCCTCGTTTCGTAAATAAGTCGAGTGGTAGTGCCTCCGTTTACGGTCAATCTCACACATTTCAAAGCAAAGAATTTACCTCTGCTCCGCTATTCTCCTTGGCCTTGTGCTCGATGTTCCCCTCAGTCTTCGTTTGTGTGTCGAGTCGATCACATACGTGCGTCTGATCACAACAGTTATTATCAGTTATTATGCCAAAACACAGCCATAAACGACATAAGAACAAAAGTCGCAGCCGTTCTAGAGAAGATCGGTGGCTAGAGTGCAGATTAGTAGAGATGCAGAAGCAATTAGATGACCTACACTCGCGGAATAGTCGAAAAACTGCCACAAGCAATAGTGCTGGGGGAACCCCCAACGAGCACGGTATCCGCTTGGAACCAGGAACGGTTGTTGGTATTACTTGGTGTCATACCGTATTTAGGGTATTTTTGGCAATACCACGGTTGTTTTTGGTAACAATCATAAAGTGTTTTTGGCAACACTTCGCTAGCATACCATGGTTGTTTTTGGTAACAACCTAAGGGCGTTTTTGGCAACGCTCTGCTAGGATACCAGGTTGGTTTTGTTAGCAACCTTAGGGTGCTGGTGGTAACACTCTGTTAGCATACTCTACTGGTTTGCGGAAGCTACACTACCTACAATAAATATTCTATATATAATGGTGTTGCAGTTGGTTTAATAAAGATGGTTTTCTTTGCTCCAGGTGAAATGGATTCAAATCTGGGTGTTCCGGAAAACAACGGGAATCCAGAGGATCCCCCCGTTCTTGGGGAGTCTCCCCCTCTAGAAGCATTGGGAGATGAGGTCCTGTTATTGCTAGGAGCAGAACCGGCACGTAATCTGCTAGCCGGCCCCCCAGTGCATGCGGCAATTGTGTCACGGTGGACAAGTATTTTAAAGAATGGTTTAACTGAGGAAACCAGACAGGACCTTTACACAAAACATTTGTTACCAGAAAATCTGACCGGGTTATCGGTTCCGAAGGTTAATCCGGAAGATAGCGCGGCTTTACACTCTCAGACCTTACGGAGAGATGAACGCTTAGCTAAAAAACAAGAACAGTTAGCGACTAGCATCTCTGCGATTGGTCAGACCTTGTCCCTGATGTTAGCAGAAGAAGGGGGGGGCAATCGCCAGTACATTCAGTTACTAAGTGATGCAGGGCGACTTCTCTGCGATGTTCACTATGCACAGACAAAGACCCGCAGAGACCTTATTTCAATAAATTTAAACAAGGATCTTAAGGATACCCTCTCAGATGCTCCTGTAGACAATTTCTTATTTGGGGAAGCCTTGGACGACCGGGTAAAAGCAGCCAAGAACCTGGAAAATCCAGCGAAGAGCTTAAGCAAGTCAAGCCCAAGGCACTCAAAAAACCCACCCGTCAGTTAAACTCCAGAAGTCCATCTCAACCAATGAAGGGAGTTCGGGAGAGCTCCTTTTCGACGCCAAACTTATCCACGGACCTACCAGGACGAACAAGTCAGAAGAAAACCATGGGAAGCATCTCTAGCTGTCCCCAAGACACGGGCAACGAAGCAACGACGAAGTCACCAATAGTTAACGAGGTTAGAAAATATGCTGGCAGACTAGAAATGTTTTTAGACGAATGGTACAAGATTACTTCTGACAAGGTTATTTTGTCGCATATTAAACGGTACAGGTTGCCTTTTACAAGAAAACCAATACAGAAAATTGTTCCAAAAGAGCCCGTATGGTCCTTTTCAGAGCAAAAGTCTATTAAAACAGCTATTGACAATTTATTAAGTATAGAGGCCATTAGTATTGTACAACCCTGTAATAACCAATACTTCTCGAAAATATGTTTAGTGCCAAAGCCAGATGGGACCCATCGATTGATCTTAACCCGGCAGTAGTCGCGCCTATTACCGTAGCAAGTATGGCAATTCTGTATAATATTACTTCTCAATTTCAAATTTTTAATATTTTATATGTTAACAGCTGAAAACACATATTGTTGTACTCATTATAATAACAACATTTATTTAGCTAGTATATTTTCCATCAAAACTAGCAATACAAGAAAACCTTACAAAATAACGTTTTTTGTCTATAACTACTAAATAAAAGCAAACGAATTTTTAAAAAGGTGGATCAACAGCACTGTATCAAGTGAATAATATGAATAGTTCCTTTATTCTTATTTTTCAAAGCAGCTTCTGCACAGAAAATGCGCACGACTTAAACATAAATATTTGATACACTTTTGACAGTAGTACCTTGTTTTATTACCTTTTCCTCCACATTCTTCACATCTTTTCCTTTTACCTTCTTCTGGTAGCTCTACCTCTCATTGGAGGTTCCCGCAACTTCTTGACGGCGCCTTTTCACACCCGGTGGTAAGTTGGTTAAAGTGGAACGATACTTCATGTGTTCATCTATCGGTGCAAGAGCTAAAGTTCTAAGAAATTTTCGTCTCATGGTGTTGTCTTCAGGATTATTTGCTGTGTGAATTATTTGGGAATTAATACCCGCCACATTCATAATAGCATATAATATCACCATGGGCCAGCGTCTTGTACCTCTGGCACAATTGTAATTTGCGCTCAGCTCATCCACAACATCTACCCCTGACTTGGTACTATTATAGAACGTGACTATTTCGGGGTTTAACTTTTCCTGGGTTTTTTCATCGATTGCATCATCAAAATGCATGCTTGAAACTAGAATGACATTTTTTCCTTTTCTTGGAACGTAAGAAACTATTGTTTGATTTTGTTAGTAACCAAACATACTGGTACAATTTGAACGACCTTTTGTAATGACAAATTCAGGTGGTAACTGTCTTTTGTTCTTCCTTACGGTTCCTTCCAAGGTGAGATTGTGGTTTTACAATAAAGTTTGTAAGTCAAATGTGGTAAACCAATTATCTGTAGTAATGTTGCGCCCTGACTTAGATATTGGTTGAATCAATCTTTCTACGATACTACCAGGATTATTAGCCTGTCTATAAGGTCCCTCGGGCTGTTGACCTACGTATACCTCCAAATTCAGCGTATAGAATAATTTTCCATCCACCAGTGCAAATATCTTTATGCCATATTTATTGGGCTTTGAGGGAATATATTGGCGAAAACCACAACGACCCCTAAATCCCCCAAGCTTCTCATCAATTGTTGCATATTCAGAAATAGAATAATGCTTCTTACAGTTATTTACAAATGCATCAAAAATCGTTCGAATAGCAGCCAATTTATCTGTTTGTTCTATAAGTGCCCTACTGTCTTTATCATCTGTAGGTAATGTTCGCAAGAGAAAACGAAATCGTTGTAGCGACATGGTTAACCAAAACGTTTCAATTCCAGTGCCTCGCCTATCCCACAATTTTTCAGCATTAAAACGACTACCTTTTAGACATCCGGCTAAATATAGCAATCCCATTAGAGCTTTCGTTTCTCTTATATTTGTAGTTTTAGAATCTCTGGGACGTACAAATTTAGCAGATATGCTTTCTATACATTTATTAGTGTTTTCAACTATAATTTTTAACATTTCATCCGTAAAAAATAGTTTCCAGCATTCCAAAGGTGTTTTAGCATTCCTAGCACCTCCTTTTACATCAGGAAGGTGTATTACCAGATTTGATTTTAGGGTTCTTACTGTACGCGAAAATGGATGCTTATTCCAATGTGTGACGCCGTCTTTACCTATAAACTGAAGCTGGGGTAATATGGGCACATTTAAATTTTCTTCTGTCTCGCTTTCTGCATCTTGCTCTGATTCAGAGTCGTCTAACCTCTCCTCCACATGATCCTCAACGTCTTAATCCTCGTCATCATATGGCAGTTCTTCATCGGTATCGACTTCGTTCGTAAAAGCCTTTCCTGCTCTTTCTCGTTATCCATTGGTCAACTGTATAATTAATACACCTATTAAAACTAAATCAAATACATATTTACGAAAAAATACCAGAAATAAAAAATCTTGTTTCCAACAAAATTTACTACATATACAGTCGCGCTGGGTCTGAACGAACAAACTGCACTAACAACACTGCAACACTGAATGCAGACTGCTACTAACCATTGCAAATGTAAGGGTTGCATATTATAGGAAGGTACTGAGAGGCACAGCGTTGTCGGTTTTCCCAAAAATAAAATACCAAATGAAACAATTCGGCTTGGGTCTCACAGACACGGCGCGACTACTGCCGGGTTAAACCTCAAAGCCCTGAACACGTTTCTTTGGTCCACACACTTTAAGCTTGAGGGTCACAAGACCGTAACCAAACTTATCCAAAAAGGAGCCTTCATGGCCACTTTGGACTTAAAGGACGCCTACCATTTATTACCTATAATTAAACGGCACAGAAAATATTTGAGGTTTAAGTTCAATGGATTAACTTCTGCGCCATTAACATTCACAAAAATTATGAAACCGCTACTATCGTACCTTAGATGTAAAGGCTATTTATCTGTCTTGTATCTAGATGATTTTTTGCTAATGGGAATGTCCTATTCAGAATGTTTAGATAATGTCAAGATTACGGTAGAAATGTTAGAAAAGCTGGGTTTCATTGTTAATTACAGTAAAAGTAAGTTAATACCCTCCAACTGTGTAAATTATTTGAGTTTTATATATGATTCTCTGAATATGACGATATCTCCCCCTACTGAAAAGATCGTGAGAATCTCTAGATTACTGAAAAAGTTCTCAGTTCAAAAGACTTATTGTATTCGATATTGGGCAAGGTTTCTTGGCACGCTCTGTTCTGTCTGCCCTGCACTTAGATATATGGTTGGGTTTACACCAAGCGTTTTGAGCGGGAAAAATTTTTAGCTCTAACAAAGTCGGCAGGGAATTAAAATGGAAAGATGCAGTTATCGCCCAATCTAAAAACCGACCTTGAATGGCGAGGAAAGAATATATCACATGCCAAAAATATGATCAAAATAGACTCCTAACTGTCTAGAAATTTTTTTCCGATGCATCGAAAACCGGGTGGGGTGCGTTTGCTAATGGGGAAAGAACTCATGGGTTTTGGACAGAATCCGAAAAAGACTGTCATATTAATATTTTAGAACTCAAAGCTGCTTTTTATGCGTTGAGATACTTTGCAAACGGGATGTCAAATTGCAACATATTATGTCGAGTTGACAACACTACGGCGCTTGCCTACATTAATAAAATGGGCAGTGTACAACATCCAGTACTCAATCACCTATCGCGTACAATTTGGCGGTGGTGTGAAACACGTAATATTTTCATTCTGGCTAGCTACATAAAATCGGCAGACAATGTCGAGGCTGACGCTGAATCCCGGTCGCAATTATCAAAAGAAACGGAATGGGAAATGGATGTTGGGGTTTTTCAGGATATAATATCCAGGTTTGGAAGGCCCGATATTGATCTTTTCGCCTCAAGGCTTAACAGAAAATGCATCAGTCTGTGTCATGGATGGGAGATCCAAAATATGTTGCGGTGGACGCCTTTACCATAAAAGGGAATACCAATTTCTTTTATGCCTTTCCTCCCTTCTCAATGATTCTCGGTGTCCTAGAAAAGATTGTTGAAGATAAAGCTAGAGGAATTGTAGTTGTTCCACTCTGGACCTCTCAACCATGGTATCCGCTGTTTTATTCCTTGTTGGAAACAAAACCCAAGATTTTTAGGCCTGATAAGAAATTACTCTCTTTCAGAAATGTACCACATCCACTTTGGCACAAGATTTCCCTGGTGGCAGGAGTCTTATCCTACAAGCTCTAAAAGCAGGGGGTGTCCCGGTTGATTCGTTAGACATTTGCCTGGCTTCAATTTCCAACTCTACAATTCAACAGTATAATGCAGGGCTTAAGTTATGGTGGGAAAGTAGGAACACTAAACAATTGGACATTTTTTCAACTACTGTTCCGGAAGTTCTGGAATTTCTAACTTTCCATTTTAAAAAGGGGGCTTCTTTCGCTACCCTAAACTCATATAGAGCAGCCTTGTCTCAGATACTGGAACCGACTTTAACGTTAGATTTTTGGATTAAGAGATTTTTTAAGGGTGTACATGGCTTAAGACCGCGTTACCTAAATATAGCCACACATGGGACCCGTCTATAGTGTTATGTTTGGTAAAAAAGATGCAGAATCATACGGTGTCCTTGACCGACTTAACCTATAAGCTAGCCATACTCATTGCCTTGGCAACCGGGCAACGTGTACAGACCTTAGCCAATATCGATGTTAAGAATATAGTTAAAAATGGGGAAAAAATTGAGATAAAAATACCCAACAGAATTAAGACTTCGGGTAAAGGACGTACCCAACCCACTCTTTTATTGCCCTTTTATGATTTAAACGAACACATTTGCCCATCCAGAGCCTTGATTGCCTATTTAGAAAGAACCAAAGAAATGAGACAGACTACCAGGAATCTGTTTATTACTTTTAAGAGACCTTTTCATGATGCTACAGCTCAGACAATATCTAGATGGATAAAGGTTATGTTAAAAAGGAGTGGATTGGATACTAACCAGTTTACAGCCCATAGCACACGTCATGCGTCAACCTCTGCGGCAGCCAAGAAAGGTGTGTCGTACGACATGATTCGACTGGCAGCAGGGTGGACCAAAAGATCTGCTACCTTTGCTAAACATTATAATAGACCAATCCAAGAACATAACAATTTTGCCTCAACTGTTCTTAGTTCTTAGATTACTTGATTATATGATTGTTTATTCTCTTTTAAAAATAAACGTTGCCTTTCAATACAAGAGATGTTTCATCTTACAAAGTTACAAAAAAAAAAAAAAAGAACCAGTAATTAATTCTAAGTCTGGGTGTTCATCCCACCGGTACCAAATAATAAAAGGGCAGCTCTGTATAAACTTCGTATATTGTGTGAACGCAACTTTACGCGCTGCGGGCGTACCGCTCTAAGTACAGAATGCGCAAGTGCAGAATTTAGAGCTGACATATTCTTTGTCTTTGCAGCTAACGCGTTCAGACATTTTGTTATCGTTTTTGCGAGTTTTTGTGTGAAGTTAAAAATGTTGTTCTGTGCTGCAATAACAAACAAGGCCAAGGAAAACATTACAGTTAATAGTATGTGTTATACGCTTTTAAATTTGTAAATTAGTTTCTTAAATGTACGTGAGGAAAAAATTTGAAATTTTCTTTTTCTTTCCACTTGCAACTTCATAAAATGATGGAGAAATCTGTCGAACGATAGGAAATGGTCCCACTCGAACTGGATCTAACTTATTTCTATTTAGTTTACTGCCATTTTCAATATAGACCATATCATCAACATTGAAGTTGTACTGTTGTCTGTTCTTATCCAATCGTTTTTTATTTATTTTAAAAGATTTTATAGACTTTGAAATGCTTTTTTTCTGTCTACCTCAAGAGTTTGCTGATCATTTTCCTGAAGAGGTGAAATTGTAGGTTTTTTCCCAAATAATAAATATGATGGTTCAAATTGTGTTGAACTATGAATGGTATCGTTATACTCAGTTACACACTCTATTGCTAACATTGACCAGGCTCTAGTATTGTTATCACTGTTTATTTTGCATCTAAGGCGATTTACAAGGGTTTGATTCAGTCGTTCGTTAAGACCATTTGATTCTGGATGGTCGATGCATGTAAAAACAATCTGAATTCCAGTTTTATCTAGATAATTTTTAAAACAAGTAGAATTAATTCCAGTATATTGGTCTGCTAATAAAATTGAAATATTATTTTTCTTTGAAATTGGATTAATTAGGTTTATAAAATCTTGGGCATTCTGACCCTTTGTTGTTGATATCCAAACATATCTAGTAAAATGGTCAACTAGAATATGCATGTATCGTTTGGAGGATCGATTTCCTCCGAAACCGCCAACACTATCAAGTGACATTATCTGAAACGGGCGTTCGGCCGGACCAAATTGTGAGAGTAGCCCTATAGCACGAATCCGTCGGGTTTTGTTTTCTATACATACATTACAATTTTTACAGAAGTTATCTACTGCTTTATCAAGGCCTTTAAAATAATAATGTGGTCTTATTGTTGCAAGAATTTGTGCTGGACCTATATGTCCATAATGTTGGTGAACAAGCTCGATAATATCTTTCCCAAATGTCGGAGAAACAAAAATTCTTGATTTTTCTTTTAATCTCTTCAATATTAGTCCCTGTTTAAATTCAATATTTTTTTCGGCTTTCATTTCAGACATATGTTTGGATTGGTCATCCAATATCGCTGGTAACTCTATTAAATTAATTACTGTGATTACATCTTCATTTTCAAAATATTCAAGGACCGGATTTCTAGATAATAGATCTGCAAGTATGTTATCCTTTCCCTTTTTGTATATTATATTAAAATTAAACTGAGATAAGTAAAGAATTAAATCTCCGAGTATTTCATCTGTTCTAGCCTTTGTTTTTAGATTCTCTAACGGTTTGTGATCACTACAAACTGTAAACTGGCGTCCAATAAGGTAATATTGCCAAAACTTTATTGCCTCCTTAATTGCTTTGCATTCTAAATGTATTATATCATAACGTTTCTCCGGATTTGAAAGCTTTCTTGAAAAATATGCGACAGGGTGTAGTTTTCCGTCTTCTTGTGGTTGTTTGAGTGTTGCACCAATACCTTTATAACTTGCATCTGTTTCTATAAAAACTGGCTTATTAACATCATATATAGCTAGAATAGGTTTAGAACATAAGTAATCTTTGACCATTGTGAAAGCTTGTTCACATTCATCCGTCCATTGAAATTTAACATCCTTCCTTAGTAATTGGTGAAGTGGTTCGAGCTTCTAGGAACTATTTTCTATATATTTTAAATAAAAGTTAATGGAACCCAAAATACTGCGTACACCAGACTTATCGGAAGGACTCTGAAGATGTTGAATAGAGACTAAATTCTCTTGAGCTGGTGAAACTTTATTTTTAGAAATTGTATGTCCCAAATACTTTACTGATTTTGCAGCAAACATACATTTAGATAGTTTCAATTTTAAACCTTCGGAATTTGTCACTTCCAAAAATTTCTTAATATGTTCAACATGTTCGTCCCAGGATTTAGAGAAAATTAAAATATCGTCTATATAATTTATACAAAAGTCATCTATATTATTTCTTCTAATTATATTTGAAAGTATTCTTTGAAAAGTTGCTGGAGCATTCTTTAGTCCAAATGGTAACACCCTGAACATGAATTTCCCATATTTTGTAACAAAAGATGTTTTTTCTCTATCCTCTGGCTTTAATGAAATGCACCAGAAAGCGGAGTTAATATCTAAAACTGTAAAATACTCACAGTTAGCAACTTTCTCAATCACATCTTGAATTGTAGGAAAAGGAAAACATTCTGGGACAACTAATTTGTTTAATTTTCTGAAATCTATAAAAAGTCTAGACTTCTTTCTATCATCTTTCTTGTAGGCTAGTGTCACAGGGGAAGCAAAAGGTGAATCAGATTCTTCAATTATACCCACTTGTAATAAATTTTTTATTTGACTTCTTATTTCATTATCATCTGGAATTGTACATTTATACGGGCGAGAAGTAACATATTCATTTCTTATTAATTTAATCTCTGCTTCTTTTGATCGAACTTTACCTATATCAAATTTGTCTTTAGCAAACATGTGTTTGTACTTGTCAATTAATTGCGAAATAATTCTTTTTTTATCATCATTCTCAATGTGATTTAATTTAGCTTTGAATTCATTTATATTTAAATTTTTATTTAAATTTACTTCAATATCATCATCTGAAGTTAAAATCATCTGATCACAAATAGATCGATCTTCCTTTAGATCTAATATGCTGTGATTATTAATACGTTGATAAATTTTCAAGTTTTCATCTTGTATCAACTTAAAAGTCTTAATAGCATCAACACCAATTAAAAGATCATAGGAGAAATTATCATTTTTAACCACATAGGTCGTTATAAAGTCAGTAATCTGTCCAATTCGAAGTTTAATCAAGGCCCGGGCTGACGTGAAATTTGATCCGCTGATTGTTTTTAAAATACTCTTTTCTTTTATTAATTTCAACTTCAGCAATTCAGCAATTCGTTTATTAATAAGGGTTACATTTGAACCACAATCATAAAGAGCATTTACATTTATCTTGTCATTTATTAATACATTTAATTTTATCAGTGGATCAACTTTCGCCCGGGTTTTCAGTTTAAATTTTCAGTGCCAAGGTCAATATTCAGTATTTCTAATTCAGTAAAGTTTGATTCTTGTTTTTTTATATTCGGTTTCCAGTTTTCTTGCACAGTCTTATTATGATTGCGACAATCTGTTTCCTTATGAAATCTATTTGGATAACCAAGGGCGACACAGTTTGGACATGGTTTTCGTTTTATTTCATTATTTTGTCGAGTTTCATATCTTTTATTTAAATTAAAACTACTCTGATTATTGAAGTTTGTACTTGAAGTCCTCTCCTTTTTTATTTTAAAAAATTTGTCTTCTAATTTACGTATTGCTGTATACAGTTTGTCAAGAGTAGTAAGTTCTTCTCTGTCAAGTTCTTCTTGAGCCTCACTTGGCAAACCAAAAACTATTTGATTAATCCGAGAAACCTCGGTACTTTCTGATTCCACCTCTAAACATAATTTTTCTTTAGCAAGTGCGTAATCAATTAAAGATCCACTCAAGTATTTGTAACTAAAAGCTTTTCTAACATTTGACCAACCTTTATCAACAAAAACATTCAGAAAAGAGTATTTCCAACTATTCCATGAACCTGTGAGTCCGATTTTTTTAAGATTAGCTTCATACCAGTCTTTTGTTGAACCCGAAACAAAGAAACGTAACCCCTGAATTTTCAAATTATCGGATTGGATCTGAAACCGTACACATTCACTTTCAAAAATATTTAACCAATCTGTAGGGTCATGTTTTTTTTCAAATTTGTTTAAAACAAAATTGTTTTCAATATGGTGTAGTTTATTGACATCTTGATTTGAATTTAACTTTAATTGTTGCTCTAGCTGTTTAATTCTATCTTCTAGCTCTCTTTTTATAGGTTCAATAGTTTTACAATTCGATGCAGGAACACACTCTTCTAACGGGTATTCTTGAAAACAAACATTTCCATCCTCATCAAAATATTCCTTCCGAATATCATCATCTAATTTAATTGCTACAGTTCGATAACCATTTATGTTCTTAATTGCTAATGCAGCATTGTAAATTGGTTTTCTACTTACTAAAAGTTTGTGAAAGGATATATTATTTGACTCTTCGGGAATAAAGTACCATGTCGTTTTATCTGTAGAAATGCATTGAATCACACATTCCTTCTCAGTTTTCTTCACCACTTGCACGAAAAACTGGGGCATCTTACTTATTTGTTTATTGTAATTTAATTTGTAAATTAGTTTCTTAAATGTACGTGATTTTATTCTTTATCAGAGAATTAAATTACACGTTAATAAACAATAAGTAATTAAATATTAATATTAACAGATATTAATTCAAAATACAAATATTTATATCTTGTCAAAATTCTTCACTATAGTAACAAACATGGGTTGAAGGTAGCCACCTTTACAAATTTATAGTGCCACTTCGATGATTCACAATTTTATCCCGGTACAACAACAAGAAGTTTAAGAAGTGATGCGATTCCAACGATTTTTAATTTAATAATACCAAACACGAAGGTTGGTAATCTATCATTATTGTATTTTCATATATAATACAGACTTAATTTGTTGTAACCCAAATTAGGGAACGCTTTCCAGAAGGATCTGGATTCCAGATTCTGGAATATACATTGGTTTTCAGGATGCTGAAGAAAACAATGAAGAAGTAAACTGAAATTTATTTATCTTGTATGTTACACAGCAGGCAATTATTAAATATTACAAAAAAATAAAACATATACTCTACAAAACTTTTTTTATATAGCAAATGACCCCAAAACATAATCTCAAACACACGAAAACTAATTTTTTAGTCTAACAAACCTTGACAAATGTTTTTCTTTTGCTTCAGCCATAGTTGTTTTTTTTAGTTTATAGATATTTTTAGGAACATTAAAATTTAGTTCTTCAAGCTTATAAACATGAGGATCGTAATTTAAAATTTTATATAAAAGATCAACTTTCCAAAACACTTATTTTCATACACAGTCTACCCAGAAAGGCATACTGTGCCGCATGGCTCGTGTCGGTATGACGTCACGTGCTACTCTAACACATGTTTGTGGGTGTATATCTTAGAATTTATTGAGTCTAGCAACCTGAAATTTTCACTGTTGATCTTAGATAGTTTTTTTTCAATTTTTTAGTGTAAAGTTGTTTTTTTGCGTTACACCCCCTTTAATAGTAGTTTGAAGGAAGAAATTTACATGAGACAGCCAGAAGGCTTTGTTAAAAGTGGAAATGAAAATAAAGTATGTAAGCTCTCGAAGGCAATTTACGGGTTAAAACAAGGGTCTCGAGCCTGGAATGAAAAATGTAATGAAGTTTTAAGTAAATTAGGATTTAGTAAGTGTGACAGTGAACCATGTGTTTATATTCGTAAACAAAATAATAGTATCGCAATTATGGCTTTGTACGTTGATGATTTCTTATTATTTTGTAATGATGATAATTTAATGCAGGAAGTAAAAAAGGGATTAAAGTTGTGTTTAAAAATAAAGGAACTTGGTCCAGTGTCACACATATTGGGAATAAGAGTGAAAAGAGAAAATGGAAATTAATTTTTAGATCAAAAGGCGTACATTATGAAACTTTTATATAAATTCGGGATGAATGAATGTAAACCGGTTAGTACACCTTTAGATTTAGGATCGCAATTGAAAGATAATGAGGATATGGACGAAAATTTACCATATCGTGAACTTATAGGTGGGTTAATATATCTGGCAGTATGCACCCGTCCAGATATCATGTATGCCGTTAGTTATTTAAGTCAATTCAATTCGTCATTTAAAAATGAGCATTGGTTAATGGCGAAACGTGTTTTAAGATACATAAAAGGAACGTGTGACTTAGGTCTTAGTTTTAAGAATTCCGAAGATAACTTAGTGGGCTTTGTGGACGCGGATTAGGGTAGCGACGACAATGAAAGGAAATCATACACGGGATATGCATTCAAATTTGGTAATTGTCTCATATCGTGGGAGTCGAAAAAACAGAGGTGCGTAGCTCAATCCACCACGGAAGCAGAATATGTTGGGTTATCGGAGTCAAGTAAAGAAGCGGTATTTTTGAAAAATCTAGTTCATCAAATAATTGGATTAGATGAACCAGTTAAAATGTACAATGACAATCAAGGAGCTATAGAATTAGTAAAGAACCCAGTGCACCACAAAAGAATATTGATATTAGATATCATTATATTCGTGATTGTTACGAAAGAAAGAGTATCACGTTAATTTACATGCCGACCTCAAAAATGCCGGCAGACGTGATGACCAAGCCTTTAGGTAGAATAAAATTTAATGAATGTATTTCTAATTTAAGTGTGTCAAATGTATGTTCAGTTAGTAAGTAGATGTCACATTAGATTAGAAAAGGCGAGAGTGGTAAAATAATTATTATATTCAATATGGGGGAGTGTTGTGAATTAGCAATTCGCTATATTTGTTGAGAGATGTATAAAATAAATGTCAATCCAAGTTCTCATTTATGCGTAGACGAGCAGCTTGTTGGTTTCAGAGGGAAAGCTCCATTTAGGGTATACATGAAAAGCAAGCCCGATAAGTATGGCCTAAAACACTGGATTCTTGCTGACTCCGATCTTGCTTACGTCCATAACCTGCAGGTCTATTTGGGCAAAGTTGGTGCCCGACCAGAAAAGGAACAAGGAAAAAGGGTTGTCCTTGATTTGGTGAATCACTTAAATGGTGGTTACGGAATAACCACGGACAACTTTTTTACTAGCATGCCTTTGGCTGATAGTTTGCTAGAAAGAAACCTAACGTTGTGCGGAACTATGAGGAAAAATAAAACTGACATTCCAAAAGCATTGTTGCCAGTACCTAGCAAAGAGCTGTACTCAAGTCAGTTTTGTTTTACCAAAAAACATACACTTGTATCGTATGTACCCAATAAAAACAAGGCAGTAATTTTGCATCACGATAACAAATTATCAGAAAACGAACACAAAAAGCCCCATATCCTTCACTATAATGATACAAAAGGTAGTGTCGACACAGTTGATAAATTAGCAAAAGACTATACAACAAAAAGAAAAAGCAACCGTTGGCCCATGGTAATATTTTCAAACATGTCAGATATTGCAGCAATAAATGCTTTTGCAGTGTGGACCACAAAATTTCCTGATTGGAAAAAGCAGAAGTTGGATCGTAGACGACATTTTCTTCTTGACTTAGGAAAAAATTTGATTGTGCCACTGGTGGCCCGAAGAAGTGAGAATTGTGTTGGGTTGAGCAGTAGAATTCTTAGTTTGATAAAAACGGTTATTCCCGAATTTCACCTGAGACAGGAGCGTCCAGTAGCAGCGGTGAATGAAATAAATGAAAAAAAAACAGGGGAGATGTTTCGGTTGCAGCAGAAAGCGTGACCGTAAAACACGCAGTTCCTGCCGAGAATGCAAAAGATTTGTTTGTGTTGAACACAGCCATAATATAAAAACAATATTATGTAATCCATGCTATAATAAGCAAAATAATATGTAAAGCAAAAAAAAAAGTATTAAAAAGTATTATTTGACATTTAGTTTTTGAGTGAAATTTGTGTTCCTTACTGTATATGTATAATAACAGAGAATTAAATTTATTTGCCAATAATATTATGTAATCCATGCTATAATAAGCAAAATAATATGTAAAGCAAAAAAAAGTATTAAAAGGTATTATTTGACATTTAGTTTTTAAGAGTGAAATTTGTGTTCCTTACTATATATGTATAAAAACAGAGAATTAAAATTATTTGCCAATAATAGTGATTTTTATAATAAAAAACAATGGGGTGCAAGTGCAACCCTCCCTTGGTATTATCCGTTGATTTGTGACCCTTGGTACTATGAAGGTTAAGGAAATTCATAGTATTCTTGGCAAAAAGGACAAAGCTGATCCAAAAAACCTTCAGGACACGTAGGATATTGAAGAAGTTTTAAGGACCACAGTAGAAAATGATGAAGCTGAAACTTTGGTAGATGTAAATACTGCTTCTCCTGTAACTATTAGTGCAACTTCCAGCGATAGTGAGATCAAGAATAGATTTAGTAAGGCCAGCACATCTGTTCGACCAGAAAGTGTGAACTCACAGCTGCTAAATGAAATAAAGAAGCAACACAAAGAAGACAGAGAGGATCGTGAAAAACATTTTAAAAATGTGGAACATTTGTTGAAAGTACGAGTACAAAATGAACAAAGAGACAGACTGCTCGATATGTGTCAGTCGATGATTAATACTAACAAAGGAAAGAAGAGAAGTGCATCTGACTCAGATTAATTTTATTGATAACAGTTAATACATTTAGAATTTAAAAAAATGTTGATGTTTATTTTATCATTTTTGAATGAAGTTCTTAGAACTTACTTCGTAGAACATAATACAAGCGGATACCAACACGATCTACAGTGACCAAACCACTGAGCACATGTATTCACAAGTCCACTGGGCTTGTGAAAAATAATTCTCAAACTGCAACTAACCTAAATAGGCACCCATTGACTTCAGGTTAGTTGCTGTTTGTGAATTATTTTACACTATTTTTCACAAGCCCAGTGGACTTGTGAATACATGTGCTCAGTGGTTTTGTCACTGTAGACTGTGTTGATATCCGCTTGTGAATATAATCACCTTTTTATAATGTGTTACTTTTTTTCTTTACTTATGTATAGGGTCAGTTGGGGGAAGTGCACTTTTGGGGTAAATGCACCGCCTGCTTATAATACCGGCGGTAGGTATTATAACCACAAATTGGTATTGCTGGTATCTGAGACAGTAACCGACTCGAATTTGTACACGTGCGACTAAAAGGTGAATCCGCATTTGACGCGTAAGCATAAGCGTATTTACAATAACCAATAGGATTGCCGATTTTTTGAAATATTGCGTTTCAAGGTCAGTACGTCTCGAGTTGTTTAACTTCGAGCGCAATCCAGGGCTTCCGTTAGTTTTCTTGATTTTTGTTACTGTTAATAGTTGGTTGGTAGTTGTTATTTTGTTATAAAAACGTCATAACACGTGACTATAACCTGTAAATATTAAATTAAGCTTGTTATTCTGTTTATTATTAGTATTAAATTACTATTATAAATGAGTGCGGTAAAATATTGTTGCAGTAAATGCGATTTTACAGCAACAAATTTAGCAGTAGTTACCAATCATACGATAAAGCATGGTCAAAAGCTGCCAACTGATACCTGTAAGTTGAAAGACTTTACCTACTAATGGTGGTAGTTTTTCAGTAATCATTCTTTTGATTTAGCTTTTTACAATGATGCCTATAATAACAGCGTATGCGAACTTGATGATGAAGTAGACCACACTGAGGTTATTATTGCTGAAGTGCAAAATCGGCCTGTATTGTGGGACCATCGCATACCAATTGTGCAGCGAAGTAAAGGAAACCGAGACCAAGCATGGGAAGAAATATCTTTTATTCTAGGAGGTAAGATTGGTCAATTTACTTAGGTTTATTCACTAAAGTCACTAAAAATATTGCATAATTTAGTACATTTAGCTTGAATTGTTGGTACTCCCGATAAAAAGGGATAGCGCTAGGGAAGAGCTTCTGGTCTCTCTTCAACTTAAAAAGAAGTTGTCTATTGGCCAAAACTGTCATAAATTGTCATTATACCTATTTTGCATTTGTCATAAAATTCATAATTTATTAAATTCTTTTGTTTTTTATTCTTTCGATCACGCGGTACTTTACAAATAAGTTAAGAGCACTCAGTGTAATTTAAATATCTTTACAAATATTATTTACCTGCTATTTCTAAGAACGCAAACCTTTTCACCTTGGTAATTCTACCCTTTAACAGGTACCTGGATTAAAGGATTAAATTGAATTGTTTGCTTTAAAAACAAATTTGGGTACAGACAGGTATTGCTAATCCTACTTTTATTATTCATTTTCTCACAGTATGCAAATTCTAGGCAGTGACTCATCGTGAAAGCCTGGAGCTCTGCGGTGAACGCAACGTGCGGGGCGCATCATTCCATGTGCTTCATTGGCTACTGCAGCTCAGGTTAAGCATGAGTCACTGCCTTGGATTTGCGTACTGTGGTAATTTAATATTTAATACATAATGATAAATTTATTATTTACAAATACTTGCATGTTCATTCCTTAGTAGTCAAACCAACGTGATTGCGGCAAAGTGTTTTGGAAAATTTTGAATTTCGTTTTTTCTAATAATTACTTTTATTTTATCAGTTTTATTTTTGATTTTCTTAATTTTATTATTAAACAACTGTTTATGGTGCTGATAAAAAATGGCAAAAAGACAAACAAACTATAATCCAGCCTGGGAGGACCAATTTGGTTGGTTGACAAAGGGTCCTGATAAATATTCCGGAATGTGTAAATTATGTAAAAAAATTTTTAAAATTAACGGCAGTGGTGTGAGCCAAGTAAAAATTCATGCTAAGGGTGAAAAGCATGTTAAAAGTGTAAACTTATTGAATGCCACAACAGGTAAACATTATTATTCATTTATTAGAATTAGAATTATAGTAACAAAACTTAAATTAATTTTTAACACAAGCTTCTTTTCAAAATGATGGAACGGGCAACCTGTTTCTCAGAAAAGGCCAGTTTATTTTAACTACCGAAGAAAAAATAACGAAATCGGAAATTCTGTGGGCACTTAAATGTGCGTTTAGCAATTATTCATTTTCGAGTAATGCGAACAATAATGCGTTATTTAAAGAAATGTTCCCCGATTCAGCTATTGCAACAAACTATAAAATGGAAGAAACGAAATGTAAATATGTGTTGCAGTTCGCAGTTGCGCCTTATTTGAGGGAAATTATTATACAAGAAATGATAACACTCCTTTTACATTTCTTTTTGATGAAACTACAACTACCCAAATTAGCAAACAATATGACGGCTATGTGCAATATTTTAGTAAAACTAAAGGGCAAATTGTTAATAGTTTTCTTGATTCGTCATTTCTAGGCCATTGTGATGCTGAGAAACTTAGGGATCATTTTTTCGAATTTATTAATAAAATGGAATTAAGCCTTGGGTATTTAATTCAAATAAGTATGGATGGTCCCAATGTAAACCTTTCTTATCACAAAAAGTTGGAGACTGAATTGTTAGAAGTACATAATACAAAACTGATTAATATAGGTACCTGCAGCCTGCACCAAATGCATACAGGCTTTATGAAGGGTTTATTAGAAATTGATTTCGATTTTGATGGGTTTGCTACAGATTGTCATTTTTTCTTTAAATATAGTGCAGCTAGAAGAGAAGATTTTTCTTTATTAAACATTATAACAGAAGTTGATGCAGAACATATCGATGGCTATCGAACGCTAAATTCTACACAGGTGGAACTAAATATTTTTTATTTATATATGACGTTAACATCTCCAATGACGGTGTTTTAGTGCATAAAGAACTTACATTATTAAAACCACTTGAAATATGCGATAATAATGAAATAATCCAAGATACCCATTGTTTAGAACAAATCGCTGATATGGATAATTTAATTTCGTTTGAAGAAGCAGAATTATTTCGAGTAGGGCAGGAAGACATTCATACAGAACAATTGCAAGCTGAAACTGAAGTAAGTAATAAAGTCCATGAGAAACAACGTGCACAGGACGCTAATTTTGAACATACCGATACACCATCTGGTACAATACGAAAGAATGACGAATTCAATGCAGAGGGGGGCGTAAAGAAAAAAAGAAACAAGAGTGCAGAACCTGGAAACTGGAATAGAGTTAAAAATAAAAAATTAAGAATGGCAGGACAGCAGTATAAAGGATTTACAAGGGATAAAGTAGGTAAAATAGAAAACAATGTTGAAAGGCCTGCCCAACATTTGGGACCTCGCTGCAATTGTCATAGCAATAACAAACGTATTTGCTGTAAGTCATTTTCTGAGGAAAGTAGAATAGAAATTTTTAATGGTTTCTGGCGTTTAAGCTGGGAACAAAACAATATATACGTTAAGTAGCTAGTTTGGTACATAGAGAAAAAGAGAACTTACGTTCAGGGACCGTCCAGAAGATCCGGCACATTTATGTACACATTACAACTAGGTTCTGATAAGCTACAAGTATGCAAAAATATGTTTATGTTCACCCTTGGTGTTAAAGAAAAAATGATCCGAAATTGGATAGCGGAGCCTGGAAATCATGGGTTGCTTAACAAAGATCAAATCAAAGCGCACTAAAAAGCAAACCGAAAATGCCGAAAAGATTGAATTTTTAAGAGGAGTCATTAGAGAATTGCGAAAATTACCGTCCCATTATTGCAGAAGAGATACAAATTATTTTATTTATAATGATAAAATTTATCTTCAGAAGGATGGGTTACCAATGGGTAGTCCCATTTCACCACTATTGGGTAATATTTTTATGGAAAATATAGAAGATCAAATATTTGAATCAAATCTATCAAATAAAATTGTATTTTGGTTTCGTTATGTTGACGATATTTTGGCATGTTTTGATAGTTCTTTCGAATACATTGACGACTTTTTAATTTTTATTAATACTTTACACCAAAAAATTAAATTTACACTAGAAATTGAACAAAACAGATCTATTAACTTTTTAGACTTAAACATAAAAATTAATTCAGAAAACATACTCGAATATTCAATTTATAAGAAACCTACACAACTGATATTACCATACCACATAACTCTTGTCATCATAATACACAATAATACACAAAATCACACATTAACATCTAATAATACAATTAAATTTTTGCACTTTTCTGATAACAAAAATAAATTAAATATTTTGGAAGCTTTTGAAATTTATAAATACACAAAAAACAACGTACCTTTAATGAATGAGCAAATTGAGCTCTTAGATTCTCCTTTACTGAAGATTTTGGAATAAATATCTTTTTAAAAACACTGATAAGCGACTGACCTCTGACGGGTTGACTGGGGCCAGCTGCTTCACGCAGTGTTAAAATAATAGAATCAAGGAGTTACTATATTTTGCATTTGTTATAATATTTTATATAGCTATTGACAATGGCACTTTGATGCCGAAATACGTATAAAGCGAATAAATCTTGTTATTTCCCGTTGAAATCGATATTTTATTTAATATTTATTATTTATAGCATCATGGATTTCAACAAAGTGACGCTTGAGAATGTCAATAAATAGATACAGACTATATTTTGAAGAAAATTTTAAAACCAAAACAGAATTATACAACGTATACTATCAGGAAAAATGTTTAGAAAATAATAAAGAACCGCTGTCGATTTTTTCGTTTACGAAAATTTTAGAAGATATGAATGTATCAATACATCACCCCAAAAAAGATCAATGCGACGTGTGTTGTTCTTACAAAGTAGGGAAAGTAGAAGAAGTGATTTATAAGAAACATTTATTAGACAAAGAGAAGGCTAGTTATACAAATAAAAAACCCCTTAGAAACTAAGTGGTCACGAACAGAAAGAGACAAGATTGGTCTCAACATTCGTAAATTGCTTAACATAGGACGTGTAGTAAAATGCTCACCCTGCATTAATCAATTTTTCTTGTACCATAGCTGATGTTACAAAACGTTTAATATTGAACTTTAAGAGTTTAAACCTCTTTATGTCCACAAGCCACTTTAAACTCGAGGATACGAAATGGGCCAAAAACTCTTCCCAGGATATGCTGACAGTGCTTGATTTAAAAAATGCCTACTATCTCATACCATTGGACTCGGGCACCAGAAATATCTGAAATGTCGGTTTGAGAATTGTCGTTATCAGTTATCAGTTCACTTGTCGCCCTTTGGGTTATGTACAGCACCGTTTGTGCGCAGTGACATCTCTGTTGAGAGGTGAAGGATTTTTTCTTATAAGTAGTTTTATCTATATGATTTTTTTCCTTGTTGGAAATTCATATTCAACCTGTTCAAAAAATGTGTTTGCAACAAGCCAGTTGGTTAACCCTTTCAGGCCCAGTGGTATTGTAGCGTAACCACAAACAACATAATATTTTTCTAAGTTCCTAGCGGTTTCGTGGTATAACCACGGTGATACATGAGTTGCCTATACTATCTGAAGTTAATGAATGGCGGTTATTCTGTGATCGCGCTGTTTCAGTTTACCAACAGTGACCGTGAACGTGCGTATGTTCGGTTTTTGTAAGTTAGCTTGCAAGTTAAGTTGCTTTTGAAACTAATTGTTGGTATCATGTTGTTATAGATCGACCACTACTGAAATTATCCGACCTCGAAAAACTTACACCTGATCTACTTTATGCATTAGTTGACGAAATACCGTCGGATGTCGAATCTGACATCGGAGACTATTCGGATAGCGAAGAAACTCCGGAAAAACCCATAATGGAAATGGAAATAGGCCAAGATGACGAAAATGAGCAAATAACATCCATGGCTCCAAATTTTGATGCTAGTGATTGGGAAAGTGAAGACGAAATTCCTTTATCTCGTCTACAGGGACCAAAAAGGAAAAATCCAATAGTGTGGACTGCGTCCACTGCAAATTGCACAAATTACAATTTATTTGCGGAAATAACTGGCCCTAACATACCAGACCATATTGAGACGCCTGCAGAAGTATTTTTGCACCTTTTTCCACCAGATTTCATCTCTCATCTTGTTTTTCACACGAACTTGTATGCACTGCAAAAGGCAGGTGGAAACCAAGCAAGGTTTGTTCCGTCCATAGATGAGGAAATGAAAATATTCCTCGCAATAAATTTGCTAATGGGCATAAAACCATTGCCAAGTTACCGTGACTATTGGTCGGCCAACGAGCAGCTGAGGGATGTTTATATAAGTTCCCTTATGCCGCGTGAACGATTTTCATGGTATTTGTCTCACCTTCACATGAATGACAATAGTGTACAGCCTACCAGAAATGATGATAGTTTTGATAAACTATACAAAATAAGACCTTTACTTGATCGGCTGAGCGAAACATTTTTGGCATCGTTTAGACCTAGTGAACATCAATCGATCGACGAGTCTATGATACGGTTCAAAGGGAGAAGCTGTATTCGGCAATATATGCCGCTAAAACCCATAAAACGTGGGTACAAGGTTTGGGTGAGGGCAGACAAAACGGGATATATGTGTCAATTTCAAATATACACCGGTAAAATCCAGGACTGCATAGAAGTAAATCTTGGAAAACGAGTTGTTTTAGATCTTTCAAAAACTCTTTTTGGCAAGTACCATAAAGTTTTTTTCGACAATTATTTCAATTCCGTTGATCTGCAGCAGGAGTTGTTACGAAATGGAGTATATGCCTGTGGAACGGCAAGGAAAGGCCGAAAAAACATGCCAGTGGATTTGCGGGACGATAAACAGTTCAGTCGAGGAGATTTTGACTACCGCGTATCAACTGAGGGTATCGTGTTCCTCAAATGGAGGGACAATAAAGCCGTTTTGTTTTTAGACAATTTTCACGATCCATCCCAAATAAGCACTGTTTTTAGAAAACAAAAAGATGGGACAAAAAAGGAAATTACATGTCCACAGATGGTAAAGGACTACAATTCTCATATGGGGTACGTCGACAAGTTTGACATGTTGAAATCACTTTATGAAGTTGATCGAAAATCCCACAAATGGTGGCACAGGATTTTTTTTTATTTTTTAGACGCAGCATTAGTAAATGCATTTATTCTGTTCAAACAACGACTGTCTTCTACCTTTACGCTGAAAGAGTTCCGACTTAGTGCAATTGCTGGTTTAGTTGGAGCAGCAAATGGCTCTAATAAGAGGGGTAGAAAATCCCAAACGAAGCCCCATAACAGCTACAAGCCTCTAGTGCCGCAAGAAAAAAGGTACGATAAATGTGAACACATGCCCGAAAGGAGCACCTCATTACGTTTTGCCCACTGCAGCACACGAAATGATCCTCACAGGTCAAAATGGAAATGTTCTACATGCAAAGTTGGTTTGTGTCTGAATGACCAACGAAATTGCTTCAGATTATACCACACACGTTAAACTTCGTTACTTCCTAGTGGTTACATAGTGAAACCACACTTTCTAGATTTTGAAAAATTTTGAAAATGTTAAATTTTGTATTTTTTGGTACATTAAACTATGGTTTTTGAAAGAATGGTGTTTTATTTCATTTCTATTAAATTCAGGCCTGAAAGGGTTAAGTTGGGTTTTATCATAAATGAAGATAAAAGTCAAACAACCCCTTCTAGGTCTTGCAAATTCTTGCGAATTGTTTTAATTCTTCAACAATGCCCTACACCTTACATATGAGAAACAACGTAAAGCCAATTTAGTGTAGCAAAAATTAAGAGATTGGGTCATTTTAGAATAAGAGATTTTGCTAATTTATTGGGTTTTTGGTGTAATTGTCTGGCAGTAAATTATGGGGGTACATACTAAAGAATTCGAGAGGGTTGAGAATTTAGCCATTAAAAGTCCAACAATAATTACAACAAAAGGATGCTAATTCCTAGCTCCTTTTCTAGAGATCTTGATTGGTGGGAGAGAAATCTGAATCCAGAGGGATGTCCTATTAGACAGCTCCCCTTTCAGTTAGAAAATTACGGACGCATCTCTAAGTGGCTGCGGGCCCTTGCAGGCAAGAATAGAACTTGTGGTGTTTTGGAGTGAGGCAGAAAAAGCTCGGCATATTAATTATTTGGAACTTTTATCAACCTTCTTTTGCCTGAAATGTTCAAAAAGAAGTTAGCCAACTGCGAAATCCTCCTACGAATTGACAACACAACAGCGATTTCTTATATAAATCGTATGGGAGGGGTACGGATTCCTCTCTTAAATAAATTAGCGATGGCAATGGTAACCCGAAAAATATGGTTTTTTCACTTCTTACAGTAAGTCTTCAGAAGATAGTGAGGCAGATTTACAATCTCTTAGACTAGTTCCATAAAGGGAATATCAACTTAGTGATTGGTATTTGATAAAATTATGGAATGTTTTGCCAATCTAAAAATTAAGGGGTTATACAGGCTTAAGCCATGTGCAACTAAGTATGTGTCGACTTGGGATCTGGCGGTAGTTATTACTTACTTCGAGTCGTGACACCTAAATGATAGCCTTACCACGGAGGACCTTACCCTAAATTAGTTACATTGGTAGCCCTAAATGGTCCACCGAGTCAAACCTTGTCCCTGGTGGAGTTCGAAAATATTCATCAGCGTGCAGATGGGTTTGAAATAAAAATCCCACAGTCCATAAAGACTTCTGGTCGTAACAGGTACAACCCACCCTTTATCTACCAATTTTTTCCGGAAGACCAAAGATATGTGTAGCTAATGTATTGAAGTCCTATTTGGAAAAGACAAGACCAGACCGCATTGCAGGTCAATGTGGAAAACGATCAAGCTAGTACAATATTAATAAATAATTTAAGTGTATTTTGTCCTGAACGTCAAGTTTCTGAGAAAACAAATGTAACAAAAATATTACTGTGTGAAGGGATACAACAAAACGATCATACTGAAGCCAGCTCCTCAAGCGAAAATCCTGAAAACTTTTTGCCAGTAGCCACTGCTCCCACTATCTCTCTTTCCGAACAACTTAGACATTGGGCTATAAGCGGAAATGTTTCTCATTCGAACATAACAAATCTCTTGCATATCTTGCAGCCATGTCACCCGGAATTACCTTTAGACAGTCGAACACTATTAAAAACTCCTTTACAAATTCCAACTATACAATTAGAATCGGGAGAATTTGTTTATTTTGGAATTGGTTTTTGTTTAACACATTTTTTTCAGCAACACTCTAACTTTTCTGGTAATGTTTTAAACCTCAGTTTCAACATTTATGGCCTTCCACTTTTTCGCAGTACAAATTTGCAACTTTGGCCTATCTTGGGTAAAATTTCGGGACACAAAAGTGAACCGTTTGTAATCGGAGTTTTTTGTGAAAATTCTAAACCAAAGCCATTGAACTGTTATTTAGAACATTTTGTTTCTGAATTATCTAATTTATTAAATAGTTGTTTTGAATTTTCCAAGAAAACATATTCAGTAGTTGTCCATAGTTTTATTTGTGATGCACCAGCCAGGGCTTATCTGAAGTGCATAAAGACACATAGCGGGTACTCCTGCTGCGAGAGATGTATAGAACCTGGTGAATGTATCAGTGGCAGGATGGTTTTGGCTGGAATTCTAGCACCTAAACGAACGGAAAAATCATTTCGTTTACAGTCTGATGCACATCACATATCACACTGGTGTATCACCTTTGATTGAACTTCCAATTGATTTGGTGAGTATATTTCCAATTGATTACATGCATAATGGGTGCTTAGGAAATATGCGTAAATTGTTGCATTCTTGGATAGGAGGGCCATTGAAAACCAGACTACCAAGTTCTAAAGTAGGTGAAATCTCCAGGCGCTTAGAAAGCATAAAATCTCGAATACCTGTAGAATTTAACCGAAAAACTAGAACACTAGCAGATCTCAATCGCTGGAAAGCAAGCGAATATCGTACAGTTTTGTTGTATGTACGCCCCATTGTGTTAAAAGATATTCTAGATATTGCGGTCTACGAACATTTTTTGTTATTGCATTGTGGTTTTAGTATACTGTTATCTAAAGTGCATCTTAGCACTTTTGGTTCGCAGCTAGCAAAGAATGTGTTAAACGTATTTATCAAACATTCCACACGAATCTATGGTAATGAATTTGTAATATGTAATGTTCACATGTTAATTCATATGGTAGATGATGCCGATGTTTATGGTCCGTTGGATAATATTTCTTGTTTTCCGTTTGAAAATTATCTGGGTCACTTAAAAAGATTAATTAAATCGCCTACACAACCCCTACAACAATAATTGTGCCGACGACTAACGGAAATTATTTTTATTATTTTCCGAATGTAATTTTAATAGTTCAGCTTCCAAGGGCCCCCAGTATGTACACAATTCTGGACCTTTCCCAGATTTTTTATTTTATTTTGATTTTACTCAATACAAAAAGTTTTATTTAGATAATTTTACACTAGCAATTAATTCATACTCTGATTGTGATTCGTATTGTCTTTTAACGGGTTCGCCTGTCGTGCAAATTCATAATATTATAGTTAGTCTCGAGAGTACCGAAATTTTTATAGTGGGCAAAAAGTTTTCTGAACACAAGTCTGTCTTTGTGTATCCATTTGACTCAGTAGACCTCAATATTTATTTTATTTCTAACTTATCCGACCAATACCAAGCATGGCATATCAAAGATATTATTTCATCGCCTTTGCATCTTTTCCATTAATTCATTCGACGTCCTCCACAGCTTCTATGTAATTTTGAATATACTGTTATAATAGTTTCTCAAGTAGTATTGGTACAGTCTAAGTCGGTGGATATCCGATTAAATATATTTCTGTTCTCAGTTAAAAATTGTACACATCAACACGAACTGTGTAAGTGTAGTGGTTTTTAAATGTTTAATTTTATGTAAAATTTATAAAATTTAATTTTGTATACTGCAAATATAAATATTAATTTGAATAATACTTTTTTTTGCGTCATTTTTGCGTCAAGTTAAATGACCGTATAACGTCATAAATAACTATATATTGACGTCTATGGGAGCTGTTACTACGGTTTATTTAACGTTACCAACGACGTCTAGTTAACGATAAAAATGACGTCGGTGGGCTGTGACATTAGGCCGTGATTTTTACGTCATAAGAAGGTTAAATTTGACGTAAACGTAACCTTCTAATGACTAAAAATTGACGTGAATTTAACATGACCTTGCTGGCTGGGAAGGAGCAAGTATCTATTTGCGTCAGATATCCCCTTAAAAATGAAATTGAAGGAAGTTCCATCATCAAAGAGCGTTTTTTGGGATTCATCGAGGTTGAAGAAACATCAGGAGCAACGTTACACGCGGTTATACAGACTTATATAAAAGAACTAGGAATTGATCTGACAAAAATGCGAGGTCAAGCTTTCGATGGAGCTGCAAATATGAGCGGTCAATTCAACGGAGTTGCAGCCAAGTTTCAGGCAGAAGAACCTAGAGCCATATATACTCATTGCCATGCTCATCTTTTGGATTTGGCTGTCATGAGATTTTGCGAAGACGAAAAAAGAACTGAGAAATGCTCTTGGCAATATGAATTCCCTGTATAATATAATATGTGCATCGGCGAAAAGATACGCAATTTTCGAAAACATTTGTAAAAGGAGTGAAACGGGTGCGACTTTCAAAAAACTCGTTAGTCTATCAAAAACGCGCTGGACGGTTACACATCGAGCAGTTTCGGTAGTTATTGAAGAGTTACCTGAAATAATGCAGATATTACATGTTATTTCAAATGATGTGTCAAATGTAAAATCAGCTGCTGATGCAAGCGGCCTACTGAAAGCTATTTCTGACTTCGAATTTGTGCTTTCCTTAAAATTATTGCATACTATTCTCAGGCTCACTGATTTACTTTCTAAAGAACTTAAAAGTAAAAATTTGAATATTCTTTCCACATTCCCAGAAATACAGGCATTAATGAGATGTATCGAATCCCAAAGAAATGAAGATTTATTTAAAGTCGTGTGGAGCGAGACCGAACAATTATGTGATAAAATTGAAGACCGAAGTTGAAATAAAAAGACTCTTGGGCGCAAAAGAAAAGTACCCATGAGACTCGATAAAAATTCACAGAAAGCATTTTTCCATTCTTCTCCAGAGGAACACTATAAAATAAATATTTATTTCCAAGGACAGGACAATATACTTGTCAATTTAAAGAAACGTTTCTCAGAAAATGACTACTCAAAAATCGAAGACATTAGTACCTTGTTGCTCAAATGGTCTGAACCTTTAAATGAAACTTTGGCCAACAGAATTATTTTAAATATTATTAAATTATATTAAATATTGTACCGATTTGATGCAAGTTTTATTCCCCAATTACGTCTTTATTACAGTTTTGCCCAATTAAAATTTTTATAAAAGAGCGAAAATATACTGGATTTGGCTAATTTATTTATGAGTCACTCCCTTCACGATACTGCTCCCAACATTATGCAACTTTTTGAAATAGCATTATCGTGGCCAGTCACTACAGCAAGCGCGGAGCGTTCATTGTCGGCACTACGGCGGCTGAAGACGTATTTAAGGTGTACAATGGACGAGGAGCGACTTAGTGGCTTAGCACTAATGGCTATAGAACAAGAAGAGACATCCAAACTTATGCAACAACAAGAACAGATAAATGAACTCACAGAAAAATTTGTATCTGCAATTTCAAGAAGAATGCTATTGTACTGAGTTTGTAAATAAACGTTTATAAATCATATTGTTTATTATTCTTTACTTATTACACTTTTTTAATTATTACTAGGGTGGTGAGGGGCTGGGTGTCTTTTTATCCTGTCGACATGGAGTACGATACTCTAATACGAACTGTGAGTACCTGAACCAATCTCAATGTTAGTTAATTTTTTGCCCCCCCAACATTTTTAGTTACGCGACGCCACTGTATAAGATTCAATAAATATTATATTGTTCAAGCAATCAATTATTTATAAATTATTAGTTTTAGTCTTGATCCATTCTTTGTCGTGCATTAAGCTCCAAACTTTTTTGTTAATTTAACTATGTAAATAAAATAAAGCAACCTTTATAAAAAAGTCCAAACGGAGTTTCAATACAAAACTGGCGCAGTCGGTAGGATGCCGAGAGAAAATAGCATTTAAAATCTGTTGTATTTTCGTGCACTTCAACGTTTTGCTCAGTTCCCGATAGAAACCCAGTCTATTGCAGACACTTTCGTCGATTGACGACTTCCTGATCATCAGGATCACCCAGATCGAAGCATTCATCATCAATTCTACTATGCAGTAAGCGTGATTTTCATTCTTCAAATGATTTTAATACCAATTTAATAAATACAAACCAGTAACTTAGACTTAAGATTTAATTTAAAGCCCTATTAGACAAACATAAAAACAGCATTTCCATTTCAAGTAAATAGAAAGTAATAATAATTGTGTAATAGTGCATCTATAAATAACCGGAATAGATCTAGATCGCCCAATACTATTGCACCTCGAACAATTTATTTTAAACGACGAAATTAGTGAAATAACATTCAATATGGCAACTCTATTCCCAGTAGGATTCCGGATAGCCATGCTATCCGAAATACCTAATTATGATGGCAACAGCACACCCTTACGGAGTTCATTAGAGCTTGCGAAGTAATATTGACCCAATTTCCAATCCCAGCACAACCAGATGCTTATAGTAAAAATTTTTTATTATCCTCTGTTCGTAATAAGTTAAAATGCAACGCACCAGAAGTTGTAGCAGGTTACGAATTTCGAACCTGGACCGATTTAAAAAAATGTACTAATCAACAATTTTGGAGATCAAAGGTCAGAGTTGAACCTTACGGTTGACTTAGCAAAAACTAGACAAAACTTAAAAGGAAGCCCGATCGATTTCTATAATCGCATTAGAACTCTTCTAGAGACTTTTAATTCAAAAATTTCTATTGGTAACGAAACCCAACCTGTAAAAGATTATAAATTAGAAAATACCAAACAATTAGCTTTTAAGATCCTTTGTTAGTGACTTGAACGAACACTTTGGTTCACTTTTACGGAGCAGAAATCCTGATAATTTAGAAAGTGCGATATCAATCATTCCAGATGAAAACGATATTAGGTATTCGCAAAATTCATATAAAAGTCATCTTAATATTCCAATTCAGAATCAAAACCCTAGTAATTCGAGATATAATTTAACAAATTTACACCAACTCCACATTACAATAATCAAAACGTATCAAATTCTAAAACGCCATTCCAACATTACAGAAGTAATTTTCCTTCTGTACAACGAAACTTTCCTCCTAATAATACATTCACACGAAATCAAAACCCTACAATGAGGCTAAACCTCAATATTCCACCTTCTCGATTCCCAAATCAAGGTTTCGGGAACAGAAACGTATTTGCACCTCAACACGGCTATAGAAATAGCACATCAGGTAAACCATTGCAAATTGGATGAGTCAACAAGAGACCCATTTCGGCACAGATACCTAACCCAAATTTTAAAAAACCTAACTATTTTAATAGTGTACCATTTATTAAACAATCCAATCAACGCAGGAATTTCCATGCCGAAGAATTATTCCACCATAATGATAATTCAGACATCGAAAATTATCCTGAATTTTCCGAATATAACCCAGAACCTGAGTATTCTCCTCAAAATTATTGTTACGATAACGTCCCCGAAGAACAAGAGCTACTTAATCAAGAAATTGATTACTATAAAGAAGCAGCTGGAAATTTTACCAACTAACCTCGGAAAACGTCGAAAATTTTAATCTCACTACAATAAAATCAAATTTACCCTATTTAATTATCCCTGGAACCCAAGATAAAATTCTCTTAGATACCGGCAGTAGTAAAACAATTATATCCCCTAATTTTGTTAAGAAAAATTTTCCAAATTCTATTTTACCTTATCATTTTCAAATCACATCTCATGGTACCACTTTCCATGATCAAGTTGCTAATATGCACATAAATTCTTTATTTAACGAGTCTGGGACTCGTGTATGCTACATGTACAATTTTAGCCCAAATTATATCGGATTAATTGGATCAGATTTATTTGCCCAAATTAATGCAAACATCGACCTTTGTTGGATGCATATACAGACAGAAAGTACTGTCGTGTACTTTTTCTATAATCAATCAAACTTTAAACAAGAAATGAAGCGTATAAAAAGGTAAAAAAAATGGCGGATAGGCATTGACTATCGAAAGTTAAACGAGAACACCATCGAAAACAAATACCCCCTTCCGAATATGGAAAAAGTACTAGATACTTTAGTACGAGCCGAATACTTCACTACCGTAGACTTAGCCTCTGGTTGCCACCAGATAGAAATAGACAAAAATGATAGAACGAAACAGCTTTTTCTACTGAAGAAGGCCATTTCCAATTTAAGAGAATGGCCTTCGGATTAAAGAACGCCCCCGCCTCATTTCAACGCCTTATTAATCAGCCATTAATTAAATTAATGTATGGTTTACCTAGACGATATCATTGTGTATTCTGAATCATTACAAGAACATATTGTAAAACTCAAAAACGTCTTCGAACGCTGCGGACGATATAATTTAAAGATGCAATTAGATAAATCCGAATTTTTAAAAGCATCTGTACCATATTTAGGACACATTTTAAGTAAAGAAGGAATAAGACCAAATTCTGACTGTAATATATGTACTTGTTAGGTTGGCATTAAATATAGTTACGTTGGTTACTCATGGTTAACCTGTACAGTTGTAGAGTATACTGATGAAGTCGTTCTTAATAAATATACATTAAATAAGTATTGTTGATTAAAATAATAAGCTATAAGTGCTAAAGATAAAACATGGTGTCAGAGTAAAAGTAGTCTAGCAGAAATAAGGAAGTCTTGTTACTGAAAGGAGACGCACGTGCAGAACCTAACCTCAATACAAGAGAGGCGCGAAAATCAGAAATCATGGCTGAAAATTCAGTTAAAAAGCCATCCGAACTAAGCTTTGAAGGAAATGTTTATAAAAATTGGATAAGCTTCAAGCAAAAATATGAAATCTATATAGAGGCCAGTGACAAACAACAAAGACCAGACAAGACCAAAATCGCTATATTATTGAACATGGCAGGTGATAAAGCTATAGATATTTATAATCAATTTAAATTTAAGGAAGGTGAAGACAAAAACAAACTAGCTGTAGTTACACAAAAGTTTGAAGAATACTGCAGCCCACGAAGAAACGTCGTGTACGAGAGGTTTGTGTTTTGCAACACGGTACAAAAAGAAGGCCAGTCGTTCGATGATTTTCTGACTGAATTACGTAATAATGCCAGTCAGTGTGAATTTGAAGGAGAGGAAAGTTTAATTAGGGATAGAATAATCTTTGGTATTCGAGACAAAGGTTTACAAGAAAAACTTTTAGCGGAAGGTGAAATCACAGCAGAAAATGCTGCTAAAATGTGCAGAACTGTAGAAGCTAGCAAACACCACCAACAATTAATTGAAGGAAGTTCGTGTGAAGTTGTCAACGCGATCAAGAATCCCCAGCGGAAGCCGAGTTCAGAGACCGAAGGTGACGTCTTTGACTGCCGCAAGTGTGGGAAGAGGCACATGTATGGCCAGTGTCCAGCGTATGGTAAATTTTGTACATTGTGTAGAAATAGGAACCATTTTGCAATTGGTTGCATGTTAAATAAGTCTAGTAATAGTTACAATAGGGTAGGAAATGATAGGAGTAGCAGTAGGTTTGAAAGAAGCAGCCGATTTGGTAACACCTCGGGTACACGCAGTAACAAAAAAGTGTATATGGTGGAAGATACTGAACTTGATAGCAGTGATGACAGTTTCCATATTGATTCATTGTTCGTAGAAAATGAATGTGTTTATAAGGTTAATAATAACAAAGGTAATGATACAAGTTGGTATCAAGAAGTGTATATCAATAACAATAGTTTTCAAATGAAAATTGACAGTGGGGCTACATGTAATATTTTACCAACAAGAGATTTTTGGAAGATTAGAAATAAGGGTGAAATAACTCGAGTGAACACTAGAGTAATAGCATTTGGTAATAACAAGCTAGATGTGGTAGGACAGGTGAATATAAATATTGTTGTAAATAACAAGGCTTATGATGTTATATTTTTAATAGTAGATGTTTTAGAAAAACCGATCTTAGGATTAAAAACTTGTGTTAAGTTAGGGTTGATAGCTAGAGTCAATAGTATTAATATTCAAACAGACGAAAAGTTTTGTCAGGAATACAAGGACGTATTTCAAGGGGTTGGGAAGATACCTTTAAAATACAAAATCATACTAAAAGATGATAGCACGCCTGTAATAAAACCAGTTAGAAGGGTACCGGAAACAATTCACGAGAAATTGAAGTCGACATTAGATAGATTTGTTAGGAAAGAAATAATAGAAATAGTTGATTATCCAACAGACTGGGTGAACCCAATAACGATTGTTGAAAAACCAAATGGTACACTACGAATTTGCTTAGATCCACACGATTTAAACAAGTGTATAAAATTAGATAGTTTTCCAATACCTACATTAAGAGATTTTGAAGTAAAATTGGTTAATAAAAAAATATTCACAGTCTTGGACATGAAAGATGGGTTTTTTCAAATTGAACTTGACAGTGAGAGTAGTCTACTAACTACTTTCATGACACCGTTTGGCAAGTTCAAGTTTAATAGACTACCTTTTGGGTTAAATGTTAGCCTAGAAGTGTTTCAAAGAACGAATATGAAGATTTTTGGTGATATAAAGGATGTAGGTGTTTATTTTGATGACCTAATTATTGCATCAGAAAATGAAGAAGAACATAACTATACACTTGAAGTTGTTATGAAACGAGCAAGGGAAAATAATATTAAGTTTAATAAAAGCAAGTTACAATTTAAAGTCAAGAAAGTTAGGTATCTTGGGAAGATGGTCTCTGAAAATGGAATAGAAATTGATCCTCAGCAGGTAACAGCTATTGAAGCTCTTGAACCACCCAAAAACAAGGGTGATTTGCAAAAAGTACTCGGGATGTTTAGCTATTTGTGTAGGTTCATACCGAATTTGTCAGAAGTAACTAGTTCTTTAAGACAACTCTTGAAACAAGATGTTGAGTTTAGTTGGTCTTCAGAACAAGAAAAAGATTTTAAGAAGCTGAAAGAACTAATTAGTAGAGCACCTGTTCTAAAATTATTTGATGGAAAGTTACCAATTGAGGTGTACGTAGATGCAAGTAAATCAGGCATAGGTGGTTGTCTTATACAAGAGGGACATCCAGTGTCATTTTGTTCAAGAAGTCTCACTGAAACTGAACAGCTGTATTCGCAGATAGAGAAAGAGTACCTTAGCCTTTGTTTTTCAGTGACCAAGTTTCATGAATATATCTATGGGAGATTAGCTAATGTTTATACAGATCATAAACCGTTAGTATCAATTAGTCAAAAAAATATTCAAAGTATTCCCTCAAGATTACAACGGATGAAATTAAAACTTATAAAGTATAGCTTAAATGTTAAATTTATCGCTGGAAAGCAGAACATAATAGCTGATGTGCTATCAAGAAATTATATAAAGAAACCCACCCAAGAAGACCCAACGTTTAATGAAGTTGTTCATAGCATGAAAGAGTTAGCAATAAGTACAAGCAGACTAAAAGAAATAACTGAAGAAACAGTCAAAGATCCACAATTAGCACAGTTGAAGCAGTACTTTTACAATGGGTGGCCAGAACACAGAAATGATGTCTGCAAAGAAGTAATGAGATATTGGAAAATTAGAGATGGCGTTAGTGCTGCAAATGAGTTGGTGTTCTACAATGATAAAGTCATTATACCCCAGTCGTTACGGAAAGAGATGCTACAAATACTTCACGAACCTCATTTTGGAATAGAAAAGACTAAGAGAAATGCAAGGTCTATGTTGTATTGGCCTAATATGTCAAAACAAATCGAAGACTTAATCAAACAGTGCAAGATCTGTGAGAAATACTCCAATAATAAAATAAAAGAAAAGCTAATGCCCCATAAAATTCCAGATTACCCATTTGAACGTGTGTGTACTGATATTTTAGAATACAATAACGAGTCGTATCTGGTGTTGGTTGACTATTTTTCAAAATGGTTGGAGCTTAGAAAGTTGCAAAATAAGAGTAGCAAAGAAGTCATAAGTCATCTCAAGCTGATATTCGCATCACATGGCATACCAAGGGAATTGGTATCTGACAACATGCCATTTAATAGTTATGAGTTTAAAATGTTCTCAAAAGAGTGGAATTTCGACATAACAACAAGTAGTCCACTATACCCGAAGTCTAATGGTCTTGCTGAAAAAGGAGTAGGAATTGCCAAGAAAATTCTAAAAAAAAGTGATGACAGTAAAGTAGATTTAAGTCTTGTTTTGTTAAATTACAGAAACCATCCGCTAAAAGGTGTAGAATATTCGCCAGCAGAAATGCTTTACAGTCGCAAGTTGAGAACGAAGGTACCAGTCCTTAAGGAAAACTTGGAACCAAAAATTGCAGTAGGAGCTAAGGAAATGTTGTGTAAAAATCAGCAATCTCAAAAGTGCTACTATGATCGCAGTGCGAAGGAATGTGAAACGTTCAAAAAAGGTGACAACATTCTAATTAGAGACCCAAACAGGAAAGTGTGGAATCCAGCTAGAATTCTAAATGAACATAAGACCCCAAGGAGCTACAATGTTGTTGATGATAGAGGTAGAACATACAGGAGAAATTCAGTATTTCTTAAAAGCTCGCCAAACAGTATGAATATTAAGAAAGATTATAATTATCATATCTTTGATGAAAACCCAACAGGACAACCTGAACCGCTAGATGATCCAGAACCCCAAAGCTCCGTTAACACTAATACAATAAATAATGATAATGTTAGGAGGTCTCATAGGGATACTAGGAAGCCAAGTTATCTTAAAGATTTCGTAAAGTAAGGGAGGTGTAATATATGTACTTGTTAGGTTGGCATTAAATATAGTTACGTTGGTTACTCATGGTTAACCTGTACAGTTGTAGAGTATACTGATGAAGTCGTTCTTAATAAATATACATTAAGTAAGTATTGTTGATTAAAATAATAAGCTATAAGTGCTAAAGATAAAACACTGACAAAATTAAAACAATTAGTAAATTTCCCCTTCCAAATCCTCGTACTGATATTAAATCATTCCTTGGAATGTTTGGCTATTACCGCAAATTTATAAAAGATTATGCCAAAATCACAAAACTTCGTGTTTAAAAAGAGATAGTAAAATTGTACACGATCAACCCTTTATTCAAAACTTTGAACATTTAAAAACCATTCTAATGAATGACCCTGTTTTGTCTTATCCAGATTTTGAATAAATATTAGAACTTACAACAGACGCTTCAAAAATTGGTGTTGTACTATCACAAGCAGGAAAACCAATTAGCTGCGCGGCGCGAACGCTTAATCAATCCAAAATATATTATCCAACTATAGAACGAGAATTACTAGCCATAGTGTGGGCTTGTAAACACTTTAGGCCGTACTTGTACGGGGTAAAATTCAAAATTTTTAGTGATCATCGACCCCTCATTTAGAACCACTTAAGGATCTATTCTGTAAGCACTTGTTAAAATTTAACCTGGCGTTAAAATTTTAACTAGCCGCTAAGTTTAAATTGGTATTCTGTACAGTCAAGTGCGCTAAATTATTAGCGTAGATCGGTTAAATTATATTTTTAGCGGTCATGATTTAACACCTACCCAAATAGTATCTGTTAAAATTATATCACCGTGTTTTTTTATAATTTTAGACTTCGAAACTAATTTTAATGGCTCTGTTATCGGTGTAAATTTTTTTAACAATAGGTATTATACCTATACATTTTCAAAATTCAAAAGGTTTATTCAGTTCATTTTTAAAGTAAAACAAGTCTTTGCCACAATCCCACAAAAATTTAAATTGTGAGCAGCACATGGGCCATATTTACTCCAAATTTCAAGGAAAATATAAAATTTCAAGGGTAATTCCAGAAAATCAAGGAAAGACAAAACTACAATCGTAGGAACACTAAAAAAAATAAAACAGAGCTGCCGCCAGAGTTCTTCCAGACAAAAAAAGTTAGCTGGTTCGTCTATCTTTGGATTTCAAAATGAGGTAACTATTGTGTCCTATACCCCAAAAAAGAATAAGGCAGTAGTTCTGTTGTCTACCATGCACCACGATGATCCTGAAATAGATCCTACAACCAATAAGCCGACCATTATTATGGACTACAATTCTAATAAAGGTGGTGACGATACTGTCGATAAAATGTGCGGTACATACTCCGTAATCAGAAGAACTAGAAGATGGCCTTCTAATAATACAATTAAATTTTTACACTTTTCTGATAACAAAAATAAATTAAATATTTTAGAGGCTTTTGAAATTTATAAACACACAAAAAACAACATACCTTTAATGAATGAGCAAATTGATCTCTTAGATTCTCCTTTACTGAAGATTTTGGAATAAATATCTTTTTAAAACACTGATAAGTGACTGACCTCCGACGGGTTGACTGGGGCCAGCTGCTTCACGCAGTGTTAAAATAATAGAATCAAGGAGTTACTATATTTTGCATTTGTTATAATATCTTATATTGCTTTTGACAATGGCACGTTGATGCCGAAATACGCATAAAGCGAATAAACCTTATTATTTCCCGTTGAAATCGATATTTTATTTAATATTTATTATTTAATCATGGATTTTAACAAAGTTACGCTTGAAAATGTCAATAAATTAATGACATCTTCGTTAGAAGATCAAGCAAAATTATATAAGAAAATAATGGTAAAACATGCGATGGCTTCACAAAATGTATGGTTTAACCAAGAATGCATTAAGAAGAAAATTATTCCAAAATATATCAATATTAAGACCAACACAAAGAACAGTATTACTGAGAAGATAATCAGAAATGCGAAAACTAGATGGTTGAAAAAAGAATCTAAAAGATGGTTCAGAATCAGACAATTTGCACATTTACTTAAAGGTACTATACACAGAACGAGTTAACAAATTACATAACATTGAATTTGACATTTTCGATAATGACATTAGAGAATTAGTTAGTAAAATTAAATTTAAAAAATACAATACACAAAAAGATAAAATTTCTAGATTAGAACGAGAACAAAAATCTATTGAACCAAATAAAATTATAAATTTTCATCCTCGTGTACTAAATTTATCTAACGTAATATTTAATGACAAAGAAATGACGTTTCTAAATAAAGGTTTTAAATTTTCGACTTTTCCAAAATTAGATAATAATATAAAAGAAATTTTGGCAGTAAATTCTGAAAATATTCTAAAAGAGAGGCATTTAAATTATGCTGTCTGTCTGTTTTTTTTTTAAGATCCACCAACCTTGCAATTTCTCTCGAAAGTATGTTTGGCAACGCTGCTGGTGAAGTTTTTTAGTAATTTTTAAAGTAGGGTTAGGACTAATAAATTTAATGGTTAATTTTGACAAGTGCTTTTCACAAGAAGTATTTTCATATATTTTGTTAAATATTGTTGTAAATTTGCTCGATTTAATAAGAAGTATTTAAGTTTTATAATAATTAATAAATAAATAATTCGAGTTAAGAATAGAAAAAATGTATTCAGGTATTAGAATAATTGGAATTATTTTCAGAATCAGATTCGGGCGGTTCAAATTCTGAATCATCATATGAGAGATATGGTTCAAAATTGAATCTGTATCCGAATCTTCACCTTGATATTGCTATGATATAAGCTTGGGTAGATGAGTATTAGAATAAATACATCAGAAAAGGATACTTTTTACGAATATTTAATTACCAGTAATTGCGGTGACAAATTTTATTTCATTTTTAATCATAGCTCATGTCTTCCGATTATCTCAGGGTTGTCTTATTTAGACAAACCTCAAACGTGTTTTGATTACGTTTAACTTTTTAAAGATGTGGTAAAGTTTATATCACTTTTTCTTATGACCATATAAAGCTGCCTAAAAAGGAAAGACAAATAAGTGTGTATAATTTGTAATAATTGTTTTAATCTGTATAATTGTATAAGTAAGTTTAGTGCCTTACGTTTTACTTTTAGTTGTTTAACGATAGTCGATAATAAAATTTGTACAGTCTATCAAGTCCATGGGATTGGGGTTCAAAAGGGGATATAGCTAGTTGTAAAAGGGGGTATCTAAATAAACTGTGGGGTTGTGTTAAAAACGTTCGATTCGTCTAAAACAAAAAAGACCATTAAAATTGAAGATGACAAAGTGATTTTGGGTGAAATTTGTATTTAACAAGAAAAGTGGTACCAGAGCTAAATACATGGAAGGATGGAGAATTTTATGCTGAACAACATGCAATTATTGGAAATTGGGCATGAAGTTTAAGTGAAAAGAAATTTAAGAATAAAATAATGAAATTGACATCATTTTTTTGAAAGATGGACAAATTACATATCAAAATGTGAGGAATTTTACAAGGAATACAATGCTAGATTTGGAAGGAACATGCAAGATTAAATAAGGAAGATAAAGGCAATAAAAGGATTTTATAAATTGAGATAAAACAATTGAATTATGGAATTATTAACAAAGTTACGAGTGTGACGTCATATTGTTTGATATCACCTTGGAAACCAAGCAAAATTATGAACAAATGCAGCTCACCTATAAATGGAAAATTCAGACAGAAGAAAATGAGTCGAAAATTAGCAAACGTCGATTCCACACCAGTTAAAATCTGGAAGTTTAAGAAAGTAAGGTTGTGTGTGCGCCATTTTGATGTGTTTGTTTACGTTTTGGATCTGAAGACTCTGAA
Source organism: Hemicrepidius hirtus (assembly GCA_963082805.1). NCBI lineage: Eukaryota > Metazoa > Arthropoda > Insecta > Coleoptera > Elateridae > Hemicrepidius > Hemicrepidius hirtus. Next base: position 15,137,806 of record OY720161.1, read on the forward strand.
GTTTGATTTGGTAATAGTTCAAGGATAAAACATATACAGGAGAAGGTTAAAAGGTTTTTCCAACAAGATAAGTGACGAATTTTGAACATATTATTTAAAGGGGATTTCATTGGGGTGGTTAAAAGACATTTAAGCAAGGGCTTGATAGAGTTTTTATTTTTGTTGTTTGTTTGTTTTAATTTTAATTTAGTAAGTAAATTTTTTTGTGTGTCTGTTTCGTTTTGGCGGAATGTTTTTGTTATATTTGAATTGTTTGTGTTTAAAATTAAATTTCATTGTTTCTCTGGCAATTTTGAAATTTACGAGTTGTTTGATTTCCTGGAGGCTGCAATTGGGCAGCTTTGTAAAAGAAATTTTATTTTTTGTTATTATCCCAGCTATTTAGTGGAGCCACGTTTTGAGAAGTGTCGAGGAAGGTACCCTGAGATAAGAGTAAGTTTTGTGCGTCGACTGAGCTGAATTTTTTTTAAATTATAAAATTTTGTAAGGTGCATTTATTTTATGCTCATTTCGTGGGGCTTTATAGATAAATACAGTGCAATATATTACGATTGACGGTATATTTTGAACATAAAGTTGTCCATTTGTCCTAAATTATTTATCAGCTGCCATAATTGAACTTTTGTACATGTAAGTTAAAATGGAACGTTACAGTTTATTAAATAATTTCCCATTGCAGTTTTGTTGGAATAATGTATTGGAGGTCTCTCCAAACGGACAGAATAACATGGGGCATTGTCAAAAATAATAACATTTAAAACCATCAGATGGTAGAGTTGGAATTAATTGATTAATCCACCCTTTAAATAGCTGATATTTATCGTTTTGTGATAATCCCAATCATTGTTTCTGGGTCAGGGTCTTAAAAGCAAACTACATCATCTAAGAAACCTCAACACACCCAGAATGGAGCACTGTAAACCTGCCTTCCTTAATTTCTAATCTTTCTTGGGAAGGTTGTCAATAGTCCAAGATTTAGTAGCAGAATCGTTTTTGTAAATCGGGGTTTCATCAATAAAAATAAATCTTATATTAGAGTACCTAGTCTTCTTTATGTTTTAATTAACATTTTAAATAATTTAAATTTGAAATGTAGTGATGCGCACGCATAAATTGACAGAACATTTTCATTGATCTTTGAATCAATGTTACCATACATTGACAAAAATTACAAAAAATTTCAATTTTTTTTATTATACCAACTGAAATCAACAGGTGGTGGATCTTTAAAAAAAACGGACTTTAGGGGAATTGTATTGTAACTGATCTTTATACAGGGTAGCTATTAAAGATTGGACCAAAGTCGTAGCGTTCAAACGCTTTGAGATATTTATTTGAAATTTGAAAATATAGATCAAATATTTGAATCAAATCTATCAAATAAAATTGTATTTTGGTTTCGTTATGTTGACGATATTTTGGCATGTTTTGATAGTTCTTTCGAATACATTGACGACTTTTTAATTTTTATTAATACTTTACACCAAAAAATTAAATTTACACTAGAAATTGAACAAAACAGATCTATTAACTTTTTAGACTTAAACATAAAAATTAATTCAGAAAACATACTCGAATACTAAATTTATAGGAAACCTACACAAACTGATATTACCATACCACATAACTCTTGTCATCATAATACACATAAATTAGCAGCATATCAATCTTTAGTACACAGAGCTCTAACAATTTCTTTAGATAAAAATAATTTTAATAGAGAAATTTCAATTATTAAACAAATTGCATATTGCAATGGATATAACACAACAATTATTGACACTTTAATTAAAAAGAAAAATTATAAATTAGCTATTCAAAAAGTTTATTCCATTAATAACTCTGATAAAACACTAAAATACGTTTCAATTCCATATTTTGGTAAAATTTCAGAAAAGATTGCTAAAATTATAAATAACACAAATAAATATAAAGTCATTTTTAAAACAAATAAAAATATTCTATACTCTCTTTTCAATGCTAAAGACAAAATTAATGATTTGCTAAAATCAGGTATTTATAAATTAAACTGTTCACATTGTGATTCAGTATAGGTCAAACAATTAGAAATTTCAGTATTAGGCAAAAAGAACATATCCGTTGTTACAAATATAAACATGCACATAAATCAAATTTTGCTAAACATTTGTTAGAACAAAATCACACATTAACATCTAATAATACAATTAAATTTTTACACTTTTCTGATAACAAAAATAAATTAAATATTTTGGAAGCTTTTGAAATTTATAAACACACAAAAAACAACATACCTTTAATGAATGAGCAAATTGATCTCTTAGATTCTCCTTTACTGAAGATTTTGGAATAAATATCTTTTTAAAACACTGATAAGCGACTGACCTCCGACGGGTTGACTGGGGCCAGCTGCTTCACGCAGTGTTAAAATAATAGAATCACGGAGTTACTATATTTTGCATTTGGTATAATATCTTATATAGCTTTTGACAATGGCACGTTGATGCCGAAATACGTATAAAGCGAATAAACCTTATTATTTCCCGTTGAAATCGATATTTTATTTAATATTTATTATTAAATAAAATACAGCACAAAAGCGTAAAATTAATTTATTTTACTTTCATATCAGAAAGGTGTTCCATGCAGGAAATGGCATGCTTGGTAATAGCACTGTTCACTGCATTGTCAAAGAAACTTGTGATGCAATTTGGACAGTTTTACAACCCATCTATTTACCAGCTCTTGCAGAACAAGATTTTAGAAACATTGCAACAGGATTTTAACAAAAGTGGAATATGCCCTACTACATTGGGGCATTAGATGGGAAACATGTACGCATCCAAGCACCAAAACATTCAGGGTCGGATTTGTTTAATTAAAAAAAAAAGCAGGTATGAAAATATCTGCAGTAAAGTTTTTCCACTTTAACATTACTAACATTATTATTAGTATAATTTTAATGGGAACCTGTCATGCTGATTATAAACTTTAGATTTGTGGATATTGGTACAACTGGTGCAAATCATGATAGCACAGTTTTCAGCGAAAGTGGATTTGGTAAAGCTCTTTGCAGTACAAACTGAACATACCAAATTCAAAATCACTGCCAGGTTACAATACATGTTTGCCTCACTTTTCAACAGCAGATGCTGCTTTTCCACTGCATAAAAACATTATGCGTCCATTTTGACAGCAGCAATTATCAGACAGGCAGTTAATTTTCAATTATCGGCTATCTAGAGCACGTAGAACCATTGAAAGTGCCTTCGGAATTTTGGCTCAGAGATGGGAGGATTTTCTTAACACCAATAATTCCCGACATTGAAAATGTTCACAAATTCGTTAAAGCTGCAGTGGTGTTACACAACTTTGCCAAAAATTCTTTAATAAATAAAAGTACACAGCATAATCAATATTGTCCTCCTGGATAAGTTGATTATGTTGATACTAATGACAAACTCCAACCAGGAATATGGAGGGATCAAGCGGAATTTTTTCAAAGGATACGACGCGACGTGTGGGTTTCAATAATTCATCCAACAACATTCAAACCAACTTGCGCATTACTTTGTATCAGATACAGGTAATTTGATTCTAGATTCACAATATTTTTTTTAGCACCGCAAAGAGTAGTTTTAGGGTATAATACAGCATGAATTTTTGACGCAGCAACGTGGGGCTTTATAAAGTATTAAAATATAGCATGTATTTTTGTCGCCAGCAACGTGGGGTCTCGATTTAGCTGGGGTAGAGTTAATTATTACACAGAAATGGCAGATAACAGGGAAAAACGATTGACTAGGCAAACGAGTAAAGATAGGTCAAAGGGGGATACTGGACAGGAAGAAGTAGAACAATTAGCAATGATAGGATTTACAGTGGAAGGTACGAGTGTAGAAGTAGGAAACGTTGAGGAGGTAGAACAAGAATCAGTAGGGGTTAAAGAAGTCAGTAAAGAAACTACGACAGAAGGGGCAGAGAAAAGGCTAGAAATGGACTTACATATGTTATATGAAATGATAAAAAGGGATAGTCAAGAAATTAAAAAGGAGCTTAGTAAGGAAAGTAAAGAAATGAAGGAACTTATAAGATTAGAAAGTGAGAAAAGGGATAAACATCAAAAGGAAATGTGGGAAAATTTTGAGCATGGGATCAAAATAAATAATCAAGTGATGGGTGAAAAATTGGAACAGGTTAATACAATATTAAGTGAAAGGGTTACAACGGCAGAAGAGGGTATACAAGAATGTAATTCAGAGATTGAAATAATAAATAAAACATGTATAGATGCAGAGATAGAAACGAAAGAAATTAGACAGGAGGAATAAAGAGGAGATAAAGAGGTTAAATTTAGACAGTTGATTGAGGAGGAACAATTAAAAAATTTAAATGAAGGAATGAGATATGTAGAAGAAAATGTAGGAGATCATTTGAAAATGGTAGAGGAAGAGATGAAGCAGATTAAAGGGGAATTAACAGATAAAATAAGCCAACTTAGCAAAGAACAGAATAAGAAATTAGATAAAGAAGGGAATAATGAAAACGTACAAAGGGGGAATAAGTTAAGAGGGGTACAAGAAATCGATGAAAGTAGGAGTGTAGGAGAGATCCAATACATAAACCCAGGTATTATAGAAAGGGAAAGCCCAAAATTCAATAGGACAAAAGAAAAACAACCTAAAGAGTTCATAATTGAGTTAGAAAGGTATTTATGGCAAAATAACAACCAATTAGGTCCTAGGTACAATCAGGAATTAGAAATGGCAGTGGTCAAAGCATCTATGTGTGGAGAGGCTGAAGAGTGGTATAAAATAAAGGAGGCTGAATACAGACCATTTGACGAATTTAAAAAGGGTTTTCTAAAGACATATTGGGGAATGAATGAACAGGAAAGGATGAGGACAGAATTATATCAAGAAAGATATGATGCAAGAACAGGTGTTAGTAGGGAAAGATTTTTAAAACAATTTTGGGCAATCGAAGACCAAAATTGGGTAGATTTAGAAATAGAAAATGGGAATAATAGAGATAATTATACAGAAAGGGGGAAATCAAGTAATTATTATGATAAGGGGGAATATTATGGAAATAAAACTTATGTAAATGAAGATGAAAACAGAAGCGAGGTACAAAATGATAGGAAAAGAATAAGTCAAGATAAGGGGGAAGCCAGAGGTAATTATAGAAGGGTTAACATGATACTAAATGAAAATGAAGATAAGATTGAATTGGGGAATAAGGAATTTGTAAATAAGTTAAATAGGAATTAAAAGAAGGGAGATGATGACAGGGATAGCATTGAGGTAATGTCAGAATAATAAAAATAAGTTGTAAATAGTTATAAAATATTAGTTTTAATTACATACGTCCTAGTAAGTTTAGAAAAGTTAAGATAATGAGACGAGGGAAAATTATAAATTCATTCAGGGATTACCATTTATTTAAAGAAAAATTATAAGATATTAATTAATGGTTGAGGATAGGAAAAAGAAACAAAGGAATGTAGAAATATTTAATTAAATATGAGGGGTTGTAAGTTGAATATAATATTATAAAGAGAAAAATACCGATATTTAGAAGTCTGAAAATATAGGATAATAATTACTATTGGTAATAAATAAGGGTTGGTTCTACGATGATATAATAATATAATATGATAGGGGGAATATGATGAGCTACGATGACATATAATAATGAAGAGTAAATGTAGGCTGCGATGATATAATAAATAATAATCTACGATGGTATAATGAATAATAGGGGAAATAAACTTCGATGATATAAAATAAATGATAATGGGTTGGTTTGATTAGTAATTAACAATAAAAGAATAGCGTTATGCAGATTGAAAATAATTAAAAATAAATGAGCAACTTTGATTATAAATTAAGTAAGAAAAAGGAATTTGTTGAAAGATGATCAAAGGAAGAAAACTTAAAGAGGGTAAATAAAAAAGTAGTAATAAAAGATATAATTGGGAACATAAGTAAGACTAATAGGAAGTATTGTAACGAGGCGACCACAGATTACTTAGGTTCTAATAAAAACAACTAAAACAAATTCACTTATACGTATTAATTTATTAATTCCAAAATTTAAAATTCCCGCTAACCAGTTTAGTTTATCTCCCAAACACCAGAGGCGCTACCAACAGGCACAAATGACTAATATGGTCGATGAGTATCTATAGAACCTAAGTAATCTGTGGAGGCGACTGACTAGTAGCGAAGATTAATGAAGCAGATAAGTTGGCTTCTGTCTTCGCTGAGGTCAGTCGTTCTCGTTTAGTTCCGAATCTCCCCGATACTCCCGCCCGGACCGAGTTTCAGTCCGCCCAGTTTCGCCCCGAGTGGGGAGCCTTGAGCTCTCCTATAAATTCAGAGGATAGCTCATTTTTGGGCACTTATTGTCAATTATTTTCCGATACTTATTTTCCGAAACAGACTTATTTTCCGAGAATTATTTGGAACTTTTCTAAATAAGTTGATTCCGTTCAAACCGTTTTGATTTTGAATTATTCCGAGACCCGGATTCAAAATTAAATTTAATATTTTTGCTCTTAAAGCAACCAGTGTAGTGGATAATAATTGTGATGATCTGTGGTGTACAAAACAATATCTGGTATATTTAAGTTTTATTTAATTCCCCTGCTCAATTGATTGTCTAATTAACCCGCCTTGTCTCTCCGAGAATTTGTAAACGCTGCATGTGTATGATCCTAGGATCGGAACATAGCATTTTACCTATTCTAATTAATTAACCAGAGTTGCATCTGTGCTGAACGTTGCATTCTGGTGCTCCCGTATTTCATTGGATTTTTGTGTTGGTTTGATTCCAGTAGTACGATCACGTGCAAATGATGATCTACTACTGTTATCCTATTAATCCTTAAATCTAGTGACTTAGACAATCAATTGCTTTTGCCAGTTCAAAACCCCTGTATAAAATTAATTACATACCAGAATATTTTGTACATCCCTGAGTTCACTTGATTTAACCACTACCGTAATCAATCTTCAAATAAGAATTATTTGTTTTATTTCCCTAAGCAATTCAATCTTCACAGTAAATTAACTGCTTATCAACATATTTTGTACATTCCTGACCGAATTCCTTTGTTTATCACTGGAATTAAATTCCGTATTAAATCAATAGTTGATATCACTTACCCTTTATACCTGAACCTGTATTCTCGAAATCACTCGACATTTTCTCGTACACGACAAAAAAAAAATGAACCAATCAAACTATTTTTTGTGGCATGACATATGATCAATTGTCAGGAAAATAGCCTTCGGATTGGTTCATTTTTTTTTGTCGTGTACGAGAAAATGTCGAGTGATTTCGAGAATACAACCACAGGAGACTCCTGAAGGGGTCGAGCCCACCGTATCACTTAGAAATCACTTTCTTTTACATTTAATTCCACTGCAACCGTTTTGGTCACTGAAAATTCTTCGGCCATTACGCGTCGGTCATCCTGCGCCGACCTGGTTTAGCCCAGGGTGCGCATATAACGTAGTCCGTTTACAATTATTGCATAGGGCCCATTCACACCCGGAAATATTAACATTCACATACATTCTTGTAAAAATCATATTTAATCTGAATTTTATAATTAAATTATTTATGCTTTATTTTCATGTATATAAATTGTAAATACTCTTTAGAATATTGTTCCTGAATAAATTGTTAATAAGGTTTATCTCCAGCTCTTTATTTAACCCCTTTCATTAAGGACCCTGGATTTTCCCGCTAAGCTACCCTAGTGCAAAAACAAATACTGTACGTTCTAGGGGGAACGTTACAGTATGTAATTAGTAAAATAGGTAAGATAGGTATGGTAAGGTTGTTCATTTAATTATATAGAAAAATAAACAAGGATGTTGTTATAAAAAATATATATATAATAGAATTATAGTTGAATAATTTAAATAATTTGGGAGAATTATAGTAGAAACGATTGCTTTGCTAATGGGTTTTGTTTTGTATAGAACATTTAATAAAAAGAGCAGGAAAGGAAGAGTACATAGGGTTGAAAAGATAAGAATGGAAATCAGATTGTGTGTGAGGAAGTAAAGTTGCCTTTATTAGGAAATTAAGAACACATAAAGTATGGAATGTGAGTTGGTACAAGTTATATTATGTTAGTAAATGTTGAAAATGAAATATGTTGCAGGGTAAAAGTAAAGAAGGATAACTGAGTTACGTTATTGAAGTTTAATAACGAGATAAATCGTCGAATAAAATAAAGAGAGGGGGGGGGGGGAAATCGTCGAATATTTAAATAATGAAACACTAAATAGAGTGAAAGGTATAATATGAATTATATAATATGTCAAATGACAGGGGATAATAATTAAATAAGGGTTGGGATTATGATTTATTAAAGGAAATAGGAGAATAAAGTTATCAGTTATCAAGATAATAAAAGGATAAATAGGCAACATTAATGAAATACATAGACGAGTCATATAAAGATTAGTACAATTGGGAAAGAGAAAATAAAGGCAAATCGAAATGAAAGGATAAGGAGCTCATATACAAAGTATAACATAATAGGACAAGGGGGGAAAAGGAAAAGAAAAATTTGTGTAAATATTAGAATAAGGTTATTTAATGTTAGGTATAATTGCTGGACAAGATTTGTTTTTTTTTATAAAATAGGTAGTATGATAGAAAGGCTGTTTCTGAATGTTTTTAGTTGTGTTTAAAAAGGTAGAATTTAAAGAAAATTTTAGGAATGAAGAATTTTCTAATATAAAGTTTACTACCTAAATTTATCTTAGAAAATTGGGGGGAAAATGCTGTGATTTAGAGTCAGACTTGGATATACCTATTCTAAATTTATATAAAGGTTTATAGCTACTTTAAGCTTACGTTTTGTTTAGTAAAGTTGTCTAATTTTATTTTAAATTTTTCTTTTCAATTAATTCGGTTATGTTCATAATTTGTTTATTTCGGTTTCTGAAGGCTCATATCTCAGGATATTTGGTTCTTTGAGTGCATTGTCTTGGTATCAGCTGTGGTTCGTTCCGATATTTCAAATTTTGGGCCATATACGGTTCCGATATGCTTTCATTTGGTCAACTAAAAAAAAAATGTTTATTTATGTTATAAAATTGTGTAAAATTGGTTTAGTAGTTAAGATAATTCTTTGTCTGAATATTTGTGCAAGGCTATGTTTTTATTTTAAGTTTGTTATTTGTATAATTTGATATCGAAGCATCTTACGATATTCGGACAAACGTTGGGATGTTCAATATGTTGTCCCAGTATTTGTTGATGTGGTTTTTAGCTACCTCCATACTTAGATACGGTTTCTTTTCATATGTAATTTTATTTTTCTTCAAAATTGGAGTCTAAAATTTGTAAGGTTTTAGGTTATGTTACAAAAATTTGAAATTATTAATTTTGGACGATGGTAAAGTTTTTGGTGAAGTTCAAAGGACTTAAAGTGTGGTAAAAAGTGAGAGGAACAAGAATTTTCCAATGATTTGATTGCAAGTTTTCTTTAAAGAGAAAAATCAAGAATTTTGACAAGTTGACGTATAATTTTAAAATCTGTCCTAAATTGAAAGTAGAATGCAAAACCAACCATAGGTGTGATTTGAGTTCTTCAGAACCATGGCAACCATGTAAGAACAATGTTAACATAGACCTGCCCTGTGGTCACTCAAAAACAGTTCCTTGCCAAAAGTCGGACAGGAAATATACATGTGATTATCCTACTAAGAAAACTAACCCATGCGTCCACATTTCCTATGGAAAATGCCAAATTATATCGGACTCGGGATGTTTTTACAAGGTAAATATTTATTTTAATTAATTATTTATGCTTGATCATATGGGACCTTTTTGAAAAGGGAAAATTATAAGGAGTTCAGATATGTGGCTGATTTGGTGAAGAATGGAAGGATAAAGGCCAGAAAGGCATTTGAAAATTTAATTATTTTTTAAACAAAAGATGTTCAGATGTAACCTGAAAATTTTGCGTTTCCTTGGAGATAAAACAAACTTTTAACAGAGGTGATAAATAGGCCTCATAAAACAAAAAGAAGATCACTCAGCTAAAACTTCTTGAAAGAGCTGGTCGTTTTCCTCGAGTCCAAAAAGATTACAAAGTTGAGTTTATGTTGTGGTGTTGTGACAAGCATTGAAGCAGCCATTGTTGTTTAGAAAGTATCGTTTGGTATCGATATCGATTTAAGAGTGGATTTGTCGGTGCAGGTTCTTGAAATAGGAAGAAGCGCGGGAAGTTTGTAATTCGTCGTTCATGGTCAACCTTTTAAGATAAGTTTTTGTATTTAAATTAAATTTTGTGTGTTATTGCCTAGGGATGATAGGGTGTTTAAAGTTTAATTTAATTTAATTTGTGTTTGTTTATTAGTTAATACATTTTTTTTGTTGTCTGAAATTTAAGTTTTGTTTGGTTTCATATTTATCATTATAAATTTCTTTTTTGTCAGATGAAAGTTTTCTTTTTGTTTTTGTTGTTGTGAGTTTAAGGTTTGTGCTAAATAGTGGACCCACAGATGATACTTGTCGATGAAGGACAAGGTATCGAAAGCCCCGAGATAAGAGTTCTTTTTTTTGAATTTATGTTTTGTTTTACTTCTGTAACTATGCTAAACAATAATAAATTTTTCTTACCTTGATGTTATCTTTTAATGTCTCGATCAATGCACTCCCAGGTAGAAAGAAACGTTTTTGGAACATTGGGAACGTTCCCATAAGGGCACATTTCTGTCCCTCAGGAAACGTTCCTAAAACACATTCCAAAAACGTCTACAACTCACACCTTAAGCACGCCTGGCTTACAGACGCGTGCGACGTTTTGGCAACCTACTTAAAAACGTTCCTGGAAACAGTGTAGTACGCCGGTGCTATTTTAGTAGTTTGCGCGTGTGCAATTTGCCTGGCATACTTAAGTTATTTCGCGCCCCTTACAGGTGGCACTGTTGAGCGTAAATGACTAAATAAATGACGCTAGAGGGCTACTCAAGCAGAGTGTTGAACCACTTGAACGCTAGGTACCAAATAAATTTTTAATTTTTTTTTTAACAATATTCGATTTTGCTTCTTTTCTTGCCGGTTTTAATTGTCCACTATTCAATAAATTTAAAATTATAAAAAATAATCTAAGGCGGTCATTCAAATAGCCCGCCCTTATGTATTCGCCATGATCCTTCCCGGCTGTGTATATACGCCTGCGCCTATTCCGTGAGTGGCGGTAGATTTAGATAGGTACTTTGTAGGTACTTTTTCGTTGCGAATTCCTAAGAAGGCTTGAAGTGCCGAAGGTTCATAAGTGCAAGTTCTAAACGCAAAAATGTCGTCAAGCATGGTAGCTGATAATGATAAGGTAAGTTGTCTTTGATTTAACTTGTTTTACATTTATTAGAAGCTTTTTGGTTACATTAGTAGAAATAATAATTATGTCTATTGTCTCTACAATGTGTCCAAGAATGAAGTTTAAAGTAGGGAAAACTATTCAATATTTCATTTCGTAAAATATTTTACCTTCAAAGAAATCGACCAAGCTCAGATATTTTATGCCCATTTATTTCATCAAAATATTCCCTTATTTTATGCAAAAGCATGGCGACGCACTTAAGAAAGGGTAAAGGGTTAAGCAGGGCTGCATGAGCACGATACATTTCCAAGAACCAACTTAAACTAACTAATTTAATAACGCATCGTCTATGATCAAATTGGTACATATTAGAGTTTTCTACTTGCTTTTGAACGTAGAATCGCGTAGCGTAAATATTATCCGTAATTTTTAATACACGTAAATATTATCCGTAATTTTTAATACACGATGTATATTACTTTATTATTATCACGTTTATTAAAATTTTTGTATTCTTGTATGTTTTATATTTTGTGTTTTCATCCATTGTCCTACAATTTTTTTATGTGGATGCGGTGGATGTTCAAAAACTTTATAAAATTGGAATGTTTATATAATATAAATACTGTAGGTACACGGTTTTTCTAATTTTTAGAAATATCAGGTACAAAGTTTACTCCCTAAGGGTCTTTTATAATCCCGGCTGAAGAGTCGCGGATTATGGGAAATTCCACTTACACATTTAAAAGGGGTAATCTTTAAAAGCAGAAATAATATTTTATGACAACAGGTTAACGGTTTTAGAAATGGAAATTTTGCAGGAAATTTGTTAATTATTTACATTTTTGCCTTTTTTATTTCTCCTGTTAAATTTATATTTTAATTTAATTCTTTATTATAAAATTGGGGGGCCCAGAACGAAATCGAGGGGGGGCAATCCCCCCAAAAATGGCCTAACGAGCTACCTTTCCCAATTAAAATTTCGAATAATTTTAACTATCTACAACAATTTACGCGTCCAGGATAATCATTGCAAAGAAAATCCAGCTAGGTACGTCACATGAGTATTTGCATCAGGGTATTGTTCTAAAAGGGTCGGTGGGTAATTCTAACTCAAACATTTCTTAGAATCTGCTACCTGGAGTACCGTAAATAGCTTTTTTGGCACCTATGGCCATGTATGAAACTTTACCTCTAAATATTTTGAGGAAAATAATTTTAGCAAGCGATGTCTGCGAAACACCCCTCGCCCTTGTATCTTGTGTTTATATTGTGATTATTATATTATAATATAATATTGACAATATCAACAGTCTGGAATAGACCAGAGTTTTAATGTTCGTTATAACAGTAATTACTAAGTTTCTTTCTTTCACAATCGATATTTTGACTATCTCTTATTCAGTGTCCACGAGAAATTTCTTTACTTTCCTTTAATTGATTTTTATTTGGTAACAATTTATAACTGCATGCAATTTTAACTTAATTGTAATTGTCAGAGAAGGAAAGAGTTTAAAATAAAATACTATAGACATACATACACCATACTGCATTCCTTTTTATAATGTTAAAATAGATATTTGAGGTCGAAAGTGCGTGCGTACAGAGATTTTTATGCGTATTCTACTGCTATTTTTAATTTACAAGCATATTTTTGGCTATTTGCATACTGTCTCCCAATTAAAACTTCAAATTCAATTTTAAAGAAAATACGTCACTTCAATATTTGCATTCTGGGAATTGTCCTAAAAGGGCGAGTGGGTAATTCCAACCGGTCCAACTCAAATTTTTCTTGGAATGGGCTACCTGCACTGTTAAACGGATATTTTGTGCTGTTATAATCATTTTGTGAATTAATGACTTGAATCATCGTTTAAAATTAAATTCCACATCTAAAACATATTTCTCTCATAGCACTGGGGTTGAAAATCTGGTAATTCGGTCAAAGATAAAATATTCAAGGTGAAAATCAACCGAGTATAAAAAATTCATAATATAAAATGTATTAATGTTTTAAATTTCAAATTTCTTACTGTAGGACACCAATAAATCAACGGTATACTGCAAACGACATATCAATCGCCTTGTATCAATTCAAAGGGAAAGGCAGAAAAAAAGACTTGTAGAAATTACGGGTGGTTTTAATGAGGAAAATAATTTGTTGGTTGAGGTGAAAGATTCAGATTTGGAGCAAATTGCTCACCAAAACAGCACACCATTTTATGTGGAACACATACAACTGAATAAACCTGAAATTTCAGACTACCAAAGTATTACAGGCGATGCGAGTACCAGACAGTCCTCTTTAACTGAAAAATTAGCGAATTGGGCTGTTACATGTAACATTGCGCATTCTCATTTAAATATGTTATTAAAACTTCTCCATGAGGAAAATTTTGAGGTACCATTATGTAGTAAAACTCTTTTAAAAACCCCTGGCAAATGTGATGTCATACCTGTTGAACCCGGTTATTATTGCCATTTAGGCCTAGAAAGTGGCATTATATCTTGTTTTAAAGATATGGATCTTGCGATTCCTGATGTTATCCGAGTCAATATCAATGTTGATGGATTGCCTATATCAGAAACAGGTTCATTTTGGCCAATTTTGGGAAATGTAGTAGAATTGAAAGAAATTTTTGTGGTTGGCGCATATCATGGTAATCAAAAACCAACCAACGCGACGTTGCAAAATATTTAGAAAAATTTATCAATGATATTAATAATATTCATGCAAATGGTGTTGTCATACATAACAAACGTATTAAAGCAGTTTTGAATAACATAATTTGCGATGCTCCTGCGAAAGCATACGTGCTATGTGTGAAAGGACATAATGCTACTGTAGGCTGTAATAAGTGCACTACAGAGGGAACCTATACGCAGAACTGCATGACATTTCCGGATATTCATAGCCCTCTAAGGACTGATGATTCTTTTCGAAAACATTTGCAGGATTATCACAAAGGAGTATCTCCGTTAGAGCGAATAGTGGACTTTGATTTTATGAAACAAATACCTTTGGATTACATGCATTTAGTTTTATTAGGTGTTACAAGAACGGTATTACTCATTCTTTCAAGGGGAAAACTGGTCTGTTGCCTGATAAAAAAGAAGAAGTTAATAGAAGAATTGCCAACTTAAAAAGTATTTTGCCAAACAGCGTTTTTTCTAGAAAACCCAGAGATTTCGATTCTGTTGATAAGTGGAAGGCCACTGAATTTCGCCAATTTTTACTATATACAGGTCCATTCATTTTAGACGGAATTTTAGGATATGAGCAGTATAATCATTTTCTTTGTTTACATGTGGCTATAAGAATTTTATGCCACCCTCATTTAAGTCAACAAAATAATCATTTAGAAAATGCAAATAATTTGTTACGGAATTTTGTGGGGGAATTTGGGTATTTTTATGGGGAAAATAATGTAACTTACAATGTACATAATTTAATACACTTAACAGACGATGTCAGGATACATGGACCTCTTGATAGCTTTAGTGCATTTCCATTTGAAAACCACATGAAGCAGATAAAAAAATGCGTAAGAAGTTCAAATTTTCAATTGCAACAATTAATCAAGCGAACAGTAGAAAAAAGACAAACCCAAGATAAAGCGCGCGCAACAGAAATAGTAACATCCTTTAAAATTGATGATTGTTATTTGATGGACGCGAATCAAATTGCTATAATAACTAAGAGCTTTAATGCAGAATTATTAGAAGCAAAAGTTTATAAACATTCTGTTCCTTTTTACGCCCATCCTTATGACTCTCGAATTATAGGAATATTTGCTTTTACATCCAACCAATATGTCAGAAAACAAATTCGATACATATTAGATTTAAAACACAAATGCGTTTGTATACCAACTACAGCTGCAAACAGCTTGCTTGCATTGCAAATACTTCATACGTCGCGTCGTAGGTTGGTATAATACTGTAAATTAATTCTAATAATTTTTGATATTGAGATTGTCTTTGAATTGTTTTTAGGCTTTGCTTTACTGCGTCGTAGAGTTTGAAGACAAGAAAGTTGAAGCCATTCCAAAATCTTGGATAAACGAAGACGATCCGGACCATGTCATCTGCGCATGGCCTCCAGTATCAAAAAATCTTTTGTCGCTGGTGAAGTCACAAAGTGTTCCATCTGAAGACTGGACCAATGAGAGCTGTCAAATATTAAAATGTTACGGTTAGTATATTAAATTATTACTTTTATTAGCTACTTTACTAGAAGCTAGAAATAAAACCAAAAAACTTGAAAATGATCAACCATCAAGTTGTGACGAAGTTGGCAGGAGTTGCAGAAAAGTTAAGAGCGTCTTTCCAGCTTCTTCAATTATAGAATTGAATTCTGCTTCCTGTGAATATGACAGCCCCAGTAGCAGTAGTACTTGCAGCGAACAGCAGAATGAAGGTGTACGTATCTCAAAAAACAAATTTCGGAACAAAAGCTTTATTCCGTCAGATTCTGAAGACATGTGTGAACCAGTTAAGAAAAAAATTAAAGGTAAATGAAGAATGATGTAGTAACATGCTATCTAGTAAAATTTTATTTTGTTCTCAGTGTTGCAGAATGTTAAACTAGATGATACTCCAGCGTCCACCAGATATCAGCAGCCACGATTTGTTCCAAATTATGACCGAAATTATGACCGAAGGGTGTCATTTGGTAAGCTAGTAGTACTTGTCAATTTTCTTTGAAAGCATTTTGTGTTAGAACAATAATTTAAATTTAAACCGATACCTATTGGATTTGGCTGCTAATTTACAAATGCCTTAACCGAACTTAGCTTTATAAAATAATACTTTATTGTTTGCTACTATAATATTGCGGTCTAAGTTACCTACTGATTTCTAATACCATAATCAATAAATCATTGTAGGTGCAAAAGCAACTGATAAAACTCTAACACCGACAGTTGTACCACCTGCTGAAGAAATGGATTTACTACAGCAAAGTGAGTTTCTTTTTACAAATAATTTATTGCCGTTTGAATGTTTCGCATTTTTTTATATGTCTGTTTTAGTTCTAAGATTGGTGAATAGTATGTCCGATCGCATGCAAGCTATTGAAGCTCAACAACAGCTGATTTTAGAAGATTTAAGAAGTAGCTCAGCTGCGTGTTGAAGTACAACAGAATGGGAAAGCAGCAACATCGAAAAATAATGATGCTTATGGCATTGATGGAAATACCACGTTAGAAGTACTTCCTTTAAAATCCACAAAGGAAATTATCGATTTTGAGGAAGAGTTAAATGAAGAAGAGATTCTCCAACAATATGTACTTATTTATATGAATTTTTGTTAATATTGAAATAATTTTTCTCAGAAATACTTGATTCGATCAGTATTAATCGATTCTTCAAGACACTTTTCTAAACAAATTAATGTTTCCACTACCCGTAAGTTTCATAATTACATTTACATTTAATTTTTATTTTATTTTACAGGTTTCCCATTTAAGGATATATGTTTGTGGTCGAATTGACGACAGTGTGAGAAAATGTTTAACTTCTGTCTACACTGACGAGGTAGCAACTCGGTGTGGATGGACAGGTGCCAAAAATAACTTTAAAGTTCAGACATTAAAGCAAATTGGGATTATCGAAGGTAGGTTATGCATATTTTAAAGTAACAAAAAAAAGATAATTATAATTCTGTGAAATATGCTGTTGACTATAAGGACATACAAAAAGTACAAGACAATAATGTTTTACAGGTGTGATTAGGAAATGCCATCCCCATATAACAAAGGACGAATTTAAGACGCATGCTTCAAATTGGTTTAGAAGAGCATCCACTAGACTAACTCGAAAAGAGAAAAAACTTAACTTGTAGTTTAATATAAATAATAAATATTAAATAAAATATCGATTTCAACGGGAAATATCAAGATTTATTCGCTTTATACGTATTTCGGCATCATTGTGCCATTGTCAAAAGCTATTATATATATATATATATAAAATATTATATTTTTGCACAATGATGCCGAAATACGTATAAAGCGAATAAATCTTGATATTTCCCGTTGAAATCGACATTTTATTTAATATTTATTATTTATATAATCATGGATTTCAACAAAGTGACGCTTGAGAATGTCAATAAATTGTAGTTTAATATTGTCACGAAGTTCCTAAAATAATTATTAAGATAATAATAATAACCAATGTAATTACTTCGGTAAAATCAATACTAGTCCAACATGCATGTATCACGCGCCAAGCATGATAGTATAACATGTCAGGGTTACATTCTATTTGCATAAGATGTTGCAATACTGATGAGTCAGCATATCAGGTTTCATGAGAAATCTAGATGATGCACGTGTGTTCCGAAGTCATGCCCAAATATGGATACATGACCCAAATAGGGACACGGGAAATGGTATAAAAGCACAACATTTCTACATTCGATTCAGTGTGCAATTTACACTCAGCAACCAGCCAACATCTAGACTCTCCGACCCAGCTCTAATACCAAGTCTAAATGGTTGGGTCCTTGGTGGACCCTTGGGCCTTCGTATAACTACATCAAGACCAGCCTGACCGGTGTCAACTTCAAACAGAACTTAGAAAACTACAGAACAAGAACAACCCTTCAACCAACCATGGCTCACTTGGCGCTACTAGCTGTTTTTATGTAAGCTCACCTTGATGGTGCACATTTGCTAACTTTGTAACTTTGTTTAAATATAATTATGTTAAAACTACCGACTTGTTTAAATCCAGACTAGTCACAATTTACAACGTGACAATATAATATAATAATAATAAAAGTGAAATTCAGTTGGTTAATATAAAAATCCCTATTATGCTATTAGTAATTATTATGGTCGCATAAGCGTCAGAGCTAAGCGGACTTTGGCTGGAATCGCTTTTCGCCATTTTGTATCTCTCTTTGCTATAGAAGGTCCAATTCTGTTAAGTAGAGTATTGAAATCTGAGGACATTCGACAAAAATTATCAAATTGTCCTGATGGTTCTTTTAATAAATCTGCAAGCATATCAACTCCATCATACCTAAAAATACATTATATTACTTATTATTAACCGTATAAAATATTATTGTCAAAATTTCTCTCAAACCTTTTTCTGCTTTGATGCAAAGACACCATCCACCATCTCCTTTTTCTAGGCTTCTTTTTCTTCATATTTAAGAAATTATAAGTCTTCAAAAAATACCCCGCAGCAGCAACTGTATAATCGTCCATCGTAAAATAAGATTACAAATGTTTTCCATATATTTCAACTAAATGCAAATAATCAGCTTCACGCAATATGTGTGGATAGACTGTTCGTGCAAACATTCATACATGAACATTCTCTGCGAATATTCGTGTACAAATAGCAAATATTCGTCTACGCATGTGTGGAGCCGGGGTTAAAGGAACCCGTGACAAAGGTGGGCAACTCCATAAACACTGCTATTAACCGTTTTTACTCGCTTGAGCGTAAATTAATAAAAAATCCTAATCTCGGGGACTGGTATATTTCATTTATGAGAGAGTATAAAGTCGTGGGTCACATGACCAAGATAGCCAACCCAGACGATTATGCAGTAAACTATTATCTGCAGCATCACGGAGTAATTAACCTTCCAGCACTCGCGTCAAGTCTCACAGACCCGACGCTTGACTAGGTGTAATTTAATTTTTATAGGGGTCGGGTTTGTACTGGACATTGTATTTTCGTGTAACTGCCTATATTTGCATCTAGTATCCATGGGGTGCGCACTCATATAGAACGGTCTGTTTTTTAAAGTTTAGTTACCGCACATCTCGACAGATGGCGCTGTCGTCAAAAAAAATCTTCAAACCAGTGACGTATGCAATTCAAATTCAATTCAAATTTTTTAATGATTATTGATAATTGTTTCATAATTGTTTGGCGTTTGTTAGTGTTTGTTTATAGTGATTTATAGTGTTGGACGTTTATAATTATTATTAATTTGCCATTCAGTATTCTCTATAAATATTATAAATATTGTGATCAAGGTAAGATATGCTTATTTTCTATTAATACAGTTTATTAAGTAAATTATGAATTATGAATATGTTTTATTTATTGTCCGAAAAGCATTTATATTAGCAATCAATAACTTGTAAATAATTGCTTTTAGATTTTTTAAATATGGTTGGGAAACGCAATTGTGCCGTGGTGGACTGTTTTGATACAGTTTCAACTAGATACCGATTCCCCAATCCAAAAAAACACATTCAACTATATGATGAATGAATAAAAGTGGTTGGAAATGCTAAACTTCTAACATTGCACGCTGATTTAGTATATCGATCCTACCGAGTGTGACATATACATTTTGCAAAAGAAGATTTGGCTTCGAATATGTATCTGCAGAAGACGACAATTCCAAGCCTACACTTGCCTGCACCGTTGCCTTGTGAGTTGAATTTTTAAATCATTTTGGAATTGCAATTCTGGTAATTTATTGCCTTTTGTAATACTACGTAGTATAGCAAACGTACCTACCCTAGTAATTCTGAAATGACCTACGTAAAACTTGCTATAGTGGTGAAAATCAACAAGTTTTTAGCAAATTTTCGTATTTTATGTAGTATATTCCCATATACCATCTTCTCATTTACAAATTATCTGCAGGTAAATCAATTAACAACGGAAATACGGAACTAAACACTCCACCGGGGGCTGACCGAATGGAAGTTGACGTTGACGAACTAATCAAGAACCGACCATATTAGAACCTCTTGTGGTTACACCAAAAATTACTAAAGGTGAGGAGATATTTAAATATTATTATTAATATTAGGGTACAGTTATACAACTGTAACAAGTTAAATAATTTCTAATTTTAAATATTCAACAAAATGCATAAGTAGGTACAGTATGCGTTTTTAACTTTTAAGGAAAAAAGTAATGTACTTTAAGTTACTACCTAGTTCTAAGAATAAAATAGTAGGATACCTACTAGTAATAGTACCTAATTTTCTTTTAGGTTGCTGTTCTATGCTGCAGGAAGTTCAGTTAACTAGATCATCGTAACTGACTCCTAAAGCAAAACATTTTTATGGGAGGGTAAAAAATTGCAGAATAAGATTTCTGTAATGAAAAAGGGGCACACATTACTTAAACATCGCCTTAACGAACTTCTGCATTTCACAAATAAGAGCGAGCTCAAAGAAGCCCAAAGGAAGGAGGTGTTCTGTAGACGATAAGATTACGGCATTGGCGCTCTACAAACAATCTGGAAAAGGCTATTGGTTCTTGTCCAGATTATTTGCATTACCTTCACGGAAGACCATGATGACCTTGTTAAACAGAATACAAATTAAAGCGGATATGAACGAGCCAATTTTTCGCAATTTAAAATTGGTAGTTGAAAATTTGCGACCAATTGACAAATTATGTGTGCTATTTTTTGACGAAATGAGTCTCACACCTTATGTTGAGTATAATCAGCATAAAGACCATTTGGAAGGCTTTCAAGACTTGGGGGATGTACAAGAGACCAAAATTGTAGATCATGTGCAAGTTTTTATGATAAGAGGAATTTTGAAGAAATAGAAACAACCAATTGCTTACCATTTTTTAATGCATCGAGTCGAAACCCTATTATAACCTATCCGGGAAACGAACTAACCCAAGATGTGAACGTTATCACCATAACCGAGGGTGATTGGCTGTCGGCAGCACAATGTTCCGACAAATATATAAGAAAAATAAAAACAAGATTAGAAAGTGGTAACCCTGAACAAAACAAAAATATTTTTAATCAGTACGAATTAAAGGGCGGCAAAGTTTACAAAATAACATCCACGGGTCCACTATGGGTTGTACCCAAGCAAGCGTGTTTTCAAATCGTCAGGCTAAATCATCACTTTGCGACAGATAAAACGTTTGAACTTGTAGCATCCAAATATTGGTTCCCTAACATGAAACGATTTGTTCGCAAATATGTAACCAACTGCTTAAACTGTTTGTATTTTAAATCCGTGACAAATAGAAAGCCCGGTTATCTTTATCCCATCCCAAAACTAGCCAGGCCATTCGACAGGTTCCATATTGACCATTTAGCTCCTTTTATACAGGCAACACGTGGTAATACACAATTGCTTGTTATCGTAGTCGCCTTTCTTAATTTCATACTAATCTGGATAGATTCATCAGTGATAAAGGAAAACCATTTCCATCTAACAAATTTGAAACGTTTTGCAAATCGCGAGGGGTGACTCGCTACCTAAATGCAGTCGCTCTACCAAGGGGAAATGATCAGGTAGAAAGATATAACCGTACCATACTTGATCCTTTGTCTACGCTGGGGGCAATGTCAGTGCAGACAGTTGGGATGAGAAAATAAATAATATTCAATTGGATTTAAATGAGACTTTTAATAAGGAACTAGAGTCATCTCCCAGTGAGGTGCTAATGGGTTTTCAGGTGACTGGCAAAGTAATTGAATACCTCCACTGACGTCACGGCGGCGCTCCGACAAGAAATTTCTCGCAATAATCAAGCTTATCAAGCGCAACAAAAGAAATACTTTGGCGCCAAACGATGTTCCCCAAGGGTGTATCAGATTGAGGATTTGGTTCTTTTAAAAATAAACTTTAGTCCTGCACTGGCAGTATTCAAAAATTGTTGACACAATGGAGGGGCCCATTTAGAGTATCTAAGTTGCCCAAAAACGACCGATACGAAGTACCTGAAATATCTGGAATGGCTCGGTCCCAGATCCCGTATCTTGGGATGTTTAGAGTTGAAAATATGAAACCTTGGATTCGTTTCTAAACGAGTATCAATACAGGTACGACACGGTTAATAATGGGCAGAGTAGGGATGCTCGGTTCTCGAGAGTAGGGTTTCTAACCCGGTGCTCTGTGGTAGGGTCTTAGACCCGGTACTCAGACGAGATGAGCTGAAATCCGGTACTCTGGTAGACTCACTAATATGCTGTTCTTCAGAGTAGGGTTCCAACCCGCTACTCTGTGGTAGGGTTCTAGCTGGACCCGGTACCAAGACAAGAAGAGTTAGAATGATTCATGATTATTTTCGATTCTTGAGAGTAAGGTTCAGACCCAGTTCTCAGACCCTACTGCGTCCCAGCTTAGATCATACATATTTACATGGATAAAGCTAGGTACTGCATAAGAAAGTAGATACATCCCTGAGGCAAACATCTACACATGACGTTTTCTCACTATCTCTTTCTACATTGTTATACCCCCATGATGCTGTCCTTTAGCTACCCCTTATGTTGGCGCATCCGCATCGCTAATAATTACGTAGGTACGTCAAACATGAAAAACAAAACGCGAAAAAGTGGCGGCTAATTTTAAATTTGAAACTGATGGCTGTCATTGTTTAGATTGATACTTAAAAATCAAATTAAAAATAAAAATGGTCCGAAAATATGTCGTTTGTAGAGTTCCTCAAAATAAAGAGTTTCTTATCGTTTCACAGGTAAGTATTTTATTATAAATTCAATAATACAACGTTTCTAATAATAATAACACAAACATTGCTAATCCCATGGCCATGTGTTTAGAATAAACAACTTTGCAACATCTTTTTGTAAAGAAAATATTAATATTACTCTATATCAGGCATTAGTAGATATTAAAAATGTTACAATACATTGTGTTTATTCAGAATCCCCTTTCCTGAAATTAAACATGCACTACGAGGGAAAACAACTGTTACGATCATAAATCCCCCATCTAACATTTATTTATTTTTTTATGTAATTCTTCTTTCTTTACTATACATTGTAGATTTCCCAAAAATAATAACTTTGTGCAAAGTGGCTAAAGGGATGTCATTTAACAGAAAGCCACATCAAGCAATGAAAACACACTTTCCTACTACAGCGGGATACACCCTTTCCTTGGAGACTGGTAGGCACAAACTTCTCGATTGCAAAAGGTTAACCAGAATATATAGGTATGTCTTGGTGCATGTTGATCAGTTCATCACCAATAGGCCAGTCACCGTAGACACAAAAATCGCGTTAGGTCGCAAAAAATTACACTGTTCTGATTTTTTGGGATGTTGTTAGGATAGATACCAATAGTGTATAACCAAGTTTGCAGCTTCGAAAGACCTGTGCTAACTCCGTGATGCTCGAAAAACCTCGAAATTTTCGAACTTTCTTCAGTTTTTGGCTTTAAACTTCTAAAATGTGCATTTTACGAAAAAAGTGACTCCGTACATTTTTAAAGTAATCGAAATTTGCTAAAATATGAGCGTAACCGCAGCTCAGTAGGTCTAATAGGTTCCGAGATACAGCACTTCAAAGATTGCCCATTTTTGTCAAAAAGTTCGAAATTGTAGTTTTAGCCGTCTTCCCCGCAGAATATCGACTAAAATACTCATCTTACGAGGAAAGTCATGGGTAATGCAGTTGTAGAGCAGTTATTTAGCGTTAATTTAAACACAGACGGAACTCTGTAGAACCAATAGTTTCCTTGTTGTCAGGAAAAAAGGAGACATTAAGGAAATAGGATTTTTCACGAAATGGAGCCAGACGAATTGCAGGACTTTTGTAAAGGATAAGAAAAACATATCTGAGTGGTAAATGGTTCATATCATGCAAAATGAAATTGATTACAATAATAAGTTATAAATTTATCAAAATTGTATAAATATTATTTTCATAGTTTGGGGGACCTGGGTCGCGAAACGTGAAGTGATGGATGGTGGGACCTCAGCTGATATGACTCCGACAACAGAAATAAACAACACAATGTAGATTAGTATTTTTAAATGGCTAATTAATATTATTATAAATTACTGCGAAGGTTAAGCTATGTAATAGTAGGCTTATCTTTACGCACTTAGTCAGACAGTCGTGTTCCTTTGGAAGGTCCAGGTTTGTCAGACGGCTCTTCTTGGGACCCCGGAGACTCCTGTATTGTTGGATCTAATGATAAAAGGTCGTCTTCTTCATCCGACTCATCAGCCATGTCTAAGGGAGGAGTATTCAGATAGGTCTTCCCCTGACAAACTTTGCAGAGAGCAGAGCATTTCAGTCCTGCTCTGAGGGGGCTGTTAGCAGCACAAAAGCAGCAGACCGGCTACGTCGTTATGCAGCCTCAGCGTGCACCGACATAATACCAATTTGAAGATTCAACAGTGATCAAAGTGCCCCAAGAAAAGTTATTGTCCAACCCAAAAAACAAGCAGCGCTTAATCAACTTTATCTGAACTGGACTGGATATACAAAGGGCTCGAAACGAAGCAAGCCCCAGAGGACGCCGACTGCCTAATTGTGAGGACAGCATTCGAGAAGAACGAGGAGTGGGAGCACGTCTTAATCGTTGGAGAGGAGGTCGACCTCTTCTTCCTCCTTAATGGATTGGACTCCAGCATATAAAATGTTTTCTTCCATAAAAGTGGCAGAGGTGGAACAGGTTGTGAGCTGTTCTCTTCAACATCATTCATTCGAGGAGCATTCCCCCCTGGAATAGTGTTGTTCGTTCACACCTTCACTGGTTGCGACACCACCTGTGCCTTTTTCTGGCAAGAAAAAATGAAGATGTACGTCATTTCAGTCAGATAGCCTCTGCTGGCAACAAATGTCTCGTGGCGCTGTATGGTGGGGGAGAAGACGACTCCCTCAACGCCCTGAGTTACGGGATATTTCTCCGATCTGCTGCCAACGCCAAAGTCCACCTCGCTCGTCTGCCCCCAACCGAAGAGGCTGCTGCCGAACATTCCTGATGACATGACATGGCTCATGAGTTGGATGAAGAAGACGACCTTTTATCATTAGATCCGACAGCACAGGAGTCTCCGGGGTCCCAAGAAGAGCCGTCTGACGAACCCGGACCTTCCAAAGGAAGACGACTGTCTCGCTAAGTGCGTAAAGGTAAGCCTACTATTACATACCTTCCCCTTTCGTAGTAATTTATTATAAAATTGATTACGCATTTAATAAATACTAATTTACATTGTGCTGTTCAGGGGTTTAGTCGAGCCGGTACTCACCGGTACTCAGTACCGGTAGTGTTTAAAAAACGTTAAGAAGGTACCGGAAGTTATTTGCAGTGTTAAAAATATGCGGTACGCACCGGTACTCACTGACTAAATCATTTTTATTAATTAGGTACCTTTTTTAAAAGTGCAATCAACCATTTGGAGGAAATATTCGGTAACTGATTTACGACGCAAGTATTTTATTGCATTTTGTGTAATTTTGCCCGTTCCTGCTGCTCTGGTGGTTGACGAGTACCTACATGTGTACAAGCAGAAGCTAGTTGCATGCGCTGCGTAATGCAGCGGCGCATGTTGCGGAATTAATGTTGATTAACCTTGTTGGACCTCCTATTTATGACACAATTTGTAAATGGCTCATTGCACCCTTTACCGTTTTTGGTATTTTCAGTATTTCAATGCAATTTTAAAATATGCATAAGTAAAATTGTTGAAATTTTGATTTTTTAAAATTTTACATTAAAATAGCCATATGCCGTAAAACGCTTTTAAATTGACCACGCCCACTTTTGAAAAAAAAAATCGCCTGCGGCGCCAACTTTTCTCACTGCACCCGTACTTGATAAATAGTTCCGGCGCCACTGGGATAACTTCTGGTAAACGTTCCGCCGAAGACACCCGTTCCCGAAAAAGAAAAATGGACAGGGCACCTCATCCCTATGAATCCATGTGGAAAATTTTAAAAATTTAGTTGAGTACCGGTAGTTCATATTTTACGACTAAAGCCCTGGTGCTGTTTATTTCTGTCGCGGGAGTCATATCAGCTGAGGTTCCACCACCCATCACTTCACGTTTCGCGCCCCAGGTCCCCCAGACTATCAAAATAATATTTATACAATTTTGATAAATTTATAACTTATTATTGTACTCAATTTCATTTTGCATGATATAAACCATTTTTCACTGAGTTATGTTTTTCTTATCCTTTACAAAAGTCCTGCAATTCGTCTGGCTCCATCTCGTGAAAAATCCGATTTCCTTAATGTTTCGTTTTTTCCTGATAACAAGGGAACTATTGGTTCTACAGAGTTCCGCCTGTGTTTAAATTAACACTAAATAACTGCCCTACAACTGCATTTCCCATGACTTTCCTCGTAAGACGAGTATTTTAGCCGATATTGCGGGGAAGACGGCTAAAATTACAATTTCGAACTTTTTGGACAAAAATGGACAATCTTTGAAGGGCTGTATCTCGGAACCTATTAGACCTACTGACCTGCAGTTACGCTCAAATTTTAGCGATTACTTTAAAAATATGTGGAATCACTTTTTTCGTAAAATGCACCATTTAGAAGTTATAAGCCAAAAACTGAAAAACTTTCGAAAATTTCGAGGTTTTTCGAGTATCACGGAGTTAGCACAGGTCTTTCGAAGCTGCAAACTTGGATTTAAACTATTGGTATCTATCCTAACAACATCCCAAAAAATCAGAACAGTGCAATTTTTTGCGACCTCCGATGTTTTAAATGACTGGCCTACAATGCTCGATTCAAGGACGGCATTTCAAGAAGAAGTTGGACTAAGTCTTATATGTTATACAGGGTGTTTCTTAAATCGCGGACACGGAGCACGGTACGCCATTCCCCTCCAGATACTGAATGGAAACATATAATACAATAATGTCCGTTCTTCGCTAGTTTCAGAGTTATTCGCAGTCAAAGATTGAGATTCAATTCCTTTATGCTTTGGAAAAACGGGTAAATTTTAACCGTTCCGCATTGTTCATCAATCAAATATTAAATCTTAATAAATTTGGAATTTTGTATACGTTGTATTCCTTCCTCCGAAGACATTCTTTCTGATAAATATCTGTTGTTAAATTTTTTTTCAATATGTTGCAACAGTGCATTGTAGGTATGAGGTTATTACCTAGGAAACTTGTTCATACTGCCTTATTAAAACACCAAACGTTTAAAACAAAGTCCGTGCAAGCATGCGCAATGTTGTCAAATTTAAAATTTTTAAAATGCGAATAACTCGGAAACTAAATACATTAGGACAAAATCGCCTATACTTTTTCAACTCAGTTTCAAGATGAGAATCGCGTAGTGCTCTCCGTGTCCGCCATTTAAGAAACACCCTGTATACATTATACATACAATATAGTACATTATACATAATTATTATCTACATAATATTTATACAGGGCGTCCCGAAAATGGCGCAAAATGTATATGGTACGCTGTTCAGTACCGCTAAACAAGTGTGAGAAAAATGTTTAAAAAAATCTTTTCGCTCAAATTTGTAAGATATGAAGATGTAAAGTTAACACTTGTAACTTTAAAGAAAATGGAAATGAAACTGACTAATGGTACTCGATTTGTAGAAAATAATGTCTTTTATTGTTTCCAAATTTTAAAAATTGCAAAAAAGCACGTAATTACAAATTATTAAATTTTTACTGAAGACATTTTTACATCGCGATAGCGCGAAAATGACGTTTTCGCAATTTTTATGAAAAGTTGATTGAAAAAACTACCCAGCAGGGGGTGGAAAACTAAACTTTTCATATGCAGGCATTAGACTATCAAAGGTATAGGCCCTTTTACCATATTATTGAATTTGGCACTTAAACCATTTACTAAAATATTGATCAAGATTATTTTGTTGTTGTAACGTCTCTATGTATTTTTCAATTTTAACAAGAATATTCCATTTGTGCTTTTTGTAATTAATTAAAAATTATATGTAACCTGATTTAGTTGTTTTTTTTCATAAAATAGTTTTTATCAAATATCTCCTTTTGAGATTTTTGGCACTTAGACTATTTAAAAGTTACACTCTTCAATTGACTTGCTACAAAATTTCAAATTACCTCCCAATATTTATTCAAACTTGTTGTTGTCAATGTTTTTTGACATTACTTCAGATTTTCTATCTTCATTCAATCTCAGTGACATCCAAGTTTCTACCATACTGAAATTCTTACAATGGGTTCCAAGTTGTCTCCGTTGATGGCCCAACTTTTCATGAATAATTTCGAACATTCTTTTGTTTTTAATAACCAATTTATTAATGATCACGTCCTTTTTTGGAGTCGTTATATCGATGACATCTTCGTTATTTTTCAAGGTTAATATACTCAATAATTCTCATCAAAACATTAAATTTACAGTAGAAGTTAAAAATAATAATTGTTTACCCTTTCTTGATATCCTTATTTATCGAAATGCCCACTTTCCTTCAACATCTATAGAAAAACCACTACCACTGAGCATGTTATCCCATTTGACTCCAATCACCCTACGACACATAAATTATCAGCCTTTAGATTCTGTTCAACAGACTCCTCAGGTTTCCTTTAAATCAAGCAGATTTTAATTTTGAATTAAAACTATCTTTCACATTGCTTACAACAACAGTTTCCAGATCTATTCTCACTAGAATTAATGAACATAATAAATTAATTAAATCTAATAAAGTTATTCTTGATAGGAATTTACCCATTAAATCTTCGTTAGCCTCACATGTCCTCGATTTACATCTTTATTTTAATATCAATACTGATACTAAAGTGTTGCATTTTGAGAATAAAGGTTTAAAACTCAACTTTCTTGAGATGCTCGCCATTCATGAAGCGTATAATAAGAATAGAAATTATTTACTTAATGAGATAGTAAACTTTCCCAATAACAATTTAATATTTTTCAACCTTACCTAGTAATATTCTAATGATCTGTTATCTTTATAACTTTTAACATAATTGTAACTTCATCTAATTCATTTGTTTGTTATTATATTTTTTATAGTAGTTTTCTGTAAATTCTCTTTTGAAATTTTTAACTATATCCATCAGATGGGACAGTTTTACAATTTTCCTTATCGCGGGTTTCAATTTTTCAAAATGGTTTTGGAGTCCATTTTGATGTAGTTGCTTAAATAATTCAATTTTTTAATTTTTATCGATTAGGCCATATTTAATTGGCTTTTTAAGTGGAAGTATAAATTAAAACTGCTGCACTATGGTGTTTTCATAGTTTAATTTTAAATTAAAACTTTAATTATTCATTAATAATTTTTCTGTGTCTAATTCAATATCTTACTAATTAATTAATTTATTATTGGTAAGTCATTGTACATTTATCTAATACTTATGCTAACTTTTGTATTTGTTTAATTAAATTATATTATTATATTATAAATGGTTCTGAAGATGCAAAGGTAACCTTGCAAAGGTAACCTTTGCGAAAACGTTAATCATTTCATTTCAATTATATATAAACGTGGGTTAGACAAGGTTTCTTGTTTTATTCTTTTCTTCGATTACCCCCTTTTACCCACTTGGAGCACCATGGATCTTAATCAAGTTAGCAATGAATTTTATTTAAAACATATTGGAATTGAGAAAGTGGAAGATGTATGCATCGAAACAAGGCACAATACAAAGGCCTGAGCTCGAGAATGGCAGTTTCCGATTGCTCTAGCACCTAGTTTTCTCCAGCATCCAGGTATAGTACCTTGCATTTATATGAAACATTGAAAACAAAATTCTATTAAAGTGTTGTTTACAGCTGCAGCAAAATTTGATGTGTTCGACCAGGCGGTTTCCACCACTGGCGGTACTACTAGTAGTACCAATAGACTGCTACCGATAATAGCTCATCCCCAGGCAACCACCATAGACTGGTCGCAGTGGTCACCTGCTCAGTTGAAACAGCGTAAGAGCAAACAGCTGAGGAAAAGTAATAGTTTTAACATACCGAGTGGGTACTTTCAAAGCCGAACATTGGGGAATTGCATTGTAACTGATCTTTATATAGATTCCTGCTCGCCATTTAAACCCACACGGATGGTAATGTCTTTATTATAAAAACCCTCTGCTCTACTGAATACTCGTTATTATTCATATTATTTGATATTAATAACAGAAACATCGACTGATTTCAAATAATTTAATTGACAGATAAAAAAAGTTGACAATCATAGCAACCTATATTATTCCAAATAGCATTATTTTATAATTTTTTTTACAGAAAAAGATAACTAAGTACTAACATTTATTGGTACCATCAGATGCGCTGTATTTTTGTCGTTCTATTCATACCATTACCATCATTGTGGGTTTAAATGGCGAGTAGGAATCTATATAAAGGTTAGTTACAGTGCAATTCCCCTATGTTCGGTTTTGAAAGTACCCAGACGGTATATACTCATCTACTTATGTAATCCTAATCATATTCATGTTATTGCTGTTACAAAGTTACGAAGCTAAAATAGAATTAGTTAAACTACAAACTACCCTTGTAGGAATGGAACGGTAGCAGAAAGAAAAAGAAAATCAAATGAAGTTGAGAAGCTTCGAAATTGATTTAGAAATAAAACTGAAGAGGAAAGAAGTTGAAGATACCACTTTAGAGGGTATATTACTAGACAATCAATTAAAAACAAGACAATGTAATTTTAAATAAAACGCGTAATAATTTTTTGAACTTTTTATGTACATATACAGGGTGTCCGGAAACAACGTTCCGTAACTTCGGGAGATGATTCTACATCCAAAAATATGAAGAAAAGTTCTGATGAACAGGGGTCCGGAAAAGCTTTCTAACGGAGCTACGGCTCTTTGAAGAGGGGCCTCAAAATGTGTATTTTTATTAATTAGTTAATCAATACTGAAACGAGATTGATAAAATTTGGTACCCAGGGTATATTTGGTACGGTAAATAGTTTGGTAATGTTAAAAATAGAAAAAAAAAGCCAGGGGCGTGCGTAACGGGTAGGGTGTATTGATTAACTAATTAATAAAACAACACATTTTGAGGCCCCTTTTCAAAGAGCCGTAGCTCCGTTAGAAAGCTTTTCCGGACCCCTGTTCATGAGAACTTTTCTTCATATTTTTGGATGTAGAATCATCTCCCGAAGTTACGGAACGTTGTTTCCGGACACCCTGTATACAATAATAAATAATTACAATAACCTGGCGAAATAATCATATATTAGAGAATATCTAACAGCATTATCGTGTAATAAGGCAACTCCACGTTGCTGTTCTTCGAATGGTTGGTGATTCGGCCCGTTGTTCATCGCTTATGCCTCGGGATCTTCAGGTGGTAGATCTTCATTGTTCATGCAAGCTAAATTGTACAACACAGCTGTAGCAACTATAATATCTTGCACTAACGGAAGTGATACTTAAATGCCTATTGATAGTATTGGAAACCTTTTTTCCAAACCCCAAAAGGTCAACTACATTTCTTGAACGTATTTGTTGATGGTTCATTTACCCATTCTGTGTCGTTCGGGTCCTTTCTTACCCAACGCGAGTGTTATTTATCACTTAAAACTTTTTCTATGCATATGGGCATTTGTGACTTTAATTGTAGTAGATATATCTGTAAAATTTAAATAAGTAATATAAGAAGAGAGTAAGAAATTGCTGGCAATTTTTACGAGAGTTATACGATTATTTATTCCGATTATCAATCGGCTCAGGTGAGCGATAGCGAAAGAGTGACAATTGACAGAAGGAATAAATATGAGTAACTGGAGGAATGTTACCAGCAATTTCTTATACTCTCGAGTTATATTCGTCATGACAATTTACAGAACTGAGAATTAATTTTGAAAAGAAAGAAATCATAATTAACTGATAAAATGAATGGGGTTGTTATGGTTTTGTTTAAACAAAAAGTGAAAAAAATCGGAAACGTAATTTCAATGTGTTTTGTGTTTTTCTTTTCTGTGCAATGAATAAAAGATTTGGTAAAACGAATATGAAAGAAATAGATGAGGCAGTAAAAAATTCAGTGCCGGTAAATACCCAAAGAAGCCATAATTCATGCTGGCTTCAATTTAAGAAATTTTGTCAAGAAAGGGGTTACTCATTATGTGAAGCTCTGTGTCTGTTGGAACAATTAATGATATTTTAAAGGACTATGCTTTCAATATGAAGAAGAATCCAGCCAAGATTACAAAGAAAGCGTAATCAAAGGAACACAACCGCAAAGTTATTCCAGGAGACGTATTGTGAAAAATTTAAAATTAAAATTGATCTGACGTTGCGTTTAAAGAAGCAAGAAACACGAGAGATGCAAAAAGAAAAGTTTTGCAAGTGGATATAACCAAAAGAAAGGTTAGTTCAGTGGCATTTACAGATACAGGGTATTTGAAAATGAATTGTGGAACGAAGAGACTCCTGAAGATTTACAATATAAAGTTTATTTGATTGCGGCAAGAGAATTGGCAATATTTTCTAAGACCCATCAAGGAAGCAGTCACTCATTGAACGACAATAAATGGTTAATTCCGAATTTAGGATTGGCAAATTTTGTCCTGTAAGGTAAATTATTCGTTAGCTGGTTTTTATAATATCCAGTACAATTAATTATGATTTCAGATTATTTAAGAAAATGTTATCAAAAAGAACTGAACGCATCAAGACAGACCGAATATTTCTCACAGTTAACCAAGGATGGAATAGAAACAACAATGGAGCATGGTTTAAAAACTGCCAAGTGGGATTAAATATGTTAACCAAATGGTTACAACTGAGTGCTCAAAAAGTGGGTGCGAAACAACAAAAAAAAAAACTAATCATTCTGCGGGTTCAAGAGTTGTCACTATACTAGCAAAATCTGGCATAGGGGAGCAGGAAGTTATTAAAATAACAGGACACAGTTCTGGAGCATCTATCAAACCGTATTTGCAGCTTGAGCAAGAATATCATTTTCGGTTAGTAAAATGTTTCAGGCCAAACGATGAATCAGAGATGTCTTCAGACAGTGACTAAACCGCCAGAGAAAATACAAGTTCCTTCAAATTCAAAAATTGTTTATAAAAATTGTAATATTTATAATAATTGTAGTTGTAAATGTACGAAAAAAGACATATTTGCAAGCGGAAATTTCACTCGTGATTATCACGAGTGATAATTTCCAGCAGTGTAATTTGGTTTTAATTGGTTAGAATACATGTCTCTGATTGGTTGACACAATGTGAATTAAATTGTCACAGTAATGATTCTAAAATTAACAATTTTTTGATTAAATCAAAAGCTTTTAATTCATAATACACAATATTTTATTATTATCAAGTGAAGTTGAAAGTAATAAATTGTTTCGGTAAATTGTATTTTCGCTCAATTGTGTTTCGGCATTGAGTAACGGAGTTACGGGAAGAGACGCAAGCGGTAAGTTGAAAACATAGCCAATGTTGGATCCGAAATAGAGAGGGCGTTCCCTGGCATTTTAGTTTTTTGGATCCGAGAATTCTCGGTCAGTTGGCGTAAGTCACAGATTACTTAGGTAATCTAAGTAATCTGCGGCGTAAGTAGTACTGTGCACATAGGAAATGCGCAGCCACGGAGACTAGTAGCAAACGTTTTTGCAACTTTTCACCGGCAGATATTATGATAAACAATAAACGCAAGTTGCTAACGAAAAATGCAGTTCCTGTAAAATGTGTAGAAAACGGTAGGTACTACCTAAACGTATCGAATTTCTTTTTTATATATTTGAAAAAGTACTGACTAAACTATGAATTAATTAAGTTAATTACTTACTTACTTACAAATATAGTTATTTATTGTATAAGTGTCTTAGGTAGTATTTTATCCACGCAAGAATGTTTAAACGCGAGAACGAAGTTCGAGCATTTAATTTTCTTAAGTGGATATAATACAACTAAGACATGTATGCAATACAACGTTTTATCCACAAACAGACCAGAAAGTGGCGTTTTCAAATTAATATTTTGGAAAAAATTTATTTTGACATTTTGAACTGACTTTTGTCATACGTGTTGCTATAGATTTACCATTGTTTTAATTATAAGACCTATGTGTTTTATTCATATCACTAGCTGGGTCCCCGCAGCATATGCCGCATTTGCAGTATAGGTAATAAGAATAAGGAACGAATTTGCACTCATGTTTTAGCAAGAGTGGTTTAAATTACAGTATGAATTACTTACTTCGCAAGTAATGCGTAGGTAATTGTAATTACTTGCTTGTAATAAATTGTAATGGAAATATCACATTAATTTGGTCATTGGTATTTTTTGCGAGGGTAACGGCTAATAATCTATAGTAATAAATTAATTAAGTACTTACCTACATTTCTAAGTAGGTTCGCAGCAAAGCGATTCTAATTTTGTACACAATTAGTATTTACAGTGCATTTCTTTAAATGTAAAAGTGCAGTGTGAGACCTATATTAAGTCTTTTTATTTCATTCTTTTTGATTGATCTCAAAAATTCAGTATTATAATGTATTATTATTAGGTATACTAAGGGAGGTATACCTACCTACGTAATGTAATTTAGATATTAAAAATGTCGGCAACTCTTTCACTTTGGTTCATCTACCCTCCAGCTACCTGCAGAATCATAAATTTGACTCCTGTTTGTTATTTCTAAAAAGTTTACATTTTGTCTGTACTACTTATTTCCTGCTGTACAAACATCTCTCTTGCAGGTGTATACGATCCCATTGACAAATTTTGAACTTTCGTCATTTCTTATTCAACCTAACTGTGGTTTGTAAAAAGTTTGTTAGCAGTTTCTTTTTAATTTTTATAATTGGTGTAGCTATTTTCTTTTTAACATAATAGTTCTGTTGTATTCGTTACATTAACACAGTTAGTGAACGTATTTTGATAAGAACATCGGTGTGTAAACATGGTGATGCAAGCTTCAGGTAAAATTACAGGGTGGTAGATTTGTTAAAAAAAAGTGCTCAGGGATTTCTCGATACTAATAATTACGGGAGTCGATCGTCTCATCTTGATGGATTTACCTACACAATTTATTTAGTTTGAACCACGCTGTTAGAGTTGTGTTTTTTGAATTTGCTCGTTCAATAGCCGCTCTTTCTTCACCTTCAACAAAAAGCACAGTTTGAAGATCAAGGATATGTACTGCAAGTCTATAAATAGTGTGTGACCGCTCTTGCATTTCAAACCCAAACCTAGATGCACTTACTTGAACATTGGCAGGCTCCGAAATTGCAGCATTAGGGGAATTAATTGAGAGTGGGAGTAACTGATAAAAAACATGAAATAAATTATAAGCACCTACTTGTAGTACAATTCACATCAGCACAGGAAACCATTTTATACACTTTCAGCTTGCGCTTTGAATATTCACCGAATGTTGAACGATTTGTTGCACTGAATTGCCCGAAGTATCAGTCACCTCGCGGTACCACTTTGTCCTTTTGTTCAGTTTGTGATAATTAAAATACAGTTTATTTACAATATATTTTTGTGACATATGGCATATTTGACATCGACTGATCTTTATTATTTTTTACCAAACTTTTTATTTTCTCTATAGAAACGGTTTTCTAAAATTAATATAAACACCCTACAATCTGAAACTGCGTGCAGAGGAACCTGTGTTGATAGATGGCAAATGAAGGGTAATTCTCGGTACTTTTCTAAGTGTGGACGCATGCAATTCATGTTGTGCTTTATATAATAAGTATGATAAGACGTCTCTTAGTAGTGGAATTATGACCTCATAATATACTGGTTGTGGATAAACATATTTTATGATGTTATTTTATACACAGGGTGTGCAGAGGAAAAACAAGGGTCGGTTATTGTTCCAGCTAATCCAGAAATGATATTTGATAATTCAACATCGTGCAGTGTCAGTCGCCAAACTATTAATACTGAAATTAAAGCATATGCAAGGAAACGTCTTTCATTCAACGCCGATGAAGATTTGGAAACAGTAAAGCTTATTAAACATCTACCAAGGGCTTCAAGTTTTACCAGCACGGCAAGTTTACATTCAGAATTAAGTGGGCGCATTCTACCATGGCAACTCCCACGAAATCGATTTTAAAGAAGAAGTGCAAAATATTTACATTGAAAATTAACCAACTAAAACTTAAATTAAAAGCCAGACAATCGCAAACTTATAGATTAAAAAAGAAGAATTCGTTTTCTGCTGGTACCATCCTAAATAAATTATTGATGCATAAAAGTGAATCTGTAAAAATATTTATAAATATGCAACTATTTCATAAGAAAGGTACCGTCAAACGGGGTAATATGGAATTCGGGGGTTTTTATGGAACAATTACACAAATTTTGGTTAAGTGCCATCTATGATGTAGGAGCTTAAACTTTCCTGCATTTTTATGGTGGATTTCTTTGTTATACCAGTAGAACTGCAGTTTTCTAGCTCTGCAACCGACAATTAGCAAAAATGGTGTTAGCACTAGAGGGATAACGTTGTGTGTCGTTTTTAACGGTTTTTGTTCTGTGAAGTTGTTTCTATTGGTGCTGGTAAGTTTGAATATTTAAATTTAATATAATAGCACTTGTACATAGTGTAACTATTACTCTTCCTAGTGATGCAAAGATATTTCAAAAAAACTTAATCGAAAAAAAGTTACATCCATAAAGACATTTTTTGGTATTTTCAGGGGTAATTTGGAACAATGCCCAAAAAATATGTAAGAAGGCCTGGGGCCCGAGCGCGGCGGGATTATTGCTTGAACGAGTTGGAAAGAGCATTAACAGATTTTGTCACCGGTCGTCGGACCTTATCCAATGCTGCTAAGCATTACAAAATCCCGAAAACCACGTTGTACCGAAAGTACAAGGGTTTAAATTCGGACAAATTAGGAAGGCCCACGGTATTATCCGTTCCGGAAGAGACTGCAATATGTAAAGCACTAGATACCGCAGCATCATTTGGCTACCCATTTACCAGAGAAAAGTTGAAGCAATTTGTTCAACAGTATCTAAACCGTAAAGGCGTTACCACGATATTTACAGAGAATTTGCCAGGCACCGATTGGATAAAAGAGTTTTTAAAGCGTCATAGACAACTATCTGAAAGATTTTCTGAAAATATTAAGCGTTGCCGTGCTGGGATTTCCAGTGAAGTTATAAACAAGTTTTTTGATAACCTTGAGTATACGCTAAGCGGTGTTCCTGCCGAAAATATCGTCAATTATGACGAATCCAATCTAACTGACGATCCAGGTAAGGAGAAAGTGATAACATTAAAAGGAAGAAAGCATGCACATCGTGTTCTGGATACATCGAAAACTTCGACATCTGTGATGTTTGCCATTTCCGCCGATGGTCAACTGTTGCCGCCACTTGTCGTGTACAAGGCTGTGCATTGCTATCCGGAATGGATTGAAAATGGCTGCTTATAACAGAAGCAAGAGCGGCTGGTTTGATGCGGATCTTTTCGAAGACTGGTTTTTGAGAATTGCTTATCCCTATCTTAGAAGAAGAGAAGGGGTCAAAGTTCTCATTGGGGACAATTTGGCTAGCCACTTGTCCCTCAACATTATAAAAAAGTGTGAGGAAGCCAATATCCGGTTTGTATTTTTGCCTCCAAATACGACCCACCTTACGCAACCCCTAGACGTTGCTTTTTTCCGACCTTTGAAGGCGGCGTGGCGAAAAATATTATTAGAGTGGAAACAACAAAACCGTGGAGTCGTGCCAAAAACCATGTTTCCCCAACTTCTCAAACAGACATTGAATTTAATTAAACCAAAAGTTAAAATAACTTGTCAAGCTGGGTTTAAAGCCTGCGGAATTGTTCCTATAGACCGCAATCAAATTTTAAAACGCTTAATTGGGCAAAAAGAAAATCCTGATGATGATGCTTTAGCTGAAAGCTTCCGAAGCATCATTGCAGATACAGTTAAAGTTAATGAAAAGTCAACTGCGACAAAAAAAAGAAAAAAAATAAATCTTGCTCCTGGTAAGTCCATAACCGTGGCTGACCTGGAAGAAATTCAGAATCCAGAATCGGAAGGCCTCGAAGAGAATTCTAGTGTGAATGATAATAAATGTCAAGACCAAGGAACTTCTGGGCAGTCAAGCGGAAAACAACCAGCACAAAATAACGTTCCAAAAAATGAAAGTGTAGTTAATGTTAATAGTTTTATTCTGGTTAAATTTGTTTACAACGAACTAACAAAAAAAGAGACCGAAAAAAGTTATGTGGCAAAAGTTTTACAGAAGTTAAAGAACAACAAGTTTAAAGTGAATTGCCTAAGACAATATCTGGAAAAAAAGACACATTTATTTATCCTTTAGTAGAAGATATTATAGAAGTTCGATTCGAACAAATAAAATTCGTTTTAACGCAACCTGTTGTTTC
Organism: Hemicrepidius hirtus; assembly: GCA_963082805.1. Taxonomy (NCBI): domain Eukaryota; kingdom Metazoa; phylum Arthropoda; class Insecta; order Coleoptera; family Elateridae; genus Hemicrepidius; species Hemicrepidius hirtus. The sequence continues at coordinate 15,176,205 of OY720161.1, forward strand.
TCGCGGTAGGCACACCTTCAACAATGATGTCTTTTAGTTTTAATCTTTTATTCATTCATTTGTGCAATTATTTGGTGTTTATTATTGTTTAGAAAGAATGTTTTGCTTTGTTTCTGTGTAAGAATAATAACTTTATGTTATTAAAACCCTCATAATAATACTTATTTGTTTTTCTACTCCTTTTCAGTTAAATTTTTTATTTTTTAAATTTTTTTCTGCATAAATAATCGTTCCTTATTATACCTGTACCGGCAAATATGGAACAAGTGACTTTCAAGCGAGCTGTTATACAGATATCATCAATGTTCCATAATTCCCCCCTGAGGGATAATATGGAACACGAAGGGTTTTATTTTTTTTTTCGGTTGGGGTATGATGATAGGAAAAATCTTTTGGATGACAAGATTGCGGTGATCCATATTTATCTAAGTCATATTTTTTTATAAAAAACAAAGTAAAGACAAAAAAGTTACATAGAAATATTCAAAAGTTTTGTTCCATATTACCCCGTTTGACGGTACAAAGTGGTCCATAGCCCAGAAGCAATTAGCTCTTTTTTTACACTACAAATCACCTGCAGCTTATAAGTTTATGCTGTACTTTCTTAAATTTAACTTACCTGCAATTAGAACAATTCAATCTTGGTTAACAGTAATCAGTTTAAGAACCGGATTTAATAATAACTTAACTAAAAAACTTTGTTTAAAAGCAAAAGCCAAGACAGAAAGACAGAAGATATGTGTTGTGTTATTTGATGAGGTTGCATTAGAGAAACAGTTAAGAGTTTAATCAATCTGAAGATTTAATTGAAGGCTATCACGATCTTGCATCTTTAGACAGGAGAATCTGCAAAACATTTGGAGGAGCATCAAGCAAATCTGTTAAACTACATCGAAAAGACAGAATTTTATCCTAGAACTAATTTATTTATTCATGATCCTGTTGGATTTTGTATAGCCTAACGTTTTTAGTATAATTATTACATTTGTTACTATTGATAGTTATTAACTAATTAAATTTTTTTAATGAAATTGCCAAAAATCATTTTTTTAAACAAGGTATTTTTAATTTTCTAATAAGCACATTCTGAAACCCATAAAAGCACAAAAAGTTTGTCTCTTAACCCTAAGTGGGGATTCACAATGGCCGTAAGCATAAGAAATACATAAATCTATATATTTTGTTTAAACATAGTACGAACCGTAAAATATTACGTGTTCACAATGTCCCTAAAAAATACGCAAAATTAAACACAAACCACAACCTACTCATCGCAATTGATATCATCTGTCATCTCATCATCTGCATGCGTTTACCATGCGTTTACTATGAGTGAAATGCAAGAAAAACAGTTATTATTGTTATTGTTACTCAAACGAAGATAAGGGCAACGACAGGCTGCAAGTTTGTCAAAACCAAAATAGAACAGACGTTGGAGGGTTCGTCCAATAAACAGAAATCGAGAGAAAAAAGTTGCTTATTGTACTGTGGAAAGCAAACGCCCTGTATACGTGATATACATTTAGGAGAATGCAAAATTATATACTGAACCACTTTTATATTCAAACTTTTTTCATATTTTGATTAATAAGGGCGCTATAAGAGCATCAATTCCCGATTTTCAAATCGTCAAAGCTTATTTTGTCGATGAATTTTCTATATATACCCCTTCATTTAAAATTTCATCAAAATCGGTTCACTTGTTTTTGCGTTAGAGGCGTTACATACATACATACCCACCCACGCACCCACGCACCCACAGACAGACATTTTTTCTAGACCACTTTTTTGGGTTCCTGGGGACCCAAAACACGTATTTCCGCGAAAATCTCGACTTCGAAAATTTTCATGATATCAATACTTCCCATATACCAGTAGTGGTATGGGAAAGTAAAAAGGAGAATTCCGAAGGTTGATAATTATTGAAATGTGACTACACGACACCGAATAGTCTTTTACATACACAAGAATGATACCAACGTTGTTTGAAGAACTGGTAGAATTACTTTATCCAAAGTTATCAAAGTACAACGTCAAACAACAGCGCAACGCGGCCACTACGATTCGCCATAAATATATTTATTTAGTAAGATTTACGTAAAAAGTTAAAATAATCCAACTTTTTATGTAGTCCTTATGGAAAATTATGTATATCCGTAAACATAACATAAAAAAACTTGCATTGTGAACAACTACATTAGAAAACATAGTATCCAACTTTATGTGATTCTTATAAATTACGTATTTCTTATGCTTACGGCCATTGTGAATCCCCACTTAGTATATTAAATTTATATGGTTTATGCGATAGTCTGAACAAATATAACTCGAGCAAGGCATAGTACTTAAAATTTTTCCTTTGCTGTCGCACGCGTGTTTGTTGCCCCTTGAAACAAACACTTGTGCGACAGCGCGAAAAAATTTTCGGTAATCTGCCTTGCACTTGTTATATTGTATATGACTATTCGTTTCTTTTGTTATAGGGCAATTACGAAAACCGCTTCAGAAACAGAGACAACCGCGAGCTTTTGCAGGATCCGACAGAAGATACACTTGGTTTAATGAATGTGAGTGCAAGCATTGTGCAGCCTTACATTTTGCACCAGAGGTTAGGGGTCGTCACAAGGACGACTTCAACGACTACTGCAATTTTGGTAATGTAAGGCTCCCAGAACTTAAGGTGTATCCCACAGAATTAGAGCATCTTCTGAATGGAACAATGGAACTGATCCTTGCTCTAATAATTTTCGGAAGTACATTAGGAATTATAACAGCAGTTTGGCTATGGCATCAATGGGTGCCAACGTAGTTACTCCTTGTGGAAATGGTCCGTACTGTTTTAAAATACACGGACAAATATATCATGCAGTAGGCCCTTTGTACCCTGATGTCGGTAATAATCCTGCATACGGGCAAATTTATATATTGGACTCTGAAATGGCAACAACGGAAAGGTTAAGGAGTTCCGCAAATTTAGGTTGCATTGCATCTGTAATGAGTCAGTTAGCTACTCTTTTGGTGAATATAAATCCATATGTTGCTTCATTACGGATGATGAAAGAAGTAGTGGAGGAAGAAGAAAGACTATAGCTTTGGTGGAAAATAAACCAACTACATCGGTCAGGATGTTTTTTGATATATCGAAATCAATGGATCGAAGGCGATATAATACACCCACTGCTAACGAAATTGCTGCTGTATTCGTAGGTGAAGATGGTGAGGTACCGTTGACTCGGAGTTTTACAGTTTTTGCGAGAGGTGGTGGTCTGCGACGAGTTTCGTATATGGATAAGAGTTGTGATCCATTGACATACCCTCTTTTATTTCCTGAAGGTGATTTCGGATGGAATTTAGACCTTTGTAAACAGGAGTCTCTTCGAAAAAGGACGCGAGTTACGCAGAGAGAGTAGGGCAGTAAATTTATGTGGAATTGGTGTTAGTCTGTTAGGAAATCGCTCAGAGTACAATCAGCTTGCAGCAGCAGAATTTTGGTGTGCTTCTCCATAAATTAACAACATGTCAACGTATTCATTATTAGTACGATGAGCCATTCCTTTTTACTTTCTTTAGCAAAATTATCACAACAATTTAAGGAAAACCAACGATGAAATATCTTGACAGATGTGAAACGTTACTGGCATCAACCTATTTAAAAGACATTTCTTGGATACGTGAAAACAGAAAAAGTTATAAAATTATTCAAAAATCATATCTCTCTTATAATGCACCTATTAATCACCTTCTTTTAAGGTGGTTAATCACCCCTTAAAAATAAAATCACAAGACCGGGAACACCCTGTATATTCGTTTTATACGACCCTACTGTAAACGCGGCATATGCTGCGGGTACCCAGCTAGTATTTACGGTATAATTTATGTAATTAAAAGTGATATTATGATATCGTAAAAATCACAGTTTGGTGCGAATATGATATAGATTTAAATAAGACGATGAAATAAGGCTGATGAAAATTTTAATTATTAATTTCTGAGAAGTATGTTGCAGCCATGTTATATTTTAAATAAAACAACGAGTTGTATGAAGGTGATAAAAAATTAAATATATTTCGACTTATTCACAAGTCTTCATCAGTAATAATAGATTAAAACATTCTGTAAATTAAGTAAGAATTAGTGAAAACGAATAAAAAATTCCTCAAAAAGGATCTTACCTTGAATTGATGAAAGAAGTTAAAAAATATAAATTTGTTTAATAAAAAATAATTTTGTGGCGGAATTAACACGCCACTTAACTATTGTTATATCATTTTTATGTGATATTAAAATTATTTAAGTAAAGGTAAGATCCTTTTTGAGGAATTTTTTATTCGTTTTCACTAATTCTTACTTAATTTACAGAATGTTTTAATCTATTATTACTGATGAAGACTTGTGAATAAGTCGAAATATATTTAATTTTTTATCACCTTCATACAACTCGTTTTATTTAAAATATAACATGGCTGCAACATACTTCTCAGAAATTAATAATTAAAATTTTCATCAGCCTTATTTCATCGTCTTATTTATATTAAACTGAATCATAACTGAGAATTGATTCTAATTTATTAAATTTATTTTGTAACTTCGTATAATCTAAACTTCATATCTTCAACGTCAACTTTAAAGTAACTACATAAAATGGCTTCCAATCTTATCTACAACCACCATCCACAACATACTGAAATTACAATTAATCAAGAATTTTATAGAAATATATTCAATAATTATGGACCCGAATATGAAAAATGGTTCAGAAATATCAAGAAAACAGGACTTGCTTTGTTAAAGGTTAGTGAACGAATTGGATTCCTCAAAAAATGTAAAAACTTAAATTTAATTCCGAAATTTCTTCAAAAAAATTTTAACAATATACATTTTCAAAATCAATATAATAATAAAAAATTTCTTAATGCTCATCAAAAATTTATCAATAACACACTTAACATCCTAATTAAAGACTCTTTTTCTAAAAAGAATTTTTTTAAACAAAAAACTGAAAATTTCAAATCTTTTTTGGAAAAAAAATCCCTAAACATATTATACTTATATAAATAATAAATATTAAATAAAATATCGATTTCAACGGGAAATATCAAGATTTATTCGCTTTATACGTATTTCGGCATCATTGTGCCATTGTCAAAAGCTATTATAAAATATTATAACAAATGCAAAAATATAGTAACTCCTTGATTCTATTATTTTAACACTGCGTGAAGCAGCTGGCCCCAGTCAACCCGTCGGAGGTCAGTCGCTTATCAATATATTATACTTGCTTTTATCATTAATTTAACTAAACAATTCAACAAATTGAAAAATAAAATAAAAAAAAAACGATAAAAAAATTAGTTTACTTGCAGAGAGGGAGAACTCAAAACTGAATAAAAAATTTAATGAAAACAATTTTTCTAATAACACTTCACTAAATAATAATTGGATCAAAAACCTAACTAACACTACAATTACCTATAATGTACAAGAAGTTTTACAAGTTGGACCAAAATTTAATATACACGAACCTTGTAAAGTCATACCTAACGAAAAAATTATAGTAAATATTGAACATGGTATAAAAAACTTAAACGAAAATGATCAAAATAAAATTAGAACATCTATATGCAATATTTTAACCAATCACAAAAATAAAAATAAAAAAAATGTTAACTATGAACAAAAACGAAATAATACTCTATTACATAAAATTAAAAAACCAATTCATTTTTAAAAAATAATAAAGACTTACTCATTACAAAAGCTGATAAAACTAATATAACTGTCATTATCACTAAAACTGATTATCATCAAAAAATGTTAAATTTACTTAATGATCAAAACACATATACTAAAGAAAAACAAGATCCCACTAATAAAATACAGACATTTAATAACAACACCTTAAAACAATGGTTAGATCAAAAATTTATTGATATTTCTACCTACAAAAAACTAATTACACATAACGGTTTAGCACCTAAAATTTATGGTTTGCCCAAACTTCATAAAACAAACATCCCTCTACGACCCATTGTTGCTTCTTATATGAGCCCATTATATAATTTATCTAAATACTTGTCAAATATTTTAACTCAAATTACAGAAGTAAATAAATATAGAGTTAAAGATTCATGGACTTTCAAAAAATTCATTAATAACATTCATTTACCTAATAATCATGTACCTTTTTCACTTGATGTTGTTTCCTTATATACTAATATTCCCATAGAACTTGCAATTAAAGTTCTTAATACATATTGGACAAAAATTGAAAAACTTACTGAAATACCTAAAGAAGATTTTATTAATTCAGTTAAATATATCTTAAATTCTAATTATTTTCAATTTGATAATCAAATTTATAAACAAAATTTTGGAGTAGCAATGGGCCAACCTATTTCTAGTACAATAGCTGACTTAGTTTTACAAATGATAGAAGAAGAAATATTGAGGGATTTATCTGATGTCACATTCTACAAAAGATATGTTGATGATATAATCATTGGTTCTCATATTAACAAAATAAATCATATTCATGAAATGTTTAATAATATCCACCCTCGTTTACAATTTACTATAGAAAAAGAAAATAAAAATAATTCAATCAATTTTTTAGACTTAACCCTCATAAGAAATGAAAATGGTTCCATTGATACTAACTGGTACAGAAAATATGTGAAAACAGATAGGTACCTCAACTTTTTTTCTTCTACAACTACTAAATATAAAAAAAGTGGAGGTGGAAACCTCCCCTGGACTTTCCCATACTAAAAAAAACATTTTGTTTTTGCTATTCAACAGTAGTTGGCGAGGCAGCATTGGAAATCATTTGAATGCCTCGCGAGAAAAACGAGACTATACGGGTTCGATATGAACAAAAGAAAGACACCAAGATACGCATCTATCTGTACTCTGTACTAGGTAGAGATAGGTAGAAATTACAACTGGCGAAGCCGGACGATCGCTACCGACCGACGATCAGTTTCCGTCAGAGTCCAAACTAAATATTCAAAATTCACGAATTTCTCATTAACCGTACATTTTAGCCATATGAACACCTTATACTATGTGATAGACAATTAAATTTTGCATTCAATTATATAATAATATATAGGGTGTTTCATTTAAAATAACAAAGTTGCTTATTGTACTGTGGAAAGCAAACGAATCCCGGAAAAAAAGTCACTGGAAAAAAAGTAACGGAACAAAAGCCCCCGGAAAAAAAGTCACCCGGAAGAAAAGCCACTGGAAAAAAAGCCACCCGGAAAAAAAGCCACTCGGAAGAAAAGCCACCGGAAGAAAAACCACTGGAAAAAAAGCCACCCGGAAAAAAAGCCACCCGGAAGAAAAACCACCGGAAGAAAAACCACCGGAAAAAAAGCCACCCGGAAAAAAAGTCACCGGTAAAAAAGTCACCGGTAAAAAGTAACTAGAAAGTAACATTTTAAGTTTAACTTATGGTTATAATAAATTGAATAAGTAAGTTTAAATTTTTTATTGTAAAATTTTTTAAAGCAATTTTACAATAAAAAATTTAAACTTACTTATTCAATTTATTATAATCATAAGTTAAACTTCGGTACGTAACAATTCGGCGCCGGCAGTTCGGTGCTGGCAATTTGGCCATTATTGGCCAGTTATTATACAATATATTACCTGCTAAGAGCAACTAACCTCGGCCCCATGTACACAGATATCGACAAGCAACTCCGTTACGTACTATTTATTATAATATATACCTGCTAAGAGCAACTAACCTGAACACAAACTAAGGTGCCATGTACACAGACTGCAACGACCACCACCATTTCGTGCGAGTTCTTATATATATATTACCTGCTAAGAGCAACTAACCTGAACACAGACTAAAGTGCCATGTACACAGATGTCGGCAAGCAACACCATTTCGTACTATTTATTATAATATATACCTGCTAAGAGCAACTAACCTCGCCCCATGTACACAGACTTCGGTACCATGTAAAACGTGTATTTTCATTTGTTGAACTGCCGAAAATGTTACTTTCTAGTTACTTTTTACCGGTGACTTTTTTCATGGTGACTTTTTTCTGGTAACTTTTTTTCCGGTGGCTTTTCTTCCGAGTGGCTTTTTTTCCGGTGGTTTTTCTTCCGGGTGGCTTTTTTCCGGGTGGCTTTTTTTCCAGTGGTTTTTCTTCCGGTGGCTTTTCTTCCGGGTGGCTTTTTTTCCGGGTGGCTTTTTTTCCGGTGGTTTTTCTTCCGGTGGCTTTTCTTCCGGGAGACTTTTTTTCCGGGAGCTTTTTTTCCGTTACTTTTTTTCCAGTGACTTTTTTTCCGTTTACGAAAGCAAACACCCTGTATACATGATATACATTTAGGAGAATGCAGAAGTATAGACTGAATAACTTTTATATTTAAACTTCTTTCATATTTTGACTAATAAAGGCGCTATAGGAGCATCAATTTCCGATTTTCAAAATCTCGTAGAGGGCGCCACAGTGGAATTCTGGCGTTCATCAAAAAACGAAAATGTAGCTAATACCAAGCTGCATAAGTATAGAAAATTTAAACAAAATCCTTAGAGCAGTTTTTTTGTAATAATTTTTCAAAAATTCCAAAATTTTTGGAAGAGCGCCTTTGCGACCGTTTTTGGATTTAGTAAATAATTTTTTTTCATGGTGTAGTACCCCCAAAGGGCTTTCAAACAAGTTGTTGCGGAACCTGATCATATAACTGGTTTTTGAGTTACGGGGCGTTAAAGTCGAAATTTTGAAGAATTCATAGCGACCGCCATTTTGAAGTTAGAGAGTCCAGCAAAAAACTGTTTGCCTTCAATTATGGCCTTCTTTCATATTCCCTACTCATATTTTCAAAATTCCGCTTCTGAAAAAAATGCTACCAAAAAAACATGTCTAACTTCCGCTTCCGGTTTGGATTTTTTTGAAAAGCTTATTTTGTCGATGAATTTTCGATATACCCCTTCATTTAAAATTTCATCAAAATCGGTTCACTAGTTTTTGGGTTAGAGGCGTTACATACATACCCACGCACCCACCCAGGCACCCACCCACAGACAGACATTTTTTCTAGACCACTTTTTTGGGTTCCTGGGGACCCAAAACACGTATTTCCGCGAAAATCTCGACTTCGAAAATTTTCATGATATCAATACTTCCCATATACCAGTGGTGGTATGGGAAAGTAAAAAGTTTAATATATAGTCTAGTTGATAGAGCAACGACTCTCTCTTCAAGAAAATTTCACAAACACAATATTAATATTATTAAAAACATGTTATTAAAAAATAATTATCCTTTGAATTTCATTAATAAACACATAACAGATAGAATTAAAAAATTAAAATTTAAAAAAGATAACAATTTGAACAACTCCATAGATTTATACCCTAATTATTTAGGATGTGAATTTAATAATTATCAATTCATAAATAATAATAATTACATATTTTACATTACATTACATTACATTACATTACATTACATTACATTACATTACATTACATTACATTACATTACATTACATTACATTACCTTATATACCTCAATTATCATTTTAGTTAGAAAAAACTTTAAATAAATATAATATTAAAACAGTTTAGAAAAACCATAATACACTTAGACAACTTTTTTTCAACAATCTAAAAGATAAAATTAACACTGATTCTGAATCATGCCTTATCTATCAAATAGACTGTATTAATTGTGATGCTAATTACATCGGGCAAACTAAACAAAATTAAAAAAAAAAAGAATTAATCAACACAAAAGCTCTATCAAAACGAAATTTACTACTCCAAATAAACCTAATACTGCCTTATCAGATCATGCTGTTCAACTTTTTCATAATTTCAATTTTAATACCCCTAAAATATTGCATAAAGAAAATAATTTACATAAAATATTACTCTATGAAATGATAGAGATAAAAAAGAGTCCTAAAGCAATTAATTATAAAACCGACATTGAAAAACTTAATTCTGTTTACTACAATTTTTTTAACTGATCTTGGTGCATTCTTTTTCTCCATTTTTGGATCTTCTGCAATTTATAATTAATCTTTTTAGTGAGGTTGTAAATTGCAGAAGATTTTGAGCTTGGAGTGGAAGAATGCATTATATCATTAATTTTTAATAAATCTGGAAAAAAAAAGAAATAAATGTATATCCAAAAAATTTCAGAATTGAAACAGAAACAATTCCCCCTCTCTGTAAGATATTCTATTTAAAATTTTCCGTACATTCACTTTAAGGTCACTTGTTCTACAATACAGTGCTAAAGTTAACTTGTTACTTTAAATTTTTAAATAATTTCTTTACTTAAATAATTTTAATATCACATAAAAATGATATAACAATAGTTAAGTGGCGTGTTAATTCCGCCACAAAATTATTTTTTATTAAACAAATTTATATTTTTTAACTTCTTTCATCAATTCAAGGTAAGATCCTTTTTGAGGAATTTTTTATTCGTTTTCACTAATTCTTACTTAATATACAGAATGTTTTAATCTATTATTACTGATGAAGACTTGTGAATAAGTCGAAATATATTTAATTTTTTATCACCTTCATACAACTCGTTGTTTTATTTAAAATATAACATGGCTGCAACATACTTCTCAGAAATTAATAATGATATAGATTTGAAAAATAGCTGCGTCGTCTTAACTTCTGTTTAAGTTTTTTTGCAAAAAAATATTTTGTAACTGTAACTGACTTTCTGGTCATCGCGGTAATGGTACATAAACGTGGGCCTACCTTCGCAATTATATATTGGCATCTAGTTTCATAAAAGTTGAAAGTGCGCGGCATCTGCATTGTGTCGAAGCCCTACACGTAAGTAATTCCGCTTGTACTTATTTTACTTTTAATAATTTTTCTAATGTGAAAATTACATAGCGTACCATAATGCTTAGTCACACCGGTAATGCATTTTCTAAAGAAACTTTCCAAAGAAAAAATTATGTTTGGTGCATTTTTTGGCAACTTTCTGATGCTTGAACATAACCTCAAAATTTAATCCAAGGCATTCAGAAACAAAGGTAGTTTCATTCATTTCTGTGTACTTTTGTCATTTCGCTAATGGTACTACATTACCGAAGTGATGATGCATTACCGATATGATAAGTATGTTCAAATAGTATGATTGAGAGCATTTTTATCATTTGTAATTTGTAAATAATTGTTATCTTTACTGTATTTGTTTTTTAATTTTTACCTACATGCTTAGCTTTAAAAATAATGTTGTTTATAGACTAGCATACTGTTTTCAGCAATAATTGAAGAACATTAAAGTACATTTTTAAAATGGCAAAGAGCAAGCAATCTAAGGAGGAAAGAGATAAGTTACTAAATAGGGAAAGAGTTAAAAGATTTAGAACTAAAATGTCCGAAGCGCAGTTGGCTTTAAAACGCTTAAAAGATAGAGAAAGATATAAGAGGAAAAAAGACCAGGGATTAATTAAAACTGTAAGCGATTTGAACAGACGGGAACAAAAAACTTTAAGAAAAAAATGGAAGTCTGCTAGTGCTGCATACCGACAAAGAAAGAAAGCAGTAGCAAAAATGTATCAGTATACAAACAATAATACGCCACCGGCCAGTGATAATGAAGAACCTGTGCAACCACCACCCAGTGGCAGTTCTAGAAAACTGAGTGGTAGAAAAAAAGTCCGACGGGATAGAGCTAAAGCTTATAGACGTCTACAAATCGCATTAAACCAAAATGCTAAGCTTGAGAAAGCCGTTAATAAATACAAACAACGTCTACATAGACTACATACTTCTAAATCGACAGGAAAACAATCCCCATATACAAAAGTGAAAATATTAACGCGTGGTCATTATATTCCAAAAAACATCAAGAAATGTTTACTTTTTGGTGAAGTACTGGAAGCAGAACTGAGTCAAAATATCAACAGTACTAAAAATGAACGAAAAAAAGAAATTATGCAAAAAACGGTAAGTGGAAATGTGATAAAAAAATATCGTCTTATCGGTCAGGCTAAAGGCTTAATAATTTATAGAATGCACAAAAAACTACGAGCAAACCTTGAATTATCTCAGTATGAACGGAAAAGGAGGAATGAAACTTTGACCAATGAAATGAGGAATGATATTAGGAGATTCCTGGAGAGCGATGAAGTATCTAGGATGTGTCCCGGAAAAAAAGATTATGTAATTAAACATAAAGTAAAAAAACAGAGAAGGATTCTTTTGGATACTCTTAAAAACATACACAAGAAGTTTAACGAAGATAAAATTTACAGAAATATTTCTTTCACTACATTTTGCCGGCTTAGGCCCTTTTGGGTTACCGCTCCAAAAACCTCTGATCGAGAGACATGTTTATGTGTAAAGCACGCTAATGTTGATTTGATTGTTACCAAATTGTATGCAAAGCAAGTCCTATCCACTAAGAATGTTGAAAGCATAATTCGAGATATGGTTTACAATATTGATGTTAAGAATTGTATGTTAGGAGTTTGCGGCGTTTGCAAAAATAAATTTTATACCGTAAATATAGAAAATAATTTAAAAGAGATGGTGAATTATCAACAATGGACATTGATAACTGAAGAAAAAACAATAAAAGGCCAGGAAAAAGTGATTAGGAAAACAATCAAGAAGGAGGAATCTACATCGTTAGAAAATTTAATTAAAATATTGAACACCCAATTCATTTCATCTTTTAAGGAACACTTCTACATAATGAAACAACTTAAAAGTGCAAAATCAAACATTCAAGTGAATGAAATAATATTTTTAATCGATTTTTCAGAAAATTATGTGACTAAGTTTTCCAGCGAAATCCAATCAATGTACTTTGGTGCTTCGAAAAAGCAATTGTCTCTTCATACAGGAATGTATTATATATTAAACAATGAAACTCGGCAAGTAGAAACTCACAGCTTTTGCTCTGTCAGTGAAAATATTGATCATCAGGCATACGCCATATGGGCTCATTTAAGACAACTCTTGAAAAAACTTTCAGTTGCATTTCCAAATACAAAAACGATACATTTTTTCCGATGGGCCAACGTCCCAATACCGAAATCGAACCAACCTTTATTTTCTTTTAAAGGATGTACCAATGTTTTTTAAGGAAATAGAAAACCTTACATGGAACTATAGTGCTAGTGGCCACGGGAAGGGGGCAATGGACGGAGTAGGTGGCACCCTAAAAAGAAATGCTGACCGGTTAGTTCTACAGGGCACAGACATTATTTCGGCACACTGCTTTGTCCAGGAATTATGCAAAGGCAAAATTGAATTATGGGAAGTACATGCTAATGACATAATACAGGCAAAAAAGGAAGCACCGCAAAAATTACCTCCAATTCCTGCAATCATGAGTCTACACCAAATAACATGGAACAAATCCAAAAGACGAACCCTGTTTTTAAGAAAAGTGAGCTGTTTTGTTTGTAATTTTGGAGAAACGTACCAACATTACGCAATGGACAAAGCCAGTGTTGTGTTTTTATCTGAATTTAAACATCCTTTTTAAATATAACTTATTGTAAAATTTATTTTATCTTATTTTTAAAGTATTATAATTTTTCTTAACAGTATGTAAATTAGTTTCTTCAACTTACGTGATTTTATTCTTTACAAGAGAATTAAATTACACGTTAATAAACAATAAGTAATTAAATATTAATATTAACAGATATTAATTCAAAATACAAATATTTATATCTTGTCAAACATTTACTATAGTAACAAACAACATTAAAGGTAGCCACCTTTACACCTCCCCCTTTGAGGACGCTTTATGCGTGGGGAAAAGGAACAAGTTTGCTTGAGTGGAAAAAATTTGAAATTTTCTTTTTCTTTCCGCTTGCAACTTCATAAAATGATGGAGAAATTTGTCGAACGATAGGAAATGGTCCCACTCGAACTGGATCTAACTTATTTCTATTTAGTTTACTGCCATTTTCAATATAGACCATATCATCAACATTGAAGTTGTACTGTTGTCGATTCTTATCCAATCGTTTTTTATTTATTTTAAAAGATTTTATCGAATTTTGAAATGCTTTTTTTCTGTCTACTTCAAGAATTTGCTGATAATTTTCCTGAAGAGGTGAAATTGTAGGTTTTTTCCCAAATAATAAATATGATGGTTCAAATTGTGTTGAACTATGAATGGTATCGTTATACTCATTTACACATTCTTGTGCTAACATTGACCAGGCTCTAGTATTGTTATCACTGTTTATTTTGCATCTAAGGCGATTTACAAGTGTTTGATTCAGTCGTTCGTTAAGACCATTTGATTCTGGATGATCGATGCATGTAAAAACAATCTGAATTCCATTTTTATCTAAATAATTTTTAAAACAAGTAGAATTAATTCCTGTATATTGGTCTGCTAATAAAATCGAAATATTATTTTTCTTTGAAATTGGATTTATTAGGTTTATAAAATCTTGGGCATTCTGACCCTTTGTTGTTGATATCCAAACATATCTAGTAAAATGATCAACTAGAATATGCATGTATCGTTTGGAGGATCGATTTCCTCCGAAACCACCAACACTATCAAGTGACATGATCTGAAACGGGCGTTCGGCCGGACCAAATTGTGAGAGCAGCCCTATAGCACGAATACGTCGAGTTTTGTTTTCTATACATACCTTACAATTTTTACAGAAGGTTTCTACAGCTTTATCAAGTCCTTTAAAATAATAGTGTGGTCTTATTGTTGCGAGCATTTGTGCTGGACCTATATGTCCATAATGTTGATGAACAAGCTCGATAATATCTTTCCCAAATGTCGGAGAAACAAAAATTCTTGATTTTTCTTTTAATCTCTTCAATATTAGTCCCTGTTTAAATTCAATATTTTTTTCTGCTTTCATTTCAGACATATGTTTGGATTGATCATCCAATATCGCTGGTAACTCTATTAAATTAATTACTGTGATTACATCTTCATTTTCAAAATATTCAAGGACCGGATTTCTAGATAATAGATCTGCAAGTATGTTGTCCTTTCCCTTTTTGTATATTATATTAAAATTAAACTGAGATAAGTAAAGAATTAAATCTCCGAGTATTTCATCTGTTCTAGCCTTTGTTTTTAGATTCTCTAACGGTTTGTGATCACTACAAACTGTAAACTGACGTCCAATAAGGTAATATTGCCAAAACTTTATTGCCTCCTTAATTGCTTTACATTCTAAATGTATGATATCATAACGTTTCTCCGGATTTGAAAGTTTTCTTGAAAAATATGCAACAGGGTGTAGTATTCCGTCTTCTTGTGGTTGTTTGAGTGTGGCACCAAGACCTTTATAACTAGCATCGGTTTCTATAAAAACTGGCTTATTAAAATCATATATAGCTAGAATAGGTTTAGAACATAAATAATCTTTGACCATTGTGAAAGCTTGTTCACATTCATCAGTCCATTGAAATTTAACATCCTTCCTTAGTAATTGGTGAAGTGGTTCGAGTTTCTGGGAACTATTTTCTATATATTTTAAGTAAAAGTTAATGGAACCCAAAATACTGCGTACACCAGACTTATCGGAAGGACTCTGAAGATGCTGAATAGAGACTAAATTCTCTTGAGCTGGTGAAACTTTATTTTTAGAAATTGTATGTCCCAGATACTTTACAGATTTTGCAGCAAACATACATTTAGATAGTTTCAATTTTAAACCTTCGGAATTTGTCACTTCCAAAAATTTCTTAATATGTTCAACATGTTCGTCCCAGGATTTAGAGAAAATTAAAATATCGTCTATATAATTTATACAAAAGTCATCTATATTATTTCTTCTAATTATATTTGATAGTATTCTTTGAAAAGTTGCTGGAGCATTCTTTAATCCAAATGGTAGCACCCTGAACATGAATTTCCCATATTTTGTAACAAAAGATGTTTTTTCTCTATCCTCTAACTTTAATGAAATGCACCAGAAAGCCGAGTTAATATCTAAAACTGTGAAATACTCACAGTTAGAAACTTTCTCAATCACATCTTGAATTGTAGGAAAAGGAAAACATTCTGGGACAACTAATTTGTTTAATTTTCTGAAATCTATACACAGTCTAGACTTCTTTCCATCATCTTTCTTGTAGGCTAATGTCACAGGAGAAGCAAAAGGTGAATCAGATTCTTCAATTATACCCACTTGTAATAAATTCTTTATTTGATTTCTTATTTCAGTATCATCTGGAATTGTACATTTATATGGGCGAGAAGTAACATATTCATTTCTTATTAATTTAATCTCTGCTTCTTTTGATCGAACTTTACCTATATCAAATTTGTCTTTAGCAAACATTGTAACGTTGCTACCGTTCTTCCAAGTTAGGGCGTTGTCCAGTCGCCATTTTGGATTTTAGAACGGTAGCTATCACCCCAACCTTCAAGACCGCAGCTGACGTCATGCCGCCCCACTACACTTCCACCTCTTCAGACATCAGCTGAGAAGACGTCCGCGCAGCATTCAGTCCAAAGAGGGGGCTTTTGGGCCGCCTTTATAAACAGCGGAGCAGCTCAAATTGAGGGAATTCCGTTAGAAGCTTCACTTCTATTTTTACTTAGATTTTGCCGAACCGATTCAATTTAATTTAACCGACCGCCCGACCCTTGATTTTTCTAAATTTAACCGACCGCTTTGCCCCTTGATTTTCTGACCGATTATACTAAACTAGACCGACCTTTTGCATTCCGTATTGTTTTATTCTGATTCAACCGACCTCTGCTAGATCCCTGTGCATTCCGATATAGAGCTGGAACCCAGTGCAAATTGGGGAAGTTTTATATACCCCTTTAAGCCACATTTACCTCTGCCTGCCCTTGTTTATATAAAGTTGGAACCCAGTGCGAATTGGGGAAACTTTATATATAAAACTGGAACCCAGTGCAAACTGGGGAAGTTTTTATACACTTAAAACAAGTCAACCTTTACCTGCCGTTCCCGAAAGAATAATTTACTAGCATTCCGGCTAACATATAATCACGTCCTGTTAGAACCTTTAGATTCAGACTTGATTGTTTTATTGATTTTCATTGTTTTCATTAGAATTCAATTTCAGTCCGAGCATCCCCTACAAGAAACCAATAATCAATTGTTTATCTTTGATGCTTTAACCTCAAATTTATAAAAGTTTACTGACCGTGATATAATTCATTTATATTATTTAGTTGCTGTTTAAATATTCCGTGGACCCTTTTCTATTATTCTTATTAGTTTTGTGTCGGTTTTCCTTTGTCGAATAATTATCCAGTAGCCCCGAATTATTTTTAGTTCCAAACACCTATTTGAGGCGTTCCGCTGTTTGCAAACTAAAAAGTTACGTTCCGCAAAGCAACTCCGTTTACAGTACATATAGTTGTGTTCAGTAGATCCGTTTTACAGTTTAATTAATATTTGTTTTGTTTAATTACAATACAGAACAAGAATTCGTTTATTTTATTGTACATATTCGAACTAAATAAACTTATTTAACAGGTTTATGTTGTTGGTGTTTGTTTCTGATTTCCACAGGAACCCTTGGACAATCTCAAGAGTGTATCCAGGTATAAAAATAAATTTTTGTACGTCTTCCAAACCCAATAAGGGAAAGGTTGAACGTTTCAATGGCGCCCGAGCAGGGACACACATTGTAGATTCCAAGATTCAATCATCAACAGGAAACCTGAGCCGCCACCATGCTGTCCGATACCCGAGGAGCAGGGAAGATCCAAGACCGAGAGCATGGACTCCTGTGAAGCTCCAGAAATTGAGAAATGTTCAGTTGATATCCGTTCATCCGTTCCGTTCCGTAATCCGTCACCATGTCATGGACTACACCACTGCTGTGCGAGTATGTGACACAATGGGGAGTCAGTTTCGATGGTCGAGGTGATCCAGCCGCTTTCTTAAATGAAATCAACCGATACATCACCCACTACCAGTTCCAGCCAGATGCATTTCTTTCCGTGTTGCCGATACTCCTGCAAGGAGAAGTTTTATTTTGGTTGAGAAATAATAGAAGCGATTGGCAAACCTGGTCCGATTTCGAGCAACATTTTCGACTCCAGTACCTTCCGACCCGATGTCGAAGAAAAGAAGCACCCTTCCGTCCTCCGTATCACTCATCGGATACCGCCGATGAAAACCGGACTTCCAGGTGTAGAACTGGACCGACCGCCACCGAAATCACCGAGACTCCAACCTGTACAGTCCCCGCCAGTGTTCCGACTCCGACTCCGGCCCATTGCCAAAGTTCCGGTACCTGTCCAGCCATAGAAGTAGTCTGTCCAGGTGAGGTAATTTTATTTCAGCCCGTGGAAGAAAAAACTCCTGCAGGTGTAGATGCTCCGGAACCTGTAATTATAAACCGACCGTTACCGGAATGTTTTCCTCCAGAAGAGGGAAATATTTACCTGTCCCCAGCTACCACCGTTCATGTCACTGATCCGCCGAAGTCTCCATTAACCCCCGACACCCCGAAGACAACGATCTTGGAGCAGGAAAAGTTTCAACAGCCGATTCCGTTATCCGAGGAGCTTCTTCCTGTTGCAAACCTTCGCCCGTTGGAAGTGGAGATCCGATCTTTGGACATGGTAATGGTGCTGGAGATCCAGTCCGTCCAGTTGCAGCCCCTAGCCGATCCTCCTGGTGTACCGGACCGTCATCAGCCGGTGCTATGTAGACCAGAAGGTGTCCTGAAGATTCAGAACCCCAGGTCTAGTGGTGGACTGTTCCTCCTTAAGCCGCCGTCACTGTGTTCCCCCGAATCGCCGCCAAGTTCACCAAAGCCGTCTTCCCGTCCACTTGAGCCGCTACCACTGTGTTTCCCCGAGTCACCCCGACCTCCTGAGCCGCCGCCACGTCCAGCTGAGCCGTCACCGCGTCTGCCTGAGCCGCCACCCTGTTCCCGTTCCGCCGGAAGCCAGTATCCCGGTTCCAGGATGTCGCATACGATGACCCAGGAAGCGACAGAACTGCCAGCGACCGAAAAGGGTTCGTATTTGTCTAGCTCCAGGTTGTTTTATTACAGTCCGGGAAGATCACCTCCAGACCCCGAGCTTGTAGCCCTGCCGCCAGCAACCACCACCAGTCCGTCAGCCTAGGCCAGTACGCTCCGTCCAAGTCAGCAGCTCCCGGGGAAAGGGAGATATGTAACGTTGCTACCGTTCTTCCAAGTTAGGGCGTTGTCCAGTCGCCATTTTGGATTTTAGAACGGTAGCTATCACCCCAACCTTCAAGACCGCAGCTGACGTCATGCCGCCCCACTACACTTCCACCTCTTCAGACATCAGCTGAGAAGACGTCCGCGCAGCATTCAGTCCAAAGAGGGGGCTTTTGGGCCGCCTTTATAAACAGCGGAGCAGCTCAAATTGAGGGAATTCCGTTAGAAGCTTCACTTCTATTTTTACTTAGATTTTGCCGAACCGATTCAATTTAATTTAACCGACCGCCCGACCCTTGATTTTTCTAAATTTAACCGACCGCTTTGCCCCTTGATTTTCTGACCGATTATACTAAACTAGACCGACCTTTTGCATTCCGTATTGTTTTATTCTGATTCAACCGACCTCTGCTAGATCCCTGTGCATTCCGATATAGAGCTGGAACCCAGTGCAAATTGGGGAAGTTTTATATACCCCTTTAAGCCACATTTACCTCTGCCTGCCCTTGTTTATATAAAGTTGGAACCCAGTGCGAATTGGGGAAACTTTATATATAAAACTGGAACCCAGTGCAAACTGGGGAAGTTTTTATACACTTAAAACAAGTCAACCTTTACCTGCCGTTCCCGAAAGAATAATTTACTAGCATTCCGGCTAACATATAATCACGTCCTGTTAGAACCTTTAGATTCAGACTTGATTGTTTTATTGATTTTCATTGTTTTCATTAGAATTCAATTTCAGTCCGAGCATCCCCTACAAGAAACCAATAATCAATTGTTTATCTTTGATGCTTTAACCTCAAATTTATAAAAGTTTACTGACCGTGATATAATTCATTTATATTATTTAGTTGCTGTTTAAATATTCCGTGGACCCTTTTCTATTATTCTTATTAGTTTTGTGTCGGTTTTCCTTTGTCGAATAATTATCCAGTAGCCCCGAATTATTTTTAGTTCCAAACACCTATTTGAGGCGTTCCGCTGTTTGCAAACTAAAAAGTTACGTTCCGCAAAGCAACTCCGTTTACAGTACATATAGTTGTGTTCAGTAGATCCGTTTTACAGTTTAATTAATATTTGTTTTGTTTAATTACAATACAGAACAAGAATTCGTTTATTTTATTGTACATATTCGAACTAAATAAACTTATTTAACAGGTTTATGTTGTTGGTGTTTGTTTCTGATTTCCACAGGAACCCTTGGACAATCTCAAGAGTGTATCCAGGTATAAAAATAAATTTTTGTACGTCTTCCAAACCCAATAAGGGAAAGGTTGAACGTTTCAACATGTCTTTGTACTTGTCAATTAATTGTAAAATAATTCTTTTTTTATCATCATTCTCAATGTGATCTAATTTAGCTGTGAATTCATTTATATTTAAATTTTCATTTAAATTTACTTCAGTATCATCATCTGAAGTTAAAATCATCTGATCACAAATAGATCGATCTTCCTTTAGATCTAATATGCTGTGATTATTAATTCGTTGATAAATTTTCAAGTTTTCATCTTGTATCAACTTAAAAGTCTTAATAGCATCAACACCAAGTAAAAGATCATAGGAGAAATTATCATTTTTAACCACATAGGTCGTTATAAAGTCAGTAATCTGTCCAATTCTAAGTTTAATCAAGGCCCGGGCTGACGTGAAATTTGATCCGCTGATTGTTTTTAAAATACTCTTATCTTTTATTAATTTCAACTTCAGCAATTCAGCAATTCGTTTATTAATAAGGGTTACATTTGAACCACAATCATAAAGAGCATTTACATTTATCTTGTCATTTATTAATACATTTAATTTTATCAGTGGATCATCTTTCGCCCGGGTTTTTAGTTTAAATCTTCAGTGTCAAGGTTAATATTCATTATTTCTAATTCAGTAAAGTTTGATTCTTGTTTTTTTATATTTGGTTTCATTTTTTCTTGCACAGTCTTATTATGATTGCGACAATCTATTTCTTTATGAAATCGATTTGGATAACCAAGGGCGACACAGTTTGGACATGGTTTTCGTTTTATTTCATTATTTTGAGTTTCAATTTTTTTATTTAAATTAAAACTACTCTGATTATTGAAGTTTGTAATTGAAGGCCTCTCCTTTTTCTTTTTTAAAAATGTATCTTCCAATTTACGTATTGCTGTATACAATTTGTCAAGAGTAGTTAGTTCTTCTCTGTCAAGTTCTTGTTGAGCCTCACTTGGCAATCCAAAAACTATTTGATTAATCCGAGAAACCTCGGTACTTTCTGATTCCACCTCTAAACATAATTTTTCTTTAGCAAGTGCGTAATCAATTAAGGATCCACTCAAGTATTTGTAACTAAAAGCTTTTCTAACATTAGACCAACCTTTATCAACAAAAACATTCAGAAAAGAGTATTTCCAACTATCCCATGAACCTGTTAGTCCAATTTTTTTAAGATTAGCCTCATACCAGTCTTTTGTTGAACCCGAAACAAAGAAACGTAACCCCTGAATTTTCAAATTATCGGATTGAATCTGCAACCGTGCACATTCACTTTCAAAAATTTTTAACCAATCTGTAGGGTCATGTTTTTTTTCAAATTTGTTTAAAACAAAATTTTTTTCAATATGGTGTAGTTTATTGACATCTTGATTTGAATTTAACTTTAATTGTTGCTCTAGCTGTTTAATTCTCTCTTCTAGCTCTATTTTTATAGGTTCAATAGTTTTAAAATTCGATGTAGGAACACACTCTTCTAACGGGTATTCTTGAAAACAAACATTTCCATCCTCATCAAAATATTCCTTCCGAATATCATCATCTAATTTAATTGCTACAGTTCGATAACCATTTATGTTCTTAATTGCTAATGTAGCATTGTAAATTGGTTTTCTACTTACTAAATGTTTGTGAAATGATATATTATTGGACTCTTCGGGAATAAAGTACCATGTTGTTTTATCTGTAGAAATACATTGAATCACACATTCCTTCTCAGTTTTCTTCACCACTTGCACGAAAAACTGGACCATCTTACTTACTTGTTTATTGTAATTTAATTTGTAAATTAGTTTCTTCAACTTACGTGATTTTATTCTTTACAAGAGAATTAAATTACACGTTAATAAACAATAAGTAATTAAATATTAATATTAACAGATATTAATTCAAAATACAAATATTTATATCTTGTCAAACATTTACTATAGTAACAAACAACATTAAAGGTAGCCACCTTTACAAGTATTTAACAGATGAGATAGTACAAACAAACAAAAATATAGAAGGAAAACTGAACACGGTAACGAAGAAGATCAATATTATTTCGAACATTTTATTACCAAAAAATGTAAAAGTTAAAGCTAGGGAGCAAAATGAAACATTCAGCATTTACGGTATCCTTTTTTTGTAGAAAAATTAAAAATTTATTTAGAATATTATAATAACCGTTTTTCTTAACAGTATTTTTAGATTCGGCAGGACCAAGTAGTACTAATGAAAATTTTGAAAAAAATGGCAAACAAATTTAAAAGAAACATTGATTAATGTCCCAAACACGAATCAGTTCATTAAAAATCAGGAAGTTAATGTAGGCCTTTGTTTTATTTGCACATTAAAATTTACAATAAGAAGTAGCGATATATTGTGAACACGATTAATAAGAATGATTTCTAATTTATTTAAAGTTGGAATATTTGCAAGAGGAGACCTCAAATTGGGTTCAGTGGAATCCCGCAATGCTCGGACACAACCGAGGTACTAAATGTAGAAATACAAACAGATCCAGGTTCCTCGGGGTCATCATCCACTGCTCCATCGTCTGAATTACCACATCATGTTGAGCCAAGTATGTACCTACTTTAAATTTCTGTAGAAAATTGCTAAATTATCATTTTCTATTGTTTTAAGATGCTCCCATAGTAACTATCAACTCAGTCAGTAGACGTCGGCCCACTTAAAGAGGAAGCGGGATAATTTGTCACCAGCTGCAGAAACCAACAATAAATTTGCAACACTGGCAGATGCAAAATTGCAATTAGTGAAATTGCAAATTGCACTTGCAGAAAAGGAGTCGGAGGCAAGGATGAAAATGGAGAAGGAAAAACATGGTCTGCAAATGAAAATGCTAGAAGCAGAATTACAAATTAAATACAAGCAATTACAAAACAATTGTGAAATTTTAAAGTATTTTGTTTTTTTATTTATTATACATAAAATAGGTACCGTGAGATCAATAAAAAATCAAAGACACACATAAAAAAGACTTTAATTTAAATTTGCAAAATAATTATCAATGAGATTTCTTCTTTTTGTAGCATTTTCTCTGTTCGTAAGTGGAGCTAAAGCACCTTGATCTTCATTAAAAAAAAGCATTGTCAATGCCAAGAGCAGGATCCAGAGGAGGATCAACTTCTCTCTCGATAATTGCTAAATTATGTAAAATTGCTGTCGCAACAATAATCGTTTTACATTTTGTTGGCGATACTCTCATACCTAAAGCCAAAATGGGAAAACGCTCTACATTTTATTACCAAAAAATGTAAAAGTTAAAGCTAGGGAGCAAAATGAAACATTCAGCATTTACGGTATCCTTTTTTTGTAGAAAAATTAAAAATTTATTTAGAATATTATAATAACCGTTTTTCTTAACAGTATTTTTAGATTCGGCAGGACCAAGTAGTACTAATGAAAATTTTGAAAAAAATGGCAAACAAATTTAAAAGAAACATTGATTAATGTCCCAAACACGAATCAGTTCATTAAAAATCAGGAAGTTAATGTAGGCCTTTGTTTTATTTGCACATTAAAATTTACAATAAGAAGTAGCGATATATTGTGAACACGATTAATAAGAATGATTTCTAATTTATTTAAAGTTGGAATATTTGCAAGAGGAGACCTCAAATTGGGTTCAGTGGAATCCCGCAATGCTCGGACACAACCGAGGTACTAAATGTAGAAATACAAACAGATCCAGGTTCCTCGGGGTCATCATCCACTGCTCCATCGTCTGAATTACCACATCATGTTGAGCCAAGTATGTACCTACTTTAAATTTCTGTAGAAAATTGCTAAATTATCATTTTCTATTGTTTTAAGATGCTCCCATAGTAACTATCAACTCAGTCAGTAGACGTCGGCCCACTTAAAGAGGAAGCGGGATAATTTGTCACCAGCTGCAGAAACCAACAATAAATTTGCAACACTGGCAGATGCAAAATTGCAATTAGTGAAATTGCAAATTGCACTTGCAGAAAAGGAGTCGGAGGCAAGGATGAAAATGGAGAAGGAAAAACATGGTCTGCAAATGAAAATGCTAGAAGCAGAATTACAAATTAAATACAAGCAATTACAAAACAATTGTGAAATTTTAAAGTATTTTGTTTTTTTATTTATTATACATAAAATAGGTACCGTGAGATCAATAAAAAATCAAAGACACACATAAAAAAGACTTTAATTTAAATTTGCAAAATAATTATCAATGAGATTTCTTCTTTTTGTAGCATTTTCTCTGTTCGTAAGTGGAGCTAAAGCACCTTGATCTTCATTAAAAAAAAGCATTGTCAATGCCAAGAGCAGGATCCAGAGGAGGATCAACTTCTCTCTCGATAATTGCTAAATTATGTAAAATTGCTGTCGCAACAATAATCGTTTTACATTTTGTTGGCGATACTCTCATACCTAAAGCCAAAATGGGAAAACGCTCTACAGCATTTCTGGTTCTGATCTGTGACTCATTAAATGGCATCTCAGCAGGTGTTGCAGGATTTTGCAACGGAGTGATCAAGTAGTTTGTTAGTCCATACCCGCTGTCACCAAGCAACAAACAATTACCCATTTCCCTATCTTGCAACTATATCTTGAATTCGCAGATTAGCATCACACACTGTTTGCACATTCCACGAAAAATATCCTTTGCGGTTCCTGTAATATTCTGCGTCATCTCCTCCAGGTGATTGTATTTTCACGTGGGTACAATCGATAACTCCAATTATATTTACTATATACACGTTGTCCCTTGAAATTAACTTAAAATAACTTGTTTGCAGGATGTTAGAATTGCAACAATTATCAGTTTATCATTACTCGGAGTTGTCAATCGATTATTAGGCTAAAATCAGCATTAAACAATTATTCGTGATAATTTGTTCCTCATAATTTTAATGTTAAGTCGGTTGCATTAACGTGCAAAGAGTTTGAGGACTGTTGGTGCGGGACCGTCGATAGCTTCGGGCCTCTATGCAAATCTCCACCAGCCTCGTAACTTTTAGCCAATCAGAAGCGCGGCGGCATGACGTCACAGGTATGTTGGTTTAAAATATTGCTATAAGGCGGCGCATTCTCAATAGGCAAATAAAAGCAGCTGGCGTTGTTAAACAATTATTATTGCAATGTATTAGTAAGGCGACCTTGATTCTACAATACTACATTGCGCAGATAGCATACCAGTGACGTAGTCATGACGTAGTAACCTTGAAGTTACGAGGCAACCTACTCACTATATAAACCTTGAATCTCCACTACCGGTGTGACGTGAGCATAACAGCCGAAAGGCTAAGCATATGCGCCATATGTATGTCATGAGAACTTGCTACTTGATGGTTAGTGTAATCTTATTTTTGGGGGCTATTGATTGATTAGAAGTAAATAAAAATAAGCATATGTATGCAACCGTTTGATTTTTTACATAATTAAGGAAAAATGCCTTTTAGTTGCTGTGTGCCCGGATGCAGTAGTAACTATAAACATTCCGAGCGTATTTCTATTTCCCAAAGACGAATTGCGAAGGAATCAATGGTTACGGGCAATTAATAGGGAAAATTTTAAAGCAACGAATTCGTCTGTAATATGTATTCGCCACTTTGACTAAACATTTATAGTGTGTATGTACTATAGCATTGAAAGACCAGATGGTTCCGTTCTAACAGTTCCTAGAACAAAACTTAAACTTACAGTATAAACGAAAAGATCCCGATATGAGAAAATTAGAAATTACAGCAAGGGAAGATGCGAGGAAAAAAAAGCAATTGACTGAAGACCAAATAATCGATTTAGACGACTTTAAATTGAATTATCTGGAAAAACTGCAGAATATTGACAATTTTAATGTTATTATTGAAGAAAAGCTAATTTGCTTGGTCAAAATTACTTTAAAAAATGAGACTCCACAAATTGAGGCGTCACTTTTAGTTAAACAAAACTTGTCAGTCGTCCTTTCAAAAAATAAATGCAATTACTAACGAGTCTTTAAAAGTGAGGGAAGCTTTATTAAATGACTGTGTGTGCAATAGTTGGATCAAGTGTAACACCCTTATTTCCTTTATTAACAATGATTATGCAAATTTTGAAAATACAAAGTGTGAAATAGCAGGTACCTTAGTTAAAAGCTGTTGCGCTCTTATAGATGATTCGTTAAATATAATTTCTAATTTAGACGATTCTGAAGATTATACAAGGAAATTAAAATTTTTGAGAGATCAGCTGTTATTAACATTTCCTAAACGCAAGCGGTATTCTGTAGATATTTTAATGTAGTCTTGTGCAATGTTTTTTGAATTCCCTGGAGCATACAAAAAGTTAATGCAAACATCAAATTTAACTATGCCTAGCCCCAGGTATTTAGACAGTTTAAAACTGAAATTAGGTACTGACAATACGGGAATTCACGAATCTCACAAGTATTACCTTTCGGAAAAATTGAAACATCTACCCGAAAATGATAGATTTGTGAATGTAATGTTAGACGAAATATACATTACACAATCTGTTTCCTATAAAGGTGGAAAACTGGAAGGATTTACTGAAGAAAACGAAAAGACAACTAAATGCGAACTTGCAAAAACAGTACAAACGTTTATGCTTTCTTCTATATTTTCTAAAAATAAAGATGTTATCGGCATATATCCAATCAACGGCTTAACTGCAGAGTATCTGAGAAAATTAGTGATGATAATAATTGAAACTCTTACTCGATCTGGCTATATCATTGTTACCTTAATATCGGAGAATAACCGTGTAAACCGTAAAATGTTCGAGTTACTGTCTGGGGGTGTTATGAAATCTACTATTGCCAATCCATATGATGCGAGATATAAGATATTCCTGTTTTTTGATACCGTGCATATAATAAAACCGATAACAAATAATTGGTTAAATCAAAGTGATATTAAGCAATCATTTGTATTTACATCATTTCCGGATATCGATCACAATCAGTTAGAGAAACAGTCATCTTCATCAAGTGACAAGTTATAATATGGAAAAATAAGCGATTTAAGAAATCTCTACAAAAGTGAAGAAGGAAGTACAATTAAACTTGCATTGAGCATTGAGTAGAAAAGTTTTGAATTCAATAGGGATTGAGAGACAAAATGTAAATGTATGCCTTAAACTATTTGATGAAAAGAACATTGCTGCCTTGAAAATCGTCAATCCAGTGATAACCAAAGGTACCATCGAGTTTATGGAGATAATTTCAACTTGGTGGAAAATCGTTAATATGAAATCCAAATTCAAAGGGCATGCGCTTAGAGATCCTTTTCAAAACCCTATTTTTAATGTGAATGATTCAAATAACACATTTATGATGCTTTTGCAGTGGTTGAATGCATGGAATAATCTACAAATTCAAGGGTATGATAAACTGACTCATGACACACAATTTTCTTTGACCCACACAACCAAAACCATAATCTTATTATCAAAGTATATCTTAGAAGAATTAAAATTTGAATACATTCTTTATGGAAAATTTCAGACTGATCCTTTAGTAGCCCAGTTTGGCCAATGTAATATGTAAATAACTCTTAATCAAATTTTGGAATCCGAAAGGAAAATTAAACTTCTAAATTTAATTCACTTAAATTCAAATTCTGGAGGAACTTTCATATTCCGGGATTTCCTGAATACTGCAGAATTAGTTCACTCGAATGATCAAGAAAAAATAGATGAGGTGGTTGATGAATTCGGCGATGATATTTTATCTTGTGATGTAGATATGCCGAAAAACGATTTAATGGTTTTAGTTTACATAACTGGATATGTAGCTCATAAAATTAAACAACACTGTAAACATTGCTACTCAATCATATCAACAGATAAAAATATTTACATGGAGACTTCTTCAACTGTTGATAAATATATAAAATTAATGGACAGGGGCGGACTTCAGTACGCGAAACAAGTTTTCAATAGTATTATAATTAATACTATTGAAAATGAAACTTCATTCTTTTGATTTATCTATAGAAGCGAAATGTGTATGTGGCTCTTCAACGCTATCATTAACCAGCAAATTTATCGACACATTTTGTAATATTCTGTTGAATAATTATAGTAAACTAAGAAATGATATGACCAAAGAAAATACTACCAAAAAAAGAAAACTAAAGAAATATACAGATACAAATACTCATTTTTTTATTGTGTAAGAGTGTAAAGCGATAATTTGTCAAATTCATATTTTAGTTGTAGGTACTTGTTACTAATTTTTGTGCTATAACCCAAATACTTATATTTTTTTCTATACCACGGTACAAAAACCAAATAAAGTTATCGCTAAGAAGGGCGTAAAACAAGTTGGTGCAATAACTTCTCAGGAAAGGGACACTTTAGTAACAGCCTGTGTAGCGGTTAATGCAATGGGAAATAGTGTACCTTCTATGTTTATATTTCCGCTGAAACGATATTATGAACATTTTGTACAAGACGGTCCGGTCCGCCAGGCTGTATTGGAACCGGTAACAAAAGTAGCTGGATGCAGGAAGACGATTTCTTAGTCTTCATACAACATTTTGTGTAAATTACTCTAAGCCAAGCGAGGACAACAGAGTCTTACTTATCTTGAACAACAACATCTGTCATCTGTATATACCCGTTATAGAGTTCTGCAGATTAAATTTCATAACATTATTGTCATTTCCTCCTCATACTTCGCATAAATTTCAACCTTTAGACCGCGGAGTTTATGGACCGTTCAAACAATTTTACAATAATGAATGCGACCAGTGGATGAAGATGAACCCAGATAAACAAATGACTGTAAAAATATCACTGCAGGCTTTCGATGCTCTGGAATATGACCGTTTAATAGGAATATTTTTACTGACGATGAGTTTGCACCTTCTAGTGTTACTGATAGACCAATAGAAGGAAATATTGTTGAAGTAAACAACTAAGACAGAAAATTTCATCGACAAACCCTAACCTAGTACCTCCAGGGTCAATGCAACACCTCCGCCCCCGCCTATTTCTAATAATGTGGTGCCACCTCCAGCTCCTTCACAAACGATATGCACTCCAGAACATATTCGTCTTTTGCCAAAGGCTGATTTTAAGAAACCAATAACCACAAGATGACTAAAGGAGGAAATAGCAGTGCTTACAGACACACCTGAGAAAACAATTTTGGAAGGGCGATACAACAAGAAAAAGGTGGCTGCTACCAAGAGAAAAATTAGAGAACATAAAGAAATTAAGAAAAATAAAAAACCAGAAAAGATATCTAAAATCATTAAAGAAGATTCGTCTTCGGAAGAGTCTTCTGAGGACAATACTATCTGTTTGATATGCTGTAGTTCTTACAAACAAAGTAAGGAAGACTGGCTTCAATGCAGGCAATGCAATGGGCCCACTGTTCCTGTGTTAATAACGATCCGGTTTTTTTTGTGTAACAATTGTGAGTCACTAATTTCGTTCTAAATGGCCTTTAATAAAAAAAATATATCAATTAATTAGTATCGTCAAAGATTCACAATTGTTTTCATTATTAAAATAGAATTCTCTAATGTTTTATTAATAATATGAATTGTTGATTTTGTGTATTTCTCATTTATTAAATTGTGGCAGCGTTTCTAATAAAAAATATAATTATAATTTATAACATGGACTGTAAAATATTAAACCATAATAAACTGTGCCTTATACCTACTCATAAACCGATGTTACAATTAACACTTCGGTTGGTACATTTGACACCTGTGCGGTGTCGACAGAATCAGTTATTTTTGGTACAATATTTGTTTTGTTAAAAGGTCACTTAGGCCCATTCTCACCACTTCTACTCAAAGGTGTGCTACATGTTATTATTTATGAACTTTAATCCGAGGTCCGAGGATATGCGCAAGACTGAAAATATCAAAGTAGAGTAAGGACCGGACTCAGGAAGAAAATTTTGAGATAAGTTTAGTTTTAAGTTATTTTTTTAAATTTGTAATTTGTGGGGGGGGGAGGTTATTATTTGATATTACCAGTTCAATCATGGTAGTCAGCGTGAATGGTTTTGGATGCATTTTGAGATAATAATTTAGGTTTTTTTGTTTAATAAACTTTGATCTTTTGTGGTAAATCTAAAAAAGAAGTTTTATTTGAAATTTTATTAATTAGTATCTAGTTCTTTTCATCGACAGCCTAAACTTTACGACCCTGAGAAAAGAGTTTTTTTTTTATTTGTATTCGTTACGATCACCTGAATACGAAGGTAAGATTATTGGCGCCCAACGTTTTTTTTTTATTTTGTTTTTTATTACAGCATTACTATACAGTGCGACTAAAAAGTCTGGAACTAATTCAATAAAATGGAAATTGTCGAAGTTTTTAAAAAATCCTCGGACCGGTCAACTTTATTTTTTAAATGTGCATCTTTCCTGATAATTGACATT
The DNA here is from genome assembly GCA_963082805.1 of Hemicrepidius hirtus. Classification (NCBI taxonomy): domain Eukaryota; kingdom Metazoa; phylum Arthropoda; class Insecta; order Coleoptera; family Elateridae; genus Hemicrepidius; species Hemicrepidius hirtus. The sequence goes on from OY720161.1 coordinate 15,206,976, forward strand.
TTTCGATCGTCTTTTGTTTTCGAACTATGACGTCATCGATATTTTTTTTAAACGGCACCCCATATTTTTGCAGCCATATTTTGATAGAGGAGGAAATTCCGAATTCAACGATATGTCACAATATGGCATTTACATTAACAGTTGTCGAAATAATCAAGTTTAAAGTAAAAATAAAAATATAGTTAGCCATGGAAAATTGACAGTTTAATTGTTTGGAAACCATCTAAATTTTAGAAAATAACATTTATTAACTAAAAATAACAATTAATGGTGTTCAAGTTTGTTTTTCGGTTAAATATCGCACCATTTTCACCAGCAATCTTACAAAATAATCAACACAATTTGGAAGTAACAAACGGAAACGCACAAAACAATGCTCAACTGTCGGTATTTAATGAAAAACTTCATTTGTTTATATTTTAAACAACTAAACTATCAATTTTCCACGGCTAACGCTATTTTTTATTTTTACTTTAAACTTGATTATTTCGACAACTGCCAATGTAAATGTCATATTGTGACATATCGTTGAATTCGGAATTTCCTTCTCTATCCAAATATGACGGCAAAAATATGGGGTGCCATTTAAAAAAAATATCGATGACGTTATAGTTCGAAAACAAAAGACGATCGAAAAATGACAATTTTCAGAAAAGATACACATTTAAAAAATAAAGTTGACGGGTCCGAGGATTTTTTAAAAACTTCGATAATTTCCATTTTATTGAATTAGTTCCAGACTTTTTAGTCGCACTGTATAATTGCATAGAGGTTTATCATAGCATATATTTTTGGCCCCCGTAACGTGGGGCTCGAATAGTGTTAGATAGAGATAAGAGTAGGGATCTTTATTTATCTAGTTTAATTCAATTAAATTAATTAATTGGGGTAGAGAAAAATAATCAAATGGAAAGTACAGACGGGATGATGACCATATTAAGAAGCAGGAGTGTAGGACAGGTAGATAGTAGAAATTTAGAAAGGGGGAATGAGGTAGAACAGGACAAGGAAAGTACGCCTCAATAAATAGAAAGAATAGAACAGGAACAGGAGACAGTAGAGAAAACTAGTGAAGGTATGGTAGTTGAAAAACAAACGGAATTGCAGATGGTGATGGCAATGATAGCTAAAGGTCAACAAAAATTAGAGGATGTAGTTAAACGTCAACAAGAATTAAGAGAGGATGTAGTGAAAAGTCAACGAGAATTACGAGAAGAGGTAATAAAAGAGCAACAAGTATTAAATAAAAATTTAGAAGTTTTAAGCTTACAAGTAAGTGAGAAAGAAAAGGGTTTTGATAGGGGAATAAAAAAAGTTAGAAAAGATTTAGATCAAGATATGGACAGATGGGGAAACAGTTTGAATAATCTGGTAGATAAAATAGGGGATGAGATGAGTGAGGAAAGAACTAAAAGATACCATCAACTAGAAATTATATGTCAAGAGTATAAAGAGGGTTGAAGATGTTGCAAAAGGTGATAGGGAGGACATTAAACAGAAAGTAAAAAGTAATGAGTTTGAAATGAAGAATTATGTATTAGATAAATGTGTAATAGTGAAAAATAGGAAACCAGTTTAACGGGGAATTAGAATGTGCTGTGATTGAAGAATCAATCAAGGGTAAAGCAGAAAAGTGGTTCGAAATATTTAAACAAAAATGTAAAAATTTTGAGAAATTTGAAGCTGAATTTTTAGAACAATATTGGGGATCAGATAGGCAAAGAGAATTAAAAAGTGAGATGTATGGGGGAAAATTTTATAGGAATCAAGGTACTTAGGGAAGAGTATGTGTTAGAGAAATTTGCACTTTTTCGTGTGGTAAATGGAATGGACGATGAAAGTATAATTGTGAAATTATTAGCGGCTCACTTTGATACCGAAATAGAGGAAGAAGTAATAACAAAAGGGATAAATGAAAGAATTGATCATGTTAGTGCAGAGATACGATAAGATGGACGAGAATAGGGTAAAGAACAGATTTAGGAACAATAATTATGTAAATAATGATGTAAACCGGAATGTAGGAGTACAAGTGAACAGGAGTAATGCATATCAAAATAACTATTCTAATAGAAATGTAGGGGTACCTGAAAATAGAAATAATAATTACCAGAATAATTATGTAAACAGAAATGTATGGGTATAAGAGAACAGGAGTAATGCCTACCAAAATAACTACCCAAACAGAAATTATGTATTGACATTCTCAAGCGTCACTTTGTTGAAATCCATGATTATATAAATAATAAATATTAAATAAAATATCGATTTCAACGGGAAATAATAAGATTTATTCGCTTTATACGTATTTCGGCATCATTGTGCCATTGTCAAAAGCTATTATAAAATATTATAACAAATGCAAAAATATAGTAACTCCTTGATTCTATTATTTTAACACTGCGTGAAGCAGCTGGCCCCAGTCAACCCGTCGGAGGTCAGTCGCTTATCAGTGTTTTAAAAAGATATTTATTCCAAAATCTTCAGTAAAGGAGAATCCAAGAGATCAATTTGCTCATTCATTAAAGGTATGTTGTTTTTTGTGTGTTTATAAATTTCAAAAGCTTCTAAAATGTTTAATTTATTTTTGTTATCAGAAAAGTGTAAAAATTTAATTGTATTATTAGATGTTAATGTGTGATTTTGTTCTAACAAATGTTTAGCAAAATTTGATTTATGTGCATGTTTATATTTGTAACAACGGATATGTTCTTTTTGCCTAATACTAAAATTTCTAATTGTTTGACCTATATATACTGAATCACAATGTGAACAATTTAATTTATAAATACCTGATTTTAGCAAATCATTAATTTTGTCTTTAGCATTGAAAAGAGAGTATAGAATATTTTTATTTGTTTTAAAAATGACTTTATATTTATTTGTGTTATTTATAATTTTAGCAATCTTTTCTGAAATTTTACCAAAATATGGAATTGAAACGTATTTTAATGTTTTATCAGTGTTATTAATGGAATAAACTTTTTGAATAGCTAATTTATAATTTTTCTTTTTAATTAAAGTGTCAATAAGTGTAGTGTTATAACCATTGCTATATGCAATTTGTTTAATAATGGAAATTTCTCTATTAAAATTATTTTTATCTAAAGGAATTGTTAGAGCTCTGTGTACTAAAGATTGATATGCTGCTAATTTATGTGTATTATGATGACAAGAGTTATGTGGTATGGTAATATCAGTTTGTGTAGGTTTCCTATAAATTGAGTATTCGAGTATGTTTTCTGAATTAATTTTTATGTTTAAGTCTAAAAAGTTAATAGATCTGTTTTGTTCAATTTCTAGTGTAAATTTAATTTTTTGGTGTAAAGTATTAATAAAAATTAAAAAGTCGTCAATGTATTCGAAAGAACTATCAAAACATGCCAAAATATCGTCAACATAACGAAACCAAAATACAATTTTATTTGATAGATTTGATTCAAATATTTGATCTTCTATATTTTCCATAAAAATATTAGCCAATAGTGGTGAAATGGGACTACCCATTGGTAACCCATCTTTCTGAAGATAAATTTTATCATTAAAAATAAAATAATTTTGATTAATACAAAGTTCAAATAATTGAATCAATTCTATCCTTTTTGTTAATTCAATGTTATTGTTAACTAAAACATTTTCTAATAAAGGAATACATTCCTGTGGGGGTATTTGTGAAAACATACTCGTAACATCAAAACTAACTATTTTACATAGTGGTGGTAAGCTAATGTTACTTAATTTATTAATCAATTCAGAAGTGTTTTTAACTGAATATTTTGGAGTGTATCCTAAATTATTAATTATATTATTTAATGTTTTAGCTAGCATGTGGTTTGGTGCATGTATGTATGAAACTACAGGTCTAATAGGAATGTTAGGTTTATGTATTTTAACTAAACCGTATAATTTTGGTGGTTGTGGATTTGGATATATTATGTTATGTTTCTCGTATGGTGTTAAAGTAATTAAATTTTAACGCTAAGGCGAAACATCGCGAAAATGATCGAAAAGTATCTTCTTGCAATACTTCAGGCATGGAATCAGTTTAACACGTGTTAGTTAAGGTGCACGGCCTCTTTTGTACGAAAATCTAAATTTACGTAACTTTGTGTAATTTTGGAAGTTTTCCGATGGGGTAGTACCCCGTTCCGCCCCGCATAGGCTACACTTATAAAATCAACAACCAATTTTCAAACTTTTATAAAATTTTACAGATGGTTCGAACATATACAAGAAAAACTGAAAGGCAATGCTGGTCCAGTGAAATGATGTATCAGGCGGTTATGGCAGTCATAAATGGAGAGATGGGTTACAAAAGATCGGCACAACAGTACAATGTTCCCCAAACAACACTAGAACGATATATAGCAAAGAAACGAAAGGAAAACGATAATTTTGCAATTGACAAGACGGTAGAAAAATACAGTGTATATTCACTGAAGAGCAGGAATTAGAATTGGTGCGTTTTATAAAAGATATGGAAGCTAGATTATTCGGGTTAACTAAGAAAGATTTTCAAAGATTAGCGTACCAGTTAGCTGTTAAAAATAAATGTGATCATCATTTCAGTGAAAACAAACAGATGGCTGGGGATGATTGGATTGGATTTTTTAGAAGGCATCCCACAATAAGTTTGCGAAAACCAGAGGCCACTTCAGGTGCACGCGCAATGGGATTCAATAAAGTTGCTGTTGCCAAATTTTTCGAATTACTTTTTGACACTATTGATAAATATAATGAGTAATGGTTTTTATAGCAGCCAATTTAATTATTAAAGTTTGCAGGTTTAGTACGGAATTTCCGTACTAAACCTGCAACTATAAAACATCTATTATTTTAAACTTTAATTCTGTGATAATAATTTAATATCTACCAATTTTTATTCTTGTCTTTTACATCTAATTATTTATTAGTGCTTTTTATCATTTTTCATCGATCTACAATATTTAATAAATTATATAACTTGAAACTAATTTATATAAAAATAAAAAAAAAAAAAATTTTGTTCTCAAGAAGCATTAAATTAATGCGAAACGTTAACTATTAAACTAATTAAATATGCCATCTAGTGTCATCTACGTGTGTTTTATTTATTTCTCTCTGTATTTTTAATATGTACCACTTAACATTTATCTCCTTTTTTCTATATACTGATTAGAATTTCTTTTCATACAGTGCTTCCCGAAAGTAACAGATAAATTCAATAAAATCGTTGAGAAAAATATTTCAAATAAATGCTCGGACACGTCGATTTTTATTTTTAAATTATCATTTAGAGATGTACTTTTCAACCCCCCACCCCCCATCTACTAAGCGCTGCCAACTCCGACTTTAAAAATTCAAATAGCAAAGAACCCTTTCTGATACATCATCTGATAGATTTCTTTATGCCGAATACAATAAAAAAAAAAATTTCAAAATCGGTTCATAAATAACGGAAATATTTTTATCAAAATATATTCAAATGAAAGTGCCAATATTCGAGCAGGCGTTGGTACGGCTCTAGCAATGGGTGGTAAAAAGCAATTGCAACTTGTTTGTAATTGAATGTAAACAAAATGTATCTATCTATCTCCAACCCCAATCATCATTAAACTTCGATTCTTTCGGCTTCAGTAAATCTGATTTTTGTTATCTTATTTTTCGATCGTTAATAATAAGTAATACACACTCCACTAAGTAATGTCAATACATTTTGTTTACATTCAATTACAAAGAAGTTGCAATTGTTTTTTACCTCCCATTGCTAGAGCCGTACCACCGCCTGCTCGAATATTGGCACTTTCATTTGAATACATTTTGATAAATATCTCCGTTATTTATCCACCGATTTTGAAAAACTTTTTTTTATTGTATTCAGCATAAAGAAACCTATCACATGAGGTATCAGAAAGGGTTCTTTGCTATTTGAATTTTTAAAGTTGGCGTTCGCAGCGCTTGGGGGATGAGGGGTGGGGGGTTGAAAATTACATCTCTAAATGATAATTTAAACATAAAAATCGACGTGTCCGAGCATTTATTTGAAATATTGTTCTCAACGATTTTATTGAATTTATCCGTTACTTTCGGGAAGCACTGTATATAGAAAAAAGTAGGAAAAAATTTAATAATTAAATTGCTGCTATAAAAACCATTACTCATTATATTTAAAACAAATTATTCCAGCCGTATCATCATCCTAAAGCTTTTGCATATATTTAACTATTGATAAATATAAATTAACCGGCGGCAAAATTTACAACTGCGATGAAACGGGAATCACCGTTAATCCGAAGGGCCAAAGCAGAACTCTCGTATCCAAAGGAAAACGCCAAGTTGGTGTTCTTACTTCTGCTGAACGTGGAGAAACTGTAACCGCAGAAATTTGTATTTCGGCATCTGGGGCTTATATGCCGCCCATGTTAATTATTTCCCGCGAGTCCAGGCAGCACAGAAGGAAGACGTCTTCAAGAGCAGCAGAGGAGAAGAAGAAGAAGTCATTTTTAAAAGAGCAGCTTGGCTGCTGCCCAGTTTTTGGTGAACCGTACGCGGTTCACCTTTCGAGAAAGATTTTCCATAGATTGCAACAGCTGTACCCTCTTTACCCTATCCCACAAACTCTTCGGAGATGTCCCTACCACGGACACCTCTGGAGATGACCCAACCCCAACCGCCACCCAAAACAAAAAAACCGACCCATGCCAAGTCACGGACAAAGCACCCATTCTCCGCCCAGACTTCGACCACCGTCGCTTCGGCGTCGGTCGTCGGTGCTCCGAATCCTACCTCCGCGACGTCTGCCGCCCTCGCAGCGGCCGTTGCAACGCCCAGCGTCCCCAACCCAACCATCGCGACGCTCACCGACCCAACGCATGTCGTCGCGGCGACGGTCGTCCCGACGCCCGCTCCGAGTAGGATGGCCACTAGGTCTACTACTGCTACTACACAACCTACTACGACTGAATATAACCACGTCCTCCCCCCCTCTTGTCCCTAACCAAGAAGCCGACGCCGACGGCTTTATTATCCCGAAATACCACCGCCGTTCCTCCGCTTCCTCCGTCTCCTCGACATCCTCCAGTCCCCTAATTAAAACTATGTATGTTTCAGGCATCCCCGAGGAGGCCCGATCCACGAAAGCCGTAGGAGCTCTCCTCAAGAAAGTGGGTCTCGTGGCCACCAACGTTGCTGTTTACAGCAACGGCCGTGCCACAGTTTCCTCGCTTCAGTAAGACATACGGAACAAACTTGAAGCCGTCGGTCACCAGATGGGGAAACCTATTACCGTAACCTCCCGGCGCGCGCCCAGACCCGAGACCACCAATTAAACACCGCGCATATCCTGCGTTGTGCGCGGGGTAGAGGCGGACATCACCATGGCCGACGTCCAAGAGGCTCTCGAGGGATAAGGGCTCCAGTTCACGAAGACCTGGAGGATTAAATCGATGGAAACAAACCGTGAGACCCGACTAGTTCGGATAATCACCGAATCCCAAGCGACCCTTGACCTTCTCCTCTCCAGAGGCTTACGTATGTACGACCATACATACAAGGACGAACCCTCTCACCCCCCTAAAGCACAACCCGTCCAGTGCGGGCGATGCCTAAAATTCCATCCCACCACCACCTGCCAAGAGAAGGTGGTCTGCGGCGTCTGTGGAGAGGGCAATTCTACTGCCAGCTGTAAGAGCGGGGCGACGCCTAAGTGTAACAACTGCGGCGGAACCCACTCTGCCTGGTCCTTGAAGTGCCCCGCAAGTTATGTAATTTTATGATAATTCTATTAATAACAATAAACTGTGAACCTAAGCTACGATAAAACTGTATCTTAGGAACACATGATAACTTTTTACTATATATATAGCTTAATTTGTATTTTATAATTAATCTTAGTTTTCTACATTTTCTGTATGCTACTCTGTATTCCTTCTATGCTCAAATAAATCAGTTACAAAAATATTAATTTTCATAGTCGTAACATAATTGGCGCAGTCGGTAGGATACTTGGCAAAAAAGGCACTTCAACAATCAGGTAGCCTTCTTTTGTGTATTTTTATACTTGACCAAGTATTCGAAAATTCAACCAATCATTCCTTGAACTCTTCAACAATCAAGAAATTGAGGGAACAACCATCTGGAATTCAACAACGCAAAGCTGAGGACTAACATCGCCACAGGCCTAACAACGCTGGTTCCAGGTAAAATCCAGTCTATTGGAGACATTGGAGTTATCTATTGCAGATATCTAGTCTATTGGAGACACCTGGTAGTAAGAAATCACCAGTCAGGAAATGAAGTAAGAATTATTAAATCAATAAAGTGAAATTTTAAAGAAATTATTAACTTAGATATAATTTAATTGTAAGTTCAGGTATAACTAGGTGAGCAAGACGTATAACGTAATCTTTAGGATTATATAAGAAGTTATACTACTCGAGTTATATGCGTAGGAACCCCTTAGATTTAAATTGTTTACTAACATAAAAACAAGTTATATTAGAACAATAGTGAAATTTAAATAACATTCTCAAAAGTTTTAAAATTAATGATAAATAACTCACTTCTAAGACCCCCACGTTTATTACTAAACGAACAAGAAATGGCTTTACCATTATTATTCCCGCCAGGTTTTAATGTATCATTATTAAACGAAATCCCTACATACGATGGTAGTCCAGTTGCATTATCCGAATTTATAAAATCTGTCGAAGTAATAGTGTGACGCTTTTTCGGTTTCGGGTTTTACTCGGGCGCCAGATTTTAAAGAGTTTTCTCTCTAACGGCTTCTCTCCAGTAGTCGGTGTCGGGGGAGCGAAGACAAATAACAATAAATTCAATACGGTAGATATAAACGGAAAACAGTTTTATCGGTGCAAACGGTAAACAAAAAACAATAAAATCGGTAGCGGTGACGGTAGTCGGAAATAGCTCTCGGAGAAGTTTGAATAATGCCTCCTATGTGAACGGAAAATAAAACCAAAGACTATTATCACTTCTCTAGACAGCTCGACAATGCATACCAACAAAAGTAAGCTTTTTGATGTAACCACCAGAGATCTCCACAAGCGCTCGTCTTGTCATGTGTATGCTTCAAACTACAACCGACGTCTTAACTTTCTTTAGTTTTACTGGAGCTTGTACGGCATGTCGATTATTAATGCTTTCCAAATAGTACCTTTGATAGTAAATAAATTTATGTTACTTGAGAAAACCAGTTGCCTGTTGTTAAAATATATTATCAGGGCTGCTACAAGCGGGGGTGCCCAGCACCCCGGCGGCAGGGTTCAGGAGCGGCAAAACTCCCGGGATTAAATATATTTATGAAAATATTAACACATATTTATTGAGTAAAAAAAGTTTAATTTTTAAATTCAATAACATTAAGATTAAAGAGTACTAGTTTAATAATGTAGGGTCGGAAAACCTTCCCAATTTGTAGGTGTTGGTCACAAAAGAAATTTTTATAATAGAATTATAACATTACCAATATTGGCAAGTTGAAATATTGCAAGCCGGCGGTATTTTATTTTATGACACGGACACCCTTTTAGTAGTCGTAGGAAAAGTTCAACACCTTTTGTTGATTCTTCGCTGCATAATAGATGAAGGCGCCGACATTATACTGTTCGTTATGTAAAATGAAAACATGTGGTTTTGGTAAACAACAATGTAGGTACAATATTTGCAACTTGCCGCCTTTATGGCCAGGAGTGTCAAAACGGCACTTGGCATAAATCCACCCATCCAAGATAGTAGATTGTTTTGGACAGTTCTGGGACACTCCCCCAACTCCTAACCTTGAATCCAAGGTCAAGGTCAACTCTCAAGGTCAAGGTCAGATCTCAAGGTCATTGTCCTTGAATATTAACCAAGGTCACTCCCTTAGACCAAGGCCGAACGCAAGACTAGAGCTAGTAATTGAAACAGTGTAACATTTAATAATTTTATTTAGAAATGGTATGCATTTATTAGTACAGTATTTCACAGAAACGAAAATATTATCATTAACACACTATCTACGATTATAAGACATCATTGACCAATATATGACAAAATATGCAATACATAATGACGCTATGATTAATAGTACAGTTCCTAGAATAATTACAGATACCCAACAGGAATTGTTAAAGCCAGTACAGTTCTTAAACACATCATCACTTATCTTAATAGTTTGCCAATTGGAAGTTACGGCGTATGTAGGTGCTTGGAATTTTATCTTGAAAGTTAATAAACCATTTTCAGTAAAATTTCTCACAGGTATTTTAAATACAGGGATTTCAGCCAAGACGGAGTTGTTCATTTTATACCAAGTAGCGTTACTCATATTACGATCATAGGTTATAGATGCGGAAATGGAATTTGGCGGTTGTAGTACATAGAGAAACCCATCGTAAACGGCAGCCAAAGCCACTAACAACTTTACCGGAACCATGTTGACGCTACCGCAGGTTGTGCTCGAATGACAATCTCCTGCGAACGAGAGGCATTTTTTCATTTTCGGAATCTTCAGATCCGTCCGAATCACTTTCTTCGCTAGTACTCGCGATTGATAAATCATGAAGTCTCTTGAAAACTTCAACCCTCAAAACTAAATTGTGCAGAGCTGGATATCGATCTTGGGAAATTACATGCAAGGGGTCGATTGTATAAATAACTGATGCACTATAGTAGAAGAAACCATATTGCGATCCAAAAAAATCGGATAATGCGCTATTTAGCGGATGAAGCGGTTCGGGGAATGGGAAGCTCAGTTCAGGGTTTATAGTTGGTATTTCCCCAGTCTTATGGTATCGACTTTCAGCATTATCATGAACCCAATAAACAGCTTCGTCTGGAACGTACAGAAACAACATGTTGACTGTAGGAGTGTTTGTAGCAAACTGGCTGATATTCAAGGACTCGTATAGTAAGGTGGGGAGTTGTAAACAATGCGCAGACTCAGGACGTGATGGTGGGGGATACTATATAAAAGTTGCGCGTAAACGGTATGGCGTAAAGTGTTAAAAATGTCGACGAGTAACTCAAAACCGCAGTGGTACGATAGCAAGTTGTTGAAAAAAAATCCTGCAAATCGAGCTAACATTCGTCGTTTAAATGAGTGTAACAAAGAAGCCTTATTTGAATTAATAACAACATCAGAAGGCGTGCGAAAACCTACACAATTAGTTAATGCAGGCATCGTTAGACCTGATTGGAGCGAATATAATTTCCTGTGTTTCTGGAATAAAATGGAGAAGGGGATTCAAGAATATTTTCTATCTGATAAATTTATACGGAAATGGCTGGCAAAGGGTTATATCGCAAGTAGTGATTATACGTTTAAAAAGTGTAAAGATTGTGTTAGTGTATATTCAAGGTACGACGATAACGATAGACCATTTCTAAACATGGCTTGTGCAGTGGTCGACGAAAGTGAGTGTGTATTACAAAACTGCTACCTACCGTTTGTGAAATTGGATAACATGCACTTCTACAACGCAATTATTGATAATTGCGTGCTTGATGGTGCTACAGCATACAATACCTTGTTTTCAAATTGTAATGGTGGTGGGGCTAGAGATGACTTGCAGTTTCTAAAATATCTTCAAAAGCTTGGTGTAGAAGGTATTGATGTGCAGTTGTAAGCATAATAAATAAATTATGTTTATTATATAGCTGTAGTTTTAATTAAATTTGGAATTGTTTCACTTGTAATTAAATTTATAGAAAAAATATTATGGAGTTACAGTATTCCTACAAAATAAATGCAACAAATAAAAAAAGGACAATAGCAATGATAAATATATATTAAAAACTGTACAATATTCCTTAAACTAAATATTAAACTAAACTAAATATTAAACTAAATATTAAACTAAATATTAAACTAAACTAAAAAACACTCCACTCCACTCCACTCCACACCAACGCTCAACGCTGCAGCACTGTCCTTCTGAAGGCCCCTAACGTGCAAAACCGGTTGGAGTATTCTACTAAACCTGCAACCTGGTGAAGCTCGTAAAACGATTCTTCACCGGCCCGGTTGGTAAAAATACCTCCAAACGGTTGCGAATGGAAGAGGGTATAACCCTCTCCCAGTGTGGGACCCTCCAAGTGCTGGATGATGAGTTCGGCCAATTCCCACGAAGGCGTGAAGTGTCTTTGCCTATCACAGTTGTCCAAATTGTTTGAGCGATATTCCCTCAGAGTACACGACACTAATGACACTTGGAGTCGTGCACCGTCACGTTTACCGAAAAACAACATAACTGCGACGATGGTTGTAGTCGACTGACTTTTAGCTGTGGTTACGGGTCTGGAGGGGTGTTAAGGTAGTGCATTCCTTTGTAAAAGAAACTGGTTAAGTAAAAAAGTATTTGGTATAGACTGTCTACAAAAAGTATTTGGGATGGATAGAAGTACTCAAAAAATTATTTGGGATGGAAAAAATAAAAAATAAAAAAATAAAAAAACCAAAAAATGTTCCACACGAAAATTCCCCCGCTGCGTTCCGAGGTTTTTCATGTGATGTCATCAAAAATTTTTTTCAAGGTCAAATTTTGAAAAGTGCTCCACATCGATAGGGATGGAGGAAGCTTGATACTCGCTCCGCTTCGCTTCGCTCCGTTCAGGTCAAATTTTGAAAAGTGTTCCTCATCGATGGGGATAGAGAAATCTTTGTACTCGCTGAGCTGCGCTCAGCGACGTCGGTGGAGCCCAAAACTAGACAAAATTACCTTGAATATATGTCGAAAAACGGCCTCAAAAAATACTACCCTCAAGGTCAAGGCCACCCCCTTCCCGAAAGGGGCGGGGTTCAAGGCCAAGGTTAACCGGTTTATGTGCTTAAGTACAAACCACCCCCTTCGACAGCGTCAGTTCGTCTTCAGCTCTTTGTTCGTGATGTATACCAGTTCTAGTGCCGGAAGTTGTGGTGTTTGTGAAGGTGTCGTGATAGGATGCAGTGCTCCAGGTGTAGGTTCTCGAGTTTCGAGGTTCTCGAGACTCAGCCTGAAAAAGTTGCAACCGAAGAAAGTTAAGTTGTGTGCATGTACACAGTCCGGCAGCGATGTCAGTCTGGTATGTAAAGAATTGCCCCAAGAAAGTAAACCTGTTGTTAAAATCTTACAAAATGTTTTGCTTAAACCTGCCGGACTGTTGCGTCCTGAATTTGAGAATGTTTCCGAAGATTGGGAAAATGTTCCAGCTGCAGAAGTTCAGGACCGCACCAGTATTTTGCGCAATTACTTATTGCAGGGTAAAAATCCTCAACAGTTTGAGAACGAATCGAGTGCAATAATTGTACCATCTAAATTTAATTTCAAGCAACTCGTTAGTGCTAACTCAGAAGCCGAAGTCATGAATGTTGCAACTACAGCTGCCAATGAGACCGGTGAAAATTATGTTTCTTCAGCTAGCACGTCAATTGAAATTATAGATTTGTGTAGTTACTCTAACGAGTTCGATTCGAATATTGTTAATGCTATGGATACGACCCATTTTAGACGTGCAATGGACGCCTCAGACGATTCGTTATTAAATTCTGATGTTCGCTCTCAAATTGTAGATCGCTTCTTAGAAAGTATTTCTTGTGGCACTTCTTCGCAGCTTATGCTTTCCACGACCCAGAGCATAATACCACCACCACCGGCGTTCGGTGACTCAGAATCAATGTTTGTGGAACAAGAAGTATGTGACGATACATTCGCACTAGTTTGCAACGATGCTAGTGGCGAACTGTTCAGTGAGGGTGAGGATGAGATGGTGGAGAATGTGGATGTATCGCAACATACTTCTTCGGTAGCTTCTGTTGCGGACTCAATGGACGTTGATAGTATACCCATTGAACCCGCAACCGTGTTCCAAGATTCGCTTTTTGACGATGCTGTCGTTGCCGAGATTGCTGCCAAAGAGAACAGCGTTCGCAAATTGGAAGCGGATTTGCTAGCGTTACACGCAAAACTTCGAGAGCTCGAACAGAAGATTGTCCGCTTCCAAACAATCATAGAACGTAAGCAGAACCTGACTGACAGATGGATGTCCACCGACAACTTCAAGAAAGTTGAACAACTGCGGTTAAACACCATACTGCTCAAGTTCAGGTTCATGCGCGTTATAGATGCGAAGTCGCTGTTGCTCAGACAGCTCTCTCTGGCAACGCCCTAAATTTCTTGCTACCCACGCATGCCCAGTCCTTGTATCCTTCCTTTTGTGGCTGGTTTCCCAACGCCCACGTCGTGCCAGCTGGAAGTGTTCTCCGACTTTTAGATAAGCTCTGGGAAGGCTACTAAGGGCCGCGAACGATTTTCGTAATCCTTGTTTGTGCAGATAGTAGCTTCTCAGATCCTAGTCGAGTCGAGATGTTCCTGTGCGACACGTGCGGTTCGAGGTTCATCAGGCTCGACAATTTGCATCGCCATCGAAGAGACAGCTGCCAACAGTTAGGTCGACCATCGCAAAACGGTATTATACTTGAAGGTTTTTTGGAGGTGTTGAGTATATAAGAGTGGTTCGCTTGTTTTAGGCAGTTGTGTGGAGCCTTCGATGGATCCTGCAGGTGTCGAGCCTTCGCCAGCCAAACGACCGAAAACTAAAGACTCCATAGGTTCGTACCCCTTTCTAGAACTCCATCGGCGATGCTAATTCGTTTGTGTTCTAGAACTTAGACCGACTCCCAACCGATACTGCGACGTCTGCGATGAGAACGTGTCTCGAAACGGCTACGTCGGACATCTTCGAAGCCGGAGACACTGCAGTCGCGCTGGTTTCGTACCGTTGGGGGAAGGAGTGTCGACCTACCAAACCGCCTTCCAGTCCCGTATTGTCAGCTACAAAATCACTTCGGTAAATTATCATCTAAATGTTACCGAGTTTATGAATGAAATTAAAGATAAAATTATACCGCTGCTGGAAAGGCAGATTGTCAAGTTTAAGAGTGTTAAAGTAAATTTTGAATTATTTGGATATTTTATTTTGGAAGCGAAAGAATTAGAAGATATAAAATCCTTTAACACTGCAAATGAAGTTGCAACGTTTGGCACCGATCTTAATCGTTTATATGATAAGTTTACTGCAATACTGGATGAGAAGACGTCCGAGTTTCAGGAGCGCGACTCTGGTAATGATTTGCAACCCCCTCCCCCTGCACAGGACTAATGTTTACTACTTGTCTGTTACAGGCTGGGCTTTGAAGGAGTTATTGTATCTACACGTGAACGTTAATAAATACAACCCCCTTCGAGCTTGTCATACTTCGAGCTTCCGAAACCGATACAGTACAAGAAAGCGGTTGTGAACGTTCAAAATGACGATGAGTTCTGCTTCGGCTGGGCTGTCACCGCGGCTATTTGTGAGCCTACCGGTCGACCCAATCGAGTCAGTTCTTATCCCGACTGCCGGGAGTTCCTAGTCTTCAACGACATCGAATTTCCGGTCAGATTATCCGATATTTCCAAATTTGAAAGATATAATCCCCAAATTTCGATTAATGTTTACGGTCTTGAAGCGGTTCTGACAAAGAATGGTATGAAGTACGAAACTGTGGGACCTTTGTATTACACCGACAGAAAAACACGCTGTCATGTAAATTTATTGCTTGCTACTGACTCGGTGGGTAATAGTCATTACTGTTGGATAAAAGATTTGTCGAGATTGGTATCCCAGCAGATAACTGCTAGGGATGGCGCTAAACATTTTTGCGACGGTTGTCTCCATTATTTCCGTACCGAAGCCCAGTTGGTTAAACATCAGACTTTTGACTGTAATCACGTTTACACGAAATTACCGTCGACCGACCTAATTACTGACAAACTGGGGAAGCAGGTTCCCCAGAACGTTCTGAAATTTCAAAATTATCAAAAACAAATGACAGTTCCCTTTGTCGTTTATGCAGATTTTGAAACCGTTTTGAAACCCGTGGATACCGTAGAACCGCATCCTGGAAAGGGATTCACGGTCACCGCTTGTGTACACCAGCCTCATTCTTTCGCATACTTTGTTAAATGTTCATACGATGATAATTTGTCCAAATTCGAAATTTATCGCGGTAGAAATGCCGTAGCAGAATTCATGGAGCGTCTGGAAAGGGATGTGCACTTGATTTATGACAACCATTTAAAGCGTGTGATACCGATGAAAATTTTAAATCCCTCCGAAATTCAAAATTACGAAGATGCCGTTACATGTCATATTTGCGACTTAGCTTTCGATCGACTTGAGGACAAAGTTAAGGACCACTGTCACCTTACTGGAGACTACCGGGGAGCTGCACATTCGATTTGTAATCTAAATTTCAATGTTCCAACGTTCGTACCGATCTTTTTTCATAATTTAAATTACGATTCACACCTTTTCGTTAAGCAGCTTGCTTTAAATAATGAAGAAATTGACGTTATTCCGATGAATAAAGAAAAGTATGTATCGTTTGACAAACGTGTATTAGTTGATGAAATTCGGGATAATGATCGTGTAAAGAAAATTTATTTGAGTATGACATTCCTAGACAGCTACCGATTTATGAATTGTTCGCTATCGCAGTTGGCTAAGAATCTATCTTCCGATCAGTGTATCGAGATTAAAAGGGAATTCGGTGATGGCGTCAAATTCGACCTTATGAGGCAGAAAGGTGTGTTCCCCTACTCACATATCGACTCTTTTTCAAAATTAGATCAAACCGCACTACCCACTATCGATCAATTTTTCGATTCGTTACATGGTACGGGCATTAGTGCAGCTGATTACGATCGCGCTGTGGAAGTGTGGACGACTTTCGACTGTAAAACTTTGGGAGACTACTCTGACATTTATCTAAAATCGGACGTGTTAATTTTGGCAGACGTGTTTGAAAATTTTCGAGCTCTATGTTTGAGACATTACAGTTTAGATCCGGCCCATTATTACACCTCGCCTGGACTAAGCTGGGATGCCATGTTGAAATACACGGGCATAGAGTTAGAACTGTTGACTGACATGGATATGCTGCACTTTTTCAGAAAAGGTATCCGCGGTGGAGTCAGTACGTGTATAGGTAGAAAGGCTGTAGCTAATAATAGATTCGTGGAGAATTATGATCCCGCCAAACCCAATTCTTTTATCATGTATTTAGATGCAACAAATCTGTATGGCTATGCCATGCGTCAATATTTACCGCAACGCGATTTTAGTTGGTTAGGGGTCGAAGAAATTCAAATGTTAAATGTTTTAGACGCTTCGGACGAATCCGACACTGGGTATGTGCTGGAAGTGGACCTGCGATATCCCCTAAATCTGCATCATCTCCACAATGATTTACCCTTTTGTCCCGAACTTATCGCGCCGCCTAACGGTAAATTGAAAAACGTGAAATTAATTCCAAATTTACAACACAAATTTAAGTATGTAATCCACTACAGAAATTTAAAACAGTGTTTAGAAGCCGGTTTGATTTTGGACAAAGTTCATAGAGTACTCAAATTTGTACAGACCCCTTGGTTGCGTTCCTATATTGATTTAAATACTAAATTAAGAAACCGATCGACGAACGAATTTCAGAAAGATTTTTTTAAGGCGCTTAACAACAGCGTGTTCGGTAAGACGATCGAGAACGTGGATAAGAGGGTTAATGTCAGGCTAGTCAGTCATTGGGAGAAGATTGGTAACAGAATTGGTGCCGAAACTTTAATTGCTAGACCAAATTTTAAAGATAAAACCGTGTTTTGTGAAAATTTAGTTGCTGTTGAGTTGAACAGAACTTCGGTTTACTACGACAAACCTAGCTATGCAGGTTTTTGTGTTTTAGACATTTCAAAAACCGTTATGTACGATTTTTATTACAGTTTTCTGAAAAATACCTATGGCAATAACGTTTCCTTGCTGTACACCGATACTGACTCCTTGGTACTTGAAATTTATACAGACAATTTTTATGACGACATGAAACAGCATCTCGACAAATTTGACACTTCTAAATTTAAGAACGCTCTCCATGGAATGCCCAAGAATGTGTCTGTCGTCGGTAAGAGGAAAGACGAATATGGCGGTTTCCCTATACAGAGTTTTTATGGTGCAGGTGCAAAATCATACTGTGTGAACCTCGAAAGTGGTGCCGATCGGAAGGCAAAGGGTGTTCCCAAGAGTGCAGTTGCAAAGTATCTCACCGCTGACCTGTTTCAAGAAGTGGCTGAGAACAGGCGGAGTGAGGTATTTTGCAAGTTTTTTGTATTTAGATCCCGTAAACACACTAAGTACACCAGCTGATAAATAAGGTTGGGTTGTCAGCGTTTGATGATAAACGTTACCTTATTCCCAATACCACGAAAACTCTGGCGTGGGGTCACTTGGCTATTCCGACACCAGGTCTAGACGTTGATGACAGATTAAATGTTTTGATTGATTTATTGGAGGCTTCCGATCGGGATCAAAATTAACCATTTTTTCATCAGTCGTAGCGGTACTGGTTATTACTTTGCAGCAAAAGTCCTACGGTATACGATCCCGAAACTTTCTTGTACAATAGTTGTTAATATGATTTTTAGTTTACGTGTATTTATAAGTATAGATAGTGTGTACATAATATGTGCTTATTTG
Source organism: Hemicrepidius hirtus (assembly GCA_963082805.1). Classification (NCBI taxonomy): domain Eukaryota; kingdom Metazoa; phylum Arthropoda; class Insecta; order Coleoptera; family Elateridae; genus Hemicrepidius; species Hemicrepidius hirtus. The sequence goes on from OY720161.1 coordinate 15,225,501, forward strand.
ACCTGTAAATATTTATATGATTTGTGGGAGTTGCTTAGAGAAAGCAAACCATACGCTATAATGATAAGAATATAAATAAACAATAATTGTTGAAAAAGTATTTTATTTATATATTTTAGTTACAATTGTGATATAAATTTTATTCATGAATAAAACTTGTACATTTTATACAATAGCATTTTTTGATATCCACGAATTGTGTCTATTATCGAAACCTAACCACTTGACCAGAAGCTGATTTCCTCTTTTCCTAACAACTTTTTCTACCAAATAAATATCGGGATGTTTTGTTTTCTGCAGTTCCAACCCATAAAAAGCTCCTTTTACTTCCTCGCCCTCGCCATCTTCCAAAATGTAGCTTGCAGGGTTTGTAAGTCGAACTTTTACGATTTTAAAAATTTCGTTGCTCCAATTTGGTGTGTATCCTTTGGCAAATGCGGCCCTGTGTTTACTAACTCTAACGCGGTCTCCCACAGAAAAGTTGATGTTCTTCGGGTCAACCGTTTTCATATGACTGTAGACCCTTTTCAAAATTTCATCGGCATTACTTGCATTAACATCTTCCGGTTTCATTCCGATGGTTGAGTGTTTTGTGGAATTATATCGTTTTACAATTTTTGGTAAAAGATCCAACCACTTATACGTTCCTTGCAAGCTGAACTGCTTCCACATCATATTTTTTAAAGTGCGGTTGCAGCGTTCGACGATACTGCTTTTTAAATTTGAATAACTACTATAATGGTTAATGTTGAATTGCTTCATCAGGGTTTGGAATTCTTTGTTGTAGAATTCTTTACCCATATCTGTTTGTAGATTTTTCGGTTTAGAACTTGTAGTTGAAAGCGCTTTCTTCATCGCGGTAGCAACGGCTAGACCGGTCTTTCGTTTGACGGGGTATGCCCAAACATATTTGGAAAATGCATTGATAACAACTAAAATGTATCTGAATCCTCTGTTGACTTTTTGGTATGGTATCATTTCAACCAAACCGGCTTGAAACAAATCGTTTAGACCCTTGATGATCACACGTCTCCGTTTGAAATTTTTTCTAGCCGGTTTGTGCAGTTCCGCTACAACGTCTTCCTTAACGTTCATCTTTAATTAGAAGCTTCTACTACAAAACTCGTTATTAATAATCCCGTATCGGAACTCTCATGAGAAATTCTAAACTTAACAAGGTATTCTTATTGGGTTGGTATGTAGCCGATATTTTATCGCCTGGATTTAGTGTACCGAGCGTCTCAGGCGCCAACAACACACCATTTAGGTATATTTTCGCGAGAGATGGGGTGCAAGCAACTGATATTATTTGTGCAGATGGTAGTCTGTATTCATATTCGCCGTTACTACTACCGTTAATAATTACGAACCGACCTTTGCTATCAGTTTTAACAGCCACTACATAAAAGATGGTATCATACTTTAGAGCCGATTTCATATCCCCTATCTTAGTTGCAGTCTCTGCAGATATCTCCTGTTTAAGAGCCTCACCATCTTCCACCAGATATATTTTCGGATTTACATCGGTAGGATGATGTTGATGCATATGCCTTCCAAACTTATCTATCGGCATGTTAACGCGAACTGAGCTAACGCGGGTATGGTATGGCTATTGAACATTTGCCTATTTATTGACCTTATTTAATAACTTTTGCGCGCCTTAAAGCGTTCACGATGCTAACAATTTCGTTGTTATGTCCTGTATGTCCTGCAGCCTGCGAGGCTATCAAGATCTGCATTCTCTCTACAAGAGTATTCGGATTTTTCCAAGGTACAAATTCAACCTTTCTGCTATTTACGTTTAGAACTCCTTTACCTAACCGAGTTGATTTGGGGGTACTTATACTGCGAATAATATTTCGATACTTTGGACCGGTATTACCACTTATTTGCTCGCTGTCGTTGTAATTTTTACGGTTGGCAGCAGACCGATTAACGATGTCTTTATACTGATCATGATCCTTTGTAGTATAGCCTATAGGAGCCTTTTTAAACATCAATTCGTAGAACCCAGGAGTTCCTTTATATGTAACCTTACGACCGCCGTCCATTATAAACATGTCTTCCCCGTCGAAGTCAAGAATTTTATTTCCTATATGAAATTTATCTGCTTCAATATCGAATCGAACACCATACTGAACATCGAATTTTCCCTCCGTGTCCCGTATCAAGTCTTCGATGTATTGTCTAGCTAAACCTTGAAAGTGTTCCAAGTATTTATCGAGGACATCTGGACGTAACATGTTTTCAATCGTTTGTTGAGCTTCTCGAACACTATGTTCCAAAAATTCTTCATTATCACTTTCCACGTTCAGGACCTCAGACTCCAAGAGTTCCTCTTCCGGTGAAGCTTCGGCAATTACATCAGCTTTCAGAAAGTGGGGCTTCGATGGTACAGGCTGTGGGCGCGTGCGAGTAGGCATCTCCTTTTTAGGAGGTATCTTTAATTCTGTGGGCTCTACTTTAACATGTAAATCTCTGGTTTGTAAACCTTCAGTTTTAATAGTTGCTAGTAATTCCTTAAGCGGTTGGGAAATGGGCTTAAATTGTTCCGAGAGTGTAGACTGCGATCGGGTCATGTCTGATTTTAAACTTTGCAATTTTCTTTTTAAATTTTGCCTACTTTTAATTAGTTCGCTAACCAACCGTTTATCCATCTTCCTCTGACAGTTGCTTAACGACAACTAAGCCGTATAGTTTCGCTTCAATTGTATATGTGGAAAAAAGAATCGAATCCTTTCCTGTACCGACCCCCGTTTACATCCGAATCCTTATCGATGACTAGAAAACCGTATGGATCGTTCCAACAATGTGAACATAAGTCCTTAAAATCTTCAAAGCGCATGTCAACGTTAACGTGATCATCGTGTATGTGTTTTAGGTTGGTCTTATCTTGTTGAAATACTATAATAAGATTGGCGTTGTCTCTAATAAGTTGTTTTGGAATAGAGGAATAGGTTTGGCATAAGTAGAAGCAATCTATGTTTGCATGCCGTCCAAAACAAAAGTAATCTCTAATTACACTTTGGTTTTCGCATGCCACATCGTCGAAAATAATTACAGAATTGGGTTAGGCTTCCTGAGGTTTCAATATCTCTAAGCCGTCTTCGTATTCATAAAAACCGATTTCCCGTATTGGTTGCAGTAGTTTCCTTAAATAATTATATTTCGGTTGATTCAATGATTTCGAATATAAATAAACATTTTCAAATCTCAACCCGTTGGAATGTTCTAGTAAACTAATCATTACGTTCGTTTTCCCACAGTTAGATCTACCAACGATAAGTCCACGCTTACACCCACCTCCTAGTAAAATACCATGTTTCTGATAGTTCGCCGTCAATGAAGTTTGATCATGATTTACGATTGGCAAAGAGTGATTTTGCTTTTCAATTTTAATTTTTTTCATTCTCGACACCTTTCTTAAATGTGCGTAACCAAAACACTAAAGTATTGGCGAATGTGATTTAAATTATATATATATAATACGGTACGCTCGAATATCTGTCGCAGTTGCTTAAAATGTTGGTTTACGAACGTAGCGTCGGTATTCGACGTCGAGCTGTTGACAAGAAAGGTTCTGGACTAGTGAACACTCTTATAAACAAATTGCCTGTAGAATTACACATTCCCGGGTATAACTATTGCGGTCCTGGAACTCGCTTAAAAAAAAGACTTGCTCGAGGAGATCGAGGTATTAATTCGTTGGACGAAGCCTGTAAGGAGCATGACATTGTATATTCTCAACATCAAGATCTTCAGACCCGACACGAGGCTGATAGAACGCTTGCTGAAAAGGCTTGGGGTCGCGTTCGTTCAAAAGACGCTGGAATTGGAGAAAAAGCAGCTGCGCTAGCTATTGCAGGCATTATGAAGGGTAAAACGAAGCTGGGGATGGGTTCTTTGCGTAAGAAGAGACGTTCGCGAAAAGTGTTAAGCTTTGCGGGTGCTGTTAATCGGGCTCGCAAACTAATTAAAGGTCGTAACACCGGTAATTTAATGAATGTTGTAAATACAGCTTTAAGCGGTATTAAAAACAAAAAAATCGCCCAGCCCAGAAGTAGAATTTTGAAAATTCCTAAGACGGGTGGTATTTTACCGCTTATCCCCATATTTGCCGCTTTAAGCGCTCTTGGATCCTTGGGAGGCGGTGCTGCAGCAGTGGCGAAAGCAGTCGGTGACGCCAAAGCCGCTGCAAAGGATTTGAAAGAAAAGGAGCGTCACAACAGAGCGATGGAAGCTGTAACGGTGGGAAAGGGTTTGCATTTGAGTCCGTATAAAAAAGGATTTGGACTGTATTTAAATCCGTACCAGCCAAAAAACTAAATGTCAAGCTACCGCGCCGAGCGCTTACCAACGTGGATTTGGAGAAATATGCTAAGATATTACGGATTCCCAATTTTCCAGGGGTTTACATGCGTGACGATTTACCTCAGACGATTTATGAAAACGAATCGGGCGTAGTTAACCTAGACGATAAAATAGGTGCTGGTACGCATTGGACCGCCTACCTGAAGCGAAGTTTCAACGTGGAATACTTTGATAGTATAGGGAATTTAAAACCACCACCGGAATTAATAAAATATTTCCGCAGCGACGGTAGCAGGAATAAGATTACATACAACTTTGAACGATATCAAAAGTTAAATTCATACAATTGCGGACATTTATGCTTGCAATTTTTATATAGCTGTGCAAGATGATTTTTACAACGTCAGTGTACTGTTGTTTCTTGCATACAACGCATCGCAATGTCTACCATTTTCACACTTTCCGGAAATACGTCGGTGTTAAGCGTCGATTTTGATCCTCCAATTTTTTTGGAATCTGAACAAGAATATGTTCTGGGATTACTAAGTTTTAGACTTCGAATATGACAACTCTATAAGGGATATACTAAGATTCGACAAAAAAATATATTCAAAAAATAAAGTGGTTGAATCTGAACACATAACCAAAATAATGCAAGTTAATACCATATTAATACATTGTAATATTTCTGTGGGGTCTTATAACAATGGAAAACCAAGCCATACAATTCATCAATTCTTTCCTACTGTCCCGGTTGGCTACAAAATCGTCGAGTCTCCAAATCCAGTTATTTATCTACCTATCAGTACTAAAACCATTACGAACATTACAATTAAAATACTTGATCAGGACGATCGACCGGTCAGTTTCAATTCAGAAACCATAACTGTAGGTTTACATTTGAAGAAGGTGTAATGGGTTTCATATTCCATTCGCACGGTTACGGTTGCAATCCTTTGCAGCCGATTCAAAAAGGATATAACAAGCCCCCTTCCAAGCGCTCCAAGGTCAGTAAGAGATCGACTTCCGACCTGTTAACAAACAAGAATAAAGCATTCCTCAAGTCGTTGGGTTATCAGTTGCTACAATGAGTATTTTGAATATTGGTGAAAAGGTGTTTGTCGACAATTCCATTGTTAGTAATCAAATCCACACCCATCAGCCGTACACAACCAGTTTTAACAATAATGATGAAATTCGAATACCTATACAAGAAGATATGTCTACTCTACCCGGATTAAGCCACTTGTACATAGAAGGAAAACTACTTAAAGCAACGGGAGGTCCTACAACCGCGAAATTTGTAAATAATGGTATCGCACACTTATTTAGCGAAATTCGATATGAAATGAACGGTGTTGTTATTGATTCTGTAACTAAGCCTGGTATAACAACTACTATGAAAGGTTATGTTTCCAATACATTCGAAGATGTTAAAAAACTTCTAAACGCCGGATGGTTGCCTGATAGCTCAAGTTCTATAACGGATGCCTCCGGTAATTTTAATGTCTGCATCCCTCTCAGAACCTTGTTGGGGTTCGCTGAAGATTATAATAAGGTTGTATTGAATATCCGACAAGAATTGGTATTAATCCGAAGTAATACTGATGACGATGCTGTTTATCTTGCCAACGCCGTGGCGACTGATGCAATCAAAGTTCAGATTGACAAAATTTATTGGAAAGTTCCCCATATTACAGCAGGCCTTGCGCAGGAACTGGCTTTAACCAAATACATTGATAAGAACATCGACACACAAGTTGCGTTTCGCAGTTGGCAACTTCATGTAATCTCTGGTGTGCATACCAATACTCTCCATTCTCATGCTGTCGCAACCAGCACAAAATTGCAAACACCTCGACAAGTTATACTTGGTTTCCAAACGGCTCGATCTGGACAATTAAATAAAGTTTCGAGTTCATTCGATCATTGCAATATCAAAAATATTAGAGTATACTTGAACACCGAAAGATATCCATATGATAATTTGAATATCGATATCGCTAATAATCATTATGCAACCCTATACGACATGTATTCCCACTTCCAATCAACATATTACAAGAAACACGATGAGCCTATGCTATCTCTACCGGACTTCAAGAAAGTAGCTCCTCTTATTGTTGTAGATTGCTCAAATCAAAAAGACTACATTCAGGCGAATGCAGTGGTGTTTAGATTAGAATTTGAAACAGCCACCAACGTAGCCGACGATACAACAGCGTATTGCTTGGTGTTGCATGATCGCGTTTTTTCGTATAATGCTCTGACGAAAGCGGTTAAACAACTTTAAATGATTAGTACTCCAGTTGGTCGGACACCTTCGAAGAAGCAGTGTCGCTTCTAGTACTGAAGCATCAATATGTTTGTTATAGTGGATGTTCAAGGTTTCAAGACGTCTGACAAAGAATTTACTCCAAAAGAATTAGCTGCGTATGATGGAAAGACTGTTTCACATCACATCTTTAAATCCCCATTTTCCTTCTCAACACTACCCCACCAGTTTCAGCAGCAAGCTACTTGGTTGATGAATAACCACCATTGTATTAATTGGGATGATGGACATACACTAGTCTTCCTTTTTCCAAAAATCTTTCAGCGACTTGTTCGAGATGCTGATGTCATTTATATAAAAGGGAATGAGAAGGCTAAATTTTTAAGAGCATATACCTGCAAAAACATCATTGAAATTGAAGAACACCCCGCTTTAACCGCATCTAAACCAGCCTGCACGTATCATTTGAAAACGCTTTGTTACTGTGCTTTATCCAACGTTTATCATGTATACCAACACTATGTAATGCAATAGTCTTTCAATAAATCTTTTTATTTACGAAATAGTTTCATTTAATAAATTTCAAATAAAATTAGTTAAGAGATATATTTATTTCCAATACGCACATACTAGAAGATTAATACATTTATAGTACATTATTATCTAAAAGCTAGTAATAGTTAAGTTAACACAGTTAATACTGTTAATAAAGTTATTCAAAACGTTCAATATATATGAGAGTCCTATGATTCACATTCAAAACCTCCTCCAGGACCGTAGCCGTTTCTACAATTCTTCTTTTAAATCTGCTACGATCTAACGCTGCAATTTGCCACGTTCCTTTTCTAGCAGCTTCATAGGCATATCTCCATGCAACCATATTATACACTTTGTTTCTAGTCATATCAAATTTTACCACCATCATTACGATCTTCCAAAGTCTTAAATTTCTTAATTTCTTCCGTGTCCAACTTCATACGGTCCAGTTGTGCAATCAAGTTCGTTACAGAAAGTTCACCGTCTAGAAATTCGCGACAAAGGGATGCAGCACGTTCATACAATTTGGCCGATTTTGCAAGTTCTTCTAGTCCACTGCTACAGTTGTATGAAACACTTTCGTGTTCGTAATAGAACACTAAGTCGCTAAACTCACTTTCAGCTCTGATTATTGACGTACGTAAGTCCGTGGCCCTTGGCCTGGAAGCCTCTGCATAAGCCATCCACATATTTAATTATTGCGTCTGTACTTGTAAATATTGTTCAAGTTCAATATCGCATCTTATTATATCCTCGCAATATTTTAGCATTTCAATCATGCACTCAACGTTTTCTGATTTGATATTCAGATTTAACAAAATACTTTCAATGTTTTGTTTTACGTCTCCTGATATTTGAGCGACACTTTTTATAATACTTGTATAAAATGTTGAAAATTCCAATATTTTCAGCATTTCAGCGCCATAACCAATTAAATGCTGTAAACTCCACAATTCCAACAACGACTCGACTCCAAGATAAATTTCACCACCACCTTCAGTGAGGTCCTTAACACATATTACTTTGACTGGACCCACTGTTTGAAAGTTAATTTTCTTTGAACCGCTTAAATTCAATGACTGTAGTTGAACATCTTTTGCGAAATAATTTGCTATTGCTCCGCGATTTTCAAACAGAATTTTCAATTCAGTCTCGTCTAATGTTACCAAATCATGTTTAACACCATGCAACTGTATAACAGGTGTAAACGGTGTGTAGCCAGACAAACCAACAACGACGAATTTACTCCTCGATTTATTGAGAGGATAGCTTCGACGTCGTAGTAGTACTGGACAATACTTTGCACTGCTTATCACAGACGCTTCAGCAGATTTATGCTTCACTTGATTCGCAGCATTTTCGATACACTGTAATAAATTATCCATAGCACTTTTGTTTCTTACGTTACGAACGGCTTATTACACACTGACGATTTGGAACTAACCTCCGTAGATTCAAAACTATTCATATATACACATATTTCAAGGTTACATGAGTTCGCGGGGTGGGGTTGGGGAAGGGTGGGGGTGAGAGTGGGGTTGTAGTGGGTGGGGGAACTCTTCAAGGTCTTTTTGACAGTCTACTTGTTCACCTTGAAATTACCAGTTCCGCTACCGTTCAAGGTTCAACATTCACTATTTAATCGAATTTTGAAAGTGGCACCAATCAGTTTCCTACCATGGCGGCATTCGTATACAACGACTTTAATGAAGTTCTTCCTCTGGAAGACCAATACTACTTTTATAATATGTTTCGAGAGTTTGTCGGAGGCGTGTTTCCGGCTGATGCACCACCAAGTCCACCATCAACACCGACAGAGGATCGCCAACTATATGCGGTTGCAACAATTCACTGCACGACAATGAGTCACGGAGAGCTCCTCCAGGACGTGGTGAAATTTACCAGCCGACCGTTCCCTATCAACGGATCGCTTCACCACTGCTACAGGAAACAGGTTGTGGACCCAATACTAAAATTTATGGTTCGATGTATCGATCCGTATTTGGGTCATATTGCGTATTTCTGGTCTGACCAGTAATACCTGAACCAACCACACTTAACCTCAACCAATATGACTCCGCCCATTCGACTTCTACTATATAAACACGGACTAGCAGCTTCCTGTTAGTCAGTTGTTCTCGACATCTACAACCAACATGTGTTTCGAAGTTAACGGTCAACATTACCAATCGTATTTGGAACGTTTAAAAACATTTCGCACAAATTGGATCAGGACTCAATCTCCTGAATCCCTTGCCAGTGCAGGTTTCTTTCGTGCTTGTGAAGGTGTTGACGACGTTCAATGCTACTCCTGCGGAATTCGAATTTATGAGTGGGAATCTGCGGATGATCCTCTAACTGAACACCTCCGATGGTCTCAAAGCTGCAAGTTTGCTAATTTAATGAATGAATTTAAAATTGCTAAGGGTTTGCTGGATGAGGTTTTCAACACTCTGAACGGTTTCGAATTAGCTGCCAACTTGAATGGAATTGATTATCTTCTAAAACTACTAGAAAACAAATTGCAATCGAACGAACACACTCAAAGGGGCGAAGATGTTGCTGGAAATACTGACTCAGGTCGGAACGTTCAACTTGGTATAAACACACTGCTTTCGCACATTTCTAGACATTGTTTTAAATAATCCTATTGTTTGTATTACTTTGTTTAAATGTAATAAAACTTATATTAAGAAACTTTAATTCTGTGTTTCCCTAACTATATAAACGATGTTACAACTACTTTGCTGCAGTTGAAAATTTATCTTGAGCTGTAAACATGTTGCACCCAACTTTAACTGTTGAGTACGTATTAGATGGTGTAGCTTCTTTAGGTTACTGCTACAATTGTTGTATGCTACAAGTTAAACCGCAAATTATTAATAACTTACTAGTGATGCTAGACAACTCTTGTGATCAGCGTTTGCAAATTAAAGGGTCTGTCAGCTGTATTAGCAAAGGAATTAAAAGTATTGATATTCCACATACCGAAGTAAATTGTGATACCCGATTCGATGAGTGGTTCGACAAAACTTTTATCAAGAACGCTGCTTTGAAGAACTCAAAATACTTGAATCGTATACACCTAGAAATTACTGGAGATTTTGATAATCTTGATTTTCATGAGAACAACACATGCAAGAAAATTGATATTTTTTTAGGATACTCGACATGTTCAAATGTAATACTGTGTGAATAAATACTGTATTAATAAATGTATACCATTTCTAAATAAAATTATTAAATGTTACACTGTTTCAATTACTAGCTCTAGTCTTGCGTTCGGCCTTGGTCTAAGGGAGTGACCTTGGTTAATATTCAAGGACCTTGACCTTGAACAGTGGCCTTGAGATCTGACCTTGACCTTGAGATCTGACCTTGACCTTGAGAGTTGACCTTGACCTTGGATTCAAGGTTAGGAGTGGGGGGAGTGTCCCAGAACTGTCCAAAACAATCTACTCCAGATTTTCAGTAGGTATAAAAACGTACAAACAGAAAGCTAGATAATCTTTTAGAAGACGCACGTTTCGCAAGTGTTTTAAGCATGCCAGCGGGAAATAAATGCGTATACGCGAATTGCGGTAATAGTAAATATCGCACAAAAAATCTAAAAATGTTTACGTTTCCGTATAAAGACAGTAGTAGATGTGAAAAGTGGATACTACATACAGGTAAGTTAAAAAACAATTAATTTGCTTTGAGACGTTTTTTAAAAGTCAAGATTAAAAAGAAGCGCATAGGGTTATTTTTTGATTGAATATATGCACCAATAGCTGTTCAATCGCGTTTTGAATATGGGTGAATCTGAAATTAGATGTAATATTCATACCACGCGATTCTGTATCAAAAACTAAGTAAAAAATTGTACAATTATCTAATTCAGGCATACATCCCTAGCCCTAGTAAATAAATAAACCTGTTCTTATAGCGCATTGATTAAATGGATTAAATTTCTTTAGGAAACTCCGACCTATTAAATTTGGAAGGGGAGGAACTCAAATATGTCTGTGAAGAACATTTTGCAGTTTCTAGTTTTATAAATTCTTCTAAACATAGATTGGTACAGAATGCTGTGCCACTGCCGTATAAAAACACGTACCAAACAAATTTTCCTCAAGAATCGAGGCCGGAAATACCCCTGTGTTCGAATAGCAACAAAAAATTAACAACAGCCACTGGAAAAATGATATTGTTTTACCTCTAATTATACCGTCTAAAACATACTGCGCAACATTGGTTGGCAAAAGTAATTCAAATGATTTAAACAATACGACTGCTTTTAAAATTGAGAAAAAAGATGTAAATTACGAGTTAGATACAGCTTTAGAAAATTTTTATTGCTCTCCAGTAAAAGAGCAAAATACTCCCGAATTGAGAAAGCAGCGTAAACGAAAAAATTTGTTTGACGAAAGTGATGCTTCTCCTAGAACGAAAAAATTATAGGCCTATACAATAAAAAAACTAAACAAATTCGCAAACTAAGTAGCAAATTACAGAATTTAAAGAAAAAACTTAAAATTGTCGAGTCTCCAAATGAACAATCAGATTTTGTGAAAGCACAATTAAATAAAAAAAAAGTTTCAAAATGGTCGCAATCGGTGCGAGACTTGGCAGTTTCAGTTTACTACACATCCCCAGCAGCATACAAATGTCTGAAACAACACAAATTAAAATTACCAGGTGTGAGCACACTTAAAAGATGGTTGAATTCTGTTGAATTTTGTGCTGGATTTTCCAAAGATATATTCGCAAAAATAAAATCATCAGCAGCCAATTTGAGTAGAAGACATAAAATTTGTGTTTTGTCTTTCGACGAAATATCAATAAAAAAACAATTGGACTATAATAAATCTAAAGATATAGTAGAAGGTAATTTGTATTTTTGACTTCACAATACGAATACGTTATGTCATCGTATTATGGCTTTACTAATCTAATATAATGACCATTTATTTAGGATTTCAAGATTTAGGACCTCTTGGTCGGCCAGCCGCTATGGGAGATCATGCTTTGGTATTCTATATTAAAGGCATATTTGGAAACTGGAAAACTCCAGTTGCCTACTTTATTTCCGCCAAGTCTATTGCATCAAAAAATCTTGCAAGTCTTATAAAGGAATGCCTAGAAAAACTTTATGATAGTGGGTTAGATATAAGAGCAATTGTGTGTGATCAGGTACATGTTCCCTTAATTGGTTTATTGTTATTTAATTAAATCTATGTTTTATCTAGGGTACTAATAATCGCTCAGCCATAAAAGAATTGGGCGTGAAGGATGGCAAGCCCTATGTTTTCATTAAAAACAAAAAATATTTTGCTTTTTACGATGTGCCCCACCTTATTAAATCTATAAGAAATCAATTACTGCAGTATAACTTTCTCATAGATGACAATATTGTGTCGTGGTATGATATAAAGCAAACTTATTATATCGATGCAAAAAGTGAGACAACCAAAGCTTTGCCAAAATTGACTTTCGCTCACATAAAACCAAATCCGTGGCAAAAAATGCGTGTCAAATATGCGGTGCAAGTTTTCAGTCATTCAATGACAGCCGCAATGAAAACTGCAGTAAAACAAGAACAACTGCATAAACCGGCACTCAATACGGCATTATTTATACAAAAATTAAACAACCTATTCGATTCCCTAAACAGCCGAACAGAAAAACGGAGTAAACAAACATATTTATGTGCAATAAGTCCAAAAAACGTCCATGTTACACAGCTACTGCAGGAAAGTATCCAGTGGATTTCTAATTGGAAAACAGAGCAAGGTAAATGCCCACCTTGTTTTAAAGGACTAAAGGACACAATTTCGGGCATTTTATTACTGTATGACGATTTAAAAGAGGAGGATATTTCGTTCTTGCCCACTCGTCGTCTTAATCAAGATTGCCTTGAAAATTTATTTGCATTTCTACGAAAAAGATGTGGTTATGAAAGAAACCCATCTGCTCATATGATCCGTCTTAATATGCGTGCAATTATAAGTCACAATTTAAGAATTTCCGTGGAGAATAGTAATTGCGAAGCTAACGAGACGTCCGGCAGGTTGTTTACTTCCACAGCAGCTACTTCCTCGGCAACTGAAAGTACCTATACTGTTGATAAGACGATTAATTGCAGAGAAATGCAAGAAATCAACTTGGAAAGTAATTCCAGAAAATACACAGCAGGATATGTTATCAAACGATGCATTGACAAATTTAATTGCCGCGATTGAAAAAACAACCTGATAACTTCAAATATCGACGCCGATGGTAGCAATGAGCTAATTTTGCAAAACAAAATATTGTGGACTGGAAAATAATAGGTTGTGTATACCCTCAGAATTAGCAGCCCAGGTAAACAGTCTTTATCTTTATTCTAGCCTTTATTTTGGCTTCTGTTGTATGATAGGTAAATATCTTTTTCAATTTACAGGTATGTTCTACGTATTTTATTTTGCTTAAGCAAAATTATCAAGAATTTTGGGCCAGACGGGGAGTTATGAAGAGTTTAGAAAAGCTTTTAAACGATACCATCAAACATAAGTATCCCTTCTGGAACCAAAGTGCAACTTGCGAAAACCACAGAAGATTTATTACACACATGATAATTTTTCTATTTTTGCACAAAAAAATCTCTGGAAGTCACGTCAAACAAGAATGGAGGCGGTGATTAATAATAAAAGTAATAAAGTAAAGAAACATTCGAAACTTGTGATATTAAATCACGAATAAACAATAAATTATTCTTATTTTTTGTATATATGTATATAGTTTCATACTTTACCACTTGGAATTTCATAAACGAATAAATAATTGTTGTGTATTTGTGCCTTTGCTTTATAACTGTCCTACCACCTTACATGTATAAATACCTACCTACTCATATAGCGCAAAAATTAAAATTTAGATGAACGAAATGAAAATAATACTAATAAAAATAATGGTAGTCGTTGATAAACAACCCGATCAAAAAAACTTAGTAGCGGTCCCCCATGAAACAAGAAATGCGTGTAATCATAACCATACTTATTTATGTAACAAGGCACGAAAGTTAGTTTTTACGGGACTGTATGGACCATAAACCACTCAACATTTCAACTTGCAGTTCTTAAACATTAATATTTGGAATAAATTTAAAGTATTAAATTTTTCTATAATTTATGTTATAAAACCGTATTATTGCAGAATATATAAATAAAAATATACTTATAGTTCTTGAGATTAACTGATTAACTAATAATTATAAATAACATAAATAATAATTAATTACAATTACAATTGCTAGTTAATTTTGAGAAACAGATCAACTAATATATTATATTAGATTGTTGAATAAATCTAAATATTCAATTTTTGTATTATTTATGTAAATAATTTCAATAAGAAGGTAGGTATTATCGCGAAAATATGAACCATTTACTTGAATTGAAAACCGTTCTTCTAAAAGTAATCACAAGAAATAAGAAGATTGTTTACAATCTTTACAATTTAGTGATACCTAGAGCAGGTAAAGGATTATAGCTGATAAAATCTTCGAAACCTTAAATTACTACCAAACTACTGCAGCAAGGACCAGGTCAAATTGGTGGGTTAAGAAAATAACCAACAGTATTTGCACTTTCTTAGCTACACTGGACGATTGTAGTCAAAGCCTATGACCACAAAAACCTGTAAAACTTCAACCGCTGTTCCACCTACTGGACACATCAAAAAGAAGTAACTTAAAGCATAGCTTTTCGTTCTGTTTAGCTGTCTATAGAAGTGATAATAGTCTTTGATAAAACTAACTACGGGGAAGCTTTACAGGACGGGACAAACGGTCAACAATAACCTGGACTGAAATGACGACAGCTCCGCCAGAAGCCAAAACAGCACCAGGTTGTTAGAGACGGACTACGGAGTTCCTAGCACTTTGCACCTGGACGACGTGACCACAGCACCGCCCGAAGTCACGACGCGCAGACTACAAAATACAGAGAAACAGGAATGGCTAACACCCCAAGTCTTGGGTATCGTGGTCACAGCACCGCCCGAAACCAAGATCACCAAGAGTTTGTTGCGTTACACCAATTCCCTACACGGAAAACTACGGGGACTAGTAACTACCCCAAGACCTGGGTATCTTGACCACAGCACCGCCCGAAGTCAAGATCACCAAGTACCAACTCTTCTAAATTAAGCAAAAATTCTGCTTTTATACGGTCCGGAAATCCTATCGGCGCGGCACGCTCAATGCGACGCTCACGGACAGCGCTGGGTCGCTGGTAGGGGCTCGCCCGCGAGGTCGCGCGTAAACTAAATATTTGGACTTAAATATTTTAACATAACATTATTAAACTAACAGAATGAAAATTATTAATAGAATAAAGAAATAAAATAATTATTTAAACATGTTTCAAAACTTAAATATCGGTTTTAAATATAACAACAGAAATAAAAAATAACTGTGCCACTAAATTGGGCTAAGTAATTATATAAAACTAAACTTATCTATTTACAGAATTCACTAATTTTCACGACACTTCGTTACAATAGTAACGCAATTTAGCACCCCCAACCCTGCCGATTATATAAATAAATTACTATTATCATCAGTTAGAAATAAATTAAAAGGTTCCGCATTAGAAATCATTACAGGGTACGATTATAATACGTGGAATGATTTAAAACAAGTACTGATCGATAATTTTGGCGATCAGAGATCAGAACTAAATTTACAAATAGATTTAACTAGATTACAGCAAAATCAAAAGGAAGACCCCATACAATATTATAATAGAGTTAGGGCACTTCTCGCTATTTATAATTCAAAAATTGCTCTGTCATTAGACACGGCAGAAATCAAAAATTACAAATTAGCTGCTGCTAAAGATTTAGCCCTTAAGGCATTTGTAAGCGGATTACAAGAACCACTCGGTTCATTTATTAGATGTAAATCACCAGTAAGCTTAGAAAACGCAATAGCTCAAATTAAAGCGGAAATAGACATTCGGTATTTCAAAAACACTACTAAAACTCCATATTTACAACAGTCTAAACCAAAATTGCAAAATTATGCGAAACCATTTAATAACCAAAATCTCCAATTCCCTCAAAATTTCCAATTTCCTCAAAACCAGAATTTTGGCTATCAACAAAATCCGAATTTCTTTAGACAATTACCTCAACAGACCTTTAACCTAAACCCTAACCAACCACCATTGGCATTTCCAGGTTCCCAAAGAACTTATAAAAAACCAGATCAAAACGTGTTTGCACCAAAACCAAATTTCATTCCCAGTAATGTAGCAGAACCAATGCAAATAGGATCTGCTATAAAAAGACCACCTACTATGCAAACTTTAAATTTAAACCGTAAAAAACCTAATCTTCAAAACAGTCAATCTTATGTACGACGATCAACACACCCTCAAAACTTTGTTTCGGAGGAATTATACCATTTGGAAAATAACCCCGAATTATTTGAACAAGATAATGATTGTACTTTAGATCAAAATTATGTCAACAATTGTTATGGAAATTACCAGTACAATCGCAATGCAAACATTTCCTTTGACACTACTGATAATGACGAAGAAGAGAATCCCAATGAACCTTATCAGGACCCTGATGACGAGGATTTTTCACTAGAAGCCTCGGACAAAAACATTGAAATTTTTAGTCTAGAAACCCCTAAATCAAATTTACCTTACATTATTATTCCAAATACTAACGACAAATTATTAATCGATACAGGTAGTACTAAAACTATCTTATTTCCTGCTTTTGTTCAAAACCATTTCCCAGAAAAAATCCAAAACCATAATTTCGAAATAAAATCATCTCATGGAATAACAAAACATAATCAAATTGCACAGGTCCCTATTATTAACGCATTATTCAAAGAATTAGGTGAACATGTTTGCTACTTATTCGATTTTAACCCCGAATATGTAGGTTTGATTGACTCTGATTTTTTAGCCAATATAAACGCCCAGATCGATTTCAAATGGATGCACATTCAAACTGAAAAAACTGTTATCCCATTTTATTATAACCCGTCAAAATTTAAACAAGAATACCAAAAGAGAAACGAGTGTAACTTATCAAAAATACTTCCAAATTCAGAACCCAAAACAAATAAAGTAGCTGACGCATTAAGTCGAATTCAAATTCATCCCTTGGAAACAGAACATTCTGAAACACCAGAACTCCCTGATAACCTAAGTATCATTCCCGAAAGATCTGACACCCCCGATGTGTCTAACGACTTTGCACTACCCCATTTCACACCTCCTCTTTTTCTACCTACAAAAGAAAAACCTAAAATATTATCTAATGTCTAATGTACGAAATGACTCAACCCTACGATAACGCAAGTGACAGTGCTAATACAGTTCATTCTCAAGACTCATCCACACCAGTCATAGATATTTCAGAAAGACCTCTACAGTATCATAACAATCAGATCGAATTTATATACGTCACAATTCCAAAAAAATACATGTCAGGGAATATGATACAATCAAACATTACACAGTATTTGTGACTGATCAAAACTACACTAATACCTTTACTGAACTTTTATTACAATACTGCAAACCCAAAACACATTATTATTGCCATTTCCAAAATGAAGACCTATTTTTAAAATTCACAAAATTCATTAAGAACATTGTCAATAAAAACACCCCTACATTTCAAAGGTGTATAGAACAAGTTACTTATATATTAAATAAAGAACAACGAGATGAAGTAATTAGAACACATCATTTGGGCAAAACGAATCACCGAGGAATTCTCGAAACAACCATACATATTAAAAAACAATATTTTTGGAAAACAATCAATAAAGACATTCAAAATTACATTCAAAATTGTGAAATTTGTAAAAGAGAAAAGTATGACAGACATCCCAACAAATTACCATTTAAACTAACACCTACCTATAATAAACCCTTTGAAACAGTACACATTGACATCTTTCAAATTAATCACGTGAAATACCTTACTATTATTGATGCATTTACCAAATTTGCGCAAGCTTATCAATTCAAATCAGCAAATACAACTGATATAATAGACAGTCTATTCTTGTATATGTCTACCTACACCACTCCTAGAAGAATTATAGCAGATGAAGAGTTCAACAATAATTTATTTCTAGATTTTGTAAAACTCCACAAAATTGACACTCACATCACCACTCCATATCATCATACTTCAAATTCTCTTGTAGAAAGATTACATTCCACTCTCATCGAACACTTTCGACTACTGAAAAACACACCGGAAGATAAGCGTATGCCCTATTGCATTTTGGCCTATAATCACTCTCTACACACAAGTCTAAAATTTACCCCATTCGAGCTTTTGTTTGGACACACAGATAGTATGACCCCCTTTGATCTTAATAATGGAAAATTCTATAGTATCTATATGAACGATCATAAAAATAAAATGAATGCGATATATTCGGACATACATGATAAACAAAAACAAGACAAGGAAAATCGCAATTTAAAACTGAACGAGAATAGGAAAATCCACAAATTTAAACTAAAAGATAAAGTTATGATCAAATCCTCCGAACGTAACAAAAAACTATCGACATTTTTAGGCCCTTATGAAATTATACAAATTCTTGAAAACGATAAATACGTGTTAAAACACCTTACAAATCAAAAAACTTTAGAACGCCATTGTAACGAGCTATTGTTTTTTTCAGAACACTCTTCACCTGTTGGTGTTACATCTACATCCTCTGGTACGTCCAGTGCGACTTGACCATTAATGAATTGAAAAACAATCCCGGGTTATATCCTCTACAGTTAGGTAATGCCCTATTTAAACATTCTGAATGGACACTTTTTAGAGTTACCGATTACAACCCCGTTTTAAATAGTTATGATAGTCTTCGACGAGATATTATCTTAACCATCGATATCCTGTCAAATCAAAATTTCCATATACAACATAGATCAATAAAAAGTATCGAAAACATTACAATTAATCATGATAATCAACTTTTAGTTATTAGTCAATACTTATTAAAAGCAGATACACTTATCAATCAATTATTTCCCAATGTTAATTACCGAGAAAAACGTGGTCTTGTAGATGGACTAGGAAATATATTCAAATTCTTAACTGGAAATCTTGGCGCATCTCACGGACAACGATATGACAAAATACTTGACAAACTTACAAAAAATAATGAAAATCAGAATGACGTATTATTACAACAAGCACAAATCTTGAACGACACTATATCTACAGTGCAGGATTTAGTTAAAAATCAAAAGCTTCTGTATAGTAATATTCGCCAAACTAATCAATAATAAAAAAATAACCGAAGTAATCGCCATCATATCAATTAAAAATGTCCTCAATGAATTTATACAGTCATTACAACTATTTATAAATTTATGGATGGAATTAGAAACCTCGTTAACATTTGCTCAAAATCATCAACTTCATATCTCGCTAATAGATAATCAAAATTTACTAAACAACTTAAATAAAATTTCGGGGCTACTAACAAAAAAAAATAGTGATCAACAATTACAAATACCTTACGCAGCACACATTAACAATCTACATTTATACGAAAAAATAATAACAATTAAAGCGTATCAGAAAGATAAAATCATAACCTTTATTCGAGAAATCCCTCTTGTTAATAAGAATACAAATTATCAATTAATTCAACTAATTCCCTTCCCAATTTTTATCTATAATAAAAACTTTAGAATGATTATCCCTACGTATCAAACTTTGTTATTTCACAAACTATTTAGTGTACCCATCGATATGGAATTTTGTAAATTAACGTCTGTGAATCAATATTATTGTTATTCAATCAATAAAATTGAAATACCGAATACTAAGTTATGCGAAACTCAACTTTTAGCTTTTGTCAGAAATCAGACTTGTACTCCGTTTACTTTCGAATTAGTATCTTATAAAATTAGCCAAATTAATAGTAACACCTGGCTAGTTAGCACTCATAAAGAATTACTATTAGACATTCAATGTTCTTCAAATTCTTATCGTAAATCAATTTTAGGATCACATACTATTCAATTAACACCAGATTGTACTGTTATTATTAATAATAACGAAGAACTTTTTATACTACTACAAAGTAACTCATTAAAGAATATGGACATTCAAAAACCACATATCAACGCTTTAAACTCTTTACAGAACCAACTCATTAACATTCTCGAATTAGATTTATCAGCAGTAGATACTAATAGTCTAATCCATGATCAGACGAAACTTTCTAAACAAACCCTATTACTAAGCAAAGCTACATTCTCTGTAAATGAACATTTAAGTGTGTTATCTTTAACTATTACTGTTGCATGTTTACCAATAATTATAAGCATTGTATGTATTTTGTATTATAAACGTAGTTATTTAAAGGAACGATTGTTGCTATCTTTGTACCCTAACGAAAATAAAGATGCTCCTATTGAATTAGTTAAGTCTAAGATTTAATGTATTTTTAATAAAACATTAAACCCTCTTAGGTGGGAGGAGTTATGTAATTTTATGATAATTCTATTAATAACAATAAACTGTGAACCTAAGCTACGATAAAACTGTATCTTAGGAACACATGATAACTTTTTACTATACAGGGTGTCCGGAAACAACGTTCCGTAACTTCGGGAGATGATTCTACATCCAAAAATATGAAGAAAAGTTCTCATGAACAGGGGTCCGGAAAAGCTTTCTAACGGAGCTACGGCTCTTTGAAGAGGGGCCTCAAAATGTGTTGTTTTATTAATTAGTTAATCAATACTGAAAGAGAGAGATTGATAAAATTTGGTACCCAGGGTATATTTGGTACGGGAAATAGTTTGGTAATGTTAAAAATAGAAAAAAAAGCCAGGGGCGTGCGTAACGGGTAGGGTGTATTGATTAACTAATTAATAAAACAACACATTTTGAGGCCCCTCTTCAAAGAGCCGTAGCTCCGTTAGAAAGCTTTTCCGGACCCCTGTTCATCAGAACTTTTCTTCATATTTTTGGATGTAGAATCATCTCCCGAAGTTACGGAACGTTGTTTCCGGACACCCTGTATATACAGGTTGAGTTATTTAAAAGGGGACACCCTAAATATCTCGCTTATTTAAGAAATTGGGATATTTATATTTGGGCGAATTGAAGTTGGTATTATTCTTTATCTATAGGTACAACTAAACTGATGGTGTGTTTATTACGAAGAAATGTATTTAGAAAAAACTAAACAGCGGAAAATTTTTATTTACCTGTTTCCCTATTTTGGCTGTAATATTCAATTAGGAGGTGCTGCGTTATATGTTTATAGTGTTATTACTAGTTATTTTATAATAATTTGAATTAAAAGTTATTAATGTAAGTACTTAAATCACATGGTGCATTTTTATGCGTAAATTCAAAAAACAAAACATCCTGAGTGGCCGGACTTCATTCGCGACATACGATGCAAGCGCCTTCTTTCGGAAAAAATTCAAAACTCATTAAAAACAAAATTGACAGTTGTCAGATGAAATTAAAATTGGTGGTTAAGTTTTTGTTCAAGCATCAAAGTTAAAAATATTATAAAATGTTGTTTACACAGCAAGAGAAAATAAATATAATTTTCACATACGGCGAATGCAGGAGAGTATTAAGAGCGACAGTGCGAGCACTAGCTGACCGTTTCCCAGAAAGAAGAAATATATTTTCATTAAATAATGGTGATACAACGTTTTGAAGACACGGGTAGCGTCAATACTTTACCACGTGTAAGAAATGCTCGTATACGAAATGCAGATTTACAAAATGCTGTGGTTGGACAGGTAACTAAAAATCCCCATACCAGCACTAGAGCAATTGGAGATCGTTTAGAAATAAGTCAAACGATGGTAGTTAGGATTTTGAAGACGTTAAAGTTTCATCCCTTTAAAATGATTCTCCAACAGGAATTGCATGGCAATGATTTCCAAAATCGGGTAGATTTTTGTACGTTTATGCAAGATAATAACATCTATCCAAGAATTTTATTTTCGGATGAAGCATCATTTAGAAACGATTCCAATGTCAATCGGCATAATATGCACTACTGGTGCATTAATAATCCGAATTGGGTACGGCAGGTTGACCATCAAAGAAGATGGACTGTGAATGTATGGGGCGGAATAGTTGGAAATTATGTTCTAGGGCCTTACTTTTTTGAAGAGTATTTAAATGGTGCCAGATACCTGCAATTTTTACAAAATAATTTAACAGAATTTCTTGACGAGCTTCCTCTAGCTATTACAAGAAACCTCGTATTTCAACATGACGGCGCTCCGCCTCATAACCACCGTGATGTTGTTGAGTATTTAAATACAGAATATGAGGGACGGTGGATTGGACGTGGAAGAGGAGCCTTATGTTCTTGGCCGCCCCGATCTCCCGATCTGACTTCCCCCGATTTCTTTTTATGGGGCTATGTCAAAGGTAGGGTTTACCAAGACATACCGACAACTCCGGAAGATATGAAGGAAAGAATTAGGTCAGCTTTCTCTGAAATTTCTCAACAACAGCTAAGAAACGTTGCAAGAAATTTTCAAACCCGTGTAAGAAGGTGCTTAGAAGTACATGGGCAAACTTTTGAGCACTTAATTTAGTTTTGTCAGCTATTTCATTATGATTCATTATTAATTATTTTTGGTTGTTAATAAAAATATTCATAATCTACATTTGATTCATTATTATTATTACTTGTATCATTAATTTATTATATTTTCCCAGTATAATCACGTGGCAATAATGGCGTAACATTAACCACGTGCTAAAGATGGTAAATGAAACCTAACCTATCTGCGAACATTGCGACAACAAACGTCAAAGTTAGTTGTTTTGTTTTTTGTTTTTTACGTATAAAACTCTACCAAGTAAACGAAGGAAATAAAGATACGGTTTTTAATTCAAATTATAGTTAAAACGCATTATTTTACACAAATAATAATGCTTAAGGTTTATAAAGAACTACGTTCTCAATACGTTTTTCATTCAAATCTTTGGAAATTAACCAAAAAAAAAATTAATTTCTTGTTCTTCGTTAAATAGTTTCTTACCTACACAACTTTTACACACTTTAGTAGTATCTGTACATAGAGACCAATACCAACTTCAATCCACCCAAATATAAATATCCCAATTTCTTAAATAAGTGAGATATTTAGGGTGTGCCCTTTTAAATAACTCACCCTGTATAGCTTAATTTGTATTTTATAATTAATCTTAGTTTTCCACATTTTCTGTATGTTACTCTGTATTCCTTCTATGCTCAAATAAATCAGTTATAAAAAGATTAATTTGCATAGTCGTAACATAATTCGCACGACAAGCGGTGGTCCCCACCCCGGAGGCCGCAGCCCCCCTCAAAACCACTGATGCACCCACACCTGAGGAACGAAAGGCGATCGTCACCTCCTCCCCCACCCTCCAACCCACAGTCCGGTTCTTTGTGACTTCTCTCCTATTCCTCTTCCCCAACGACAGAGAGAGGTTCCAGCCTGTTCTCTGTCGTCTAATCCACGACTTTTTTGGTTTTCAGGCTGCAGTCTCCTACTCCGGGGCCAGGACACACGTCACCCTGACCTAACCTAACCACAACCCTTCCCTACCCCCCGATCCTTGTTGTTTCCTATGGACCTTAAGTTTGGAACAGTGAACGTCTGCGGGTGGCGCCGCAAGCGCCCCCTAGTCGAAAACCTGCTACAGACCGACGGAATCCATGTACTCTCCATCACAGAAACCAAACTCCGTGCTCCCTTCCAACTCACCATCCCAGGATTCCGTTGCTTCCGCAAGGACAGCGTCAGAGGCATGCGTGGGACGGCCCTGGCTATAATTAACCAACTTTCTGTTACAGAGCTACCACTGCCCGAAGAACACGAAGACCTCGAATGCTGCGCGGCCACTCTCCACATACCCAACGCGGAACCCATACACGTTTTCTCCCTCTACATTCCCCCGGACCGACCCCTGCCAGAAGAATTCCTTGAGTACGTTGCAACACTACCTCGAGCCGTGCTGATGGGCGACTTCAACGCCAGGCACACAGCCTTCGGGGATACCGCTTGCAACCAAAGGGGAAGAGCCCTGACAGACTGCCTCCTCCAACTCAACCTCTTCCGCATCCCAAACACCAAGCCAACATTCCTCAGTCACCAGGGCTCCTCAATCATAGACCATATCCTAGTAACTGACATCCTCGCTCCCACTTTCACCCCTGTTGCCTCCATCGGTACTTCGATTACCAGCGACCACCTCCCCCTCACAGTTTCCTCCAACGTTTTTGAACCGCCTCCCCGCCCCCTTCCATCCGGAGATTCCGCGACTGGAAGCAGGCCCGCTGGGAGAACTTCCAGAACATTATGGAAGCCAGGAGCACCAATATCCCTCCCCCCACCACTATCCCTGAACTAAATAACACCATCTCTCAGTTCACAGATTCCATCCGGGAAGCCATCGAGGAAAGCGTCCCCATGAAGGAAATCAACATCTACCGCCCCCCGCTCCCGCCCACCGCGCGCCTTCAGGTTGATCAGGGAGAAGAGACGACTGTACCGCGAGTTTGTTCGTAATCGCGACCCCCAGGTGAAGGCCCAGTGAAACTGTCTCAACGCCATCGTGAGACGGATAACCATTAGGTTTCGTGAGGAGCGCTGGTGCAATGTATGTTCCAGCCTGGACCACCGCAACGGCTCGAGATTTTGGACCAAACTCCGATCTCTCACTGGCCAGCGGAAAGGGTCCACCTCTCACCTTCACCACCAAGGGGAAGTGGTCGCGGACGCTCAAGGGCAGGCCAATCTTTTCGCGGATACCTTAAGGAGAGCTCACCGCACTCCCGAGGACCCCCTGTACAACAATGACGACCTCCAGAACATCAACAGGAGAATAGACGGCAACCTTGACATTCGCCCCCTGGTCCACATCCCCGAGGCACCGAACGAGCCCGTAGAGGAGATCTTGCGTCCCATCTCGGAAGAGGAAGTTGCCGAAGCCATCGTCTCTGGCAAGAACACCGCCCCCGGAGGAGACACCCTTACCCGCCGCCGTGTCCTACGACATCTCCCCCCTTCCGCTATCACCGTTACCACTACTATATTTAACTGTTGCTTGCTTTCAGGATACTTCCCCCTTCCGTGGAAAACAGCCACCGTCATCATGCTGCCCAAACCCAGAAAGGACCACACGGACCCATCATCTTACCGCCCCATCTCCCTCCTCACCGTGCTCGGGAAGACCTTCGAGAGGATCCTCACTGATCGCTTACGCCTTTTCCTGGACCAAGGCCAGCTCCTCCCTAGACTCCAGTACGGCTTCCAGCCACGAAAGAGTACCACCGACCTACTCTTACGCCTACACACGGATGCAACAGTGGCGGTGAACACTGGTCAGTGCATGGTGGCCGTGATGCTGGATATAGAGATGGCGTTTGACACCATCTGGCACCAAGGACTCCTGGAGAAGCTTCTCCGGGCAGGTATCCCCTCCTCCCCCTTTGTCCGTATCATCCATAGTTTCCTCAAAGGGAGGCGGCACCACGTGCGAGTCAAGGATAGCTGTTCCAGACCTTCACGCTGAATGCCCGGGTCCCCCAGGGATCCATACTGTCCCCCCTCCTCTTCATCACGTTCTGCCGGGACATCCCTCGCCCCCAGAATCCTGCGGTTCGCCTGGTTCAATACGCCGACGACACCGCTCTCTGGGCTCCCACTCCCACCAGCACCAGATCATCCCGGATGATAGCGGCCGAGCTAGCCAGACTCGAAACCTGGTTCCGAAGATGGAGAGTCAAGCCAAACATAGCCAAAACCCAAACCATCCTTTACCGACACCCCAAACTAAGCCTACGTCCAACCCAAAACCCCCGCGACGTCAATCTGAGCCTCTGGGGCACGCGCCTGCAACTATCCCCCACTGTCACCTATTTGGGTGTGGACTTTACTTCCACTCTGAACTGGGGCGTGGAGGTCAGAAGGTGTCTCGATATGGTTCAGAAACGTAGCGGACTCCTATCCGTGCTCCGTGGCACCATACGTGGCTGTCATCCCCGCATCCTTATCTACACCTACAAAACATTCATAAGACCAGTCATTGATTACCGTTTTTCTGCTTTCAGCACGTCAGCGACGGGCGTCATAGAGGCTCCGGAGTAAGGAGAGGCGCGTCGCGAGGAAGATGCTGGGCCTGGATCGTTTCCACCCATCTGGGGAGGTATGCGGACTGGCCGGCATTCCCCCAATCGACGCCAGGCTCGCCGCCCTCCGGGACCGCTATGTGACGAGAGCCGTCGAACAACATAGGGTGGACGCCCTGGACACCCTCAGGACTCAACCCACACATCGCAGGAGACCAATCATGAAGCTGAAGCACCCACCAACAAGAATCCTCAACGACGCCACAGACCTCCCCGAAGACCTCCAGGACATACTAGAAAACACCCCCCTCACCTACTGTTAAGTCTAACCACCAACATCATTTACATTTACCATTAATGTCTTGCTTTTTTTTTTCTTTTTTTTTTGTTAGAATCAAATATCTTAGACAGGCTGAAGAGGAGTAGCTTCCTATAGCGGCCTTTGAGTTGTAGTATTTATAAGTTGAAATTTGAAATTTTTTTTGATATTTCCCAGAAAAAGGAAGCAGACGGATTTTGAAAGATGCCTGCCATTAGGGTAATTAGTAGAAAACAGTGAATCAGGCTGGATCACCACCGAAATATTTTTGAAATGGTTCAAGGAATTTGTTAAATTTTCGGGGGCAACCAAAGAACGCCCAGTCCTTCTGCTCTTAGATGGCCACGCGAGTCATACAAAGAATATCCAAGTCATATATTATGCACGAGAAAACGGGGTAGTTTTATGTTTTCCGCCACACTGCTCGCATAGATTACAGCCTCTAGACGTTTCCTTCATGAAACCCCTGAGCGGCTATTATGAAGTTGAGGTGAGGAAGTGGCTGCGTTGCAATCCAGGAAAAGTAGCTACGATGCGCCAGATTTCCACTCTCTTTGGCGCTGCTTTTATAGAAGCGGCATCCATGAAAACAGACATAAATGGGTTCCAAAAGACTGGCATTTGGCCACCTGATCCAAACGTCTTCACAGATGCTGATTATCTACCGTCGACAACAACTGATATTTCATTAAATAATTCTACCGGCGAAGAATCAGATATTCTAACTATTCTAACTTCAACACCATACAAATATGAAATCGGAAATCAGTCATTTAATCGTGGAAAACAAGAAAAATTTAAGAGGAAGGTTCTGACAGATGAAACGACTTCGGCAAAAAGTGGTAAGAAAAAACAAAAAAAAAGCTTCAAAGAAGACGAAGAAAACAGAAGTTCTTCAGTCGGAATCATCGGAAAATGATGACAATGATGTCGCATGTCTCTACTGCGAGGATTTCTATTCAAAGTCTACAGAAGGTTGAATTGCCTGTGGCATGTGCACAAATGGGCGCACAATTCATGTGCTGGAATTGACAGTGAAGATGACGAGACACCATTTAAGTGCGAAGTTTATGCTGACTAAGTACCCCGTTCTACCCCGGACCAGGGGCAGAATGGGGCAAGTGCACTTTTTGAGAAAACTACATTATAATTCCGCCCCTATAAATTTTTTGAGTTCGACTTAATACTATTACGTTTGACCACATAGTAGGGTATATGTATGTATAAGCATAGCAAGCATAGCAAACTGTCTGATGCAATATTAATTTGGGGGCACACACCACACATGAAAAACGTCTTCACCCTGCAGAAGAAAGCGATAAGACTGTTAGAAGGTGAGAGTAGGGATGCCCACTGTGCTCCTCTCTTTGTCAAAAATAATATACTAACAGCATCATCAATCTATACAGGGTGATTCAAAAATGGCGCATAAACTCTTCAGTACGTTGTAGGGGACGGTTATTTGAACTGTAGAAAAATTATAAAAAAATTTTAGCTGCTACATTTTTGTAGTTAACAACGAAGAAGTAAATTGTAGATTTGGCAACACGGGTGCAGCTATGTAGTATATGAGTGGCTTTTATTTCCTTTCATTTACATAGTGAGCTTATTAAAAGTTTCAAACATCGTTGCCACATATTTTTTTTTAACAACTTGGTACAAAAATATCAATTTTGAAAGCTAATACTATTTCAGGATAATGAAGTATTATGAGCATTTTATTTACTACCCACTATGAAAAAATACTTAAATTATTTATATGAAATGATGAGAAGTTTCAAAATCCACATGAATTCAAAGTTGAGTTCTCAACTTAACTTCTTCATTTCTCAGCAAATTAGCGGCTAAGAATTTTTTTACTATTTTTCCTACAGTACAATTATTATTCCCTACAACGTACTGAAGAGCTTATGCGCCATTTTTGAATCACCCTGTATATACATGATGTTGGTACATATAAAAAAAAATGCTCACATACATCAAACGAGAGGAGAGATTCATGGATTGAGCCTGCGAACCAACAACCACATTGAAGTAGAACAGTATCGTCTCGGTACAACAAAGCCTCTGAGAATTGGCCAAATGCTATATAACAAAATCCCAAATGAATGGAAAAGTGAAACATTATACAGGGTGTTAATAAAAAAACTTTACACACTTTGGTAGTCGATAATAGAGAATACAATATAGAATAGATATATAGAATATACAGGGTGTTAATACTAAGTCGTTACACCCGAAAATGGCAGTTAGAACTCATTAAAACAAACAACTTTTTTTAGTTCCAATTTTTGAATTGGGGCCTCTATTCGTAGTTATTGGATTTCTTTTGTTTTTTTAACAATCGTAATAACTCCTTCATTTCAAGGAATATTTCAAAAAACGGAAGGTTTTCGAAATGAGCTTACGGTTCTCTACAACATTTGTATTTACAGTTATTTTATATTTTTTCAAATAACAAAATGGCGGCCGATCAAAAATTTCAAAACTCAATATTTTGATAACCACCCCATAGATTTTTGAAAATAATTTTTTTTCTAAATCGTCAAACTATCTATTACAACATTTGTCTAAAACATTTTCTTCTATCTACGCAAAAAATAGGTCTTTAATTAAATTACAGAAGAGCATGTGTAAAGTATCGACGAATTAAAAACCAAAAGCACGTTACGAAGTTCAGTATTTTGATAATTATTCATTTTAAAACGTATCTCGTTCAGTTTTGTGCACTTATCTAATTGTTCTTTTGTTTTATTTTTTAATGGCGAAAGCTACTTCTATCTAAATTGTTTTTAATTCGTCGATACTTTACACATGCTCTTCTGTAATTTAATTAAAGACCTCTTGCATAGATAGAAGAAAATGTTTTAGACAAATGTTGTAATAGATAGTTTGACGATTTAGAAAAAAAATTATTTAGAAAAATCTATGGGTTGGTTATCAAAATATTGAGTTTTGAAATTTTTGATCGGCCGCCATTTTGTTATTTGAAAAAATATAAAATAACTGTGAATACAAATGTTGTAGCGAACCGTAAGCTCATTTTGAAAACCTTTCGTTTTTTGAAATATTCCCAGAAATGAAGGAGTTATTGCGATTGTTAAAAAAACAAAAGAAATCCAATAACTACCAATAGAGGCCCCAATTCAAAAATTGGAACTAAAAAAAGTTGTTTGTTTTAATGAGTTCTAACTGCCATTTTCGGGTGTAACGACTTAGTATTAACACCCTGTATAGATATATAGAATAGATAATACAAGAAACAAATTCTAATACACCGTGGTCCAATACTCAATAGTTTTCGCGATATGGTTCGTACAACATCTTTACATATAAAATAAACAACGCATTTAGCGCACTCTAAAGATATCTTCAATAAACAAAACAGTTAACAACTTCTTGAAAAGTTGGATGAGAAGGAATATGCCTCAAAGGATATCTCTGCTGGTAAATTCGTCTAGCTTCACGCGAATTTAGACGAGCTTCGCCATAACATAAATGCATATCGGCGTATTCCGCTGATGTAAATGTAACCATTGCGAAAATAAACTTGCTTCAATAGCAATAATTAATCCCACCGTTGACACAACATTGCATCTATTGTTGCTGCGATTGTTTTTTTATCGCGTTCATTTAGATAACGCGACATCGCATTCAAATTTGAAGGTGTAAATAAAAATTTAAAAATTCCATATCGCGAAAACCATTGAGTATTGGACCACGGTGTATTAGAATTTTTTTCTTGTATTGATCTCTATTATCGCCTACCAAAGTGTATAAAGTTTTTTTATTAACACCCTGTATAATTTCAACAGGATCGTCAAAGAATACCTAGTGCAAACGTGCTTTTATAACACGCAGCAATTTTTACATAGCATGTAAACTAGCATTTACTCCTTAATGTATTAATTACTCTTTTATTTGACTTATTTTATGTGCATGGAACAATGTATCTATGTCGCCCTGTAGAATCAATAAATATTATTATTATTATTATTAAGATAAATGCACTTTCTGGAAAAACAATAAATGATTTTGAAAATTAATTACCCCATTCTGCCCTGGGTTCCCCTAATAGGAATATATAATTTGTTGATGAATGAAGAACAGGGCTTAGTTAAGGGGTATGTACATCATTTAGAAGTTATTCATGAGGAAGCCTTTAATTGCAAATCGTATCCAGTTCTGTATGCATATAAAAACAAAGTTAGGGAAGAAATAGAGTCAATGTTAGAGAAGGGTATTATTGAAAGATCAAGTACATGTTTTATTAATCCTATTATGGTGGTAAAAAAGAAAGATGGTAACATTAGGTTATGCCTTGATGCAAGACAAATTAACAAGAGGACAATACCACAATATGAAACGCCACAGAAGATAGATAGTATAATGGGAAAATTGGGGGGGAAATATTAATTTTCAAAACTAGACTTAAAAAACTTTTTTTGGCTAATTCCATTAAGGAAAGAATCACGAAAATATACAGGGTTCAGCGTAGATGGAAACGTATTTCAGTTTAGAGTGGTACCTTTCGGACTTTCAACATCTTGTGCAGCGCTTCTTAGGGCAATGAAATTGATATTAAATGAATATGAATAATTTTGCAGTCATTATATCGATATCGTCGTAGCAGTATATCACTTGATTTCTGGTTGCAGGACGATAATGATAAAGATGTAATAATAGATTGGGGAGACTACAAGGCTGGTAATTTTAAAACTCCACTGAAAAAGCAATTAAAAGTGAATAACGCAAAGTGGACCAACAGACGCACGCCCATTGCGGCCTCCCTGCAATCGTCTGATTTAAGCAAAACCTATAACGAGATTGCAAGTATTAAAAAGGAATTGGTGGGCATTCAATTGGAAATGTTGAAAAAAGAGCGAACTTACAAAAATATTGAAAGAGAGCTGCAACAGGAAGAGTTGCGGCTTAACATTGAAATCAAGTTGCAAAGAGAAGTTGCCCAGTAGATAGTTACTAATTATGAATAATATTGTGTGAGCAGAAAGTTCCATTATTCAAAGTCGGTTATGGATCGTATGACACATGTATGATATAAGGTACCAGCGCGGCGGGTAATAAAGCCCGGTTGGTAATAAGGCCCAATCATTATTTTAAACATATTACATAGCATATATCGCAGACACCGCCATCCACCCATTGCTACACTTATAGACTGGCCGGTAATGACAGATTTTGTGCAACGTTTTTTTAATGTATGCATCTTTGAAGTTATGATTATTATAGATTTTTAACATGTCCTACCCAATTATCTAAGACTGCTCGCATGCAGCGGCGTCACCAATCAAATTTGAATTTGCACTGAAAATTGATGATTTCGAACGATTAGTAAATGTATGCAAAGTGGTTTTTGTTACAATTTGAAACAAATAATCCGGCGGAAAAAAATTTGCATACGCCTCCCTCGTGTAGGAAGCCCCGAAATTATTAACTGAAGATGTAAAAAAGAGGGGGTATTTAAGAACAATTATTTAACGTATGCTTTTTCATAGGCTTATTTTTGTTGTTATATGGATCACGAAAAGCTACTTTGCATACAATCGCGGCGTGCACATGCGCTGCGGTAATTTGTTAAACATGTACTTTTTCTTCTAATAACTCGGAACAATTATTTAACACTTAAAAATGGATTTAATATAAAGTTCATATAGTATATTGTCAATATAACCATTTGCATACAGTTCTGGGTTGTAGTACCATTTCAAAAAACATTTTAATGTTGCAAAAATTGCAGCCATTTTTGAACAATTATTTAACGTATGCTTTTTCACAGGCTTATTTTTGTTGTTATATGGATCACGAAAAGCTACTTTGCATACAATCCCGGCGTGCACATGCACTGCGGTAATTTGTTAAACATGTACTTTTTTTTGTAATAACTCGAAACAATTATTTAACGTATGCTTTTTCACAGGCTTATTTTTGTTGATATATGGATCACGAAAAGTTACTTTGCATACAATCGCGGCGTGCACATACGCTGCGGTAATTGTTTAAAAATGCACTTTTTTTGTAATAACTCGGAACAATGAATTATTTAACGTATGCTATTTTGTCTTTCGTGAAATTAATGATAAAATATCACGATTTAGCAATTTGCATACAATTCCGATGTGTAGATGTGTGGATTTTTTCAAAAGTTACAAACATGAACTTTTAACAAACTTTTTTGAAAATAATTTGTTTTGGTTATAATTATTATTCTTATTAAAATGAATCTATAGGTTTGTTCGTTTGTCTGCTCTAAACTGTTCCGAACAGGAAACAGAAAAAGATGGCTACATACGGCGTTGGTGCATTAAACAGAGATAGCATGTTGTATGTTTCCTGTTCCAAGCAGTTTAGAACAGACAAACGAACAAGCCTAATGTAATCATAAATTTTTGTTTTGAGAAGGACAGCAACTCATATTTTATGAATACCCACATTTTTGACATTTTATATTTTTATGTAAAAAAAGTACATATCGTCACCCTAATTCGCAAGTGTCGTAAGTCCACTTTTACTGGAAAATAAGGTTTTGGCTCCATCTGATAGATAGGTTACCTACCTATCGTTTGGAAAGTGCAGTATGTCCAGGAAAAAATTCAAACGCTTAAAACTCGTTATAATAAAATGTTGTAAGTCCACCTGCATGCACCAGTAATGCGCAGGTGTCGTAAGTCCATGAGTAGCCATAATAATAGACTGTGTCCTTAATGTGGTTGCGGTTTAATCATCTAAATTCACATATTTATTTCAAGTGTATTTTATTGTGAGTTGCTTTAATATATATTATCATGTATTTACACATCTTTTTCATGAACTTTATACATTTATTTGGTTATAATTGTTGCTTAAATTACAATTAAATTTAGAAAGGAGTTACGACAATTTCGTCACATACGTTATTTGTTACAGTAATATTCTTTGCCGGACTTACGTGATTTTCCGTTTTCGTTTTTTGTGTCTCCTGTAAAATTTCGGTTTTGGCACTTACGACATTTGCGAATTAGGGTGACGATATATACAAACAATTTGTAATATCAAACATCGCGGAATATTATTCTCGTTAATTTGGTACCATTACTAATTTTTTCCACAAAAATTTGGAGCAGGAATTCGCATAAACGTGATAAGCAATGTAAACGTCGCGTCGGCGTCGGTCGTATGTTCAGGGATATGACCATCCACGTAGTATATATGCATTCAGATTCAAACAAAATCAGATAAATCCAATCCTCAAGCAAATCTAGATAATTACCTTTGGTTACAAAAATACTGTTAACTTGAAGCAACCTACTTACTTAAATTTTACAATGAGTTTGCATCTTGCATATTATCTAAAACAAGGAAAAACAGATAAATATTTGGAATTACCAGAACAACCTCTGGGACATGCTATAGCAAGAAATAAAAGGCAGTTCGGAGAAAATTTGCAAGAATTAGAACACTTAAGTTGGTACAAACACTTGCTGGTAGAAAATGAAGGCCAAATCGGAGAACAAACTGAATTTGATAAAGAGGAGGTATGCGATTGCATCGAAGAAGAAGCTTTATATTATGTATACCTAACCAAGATAAAATTTTATTTTTTGACGTTCTTCGTTTTATTTCCTTTACAATTTTGTAAAAAAATATTTGTTTTTTGTTTCAACACATTTTTATTTTTGTTTTGAAGTTTAACAAGTAAAATTAAAACAAAATCCTGTAATCAGTGCAGAACCAGATAAGTCTATTCAAAAATTCAAGAAAAAGCGAATACCGTAAAACGTGACAAATTGAAGAATTTATTTTATTTTTGAGGTGATAGGTATTATAGTTTTTGGTGTTTTTCTTGAAACCATGAATAGTGGACTTATCTAGAGTTTTACATTGTTTTCCTCAAGTATCATCATCGTCGCCGTTATCATCGCTATCGTTATCATCGCTATCGTTGTCATCGATATCGTTATCATCGTCGTCATCGCTATCGTCGTAATCATTACGATCTTCACTGCATTCGGAATGACAACTGTCGTTATCTATAACACCTTCTGAAAATATGAGTGAAAATTAATATCAGATCCTGAAGACAATTACTAATAAAAATATTGTAGAGCATACCTTCTTCTTGTGGTTGGATGATGATGTCTGTTGCTAACTTTGGCATTTCAGGGCCTTCGAACCATTTGAATTGAAGATTATCTGTTTTTACCCATCCATGGGTTTGAAAATCTAAGACTGAGGGAACTGCTAATGTAGCATTCGCCCACAAATTTGATATATACAATGTTCGCAACATGTGTTGCTCTAATTCTCGAGTACATGGGGACAGCATACAAGCATCGAATTTCAATATTTTTCGTTTGAACGTCTCCATATTGTCCACCATTGCATAGTTCGTCGTGAATAATTGTAAACGCGCTTCATCTACAGAACCGATTTTTTTCAGGCCGTTTTTACTAGTCGCATACATTTTGCATACGAAATCTTCAACTATTTTTCTTGCCTCTTTGAATTTTTCAGGATCAGCCATATCCGTAAACGCAGTCTGGTATTTTTCATTCTGCATTAGCAGATGAAGCGGCCTATTTTTACCTTTTCCGTAGAACGATGGATTATAATCGCATCCAGTGAATGCGTGAAACGCTGGTAAAGAGGTGCAGAGTTTACGACCTAATGCATTGTACAATTCTGAAGCGTTTATGAATCTTTGGTTATTTCCTGTTCCAAATTGTAGCCAAATGTTCATCGATTGGTCGAATTTGTGTATATTTCCTAGTATAATGATCAATATATCTGTATCCGCGCAGCGGACAACAGCATTACTGAACCCATGTAGTTGACCTACGAAAAAGGCAAATTTCGAGTCGGCCTCCTCATGCCCTTCGCATTTGTAATCATTCATATTTCGGAGAAAAACAAATCCATTCGACGCTGTATACCTACGAAATTAAGATAAATAAAGAAAAAATTGGCTTTCGAGTTCCTAACACTGGCTAATACCACTCAACAATCATTATAATAATACCTGTAACATTTATCAAAAGATATGTAGATTTCTTTATCCCCGACTTCATTTGCAACTTCATCATTACTCCAATGTTCCATTACAAATGAAACTAGCGCCTCTTTAAATTTAATATTTTGCAGTTCTGCTGCAAAGTTTGCTGGCCGATTCTGCTCAGGTCCTGTAAAAAACATTAAATTAAAATTGTAGTTACTATATTTTTTAAAATTGTCATTACTTGTAGTAATAATATGTTAAAATCTGATAGTAACCAAGAAGTTCGAAATATTTTTTGGATTTAATCAATGTTTTTGGTGGTGAAATTAATTTTAGAATTTTTATATTACTTTAATTAAATAACTAATAATTTATATATCTATACTCTTTTGGATGAATCGTACTGATGATGAGGCGTCATAGTTTCCGAAATGTTGGCAAATGATGTTGAACATCGTACAAAAAAATGATTTACAACTTTTGAACGGTACTGTATTTTTCATTTCTAAAACATCTATTATATCAATTTTTAATAAGTTTTTAGAAAGTTTTGTAGTAGTCTTGTGGAGCTTAAAAAAAGTTTACTTTTTGGAGATTGTAAGATATTATTACACGGGAAAAAGGGTAGCCATTCCTTTTTTCTTTTCTTGTAGTTAACATTTTTACCTGTGATACAATAATCTCTGGAGAAGGTATTCCTGAAAGTATGTTCAATCTCTTTTAATGATGGACTCTTGTATGTGTCAAAAACAAGGTAAATAGCCTTTGCTGTAGGACAAGCGTTGATAATTTTACGTAGAATTTTCATTGAAAGTTGTCTAAATGTTTTGGGAATCTGTTTCATGCTGTGTAGTAGAAAAAAACCGTCTACTAGATACACGTCAACATTTTCTGGTATACCATGTTCGACTTGTTTTTCCAGAGCAGCTGTTAAAGCTGATTTTACTGTTTTATTGATTGTTCCATCTAGATGGCAAAGAGAAAGTGGCACTGGTGTCAAAGGATATTCTAGTATCTATAATATTAATAAGAATTGGTAAGAAATTCAAAACATTAATATT
Source organism: Hemicrepidius hirtus (assembly GCA_963082805.1). NCBI lineage: Eukaryota > Metazoa > Arthropoda > Insecta > Coleoptera > Elateridae > Hemicrepidius > Hemicrepidius hirtus. The sequence continues at coordinate 15,262,140 of OY720161.1, forward strand.
TAAGCATGTTTTTGTATAATACATACAGTAATCAATTGAAAATGAAGAGGCCGACATAAAAATTTTATCATTTTAATCTACGGGTTCCTTTAAGTAATTAAATTAAAAGTAATTTATACTATACCTTGGCCATGTCTACTTTTGCATCCAAAGAAATTCCAAGAAGTCGACCAAACAGATCCCGTTGTAATTTTACTTCTTGGGTTTTTCCGCCGATTTTAATTTTTTTTTATTTGATGCAGCTGGCAAAATTTAAAATACTGTTTCTCTTGATGACGTAATTTTTAAAACTTTCTTCAACTTCTGAACATTTCGCTATCATTTCCATTCGTTGCTTCTGTCCAAGATGTTCAGCATTTAATAGAAAATTTGCGACTTCCACTGGTGCAGCTTGTCCCGTTGAAATGTTACACAACATTTCTGGCCTCACTTGATCCGACAACGGATTCATATGATCGTTTAAGGCAGCAAGGAATGCATCTCTTTGGCTTAAACTTTTTCTAATTCGATGTGGCAGGAGCTCATTCGTTACATCTTGTCTCTTCTTAAGGCCACAATCAAATAATACGTGGGAGATGATAGTGCTTCTAATCCCATGACTAATGCTCCATTTTATACGAGCCGAAATCGAATTAGTCAGATGCATTATGCCGGTCAGCCGACGAGCTGCATCAGCGTTGATAGTCTGGTCCAACGTTAGATCCAAAGGTATCCTTGAAAATGGTTTTTCCGTCCTTTTTACGCCAATGACTAAATCATTTTTTAATCCTGGATGCGTTGCGTCAATGTTCAGTAAGGCACTTTGGTACCAAACTAGCCAACGAGCATAGTTCATTTGGTTGAAGGTGAAGAAAATGTTAGTTATTTTCGGCAAAACGTAACAAAGCAATTCCAAGTCGCTCATGCGCACACTCCGTTCTAGTAATAAATAGTATTCAATGAATTGTATGTACATGCCATAAAATTGTTGCGTTTTGCCGTGTATTCCTGTTAACACTTCTTCTTTAAATTCTTTGAATTTGAGCAGGATTTCATCTACATTCTCGTTGTTCGTCAATAAACCGTGCAAGGGCTTTTTCTGTAAAGTTTGAAAATATTCCTATACGCTTTCATCGACTTCAATGTTCTTTTCCAAGAAATATTTAAATTCTTGTATTTGCAAACACAGCATACACAGAATATGCAGTCGTTTGCATCTATTGAAATGCTTACCAGACAGAAATGTAGCAACAGACCCTGTGCCGATTAAACCTGCCTCAACTAACACATTTGTTAGACCGCAGCCATCTATAAATGAGCCAACACCCTTGAAGAAGGCCATTTGAGTATGGAAAGTACCAACATGAATAAACACATTTTGGCAAAGCTCTTTTTCGGTGCTTTTCAAAGGGAAAGCGATTTTTCCTATACCTAAATCATACGATACCTGCGCGTATGGCTCGTCACATTCGTTTGCAATGCTTTGTGTTCGACGGATGGTTTCCAATACAACAAATGTATCTGTGGGTGACTCATTTATAGGAATAAGGTATGAAACTTTTTGAGTGACACTTTTGTCACGAACAACTTTTGAATTAAAACCTACCCACATAGGCGTTTCTACTCCATAAAAATGAGACATTACCCACAGTAAATCTAAGTTAATACATTTATTTAGATCACCTGGAACGACACTGCGCAACACTGAATCATTTGGAAGAACGGTATCTGTCATCTTAATTTTTTTGAAATATCTTGGCACCTCTTGAACTTGCCCTTGATAGCTTCTTCTTTTTTTGTTCATTGTTACCGTTGAAGACTCAGTTTCGGTATTTCTCAATGCAGTTTTCGAATCTGCTGTATCTGTCATGGTTTCGTCCGTATCGTTGGCTGTTGTATGTGGTTCTTCAACAGGTTGTTCAGGTTCTATATCTTGAACCACTATACCGACCGTGTCGTTCATAGTGACTTTTCCGCTACTCGACTCAACAAACCTATCAAAATTGTCGAATACACAGACTGTATGAAGGCCCCTTTTCTGATGAACATCACTGGGACAGCACGTACCCGTATTTGTAATTGTATACGTAGCTTCTGTCTCGATATCTTGAAGCGTATCGTAACTACAAATGTGCCCGTATCTATGGACGATTTTAATAATTTTCTTGCTGCTACACAAACTTTTCAAGGCACTTCCAAGTGTTATGTGCTTTGACGGTTTTATTTCACCGTTAGTCACTGCAAAAACAACATCTGATGAGAAAGATTGAACTAATCTAGTGGTTTTCGCACTTTTGCTTCGTCTATAATTAAACGCTGCAAGTAATGTTGTGAAGAATGAAGTAAGGTGTTCTGGGAGTTTGCATTCTCCTCAAATCTTCTGTTGTGATGGTATTACCAAATTTGGTAGGCTGTATGTTACAAATGTCTTGTCTCAAAAGTAAAGCTGCACGCTGAAGAAGATCGCGGTCTTTCATCTCGGTCATAGTGAGTACAACGCTCACGTTGTAAGGTTGGACAATTTTTGGTCGATTTGGCTGAGCTTCGAATCTAATATGTTTCTTATATTTGTTTACTAGTCGCTGTGGAATATGTCGATAGGAAAACATTGATTTATCAATGCTACGATCACCATAGGATTGTGACAGAAATTCTAAAAATAAATCTTCAATGAACTCGACAAAGCAGCTATTTCCTTGGTCTATGATATAATCTTTAACGAATAAGCATAACTTTTTGAAGGCTGATTTATAATGATCACGATGTTCGTGCCAATCTTTTTTTTGGCGACTCTCAGCAATCCCTTTTCCGTGGTAATTCATTCTACAAATGTTATGGTACGGAATCAAATTGTTACTGGATACGTAGATATTAATTTCATTCAGTACATTGTAATCATTCAATTTCGTAGCAACTTCTTTTATATGTTCAAACAATTTATGATCTGCACTGTAGCAAAGTTTATATGGCCGTCCTCTTACCCTTTTATACTGTTTTTTGCAAAATATGCAAGCTCGGGATGTACGATATTCATTATTGTTTGAATGACTTTCAATACTTTCGGTACATACGTCCTGGATATCATCCTGTGTTTGTTCGACTTGTGAAGAATCTTGGGCTTCTACAAGTTCTGGTAAATTTTGCGCCGAATTGTCTTGTGGCGTATGCTGTAGTTGTCTATACACAAAAAGAATATCTTTTGAAGTATAGTACGATCAATTAACCGTTAGATTTATGTCTATACACAAAAAGAATATCTTTTGAAGTATAGTACGATCAATTAACCGTTAGATTTAACCCTTAGTTTCTCGCGCTGGTGCTACGGCAAATGGCGTGAGTAACTAAGGGTTAAGAAAATTAACTAGGTACTTACGAACATGATGTTTCAGGCTCCCTATATTTGGCATTGATAGCATTGAAATTACTGTAGCATGGCCTGGAGTGGTAGCCAATGCTTAAATCACCTTTTTCTGGAAGCACAACGTTTTCATGTCCCAATTGATGTTTAATCCGAATCCTTAACGACGCCTGACATTTCGTAAATGAATTATCATTGAACGTTTTAAGATTCCCGGTATTACTACACAAAAAACACTTAGAACTCATTAATAACAAGCGTGGCGTTCCAATCGCGAAGGAAAGAACGCTAAAACCACGATACACTAAATCACTAATCGCGTTCTGCGTATAGTACAATTTATTATTGTACTTCGAACATACACTCTCCTTAGAGCATATTATGATATTGTCAAATTGACAACCGATAACTCAAAGAAGATTGACAGAAACGACAATACAATTACTAGAAAGTGCAACAAGGATAAACTGACAGATGATACAAAATAATTCAAAGTGCGCATGCGCGAAAACAATAAACAGCTGTGGGCGTGGCGTCAGTGGATAACAGCATTATTTACATAAAACGACTGTTCCAGTTCGAAGTTATTATCGAAAACACAATAAAATTGTCTATCAATAATTTATTCTACAATACTAATAGGTACCACTAATACCATATTATGATGAACAAAATTTGTGATCAGGCTTGTCCATGCAATATAAATTGTGTGTCTTTACTTAAGCCGCACAATTGATTTATTCCTGCTTATGTTCTTGACATTCTTTTAACTAATTATATTTCATGGCCAAGCCTGATCAGAAATTTTGTTGATCATATTGTACCATATGAACAAAAATTATTTAGATAAGGGATGGCCATAGTAAACAAAATTACTGTCTTTGATAGGTTCAGGTTGCTATTGGTTCTACACGTCAATTAAATGTCAGTTTCGTTCAGCATTCCAAAGCCACTTTACCCACTTTAACACTTTATCTAAATAATTTTTGTTCATATGGTATGTGTACCTATTAGTACTTCAACAGAGATGGCAAATCAAAAGTTTCAAATCAATGCCCTGACTTTTCTAAGCGCTGCGCTGTAATGTTGTAGTCGTAGCTAGTAATTTTATTACTTTTGAGACCTTCTTAATGAATTCGCTGTTTAAATATTTCTTAAAATAACCTTTTGGAATTGATCGAAATCCATAGGAATACAATTTTATTTTAAGTTCATATTTCGACCAAATTACAGCAAATAATTCTTCTTCTCTATATCAAGCAAAAGTAGACACATTAATTCCAAATCCAGCAAAACCAAATAAATCCATTTTCATTCGTTTGTTGAAAAAATAAATTAACCTCATAATTTGACCACGTTTGACCTCCAATAGCAAGCTTTTAAACTGGACGCACTGTTTCTTATAATAGAATAATGTTTAATAATTGTACAACGTTATTTCGATTTTTTTTTTCGTTAATTTTTTATCGTTGAACACGTTGGAATCGTATGCAAATCGTTAAATAGTGCTATTTTATCATGAATTTAACGAAAAACAAACTTGCATACGTTTGCTGATTGTTTAAAATTCATCGATTATTTTGCATCTTTTTCAGCGTATGCAAACATATTAAACACTTTCGAAATGTATGCAACTTTTTTTTTGTGCATATTTACACAATACCTCTCACATAGTCCAATTGCATACATTAAATAATTGTTCCGAGTTATTAGAAAAAAAGTACATGTTTAACAAATTACCGCAGCGCATGTGCACGCCGCGATTGTATGCAAAGTAGCTTTTCGTGATCCATATAACAACAAAAATAAGCCTATGAAAAAGCATACGTTAAATAATTGTTCTTAAATACCCCCTCTTTTTTACATCTTCAGTTAATAATTTCGGGGCTTCCTACACGAGGGAGGCGTATGCAAATTTTTTTCCGCCGGATTATTTGTTTCAAATTGTAACAAAAACCACTTTGCATACATTTACTAATCGTTCGAAATCATCAATTTTCAGTGCAAATTCAAATTTGATTGGTGACGCCGCTGCATGCGAGCAGTCTTAGATAATTGGGTAGGACATGTTAAAAATCTATAATAATCATAACTTCAAAGATGCATACATTAAAAAAACGTTGCACAAAATCTGTCATTACCGGCCAGTCTATTACTAGGTATCAACAGTGATGGTAAGATGCTGGCCGGCCCCTACAGTTGTTAGTAAACAGCCCATACTGTTGTGAAATTGAGTTGTGCAGCGATTTTACAAATAAAGCGGGTAAGTAGTGCATAATATTTATGTTTAAAATAACGATTCAATACAATTTCGTGTTTCACTGTGTAGGGACATTCAATACCAACCAGTTCAATATATATTTTGCTCAGTTATATTACCATGCGTTACAAATAACAGTAATGTGCTGTAGCGGTAATAAGGCTCGGGCCTTATTACCTATCGCAATAGTTTTTAACGTTAATATTTAAGTCCTGCAATAAAGGCCCATTATAAAATAGTTAATGACCAATATTCTTAAATATGGGAAAGAAAAACCGCGGTATAAGAGCTAACTGGAACGAAAAGATGATGGAGGAGGCGTTACAGCTGCTACGGCAAGGACATTCTCAACAGTCGGTGGCAGAACGTTGCGGAATTCCTCGCCGTACTCTCAGAAATCACTTGAAATCAGGTTCGCGTCAACGATCATTGGGAAGAAAGGCTACCCTCTCTACTGAGCAGGAAAATGATTTAATAAAGAAAATTGTACATTTCGCCGAAAGAGGTTTTCCCCTTACCCCAAAACACGTACGTCGCAATGTATTTAAATACTGTGAGAAACTTAAATTGGGACACAGGTTTAACAGGAATAAAAAACTGACAGGAAAAGAGTGGTACAGATCATTATTAAAACGTCATCTACACATATCCCAAAGGAAAGCTCAACAAATGAATCCAGCGCGTGCTCAAAAAATGAACCGGTACATTGTTGACGATTATTTCGATAAGTTATATAGTCTCTAGAGAGAACTAGACTAAAATACCGACCAGAAAAAATCTACAACATGGACGAAAAGGGATGTAGATTAACGATACACCATCAGCAGCTTGTACTCACTCAAAGAGGTGCTAAACGTGTCCATTTAGTTGCACCGGAACATGAAAGAAATACACGCCCTATAACATTAACTAAACAGCAACGTACACAGTTTTTACTGTTACAATGTTGCCCAATCTATGGTTTCGTAAGTTACATTTGCTTAAGGGTTGCTTTATGAGGCACCCGTACAACGAAAAGGAAAGATAAGTGTTACTTAAAGATAAGTGACACCTTATCAGGGTCACTTTTCAGGGTGACAGGTGCAAACGGCTGTTGTTAACCTAACCTCACAGTCGAATAAACGCGGTTCGGTTAGTTTATCAATTAGCTATTTCACTGTAGGAAAAAAAGTGTAGTGGGGTAACTTTGATCATGGTCCCTGGGGCAACTTTGATCACAATACCTACCGGCCTAAACACTTTTTGGCCCCAAAGGTTACCCGTGCGGTGAAGAACGATGCTGTAGTCACGGAACTAGATATAATAGGACCAACCACGGATGGATGGAAGCGTCTACCTTTACAGAATGGTAAATAGAAGTTTTTATGTTGTAGGTTTAGTACGGAATGAAACTTCTTCTATTTTATTAAACTTTATTTCTGTGATAATATTTTGATATCTACAAATCTTTACTCTAGTCTCTTACATCTAATTATTTATTAGTGCTTTTTATCATTTTTTATAGATCTACAATACTTAATAAATTATATAACTTAAACTAATTTACATAAAAAAAAAGTTTGTTCTGAAGAAGCATTAAATTATGCGAAACGTTAACTTTTAAACTAATTAAATATGCTTTATTCAAAGTCATCTACGTGCGTCTAATTTATTTCTCTCTATAATTTGAATATGTACCACTTGACTTTTATCTCCTTTTTTGTATACAGGGTGTTTCTTAAATCGCGGACACGGAGCACAGTACTACATTCCCCTCCAGATACCAATTGGAAAAATATAATACAATAATGCCCGTTCTTCGCTAGTTTCAGAGTTATTCTCAGTCAAAGATTGAGATTCAATTCCTTTATGCTTTGGAAAAACGGGTAAATTTTAACCGTTCCGCATTGTTCATCAATCAAATATTAAATCTTAATAGATTTGGAATTTTTTATACGTTGTATTCCTTCCTCCGCAGACATTCTTTCTGATAAATATCTGTTGTTAAACTTTTTTCAATATGTTGCAACAGTGCATTGTAGCTATGAGGTTATTACCTAGGAAACTTGTTCATACTGCCTTATTAAAACAGCAACCGTTTAAAACAAAGTCCGTGCAAGCATGCGCAATGTTGTCAAATTTAAAATTTCTAAAATGCGAATAACTCGGAAACTAAATACATTAGGACAAAATCGCCTATACTTTTTCAACTCAGTTTAAAGATGAGAATCGCGTAGTGCTCTCCGTGTCCGCCATTTAAGAAACACCCTGTATACTGATTATTATTATTAGAGTTTCTTTTCATATACCGTCTGGGTACTTTCAAAACCGAACATAGGGGAATTGCATTGTAACTAACCTTTATATAGATTCCTGCTCGCCATTTAAACCCACAAGGATGGTAATGGTATGAATAGAACGACAAAAATACAGCGCATCTGATGGTACCAATAAATGTTCGTACTTAGTTATCGTTTTCTGTAAAAAAAATTATAAAATAATGCTATTTTGAAATAATATAGGTTGCTATGATTGTCAACTTTTTTTATCTGTCAATTAAATTATTTGAAATATAACGAGTATTCAGTAGAGTAGAGGATTTTTATAATAAAGACATTAGGTACCATCGCTGTGGGTTTAAATGGCGAGCAGGAATCTATATAAAGATCAGTTACAATGTAATTCCCCTATGTTCGGCTTTGAAAGTACCCACTCGGTATAGAAAAAAGTAGGAAAAATTTAATAATTAAATTGGCTGCTATAAAAACCATTATTCATTACTTTTAAAAAAAATTATTCCAGCCGTATCTTCATCCTAAAGCTATTGCTTAAATTTAAATAATAAAAAATATATAGATTATTATTAGGTAGCTGGAAAATTAAATGCTCGAACTTCGTTCTCGCGTTTAAACATTCTTGCGTGGATAAAATACTTCCTAAGACACTTATACAATAAATAACTATTGTTATTAGGGTAATTCCGGGAGAGATGGCCCGCTGGGTGAGACGACTCGTTTGATTATCATCATAACTTTGCAAATTTCGCGCCAGTCGGTTCTTACATTTAAGTATGTTTGAGTATAGGAACCAAAGGACGCTGATTAGCGGCTTTCAAAGTAATAAACAGGTACGTTATTACTGTTATAAATATTCGCGTAGAGCTGTAATATTTGCACGATTACTGGGTGTGCTAATTATTTGCATATAATTACAAATTTAGAAGTTTCCGTTGATGCGTAATCGCTTGCTATACTTTAAAGGTTATGTTAACTGGTACATGTTACTTCGTTTCGCATTGCATCTGTTAAAAAACGGGTGGGCCATCTCTCCCTAATATTTGGGTGAGATGCCCTTTTGATCAGGGATAAATGGCTAACAAAATGAATCGAAATTAAAAGCTCACATCAAAAAACTCCAAAAATATGGATTTGCTCCCTACGCGAGGTCTGTTCGGCCGATGGCATTTAATTTGGCAGAACAGCTAAAACTAAAAAAATCATTTAATAAAGAAGAGAAACTAGCGGGTTATAACTGGTTGAATACCTTCCTTAAACGCCACCCTGACCTTACCATTCGAAAATCGCAAGGTGTTTCTTTGGCTAGGTGTCGAGGGACGAATAGAATCCAAGTAGCGGCCTATACTATTTTGAACTACTGGAACAGTCTCTAAATGAAAATGGTTTAATGAATAAACCTGCTAACATTTTCAATATGAACCAGACTGGTATCCAATTAAATAAATAACAAACCTGGTTATGTATTCACTCAAAAAGGCTCCAAAAATGTAGCAGCCATTACATCAACTGAGAGGGGCGAAACAATAACGGTAATTACTTGTTGCAATGGCGAGGAATATTTTATTCCACCTGCATGCATCTTTAAGGGCAAAATCAAAAAACGAGAATTTGAGGACGGTATGCCCCCAGGTTCCACTGTTTAAATGGATGAGAAATCAGCGCACATTAAATATGTACTAGGAGTGGGTATATGGTGTCATTTGACATATATACCGGAAAATCAGATATGGAAAAAACATTTGGACTTGGAGGAGACGTAGTAATGTCCTTGCTAGAAAAAGCACAAATATCACCAAATTGTGGCTACAAGATTTTTTTGACAATTATTTTACCAGCTTGAATCTCCTGCGCCACTTATCCACAAAAAAATGTGCGCTACAGGAACTATTAGAAAAAATCGCACAGAGGGCTGTCCATTTCCTCAGAAAAGCTTCTGGAAGAAAAAAGATAGGGGTTCCTATGAATTTATTGCAAGCGAGGACGTATTACTTGTGCATTGGAAAGACAACAAAGTTGTTAGAGTAGCTTCTAATTTTGAAAACAATGACGTTGGAAATGATATTAGATGGTGCAGAGATTCCAAATCAAAGGAAACTATCCCACAGCCAAAAATGATTGGTAATTATAATAAAGGAATGGGAGGTGTTGATAAAATGGATGATGTAATAGCATTATATAGAAGTAGAATCAGACAACGCAAATGGTATTGACCCATATTTGCATATTTGGTGGATGCCAGCGTATCAAATGTCTGGTTATTGATGAAAAAGATAAAACCGGATGATCCAAATGGTGTCTCATTATTGGTTTTTAGAAGAAACATAGCACTCAGTTTTCTTCAAACATACGGGAAAAACCTGAAAGAGGTAAAACAACTGCCCCATATCCCGTTGAATCAAGATTTGATAATTTAGACTGTATGATACAATATTCTGCATCCGACAGAAGGTGCCAAGTTTGCAAAAAGAAAAGTAATTTTATTTGCACTAAATGTGATTGTGGCCTACATCCTAAATATTGCTTTCAAATATATCACAATAAAAACAGTTAATTACTTTGTATCATTTTTGTAAGCATATATTACTTTAATTTTAGTCTGTAGTTAACATGCAATAAATATATTTCGGTATAATTAAATAGGTGTTTTCCCTAAAGGGACACCTTATAGCCCACAAACCGGAAGTGGGAGAAAAAAAATTATAGAAAAAAAACTATTCTTAAGCCATACAGTGCTTCCCGAAAGTAACGGATAAATTCAATAAAATCGTTGAGAAAAATATTTCAAGTAAATGCTCGGACACGTCGATGTTTATTTTTAAATTGTCATTTAGAGATGCAGTTTTCAACCCCCAACCCCCCAGACCCTAAGCGCTGCCAACTCCAACTTTAAAAATTCAAACAGCAAAGAACCCTTTCTGATACCTCATCTGGTTTTTTAATGATACCTCATCTGGTTTTTTAATGCTGAATATAACAAAAAACAGTTATTCAAAATCGGTTGATAAATAACGGAGATATTTACCAAAATTTATTCAAATGAAAGTGCCAATATTCGAGCAGGCGTTGGTACGGCTCTAGCAATGGGTTGTAAAAAACAATTGCAACTTTGTAATTGAATGTAAACAAAATGTATCTATCTCCAACCCCAATCATCATTAAAACTTCAATTCTTTCGGCTTCAGTAAATCTCATTTTTGTTATCTTATTTTTCAATCTTAATAATACGTAACACACACTCCTCTAAGTAATGTCAATACATTTTGTTTACATTCAATTGCAAACAAGTTGCAATTGTTTTTTACCACCCATTGCTAGAGCAGTACCAACACCTGCTCGAATATTGGCACTTTCATTTGAATACATTTTGGTAAATATCTCCGTTATTTATCAACCGATTTTGAAAAACTTTTTTTTTCTATTCAGCATACAAAAAGCTATCAGATAAAAATCGAGGTGTCCGAGCATTTATTTGAAATATTGTTCTCAACGATTTTATTCACTTTATCCGTTACTTTCGGGAAGCACTGTATATAAACATTTCCAATAAGCTAAAACTAAAGATAAAAATATTAAATAAAATATCGATTTCAACGGGAAATAATAAGATTTATTCGCTTTATACGTATTTCGGCATCATTGTGCCATTGTCAAAAGCTATTATAAAATATTATAACAAATGCAAAAATATAGTAACTCCTTGATTCTATTATTTTAACACTGCGTGAAGCAGCTGGCCCCAGTCAACCCGTCGGAGGTCAGTCGCTTATCAGTGTTTTAAAAAGATATTTATTCCAAAATCTTCAGTAAAGGAGAATCTAAGAGATCAATTTGCTCATTCATTAAAGGTATGTTGTTTTTTGTGTGTTTATAAATTTCAAAAGCTTCTAAAATGTTTAATTTATTTTTGTTATCAGAAAAGTGTAAAAATTTAATTGTATTATTAGATGTTAATGTGTGATTTTGTTCTAACAAATGTTTAGCAAAATTTGATTTATGTGCATGTTTATATTTGTAACAACGGATATGTTCTTTTTGCCTAATACTAAAATTTCTAATTGTTTGACCTATATATACTGAATCACAATGTGAACAATTTAATTTATAAATACCTGATTTTAGCAAATCACCAAGTGATATTTATAAACACACAAAAAACAACATACCTTTAATGAATGAGCAAATTGATCTCTTAGATTCTCCTTTACTGAAGATTTTGGAATAAATATCTTTTTAAAACACTGATAAGCGACTGACCTCCGACGGGTTGACTGGGGCCAGCTGCTTCACGCAGTGTTAAAATAATAGAATCAAGGAGTTACTATATTTTGCATTTGTTATAATATTTTATAATAGCTTTTGACAATGGCACAATGATGCCGAAATACGTATAAAGCGAATAAATCTTGATATTTCCCGTTGAAATCGATATTTTATTTAATATTTATTATTTATATAATCATGGATTTCAACAAAGTGACGCTTGAGAATGTCAATAAAACTAAAGAATCACAAAACAATGGCCTCATGTACTAATGGGTTAAACATTAGTGGCGATGGCAAATGCTGTGCAAAATTTATTAAATCGTCCTTTTTCAACGTTAACGATAGAACAAAAAATTTAAATTAAAACATTGGGTAGGCAGACACCGGAAATAAATTTGCAAAAGGCAGTAAAAGTAAACAATTTACCAGAAAATTTAACAAGAACATGTTTGAGAAACATTTGTGGCTCTGTTCGTGCGATAAAAAAAATGCAGTGTTTTGCTTTCCATGTTTATTGCATGGGGGTGAACATTCATGGACAAAAACTGGGGTGACCGATTGAAGTCACTTAAACGGCAAAATTAAAACACATAAAACCTCAGCCGTTCACATGAACAATACTTTAAATTTAACTCTGCTGGGTACAGTCAACATCGCTAGAATGTTGGGCTCTACTTATAGAAGAAACATAGAACTCCACAATGAAAAAGTATCCAACAATAGAGATGTATTGAACATTATTATTAATTGTATACGTTTTTGGGGTAGTTTTGAGCACTAAGGTGTCATGATGAATCTGAAACGTCTTCAAATCCAGGTGTATTGCGTAGTCTAATAAACTTTAGCGCAGAATTAAACAATGCTTTGGAGGAACATTTAGAAAAAGCAACCGTTTTTAAAGGAATTTCCAGTACGATTCAAAATTAACTTCTCTAGTGCATGCTCGATGTCTGTCATGACGAGAAATCACTTGAAATTAAAAATTCAAGTTATCTAGCTGTAATTGCTGATGAAACAACAGATATCTCAGATATTTTTTAAATGGTAATAGTTTTCCGATACATTGTAAATGGTAAACCGGTTGAAAGATTTTGGAGCTTTTTAAATCCGACCCAACATGATGCACAGACTTTGGCATTGTAAGTTAATTGGATCGCCATGTTGAAAAGGAACCTCTGAAACTTATTGCTCAAACTATTCCAATTCCCAGTATATTCACTGCGATGCACATCAGCTGAATTTAATTATGGCAAATGCTTCCTCAAGTAACCTTCCTCCTACCGCGTGGGGTACAAATGCACCCCCGGCCAATATTTTCTGGTTTACTTTTTTATTAAATTTTGTTCACGGGTGCCGCTTTAAGACATTGTTAGCTTAACCTTCCTTAACATGATTCTTTGGTTAGTTTTAGGTTTATATATTTTTGCTATGTTTTATAATTTAAAAACCGGAGTGGGGTGCATTTGTACCCCACTGGGTAGTCCAAGGCTGTCAAATCGTTAACAGTTATGGTTGGATAAATGCAAGTTCGGCGTTGCCCACATTATCTTTGAACAAACGTGCATACACTAGTCACATGCTATTAAATGCATGTTTACGATCCAGGAAATTACCCGCAAGAAGTATAGTTTTAGTTCAAGTGCGTTCTTGAGAAATAATGTTGACCTCGACATCAAAAAATGCCTATATCGAGTGGGTACTTTCAAAGCCGAACATAGGAGAATTGCAAATCCCTCTGCCCGACTGAATACGCGTTATTATTCATATCTGATATTCATAACAGAGACTTAAGACTGATGTCAAATAATTTAATTGACAGATAAAAAAAGTTGACAGTCATAACAGCCTATGTTATTTCACAATAGCATTATTTTATAATTTTTTTTTTTACAGAAATAGCTACCAACATTTATTGGTACCATTGCAAGCGCTGTATTTTTGTCGTTCTATTCCTACTATTACCATTCTTGTGGGTTTAAATGGCGAGCAGGAATCTATATAAAGGTTACTTACAATGCAATTCTCCTATGTTCGGTTTTGAAAGTACCCACACTGCGTACTAAAAATCTCACCGAAGATGAAATGTGATCGGTCTTATATAAAGACGAAGATGAGAGCATAGTGGAAACTGTGGATCCAGTTGAAGAATTTAGTGACAACGAACCTGAAATTAGCGATGAAGTTGATGACGTTGTGAACCTACTGGACTGTAATACTGAAGCCGAAAATGTCAGATGTGTAAGTGCGGTTGAAGACAGATTAGTTTATCATTGGCGTCATCAATGCATTTAGACTGTGGCAAATAAAATATCCATCAAAAACTGAAGAGGCTGATGCAAGCAGAAAATATTTTCTTCTTTCTCTTGGAAAAGGTTTAGTAAAGGATATGCAATTGATAGATATGTAACCGGGACAAGATTATCAGTATTCGTCAAACAATATATAGAACATGTAGTTCCACAGCCCAAACGAGTCATCAAACAAGTCATCTACTGGTAGGCGCTAGATCTGCTGTAAAACCAGGGAACGGAAATCAAGACAATTCTGGATCAAATGTAAAAAATTTGTATATAGCGAACATTTCGAAAAAGATACTATTTGTAAGGGTTGTAAGTAAAATGTAATGAGGGATAGCTCTGAGTACCCAGGGTTCGTTGAACTATTGAAAATGAAATCTAGGAATCTAAATAACAAATTTATTTGCAGGATAAAAAAAATAAACAATATTAAATAGAAATCAATAATTATATAACAAAATAAAATAACTGGAAATTAAAAAGAAGTTAATTAAAATTTTCTAATTTATTGCGGTTGCAAACTTCCGAAACACCGGGAACTGAAATGGTTTACAGGGTTCTGCAATATAACGGAGAGTGATTCAAAAGTGTGCCGATAGCCGTCACACTAAAAAAGTAACTTAGGTTGATTCGGACGGTAATGCAGTGACTTTAAAGTTTAATGGAAAAATAAAAAAATGTCGGTCAAAACAATTAAAATTTACTGGAAACTATTTAGGCAATCAGAGTATGATCAGAGTGTTCAAACAAAAGCGAACGGAGTTAATAATGTATCTGTGAAGTGTCTTTTCGGTTCAGGTAAGTAAAATTTAGGCAATTCTTTGATACTAGTATTTACAAATAATTTGTACTCAAAGGGGTTGGTCTGAAGGACCCAAAATCCAGTCTTTGACCTAGAGGGTTCGGTCGGGAATCTCAGGACACTCGACTGTTGGATTCTGCTTGTTCTCCTCGTTTCACATACAGAATTCCAACAGCCCAGGGGTATTTCGGGGAAGGTAAATTCGGATCGGTTTAGGGTTATTCAAGGCAGCTACTTGTTGTATAAACATAATATACCCTCACAAGAGCTCACTATGCTACGGGAACGGGGTAGGTTCGGATAAATTCAGGGTACTCTAGGCCAAAAAGAACTGAATTACTTACGGCTTGTAAAATATTGCACTTCACAAAATAACTAAAGGAATTGACTTTCAAAATTAAATTACGGTAAATCGGAAAAGCAAAACAAACTTGGACTTTGAAAAATATTCACTCTGGTTTCGGATTAAAATTGAACCAACTTTGACTCGGGGTCTCGGAGGTGTTAAAGTTAAATTTTTAATTCGAAATCAGAAAATAAAGTTTGAATGTTCAAGAATTCCTTGCGGAACTCGTGGCGGATCTCTCCGCTGGAACGCTCTGCAGCGCCTTTTAACCGCCGAGCTCGTCCGTCCTCGGGCTCTTCGACTGCCTGCGCGGAAGATGACGTCGTATCTTGGCAAAACGACGCTATCTTAGGGATGTGAAAAATGGCGCCTTATTTACGACGCACCAAATTCCACACCCTAAGAGCCGTTTTACACGCCAGAGAATTACTCCGAAAATTACTGCGAAAGTTACTGTGAAAATTTTCGCAATAATTCTTGGCAAAATTTTCTTACTGCTCGTTTTACACGTCCATAAAATTTGGCAATAATTATTCTCGTACGCATGCTCATTTGACAAGTCGGCAAGGTGGATAATTGCCTATTACCTTGAAGCAAAGCATGGTCTTAGGTCATGGTCGTAACCTAACCTCTACAATTTAGTGGTCTTTATAGTTTTTGTGTTTTTGTTTTGGCGTTGAAGAAGTGTTTTCGGTGTTATTGGCAAGAACTGAATTTTGAAAACTCGTTATATAGCACCTAGGATTACCTACCACGTTTTTTTTATTTAAGGAATATTTTGTTAGCTGTTATTGGTAAGAAGTACGTTTTTAAGCTCGTTACCTGTGTGCTTACAATTATTTTGTTGCAGATACTTTTGTACTATACTTATATTTAGCACCTAGGATTACCTACCACCTAGTTTTTTTTATTTAAGGAATATTTTCGCTGTTATTGGTAAGAAGTACGTTTTTAAAATTCGTTACCTGTATGCTTACAATTATTTTGTTGCAGATATTTTTGTAATATACTTATATTTAGCACCTAGGATTACCTACCACCTAGTTTTTTTTATTTAAGGAATATTTTCGCTGTTATTCGTAAGAAGTGAATTTCTAACGTTCCTTACTTTTATGTTTACAGTTCTTGTTTTTTCAGATCATTATGTCGTGGAGTAAAGACGAGGTTATTCTTCTTTTGGAGGAATACCAAAAGTGGCCTAATCTATACAAAGTGAAGTCGGCTAACTATAAGAACAGGAATCTAAGGCGAACGGCTTTAGATTCCATCACGGAGTCCATCCATAAATTGAAACGTGGTGTAACTTCTGCTGAAGTGCAAAGCAAATTTCAGGCTTTGAAACAAAACGCCATGAGGGAGTACAAAAAATATTCGACCTCACTAAAAAGTGGCGCAGGGGAGGATGATGTAATTATTAATTTTTACATTACTTGCTGATATTAGACTGTCCTTGTTTTAGGTGCATTATCCTTCACTGTGGTATTATGAATTAATTTCGTTTACTTTTGAGCACTGTATGCCGAGAGATGCTTTCGACAGCCTGGATCTGGTTGATCAAGGAGAGGTATATGATATTTATCTTAATATTTTTTAATATATTTATTATAAATTGTTATAGCTGGAAATGGGGACGAATGAAGATATTACAACCGCTACCACTATTGCCCCATGCATTCCAGATGACGAGATTGACACATTGTCTCAAGAGTGGCAGTCGGAATCCCAAGAAGGGCATTCACAGCCGGGGTCTTCTGGCAAAACGTCGGAAGACGGGGACCTGAACCAGGAGTTCCACTGCGGGCCTCTGCACGTCCAGGAACATCGTCCTCACAACGGCAGTCACGCACCCCATTAGGTCCAAGCCCGCTGGCAAAACGCAAGCGAACTGCCGACGTTGATATGATCCAGAGCATATCTGGGATCCTGAAGGGGCTTTGTGCTTCTGTACAGCCGATACAGCAGGAAGATGCAAATGACGAGGAAGGTGCCTTTGATGATCTTGTGGCAAAGAAATTAAGGAAAATCGGTGTGGAGGAAATTCGGGAAGGTGTGGAGGAAGACATTATATGTATTTTAAACCAAGCACTAAAAAATGTAGAAATAAAGAAAAAAAAAGATTAAAACACTCTAATTGTCTTCATTTATTAAACCATTACAATCATGTTGGCATAAGCTATGTTCTTTTGTTATTTTTGTAGCAAGGTCGTAAATCTTTTAGGTTTAGCAATTACCCCGTTCAACTGCTGAGTTTTGCCAAGGTACTGCTCCAATATCAGAGTTAAAATAAGTTTTAAATTTTTCTCTAGTTAATCTGGCTGCAGTAGAAGATCTGTTACCACTTTGCTGATGTAGTGGGTGCATAGTTGATTCATTTATCTGAATATCAATGTTTTGGTCAATATAGGGTTTGCTTTTGGTAGCAAGAAAATTATGCAGCACTACACAGGTTAAAGTTATTATTTCCACTTTTTCTGGGCTCAAATGAATTGGATTTAAAAGAACTCTAAATCTATTGGCCAAAATTCCAAAAGCACTTTCTACCATTCTTCTGGCTCTTGACAGACGATAATTGTAAATTCTGTTTTCCTTTGTTAATCCACGTTGTGGAAACGGTTTCATCAAATTGTCCATCAAAGGAAATGCATCATCAGCAATAATAACGTATGGGAGTTTTTGCGTCATCCCTGGTAAACATTCGGGTTGTGGTAATCCCAGTTTATTGTTCTCCAGTGCTTTCGATAACTTACATGCCTCAAACACACCACCGTGGCTCACTCTACCATTCACTCCAACATTTACATATGTAAATCTGTAATCCGCATCTACTAGTGCCAGTAAAACAATACTGTTTTTCTGTTTGTAATTGTAATAGTACGATCCAGATGAAGTTGGTGCTGTAAATACAATGTGGCGGCCATCCAATGCACCTATACAGTGTGGGAAGGTCCATTTGTTTTCGTACCTTACAGCAATTTTCTTCCACTCTTCGCTAGTTGGTGTCTATAAAAAAAAGTGTCTTATGAAAACACAGCTACATCACTAAATATTTTAAATGCCACCTGTAGGTACTCCCCTTTCATCCTCTTAATAATTGCAGAACAAACCTCGGGCAGAAATTTGGAGATGGTACTTTCATGCATGGTTATATACAGCCTAAAAATTAACAGCAATGAAATCACAAATGTAGGGCAAAAATATGTTTAAACAGAAATACCTACCTATGTTTAGCACTAACTGAACTACGCATAAGAGTGTCTTGTTTTAAAATGTCCTTTTCTATTAGTTGTAATATAAATGTGAATTTTTCTTCGTCCATGCGTAAGAAGTTTTTGTACAAGTTTTTGTCTTCTACCTGTAACTCCTTGTTTAACAGATTTAAAATTCCCCTGCCTTTAGTTCTTCTCTGCAACCACGGTTTCGTCCACTGAGTTCGATTTCTCCGAGCACGAATTCTTCTCACAATATACAGTGATAATAGACTCACTGCTGCGACAACCCCTATAAGTATTTTGTTTTGGTTCGCCACTGTTCGATTAGGAATAACCTTCATTTTAACAAATAAATATCTGCAACAAAATAATTGTAAGCATACCGGTAACGAATTTTAAAAACGTACTTCTTACCAATAACAGCGAAAATATTCCTTAAATAAAAAAAACTAGGTGGTAGGTAATCCTAGGTGCTAAATATAAGTATTGCTGTGATATGATCACATAAGATTAAAAGATAAGATTAATAATGGTAGTTTTATTCTATTAAATACTGTTAGTTAGTGGGTTAGTAATATTGTTGAGTATGAAACACAAAATAATAAAAAATAGGGTTGCGAGTATCATTTCCGATACAAGTTTTCAGTTTTCAAATTTAATTTTTCTTTCATTTAACTCTTTTCCATATGTGGTGTATTTTAGTTCGTCGATGGTTGTATTCTATTTCAATTTATCAATTATAGATAGAACTTCTTCTTTAAATGGCTAAAAACCTATAAAGTAAATTTTATTAGAACGGTTAAGTTAAAACATAAAAATTGAACTGGTTAATGGATTTTGATGATTGTAATTGGGGTAACAAGTATGTATAATCTTTGTAAATAGTTATTTTGGTTGTTTAAATCTATGTATAATTAGAATTAAGGTGTGAAAGTATGAATGACTGGATATTTTTATAAATCGGGAACTGTCAAAAGTTTTGTATTTATTTAAATATTGGGTTTTAAAATTGATTAGATGTTAAGATGGTTATGTAAAAAGGAGTAGTTGTTTGTGAGCTATAAGTTTATCATAGTGATTTTGAACAAAAAGAACAGAGTAGGGAAAAATTTTGTGAAATTGTTAAAAGTGTGCAAAAGTGTTCGCTTCGAAATCAGCTTTATCCTACATCAAAAGAAAGAGGAAAATTTATGGATCAATAAGATAAAGAAAGTTTTAAGAAATTTTCAGGCGCCAGAATGGAATAATTAAAAAGAAAAGTTAATTAATTCTAGTGATTAACTTGCAATTGTTTTTGGTGTGATATCCTAGTTTTATTACTAACTGTTGAATTTACCATGACAACGATCTTCTTTTGTCCAAAAATTTGCAGAAGTTATATATAGGAGAGCACAGAAGACAAGAGAGCTTTTTCCTCATTAATATCCTACTGAACCTATGTGAGGTTATAGTCAAAAATTTAAGGAAAACTTGGAAAATTCTTAAGTTTGTCCTTGTTTCTACAATAATATTCAAGTTTGAATGTTTATAAATGGAAAATTAAGTGTTGAAAGTACAACATACCTGTTTTAATGTGGTGAAATGAAGATATAAATTTCGTTTTGCAATTTGGTTAGCCATTTGCAAATTTGTGGGAATTCAGTTTGAAATTAACTTGCGCAAGTCTGGAATAGCTTCGAACTTCAGTACCGGATTTAGGATTATCTAAGATAAGTTTAATTTTAATTTGTGTATTTATTTCTTTGTGACAATTTGTAAATTATTTGGGGGGGGTTTTTATTGTTGGACATTGACAGTTCAATTTTGTGTAATTTTTGTGTGAATGATTTGGTTTAATTCGTAAATAGTTATTTATTTTTTTTATTTGTTTGCTTGTTTGAATAAATTTATGTTTTTCGTTCAGTTAATGAAGGAGGTTTTATTTAAAGTTTTACTGTGTTTCATAACTAGCTCTATTCATCGACAACCTGAAACGACCCTGAGGAAAAAGAGTTGTTTTTTTTTTATTTTGTATTCAAAAGAGGAATACTGGCGCCCAACAATTTTTTTATTGTGTGTTTCAGGACAACAATTTCGAGCATATCATTGCATTTATTTTAACACACAAACGAGGGGCTTTTTAAAGTCTCTTATCATTGCATTTATTTTTGGCACCCGTAACGTGGGGCTCGAATAGAGTTAGTTAAAAAGAGTAGGGATCTTTAGTGATTTTATTTAATTTAATTGGGGTAAAGAAATTTTATAAGATGGAAAAGGGAGAAGGGATGATGACCAGATTAAGAAGTAGGAGTGTAGGGCAGGCAGATAGTAGAAATTTGGAAAGGGGAAATGAGATAGAACAGGTCGAGGAAAGTACACCTCAATTAATAGA
This sequence comes from Hemicrepidius hirtus, assembly GCA_963082805.1. Lineage (NCBI taxonomy): Eukaryota > Metazoa > Arthropoda > Insecta > Coleoptera > Elateridae > Hemicrepidius > Hemicrepidius hirtus. The sequence goes on from OY720161.1 coordinate 15,283,301, forward strand.
AAGAATAGAACAGGAACAGGGGAATGAAAGTGTAGTAGTTGAAAAACAAACAGAATTGCAGATGATAATGGCAATGATAGCTAAAGGTCAAGAAAAATTAGAGGATGTAGTAAAAGGTCAACAAGAATTAAGAGAGGATGTAGTAAAAGGTCAAGAAAAATTAGAGGATGTAGTAAAAGGTCAACAAGAAAAATTAGAGGATGTAGTAAAAGGTCAACAAGAATTAAGAGAGGATGTAGTAAAAGGGCAACGAGAATTAAGAGAAGAGGTAATAAAAGAGCAACAAGTATTAAATAAAAATTTAGAAGTTTTAAGCTTACAAGTGAGTGAGATAGAAAAGGGTTTTGAAAAGGGAATAAAGGAAGTTAGAAAAGATTTAGTTCAAGATATGGATAGATGGGGAAATCATTTGAATGATCTGATAGATAAAATAGGGACTGAGATGAGAGAGGAAAGAACTAAAAAAGACAATCAATTAGAAATTATAGGTCAAAATATAAAGAGGGTAGAAGATGTTGTAAAAAGTGATAGGGAAGCAATTGAACAAAAAGTAAAAAGTACTGAGTTTGAAATGAAGAATTATGTATTAGATAAATGTGTTATAGTAAAAGAAAGTGTAGACACAGAAATCAAAAATGTTATAGAAAAAGTGGATGAGGATTTACAAAAGGTCAAGGGTGAATTAGAGACAAAATTAGTAAACATAGAGGAGGAATGTGGAAGTATTAATGAAAGATATCAGGGTATTTTAAAAGAATATGGGAAAGGTTATGAGATGAGAAATAGCCATGGAAGTTATGTAGAAAATAGAAACAATGTTAGGAAGAATGGTCCTAAATTTAGGGGAAGTAAGGATGAAAATCCTAAGAAGTTTATCAATACCTTAAAGAAATATTTAGAGGATAGTAAGAGGGAGCTAGGGAAACAGTTTGACGTAGAATTAGAATGGGCAGTGATTGAAGAATCGATGAAAGGGAAATCAGAAAAATGGTTCGAAATATTTAAACAAAAATTGCGAAATTTTGAGGAATTTGAGGCTGAATTTTTAGAACAATATTGGGGTTCAGATAGGCAAAGAGAACTAAAAACAGAAATGTATGGGGGTAAATTTTATAGGAATCAAGGTACTAGGGAAGAGTATGTGTTAGAGAAATGTGCATTGTTTCGTTTGGTAAATGGAATGGACGATGAAAGTATGATGGTGAAATTATTAGCGGCTCACTTTGATACAGAAATAGAGGAAGAGGTAATAAAAAAAGGGATGAATGAATTAAAAGAATTGATCATGTTAGTACAAAGATATGATAAGATGGACGAGAATAGGGGAAAGAACAGATTTAGGAACAATAATTATGGAAATAATTATATACACCGGAATGCAGGGGTACAAGATAACAGGAGCAATACAAATCAAAATAACTATTTTAATAGAAATGTAGGGGTACCTGAAAATAGAAATAATACTCTCCAAAACAATTATGCAAACAGGAATGTAGGGTTACAAGAGAATAGGAATAATGCCTACCAAAATAACTACCAAAACAGAAGTTATGTAAATAGGGAAAATGCAAATAATGAAAGCAACTATAGGAGTAATAATTATACAAGTGCGTATAAAAATTATAATTGGCCAGCATATAGGACTAATTATAATCAAGTAAATAATGATAGGAGGAATGTACAAGAAGGGGTAAATAGGCAGGGTTATGAAAGGCAAGGATATGAAAAAAGGAATTGGGATAATACTAATAACAGAGGGGAAGGTGATAGAGTAAGGGAAATCGAAGGAAAGGTCAGATTTAGAGATGAGAATGAGAACAAAGAGAGGGATAAGAATCGCAGGATTAATATAGTACGTAGGGACGAAAACGATGAAGATAAGATAGAGGTGATAGGATAAGAAGGAGGTTATAAGTTTAGAATAGTGTAAATATTAGAATAGGAACAAAGTAGAGTAAGAGGATTAGATTTAGGGAGATTTAAATTATATTGTATACTTTTTCATTTGTTTAAAATTAAACAATGAAAAAGAACAGGATAGTAAGTGTATACAAGGATAGTTGGAGTGAAGAAAGTTGGAAAAGAAAGGTATAGGAAAGAGATTAGGTGTAGAAAGGTGAAGTTTGCTTTTATCGAAATTATAAGAACAGAACAAAAATACAATAAATAAAGGTTGATAAATAATGTGATAGTAGAAGTTGAATTTAAAATGTGTTGCAAGTAGGAAGAATAAATATAGTAAAGAAAGATAACTAAGTTATAAATATGAAGTAATATAATACAAATATAGCGTCGAAAATAATAATGAAAGGGGGGGGAATCTTCGAAATAAACACTAGTTAAAGTGTAATGAATAGTATGAATAAATAAAGCGTCGAATAGAATATGTCAAGTGACAAGGGAAAAAATAAATAAAGAGGGTTGGGAAAGTTGAGTATAGGAAGAAGTAGGAGAATAGTTATCTTCATTGAAACAATAAAGAGAAAAATAAACATGCAACATTAATAAACAAAATAGATATTTTTCACAATATGGGTAGATTGGTAAAGATAGGAATAGAGGATAGAAGCAAATAGAACTGAGGGGAAAAGGAATTGTTAGATAAGTAAAGAGAAGAAGGATGTAGGGGAAAGTTTAAACAAATGTTTTCAGAAAGTAAATATTGTAATATAGTAAATTAGTTGTTAGATAAGTATAATTTTTTTTAATTAAGAGATAGCAGAATTGAGGTGTTTTCCACAAAGATTTATCAGAAAAATCTTTTGTATAAAACAAGGGGAAAAAATGCTGTGATATGATCACATAAGATTAAAAGATAAGATTAATAATGGTAGTTTTATTCTATTAAATACTGTTAGTTAGTGGGTTAGTAATATTGTTGAGTATGAAACACAAAATAATAAAAAATAGGGTTGCGAGTATCATTTCCGATACAAGTTTTCAGTTTTCAAATTTAATTTTTCTTTCATTTAACTCTTTTCCATATGTGGTGTATTTTAGTTCGTCGATGGTTGTATTCTATTTCAATTTATCAATTATAGATAGAACTTCTTCTTTAAATGGCTAAAAACCTATAAAGTAAATTTTATTAGAACGGTTAAGTTAAAACATAAAAATTGAACTGGTTAATGGATTTTGATGATTGTAATTGGGGTAACAAGTATGTATAATCTTTGTAAATAGTTATTTTGGTTGTTTAAATCTATGTATAATTAGAATTAAGGTGTGAAAGTATGAATGACTGGATATTTTTATAAATCGGGAACTGTCAAAAGTTTTGTATTTATTTAAATATTGGGTTTTAAAATTGATTAGATGTTAAGATGGTTATGTAAAAAGGAGTAGTTGTTTGTGAGCTATAAGTTTATCATAGTGATTTTGAACAAAAAGAACAGAGTAGGGAAAAATTTTGTGAAATTGTTAAAAGTGTGCAAAAGTGTTCGCTTCGAAATCAGCTTTATCCTACATCAAAAGAAAGAGGAAAATTTATGGATCAATAAGATAAAGAAAGTTTTAAGAAATTTTCAGGCGCCAGATGGAATAATTAAAAAGAAAAGTTAATTAATTCTAGTGATTAACTTGCAATTGTTTTTGGTGTGATATCCTAGTTTTATTACTAACTGTTGAATTTACCATGACAACGATCTTCTTTTGTCCAAAAATTTGCAGAAGTTATATATAGGAGAGCACAGAAGACAAGAGAGCTTTTTCCTCATTAATATCCTACTGAACCTATGTGAGGTTATAGTCAAAAATTTAAGGAAAACTTGGAAAATTCTTAAGTTTGTCCTTGTTTCTACAATAATATTCAAGTTTGAATGTTTATAAATGGAAAATTAAGTGTTGAAAGTACAACATACCTGTTTTAATGTGGTGAAATGAAGATATAAATTTCGTTTTGCAATTTGGTTAGCCATTTGCAAATTTGTGGGAATTCAGTTTGAAATTAACTTGCGCAAGTCTGGAATAGCTTCGAACTTCAGTACCGGATTTAGGATTATCTAAGATAAGTTTAATTTTAATTTGTGTATTTATTTCTTTGTGACAATTTGTAAATTATTTGGGGGGGGTTTTTATTGTTGGACATTGACAGTTCAATTTTGTGTAATTTTTGTGTGAATGATTTGGTTTAATTCGTAAATAGTTATTTATTTTTTTTATTTGTTTGCTTGTTTGAATAAATTTAGGTTTTTCGTTCAGTTAATGAAGGAGGTTTTATTTAAAGTTTTACTGTGTTTCATAACTAGCTCTATTCATCGACAACCTGAAACGACCCTGAGGAAAAAGAGTTGTTTTTTTTTTATTTTGTATTCAAAAGAGGAATACTGGCGCCCAACAATTTTTTTATTGTGTGTTTCAGGACAACAATTTCGAGCATATCATTGCATTTATTTTAACACACAAACGAGGGGCTTTTTAAAGTCTCTTAGCATAGCAGTATATTACAAAAGTATCTGCAACAAAATAATTGTAAGCACACAGGTAACGAGCTTAAAAACGCACTTCTTACCAATAACAGCGGAAACACTTCTCGAATACCAGAAAAAAAAACACAGAAGCTACGAGCACGTTAGATAAACAAAGCCAAACCACGCTAAATTCTAGAGGTTAGGTTATGGCCATGAGTTAAGATAAGACACCTCTATTTTAAAATTGAGCTACTGCGCATTTTCTCGGGCACTTTACTGCCAAGAATCGAGAATATAGAACCGTTTACTATAATAATTTTCGCAATAATTTTGCGAGTAAAATTGCTGTATTACACATCACAGATTTATTGCGAAAATTTTCACAGTAACTTTCGCAGTAATTTTCGGAGTAATTCTCTGGCGTGTAAAACGGCTCTAAGAATTGCGTCGTTGCAATGTTGATCAACAAAGAAGGTGATGAAACACCAAAGAAAAGGAGAAGAGTGGAAAATTGAAATAAGGTCCGGGAAGCAAAAGAAGTATGTGATGTGATCATATGCCAGGCTTAAGGATAGATATAGTTTCAGTGGTCATTTGGTAGCAGCAAATCTGTTTCTACCAGAAAAATTCGCAGAATACTCTAAAAAGTTTTCCCATCACCTACTTACAATCCACTGCAGAATCTTACCCATATTTTGAGCAAAAAAGCTACGTACTGAATTGGAGGTCATCTACAGCAGAGCTGAATTTAGAAAAAGTAGTGGAGCGTTGGTACTTTCTTATTACTTATATGAAAATAATTTGAGTACCATGTTTGCAGAGACTGTGAAGTTGTTGGAAATAATTATTACAATTCTCATATCTAAAGTAGAAGCAGATGTTTTTCAACATTAAACCGCGTGAAAACCTTTTTGAGAAACACCATATTACAAGACAGATTGTCTGCATTAGGTATGTTGTCTATTGCGAAAGACTTAGTTACAAACATATCAAATTTTAATAATAAAGTTACAAATTTGCGCAACTTAAAAAAACACGTATAGAGTTAATATACCGAAGAAATTAGGTAAGTTTTACCTCAGTAGTAGGTAGCTACTTAGTTTTAGCTGCATAAGTGCACCACCAACTATTTTGGTCACGCGACGCCACTGTTAGAAAGGCAGTTTCCGAGAACAAAGTTTTAATAATAGTTGTAATAAGTGTGATGCCATACCCAGTTTTTCGAATTATCAGAATTCAGTAACGTTTGCTATTGGCGGCGGTGGTGCCGAAAATAGGAATACAGAAAATAAATTGCTAGATACAGTTCAACCAGGGGTTAACGACATTGAAGAAGCGGCAAATACAAATGTAGGGTTATTTTATAATTTATTGTATGAAGGAGGCAGTTGAGAATGTAAGCTGCGATAATGGCACTATTGCTAATAAGGAAGAGAGAAACGATTTAGCAAGTTTTTTAAGGAGGTTCGGGCATGATACGGGTGCTAGCCGTCGCAAATAAATTATTTGTTGAAAGGCTTACCCGCTTTTATTCCCAATTCTAATATACCTGCTGATGCTAGGACGTTGTTTGGTACAAGTGGAAATAGTAACCTTGCTAGATTTATAAGTCAAAGAAACACTATAGGCCAATGGTATTGTGCATAATAGCCTAAATTATGTTATCCTAGTTAAATGTTTTAGTTGTGATGCGCCGGCCAGGACTTTTATTAAGTGTGTAAAAGGTCATAACGGTAATCATGGTTGTGAGAGATGTAACCAGAATGGGAAGTAAATAGAAGAATGGTGTATGAGTGGCATTCTGGTAATTTACGCAAAGACATAGATTTTAGAAGAAATGTTGATGCGGAGCATCACAATAGTATTAGTCGTTTAGAAGGTGTTACGGGTTTAGACATGATCAACAATTTCGTTTTGGACTATATGCATTTATGTCGTAAGTCCAAGAACCGCCATATTAAATTATAATTGTGCTCTATTTATAGAGAGATTCTTAACGGGTGGAGAAAATGCACACAAAAGTATATTCCTACAAATGGCAAAGTTATTGAGCAATCAAGGGGCTTTATTTTACTCCGGAGTTGGCAAGAAGAGAAAACTGCCATTTTGTAAATTACGGACATATCAAGTTATTATTTGCAAGTATCTTAATTCTTAATTTGTTTTACTTATATAATGCATTTTGCTTGTAATTTTGGATGCGACTCATAGGCGTTTTAACGGAGTATCCGACACCGACGTAAAAAAGTCGGTGTCTGCATTTCTGGCCACTGCAAAAGGGCGACTACCAAAAGCGTGGGTAGCGCTAATTTTATACTTTTTACCTGTGGTTTTTTACATTATTTAAACTTACTTTTATAAGAATAAAGTCGAGTTTTTTTTATGGAATGTTGGAATATTAATGTAGGTTTGTTGTAATGGAAATATTGAAACACGTTCGCTGCCATCGCCGCATACGTTGCGTTATATGGCCACTCGCTTGCTGCAACGCCACCGATTTATCATATGCGGTTGCGCAGCATTAAAGGTAAATGCAATATCATTTCGTGTGCGCTTTAGATGAGCATCAAATCTTGATGTGGCGGGCGTGTTGAACGAAGTATTTATAGACGGATTTCGTTCGCGATTTCAGTGCACCTTTTTTTGTCGTGATGTCGGATAGTAAAGTGGCAGGGCCTTCTAGGCGAAAACTACCTCGTCTAACAATCAGTGATCGTAAAAAAAAACTCACAGATACTGAACTTGCTGAATTATTAGAAGAATCAGATGATGATATCGAATTTGGTGATAACGAATCAGATTATGGGTGGAATGATGAGAGCAGATAGTGATAACATTGACGATAATAGCGATGATAACAATGTTCAACCCGTTCCACATCTTCACAATGTTAGAAATATTATGACAGCAAATACTGGAAACAAAATTGGGTTTCAGATCCACCCAACCTAAAAGAACTTCCTTTTGCAGGAAATACTGGTTTATAGGCAATATTCGACTAACAAGGGTCAACGATTACTGGTCTACACATCGGCTATATAATTTAGCATGCTTTCATAAATTTATGGGCCGAAACACGTTTCTGCTGATTTTAAGATGCCTTCATTTTGCTAGAAACCCTCTAGCAGAAGAACCAAACCCCAATGATAGATTTTACAAAAGACCAATAATTGTGAAACACTTCAACGATGAAATGAAAACAATTTAATATCCATCTAAAGAATTAAGTATTGACGAATCTAGGATTTTATGACGAGGTAGATTATTAGTTCGCTAATATATCAGAAATAAAAAGCATAAATGGATCGGTCGTTGCAGAAAGGGCCTCAGTCAATTCTTATTGAAAATGAGTTTTATATAGGGGTAAGGGGGACACATTGGGCCGTGGGGCACATCTCAAATTTACTGTAAAATAGTGATGAGAAAATTGTGAAATAATTCACAGATGTTGGCAGCACTGATCCTCACATGTTGCACACCAAACAGATTTGGTTAGATGCGCGGGCTAGGTTTTCCCTAAACAGTGATGCTTTATGTGATTTTGAAATAATATTTACCATTTATAATTCCAAAGGTAAGTGCTGTTAGAATATTTGTTAGATATATCTTTCAGCATGGTTAAATTTTACACATATTTGTAGACAAACTTGTGCAATAAACTTAATCTAAAAATGATCAATTAATTTGTGGCGATATTTTATTCGTTCGGGTGATCCTGGGGCAGATACGGCTACCCATGATGGGGGCAGTTTGGGCAAGTCTATTATGTTGCTAGAATTGAAAAGATGTTTCCAAATGATTCAGAGTTTGAGCTTTTTTATTTTAGAAAGAGAGAAAGCAATAAATTTGTAGAACCAGACACCAAAGACATTACAACTGTGGATAGAAGTGACGTTATCTTAAAACTACCCACACCCCTATGTGTTAGAGGCACATCAAGAGCTGCTTCTCAACTTTATTTTGAAATTGATCTTTCAAAATACAATGGTAAGTAACTTGTTTTTACCCTTTTGAATACTCTGTACCAGCTGTAAAAGTGTAATTTTAAGTTTCTATGTTTTTGAGTTTGAAGTTTTGAGAGAAGTGTTTGTGTTTAGGTTTTTTTACTTATTTAAGTTTGTACGTTTATTATTAAAAGTGTTTTCATTCTTATTTTAGTTTATTTAACCAAGTACTGTCCAACCTGCCCCTTGTGGTGGACCAAACTACCCCACAGTGGGGGGCACATTGGGCAAAATCTGTAAGTCGGATAAATTTTATTTTTGATTAAATGGACCATTCTATTCCGATTTTGTCAACGACATTTATTTTCTAAATATTCCAATATGAAATGGACAAAAATTGGTAATAAATCCTCCTGCAACATAAATAAATTGTGTTGGTAGGCAGAATTTGACAATATTTTTTAGCAGTGACGTTAGTAATGGCAAACATCAAAGTCGATTAAAATATTGTATTGAGTGTTGATTATTAATTTTCATCGTTTTACGGGCTTCTGATTAGTGTTAAAATATGGAGTCAGAAAAATCAAGAAAGCGGAAGAAACAACCAGAAGGAAACAACAAGAACATTATAAAAAATGTTAAAGTGAAAGGACAAAAACATGTTAACTATGTCGGCACAGAAATTGAAGCAAAGCAAACTGGACCCCCGTGCAGGTATGTTTAAAAGGAAACACTATGTATAACGTACCTACCATATTTACACGGTATATTACTATATTGCAGTTGCAAGAGAAAATGCATGGAGATTATTTCTCATGAGGATTAAGCCGAAATTCTTAATCGTTTTTACGATTATTCATCGAAAGACGAATAAGACATTTTTTGCAAGGGCTCATAGATGTTATGGATATTAAACAGCGTCGTCCGAGAAAAACCGAGAACTTCAGGATCAATTTGAAATATTTTACGTACCATGTCATCGTAGGAGATGAAAGAAAAGAAGTTTGTTTAAAGGCATTTCTATCGTTATCTGCAACTACAATAAAACGCGTGAAACGAGTTAGAGCACTTTCTATTATTGGAAAAAGTCCTAAAGATATGAAGGGTAAAAATGCGAGTGGAAACGCTCTAAAACCAGAAACGTGTACTCTTGTTCGAGATCATATTCAATCATTCCCTGTAAAGAACAGCCATTATGCAGGGAAGCCAACGAAAATAAATTCAGAAAACATACTCGAATACTTTATTTAGAGGAAACCTCCACAAACTGATATTATCATACCACACAACTCTTGTTATCATAATACACATAAATTGGCAGCATATCAATCTTTAGTACATAGAGCTTTAACTATTTCTTTAGATAAAAATAATTTTAATAGAGAAATTTCGATTATTAAACAAATTGCATATAGCAATGGTTATAATAACACTACACTTATTGACACGTTAATTCAAAGGAAAAATTATAAATTAGCTATTCAAAAAATTGATTCTATTAATGATGAAAACATTAAAATACGCTTCAATTTCATATTTTGGTAATATTTCAGTAAAGATTGCTAAAATTATAAATAATACAAATAAATATAAAGTCACTTTTAAAACAAATAAAAATATTCTATACACTCTTTTCAACGCTGAAGATAAAACTAATGATTTGCTATAAATTAAATTGTTCACATTGTAATTCAGTCTATATAGGTCAAACAATTAGAAATGTCAGTATTAGGCAAAAAGAACATATCCATTGTTACAAATATAAACATGCACATAAATCAAATTACGCTAAACATTTATTAGAACAAAATCACACATTGACATCTAATAATATAATTAAATTTTTACACTTTTCTGATAAACAAAAATATATTAAATATTTTGGAAGCTTTTGATATTTATAAACACAAAAACAATATACCTTTAATGAATGAGCAAATTGAGCTCTTAGATTCTCCTTTACTGGCAATTTTGGAATAGATGTCTTTAATGCAATCAAGTAGTTGCTATACCGGGTGAGTCAGACCACCCGTATAAGTCGTTTTTTTCGAAAACGGTTAATCGTAGAGAGTCGGGCCAAATTTTTTGATTACAAAAGCCTTCATAAAGGATCGAATGGTGACATTGGCATTCGCCGGAAAAATCGGCATCCTGAAGAGTTTGCTCCAGAATGTCGAGAACTCCAAAATTTCAAATAGCACGGGGGGTAAAAAGTAGTATCGTTGAAAAGGTCTTTAAAAAATTAGCAAGTTTTGTAGGAAAAATAATTATATTACCCCCACCCCTTCTGAGGAATATTCGATTGAAGTTATTAAGTAATTGTAATGTTATTTAGGCAGGATGTAAGCGGCCCACAGTGTGGTATGGCCGGAAAAAAGTATTTTTTCAAGATGGCCCAAATTGATTTTTTTGGGCGATTAATGATGTACATAGACCTAGCAACACAGTGCCATCGATAAGATTTAATTAAAAGCATCCTATCATTATGATTTTCGCACAGATATATTAATGTTATATTACGGTAGAACTTCGGACAAAATATAAGATATGTTTAATGTATTTTTTTCTTGAAAGGTATAGTATAGTTTACTAATACCAAAAATTCCATTTTGAATGGTTTAATTGAATTAGTCATTAATAATTACAAATTAATGCGATAAGTGAAAATTATACTCGATAAACCTTTGAAGAGGTTGTTGGCTCCGTCTAGCTCCGGGGTAAACCTAGTCTCCACTTATGCACTAAATCTTCCTCTAAACATTTATGAAAACTCCAGCTGCCCGAGTTTGTCCCACTTGCATTAAGCGCGTAATGACGTAATTACTGTAATTCACAAAATTTAAAAACTTATATTTTTCTTTCGATTATAGCTCTACGTAAAGAAATACCAAGAGACAAACTTTATTAAACTTCTAATTTTCCTCCAAGCAATATGAAAAAAAAAAAAAAACTACGTACATATTTTTTTTTATACTCCGCGGAGTGCACAATCATTGGAAAAAAAGTGATTTTGTTCCAGAGATCTTGAAGTGCTTAATTATTTTATAATGACAATGCACCATCCTTTTTAGTAGCATTTTAAAATAAATTATTGTATTTACTTATTGTATTTACTTATTGTATTTACTTATTGTATTTACTAGTTAAAATTATCAGAAAATATGCCTGCAATTAAATGTTGTGAATTATTTAATGTGTACCTTATTTGAAGAATAAAGAATTCTCATTAGTCAATGAGCACTTCTATGTTGTTAACAATTGCATTTTTATAACATTTAGTCACTTGAAAAATAGGTAATTAGCCAGGTATGTCGCCAATGAAATTAATATTGAATTAGATTTTCGGCAAGAGGAGCTGATTATCTAAGTGTCAGACAAACGTCAATTAGTAGCAGCACAGTTAAAATGCTAATTGTTCATTTTAACTTCATGATTATTATCAGTTATTGCTAATATTGGGTATATAACAAAAGAAAATGTGTTTGTAAGCCGGTCTTGTGATAACACGATATTATTTAACAGAAAACCTTACTTGCTCTTGTCGCCAAGTTTCCGTTATCAAATATTAAAATGAATCAATCTTCAATAAGTTACGCAGCTTTGAGTGATTATATAATATCTAGTCAACAGGATATATCAAGGTTGAACGAGTTTATCACAACAAAATACCCCGATATCGAAGAACGCTTTATGGAAGAAGTGAAAAAAGTAAAAAAACAGTTTGTGCCCAAACATTTAATTCGATGGACCAAATCTAATCGGACCTTAGCAAGGTTTCAGCAAAACAACGCGGAATGGTGAAAACGAATTTTAAACGGCGCGTTTTTTTGAGAAAAATGTTGCAAAAGATGTGCCCAGTTCACTGAAGCGAAGAAGCTCATCACTTGGTAGGCCTCAGAAGAAATTTGAAGAGTGTTGTGATCGTGCAAAGCGTTACAAAGCCCAGCAACTGCAAAAATTATATCCTGCTGAACAAATATCTTTGGCTGCCAAACAAGAAGTAGCTGCTAATACCGATGTGCCGACAAAAAATTACATGGACAGTAAAAAGGCGCTTGCTGTAATGGTAGATGCACACCTGTCAACATATCAGTATGAAATAATACGCGGTGCTCTCAAAGATTTTGGCTGTGATGTCTTTCCTCCCTATTAAAAACTGAAGGAAGAGAAAAAATTGTGTTACCCTGAAGATGTAGAAATAAGTGAAATCAGTGGTGGCGTTGATTTACAAAAACTTCTCGATCATACAGCGAAGAGGATTATTTAAACAAAGAGTGAAGAAGAAATTTCTGCAATTGAGAACACAAACTTAACCTTAGTGACAAAATGGGGTTGTGACGATTCATCCGGCCGGAGTGGATATAATCAACGCTTTACAGGGGACACAGATAAAGAAATAAGCGATACCAACCTTTTTATGGTTTCTATGGTGCCTTTACTGATACATTCAAATCAAAATGATGAAGTTAAGTACTGGGAAAATCCGCGACCATCATCTACAAGATACTGTCGACCCATTCAATTTGAATACGTGAAAGAAACTCCAGAGAAAACCCTAGCTGTAGTAAAAGATATGAATGAAAACATATCAAACCTAAGAGAAACAATTATTGATTGGTATGGAAGAATCATTAAAGTAATTCATAAATTGGTATTTACAATGATCGATGGAAAAGTGGCGCAGCTTGTAACACACACAAAATCAACATCAACGTGCTTTATTTGTAATGCGACACCGAAGGATATGAATAAGTTAGAACAAATAAAAAATAAGCCAAAAAGGAAGACGCTTACAAACTCGGCATGTCACCACTGCACGCGAGAATAAAATTTATGGAGTGTATTCTACATACCTATTGGTTATAACTTGTCTTTCAAAAAATGGTCAACTACTGAACAGACAAGACCTGAAAAAGAAGCAAATAAGAAGATAATTCAAAAGGAGTTTCGAAATAGATTAAGGCCCGGTCTTTCCACTTCATAATAAAGTGGATAATAGCTATTTGTCAAATAAATTTATTAGGAACGCTTATTCGACCAGTAGCTCATGCGCGTCTTTCCAAGACAACTTATCTGCCAAATAACTATTTGACAAATAAATGCCAGAGCAGTAGCGTCTCTAAGGTTGGTACCAAAACTCACTAAAAGTTGTGCGAAACAACTTCACTCTAATGTGTTAGATAAGGTTGGCTATAGCACATATTGTGTGAACAAGAAAGAGATGCAATACAGCATCATCCCTTTAATTCAAATTTTAGCGGTAAATATAAAATTTGAAATGCACTTGCATTGTGTCGTAAATTCCTACGTCTGTTCGCCAGATATGATCATAATCATAAAATACTACCTAGTACCTAGTAGAGCGCCCTTTTTGCATTTATACAAGCATTGTGTAAGTATAAACAGCTCTGTTAGTAAATCGGTTTTTAAAATGAGTACAGCGGATAAACAAAAACGTGAAAGATCCGTCAATTTTACGGAGTTAGAAGTGCGGTTTTTAGTGGATACTGCTATCCGGTATATCCACAAAATTGATAATAAGCAAACCGATGCTGTCACGTGGAAAGAAAAAAATTTAGCATGGTCGAACATCGCTGTTGAGTTTAGTGCGCTTACTGGGGTCAACAGAACCAGTAAAGTTCTGCGCCTAAAATACGATGGCGTAAAAAGAAACAACAAACGGAAGATGAACAACAATAAACTAGAAGTTTTTAAAACTGGAGGAGGTACTGCCGATATTCAGGTAGTGACCGATTACGAGGAGAAGCTGTTCGGCTACATTTCCTTAAGTGTCGAAGGACTGCCATCGGAAAATGACTCCGATAATACCGGGTGAGTCAGACTACCCGTATCAGTTGTTTTTTTCGAAAACGGTTAATCGTAGAGAGTGGGGCCAAAATTTTTTATTACAAAAACCTTAATGAAGAATCGAATGGTGACATTGGCATTCGCCGGAAAAATAGGCATCCTGAAGAGTTTGCTCCAGAAGGTCGAGAACTCCAAAATTTCAAATAGCACGGGGGGTCAAAAGTAGTATCGTTGAAAAGGTCTTTAAAAAATAAACAAGTTTTGTAGGAAAAATAATTTCATTACCCCCACTCCTTCTGCGGAATATTCGATTGAAGTTATTAAGTAATTGTGTAGCGGTTTGCGTACTCTTATTTGTGATATTGAATTAATCTGACTCCAATTGATTATTAAATATGTTTATTATATCAGAACAACTTATATACAACAGTTAAATTAAATTCCTGTAAAGTGGGTAAAGATACCCTTTATTAATATTGTTAAAGAAAACTTTAATACATGTGAGGGAAATAATCCCAACAATTACGAAATTGTGATAGGTCTTCAGGTACTTCAACTTCTTGAGATCTTCGGTAGTTGGATCTAACAATAAATCTTCGAGGGTCCAAGTTAGATAAGAAGAATGGAGAAATTCCAATGTAGCTGGTTGAAGATGTCTTGAGAGGTTCAAGATGGTAACCAACAGAATGGGGAATTTCTAAAGGATCTTCCTTGGACAAAATAACAGATTCTTGATTGTTGACAACTGAAGGTAAAGTTGAAGAAGTCTGCTTGACTGGTGATGGAGGAAGTGGAGAAACTGCTGTTGGAATTCTAGTATGATGTAGAATTGCTCGTAACGTGCTCGCTGTCTACTAGATTTGCTTGATACAGTTCTATTCTTCATAACCATCCAGAAGGCTTAAATAAATGTATTATTATGGAAAGACCTGAGGAAACCTCTAGGTTATGTTGAGAGTAGCTAGGTGGTTCACTCCAACTAAACTCTGAATGATTTTCCAATTTGCTCCCCTTTTATACTAAATCCAGACAACCAAAATTATTTCATTGGTTGGTCCAAATTGATTTTCACCAATCACATTGCTGAAAATCTGTGTGGGAGGAGTCATTTTGTACAACGACTGAGCTCGACTGCACTTCATAGTGACACTTGTTTTGCAATACAAACACTACGTTTCTATGCAGGTAAGCAGTTTGATTTCCAAGGTATCTTGATATAAATGTTACCCTGGCATCGGACTGAAGCCCCGATAATTGTATTGTTATTTAGGCAGGATGTAAACGGCCTAAGTAACTACATACATCCTAACAATAGAAATGCATGGAAAATCATCAGTGGATGAACACGGGCTGACTGACAAGAAGCAGAAGAAAACTGTTATTTAACTTTACATTAAAAAAAAATGTCTAAAATGTAAGTTTGACAATAGGTCACCCGATTGTACTCCACTGGATACAACGAGAGATGATATGAAGTTGAGAATTCGCAATGCCTGCCGGTCATTAAGTGGTGAAGAAATATTGAGAGCCACTGATAATATGACTAGAAAAGCTCGACAGTGTTTAGAAGTAGATGGACGACAGTTTGAACAATTATTGTGATATTGTCAAATTTACATTTTAGACTTTTTTTAAATGTAAAGTTAAATAACAGTTTTCTTCTTCTTCTTGTCAGCCCGTGTTCATCCACTGCTGATTTTCCATGCATTTCTATTGTTAGGTTGTATGTAGTTACTTAGGCCGTTTACATCCTGCCTAAATAACAGTACAATTACTTAATAACTTCAATCGAATATTCCTCAGAAGGGGTGAGGGTAATAAAATTATTTTAACTACAAAACTTGGTTATTTTTTAAAGACCTTTTCAACGATACTACTTTTGACCCCCCGTGCTATTTGAAATTTTGGAGTTCTCGACATTCTGGAGCAAACTTTTCAGGATGCCGATTTTTTCGGCGAATGCCAATGTCACCACTCGATTCTTCATGAAGGCTTTTCTAATAAAAAACTTTGGCCCGACTCTCTACGATTAACCGTTTTCGAAAAAAACGACTGATACGGGTGGTCTGACTCACCCGGTATATTTCCAGGTATGTAAACTAAATTTTCAGACAGGTATTTACTGGATTGCTAACAAATACTTTTATAGGCACTAGCTTGAGCATGGACGTAGATGAGGTTGAGACAGGAGTTGCTTCTGAAGTGATAGATAATCCACCAGATGCAGCAGAAGGTATAGACAAGAATATCGTGGAAGAAATCAGTTGGACAGAACCAGAAAATGATGCTACGAAGGTAGTTACAACTTGGAACCCTAAACAATTAAAATCAACAAAGAAACATTCAGCATTATTAACTACTCCAAAGAAGTCCAACATCAATAAAGAAACATTAAATGCAAAAATTGATTTATTGACTGAGTCTAGAAAGGAATTATTAAATTTACAATCGCAAATGGCTGCAGAGGATAGACAACAAAAACAACAGCATTCAGATCTCCATACTAAATTGTTGCAAAATGAAGAAGACCGCCGGCAAGAGCAACATAAGTTATTTATGGAGAATCTGAACTTACAAAATCAGTTGCTGTTAGATGCTCGGGCAAAGCTAAAGAGGGAGTGAATTAAAAGAAAAATTGCTCACCTTAGAAATTAAAAATAAAGAAATGGAACTATTATTAAAAAAACAACAATTATATGCTGAAGATAAGAACTTTAAATGAGTTTAGGTTCTAAATATTTCTGTAGCAAGGGGTAGTTGCAAATTAGCACTTTTTTGTATATAGTTTTATTGTAAATAGTAAAAAGTAATTAAAAAATAAAGCAAATTGTATTTTAGTATAATAGTAAACATATGTTTTAATGATGAATACCCTTTCCTTCTTTAAACTCAAATTAAATCAATTTTTTATTAACACTTTTTTGTATATAGTTTTATTGTAAATAGTAGAAAGTAATTAAAAAATAAAGCAAATTGTATTTTAGTATAATAGTAAACATTTGTTTCAATGATGACCCTTTCCTTCTTTAAACTCAAATTAAATCAATTTTTTTTTAAGTGACAAAATTCAAGTTACAACAATGACTCAAAATAACCCACTATTGTTTGCCGTGTTATATTGTCATGTTGGTGTCTAGGTGCTACAACCTCTTCATTAATTTCGAATCCTTCTGCTTCCATGGCTGCTTCCTCATGCAGTGGTAGATCATCATGATTTTTACATGCAATGTTATGCAGAATTGCAGCTGCAACGATTATTTTTTGAGCTAGTGGTAAGCGACATCTTATGCCCAAAGATAATATTGGAAAACGCCTTTTCCAGATGCCAAAAGTTCGTTCTACAACGTTTCTGGTTCTGATGTGCGACTCATTATAAATATTTTCTCCTTCTGTTGCTGGATTATTAAATGGTGTTAATAAATAAGACCGCAATGGATAGCCACTGTCTCCCAATAGAAGTAAATTTCCCATTTCACCTGTTTCAAACCTCATCATAATTCCAGAATTGTTAAATATGTGGGTGTCATGGGTCGCTCCTGGCCATCGAGCTACTATATCTGTAATGCAGGTATTTGCATCACAAATAGCCTGCACGTTCAGAGAAAAGTATACTTTTCGATTGCGAAAATTTTCAGCGTTTGCTCCACCTATAATGAAATGAAATCAACACTTATAATCTGCCACTATCTATCATAGTGACACTATGAATTAAATTATTAAATATTAGACAATGAATATACCAAAATTCAAATAGATTCATACCTGGTGATTGTAATTTTATATGTGTACAGTCAATGGCTCCAACAACTCTGGGAAACCGTGCGATTTCTGCAAACTGTACAGTTGTAGCAGTTCTTTCCTCACCAGTTTGTGGAAATTTAATATACCGTGCTCTTAATTCAGCTAATGCATTCACTACTCGGTGAATAATGTCGATTTATGAATACCTCCAAAATCTCCAATCTTTATATAAAAACTTCCACAGGCAAGAAACCGCAGTGTGAGAAGCAATTATTGTTGTAGTGGAAAAATTGCAGTCTTTAGAAAAGAGATGCAATACAGCATCATCCCTTTAATTCAAATTTTAGCGGTAAATATAAAATTTGAAATGCACTTGCATTGTGTCGTAAATTCCTACGTCTGTTCGCCAGATATGATCATAATCATAAAATACTACCTAGTACCTAGTAGAGCGCCCTTTTTGCATTTGGACCGCAATGGATAGCCACTGTCTCCCAATAGAAGTAAATTTCCCATTTCACCTGTTTCAAACCTCATCATAATTCCAGAATTGTTAAATATGTGGGTGTCATGGGTCGCTCCTGGCCATCGAGCTACTATATCTGTAATGCAGGTATTTGCATCACAAATAGCCTGCACGTTCAGAGAAAAGTATACTTTTCGATTGCGAAAATTTTCAGCGTTTGCTCCACCTATAATGAAATGAAATCAACACTTATAATCTGCCACTATCTATCATAGTGACACTATGAATTAAATTATTAAATATTAGACAATGTATATACCAAAATTCAAATAGATTCATACCTGGTGATTGTAATTTTATATGTGTACAGTCAATGGCTCCAACAACTCTGGGAAACCGTGCGATTTCTGCAAACTGTACAGTTGTAGCAGTTCTTTCCGCACCAGTTTGTGGAAATTTAATATACCGTGCTCTTAATTCAGCTAATGCATTCACTACTCGGTGAATAATGTCGATTTATGAATACCTCCAAAATCTCCAATCTTTATATAAAAACTTCCACAGGCAAGAAACCGCAGTGTGAGAAGCAATTATTGTTGTAGTGGAAAAATTGCAGTCTTTAGAAACCCTAAACCGTCGAATAAATTCGTTATCATCTCACACATTCATATTATCGGGCCGGGGGCGCACTGTATAAGGATCACGCTCGGGGTTTACAAAATCCACAATTTCGACCAGATCCTGCTCAAATAGGTCGTCAAAAACGTCCATGCTCAATGTCCGCGAAGTATAACGAATAAAAACAAAAATAAATTCAAAAAAATTCAAAGTTTGAGACAGCGGTCATTCACCTTAACCTGAATCTGTCAATGAAAGTCTAGTTAAATCAAAGCAAAGTGCTATTGCGCACGCGTATAAGTAGGTTTTAACTTTTACTAGGAGCTTCAAGCTCCTAATAAGTTATTCGGCAAATAAGAGCCCTTATTAGCTACATAACCACTATTAGGAGGTGGAAAGACGGTTTTGAGAATTATTTGACAAATAATTTTATTAGCAGCTTTATTACGAGGTGGAAAGACCGGGCCTAAGTCTGCAAGTTGATGTTGTACAACAAGGAACTGGTACTTCAAACGATGGCAACACTTCTCGTCGTTTTTTTAAAGATCCGGAATTAACTGCGGAAATTACGGGGGTTAATGTAGAACTTGTTCGACCTTTTTCTGTCATTTTGGAGGCTATTACATCTGGTGCAACAATGGACGCTAAAAAATTTGGTGAATATGCATTCGATACAGCCCAATGCTTTGTTAACAACTATAATTGGTACTACATGCCAGTGACGGTTCCTAAAATTCTTCTCCATGGACATCAGATTATTGAAGCCGCAGTACTGCCAATTGGACTACTATCAGAAGAGGCACAGGAGGCGCGCAATAAAGACTATAAGAGATACAGGCTTTCGTATTCTCGAAAATGTAGTAGATCGGCAACGAATGAGGACATTATGCATATGTTGTTTATTACTTCTGATCCACTAATCTGATCCACAGTATGAGGAAACAACCTCCCAAAACAATTTTAGAAATGAGTGAAGAGGCTAGGACGTTAATTAGCGGTGTTTGAATTAGTTTCTGTATATTATGTATTGTGCAATATAATTATTATATTATGTAAACATAGCTTTCAAATACTACATTCTTATTGTATAATTTTGTTTTTACCTATGTTTTTGTTTTAAGTATTGCAAATGTTACAAAATTTCTTCAAATATAACCTATAACAAATTTGATTTAGAAATGAACTCTTTAATTAATTGGTGATTGTAAACAGTGTGTTTATAGAATATCTTATTTATAAAATCCAAAGCAAGTTAACGCAGACGAACATCTCAATTTAATTTGTCATTGTTTAAAATTATTTCGTCTCCC
The DNA here is from genome assembly GCA_963082805.1 of Hemicrepidius hirtus. NCBI lineage: Eukaryota > Metazoa > Arthropoda > Insecta > Coleoptera > Elateridae > Hemicrepidius > Hemicrepidius hirtus. The sequence goes on from OY720161.1 coordinate 15,303,597, forward strand.
CTCTTGTGCCGCCACTGGTTGGGATAGAAACATGTAATTGATATAAAAATTTGACCATTTATAAGTAACAATTGATATAGTCGCCAAATTTTGCGTTGACTTGTTTTCAACCATTTTATGGATTTTATCCACAACCAGTATATTATAAGGTTATAATTCCACTATTAAGAGACGTCTTATGATATTAATAAAACACATAGGTCTTATAATTAAAACAATGGTAAATCTATAGCAACACGTATGACAAAAGTCAGTTCAAAATGTCAAAATAACTTTTTTTCAAAATATTAATTTAAAAACGCCACTCTCTGGTTTGGTAGGGGATAAAACGTTGTATTGCATACGTGTCTTAGTTGTATTGTATCCACTTAAGAAAATTAAATGCTCGAACTTCGTTCTCGCGTTTAAACATTCTTGTGTGGATACAATACTACCTAAGACACTTATACAATAAATAACTATTATCCATTGCTTTATGGACACACTGTATACAAGGTGTACAAAAAAAATATTTCTTCTTAAAATGTATTATAATGTAAATTGTAAATAAAAATGGCTGTAAAATCATCAATTTCTGTTCTGTAATTTTATTTTGTTATGTTTTTTCCTTGTCTTATTTATAACTTTTTATATCACTATACATATTTTACTATATTCAATTTAGCCATATTATTCCTCTTTCAATTAAAAAAAAGTTTATTAGAATATACTTTCGAATACTTTCGAAGTTACGGACTTTTTTCCGAAAAACTAGCATTTTACCACACTGTGCGGCCTATGTAACGACATACGTCCTAACAATAGAAATGCATCGAAAATCAGCAGTGGATGAACACGGGCTGACAAGAAGAACAAGAAAACTGTTATTTAACTTTACATTTAAAAAATGTCTAAATTGTAAGTTTTACAATAGGTCACCCGATTATACTCCACTAGATACAACAAGAGATGATATGAAGCTGAGAATTCGCAATGCCTGCCGGTCATTAAGTGGTGAAGAAATATTGAGAGCCACTGATAATGTGACTAGAAGAGCTCGACAGTGTTTAGAAGTAGATGGACGGTAGTTGGAACAATATTGTGATATTGTCAAACTTACATTTTAGACATTTTTCAAATGTAAAGTTAAATAACGGTTTTCTTCTCCTTCTTGTAAGTCCGTGTTCGTCCACTGCTGGTTTTCCATGCATTTCTATTGTTAGGACGTATGTAGTTACTTAGGCCGTTTACATCCTACCTAAATAACAGTACAAATACTTAATAACTTCAATTAAATATTCCTCAGAAGGGGTGGGGGTAATAAAATTATTTTTCCTACAAAACTTGTTTATTTTTTAAAGACCTTTTCAACGATACTACTTTTGGCCCCCCCTGTACTATTTGAAATTTTGGAGTTCTCGACATTCTGGAGCAAACTTTTCAGGATGCCGATTTTTCCGGCGAATGCCAATGTCACCATTCGATTCTTCATGAAGGCTTTTGTAATAAAACATTTTGGCCCGACTCTCTACGATTAACCGATTTCGAAAAAAACGACTGATACGGGTGGTCTGCCTCACCCGGTATAAATCATTATTCATTTGTTATTAAACGTCTTATATTAAACTTTTGGCAATGGCACATTGATGCCGAAATACGTATTACGCAAATAAATATTATTCTTTCCCGTTAAAATCGATATTTTATTTAATATTAATTATTTCTATACTAATTTATCAGTTGAAAATTGTTAGAATCTCGATAGGTTATACGTTTTGATAGAGACTGATGGAGAGCGTTACAACATTTCGTTATGCCATATGAAAAGGCCGGAGCAGGACGATTTGGCGTCGCCAGTTCGGCGCTGGCAATATCAACAAATGAAAATGCACGTTTTAAAATTAGATGGCTTAGATTATATAAAATTTCAAAAACATCAGTGACGTTTTGCATGAAACTTACAAACTGTTACAATAATTTTTGCATTATTTATTTGTTAGTGTTAGTTACAAAGTGACAAAGATTTTTGAAATGAACCTTCAATTTACTGTGACTGAGAAAGGCAAAGTCATTCCTATTTGTTTGATAAATTTTCTGCCGATCAAAGTAACAGTATAGTTCGCGAGGCAGACCCTGATAAGCATTTGAATGCCTAGCGAGAAAAACGAGACTACGACTACAATTTCGATATGAACAAAAGAAAGACACCCATCTATCTGTAGCTAGCGGCTAGAAATTACAGCTGGCGAAGCCGGACGATCGTTACCCACCGACGACGCGACGATCCGTTTCCGTCAGAGTCTAACTTAATATTCAAAATTTACGAAGTTCTCATCAACCGTACATTTTAGCTGTATGAACACCTTATACTATTAAATTTTGCATTCAATTATATAATAATATATAGAGTGTTTCCTTTAAAATAGCAAAGTTGTTTATTGTACTGTGGAAAGCAAACGCCCTGTATACGTGATATACATTTAGGAGAATGCAGAATTATATACTGAATAACTTTTATATTTAAACTTCTTTCATATTTTGACTAATAAAGGCGTTATAGGAGCATTTAATTTCTGATTTTCAAAACCTCGTAGAGGGCGCCACAGTGGAATTCTGGGGTTCATCAAAAATTAAAAATGTAGCTAGTACCAAGCTGCATAAGTATAGAAAATTTCAAAATTTTTGGAACAGCGCCGTTGTGACCGTTTTTGGATTTACTAAATAATTTTATTAATGGTGTAGTACCGCCAAAGGGCTTTCAAACAAGTTGTTGCAAAACCTGATCAGATAACTGGTTTTTGAGTTATGGAGCGTTAAAATCGAAATTTTGAAAAATTCATAGCGGCCGCCATTTTGCAGTTAGAGAGTCCGGCAAAAAACTGCTTCCCTTCAATTATGGTCTTCTTTCATATTCCCTACTGAGATTTTCAAAATTCCGCTTCTGAAAAAAATGCTACCAAAAAAACATGTCTAACTTCCGCTTCCGGTTTCGGATTTTTTTGAAAAGCTTATTTTCTCGATGAATTTTCGATATACCCCTTCATTTATAATTGCATCAAAATCGGTTCACTAGTTTTTGCGTTAAGCCCTGTTTTCCTAGCTGCGTCATGCGCACGGCGTGTCACGCGTGCGTAACACGCTTTCAAATGCCGCAGCGTGATAGTGTTTTCCTACCTGCGCGATTCAAGGTGTAACGCAACGTCTTTTTAAATCAGTTGGGTGCAAAGAAGTTCATAGGACACACATGTTCCCATAATGCCTTCTTTAATTCATCCCCAATGTATTGCCATTTCTTTTCCTTGAGCACGTTGTTTTTGTACTGGTTTGATTGTGCATCAAACAGTATCTGATTACCTCCGGCAAATTCAATTAATTTTTCGCCATCTGACGAAGTGAAACGTGGTTGGATGTTCTTTGCAGCAAGCATGTCTGCCGAATCTTCCATAGATCAAAACTGGTCTAGTGGTCTATCCAAGGGTCTATCACGCACTGCGTCGCGTCATTGACTGCTCTCGGAGCAGTGCCTGCGTAATGCGCTGGCGGAACACGTTGAACTCGACGTAATACGCATTGTAGGAAAATAGGTGCATTTAAATAACACTAGATGAGTACACTGCGTATCACGCCGGCGGCGTAGCACGCCTTGCGTATCACGCAGCTAGGAAAACGGGGATTTAGAGGCGTCACATACATACATATACACATTAACCAAGACGCAGAGGTTTAGATAAGGTAAGTAAATGATTTAGTTGCATTTTATTGCTGGAATGACCAAATGACCATGAAACTTATAACTAGCTGTTTAAGAGGTAACGCACGTAAATGGTATGACTCATTATTCAATCGATGCATGAATTGACACGATATGAAACATTTGTTAGTACAAAGCTTTCCGTATACAGTTTGGTCAATTATTGTAGGCTGCCTATTATACACCCCAACTGTACCAAAATTTGGGCGATTATTGTTTCGACAAAGTTACAAAACTAAATAAATTAAAACTCATAATTTCCGACGAATACATTATTCTACGTCAGAGAAGGCCTTCAGATACCAGTTTGAAATTAGCCGTCACGGCTGCTAATTTTACGAGCGTGGCTGACCTTGCAGGATATTTAAGTACTGCTAGTGCTGAAAGTTCCCAGTCAACGCGTCGCCACCAAGGGGTCAAAAGCAAACCGCCCCAGCAATATCAGGCTCAAAACTTGACTAGTGACATGTACAAGCAGGGGCATTCGAAAACCATAAATTGTTTTAACTGCCATGAAATCATCGCGTTCGTGATTGTCCTAAACCACTTTTAAAATGTAGGAAGTGTCATAAATTAGGCCACAAAGCGGAATTTTGTGAAAATCCTAGTATAAATAAACAAAGTGCTAGTTTTAATGCAGTGGAGGCTACTTCAGGCCCAAGGGTAAGCAACCTATATTTAAAAATTAAAAAAGTAAAGTACTGGACACGGGAAGTGGGCGGACATTACTAAAAGTATCCGTGGCGCAAAAATTGAAATTAGATACTTTAACTGATCCGTCTGGGACTGCTCTTCGATATTGTATGTGCAATACGGTAATTTCTAAATTGATGGCAAATGCTACAATAAAAGTTGAGGAAGTTGTTGCTAAACAACTCGCGGTAATTAATACTCGAGCATGAAAAATTGCGTTATGATTTAATAATAGGCACCGATTTTTTAAAACAGTCACATATAATGTTGCTTGAGTTTAGAAACAATGTTAGTATACGTGAAATGCCTCAACTACGAACTGAAGAAATTAACAATATAGAATAATTTATTAAAGATCAATTACAGCTGTCATGTTTAAATGTGGGATCTTTAACCGAAGCGAAAAAATAAACGGTATTGTGTTTGTTTTTAGCGATTGTGTAGCAATAACCTGGAGATAATTGGGAAAAACCAGTGCTACAAAAATGCAAATCAAGTGGAGAACATCAGACGAACCGAGTTTTTATCGACCATACCGTATGTCATTCTCTGATAGGGAAAAGTTGGGCGACATTATTGCGGAACTGTTACTAATTCAATAATACGCGAATCAAAATCACCTTATGCAAGTCTAGTATTGTTAGTCAAAAAGAAAACGGGGGATTATCGATTGTGTGTTGACTACCGTAGACTGAAGGCAATCACCATAAAAGACAAGTACCCGTTACCACTCATAAAAGACCAGATTAACCAACTGGGTGGCAAACCGCGCACCCATTCTCCAGAACAAGAAATACAATCCGGCGATCAAAACGTGGATATAAGTCATTCAACATCATTTTGTTCAACTTCATCTTTATGTGAAACTAGCAATACAAAAGATTCAAACATTGATATTCTCGATATTGGACATTTTGTTGACACTTCGGTTGTTATTTCTGATGAGACGTGTTATAAAGCATTAGTGAACGTTTGGAAACCTGACAAAAAATATGACTTTGAAAAGGACGTTTCGGCTTCGGGAAGCGAAATTTTCGTTATCAGTGACTTCTAGATTATCTGTGCATTGCTTATTCATCTAAACTTAAAGGAGTGTTGTGTCGAAATTGTATTCTGTTTAAACCGCGTGTTGACCGTGGTTTTGAGGGCGGTTTTATTCTTCGCACATTTACCAAAATATAACGACTTTAATAATTGCATTAAAAATCATATAAAATCATAGCGAGTCAATTGCAAAATCACAATTCTTCCTTAATAACATGCGTGGTAAAACAAAAACTATTATTCAACAAATCGAGAAAAAGAGGGATAAAGTGATCGAATCCAACATAGCGAAGTTATTACCTATAGTTAAAAAACTCTTATGTTTTGTGGAAGTCATGACCTCCCGGTGAGGAGAAAAATTGACGATACAAGTGTATTCCAAGATTTATGTTTTCGGATTAATGCTGGTGATGCTGTGCTGCAGGAACATTTTGAATATTCTGGGCGTAACATATCATACACATCTCACAGAATTCAGAATGAAATTCAGAATATTTGTGGAGACATACTTAGGGAAAGACATTTCAGGAACTGAACAATTATTGCTAGGTGTTCGATATGTTGAAAAAATCAACGAAACATTTAGTGTTAGAGAGGATTTTTTAGGATTTGTACCATTACAAAAACTTGACGCGGGTGCTATCGCAGACACGATTGTACAGTCTTTAAAAAAATTTGAACTAGATATGTCGGTTTTGGTTGGTCAGGGATACGACGGATGTGAAGGGCTGTCACGCAAACGAAAGAACTATGGACGTGTCAATTGACGAATAGATGATACCGTTTCATGGTCAAGTTAAAATGAGTCAGTATGTAAAGAATAAGCCCAATTCCCTAGGCACAAAAATTTTTGTAATGGCTAGTCCTTCAGGTATTAAATTAGATTTTCAACTATAAAAATGACCAGGATCATAAATATTTTGACAGGTACATTGTTGGGTCCGAAGAGGATATAGTACCTATACAGGGTTTCCATTTAAAATACGAGTTCTTTGGAAAGGCAAAATATTCCAGTTTGTAATACCATTCGCGATTACAGATACCACCGACGACAGTGATTGGATAAAGTAGGTGTAGATAGACTCTCCGTTTTCGACAGAGCCAGAAGAATCAACAACGACAATGAATCCTTCCACTCGACCCTCCAACGATTCTTGCGCGTAAAAGGCCCAAATGTGTGGGAGTTTACTGGTAATTTTATTACTTACTTTTTAATAAATAATTTTATTGAATAAAAAAATTACTGAGCTATCATTATCAATCCCAGTGTCATCCGGTTTTGGTGTTATGAAATACAGCTAATTCTAAACATGCACGTTATTTAATAATAATAATAATAGAGTTTCCAAAAAAAGAAAGAATAAAAAAATCAAAGCAAAAGAAAAATTTCTAATTACACATGCATAAAGGTTTAGTTTAGTTGCTTTCAAGAAGCTCTTCCACGTACCCTACCTATTATTATTTATTATTGTTATTTGTAGCATCGCGCCAAAAATCAAACCATCTCTAGTTGGCAGTACCGACCGCTGTTGGTAAGACTGCTCCTTTTCAGAGCTACTTCCGCTACAGCACTAACAACGGTCGGTCTGTTTTTCCTACGTTTTGTCACGTTTTATAAATGTAAATTGTTAATCTGTGTTAATCATATTCCAATTGCTTAAGTGTTTAGTTTTTTTAATAAACTATTGTATAATCATCTGAAACGCAATTATCATTTAAGTTGATTAGTTCAAAGCAACCCTTTAGTTAATCATCCCTTATACCTGGCGCCCAACTCGCGGCTTGAATTATTGACAATTAATTGATAATGTGCGTAGTATTCGTGTGATGTTTATAAACATAGAGACTTCAAGTTTGTAGAGTGAAATACCGAACAAAGAAAACCAGTGTGTTTATGGAATCTAGCAACCACGAGGTCCATCGTTTCTGACATAGCAACAGGGACAGTTTTCATCTTTGTTTGAGCCAAACTAGCGTAACTAGTATACAAACTTTACATTACAAAGTAGTGCATGCAAATAGGAACAATAAAATAAAGAAAATCTTTGTTGAACATAAACTGGTTAGGCAACCCAACGTACACCTACGTGTATAACTGGAAGTATACCCAGCAGTGTTAATTCAACCAGGAATTCGAATTGCATTCAAAACGAGTGGTGAACGGAGTAAATCCTTCACGCACGGGTAGTACAATTTACGCCGTCGTGAACCTGGATGTGAGCAAATTTCGGAAACTTCACAAGGTAACCAAAACGTTGCAGTAATCAACAGCATGGCGGAACCAGTGATGATGACCGCAGAACAACTCCAGATACTTTTAAGTGGAATGAGAACGATCGTAGCAGAAGAACGTAGCCATACTCCTACACCGCAGACGATTTTACATGCACATGCAAACTTTACGAAGTGTCAATCTCGATTTGGGGGTGCAAAGGACGAAGATGTCGAAGCATTCATCAATGCAGCTTCTATTTATAAAGAGTGCCTTCATATTTCAGAAGCGAATGCCTTAAAGGGTTTGCCAATGTTACTGGATGGCCAAGCAGCTACATGGTTTCAAGGTACCAAATCACTTGTGCTTACCTGGGAAGACGCATTGAAAGGTCTTAGGCATGCCTTCGGTAGGAATTTACCACCGCATAAGATTTTTAGGGAACTGTTTTCAAAACCGCAAGGTAAGAAGGAACGAACAGATAAATTCGTAAGTAACTGTAGAGCATTATTGTCACAATTACCTACATATCCTTATCCTGTATTGCATGAAACTCAAAGTTAGACATGATTTATGGTCTCTTACATTGTAGAATAAGAAGTAAAGTAGCACGGGATCAGATAACTAGTTTTGATACCCTAATTACCAAAGCTCGGTCTGCAGAAGATGACTTAGGCGAAAGTTACCTTAACCCCACGTTGCAAACCAGGGTGTTACCTGAGAAGCCTACCAAACAACGACCTAAATGCACATTTTGTAGGGCATTTGGGCATATACAGAGTGAATGTAGAAAATTTTTAGGTGTACCGAACAGCAACGGCCATAAGAATGCAGAGATACCTGCTACGTCGTCAGCTGTTAGCCCGACTCAACGATCTCCCAGTAACATTGTATGTTACGGGTGTGATTTACCAGGATATGTAAGATCCCAATGTCCCAATTGTAAAGCCCATGGAGGACTACAACCACGACCTACGACTTCCACTTCGGTCAACAGTGTCTCATCTGTGGAACTGTTAGCTGCAGATTTTGGAGTAAATGCAACACGCCCACTGCTACGCATTACTGTACAGGATCTGACCGGAGTAGCATATGTAGATTCCGGAGCTGGAGCGAGCATAGCTGGTCACAGGTTGTATAACCATTTATTATCCAAGAATGTTCCATTCACAGAGTCAGTTATAAACATAATCCTTGCCGATGGGAATCCCAAGAATGTCCCTGTAGTATTATTTCATACAATAGTAAAGTTCCATGAATATGCTATCCCATTACAATTCATAGCTGTACCCCAGCATTTAGATAGTAAAACACTTCTTGGTGTTGACTTCATTAAATCTGCAAAACTTCTATTGAACATTCCTGATATGCAATATTGGTTCAGTGACAAGCCAGAACATGTGTATGATCTTATCCCAGAACCTGAAATTAAACGAGATAATGTGGCCATGGTAAGCACAATCGATGCCATAACTCTGTGAGATGATGAAGGTGTAAATCTTAATAATGCTGAAAAGAATCGGCTTAATATTCTTCTAGACCAGCACAAAGACATATTTGCTGAAAATCAAGAAGCTACTCCATTTGCAGAGCATGCAATCAACCTTACCAATGAAACTCCCATTTCGGTACCCCCGTATCGTTTGTCCTCTTTCAAGAAGGATGTCCTGAGAAAAGAAATTGAAAACATGTTGGAAGATGATGTAATTGAAGAATGCGAATCGCCCTATGCAGCCCCAGTGGTACTAGTTCCCAAGAAAGATGGAAAGTTCCGGGTATGCGTGGATTATCGCAGGTTGAATAGCATTACTATACCAGACAGATATCCCCTTCCAAGAATCGACGACCTGTTGGATGTCGCTAAACCCAACATGTACATGTCTACAATTGATCTTCGATCTGGATACTGGCAAGTAGCAGTCAAAGTTGAAGATCGTGATAAAACTGGATTTATTACACCCTTCGGTATATATCGGTTCAAACGGATGCCATTCGGGATGAGGAATTCACCCGCGACATTCCAGCGTTTAATGGACAGATTTAAAACCGGTTTACGTGAAATAACAGTGTTAGCCTATTTAGATGACTTAATAATTATTTCCTCTAACTTTGATCAACATATTGAACACTTGAGTGCGGTTGCTGAACGTTTAAAAACATTTAAGTTAAAGGCTAATAGACCTAAGTGTACATTCGCGGGTGTAAATATAAAATACCTAGGCCATATAATAACGCCTACGGGTATTTGTCCAGATCCGGGAAAAATCTCTGCCATATCAGAGAGGGAATCTCCACGTAATTTAAAACAAGTTTTGTCCTTTTTACAGACCTGCAGTTGGTTCCGTAGATTCGTGCCCAATTTCGCAACCGTAGCCCGTCCACTGACCGACCTAACCCGCAAAAATGTGTTCTGGAAATGGGGACCAGCTCAGCAAGAGGCTTTCGAAATTCTCAAGGGGTTGTTAACCTCAGCACCAATCCTACGCCCTGCAGATCCTAGGTTGCCCTACATCCTGAGGACGGATGCCAGCTCCTACGCTATCGGAGCCTGTCTACTCCAGGGGGAGGAAGAGGATGAAAGGCCAATTGAGTACGCTAGCCGACTTTTGACCGTAGCTGAGCGGAACTACAGCACTACGGAGCGTGAAGCGTTGGCTGTAGTGTACGCGGTTCAAAAATTTCGTGGCTATGTGGAGGGAGTGGCGGTAACAGTGGCCACTGATCATCAGCCCCTGCGGTGGCTAATGTCACTACGCTCTCCAAGTGGACGACTAGCAAGGTGGGCCTTTATCTTACAAGAGTTCGAGTTGAAGATTGACTACATCCCAGGACGCAGCAATGTGATAGCTGATACATTGTCCCGACCTCCCTGTCACAATGAAGATTTAGATTCCTGTGCTATCTGTTCTGTTTCAGTGTTGTTACCCACCGAATCTCCACGGGTAACCAGAGAAAAACAACGGGAAGATCCTGATGTCCGGAAAATAATCGAATGTTTCGAAAGTCCCACTCCAAGCGAATTAGATTTTACCAAATGGACCGACAGAGGTTACATGATGATGAGCGGTGTACTTTACAGGTACCCATCGGACACTGACAGTGAAGAACCGCAACTCGTAGTACCTCGCACAGAAGTACCATCTATCTTACAAGAATGTCACGATGCACCCTTAGCAGGACATTATGGGGTCGATAAAACATACCACAAGATAGCTCCCAAGTACTTTTGGCCATCCATGAGGCGTGACATTGAAAATCATGTCAAGAAATGCATTGAATGCCAGCGCTATAAGCCCACAAACCTTAAAACTGCTGGTCTATTACAAACCCCTGTATTAGCACAAAGGTTCGAGACCCTTGCTATGGATTTAGTTGGCCCTCTGCCCGAAACCAGTTCCGGAGACAGATGGGTGTTTGCAGTTGAAGATACTGCCACTAAGTGGATGGAATTTTTCCCACTGAAACAAGCCACGGCCGAGGCTTGTGCTAAATGTCTTATTGACGAAGTAATCTTAAGATATGGAACACCTCGTCGTATAATTAGTACGCCGAGCAAGTATTTCAAGCTGGCGTAGTGGAGGAAGAGGAAGAAGAACAGGATATTAATGAGGAGTTCTTTTTGGCACATATTGCAGGCGAAATTCCTCAAAATTGTTGGCGTGTGAAGATCTCCTGGATATTTTTAAACAGATTCAACATGAGCCGTTTTGTTTTAGACAGTAAATGTCGTAAGTTAGTTTTGAATGTGCTTCAGTTTATGCAATTAGAAAAAGATAATTTGGGCCTTATTGTTCCGTTTACGAATTACGTCAAACGTACAGCAGATGCTCTACAAATTAGTGAAAAATCCGTTCGTAGAATAATGGATGAACAGAAAGGCGCAGAGATCCCAACTTTTAAGAGAGAAGTGGTAAACCGCAAAACGGACGGACTCCCTCAAGGAGTAAAAGAAGATATTCGGACAGTCATCTATGATTTGTATAAACAGCGCACCCACATAACAATAGCTGGTTTAAATAATATCTTAAAAGAAAAAAAGTTATTTGATGGTTGCGATACAAGCCTAAGAAAATTGCTCCACTCAATGGGATTGTCATAAAAAAGACGATCCTAGAAGGGGATTGTGGAAATGGACGGATGTGGGCACGGCTGAATTGTTGGTATTCATTGCTTTGACTATGCTGATGTCACGCAATAAGAAACTTGATATCAAGGAATATTGGTCAAGAGATTCGCTGCTCCATTCTCCAATATTCGGTAAGAAAATGCCTAGAAACAGGTACTTACCAATCTGAATCAAGAGATATTTGCATTTCGTCAATAATGAAGACGACCCTCGTAACAATCGCCTATATAAAATAGAAACACTTTTGCAAACAATTAAACAGAGTTCCATCCATTTCAAAATCTCGTTATTGACGAAAGTATGATCCTTTTCAAAGGACGCCTTAGTTTTAAACAGTATATCAAGACAAAGCGGCATCGTTTCGGGATCAAGTTGTATGTTTTATGTAACTGTGAAACCGAAATTGTACTAGACTATGTAGTTTATATCGGTAAACAAACCAGCATTCAAGTAAAAGAAGTGAAGGAGTTGGGTTCTTCAGGTTCAGTTGTCGCTACTCTGATGGAGCCATACCTCAACAAAGGACACTCCCTTTTCACTGACAATTATTACAGCAGTCCGATACTTTCGACTTACCTATTTGAAAAAAAGACCAACACATGTTGCACTGTCCGAGCAAACAGGAGGCATATGCCACCTCTCAACCCAAAACTCAAGAAGGGGAAAATTGATTGGAAAAGCAGTGACGTCCTTTTGGTGGTAAAATGGAAAGATCGTAGAGACGTTTCAATGATGCACCATTCACTAGAATACTATGATCACTCTTGACAAACTGGACAGAGTCACTAACGAACCTATCAAAAAACCCTTAAGCGTGGTAAAATATAATGATAGAATGGGAGCTGTAGACCGTTCAGATATAATGATAAGTAGCATCGAGTGCATGCGCAAAAGTACTAAATGGTACAAAAAAACTATTTTTTCTACTAGCGTGCGGAAAAACGCATTTTCCGCACATGTTTTAGTGCGGAAAATCCACTTTTCCGCACGGTGCGGAAAATCCACTTTTCCGCACTAAAACACTAAAACAGTGCGGAAAATGTTTTTTTCCGCACGCTAGTAGAAAAACTATTGTTCCTAACACGTGCAGAAACCTATTTTTCCGCACTTAAATGCTTGACACCACTCCGCTACGCGTCGTGCTGTCAACGGCATTTGCGTGCGGAAAAATCGATTTTCTGCACTTGTTAGGAAAATAGCTATTTTAGGCGACTACGATAAAAACAGCTGTTTTACGTATCTTTTGACAGCCGTAAAGTGTCAATTTGTAGTAGGCATTTGTCAATTTCTATTTTGCGGCCGCAAATGGTTTTTTTCGGCCTCTTTTACTTTTTCGGCCGCTGATTTATAATTTCTTATATTATGATAAAGGTCACGTGGAAAACGTTGGGAAAACACTGTAAGAGCTAAATATTCTCCGTAGTACATTTATTTATCACTACTTATAATATATTTTTGGAATTATGAATAATGCTTATTTATATTTTATGCATTTTGGTTTTTAATGACAATGATATACTTATATAATGGAGGTAGGACTAATAATTCGTAAACTCCACTCTTGGCTTGCTGTAAGATCAGATGGAAAACCATTAAGACTTATAGAAATAAAATGTCCGTATATAGGTAAGAAATAAGAATTTATCTCAAATTTCCTTTTTATGTTTAGTAAGTACTAAATAGTCAATATTTTAGTTTATGATAAATATAGTTTTAAGTAAAACCGTGTCTGCAAATCAAATTATTCAGTTTTGCAAAGTTTTGGAAATTATTGGGGATGGCAATGTACATCTAAGAGCCGTCTGACACGAGACTAATTTCAGTACTGAATTTAATACAATTTTTGCGCGCGCAGATTCCGCTTAAAAATTAGTCATGACTACAAAATTGCTGTCTGACACGTAAGTACTAAAATCAGTACGTGAGCATGCGCTATACCTGCTTATTGTAACCTTTAAATTTAAATACAAGGTAAGAAGATCGTGATAAACTGTCAATCGAAAAGTAGAAAAGTGAGATTAAAGCAGATAAAGATATGAATCGACACCGACAACTGCTCCTAGGAGCAGCCGCAAATATAATAACAATATTGATGACGCAAGTTAACAAAAAAAAGAAGGCAAAAAAGCGCCCAAAGAAAGCTCGAATTTGGGCAAGAAAGTGGATAAATCGGCGATTAGAAGGAAAAAGGTTATTAACTATGTTAAATGATGAATTGTTAATGGAGGACCCGTCTTCGTATAAAAACATTTTACGTTTGGACAGAATTCTTTTGAAAAATTATTAAACAAGGTTGAAGCTCAATTAACTAAGCAAGATACTGTCATGCGTGAAAGTATTCCGGCACGAACTAAGTAAACGGGTAGTATAATAATATAAACTATCATAATAGTCAATAATTAAACTTTTAGATTAGAAACCACACTCCGCTTTTTGGCAACAGGTGAATGCTACCAATCGTTGATGTACATAACTAGAATTGATGAAACCATGAAACTACCATTTCACGATTTATTCCTACCGTATGTGATGTTATATACCAATTTGTCAAAGTTAAATATTTACAGGTGCTTCTAATAATTGTATATCCATTTGTTTACACGAATGTAATCAAATAATATTTCAGATGCCTAAAACCAAATGGGAATGGCTACAAGTGGCAACCCAGTTCGAAGAATTATGGAAATTTCCTATTGATGATCGCCATATAAAATTCAGACCACCTGTTTCTGCAGGCTCTTATTATTACAATTATAAAAGTGATCATTCAGTCGTACTTCTAAGCATGGTAGATGCTGTTTATAAGTTTACTTATTACAATGTTGGGGTGAACGATCGAGTAAGTGATGGAGGAGTGTTTAGGGAAAGCGGATTATGTAAAGCCATATCTAGCAACATTTTGAATTTTCCCGAAAATCGTGCATTATCTGGACAGACGAAAAAAAGTCGTTACGTAATTGTGGCTGACGATGCTTTTCCACTTTCAAATAACATGATGAAACCTTTTCCGAGTAGGGGGCTCTCACATTCACAGAAAGTCTTTCATTATAGACTATCGAGAGCAAGAAGAATGGTTGAAAGCACGTTTGGAATTTTAGCCAATAGGTTTCGGGTTCTTATGAATTCAATTCATCTAGTGCCAGAAAAAGTGGAAACCATAACAATGGCATGCATTGCACTGCACAATTTCTTAGCCACCGAAAATTGGCGATCGTATACAGACCAGAATGACGAAGATAATAAAGATCTTTACCTGCTTCAAAATATTGGGCAACAGGGTGGTAACCGATCTGCTGCTAGTGCACTGGAAGCGAGAGATAATTTTAAGAACTATTTTAATAGTGAATTCGGTGCTGTCGATTGGAAAAATAATGCAGTTGCAAGAAATAATATGTGACCGATTTACAATTATTGATTAAATATACCTGCCAAATAATTATAAATTAGTTTTATTGAATAGTAAATCATACAACGTAAAATGAAATGTTTCTTTATTATTATTTTAAGATAATATCTAAATAGTTGTATTAAAAATGGCAAAAACCATTTATATTCTGCGATAAAAACCATTTTGGTCTTTGACGACGAATTGTTAAATTATAAATAAAGTTTTTTAATTTGTTCATTATTATACAGCTACAAATTTGTATTTCATTATTACACCTATTCTAAAAATCACCCCAGCTAAAATAATTACTGATATAGGGACACTATAAACAATTTAAAAAGAATAAATCCTGTGGAATAAAACCAAGGTATGTGATGATATTTATAAAATATAAATTATACCAAGTAATTCATAGACACTACTGGACTGGCTGTATAGGGGGTCAAGTTGACTCTGATTCCCTGTAAAGTAACTGAAACCCCAGCTACTGATTCTTTTATTTTTTTTAACTCTTTAAACCCACCTTAAAATAGCAAGTAGCTAATTCTGCATCAAGTTTCTCAAGAAAATCTGTTTAATAAATGAATCTGGTAATTTATTAAAGAAACACAAAAAAAGTGCGGCTTGAATATAGGATAATCCACTAATCCGTTCTTGATCACTAAAAATTAAATTATTTAATGTGCAATAAACCTTTTACACTTTTATACATTACCGTAATATCACATTTGTTATGGCCTGAAATAGTTCATCAGAATTATTTGGTGTATATCCAAGAAAGTAACACAAATATGCAAGTTTTTCAGCATTAAATCCTAATAAATGATCTCTATAGTTAATAACATATTCGGCTATATTATCTATGACATCAGCAATCAAACCATTTGTAGATTGTAAACTGAATATAATATTTCTTATTGCATTAGAAGATAATTTTTGATCAGCTTTGAAAGTTAATAACAGCCTGTGAATTAGCTTCTTATCAAAGTGTTTTCTATAGTAGCAACTTTTAAGTAAAAAATTTACTTTTGTACTGTCTCCCATTAAAATAAGTTTTTTACCAATACAATTATCCAATGCATCGTTTATCAATTTTAAACGCCTGGTAGTTATAAGAGGGTTATTTGTTAAATCCCCTGTAGTTCGCAATCCTTTAGCTACAATGTATAAACAATCGGCATGATTAAATTGTTCCCAATTTTCTCCAACTTTTTTTACAATATAATCAATTATTTTTTCATCATTTCCATAAGCAAAAATAAAGGCAGCCATCATAGAAAATTTGGAGGGAATCAAATTTATTATTCCAGTCTCCAAACCTTTACAAAACCATTTAAGCATATATTTTTCAAATTTTCTATGTCTATAATGTACTATCAGAGACAAATGTTTTCACCAGTCTAATACCATTTATACCACTAATAACCCGCTTTACTGAGAAGTATAAGAGGTTGCATAACGTCGCTTTTATTGTTTTACATAGGTATGTTGGTAACGCTGTTAAAATTGTGAAATCAAATAGGAAGGGTGGGAGCTAGTTGTCAGGGTATTTTAAAACTGATGCAGTGAAAACGCCCAAGTAAACAAAAATTTTACATAATTCATAAAAATAAACTTACAACAATCGGAACGCCTGCCGACCAACAGACTCCCCGACTACATGCGATGTCTACCGAATCACTTGGCGCCAAATTCAAATTTAAAAACTAAGTTACAAAGGAGTTTTTATAATAAACTTGTTTCTATTTCAAGGACAATAAATTTGTTATAAATACAATACAATAAATACAATAATTGCGAATAAAAAGTTTTGTATTTTGTTATCATTAAGAGGATTTTTTAAAATATGCAGTGCCTTAAACCATTACCAAGCACTAGGAGTTTCAATAATTATTAATCAATTTAAAACTATATCCTGAAAACAGGAGCAGCTATAGGCAGTCAAGGATGTCATTACTGCTTTCAGCTAAACAATTTCGGATTAAGATAAAAAAACCGCTTTCACTTTTGGAGTCTTATCTACACATTTATACAATTTTGATGTATACAGTACTGTTTAATGTTGAAACTTTAATAAATGTCAGTTTATCTACAAGCAACACGTTCAAAAAGGCATGTATGTAACGCCTCTAACGCAAAAACTAGTGAACCGATTTTGATGAAATTTGAAATGAAGGGGTATATCGAAAATTCATCGACAAAATAAGCTTTTCAAAAAATTTCGAAACCTGAAGAAAATTTGTGAAACTATAATGAAGAGAGAAGTCCCTGACAATTGGAAAATCATATTAGCTCATGCTAAAGAAAGAGAATTAAAAATAGAACCTAGATTATTTGCTATGATGGTTCTAGAAATGAGATTATATTATTGTGTTACAGAATCAAATATATCCAAGACTGTTTTTAAAAATTTTCCACAGCAAACTATGACTTTAAATGAAACTGATTTAACAAAAAGACTTTACATGATGGGTAGTGATGAATTTTCAGATATTTATTATCCATTATTTATGAGTAGTATTGATTTTCAGTCTTGGAATCTTCATTGGCAATATTTAACTACTCATTATTGCTTTAAGCATATAGATAATCTGTTTGGAACTCCAGGATTATACATTCTCATGTATTTTTTCAACAATGCACAATAGCTATTTCTTCTAGATATAATCCACCTGAATGTTTTATTAATGCAGGTAAGCGTTGGGAGAAATCATATAAAGAAGGTCCATTAACTTGGAGAAATCATCTTGGGGGATTTGAAGGTATCCGCCAAAAAGGATGAACAATAGTAACGATTATAATGTTACTAATGGTGGAAATGAAAACAGGAATAAAGAGTTTTATTATTGTTCCAGGAGATAATCAATTTTTAAAATTGATCATACCAGTTTATGATAAAGAGACTAGTATGGGAAGAGATATTTTTTTAATGGCAAATCAATACTACATTTCTACTAGATTAGAGGATTATACATTTACTTTAGCAAACACTGCAAGAGATTTTAATCTTGTAGTAAAAACAGAAGAAAGTTGGGTTTCATCCTGTTTTATAAATTATGGTAAAGATATTTTATATAAAGGATCATATACTATGCAGGGTCTGAAAAGAGTATCTCGTATATTAGCTGATGTAAATGATTTATATCCAAAACTCCAAACAAAAATTTCTTCACTCAAAAGAGTGCAGATATATGGTTACCATATCTAATGTGTAATGTTGAAACATTAATAATGATTCAAAGAGAAGTCATTTCTCCAATAATATGGGGTGTAAAGTATAAAAAATCAGTTTCAGAATGGGTTTCTTCTGATATAGGTATGCAATATATTTTACATGGTGATACAAATTGATTAAAAGTATAGTAAATATGAATAATTACTTATATAGAGGTCATCCAGACCCTTTAACATCATACTTAAGTTTATTAACACAAAATGAAGATAATGGTAAATTTTGCAATGGAATATTAATGTGGTTAATATCACATAGTTTTAAAGTTGGGAAAGGTGATATGGAACTATTAGAGAGTTTTAGCAACTGCCCGTAATGATCACGGTAACGCTAAACGTCAATTTAGCAGCTTGTGCGCGTGCGCGTAACGCTATTTAGATACCGGGTTACGGTATTCGAATGCTTTTGCTTTACCGTTTGATAAATTTAGGGAAGTTTTACTATTTGTGTTTGTTAATAATATTGGAAACTTTGTGCAGGATCCTACGTATGAGGTATTATTTGAAATTGAGCAGCACAATTCTGCAATTGTAGCAACTACCCCACTTAAAAATCCTGAGGAAGATGAGCCACAGGGAAGTACCTCTGGTACTGTAACACCAGTGTCTTGCACTTCGGATGCACATGCACCGAGTATAAGCGTTCCAAGAAAAACATTTCCATTAAAAATTCGGCACTCCAATTTCTTAAACAAAAACAAACCAATGATGCGGGAACTAAGTTTTCAAGAGAGAAAATTATTATTAGAAGAGCGGAAACTACGTTTAGAGAAAGAAAGATTT
Source organism: Hemicrepidius hirtus (assembly GCA_963082805.1). Classification (NCBI taxonomy): domain Eukaryota; kingdom Metazoa; phylum Arthropoda; class Insecta; order Coleoptera; family Elateridae; genus Hemicrepidius; species Hemicrepidius hirtus. Next base: position 15,322,804 of record OY720161.1, read on the forward strand.
GATTTGGAAAGGAAAGAAAGGGAACACAACATGGAAATTGCAAAACAACAACAAAACTTGATTTCATTTTTTATTAAAAAATATAACGATGTAAACTAATAGTTTTTTTTAATAAATGTATATAATTGCCACACATTCTCTTACAAATATTATTGCTCATTTTGTATTGTGTATTTCTTTATATTCCCAAATATTCTTCTAAATTTGGAGGTTCTATATTGAAATACTGATTTGACTGACTGCCATATAAACATGTGTGGCAATTCGTAAGTATCATAGCAGTTTTATACATATTACCGATATCTTGCAGTAAAAGTTTTTGATTTTTCTTATAATCTACAAATGCAAATTCAGAAACAACTTTACCGAATCCCCACTCTACAGCTTGTCTTACACTGCTCATTAATGTATTAAAATTTTGTTGCTCCTCGGTTAAATTTCTACCGGCATGCATAAGGACATATTAGCAAATCCGTAAGAGGATACGCTGGATCTCCATATAATACATATTGTTCACCATATTCAAATACAGTACACGTACAGTAAACGAGAGTATTATAAAGACAACATTGATGAAAACAAGAATGACAGCAAGAAAATGTGGAATGTATTAAAGCAACTAGTGTCAAAACCAAAAAACCATAATGGCATCCAAAAAGTTACGTTTGAAGGAATTGAAGAAAGTGAACCACAAATAATATGTAACAGACTCAATGAATATTATGTTACGAGTATAAATGCCATAGTAGAAACAATTGAAACAGTTGAAGAAGAACAAAATCAGAGAGTGGTGACATAATATGAGGCTATGAACAAGTTCCAGCAAGTCGGGATTACGTAAGTGCAGAAAATCATATTTACTTTAGACAGTAGCAGAGGCAGTTGTGACGAAATAAACACGAAGCTTATTAAAAATTGTTTTTATGCTATAGGTTATCCAATACTGCATTTAATCAATACATCATTGAATAAAGGGGACATTCCAGATTGTTTCAAATGCTCAACAGTGGTGCCCATTTCTAAAATATCAAGACCACTTAGAGCTGACGAGTACAGACCTATAAACTTATTGCCAGTATTAGAAAAGATTCTTGAAAAAGTAGTGCACAAACAAATAATGGAATACTGTAAAAACAGGAATTTAATTGCGTTATATCAGTTATATTAAACAAATGGCAATTAGACCTTGACGAAGGAAAAGTGGTAATAGCAGTGTTCCTGGATCTGAAACGGGCATTCGAAACAATAAGTAGGAATCGATTAATTGTAAAGCTTAGAGCGATGGGATTCAAAGGAACAGTATTGAGGTGGCTGGAATGCTATCTTACCAACCGCCAAGCCATCACAAAATGTCAAGAATATGTATCAAATAAGATTCAGGTGAACGTTGGAGTGCCTCAAGGCAGTGTACTTGGGCCTCTTCTCTTTATTTTATACATAAATGACCTACAAGATGTTTTAAATACAGCCAAAATACAATTATTTGCAGATGATGCTATTATACCGTGTGTCCCTGGGAAGACGGAACATAGGGATCTTATAATGCTAATTTTTTAAAATGATCCATGAGTGCTTTGAAGCATTCGTCTTGAAACAATTACACGAATCTCACCGATCGTTAACGATTTCCATGCCGATCATGTATGATCGTCTCTAGATCAAATTTTTGTTTGTGTTTTAAATGTCAATTTACTAAAACCATAGACAATTATTAAAGGTTATGTTCATGTTATTTTTTTTTAAATGGGGTCCTACCTTAACTGAAGTACAGTTTAGAGCTGACAATCAGTAATCCCAGTTAAATTACATGTGAAATGTGAAAATTTAGTTTAATAGGATGATCTTGATGTATGAACCGAAGAATTTGATGCGACAATCAGCTTTATGATGAAACATGCTACAATGCTAATTGCATAAGATTGTATTAAGATGAAATCAAGGAAAAAAGGCGAATATTAATATCAGTTAGTGTGTACGAATATGAAATCTTTATTTCTACGGCAATTTAATGTGATCAAATAATTGTTACATTAAAAGCATTTGATTTTTAAGGAGCCGGATTCTTGCATACCACAAAGGAAAGTTTTCTAACACAAGTCTACAGCATTATTTTATGTTCCTACTAATATAATTTTCGTAATTTCATTTTCAGTTTCTAATAATGCGTAGCTTGCGAAAAGCCTTAATTGTTCACCTAATCCATCATAATCTGAAAAAGATCTTAGAACCATAACGTCAACTGCCAACAAATTATTTTGTATTTATTACCTTTATAATGATACTCAGTCTCATTTAATTTAATTAAAACACTATCTAAATTTACATGAACCAATTTGAGCAAATAATTAATAATTTTATTTCTAACTGATTTTCAAGAGCGCGGCTGTCAATTCGTAGGTATTGTAAATAATTGTTCAAATCGTTTGTTAGTATAACGCACGCACGTATTACATCTGTATTAGCAAGCGCGTTAAACAGCTGACATAACGACGTCGACGCTTCCACCAAATAGAAATTCAAAGCACTCGTGGATCATTTTAAAAAATTACCGTTGTAAGATCCCTATGTTCCGTCTTCCCAGGGACACACGGTATATCTAGAAGATGCAGTACTGCCCTCATAAGCACAAAGGGCTTATCTGACAATTGTGTCATTTTTAGTTAGAGACGGTTTTATAAATTTTGTTTTGCCAACCTCTTTTTTGCTTTTATAAGATTAACAGGATATTAGTGTATTGGAACGTTTCTGTCTTCTCTTTAACTTAGAATCTATAAAATTCATGTTTGTAAAATATTTGTATATATCCGCTAGTTTTGATAGATAGGCCCATATAGCTTAGTAAAGGAAACATGAAGAGTTGATGTGCCCTAATAATTAATGATATTTTCGACTTATTTCATTGTACATATGGCCTAGAAAGCTTAGTATAAGCTTGAGAGAGGTCTCTAAAGAAGTACTAAGGCATTAACTACAAATATTTAAAATTTGTACTTAGGCCCTTTGTGCTTAGTACGGCAGTGTAGATAACAAGGCAGAATTAATAGAAAACATAAACGGTGAACTAGTGTTGGTTAATAAATACATGAGTGTGAACAAGTTAAAAGTTAATTATGATAAAACCAAGTGTATGCTAATCGGATCGAAAAGTAACAGGAAAATAGTGCAACCATACCTCGAAATAAAAATGGGCGGTTATAAACTTGAAGAGGTTATAAAAATTAAATATTTAGGAGTAATGATTGACTGTTTCCTAAACTTCACTGAGCATGCAGAATTTATAATTAAGAAAATAGCAAAAAAAATCGGTTTTTTAAAAAGAATTTCAAGACTTATCCAGCTGGGCACTATTAACAGTATATAATACTATCGTGTTACCACATTTCGAATATTGTGCAACTATTATGTTTAGTCTAAATAAAGGATATGTAGAGAGACTGCAGAAACTCCAAAATAGGGCAAGGAGAACAATTATAAAGTGTAACAGATATAGCAGAATAAGTGACATGTTAAGAACATTAAGGCCCGGTTTTACAATACTAGTATATACCTGGAATAAGCTATACCTCCGACAATTGCCATGGTTACAATTATTTTAACAATTGTAACCATGACAATTGTCGGGGGTATAACTTATACTTGTATTGTAAAACAGGCCCTAAATTGGCTAAGTACACCACAGCTATTTAGATTTAAGGCAATGGTATTCATATTTAAGTTAGATAAAGGGCTATTACCAAATTACATTAAGGTTACAAAGAGAGGGGAAAACAATTGTTATGCAACAAGGGTTAGAAATAAATTCTACATATCTGCAAAAAATTTAATGGCAACAAAAAACGGATTGTTTGATAAAGGGATTAGGATGTATAATGAGTTACCAGATAATATAGTAAGCAGTGAACAGCTGAACCAATTTAAATCAAAACTAAAAAAGTATTTAAGTAGCATAGAAATATAATAAGTATTATAGTTTATAAATGTATATGCGTTTTCTTTTTAGATTTCTTTACTTTATTTTTATTTTATTTTGTACTAGATTTTTAAGTTTTTAATGTAATACTGTCTATTTGAGCCAAATAAAGAGCTTACTTACTTACTCACCCTGTATATATGACAAGAAAATATTTATCTACAACAGTGAGTAAAGTGACCACCTATAAAACGAAATTTTTTTAGCGTCTGAAGAAGCTATAACGGCCCTAGTGGATGGTCGGAGGGTGCGTTACCAAAATAAAGACCAGCTGATGACGGATTCAGACCAAGGGAAGGATTCAGATGATGGACCAACTAGACCCGTAAAAGTGAGTTTAAAATATTGGTAGAGCTAATTACAAATTATTCTTTCCCGTAAGCACCAACAGTTTTATTGACGTTGTCAAGCGTTACTTTGTTAAAATCCATAATTATAGAAATAATAAATATTAAATAATTATGCTAAACATTTATTAGAACAAACTCACAGATTGACATCTAATAATACAATTAAATTTTTGCGCATTTCTGATAACAAACAAAAATTAAATATTTTATTACATACTGTCCGGTATATACCACTTTACGGTATTAATTCAAGTCCGGGAAATGGAACATTACAGCACAAGGCCGGGAAGTGAAGTTGTTTATTTGTAAGTAAACAAAAAATATAAAATGGGTGATGTGATTTAAAATTAAATGCCACCAGATGATGTTTAATTTGACAAATTTAAATTTTTGAAGTTACCCGTCCATGAACTTATTATTAAAGTATTCGTTTAGAAATTCTGGATTCGGCTTCTTCGTTGCCTCATCCATAACCTTCTAAACTTATACTTTAAGAAGTCACTCCCCGAACTTATAACGTAAATGACTATTGGAAGCTTTTGAAATTTATCAACACACAAAAAACAATATACCTTTAATGAATGAGCAAATTGAGCTCTTAGATTCTGCTTTACTGGCAATTTTGGAATAGAAGATGTCTTAAATAGAATGAAGTAGTTGCTATATAAATCATTAGGTACTTATTTATTATGAAATGTCTTATATGCTTTTGACAATGGCACATTGATGCCGAAATACGTATAAAGCAAATCAATCTTATTATTTCTCGTTAAAATCGATATTTTATTTAATATTTATTATTCCTATACTAAGAGTTTTATCTAGTACCTATACTAATCTAACTTATTATTCGACTTTATGTATGCTTTATTATTTGTTACTTATCTTTTACTAATTTCAACAGTTTCGTAAATTAACAACAAACAGTATAACGGATAGTATGCAAAGAAAACATATGGAAAGCATTATGAATGCAAAACTGAGTACTGATATACAATCTGGAGGAGCTGGGAAGGGCCTGGGCGCTGCAGAAACACAGGAACCAAATACTAACAAGAAACTAATAGAGGAAGTTGTAAAACTGAGGAAGGAGAACCTGCAGTTAAAAAAAATAATGTGGAGTATAAAATGCAGGTAGAGCAATTAACTCGGCTAAACATTGAGTTACAGGGAACCTTTTTATTATTTATTTATTCTAATACTTTTAATGTTGGATTTATTCTTTTCTTTTTTATTTTAGAATTATTGCAAAAATTCAATTATATTAATGACTCCCCACCCACCAATGTATATCCAGAAATTGGAAAGCGGCACCGGGATAATGTAAGATTAAACTGAACACTAAATCCACTTTACTATATAATTAACACCCACAATTTGTTCCATTTAGACTCATATTGGAAATGGTATTTGGATACTAACGGCACAGCACGATTCCTTGCTACTATCTTTCAATAAAGTGAAAGATGGTAGCAAGCTGGTAACAACTTTATCGTGCTGTGTATTTCGTACAGCTGTACTGGCAGCATCGTCGGTGACGGGTAAAAAATCCAATGCAAAGAAGGATGCAATTGCGAAACCACCATTGGACCCAAAGAAATTATTGGCCATTAAAGGTAGGTACTTACCTATAAACTATAATACATTCAGAAAATTCCCGTGGTGTATAAGTGAAATTCAGTTGGTTAATACTTACAAAAATCCCTAATACCTAGTTTATTAGTCTATTTAAATTTATACCTTTTGTATTTCGGTGTAATTATTGATTTTGATATTTGAATTATTGAAAAACATTTTGATTATTCAAAGTCATAGTAATTCAACAAATTAATAGGGAATTTTATATTAGCCAAGTGAATTTCGGGTTTGCATCACGGGAGTTTTCTGAATGAATTTTTATATCTGACTTATAATAATATGAATATTCGGTGTAACAGAACCACGGTCACCATCCGGTTTTCTGTATTTTTTGAAGATAAATAAAATTTTGACACATCGTATGTAGTTTGGCTGGAGCACTAATTTCTTATGATGCCAAAAAAGTTTCCTTTTATAATTATATTAATTATTTAATTATTTAATTTTTTTAATTATTCGATTCGAGCGCACGATGAATACGGACGACTCTCGAAACGCGTCCGTTAAACCGTGTCGTAAATGTCATAATATTCCCCAAAGTGGTATAAAATGTGCTAAATGTGGCTCATTAACACATCCAGGTTGTGTCAAATACTTAAAAAACATAGTGACAATTGACGATGGTCAGATAATCTGCTGTGAAAGTGCTACTGTGACTGATGAAACAAATATAAATGTAAGTGCCGATATTGCAAACATTGAATTACACTATTTAAAAAGCATTATTAATGAAAAAGACATTGTAATTAATTACCAGCGTGAATTAATTGAATCTTTAAGGGTACAAATTAGTTTAATAGCTAAAAATAGCCCAAAATCGGAAAATAATATTACTTTAACACAGACGGACAAGGTTACCGATAAACCACAGGTGACTGATTTAACTATCGCGAAAAATGCTAAACTAAAAACATTAAATAAACAAAAATCCGAATATAAATCCACACATAGCTATTCAAGCATCACTAAGAAAAATCCTGAAAATTCATCCGGTAAACTAGAAGATGCGCAAAGGGAGAAAATAGCAGAATTAATTAATATAAATTCAGACATCAAATCAAGAAACGTACTGCAAAAAAATACCGAAGTTGCGAATGAAGGACCTCCCATAGACAATTTCACGGTAGTGCCATATAAGAAAGATAAGAAAAGATTCAGAACTGTCTTAGGGTCAAAAGCAGAAAACTGTGGAATTGCCGCAGTCGAAAGCAGAAGAACAATCTTCGTATCAAGATTAAAACCGGAAACGACGGACATTCAGATACGGAAACACCTGGAGGATAACAACATAAATACCTTAAGTGTTGATAAACTAAGTATAAAATCAGAAAATATAGCGGCATTCAAGGTAACCATCGCAGTTTCTGATGAGCGAAATATTTACAATGCCAGTATCTGGCCAAAATACACAATTATTCGGCCCTTTCGTCAAGTACGAGAAAGGATCTAACAGCACCACCGAGTACCGAATCGAACATATTTCCACGATAGTTTTTGTTTATTTCATGTTAACATCCAGTGCTTAGCAAATAAGGTTAATGAACTCCAACTATTTTTAGACAACTCCAATTATAATATTATATGCCTTTCAGAACATTGGTCTGATGAACCACGTTTACAAGCCATTCAGCTAAACGGTTTTAATCTTATTAGCTATTATTGCAGGAGCCAACACATACATGGGGGAGTCTCCATCTATGTAAAAAATAACATAAAATGTACAAAAGTCAATCTCTTGCCCTTTTCGGAAGACTTAAACGCTGAATTCTGCGGCATTGAAATCGGTTCATCAAAAACCATCGTCGTTTGCTTATACAGATCCTGCTACGGAGACTTTGGAATCTTCCTTCACAGGTTTGAGGAGTTGCGTACATTGCTGACAGGTAACTACAAAAAAGTATTTATTGCTGGGGACTTCAATGTAAATTTTGGGGCTGCATCGAACTCCCACACAAAACTTAGTTGTTTAATAAAAAGTTTCGGTTTGTCGGTTACAATTTCAGATATGACTAGAGTTACGCCTCAATCATCTAGTTGCATCGACAACATCCTCACAAACGATGAGGACTATAGATCTGGTGTGGTGGATCCCTGCCTTTCGGACCACCTTGGTCAGTTTTTAACTTTTTCAAACTCGCTACCTCTTAAACATCCTGGAAAACATTTCAGTAGGATTTTCTCCGAGACTGGAATTATCAATTTTAGGCGCTCACTAAATGAAGTGAACTGGAACTACTTAAATGAAAATTCCAGTAAACCCGATTCTCACAATATAAACTCTTCTGCTGAATTCCTAGTAAACACCTTCGACGGTCTAATTAAAAAAATCTTTCCCTTGAAACCCCTAAAAAGTAATAACAAGGCACCAGTTATTTGGTTTAATGATAATTTACGATATCTGAGAGATAAACTAAATACCATTAAATTAATTTATAACGCTAGTCTCGATCCACTTGCTAAACAAGTTTATGATAACCTCCGCAGAGAATACAAAGCGCAAATCAAATCTGCTAAAAAAGCTGCTTTTGACAATTATATTAATCAATCAAATAACAAAATAAAAGATATCTGGAAAGTAATTAACTTTGAAAGAAATAAAAACCCCAAAAAAATTGAAGTCAATTTATCACCTGATAAGGTTAATCTCTTTTTCTCAAATGTGGCTGTGAATATAGTAAACAGCCTATCGCAACCAGATTTCGAACCAATGGATATACTCCGAAGTGGTGCGGCTGTATCTCCATCTTGTTCTTTCTACCTTGAACCGGTAACGACAGAGGAGGTTTTTCTTACTGTTAATGCATTAAAAAACTCCAACTGCCCCGATGTCTACAACATCAACAGCAAACTATTAAAAAGCACCATTGATCTTTTTGTGGTTCCATTCTCAAACTTGATAAACGCGTGCCTGAGCACTGGTATTTTCCCGGATGTTTTTAAATCAGCCGCCATAATACCAATTTTTAAGAACGGCGATCCTGAGGTAGTTGATAACTATCGGCCAATATCCATTCTCCCTATCTTTGGTAAAATACTAGAAATTGTTAGAAAAAAGAGACTAAACAGCTATATTCTCGCTAACTCTATCTTAAACGATAGTCAGTTTGGATTTCGCTGCAAAAATTCCACTTTCAACGCAGTTTCGAAGGTAGCTGAAAATATAGTCCGTGGCTTTGAGTTAAATAACCATACGGAGATCACTTTATGTGATTTGAGTAAGGCTTTTGATTGCGTTCCTCATGATACACTTCTTGAAAAACTTGAGTACTATGGGATAAGGGGAGTTGCGCATGATCTCTTTAAATCCTACCTTACCAACAGAGTCCAAGCTGTCAGATTATCTCAGTCCTCTTCGAATACCCTGCCGGTTCTACATGGGGTTCCTCAGGGTTCGGTCCTTGGACCACTACTGTTCATCTTATACATCAACGACCTACGTAAATTTGTAGGCGAGGAAAAGTGTGCTCTGTTTGCGGATGACACTACCTTAATTACCTCCAATAATGACCAGAATCTACTTCTACAGGAATCTACGTTCATACAAAATCTTGCTGAGAAATGGTTCACTGCAAACAAACTAAAACTAAACCTGAATAAAACCCAGAAACTGGTCTTCCCTGCCAGCCGAACTGGTGTTCAGTTACACAGCGTCAAACTACTGGGAATTACCATGGATAATTTGCTGTCCTGGTTACCCCACATTGAAAAACTATGTCGCACCTTGTCTGTCTCTATTTTTATATTGCGTAATTTAAGCAAATACGCAAACTTAAACACGATTTTAACCTCATATAATGCAATATTCCACTGCCATTTATCTTATGGTGTCATTTTGTGGGGGAACAGTAGCCACTCTATAAAAAATTTTAAAATTCAGAAAAGGGCTGTTAGATTACTTGCAGGGGTTGGATGCAGAGAGCACTGCAAGCCGCTCTTCATTCGCCTGCGTATAATGACACTTCCTTGTGTTTTTATTTATAATAGTTTGATTGAAATACACAAAAATCACAACAAAAATATAAAGCATTCGGATTGCCATCCATACAATACCAGAAACGCTGATCTAATCAAATTACCCAGACTCAAACTGGAAAAATCTATAAAAAATTCTCTAAACTATAAATTATATAACATTTTGCCCAGGCAATGGAAGAAATTAATTCCAATTCACTTTAAAAAAATAATAAAGAATTTTTTATTAGAAAACGCCTTTTATACTGTCTCTGAATTCATGGAAACTCCTCCAACTGAATAGATTTAATTGCTTGCGTATTTAATATTGTTGTTTGTATACTGTTTATATACTTTTTATACTTTCTTATGTAACTTTGCTGTAGAACTCTGTATTTGCATTTATATTTGTATATGTCGGACTTGTCACAAGTTATCTTTGTATTTCAAAGTGACCAATATATATATATTATTATTATTATTATTATTAATTACTTTTAACGTTTTAATGTCAATAATTTTTCAATAGTAGGTAGTATTAGGATATTTAATTAAAATTTACGTGGCAAAATATTTTCTTGAAATTAATAGCACTTATCCGATCATTAGATTAAGAAAATTATGTAGGTATAGTCCAAAGATACAATAATTACAAGGTGATTTATTTGAAAATTAAAAGTTGGTATCACTTGTGCTAAGACCAGAAGTGGAAAAAGATCAATTTATCTCCACAAATATGACGTTTATTAAGTTTCGTAATATCATCAGTTTCGCACTTCCTAGATAGTAAGTTCGTTAAAAAAATCATACTTTTATTAAGTAAATGACGCAAAGTAGAAATAATAGTATATTATACTCGTTAAAATAGAAGGCATTGCCACATTTGCTACTTTGGAGCACTCCTTGCTACACTCGTCGTACTTCACACTCACTCATGCTACGATACATCCTCTTATTACACTTGTATTGTAATATACTATTATCTCATTGATATTTTTGACAGATTAAAATATTAAAGATGTAATAAATGTAAATTTTCAATAGGATTTCCATTCCAGTAATAGGATTGTATCATAATTTTTTTGTGTTCTTTTTGAAACATATTTAATTATAATCTGCTCAGATGTAAGTACCTACTTATGGTAACAATTACAAAAATAATAGAAGCAAATAATGTCATAGAAGGCTTTTAAATTCCTCAGTAATCGCTATTCAAAAATGTTTTAATCAAATGATAGGTAGTACATATTTGCCATGTAATATAAAGGCAACAAGGGGGGTGTTACCATGGTCCTGTGTTTATGTAAATCTTGATCGCAATCCTACTATTAAATTGTTTTAGAATTTTACAAGTGGTGGCTACAGAAAAAGAATGTGAACGAGGTTGTACTGGACGTACATTTAAGTAAAATTGGGGCAATAATCGCATCGAAAATTTACGATCTAAATCGACCACTTAGAACGCCCAATAAATCACAGGCGTTGGTTGGAGATGGTACAGTAGCAAACTGATTAATTATTATAATTCACCAATTTATTTAAAAAAACCCTTTTCATGCTTTTAGATATACTACCGTTAACAGATGATGAATACCATCCTGAGATCCAAGCTCTGGGTTCAGAAGGAAATGGTATGTATTAATACTAATTATATGTAAATTGTTTCGCAAAGATATTGTGGTATAATTTTAAAATTAATGCTAATACGGCGACATTTTTAAGACTTGCGTATTATTTTCAAAAATTACGTAACATTTTTTAGATGACAAAAGATCTACAGCAATCATGTATTTAACTTTGTTGAAATGCATAAATATGTATATGAATAAATAAAATATCAACTTCAACTGGAAATAATTGTATTTATTCCATTCCGCTTTATACGTATTTTGGCATCAATGTGTTATTGTCCAAAGCAGATAATACTAGTAATTGAATAACGGTTTCTGTAGCAAGTACTTGATTTCATTTCAGGGAGCATTTGCGAAGTCGTTAATATATTCAAAACATATAATTAAAACATGCTAAAATATCATCAACATAGCGAAATCAAAATACAATAAAAAAATACAAAGTTCAAATAATTTTTGTTAATTCAATATTATTGTTAACAAAACCAGTATCTAAGACTGTTTTACATTTTAGATGCAGATTCATTCCAAGCAGAAGAAGAGAACGATTAAACCACATATTTAAGTCAATTATTAACATGTAATCTATGTAGTATATTAATTAAAAAAATGATAATTATCTAATTTATTTTATTTAATATTCACCTATACATTTTATACTCTTATTAAAGAAGTTCTTGGAAAATCTGTGTACCTGTGTTCTACCTTGTTATAAAATTGGGTAAACCACAATAACAAAAATATGCGTGGTTACCCCGATAGAACCATATTAAACAAAAGGTGTGTGGTTAACCGATACAACTGTATTAAGAAAGATACGTGGTTACCCAATAAAACCGTATGTAAACGGTAGGTGGTTACCCAGATAGAACCGGATTAAAAAAGGTGTGTGGTTACACGATACAGCTGTATTAATAAATATCCGTGGTTACTCGATAGAACCGTATTAAAAAGGTAGTTGGTTATCCTGATAGAACCGTATTAAAAAGGTAGTTGGTTATCCTGATAGAACCGCATCAAAAAAGGTCTGTAGTTACCCTCATAGAACCGTATTAAAAGAGTATATAGTTACCCTGATAGAACCGTATTAAAAATGGTGTGTGGTTACGCGATACAGCCGTATTAAAAAAGATACGTGGTTACCCAATAGGACCGTATTAACAAGGTAGGTGGTTACCGTGATAGAACCATATCAGAAAAGGACTGTATAGTTACCCTGATAGAACCGTATTAAAAATGGTGTGTGGTTACCCGATACAGACGTATTAAAAAAGACACGTGTTTACCCGATAGAACCGTATTGAAAAAGTATGTGGTTACCCTGATAGAACCGTGTTAAAAAAAGGTTTGTGGTAACCCTATAGAACCGTATTAAAGAAGATATGTGGATATCCTGATGGAACCGTATTAACAAAATGTGGGGGGAACCGGGATTACTAGATACAATCTCATTAAAAAGATATGTGACCACATGCTACACGTCGACGCACAGAATTTGACGGACCGCCGCATACGGTAATACGTCGTACGACGCACGCCGTACTTGGTGGAATGCTCGCTTAAAGCTGCAGCCCGGTGATCCTCGACGACAATCTCTGAGGTTTCAACAACTCTTCGGTTACGAGACACCCGTACCTTCACCTTATGAGTCCCATGCACCAACACAACCCACTCAGAAGGGAACCGACCCGTTTGAGATCTTCGTCGACCCACACTCCGAGCTCTACACACCATTGGAAAATGCTCCACCCCTACCGGCAACCTATTTATTCCCACACTCACCAAAACAGAAAATCCGTCGAGTCAGCATAGCAATGATGGAAGTTCATCCTCTGACACTACGAGAAGATGAGGGAGGACCTTTAATCTCCACAGACAGAGACCGCTTGGACGCTCTCCTCATCTCTCACGCTGATACATTCAAACTAGGGGGAGAGCCAACCCCATACGGCTAGCATCGCATAGATATAGAGGACCACGCCCCTATAGATTAGCTCCCGCCATCCTTGTGCCAGACAAGGTTCCGGCAATAAGATTTGCTATTAACACTACCAAGTGCCAGACTACGGGATGTACAGCAGCATATGTAACATTTGCAAGAGAACTCAGAACCACGGACGACGTCACCCGCGATCAGAGGGCGATCATCCAGTCCGACACATTTATCCCAGAGGTAACACCCTACCTCCTCCGCCTCACAGACACACTGAGAGAGGTCAAATTATGGGAGGAACAGCACAAGGATATCCGACTCTCGTCGCCGAGAAGGGGACACCTACAAACCCGGAGATCTAGTGTGGGTCACCTCCCACACCCTTAGTAACGCTAACAAGGGTACCACGGCCAAATTCAATCCCAAAAGGGACGGCCCCTACCAGGTGCTGCAGGCCAAGTCACCCACAACTTACGAAGTGACCAGTCCACAGAAGCCAGGACCAGTCTCAGGGACGTACCACACATCCGCACTCAGTCCTTAACACGGACCCAAAGACACCATTCCTACAGCCGTGCAACCCATCCGGAAGAGGGGTAGGCCCAGAAAAACGACAACCAAGTGCTGGATCCAGGTCGGGACGACTTCAGGATCCAGAGGGGGAGCCTGTAGCGCGCCACCGCTACCCAGTGAATAGAACCACGCCACCACGGGGTGTAATGTCTTGCCTATCAATTGGACCTGTCATGGCTACCGTAAAAATGATCTCCCAAGGCAGTAGATGACGCCACTATTATAGATTTTGAAATTGCTACCTGTATTATCAACAACTGTCAAATGACCTTGCATCGCCTTGCATGAACGTGCTTTAACATTTTAAAAATGGCTTCTGCACCTTTGTTTATCCTTTAGGATTTGAATGGTTTAATAACAGTTATTGTGTTGAAAATTTACATTAAGTTTGTTAGTACCGAATTGACATCGAAGTTTTAACAAATACATATTTGCGTATGTGTTTAATGTTTACAGAAGAAAAATGCATTTACAGCGAGAACATTTAATTGCTATTTATAACATTGTAAGGTATATTTTAAAAACAATTGCTTTTGAACCTAATTTTATTGAAAGGGTAATTGTAACATTAAATAACAGCATAGATTTTAATTTTGTCCTTGCGAACATACAGAAAATGTAAAAAATTTAATTTTTAAACATTTTAGTAGAGTTCTAATTTTTAATTACTTTAATGGAGTTAATAACGTTATATGTGGTAAAGACAATCGTACCTTGCCAAAAAATTGTTCAACATTATATACACAGGCAAGAGAAATTCATGTGAAAAGTAAAAAAAAGTAATTTATTTTTTTGGTAAAGTGTATTTCCACAACCCAACATTTTCTTGTAAATCAGCAATTTTGTATTTTATATTTGTATTTTAATATGTAAAAACTAATAAGCAATTTATACTTTTAATTCAAATTTGATCATTGAGGATGTCAAGTAGGTCAATCATAGTCTATAAATGTATTATATTAATTGTTTTTAACATAACTATTCTTGTAAATATTCATAGTTTGAAATATTATTAAATAAATGTAGCATTTTGCAATTAATATTTATATAAAAGCATTTTATTCTTTATAATTGCAACTGCTGACATGCTTAATAATCGATATTTTTTTTATATCGATATTAAGCGTTTCAGCATTTGCATTAGCCATCATATTCTCAATTAAAATAAAATCATTGTAAAGGAAAGTATTTTAAATTTCCCGCCAACAGTTCTCCCATACCACCAGGCGGCGCTGGTGTTCTGTTTATGTCTCTTATTAGTGATATTTCATTCTATCCCCGTAGGGGTTATATTTATATATGCACGCCACCCAAATTCCCTACCGCCATCGCCATTGGGAATCGCGCGCAAGCAGCATTAACGGCCGGTCGTATCGCGCCACCGCTAGAGGCTGCTAGTCGCGCCCCTCCCGATGTATGTTAAAGTCAACTATATTCAAATACTCAGTTTCCACAACAAGGAAGCAAGTAAGACAAGGACTCGAACAGCACCTTAGCTTCACCTAGTGAGAACTAAGACTGCTGCTTCACTTCAATCCTATTGTTTATATTTACTATTCTCATCAACTACATTTTTGTAAAACTAAACCTGTACATTGTACTCTTTGCCTTTGGCAACGTAGTATTTGGAACGTTTTCTTTATAAATAAATTAACTTAAACCTATTTTCTTATGTAACCCCATATTAGTTTACCATGATTAAAAAGAAAAATTATCAAGCTTTCTAATGATGTATTGCGTTACCCCTATTACCATTTAAGAAAATTCAAGATGGCGGCGGGGCCCCGACGGTATGAGCCAAAGAAAATTTTGCAATACTGTAAAATATGCGAAGTGATGTCGTATTGAAGTGTTCCACATTTCAAATTAATATCTCGAAGCGTTTGAGGGCTACGACTTTGGTCCAATCTTTAATAGCTACCCTGTATGTGAACAGTATTCCAGGGAAACAACAAATTTAAATGAAAGTACCATCTATATCTATTTTAGGGCTTACGAAAATAAAAATAAGGATACTTTCGGAAATTTAAAAATGGCAGCTACAAGCTGGAACATACCAAATAAAACCGAAATGAATGTTTTTTTCTAAAAATCCCGAAACACGTCAATTATCTTTTTTAAAAATACACATTGAAATGTCAAAATAATTTTCCGACCTTCATTTGTTTGTAAGTGATGACGTCATCAGTATTTTTTTTAAATGTCAACCCCCACTTTTTTTTCGCGTTTTTGATACATCTTTCAATTGCTTAAATGACGGCATAAAAATGTTGATACCTTACATAAGAAAATTTTCGAGAAATAAATTATTTAAAGTTTAATAAACACATTCTTAACAAATGTTAAACATAGTTTAATGGTATTAGTATTGATAAAAGAGAATCAAAGGTACCACGAAACAAATGCCCGTAATCTAAACAAGTGCCTACAAGTTGTCAAATATTCAGAAATGTTAATTGTCGTTTACTTGTAATTGTTAAATGAGCCGTATCAGATTTATGAAGCTGATGTTAATTATTACAAGTAAACGTCAATTAACATTTCTGAATATTTGACAATTGGGCATTTGTTTAGATTCCGGGCATTTGTTTCTTGGTACCTTTGATTCTCTTTTATCAATACTAATACCATTAAACCATGTTTAACATTTGTTAAGAATGTGTTTATTAAACATTAAATAATTTATTTCTCGAACATTTTCTTATATAAGGTATCAACATTTTTATACAGTCATTTAAGCAATTGAAAGATGTATCAAAAACGCGAAAAAAAAGTGGGGGTTGACATTTAAAAAAAATACTGATGACGTCATCACTTACAAACAAATGAAGGTCGGAAAATTATTTTGACATTCCAATGTGTATTTTTAAAAAAGAAAATCGACGTGTTTCGGGATTTTTAGAAAAAAACATTCATTTCGGTTTTATTTGGTATGTTCCATACTTTTGGTGCTCACTGTATTATATTGCAATATTGGAATATGAATTTTGTTTATTATTTCCAATACTAGCTGTAGAAGGAAACGTTGGGTTGAAAATAAAGGAGAAATTGAAAACCATTCACTATCAACATCCTTGTGCAGAATTTCCTTTAGATTATTTACTAAGTTTATTTGTACGAGTAAGGCTTTTTTACACATTGAAGTTTACAAATACAAAATTCAAAGAGCAAAGAGGCAAAACAAAGAGAAAACTGATAATTTTAGAACGTATGTAAATTAAAATTGTTGTAATTTTAGTATGTTAATTAGTAAATAAAAATGTTGATATTGTTACGAGGGAATTAGTCAAAATTATAATCTTAAAATATATATACGTTGTGCCTTGAAATTTTGAATACGAATAATGTAGACACTGTGATTTTGTTCTTCTCGATTATTATAATAGATTACCATGGTTGTTTATTACAAATTAGAAATTACTAAT
Organism: Hemicrepidius hirtus; assembly: GCA_963082805.1. Classification (NCBI taxonomy): domain Eukaryota; kingdom Metazoa; phylum Arthropoda; class Insecta; order Coleoptera; family Elateridae; genus Hemicrepidius; species Hemicrepidius hirtus. The sequence goes on from OY720161.1 coordinate 15,340,275, forward strand.
TATTTCCCGTTGCTTAGTGAATTAAAATATTTGACTCGGCTATGTAAAAAGTGAGCGTGGTAACTAAGCGCCAAATAATGCATTCAAATGTCCGTTTTCAAAATTTCAGGGGACAACGTGTATACAATTTATAATAACAGCACCATATAATTTTGGCCAATATTGGCAAATATTGACAATAGTAAAGATAGAAGCAATTTTTTGCGGGAAAGGGAAGCCATCGTCATTAAAATCATATTTACTTGATTTTATTAAGGAGTCAAAAAAATTAATTGAGAATGGCTTCAATATTATTTACCGCTTTAAGATACAGTATTTTTCATGGGACGCTCCGGCCAGAGCCACTTTGGAACAAATAAAAGGGCATACTAGCAAAGCGGGATGTGAAAGATGCACAATAAAATCGAATTATTAAATAAGAAACACTTTTACCCAGAAAACGGAAGTTATGCAATAAGACAGGACCCTGATTTTTACTGGGGGTAAATGTAGATCAAATCAAAGGGTTGTCTCCACTTCTTGAATTAAATGTTGGACTAGTCAGTCAATTTGTATTAGATCCAATGCACTTTTATTGTACCTAGGCGTAATGAAAAGACTGCTTATTCAATATTTAGTAGAAGGGAAACGAAAATTTAAAATATCAAATAAGTCGATCCCAATTATAAATTGCAAAATAAAAAAAATTAAACTTCCTGTTGATTTCGGGAGAAAATTAACACACGGACACTTAATGATGTTCGAAGATGGAAAGCTACAGAGCCTAGGCTATTTCTTTTATTTTGTGGTCCTGTTTTATTGAAAAACAATTTATACAGCAATAATGCTTGTAAACATTTTCTGTTACTTCATGCCGCGGTTGTAATTTTGTCAAACAAATGTTTTATAGAAAGGTACATTCATGTTGCAGTACAAGCATTAAATGATTCTGTTAACACAAGTTCTCAAATATATGACAATTTTACAGTTTACAATGTTCACAGCCTTACACACATATGTGATGATGTGAAAGTCCCGTCGAAAACTACAGCTGTTTTGTATATGAAAATTATTTGAGAAAATTAAAGAAAGGAGTTAGAGGAAAATTTCCACCACTTCAACAAATTTACAATAGAATACAAGAAACACTTAATTTTCAAGTGAACGATAATCAAGTGTTTCTAGAAAAAAATTAATTAGAGTAAAAGAAAAATTCGTTGAAAACGAATGGTCTTTTAAATGTAGAAAACTATACACTGAAATGATTCATATATCAATACTGCCTCCAAACAAGATTGTAACTGTCGGAAGAAAAATTGACACAATTAAGTCAATTTATTTTTTGGATACTAAGTACTGCTTTACAGCCATGTCTTAAATATACGGTGAGCACCAAAAGTATGGAACATACCAAATAAAACCGAAATAAATGTTTTTTTCTAAAAATCCCAAAACACGTCAATTTTCTTCTTTAAAAATACACATTGGAATGTCAAAATCATTTTCCAACCTTCATTTGTTTGTAAGTGATGACGTCATCAGTATTTTGTTCAATGTCAACCCCCATTTTTTTTCGCGTTTTTAATACACCTTTCAATTGCTTAAATGACGGTATAAAAATGTTGATAACTTACATAAGAAAATTTTCGAGAAATAAATTATTTAATGTTTAATAAACACATTCTTAACAAATGTTAAACACGATGTTATTTTATCTTGTATTTTAATCGTATCTTCTAAACTTAAGGTCCCCTGCTTTTCATCATTTATATCAATGATTTATACCATCATTTGCTTCCTAGGAAGTGTCTATTTTTCGCTGATGACACCACACTGCTGGCCTCCGCAAAAAACCTAGATACACTAAATCAACTTTCTATTGAGAGTGCGACACAAGCTGAAAAATGGTTTTGCGCTAATCAATTAACGCTTAATCAAAGTAAAACCCAAAGGCTTGTTTTTTCCTTTGGAAATAATAATACTAAGGGAGATTCTGTCATACTGTTGGGGATAGCGTTGGATGACTGCTTAAACTGGTCCTACCATGTCGATCTCCTTAGTTTAAAACTTTCCAGCGTGAACTTTCTGCTGAGAAATTTAAAACAATTGGTCACCACACAAATGCTAAGAACTTCCTATTTCTCGCTATTTCACTCCAACATATCCTACGCAGTAATCTTGTGGGGGGACTCGTCCCATGCTGTACGGATCTTTCGTCAGTAAAAGCAGGCGGTCAGAATTTTGGCCAATGCAGGTAGTAGAGATCATTGTCAACCACTTTTCGTTAAACTTGGTATCTTGTCTCTACCATGTCTATTTATCTTTGTCACTGTATGTGAAGTTCATAAAAATTTAGACTCCTTTTCAATTAATGGCGATTTTCATAATTATCCCACGAGAAATAATAATGCCCTACGTAATCCACGCTTTAGATTAGCCAAATCGGTGAAAAATTCCCTTAATTTAAACTTGTATAATCATATTCCACAGCGTATTAAGTGTATGACAATTAATGATTTTAAAATAAATGTTAAAAGATATTTGTTGCAGAAATGCTTTTATAAGACTAGTGAGTTTCTTGATGTACCGTTTTTATGACAATGTGTTAAACTCGTTATTTTTTTGTAGACTTGCTACAAATATACGTTTTGTATGTAATGTGGTTAAATAAACACTATTATTATTATTATTATTATTACTATTATTATTAATTACACTTATGGTTATAGTATAGCGTTTTAGTGAAATAAGGGTAAAGTAAACGTCGTTTGATGACTGCTAACTATATCTTGCTGGCACTGGTTGTTTTAAATTTAGAGCTGCCCCGAAGTTTGTCATAAATTGTACGAATTTTTATTATATCTTTAATAGAGGTTGATATCCAATTTTTCAGTAATTTCTCCTTAAATTGTCTTGTATAAAATTTGTTATGTGAGCCCCATTTTTTGATTAAGATTAATAAGTACTCAAAATGTATACTGTTGTTGAGTTCGAAAAAAAAAGAGTGCTCCAACCTATGTTATGGTTGATAGAAAACTCATCCAGATACTATTGGCCTAGAACATGATCAAATGAAATTAACAAAAAATATGGTTCCACCAGAAGCGAAAGGGTCCATATACCCAGTAGTAAACGTATTATATACCTGTGGTACGTAACTGAAAGTTATTGTCGTAATTGAAAATTCAAAATTTTCAGACGCAACAAGTTTCATATAGGCTTTAAGAGGACGACGATTGGAGAGGGGATAAACAAAGTCCTTCATTCTGAAATCCAATGAACACTATTAACTCACAGAGGGGGCAACTGTGAATATTTAGATGTTTTATCTAGAATTTATAAGTTTCTAATACTTCCTAAGCACCTTTGCACGTGTCTCACTCTTACTTTAACAAAGGGGTATCATAGGTTGTTGACGTATACTGACGCATTGCGTTCTCTGTCTACGTTCGCCGATAGGATGTAAAAGACAAAGACGTCCGAATAACTGAACACGTGCACCGGTGGAGCGGAAGGTTTTGTTTGAATACACGTTTTTAAAGCCGCAATCCGCAAATATGAGAAATTGAGTTCATAATTCAACAAAAGCTTGTTTTTATTATTGCAGATTACATTAACGATTTATAATATGTAGGTACACTTAAAATAACAACTCTCTAATATCAACAAAGTATTTAATTAACCATAGATCCCGGGAATGGGGAGACTCAGGGCCTCGATATTCCTTAAAAATATCCTTAAATATCTTTAATATTCCTTAAATATCACGCAAACCCTAATAGACAGAAAATAGACGAAATACTTTCGTTGTGGAGTAATTTTTGTTTATATCTACACTAGATAGGAATAGCTACGTAGGTACTACTACTGGTTTTTCTCTTACTTTCTGACTATTATACTTTACTGTTTTTGTTTATTTTAAAAAAAAATATTTTATTAAAATAAAACAATTAAATACCTTTAGAATAAAAAAGCTACTTGTTTCTCTTTCTTGAATTCTAAATGATCAATAGACATTGAGAAAATCGAAAACCTATGTCCATGAAACCTATACTTTGAAGACTGTAGACCGTATGCCGTTCTTAGTACCCTATCTAATAATTCAAAAATTCAACGCCACTGTAACCTACAACAAAAAATTAAAATAGAGCGTGTGATTACTTATGCTAAGTTAATCGAAATAGCAAATAAGCTGAAAAAACACTTGAAGACATGTAAAATATTCCTTTATAATAACACAACTTGAGGAATGGGCTCAAGAATCATTGTCATTGGTTGAGGCTGGAGATTTGAAAATATACAGTATAAAAAATAAAATCCTTGCAGACTGTTCCTTGGAAAGTAACAGAATTAAAACCCTAGAACTACAAAAAGTTTAGGAAGCCTACACGCGTTTCGAGAACTACACGTTCCCATCTTCAGCAGACAGAAATCTGTGTAAACGCCATGGCAGAGAGGTAATGATATAGTAGATCTAGAAGATTAGCTATATATGTTTTAAAAGTGGAAGTGGTCTAAGAATATTTGAAACGTACTGTATAATTCGAATTCCATATTATATTTAAGTCTCGTCTCCATGGTAACACCTAAATAATTTATGCATTTCGTACCTAGTCACGGAAGTGCCGCTTTTGGGCCATTTTGCCCATTTTTCTCTCGTAAAAATAAATTTGTACTACATTCCGTCTGGCGCGAACTGAACGTAGCTGCGGTATACAGTCTAGACTAGATTGTACTCGAAAGCGTACATTGACCACGGTCTAGGACACATTGTTTAAAAGTCTTTTTATTCAATATAGTAGAAGCGAGCTGGAAGTAATTTTTCTTTTGTGTTCAGTGCAAGTGCAAATATTTGGTTTGTAGTTCAGTAATAGTGATATTTACGTAAGCTGAAGAAATGGGGAGAAGTACTGGGCGATGTGCAAAACGCAAGAAAAAAGCTAAAAGTATAAAAAAAGTGTGGGAAAAACGGCTACATTTACAAGCTGAAAATCTTGTCCAAAGTACTAATTTGCCTGGGTAAGTTCCAAAAAGTCGTAATACTTTTATGCGGTCAAAAATTTTAAGCTGCGTACCTACGTATTGTGAACTTACTTATATAAAATCACGCAAGTCGATCTTTTCAGCGGCAGTAATGCAAAAATACCAGAAGTGCCAATTGATGCCGGTTACAGGACTACTAATACTTCTAGAAGGAAGGGTCATTATCCAAAAGTAATAATTGTAATATAATGTGCAAGATGGTTTTCATATACAGGGTCTTACGGAAGTCAACCGTAACAATTCCAGGTGTGAATCAACACGGAAAATAAAGTGGAAAAGTTCTTAACCATTTTTGGCTTTGCAATTTCTTCAGGAATCACCATTAAAATCAGCGCCACAATTTTTTGGACTGGTAGAATCAAATTTTTAGCAAAGCAAAGCATTTCGTTTAAAAAGTTGATATTTTATTAATCATTGTTTATCTTGTGTATTATTTTGTTTATCATCTTTTACTACTCTTACCGATTTCTATCGAATACATTTTTTAAAAACCATATGCCCGATAAGATTAAATCCAGAACTCCAAAAAATTTGTGGTACCATTTTTAACAGTAATTGCTGAAGAAATTTTGGACATAAGCCAAAAGAAAATAGTTAAGGACTTTTCGACTTTATTTTGCGCACTGATTCACTCTTGGAATTGTTACGCTCAACTTTCCTAAGACTCACTCACAGTAGTTTTCTTTCCAATAAATTTGCATATCATTTTGCACTATCAAGAATTAATCATAAATTTTGCATTTTAAATTATCAGTTTTTCCATTGATAAACCTTTCAGTGATCAAACTGCTTCAACAGACATACTAGTGGAAAGTGATTTCGAAGTAGAATCGTGGATAACGAGGTGATACAGTGGTACATTATTGTATTTGTGTAATAATTACAAACCTATCTTCTTGTAGGAACCCAAACTGGTGTTCCAAAACATATAACAGTTCTAAAAGACAGAAACTGAACAATTCTTTCCAAGCAAGCGGTATCATTTCATCGCATGAATATGAGAAGTAAGTACCTACAAGTGCTATAAAACGTTTCTTTGATCTATGATGCATTTACAACCTTGTAGTATAATGAATCACCCCTTATCTTGTGAAGCTACACCTCCAGAAAAGTCTCCTATTAGCGGCAACAGAATTGTGGAACTGGGCTATGTACTTGACTGGGCTGTACAATTGCAGTACAATCATGCCAAAACCTGTACTGCAGGACAGTTATTTGTCAAAGAAGAAAAAAGGAAAGATATGGGATTATGCAGCAAGATTATATTTAATTGTACCATGTGCCCAAAGGTATTTGAATTTTCAACGGAAAATCCAAATAAAAATGTTTCTACGATTAATTATGGAGCTGTTTGGGGAACTTTGGCAACTGGTAGTAGTTATAGTCATTTAGAAGAGCTGTTAAGTTGCATGGACATTCCTATAATGCCTGACAAAATGTTTTATAAACTAGAAAACGATATGGGAAAGGTATTCAGTACATCTTATTTTATGTACCTAGGTATACTGAAAAGATAACAATAATTTAATATTTAGGAATGGCAGTCTTCGCTCTGGAGATCAATGGAAGCTGCTGGAGTCAAAGAAAAAAACTACGCTATATAAAAGGGTCAACTATGTCCAGATGGTACTCCATGGATTACGGTTTACCTTGATGGTTCATGGAGTAAACGTTCCTATGGAACAAATTTTAATTCTTTGTCGGGGATGGTGGGAATCATCGGTAGGCATAGTGGAGAATTGTTGTTTCTTGCTGTAAGAAACAAATATTGTTCTGTTTGTACACGGGCTGAGAACAAAAAAGAAGATACCAAACAACACATTTGTTACAAAAATTGGGATCAGTCTGCACCAGCTATGGAAGCCGACATGGCAGTAGAAGGTTTTTCTTGCAGCGAAGCGATGCATCATGTAAGATATTTAAAATTCGTTGCAGATGGCGACGCCAGGTCTTCTCAAAAATTAGAGAAAAAGTGTCATATGGTCGACAAGTTCAAAAAATTGAATGTACAAACCATGCACTTAAAAATTATGGAAAGACCTTAAGAAAAACTAAATCAGACACCCAAATTGAGCTCAGGGGTAGAAAGTTGCTAACGTTGGATAAAATCAACAAATTGACAAAGAGAGCCAAATGCTCTATATATGAACATGGAAAAAGCGACAAACCTGATGTAACCTTATTTAGAGCAGATTTGAAAAACAATTTACATCATGTGTTCGGTGACCATTTGCATTGTAGGGCTGGCATCTGCAATAAACCTGGAGACCAGACGGATAGTAAAATTGACGAACTGAAAGCGAGTTCCATATATAACCACTTATATGGTAACTACCTACTATTAGTACTATTTACAGACGTTACTTACATTTTCATAATATTATACTTAAATAATTTTTAGGTACTAACAACTTACTGGTTAGGAAAGCCCACCTGCTTATAGATGAAAACAACAATCGTGCGGAAAGGCTGATGAATATAGTCTCGCGGTTTAATTACTAACGCTTAAACTTAATACAGCGAGGGTCGTATGAGAGACGAGTTTATTTATCGGACTTGCGATATAATAAGCAGTTTCAGTGGCATTTATCACCATGGAAGAAACTAACAGGCCAAAGTCCAGGGTCAATTTTCAAAGGCTTTATAAACAAATATACCCAGAGGAATCGAACTGTGTGTAAAAGACAGCTTTTTTCGGAAAAATCAGAGAACAAAAAAAAACAAACGAAACAAACAAACAAAGATCTTTCAAAGAACCCCGACTATGGAAAATATGCTACGGAACCTGAAATTGAAGAGGATGCCGATTTTATAACAATGGAAGCAATATTGCAGACTGACAATTTGCAAGTAAGTTGATAATAGGAAAGGAAATGACTATTTGCTATAAGTATACATTACAGGTTTCTATGGAACAAATTATGGAAATTCATAAAAATTCTATCGGGCAATTTGGCAATCCCGTTTACGAAAGGGAACGGGAAAAAAGATTAACTGCGTCCTTATTTGGCAGTGTTATCAAAAAGAGACCACATACACGTTGCCACAATTTGGTAAAGTCATGTTTAAAGCCAGACATTTTTTATTCTGATGCTACCCAATATGGCATAGCAAAAGAAGGCCATTCTTAAATTCGAAGGAGATACGAATTTAAAGGTAAAGAAATCAGGCCTTTGGATTGATGAACATGGAGTTTTGGCAGCATCTCCAGATGGTAATTTTGTATTGGAAATACTAAATTGCTGTTACAATTTATATCTATTCTTGTTTTTTAGGACTTATTGGTGAGGATGCAATCGTGGAAGTTAAAACTATTTATGCACCTGATAAAAAATTTGAAAATTTAGAGGAACTGGTAGTACTGAGGAAAAACAGGATTTGTTTAAAAAATGTGCAGTCTAAGATGCAGTTGAATCGAAATCATTCGTATTATTACCAGGTATTATACCCATAATAACCAGGCTTTTGATTTTATTTAATGATTAGTATCCTAAAATGTTTCAACTTGCAGATCCAGGGACAGCTCAACATCACAAAAAGAGAAAAATGTAACTTTATTGTTTATGTTAATGATAATATCCCTTTGTTTGTGGAGGAAATAACAAAAGATGAAAAGTTTTGGCAAGAGAAAATGCTTCCTGTACTGTGCCAGTTTTATAAAGAATGTATCGCCCCTGAATTAGTAAGGGGAAATTTGAGAAAAGGGATGAAATGTGTGGACCCACCTTATATATTAGATGCAGTTAAAGTATATGAAGATAGAAGAAACAAATCACAGCAATGAAGCAAATCTTATTAACCAAAGGAGCTATAGGAGCATCAATTTTCAATTTTCAAAACCTCATAGAGGGCGCCACAGTGAAATTCTCGCATTCATCAAAAAAAGACGATGAATCTAATACCAAGCTGCATAAGTGTAGAAAATTTAAACAAAATTGTGTGGCCAGTTTTTTTGTATAATTTTTTAAAAATTTCAAAATTTTTGGAAGAGCGCCCTTGGGACCGTTTGGGGATTTACTAAATCAATTTTCGTTCATGGTATAGTACCACCAAAGGGCTTTTAAACAAGTTGTTGCTGAACTTGATCAGATAATTGGTTTTTAAGTTGTCAGGCGTTAAAGTCATATTTTGAAGAATTCATAGCGGCAGCCATTTTGAAGTTAGAGAGTCCGGTAAAAAAAACTGTGCCCTTGAATTATGGTCTTCTTTCATATCCGCTACTCCGATTTCCAAAATTCTGCTGCTGAAAAAATGCTAATAAAAACATGTCTAACTTCCGCTTCCGGTTGAAGGCTGTAGATCGTACGCCGTTCTTAGTACCCTCCCTAATAATTCAAAACTTCAGCGCCATTGTAACTAACAACAAAAAATTAAAATAGAGCGTGTGATTACTTATGCTAAGCTAGTCGAAATAGCAAATAAGCTGAAAAAACACTTGAAGACATGGAGAATATTCCTTTATAATAACACAACTTGAGGAATGGGCTCAAGAATCATTGCCATTGGTTGAGGCTGGAGAATTGAAAATATACAGTGTAAAAAATAAAATCCTTGGAGACTGTGGCTTGGAAAATAACAGAATTAAAACCCTAGAACGACAAAAAGTTTAAGAAACCTAAACGCGTTTCGAGAACTACGTTCCCATCTTCAGACAGAAATCTGTGTAAACGCCATAGCAAAAACAAAACAGAGAGGCAATGATATAGTATATAAATAATAAATATTAAATAAAATATCGATTTCAACGGGAAATATCAAGATTTATTCGCTTTATACGTATTTCAAAATACGTATAAAGCGAATAAATCTTGATATTTCCCGTTGAAATCGATATTTTATTTAATATTTATTATTTACATAATCATGGATTTCAACAAAGTGACGCTTGAGAATGTCAATAAATGATATAGTAGATCTAGAATATTAGCTATGTATTTTTTAAAAGTGGAAGTGGTCTAACTTCCGCTTCCCGTTTCGGGTTTTTTTGAAAAGCTTATTTTATCGATAAATTTTCAAAATTCATCAAAATCGGTTCACTAGTTTTTGGATTAGAGGCTTCACATACCCACACACCCTCAGACAGATATTTTTTCTCAACCACTTTTTTTGGGTTCCTGGAGGTCCAAAACACGTGTTTCCGCGAAAATGATATCAATACTTCCTGTACTTCCCATATAGGTACCAGTGGTGGTATGGGAAAGTAAAAATTAAACAATCACCTGTATTATGTAACTTTTTGAACAATTTGTTATGGTTAATATGCCTGTCAATAAAGAAAGAGTTTATTAATATGGAAATGTAACAATAAAAACAGAAATTTTATTGATATACCATCAACCATTAACCATACCAATCATAACAACCATAACAGCTTGTTCAAAAAGTTACAAACTGCAAATGAAAATTTAATTTTACCGCCTTAAATTCGCGAACGATATCTGAAGGATATCTGTAGTAATCTGTAGTAGCGCCAGCGCCGCCTGGGAGACTGTAGCTACACTATCTCTACGCTTTTGTGGCAGCCATTGTAGCTTCTTGTCAAATTAGATTTTTAATTTTTGATAATTGCTGTTAATAGGCTACCTTTAGCCTTCCTATTTACCAGATATATTTGAAATAAGCTAGATTACGGATTAAAATCAAAATTGGTGCATTAAATCACAAAAAAAATTACAGATTTAGCGATTTTTTTTTTCATATTTATCCATATTTTGCTGTTAAACTTCTTTATTCCGTTTGTATAACTGTGTACCATAAAATACTGAGATACATTAAATTTTTTCAACTTAAAAGGAAATTATCATGTTTAAAGTATAAATAGTAACGCCCCCTATAATTCTCATGTCTGGGAGGCGCGTCCTTAATACTAAACCTACTGCAGAAGTGGACACATATTTAAACATCGAATCAACGGTAATGAAATGAAAAAATTCATTATATATGATATAGATAAGATATGAAGTATGAATATCTAATAATAATACGTGCACTATGTATTTTTAAAAATGAGAGTGAAAAGAATTGTCCAGATTTTTCACATTCTGAAAATGAGAAAAACTCCCAAGAGAAAAGTAATATCCGCAAAAGTACGAAGGACTAAAAAAATCAAACGGTAAATACTACTATTTGAACTTTTTCATATTTTCAATAGTTATTATGAAGTTTTATTTTTTTTTATTTCAAGAGGGAAGCAGAATACGAATTTAGCTCCGATGAAGAAATATTGTCAGACTGTTCTCGGACTAATAGTGATATTATCAAACCGATTATAAACAGGTAGGGAAACAATGTACAAATTGTCTACCGTCGCTTTTATTATTGTTTTGTTTGTTTCAGTTCCACTACAGGTAATAGCAATGTTCAACTAAATGTTTTAAAAAATATTACCCCACTGAGTGTTTCAGGAAGTAGTACAAAAATTAATTGGCGAAATTCATCAATTACCTTTGAAGCCACTAGTCATGTTGATGAGGCCTTCAGTATTCAATCTCCTTCGCAAAATAATATTTTATTTCGGAATGTTCTGAATACTCCAGTTTCTTCAAGGGAAAGTACACAAACATCTTTCAGTTCAAAAATTAATCAGCGAAATTCATCAATTACCTTTGAAGCCACTAATCATGTTGGTGAGGCCTTCATTATTCAATCTCCTTCGCAAAATAATGTTTAATTCGGAATGTTCTGAATACTCCAGTTTCTTCAAGAGAAAGTCGTCCCACAAACATCTTTCAGTGAAAAAGTCTTACATTTATTAGAAAATAACTGATTTCAAAATGTAGTAGCCTTTCAGGATCAGTTGGCGATCACAATTAATGAAATCTCAAGATCGCTGCAAGAAAAGCCATGTTCGAAAATTACAAAGACCAGATGATTTTTCGAATTTACCTGTGGAAACTAAGGAACATTTCCGGAATATGGAGATATATTTAAACGATAAAAACAAAGCTGCATTTTTGGTAATTATACTATAATAATCTGGTGGTGTTGTGCATTTATTAAAGTATTATTTTACAAAATAGTCGCTTGGCAGTAATTGGAGGTCCAAATGTGAGGACTGCCACAACAAATATGCTAAAATTTGTGATGTCGAACAAACTGGCATATGAAATTTAATTGGTCAGGAAGCAATTGAGTCAGATATTCCTGCCCCCAAAAGAATAAAATTTGCAAACCAACCTTTATCTTCTCCACATTTTCACAGTGCAACCCATACCTCTCTCAGCAAATTCACTCAAACGTCTATATAGTTCCGTACCATCAACAGGTGAAAGTTTCAGAATAGAAAAAGATGAAGTAAAGTTGCCTCCATTCCAACAATTAAAATAAACAAATTAAAAATCTAGCAAACTACCGGCAAGAACAGTTAAAAATTGAGAGAGACAAGAGCAATTGCCGAGTTAACTCAATTAATTGGTCAAAGAAAGTCACAAATTATTGGCAGACATGGTAAACATTCACAAAGAAAGAAATAGCATAATATTGAAGGAGCTCGAAAATTCAAAGAGAAATGTAATACGATTTTATAATACAGGCAGGTGTAATCGTTTTGTATTAGAATCCTGAAGGACGAGAAATTAATTAGTTATTATAACGAAGAAAGTATTTTATATGGCCCACGTAGAAAACGACTGGAAAACATTATAGTAGAAGTTCCGCCGGTATTACTTTGCTTTTCAATAAAATCTATAAAACATCTGCTTCATCTGACGCAGTAGAGGTAGAATCTACCGGACGAAACCATTTGTTCTTTATATTTAGAAAAGCTTGTTTAGCGGAACAACAAGACGGGGCCAAGCTGGTGCAACAAATAGAGGAAAAGATGGGACAGAGTCGAGGTCAACATACAAAAAAATAACAAATAAAGTAATAATAATGGACTTGGAAGCTGGTACGATAGAAAGGGAGGTGAGAAGTGCGATGAAAAAAATAAGGAGAAGAGACAAATGCAACAATAAAGATGGTTGATAAGCCAAATAGAAGGAATGTCAAGTATGCCATAGTGGAAATGGAGGTTGAAAAAGTCAATAAAATGATGCTGAAACGGAGAATAAGGGTAGGGTGGACCCGGGATAAACCCGGTGAGGTGTTTCAAATGTGCACGTTTTGGGCATAAAACGGCAGAATGTAAGCAAGAGCAGGGAACCAGCAAAACAAACGTGTGCTATAAATGTGAGGGAACGGACTACCTTGTGGTAGAATGCGGAAATAATGTTTTGTTACGAGTGCAACAAACAGGGCCATAGAGCAGACAGGATGAGCTGTCCAAAATATAGGGAGATAGTGTTGAATTTAAGGAATAAGAAGCGGAGTATGGTGGAGGAATATTATGCTTAATGGCACATTGATGCCAAAATACGTATAAAGCAAATAAATCTTATTATTTCCCGTTAAAATCGATATTTTATTTAATATTTATTATTTATATTAGGTAATTGTATTTGGTTTGTTGAATAAAAGTTTGTTGTTACCCTGTCAATTTATTATACCAGAGTGTTTGATTTCCTGGATGCTGTAATTGGGCAGCTTTATAAAAGTAGAATTTTGTGTGTTGAATTTTTGTCCCAGATATCTAGTGGAGGCACGATTTGAAGTGTGGATTCAAGTTACCCTGATATAAGAGTAAGTTTTTTTTGTGCGTCCGACTGACCTGAGTTAAGTTATTTTAATGTATAAAGGTTGTTAACAGAGGAATATATATCTCCCACTATAAATATATAAGCTTTCGCGACAATATGGGAAGAAGTGGAGAAATCCGTGAATGAACTTAAGAGGAGTGGTGCGAAAGTTATACTGTGTGGGGACCTAAACGCCAAAACTAGTTTTGGGTCAAATAAGACCGACGATCGAGGAAGCACAATCCTCGATTGAGCTCACAGAGAGAATTTCGTTATAGTAAACAAAGGAGATCCAACATTTATCAGAGGAAACCAGGAGAGTCACATTGACACTACGTTGGTCAGTGGAAAACTAGCCCGCAGGGGGATTCGCTGGGAGACATCAGACGAAGAGAACTTTAGTATGCACAAAAAAACGGACGGAAAGAGCCAAATGGAAGTGGGTGCTGAAAGAAAGTAACAAGGAAGACCTAAGGAAGGAGATTGAGAAAAGAATGGAAGGAATGCAAGAAGCCCTAACGCCGGAAACCTATATAGAACTAATACAAAAATGTTTTGCGAAAAAACACCAACAAAAAAAAATACACGCTAAGAATAGAAAACCACTGGTGGAACAACAACGTGGCCGAAAAAAGACAAATATGTATGAGGGGAAAAACGGTACGCTACAAGAGTGAATGGATCCATGCATGCCACGGAGAAGGAAAAAAACGAATGCAAAGGAAGAACATATCGAAGAAAGAAGGTTATACAAAAAGGAAATCAATGAAGCTAAGAACGGGAAGTGGAAGGAAGTAATAGATATATGGGGTAAGGGCTACAAAATAGTGACGAAAAGAATGGGACTAAATCCGAGAATAACTGAACAGGAAAAAATTGGATGAAACAGTAAAAGAACTCTTTCCAAGAGATAGCAATTAAACCACACCGGAACTAGAGGTAGGCCATGTTGGAAATTTCGAAACACACGAGCTGGAGGAAGCTATAAACAGCTATAAAACCAAGAAGGTCCCTGGCCCCGACGGCATAACTAATGATATTATCAACATAGCCATAAATGCAAACCCGAACAAGGTTGGAAATATACAACAGATTGTTGAATGAGGGAAAATTCCCGAAAAAGTGGAAGCAAGCCAAATTGTACCTGTTGGAGAAACAGAAAGAGGGTGAAGAGATAAAGTACAGACCGCTTTGCCTACTGGACACAATTGGGAAACTCTTTGAGAAACTACATAATAAGTAAAAGGATAACCGAGGAAGTGGAAGAAAAGGGCGGACTATCCGAGAATCAATATGAATTCCAAAAAGGGAAAGCTGCTACAGACTCTATGAAGAAATTGGCTATTGGGGGGCCAAATGTACGAGCAGCTGCAATGAATATGATGAAATTCGTTTTCACCAACAAACTGGCGATGAAACTTAACTGGGCGGGAAGCAATTGAGGGCATATATCGTCGACGAGGACATGTCCTTTTATAATGACATTTTTGAATGGCCGATAGACAATGGAATCGATAATTAAGTATTAGTTTTTTATTGTTAATAGCATTTTTAAATGGCTGACAGACAATGGAATCGATAATTAAGTATTAGTTTTTTATTATTTATTAATAATAAGAAACTTAGCTGTATGCTATTGCATAACCTTCATTTTTATCATTTTTTATTTACTTCATCTTAGTAGGGGAGACCGGGGCTAGTTGTCACAGGGGTAAGTTGTCACAATGCCGATTTCTACCTTGTTTGCGAAAACAACAAGTTCCCCCATCTACAGTCGATAGGTCCTACTTATCACCAATACCACAGAAAATATTTCCGACATCGGCCGGTAATTCGCCATTTTATGATCGTGAATGTGTTTTGACGTTTCTCGAATAAAAATTTTAATCAGTATTAATCTCGTGCTGTAAATGTATAAGTGAAACAAAGGTAAGCAAAGTATATTTTAACGGGTACTGTCTGTTAAAGTTACACTAAAATCATAGATAGATTCATATGACAACCAAAAACAAAACAAGAAGAAAAATAACAAACAAAATATTGATAGAAATATATAATTTATAAAGACGTAATGTGTAATTGATTTTGTAAAGTATCAAGATAAAATAATAAATAATAATAAAGCTATGGTTTAATTAAAACAAGAGGTTATGGGCCCAGGAAGAATTAAGTGAAAAATAAAAGTGTAAGAAAAAAAAAACATGGCGGCAGCGAAGAATAGTTACAATATCGAATTGCTAAATGGTAATAATTATGGAGCATGGAACTTTAGAGTACAGGTGTTGATGGAAGAAAAAGGAATGGCAAAATGGGTAGAATCTGAATTTAATGTTGGTAAATATACAGATGAAAAGGAGAAAGAGAGAGACAATAAACAAGACAAGCAATGCCAGTCGATAGTAGTTCAATGTCTGGATGATTCTCAATTAGATATAATTCGAGATAAAACAAATGCATACAAGATGTGGATGGCTTTGAAAGATCGATATGAGAAAAAGGACTTCCTGGACAAATATTTTTAAAACGTAAGTTGTTATCGCTGAAATTGAAAGAGGGAGAGTCGCTTGAGAAACACATAGTAGAATTTGAAGATATTGTGAGGGAATTAATTGCATCAAATTGCCAAGTAAAGGATGAAGACAAAGTATGTAGTTTATTATTAACATTACCAAGGTCATGTGAGACTGTTTGCGCAATTATTGAAAATACAACTGATGTTAAATATGAAGATGCAAAGAATAAGCTCTTGGCAGAATGTGAGAAGCGGATGTTATTTCATAGGAATGTAAATAGCAGTAGTGAATTGACAACAGCTTTTACGACACAAAATCATGGTGGAAAAAGATGTTATGGATATGGATCACCAAATCACATAAGGAGATTTTGTCCAAGAATTAATTACAGTGTGCCGAGCAATGGTGGTGATCTGAGGACGAATCAGACGTTTGAGAATTTTAGAAGTTACGGAAGAGGGGATCACAGTCAATGTTATGTTAGAGGAGGTTTCAGAGGTTCCCAGAATCGAGGTAATTACAGGGGCAATCCAAGGGTTTTCAATTCAAGAGGAGGTTATAGTTATAGAAGAAGTGGATTTCAAAATAGTGAAGTGAGGAGTAATTTGACAGAAAATGAGAGCTCGCAGCAAGGTTCACAAAAAGATGAGGTCGACAGAAAAATTTGTTTTCTTGGAGAAAAGGAAATAAAGAAAAATCAAGAAATTTCGAGGGGTTGCAGTTTTTTATTGATTCTGGATGTACCGATCACATGGTCAATCAAAAGGAATTTTTTTCAAGTTTGATTATGTTAAAATATCCAATAAAAATAGCTGTTGCTAAAAATAATGATTTTTTATTGGCCATGGGAGTCGGGAACATAAAAGCAGTAAGTAATGTAGGAAATAAGAAAATTGTTTGTACAATTAAAAACGTGTTGTATGTACCTAACTTAAGAAAGAATTTATTGAAACTTGAGATCTCAGATATGAAAGTACTATTTGAAAATTCTACGGTAAAAATATTAAGTAAGAATGGGGAAATAATAGGAGTAGGCAAACGAGAGAATTTATATGAAATTGAGTTTTTTCTAGCGAAAGTAGAATGTATGAATGTTGAAAGTATTGAAAGTGATAATATAAAATGGCACAAGAGATATGGTCATATAGGATTTTCAGGATTGAAAGAAATAATTAAAAAGCAAATGGTTGAGGGGTTAGAAAATGTTAAAGTACAGGATGTAGAGTTTTGTGAGCCATGTGTGAGTGGATAAATGGCCAGATTTCCATTTACAGAAAGAACCAAAAGTAAAAGGATATTAGAGATAATACATTCTGATGTTTGTGGACCTATCACACCCTCAAATTATGATCTAAATAGATACTTTGTTACTTTTATTGATGACTATTCAAACTTTTGTGTAGTTTATTTAATAAAAGAGAAAAGGGAAGTATTTTCGAAATTTAAAGAATTTACAAGTATGGCTGAGGCAAAATTTAATAAGAAAATCGCAACTTTGAGGTGTGACAATGGTGGTGAATGTTTCGAATGAGTTTAAGAATTACTGTGTTGAAAAAGGTTGTGTTTTAGATTATACCCCAGGCAGCAAGGTGTCGTTATTCTGACGTCATTTTTTGGTAAAAATTGGTCCCCGACGTCATACCACCAAATAATGACGTAAATTAACACGTCATATTTAGATCAGATATACACGTCGTTATTGTGACTGATTTTTGACGTCAATATTTCGTAAATAAATGACCCATTCTATGTAGTATTTGTGGACACATTAAAAATTAAAGCAAAAATTAAGCAGTTATTGAGAGAATTTGGTAAATTTCTAGAATATGATATATGGAGTATTATGGGTATCGTACTATGTGGTACTATACTAAACCAATACTTGACTTTATATTTATATTAACATGTATGAACACGTTTTAAATATATATAAGTTATCAGGATTACATAAATCTATTTATGTAATAAATTGTCCTAAGTAATTAAATTTGAATTTACCGCCTAATTATTACATGCGAGCGGGTGTGAAACGTACAAATGTACTTGGCTGTTGGTGCGCGTGCGCCGCTGTACGTCTTGGACATAAGTTGCTGTGTGTGTATGTGGTGTTTAAACCGAGATGGTATCGTTTTTCGTTTATCCAAGTTTATTTCACAGATCGTCTGATCTGTTTTTGTGACGTGTACGAATTTTACGTTTAAATCGTCCATTATTGTAAGTGTACTATTATTTTAAGTAACTACATAATTATATTCTGGCGGTAAAAGAGAAGTATAACCTAACCTCACAAATCACAATAAAAATTAATTGCATTGTTTTAATCAGATGGCCTTTATCGGTGTGGAGTTTTCTGCCAACGAAGATAATGAAGGCGGCGGTCTTGCTTTAATTCATGAGGCATGGTTAACGCCTCGTAAAACTGAGACCTTTTGGCCTCCTATCAAAAACCAGTCGGTATTCAACAAATTGTTGAAATCTGGAGAAATTCCAGACGAAGATAAATGGAATCCTTATAAAATTTCAAGAGAATTTTTCAAAATTGGTTAGTATATTACTATGTATAGTATACTTTAATTATGTAATGGTAATTGAGTAGTATAACTATTTTTTATCATGTACTAATACTAATGTCAAATAATTACCTAAGCTTTGTAAAGCAAGTATTATTAAAAAAATATTTTTTGCAGATGATTATAACAAGGCTGTAGAGAAATTAAAAGCTGGTTGAGAGCATATTAATGAAATATTGTAACAAAAAATGTAATAAATAGTATACAATGATTTTAGAAAGGTTTTATTTCTGTATCGGTCAAATTGACCAAAGATCACTCAAAAAATGACGTCATCACGGCGGTTTCAGCAAACGTCCGTTTCACGTCCAAATTGGTCCAAATATGACGTCCGGAAACGTCCAAATATGACGTCGAATGGCTGTGACATTAGGCCGTCAATTTAACGGCATTAATGACGTAAATATCACCAAGTCGATTACGGAAAGTTGACGTGATAATGACGTGTAGCTGTTGCCTGGGACTGTAGCATATTATACTCCGGAACAGAATGGTAAGGCAGAAAGAAAGAACCGAAGCTTAGTAGAAAGGGCTAGAGCAATAATGAATGAATCTGGAATACCAAACGAGTATTGGGGAGAAGCGATTTTGACAATAAATTACATTATGAATAGAGGCACATCTTCAGGATTAGACAAAACACCATCAGAGGTTTGGTATGGTAAGAAACCGAATGTGAGCAATTTTAGAGTTTTTGGGTGTACATGTTACAGTCATATACCAAAATAATGTCGAGATAAATTTGATAAAAAAGTTAAGAAATGCATAATGATGGGGTATGCTCAAGTAGGTTATAGGTTATGGGATACAGAAAAAGAAAACATGATTATTGCGAGAGATGTTAAGTTTAACGAGAGTGAGTTTTGGTATAAAATAAAAGAGTGTGTGCAAGAGAGTGAAAGTTTTGATGAGATAGAGACATTAGATGAACAAATAGGGACAATAAAGTATCAAAGTGAGAAAGATGATGATAATGAAATTATAGAAAGAGAAAAGAACAAAAGATTAGTGAAACTACCACAAAAATACAGAGATTATGAGTTATACAGGGTGTGAGGTAAACATGCGGCAAAAATTCAAGGGGTTATTCCTTGGTCTATTATAAGAATATTTTGTCCTATGATGATTTTAGAAAAACCCCTTTGTTTCGAAGATACAGGGTGAACAAAATTTGCGACAGTAACAACATATTTTTATTATCAAAAAGTCGTGTAAAGTTGCTCAATCAATAAATGTTCGAAATGACTTCCTCCAGCCTGGATACAAGCATTCAATCTTCTCGTCATAGAGTGCCGAACTCTCTCAAACACACCAGGGTTGTTTCTAATTGAGTTACACCCAGCAATTATCCGATTTCGCAATTCGTCCAAATTCTCCACTGGGGTAGCGTAAACTAACGACTTCAGAGACCCCCATAAGAAATAATCCAGGGGTTTAAGTCTGGGGATCGAGTAGGCCATGCGTGTGGCCCACCTCGACCAATGTAAACAACTGCGACCGATTCAACAAATATGGAATATGGTTGTCGCAAATTTTGTTCACCCTGTATCTTCGAAATAAAGGGGTTTTTCAGAAATCATCATAGGACAAAATATTCTTAGAATAGGCCGAGAAATAATCCCTTGAATTTTTGCCGCATGTTTACCTAACACCCTGTATATGGCATTTGATGCGTGCAGTTTTGTAGAAAATGTACCAGTGAGTTTTACTGAATTAAAGAATAGAGTAGATAAAGAAAAATGGTTAGAAGCTATAGACAGAGAGTTGAAATCAATCAAAATTAATGAGACATGGGAAAAGGTGAAGAAACCAGAAAATTGTCAAATTTTAGATACCAAATGGGTATTTGCTTATAAATCTATGGAGGAAAATGAGAATGATAAGTTCAAGGCACGATTAGTTGTAAGGGGTTTTGCACAAAAGGATTATGATGAGATATATTCACCTGTAGCGAGAATGACCAGTATTAGAGCTTTGTTAATATTAGGGAATCAGTATGGATACGAATTCCAACAATTGGATGTAAAGACGGCATTTTTGAATGGGATTTTACATGAAGATATATACAGGGTGGATGACAAAATCCGCCCCGAGCTATACAGCTTTTAATTGAGATCGGATTGTTACGGTCGACATGGCAATCGAAATGGGTCATTAAATACTATGTTTTGATGTAATTAGAACATTTTCAGGGCCTACTAGATTTTAGCTGCGATAGTCAACTTTTCATTTTTAAATGGGCGCCTATGTATATTTTTTGTAATTCTGAATAAGCTTTTTTTCCGAGTTCAACAATGTATAATAAGTCACCTTACCATCACCAAAAAGTAGTAAAAAAAAAATTGTTTAAAATTACTCTCGTGACTACCAATTTCGCAATTCGTTTTCAATAGTAGGCTTTGACTAACAAAATATTGACAACTGTCAAGCAATTTTCTAATGAAATTTTAATATAAACTGTCAGTACCAGTACGTTTACTGTGATATAGTGAGCTCTTAAATTAAAATTAGTTAGGACGAAAATGTTTAATGAAGAAGTAGACATGTTGCAAGTATATTTTGAAAACCAAAAAAATTCTGCTGTTGCCCTACAAGCTTATAGGGAACGTTACCCTGACCGGCAGCATTTTTCAAGAAGAAAGTTTAGTTTGTTGGAGACGAATCTGCGGCAACGTGGTTCTTTTAATAAAAATAAGAATTTGAACCCCTGTGACTTTTTTTATGGGGATACTTAAAAGATAAAGTCTACAGAACACCACCAAATTCTTTGGAAATTTTAATCAATCGCATTTCAAACGCATGTCGCGATATTCCGCCAAACATGTTACTTATTAATGCTGCAATGGGTGTTAGGGGAAGAGCTACAGTATGCATAGACAATAATGGAGGCCCATTTGAGTATTTAAGAAATTAAATTTAGTAGTTTAATTTTAAAATGTTAATGTGTTTATTGTTTTTCTCTATACCTTTTTTTTGTAATTTAATATAACATGTTCTTGTTCTTGTTCTTGTCGTATGAAACATGTTTTTCTTGTGTATTTTGAAGTTAAGCATTAACTACGAAATATTCTGTACTACTTCAAGGTCCAGTGCTAAAGGTTTCGTCAAGTAGTTAACGTTAGCAATTGTCAATATTTTGTTAGTCAAAGCCTACTATTGAAAACGAATTGCGAAATTGGTAGTCACGAAAGTAATTTAAACAATTTTTTTTACTACTTTTTGGTGATAGTAAGGTGACTTATTATACATCGTTGAACTCGGAAAAAAACGCTTCTTCAGAATTACAAAAAATATACATAGGCGCCCATTTAAAAATGAAAAGTTGACTATCGCAGCTAAAATCTAGTAGGCCCTGAAAATGTTCTAACTACATCAAAAAGTAGTATTTAATGACCCATTTCGATTGCCATGTCGACCGTAACAATCCGATCTCAATTAAAAGCTGTATAGCTCGGGGCGGATTTTGTCATCCACCCTGTATATATTTATGCCCCAGATGCAGTAAAATTAGATCAAAATTTTGTTTTAAAACTTAAAAAATCATTATACGGGTTAAAGCAATCATCCAAATGTTGGAATGACGAAATAAATAAGTTTTTGTTGGAAATAGGATTTTGTCGTTCAGAGAGTGATTTTTGTCTTTATATGTTAGATAGTGATCATGAAAAGATTTTTCTATTAATTTATGTTGATGACATAATTTTGTGTGGATCAAACGAACATAAAATAAATAATATTAAAGTAAAATTATTAAATAAATTTCAAATGAAGGATAAAGGAGCATTAAGATATTTTCTTGGATTAGAAATTGATTATGATAGATTGACAGGGACACTAAAAATAAGCCAGAAAAATTACATTAAAAAACTTTTGAGACGATTTAACATGGAAAATTGTAAAGGGTGTTCAACACCAATAGAAAAGGATGTT
Organism: Hemicrepidius hirtus; assembly: GCA_963082805.1. Lineage (NCBI taxonomy): Eukaryota > Metazoa > Arthropoda > Insecta > Coleoptera > Elateridae > Hemicrepidius > Hemicrepidius hirtus. The sequence continues at coordinate 15,362,925 of OY720161.1, forward strand.
AAAATTGATTTGTGTAATGATTCGAATAGAACATTAAAACCATTTAGAGAATTAGTAGGATGTCTGATGTATTTAATGTTAGGAACCAGATTGGATATAAGTTTTGCTGTAAATTACTTTAGTAGGTTTCAAGACAAAGCTACTGATGAAGCATTTAATCATTTGAAGAGAGTCTTAAGATATGTGAAATCAACTATTGGAATAGGGTTGGAGTATAAAAGGAATAATAATAAAGATATTTGTTGTTATGTTGATGCCGATTGGGGAGGTGATACACTAGATAGAAAATTCGTCACTGGATTTGTTTTCAAAATTGTTGATAATGTTTTGTGCTGGACTACTAAAAAGCAAACATGTGTATCACTATCCACAACAGAAGCAGAATTAGTAGCTTTGTGTTCATCTGTTTGCGACGGATTATGGTTAAGAAAATTGTTTTTAGATTTAAGTGTTAGATTCAGTTACATTACTTTTTATGAGGACAATCAGGGATGTTTAGCATTAATAAAAATCCAGCTAATAATAGGAGAGTAAAACATATTGATTTAAAATTTAATTCTGTGAATGAAAACGTTAAAAATGAAAAGATCAAGTTGGAGTATATTGAAACATCTAAACAGCAGGCTGATATCCTCACAAAGGGTCTAGCTGTAAATTTATTTGTAAAATTTAGAAATATGTTAAGTTTAAGGGATTTTAGCGAAGAGGGGTGTTAAAGTTACACTAAAATCATAGATAGATTCATATGACAACCAAAAACAAAACAAGAAGAAAAATAACAAACAAAATATTGATAGAAAAATATAATTTATAAAGACGTAATGTGTAATTGATTTTGTAAAGTATCAAGATAAAATAAGAAATAATAATAAAGCTATGGTTTAATTAAAACAAGACTGTCAACCTTGTAGACTATACATATGTAGGCATATTTTGGTATAATTATTATTTGAATATTTTTGCTCTGACATTCAGTTAAAAGGTTATGTGGGGCATGTTGTCACAAATTAAACGGGGCTAGATGTCACTGTGACAACTAGCCCCACAGCATTTAAACCTTTTGAAAAATGATTTTAGGCCGTATTAAAATCAAGTTAGATTGCTTAATCAGGGTGAGTCATATATAAATGTGTCAAAAGTAAACGCATTTGTGAAAAAGCGGTTAAACACAAGATTGAATGATTGTTTTATAGAGAATTCTAGCTATTGATATGATCAGTTTTAACCGAATTTAGCGAGTGGTCGGTGTGTAAAAAAATTTTTAGACCTCTCATCATCCGTGTGACATAAACACATATTTTTTTATGCAATAGGCTATTGTTTGCATTGCATTTGTTAATCACTTTCAGATAGTTAGAACATACCAGCGAAAGAGCGATCGAGTTACTCCACCCTTGGATGTTTTCTTAAGAGCAGCAGAAGCTGTGCGAAATGAGGACCATCCAATATCTATTAGGCAAGCTGCAACAGATTTTGGTATACATTATCGGAGTTTAGCAAGGTTTATTAAAAAAATGTCGGAGACAACAAATAGAACTCTCCAAATGGGATACAAAAGACCTCGAATTGTGTTCTGTGAGGAGGAGGAAATGGAACTTGAAAGCTATTTGAAAAAAGCTTCTGATGTGTACTTCGGTTTAACACCTATGGAAGTAAGAAAACTCGCATATGATTATGGCAAAGCACTAAATAAACCATTACCCCAAACTTGGAACGATAACTCAGTGGTAGGCGCTGATTGGTTTTCCGCGTTTCTAAAACGACACCCTACTTTGTCATTGCGAACTCCACAATCTACGAGCCTTTCCAGGGCTACAAGTTTTAATAGGACAAATGTTGCGCTCTTCTTTGATAATTTGGGCAATTTGTATGACAGATACAAGTTTAATCCTTGTGATATATACAACATGGCCGAAACGAGGGTTGTCGCTGTACAAAGACAAATTGGAAGCTTAACATCTGCGGAGAGAGGTACACTTACTACATTAGCCACAGCTGTGTCTGCAACTGGTAATATTATGGCACCACTCTTCGTATTCCCCCGAGTCCATTTTAAGGACCATTTTTTAAGAATGTACCCCCCTGGAAGTGTTGGGGGTGCAAATCCCTCGGGGTGGATTAACGAGGAGCTGTTCTTAACATTCCTAAAGAATTTTGTGGCTACTGTGAAATGTACTAGAGAGAAACCTGTTCTATTACTCCTAGACAATCATGACACCCACCTTTCTATAGCTGCATTAAATTACGCTAAAGAAAGTGGCGTCGTAATGCTTTCATTTCCTCCTCACTGCAGTCACAAACTGCAACCACTCGACCGTACTGTATTTGGTCCTTTAAAAAAATTTATAAATTCTGCTTGCACAGCATGGATGAAGGCAAACCCAGGGAAAACTATTACCATCTATGACATCCCTGGTATTGTCATCTCTGCCTATGGCGCTAACTCCAAGTAATATAATGTCGGGATTTAGGGTCACTGGTATATATCCCTTCAACAGGGATATATTCTCAGAACAAGACTTCCTCCCCAGTTACGTTACCGATCGAGAAAACCCAAATGAAACTGAAGTGGACACACAAGGCAACCGAGGAGAAAAAAATGAAGATGAATTAATAACAGGTATAAGAAACCAACAACATGAGGTAGATGAAGCAGAAAATCTAGAGACAAGCAGAGAGAACATTCAAAAGACATCAAATAACCCATTTGCAAACATAAAAGAAATTCAACATCCGAATGAAAATCTTGCAGGTAAGAAGGCGTTAAGAGGCTTTTAGTCAAACTAATAAACTCCTTTATTTAATATCTATCGCTGGCTTACCTACCTACTCCCTGTTTTGAACTTGAACAAACCAACAGTTTATAAATTTTAGCCATTTCTACTTTTAGGTCCCTCAGGGTTACAAAAAAAACGAGAGATGGAAACGACACCACCCAAAGGATTTAAACCAGTGCTGTCTCCAGAAATGGTTCGTCCTTTGCCAAAGGCATCGAACAGGACCAACCGCACGCAACGTAAAAAACGCAAATCAGCTATATTGACAGATACTCCAGTCAAGGATGCGATTGAGCAGGAGAAACAGTCTAGACAGAACAACAAACGAGTAAAACAAGCCAAAAAAGTTACAAAGAATCTGTCTTCTGCCCAAAAGAAGACTAAGGCGAAGAAAAAAGAAGAAATTTCATCGGACGAGGAAGACTGTATGTGTCTTGTGTGCGGAGAATTTTATAGTGCTTCAATTGAAAGTTGGATAAGATGTACAACTTGCAAACAATGGGCACATACAAACTGTACTGATGGAAACCCGTTTTACTTGTGCCACAATTGTGACTCGGATGATGATATGTAGTACCTAACTTTTTTCTAAGTTTATAACTTTTTTTTGTTTTAATACAAACCTTTTGTTTCTTATTTATTTTATTTCTTTAATAATGTGACAATTTGCCCCAGGTACTGTGACAATATACCCCTCGATGGGGCATGTTGTCTCAAAAATCCGATTAATGGTTAAACAATCTTACCATTTTAATTGCTGGTATTTAAAATTTCAAAAAACTATGAATGTGCAGCCTACATACCAACTAACTATTTAGAGTAATTTTGGTTCAAAAAGATTAAAAGCGTCTAAGTTACAGAGCCTGAAACAAAAATTGTGACAACTAGCCCCGGTCTCCTCTACTGATGTACATCGAAAATAAAAAATATCTACCGAGGTGTTGTTGTATTGTACTACGTTAGTTACAGAAAGGAAAGTGCTGCTTCATATATTATTCCAAAAAAATAGAAGGTGAAGTGTTACTGATAAGTGAAAAAGGACAAGGCACTTTATTTTAGCAATCTTCATAGAAATCAATAAAATAAGAAGGTTTTCAAAAAAAGGTAAGGTTACTGGTGTGTTTTCCGTTTTTCTCAAAACAGTGCATTACGATATACCCTTCAGTTGTATTTTAATCGAAATACATGTGATTGTATCGCTCGCATATCGATATTTTATTTAATATTTACTATTTACATTACGTATTACTTACTTTTCTGCAATTATCAATTCAATTGAACAGCCTTTACAGTGGAATGAACATGTAAGAACATCACGCTTAAAACTTGCCCCATTTACAGTAATTGAATGCGATAGAAGCCTCTTTAAACATTGGCGTAAATACTTCTTGACCACGTCCTACAAAAAAAAAGCTTCTTTTCAGACCAGACCCATTATTCAGATTCTGTTTGAAAAACAAAATCCACGGACAGTACAGTTACGGAATCTTATTCTGGGAGCCGGGAACATAATACTGGACATGGAGAAGAAGACAAGTGTTGGACAGAACAGAAACCGAGAAGCAGAGGAACCAAAATTACTATATGAGGACCCGAACTGTTCTACCATAATTTCAAAATTGGTGACCAAGATAAGGATGAAGATGACGAGGACGTATTTCTACAGATAATTTATTATATTAATAACCTTGAATTATTGAGTTTTACTGTTGTTTTATTCTTGCAGGACGCTAATTAGATATCAAGATCTCCATATCAAAAGCCAAGACGTTATACTGATTAAAAAGTACTATATTTAATTTGTATGTTAAGTTTATGTCCATTCGTGAAATATATAATAATACATACATTTTTTGTTTTGGTTCACATTAGTAATAGATTTCACATAAAAATTGCTAAAGAATTTTCAATCTTAAATTTTCTAATTTCAAAAAAATTGAAACTAAGGGTGTTTATTAAGATTAATCTGTCATACTATTTTATTCTTACTAATTAATAGCATTATTTATATTAAAACAGTTATAGGGTTTTGAACTTTAAACTTGGATTATCTCGGAACTTTTACTTTTATGACTTAGTATGTTCTTCCCCTGTACCCTTCAGTTGTATTTTAATCGAAATGTAGTACTAAGTACATGTGATTGTATCGCTCGCATATCGGGCCACTGTAAGCACATTTCAGCAATGGTAATTTTTAATAACAGCGAAACTAGTACTACTAAAACTAGTGAAGGATCCTCCTGGATAAAACCCAACATTGCAAAATTTGGAAAAGTATTCCAAAGGCAAACAAATGCAAGGCTTATTTAATAGGTCATCCTCAAAACGCAAAAAACAATATCTGGCCCATGATGTCTCTTCTACCGATTTAAATAATATTCCATGCACTCTTAGTATAATGCTGCAAGAAACAAAAGTTTTTTGCCAAGAAATTGTTGAAGACGTATTTTTAAAGGCAACTTATTGCGAGACAATTAGAAGCACTTACGACATCAGGTCCTGCATAGTTTTAAAATTTAATGCTGAATCAAAGCCTGTCGTGATAAAAAGATATTTCCAATTATTTATTTTCCAATGCTCTTTTCTGCTTTTGTTGTATGTTGCAGGTTGTTGAATGAAACACCAACTCCTCCAGACCCCGTAGAAAAAATGGATTATTACGAAAAAATTATCGAACGACAATATTCTTCTTAGTTGTTATAAGAATTACTGTCCATGTCTTTTTTTGTCAAGGCGAAATGTTGTGTAGACACATACAATAACAATAGTATATTACATACCCAGGTGGAAAGAGTTTCATTTCTATCGAGAGCTAAGATAGCTGACCAAGGCACGAAGTGCCGAGGTCAGCTAATGCTCCAGATAGAAATGAAACTTTCCACCGTGGTTTGTATACTATTTTATTTTCAACCATCTAAAACAGACGGGAATAACAATAAAAAATATTAATATTTTGAAAAAAAACCGACATGTTGACAAAAGCATACTTTTGCACCAATGCTGCTCAGGTGTCCTATAATTCTTTGAGCAATAAAAGTCAATGGAGAAAAGAAAGAAAATACAGAGTCACTGCATCTAGGTGTTATGCTATTTATACTTATAATAAAGGTGATTGGGATAATAAGTCACAGATATATTTTTGCAGTGGTGATTTTACAAATATACAGGGTGGAATGTGAAATTGGAAACACCTTTTTCCTCAGAAGTTATTATACCGGGTGACCGGTCTCAAAGGTGTACATAGGGATTTAACATTGTAATGAACGTTTCTGCTAATTCCTGATCGCCAATTCAACTTACAGGAATGGTAATGGTATTAATTGAAAGGTAAAAGATTGCGCTTCAAATGGCGCTAATAATAAAATTAAATGTGCTATATTTATTTTAAAATGGCGATTTAAAATTTTATGATTTTTAAGTATGACGTGCCATGATTTTCAAATTTTATAGCGTTTGTCAAAAAATTTGATAATTAGTTGGCATAAATCAGTGGATTTCTGTAAATGACAACCAATTTAATAAATTTTTGACAAATGCTGATGTAATATTTAAAAATCATGGCACGTCATATTAAAAAATCGCAAAATTTTAAATCGTTATTTTAAAATGAACATAACACATTTAATTTTATTATTAGCGTCATTTGAAGCGCAATCATTTTACCTTTCAATTAATACCATTACCATTCCTGTAAGTTGAATTGGCGAGCAGGAATCAGCAGAAACGTTCAATACCATGTTAAACCTCTATGTACACCTTTGAGACCGGCCACCCGGTAGATACCGAAAAATTGTTTCAATGAAGTTTTTAGTACTTTTAAGAAGCTAACTAAATCTGTATAAATTTGGTAAAGAAAAGTTTAGTTTTAGTAAATATTGCCATATTTGTACTTTTTTTTAATGGAATACCCTGTATATTATTACACTAATTAAGAGAAAATAATTTTTGCTTTAACAAAGTTTAACGGTTTTTACCATCTAAAATTGATAGTTTTTGAGATATTAATGAAAATATTTAAATCTTTCTTCTCAAAATAAAATGTGCGTTGAAAACAAAATTAGTATTGAAAATAACGTACAAAATAAACAATTATTTTATTATCATAGTAGCTCATAGATAAATACAAAATAAATGTTATCGAACTACAAAAAATGGGTGTCTGGACATTTCGCCGAATGTCCAAAACGTCGACTCTATATTTTGAATGCCCAAAACGCCGACTACTATGCAAAGACCATTTCGCCGAAAATGTCCAAAACGCCGACGAAGGTACATTGGACATTCCACCGACCGTGCTTAAAACGCCGACCAATGTTAAACGACGCCACGGACAGCGTCGAAGCCGAATAACTACCGAACCTTGCGTGTCCGGTGCCCGCAATATTTAGCAATAGACACTTTCCCGACAGCGGCCAAAACGCCGAAACGAGACTATGACCAAAACGCCGACAATGTCCAAAATGCCGAACTCTCCAAAAGGACACTTTGCCGACCACGACCAAAACGCCGAATCAAGATTATGAGCAAAACGCCGACCGTATCCAAAATGCCGAACTCTCGCAAGGGACAGTTTGCTGACCATGACCAAAACACCGAATGAAGATTATGACCAAAACGTCGACCGTGTCCAAAATGCCGAACTGTCGCAAGGGGCAGTTTGCCGACCACGACCAAAACGTCGAATCAAGATTATGATCAAAACGCCGAACTGGTATGAAGGAAATATATATTACCTCGGCATTCTAAATTGCCTTCCCTTCCAGTGCCTTGAAAATCTACAAATTTAAAGTTATACAACCCATACTACATCTAAAAACCGAGAGCGAAATTTCTAAATGCAGTACCTACCACATTTGTGAATGAGGTTCATCTGATTGGTCAAATCAGGCGTAGTTTTCTATACGCCGCCAAAATTCAAATACAAGAAGCAAACTTATAGTGTGTTCCATGAATTAACCACTTTAACCAAGAATATTAAGTTCTTAACTTAATAATCTCATAAACTTTAAGTTATTTTTCATAATGATATTATTAAGGTAAAAATAAGTATAAAAGTCACTAGTATTTAAATTTTTGTTCAGTTTACATTTCTGAACAATTTGTTTTGTTTCTACAAATAATTAATCGTCGTAAACTTTTGAGAGCCATGGAAATTATTACGTCGAATAAGGGTAAAAATAAAGTATGTCTAGATGGCTACATGTACACTTTAGACGTTGAATGTCGCAAGTTTATTCGGTGACGGTGTACAAAACACAGTTCTCCGAAGTGTTATGCAATTCTGAAGACTTCACTCGATATGACAAATCCTATAATCGCCAACAATCATAACCATCCAGCAGGCAGAGAAGGAGTTAAAGTGACCAAATGCGTAGAAAAAATGAAGACAATTGCCAAAATTGTTGGGAGTAATCCAGTTCAAAGCTGCCGAAGCTGTCTCTGCCCTCGATGATTCAACAAAGGCCCGTATACCTATTGAAGCTTCTGCAAAACAAACTTTGCGGAATCAAAGATGCAAAAACAGCCTCAAAGATCCGGATAATTTGACTAACCTCATCATTGAAGGTAATTATCAATAATAATACTTATGTCCTTTTACTTCTGTTGCAGTGTTTAAATTGTTTCTTCTTTAATTATTTTTTTAATTCCACATTTCTTTGCAGGAGACTGGAGTAGAGGAGTAGAGACAGGTGAGCCACAATACAATCGTTTCCTTCTCCACGATAGTGGTGCAGAATCAGATCAAAGAGTGATTATATTCTCCACTGATGAAAATCTTCACCATCTTTCAACTGCGTCAGGATGGTATATGGATGGCAATTTTTCGCTAACGTCGGAACACTTTCAGCAGTTGTATGTCATCAGAGTACCCGTTCATGGGATATTCTTAACGGTCGTATATGCTCTATTGCAATTTAAGAACCAAGAAACCTATAAAAAGATGTAACGTGCTGTCATGGAAGAATGTGCCGCAAGGGAACTATATGCTGATCCTACTACGATTAATGTCGATTTTGAAAAGCCCGTCATTGCCGCTGCAAGAGTGGTGTTAGGTGAACATATCACTATCCGCGGTTGTTTTTACCACCTGACGCAAAGCACTCACCGCAAAATTCAATCGCTAGGTCTGGAAACAGCATACAGGGAGAACGAAGAATTTAATTTATTTTGTGGTATGGTGGATGGCCTAGCTTTTCTACCGCTTGAAGATGTGGTCGAAGGAATGGGTTATCTGCAGACCTACTCGATTATTTTGATTCGACGTATGTGAGAGGTACTTTTCGCCGAATTGGTAATCCATGAGCATTGGAACCAGTCAGACTTAGAAATATACCACCTATGTTCCCCTCCGAAACCTGGAATGTCCATGCAACAACCCTTGCTGCGGGTGATAGAACTAATAATCAAGTGGAAGGATGGAATCACCGATTCTCCAATCTTGTAGGTCACAAGCACCCAATTATATTGTCATGTATAACACCCACGAGTTCTCTTAATTGGCAAACTCACGAGTTCTTTTAATTGCTAAAACTATTCGCATTCTTTTAATTAGTAACAATTGCTAATATTACCAACACCACATGCTTGCTCATCTGGTCGTTCACGCGCTTTTGTTTAATCATCCCGGATCTGGGAAACCATAAAAAGGAATCTTGAACCCTCCAAAGATCAGGGACATTCTGGTGAACCGCCGCATTTGACGTCAATGCCTTTTGGGTATAATTACTCTTGTTTTGGGTCTTTCTGGGCAGTTCGATTGTGTATTCTCACGAGACCCCAGAACAACCCCACGACGATGTCAACCTATCATATTGTGTAAGTTACTTTCAGTATATTCTTTTAAATTGTATTTATGCTTTTATTATGATTTGCAACCCTAAAACCAGTCGCAAGCTACACCCTCAAACCAAATGCGACAATATGGACACTCATTTCTAAAATGCGCTTAGAGGTTACAGCCGACACAACAAAATTAGCACAATACGATGTAGGTGTTTTGAGCAAAAAGAAGAAATTACCCAAATATGAGGCACTGCAAAACAGGTTAAAGACACTGTGCGAACAATATGTGGAGGGTACCCGAACATTGGAAGAATGTATAGGTTAGATATAATTTTTGTAGATATATGATAATCATTCTGTATAAATCTAGTATTAAATAAATGTTTATAATAATATTTTGCTTCCTGACTGAAAGGTGTGCAAAAATGACTAGCAAACATAAAATGGTTGCTTCATATCGAATGAGTTTAAAGAATTCATACAAAATAAGATTATTATAAATGTTTTTTCTATAGGTTTTTTTCCGTAGAATTTTTTCCCATAGGTTTTTTTTCCTATAGGTTTTTTCCATGTTTTTTTCCGGTTTTTTTTCGGTAGGTTTTTTTCCATAGGTTTTTTTCCTAGATTTTAGAAATCACCCTGTCTCAGTATATCCTCTTCGGACCCATGGTATCATAGATATACTTTTGGTAAAATAATTTTTCCGTAAGTATCATATCAGATATGCGCATAAAAATCAGCGTTGACTTTGAGTGACTCAACTCCTCTTGACATCATTGTATATTAACAACAAACCTAACCTCTGTGACCAGTGAATTTTCAATAATGGATAAATATGCAAAAAAACGCAAGTAATACTGTAATTACCTAATTAATGTCTTGTTAGGGAATGTACTCATCGCTACCTAAATTCATCTTACAATTTGCATTTCATTATGTCCAAGGGAAACGACCCTTGTTTGAAGTATCATTTATGATACCTTGGGCCTATACCACTCCGTATCTAGTTAGGATAGTAAATTTTTAGTTAAATATTTTACGTATTTTATATTCGGCAGGGATTCTAACTCAAGCTAGAAGTGATTCTTGATAATTTAAACTTGGATGACTCGGATATTGATGAAGATTTAATTCCAAATAGCGATAAAGATGATGAGGAAGAACATCTTTTACGCGAATCTCCAGTCCCCGACGACGCCGATGCCACAGATGATTTTGGGGAATCGGACGATGAACCTTTGATTGGTTTAGTTCCTGACGACAGAAAAAAATGGGTTCCTTCGAATACTTTTCAAGCCCCTGCAATATCTACAGATGATAGTGCTCCATCAACGAATAATGACGATATTGTTGCCCTTGAGCCTTTCGAATAATTCAGTAAATATTTAGATACTAATTTTTTCAACAATATGAAAGAATTTCGGGAAAGTCTTTAGAAACTACCCCTTATGAAATAAGTAAGTTCTTTGCCTGTTCAATGCTTATTGGAATTTATGGGTTGCCCCGGATCAGGATGTACTGGGGTCGGGAGACAAAAGTCCCTATTGTGGCTAAGAACATGTCAAGGAATCGATATTTCCAATTGCGGGCATGCCTGAAAGTTGTCGATGACAATGCTGTCTCTAAAGAAGCCGTGAGATAGATCATTTTTGGAAGGTCAGACCTATGTTGGACAAAATTCAGAAGGGCTGTCACGCAAACGAAAGAACTATGGACGTGTCAATTGACGAATAGATGATACCGTTTCATGGTCAAGTTAAAATGCACGTGCATAAAGGTTTAGTTTAGTTGCTTTCAAGAAGCTCTTCCACGTACCCTTTTCTATTATTATTTATTATTGTTATTTCTATTCTGATAAAATTAAATAACTACTTTTACATTAATTTTATAGATGGTATACGGGACATAGCCTCTGCGGCTGCCAGAGATTTATACAAGCTTTCGTCGATGAAGGACTGCAAATTCGATGTATACGAAAACGGAAATACCGTGCAAGCGAAAGACGAATTAAACAGGCTACTGCTGATTTCAAAATCGAAAAAGACGTCGGAAAATTTCTGAATGCAGTAGCCTACTACGCCGAGCAAGTATTTCAAGCTGCCGTAGTGGAGGAAGAGGAAGAAGAACAGGATATTAATGAGGAGTTCTTTTTGGCACCTCTTGCAGGCGAAATTCCTCATGAATTTTAGACAGGTATGTTACTTTGTTGGTTGCTCATGAACCACTATTTTAATATATCATCACTCAGGTAAAATTGGCATTAAATCATTTCAATTGTGTCAATAGTTTATAATAAATATAAATAATAATATTAAATTTCAACTGGATAAATTGCTAATAATAATAATTGATAATATTGTATATTGCTTTTGATAATGACATGTTGCATGTACTAGTTGCATACCGAAATATATATGTATAAAGCCATTAATAAACGCTATTTATCCAGTTGAAATTTAATATTGTTGATATTTATTACTAAAATGAATTTCAACAAAGTAGAGCTGAGAACAATCAATAAATCGGCGTTTCAATTTCGAAAAATATGTGTTTATGTCAACGTAATATAAATTCTGACTTATGTTTTATTTTTATCTTTGTAAACATGGTTGCTTACCCGTGTTGCTTACCTACATAATATAGTAGTACATACTACTTTAAAAGAAAATAGTAATTGTGGAAAATTCTCTGGCTCTCGCATTCTCTGTGTTAACACATGATTATAATTAATTATATGGATATTCACTGAATTTCAGACATTACTACTGAGAACCCGGAGCAAGACGACATTGAAGAAGCAGAGGACGAAACAAATGCGGACGTCACAGAAGATTTTGCTAATTGCATTGTCTGCCGCACGGTACCACCTACTACACTGTTAAGGGGGCTTTGGTTCGGAAGATTATGCAAGGTGAAAGCGTTGTAAGAATACCCCTAAAATATGTCGCAAACAAGAGGATTATTTTTGTTCACTTATTGTGGTTGCATTTTAGAGTATGTAGATATGTATTGGGTATTTTATACTGGTAACTGATTTTGTCATGATGCGGATGGTAATGATAATAATAATAATAATGATGATAATAATAGCTGATACCAATACAAATTAATATTTTTTAGAAGAAAATATTCATATACAAATGGAAGCAAAATAATATAAGAATGATCAATTTATTTTCATTTAGTATGGCTATGAACAAACAAAATTATCATATACTACCTAATATAGTAGAATATTAAATTGAAATACAAAATTTTGTATTTAAATTTAATATTCTAGTGTATCTAATACAAATCCGTCAAAGTATGCTTGCTACGGAAGGATATAATGAATGCACCAAAACACATATTCGGCGATCATTCTTCATGTGCCGACTACTTTTGTAAAAAAGATAAATCAGAAGTAAGAAGCTTACTTATTTATTTGTAATTATTTCTTAATTCACTGCTGTAAATATCTTAATTTTTAATTTAAATTCCTTTTAGGAAAATTTGGTTACTGATTTAGAAGCAAGCGGTGTATTCGACATGCTAAAAAACCTAAACAACCGGCTTGCGCAGAATGCTGCAAGTTTATTGCATGATGTGGACACGAATGCCGCCGAATCGTAAACGGATCAACTTTTCGTTAAAAGGTGCATATGAAATTAGGTGCAAAGCTGCCGCAATTTCATACAACACCAACGGAAATTTTATATATAATGTAATGGAACGATTAGACCCAAGCGACACTCCTACTAGATTCCATCTTAAAAAATTCAGCGAACGGAGAATGAAAGCGAGAGAAGATCGCAGAAACGGTATTTTTGATTTAATTATTATATGCGTCCTAGAAATACTATAACATATTTTATTGCAGGAAAATCAGCAAAGGACAAAAGTTTCGCGATCACCAACGAGCATTATGGCGTGGAAGCTGGTAATGTTGTTTTAGATATGGAACCCGATTTTTATGCAACAAAATCTGCGGAATTTCTGCTTTCATTGGAGCAAGCAGACAAAGAAAATATATTCCAGGAAACAATGTTGCAATCAAACAGTGGAATTTGGTTAAGTGAGAAAAAAAAGAATCACAGCGTCGTCATTTGGAAAGATTTGTAAATTAAGAAAAAGCACGTCCACGGCGAAAACAGTTTCCACGCTATTATATTCATCGGGTTCGGCTTGGAAAGCGAAGAAACCGCGATTTCCTTGTTTCAGGAACAATTAGGAAAAATAGTAGAACGTGGTGGTCTACTGATCGACCATGAATATCCTTATATGGCATGTTCCCCTGATGGATTAGTGGACGGTAATGCCATTATCGAAATAAAGAGTTCGGAAAAAAGCGGAGAATTGTCTCCTGTGGAAACCGTGCTACAAAAAAAATTACTGTGAAGTAGACAATAATGTATTGAAGCTGAAACGTAATCATAATTACTATTACCAAATACAGGGCTTGCTTCACATCACAAAGAGAGGCTTACGTTATTTTTTAATTTACACGAAAGGACTACACATAGAAGAGATTAAGAGGTAATATATTTATAGCAACTTGTAACTGCTAACATTTTTTTTCTATGTGAATTGGTTTAAAAATGTCGTTACTTATTTCAGAGACGATACTTTTTGAAAACAGAAAATGGAAAAGAGATTGTGCGACTTTTTCATGCACTCTTTCTTACCAGAACTTGTAGACTCACGAAGATGTCAACAGATGATACGAGAGGTTTATTTGCAATAATCTACGTTTGCCCTTATTTTTATTTTATTTATTACATAATAATATTAAGTATTGCAATAATCGAAGTAACAGGATATACTATTATTATATTAATTATTAATTTATATTAATTATTAATTTATATTAATTTTTATTATTTAATTATATTATTAATAATTATATTAAATTAATTTATATTAATTATTATTTTTAATTATATTATTATATTATTAATAAAATATTATTATATTAAATTAATTTGTTATTAATTTTTATCAATTTTCGGGCGTTAGCCTCTGGTACTTCCATAAAACTTTCAATACTATTAATACTGAAATAAGTTGCGAAACACCACTTTCAAAACCAGATGGGATTAACAGATAAAGTAAACGCAAAATATGAAGACCAGTTTCGGATTAGGATACGATCCTCGGTATGCTACTAGTAAAGACATTCAGAAGACACTGCGGCCTTCTCTAGCATACAACAATGTGCAGTTCTACAAATTGTACGTACTATTATAAGTTCGTTCCTTCTTCTTTCTTTGTTCAGCACGTATCTAAAGAGAAAGCGCCCGCTACAACGTCTGTGTTTTATAGCCTAGAACAGGCAGGGGTAAAACCAGGGGTTACCAAACAATATACGTACATTTAACCTGCATAAATGGTTCAAATAATACTGGGCTGCAGTTTGATAACAATATTTTTTTTAAATAGGTACTAGTACTATATTATGTACGTACTGTAATTGCCTAAATATCCATGATTCATACAAAAGAAATAAGAAATGGCTGCCTAATTTGTGTATGTTTGAATTGTCATTAGGGAATTCCTAAATGAATTACTGTTAACATATTTTGAATAAGGAAGGTAAGAAAATGCAGTTAAAGGTGAATTGTTGGCGTGTGAAGATCTCCTGGATATTTTTAAACAGATTCAACATGAGCCGTAAAGCCGACAGTAAATGTCGTAAGTTAGTTTTGAAAGTGCTTCAGTTTATGCAATTAGAAAAAGATAATTTGGGCTCTATTGTTCCGTTTACGAATTACGTCAAACGTACAGCAGATGCTCTACAAGTTAGTGAAAAATCCGTTCGTAGAATAATGGATGAACAGAAAGGCGCAAAAGAGATCCCAACTTTTAAGAGAGAAGTGGTAAACCGCAAAACGGACGGACTCCCTCTAAGAGTCATCTATGATTTGTATAAACAGCGCACCCACATGACAATAGCTGGTTTAAATAATATCTTAAAAGAAAAAAAGTTATTTGATGGTTGCGATACAAGCCTAAGAAAATTGCTACACTCAATGGGATTCAGTCATAAAAAAGACGATCCTAGAAGGGGATTGTGGAAATGGATGGATGTGGGCACGGCTGAATTGTTGGTATTCATTGCTTTGACTATGCTGATGTCACGCAATAAGAAACTTGATATCAAGGAATATTGGTCAAGAGATTCGCTGCTCCATTCTCCAATATTCGGTAAGAAAATGCCTAGAAACAGGTACTTACCAATCAACAGATATTTGCATTTCGCCAATAATGAAGACGACCCTCGTAACAATCGCCTATATAAAATAGAAACACTTTTGCAAACAATTAAACAGAGACTTACAACGCAGTTCCATCCATTTCAAAATCTCGTTATTGACGAAAGTATGATCCTTTTCAAAGGACGCCTTAGTTTTAAACAGTATATCAAGACAAAGCGGCATCGTTTCGGGATCAAGTTGTATGTTTTATATGTGACTGTGAAACCGGAATTGTACTAGACTATGTAGTTTATATCGGTAAACAAACCAGCATTCAAGTAAAAGAAGTGAAGGAGTTGGGTTCTTCAGGTTCAGTTGTCGCTACGCTGATGGAGCCATACCTCAACAAAGGACACTCCCTTTTCACTGACAATTATTACAGCAGCCCGATACTTTCGACTTACCTATTTGAAAAAAAGACCAACACATGTTGCACTGTCCGAGCAAACAGGAGGCATATGCCACCTCTCAACCCAAAACTCAAGAAGGGGGAAATTGATTGCAAAAGCAGTGACGTCCTTTTGGTGGTAAAATGGAAAGATCGTAGAGACGTTTCAATGATGCACCATGCACCAGAATACTATGATCACTCTTGACAAACTGGACAGAGTCACTAACGAACCTATCAAAAAACCCTTATGCGTGGTAAAATATAATTATAGAATGGGAGCTGTAGACCGTTCAGATATGATGATAAGTAGCATCGAGTGCATGCGCAAAAGTACTAAATGGTACAAAAAACTATTTTATCATGCTCTGAATATTTGCCTACTAAATGCTCATGCAATGTTTTTAACCAAAATCACTGAAAAGGTCCCTCTTGCAAAGTTTCAATTAAACCTGATTCGTCAAATTTTTGAAAGGTTCGTTTTCTGCTTCATGTAATTACTTATTTTGACTTATCCTTTCTATATATTGTTTGAGGCTTTCGCGGTAACTTGAACTGTCAGTATTATTAACTTTCGGCTTATACCGCGTCGTCATTTGAGTAAAACTCACAGCAGGTAAGGACCAACCTGTAGCTTGTCTGCCATTACAAGCATTTGCTCTGGATGTTTGAGCTAAATTATTATTATTGTGTGAACCTTGGGGCGGACAAGGATTTGTTCTTTGTATAACTTGTTTGCCATCACAAGAATACTTGTTCGGTTTTTGCCTCATAGCTGTTTGTGAACCCATACAAACAAAAAAAAAATAGTTTGTATGGGTTCACAAACAGCTATGAGACAAAAACCGAACAAGTATTCTTGTGATGGCAAACAAGTTATACAAAGAACAAATCCTTGTCCGCCCCAAGGTTCACACAATAATAATAATTTAGCTCAAACATCCAGAGCAAATGCTTGTAATGGCAGACAAGCTACAGGTTGGTCCTTACCTGCTGTGAGTTTTACTCAAATGACGACGCGGTATAAGCCGAAAGTTAATAATACTGACACTTATCCTTTCTATTTGGAGATATTCTGTTACACAGACTGTCATCCCAAAGGCTAACAGCAAGACACTTTCCAGCTTTCGTACCTGCTACTACCAAAACCAAGAACTCTCAGAGGAGATATATAGTTTGTTCCCAAACTAAGAAGGGCCAGAAAAAAAGGAAAGAGTCGCGATATATGTGTATTGAATGCAATGTCGGTTTATGCATCGTTCCATGTTTTACTGTGTATCATACCAGGACAAATTTTTAGATTAGGTTGTATTACCGTGATTCTTTTTGAATTAAATGATGTAAACGCTTGTATGTGTTTTATTTGCAAGTTTAAAGTGCAATTTTCCCCGTCTGAGAGGTAAGTAGTAAGTACAAAATGTCCGTCCTTAAAGGGTTAACTGTCCGCGTGATTAAGTGTCTATGTGATTAAATGGCTCTGATATTAAATTTCCGCGTGATTAACTGTCCGTGTGATTAACTGTCGGCGTGATTAAACGTCCGTGATTAAGTGTCCTATGATTAACTGTCGCATGATTAAGTGTCCTATGCGCTATAACCTTCTATAAAAAAAAAGGTGTTTCCAATTTCGCATTCCACCTTGTATATGTAGAACATGGAAAACGTTGGGAAAACACTGTAAGAGCTAAATATTCACCGTAGTACATTTATTTATCACTACTTATAATATATTTTTGGAATTATGAATAATGCTTATTTATATTTTATGCATTTTGGTTTTTAGTGACAATGATATAGTTATATAATGGAGGTAGGACTAATAATTTTAAACTCCACTCTTGGCTTGCTGTAACGTCAGATGGTATAGCTCTCGAGGGTGGAAAACCATTAAGACTATAAAGAAATTAGTAAATAAAATGTCGGTATATAGGTAAGAAATAAGAATTTATCTCAAATTTCCTTTTTATGTTTACTAAGTACTAAATAGTCAATATTTTAGTTTATGATAAATATAGTTTTAAGTAAAACCGTGTCTGCAGATCAAATTATTCAGTTTTGCAAAGTTTTGGAAATTGTTGGGGATGGCAATGTACATCTAAGAGCCGTCTGACACGAGACTAATTTCAGACAATTTTAAATTTAAATACGAGGTAAGAAGATCGTGATAAACTGACAATCGAAAAGTAGAAAAGTGAGATTAAAGCAGATAAAGATATGAATCGACACCGACAACTGCTCCTAGGAGCAGCCGCAAATATAATAACAATATTGATGATGCAAGCTTAACAAAAAAAAGAAGGTAAAAAAGCGCCCAAAGAAAGCTCGAATTTGGGTAAGAAAGTGGATAAATCGGCGATTAGAAGGAAAAAGGTTATTAACTACGTTAAATGATGAATTGTTAATCGAGGACCCGTCTTCGTATAAAAACTTTTTACGTTTGGACAGAATTCTTCTGAAAAATTATTAAACAAGGTTGAAGTTCAATTAACGAAGGAAGATACTGTCATGCGTGAAAGTATTCCGGCACGAACTAAGTAAACGGGTAGTATAATAATATAAACTATCATAATAGTCAATAATTAAACTTTTAGATTAGAAACCACACTCCGCTTTTTGGCAACAGGTGAATGCTACCGATCGTTGATTTACATAACTAGAATTGATGAAACCATGAAACTACCATTTCACGATTTATTCCTACCGTATGTGATGTTATACTATACCAATTTCTCAAAGTTAAATATTTACAGGTGCTTCTAATAATTGTATATCCATTTGTTTACACGAATGTAATTAAATAATATTTCAGATGCCTAAAACCAAATGGAAATGGCTACAAGTGGCAACCCAGTTCGAAGAATTATGGCAATTTCCTATTGATGGTCGCCATATAAAATTCAGACCACCTGTTTCTGAAGGCTCTTATTATTACAATCATAAAGGTGATCATTCAGTCGTACTTCTAAGCATGGTAGATGCTGTTTATAAGTTTACTTATTACAACGTTGGGGTGAACGGTCGAGTAAGTGATGGGGGAGTGTTTAGGGAAAGCGGATTATGTAAAGCCATATCTAGCAAAATTTTGAATTTTCCCGAAAATCGGGCATTATCTGGACAGACAAAAAAAAGTCTTTATGTAATTGTGGCTGACGATGCTTTCCCACTTTTAAATAACATGATGAAACCTTTTCCGAGTAGGGGGCTCTCACAATAGGTTTCGGGTTCTTATGAATCCAATTCATCTAGTGCCAGAAAAAGTGGAAACCATAACACTGGCATGCATTGCACTGCAAAATTTCTTAGCCACCGAAAATTGGCGATCGTATACAGACCAGAATGACGAAGATAATAAAGATCTTTACCTGCTTCAAAATATTGGGCAACACACGGAAAAAAATGGTACAGAAAATATCACTATAATTTTGTAATATGAAAAATGTAGTAACAGTTATTACAATAATGTGCTCAGTTACTTATTTTGTCAAAAATTTTGAAGTCGGGTGTAGTACTGCTCAGCATTTATTTGTAGTACGCCCGTTGTAATATTTTGGAAAACATTTATATGAAAATGTTATAAAAGTTGTAGCAAAATATTTCATGCTACAAAACATTGAGCTCAGAAGAACAGTAAATATTAAAAAATGCTACAATTGTGGTATTAAAGCAAAGAAAGCTACAACTTTGTAGCATTTAGATATGGAAATGCGCGATCAGAATGTTATAGGGCAATTCATGGTTAACGCGTCAACTTGTGACTTGTGCTGTAGTGAGGTGAAATGGATGACGACTTGTTAACAAGCTGGGGTTTCTCGCAGTTGGTGGAAACATTTCAAGGTGAGTAAATATTAACGTATTACAAGCTAATGTTATTCATGTCTGCACAACAATAAAACAAATCCTTAATTTCCTTAATTATAATGGTAATACACAATTGCATCAGCCGTTGGTGCAATATTGGAAATGCGTATAAAATTTCACAAATGTGGTGCAATTTAGAAAATCAGAGGGTTATAAAATGTATAGCATGAGTTTAGATGAGATTTAGCAGTTACAAAAATGTAGGTAAAACCACGGAGCAAAGTAAAAATTGCGTCAGCTTTTGAAGCAGTAAATTCGGGGAAGTACCGACCATTCTCGGTTCTTTACAAGTTAAATATAAGAGCTATATTTGTATATACATTCGTCCAGTTTACTTTTCCATATGCAGATAAGAAACTTCGGTAAGAACGCTTTGTTTCAATTATTGGAATGCCAACGCATTCTGTTCCCACAACAGCCACAACTAACATAGTCGCAAACACACGCAAATATTTCATGTAAGTAATATAAACACGATTTCGTCTCATTTTTACATCAATTTAAGGTAAATACACACGATAAAACTATGTACTAAAGATTACTTTATAGTTAAATTAGAAATTCGATAGTGACTGGCCCAAAAACTTTACGAAAAAAATTTAATTCAAAAGTTGTGCGGTAGGTAGTTCTGCATCATTCTAAATAAATTTCTCCTATACAGGGTGTCCGTCTTTCGAAGCTAAGCATGGGGATCTCGGTTAGCTTAAGAGCTACGAAGTCGGTTAAATGGAGGCAAAGTTGCGTATTTTAATGCTGATCAATAATCTGAAAAGAAATTTAACGTACGACGTTTAGTTTAGAAAATATCTAAAAAAAATCAAAATTCCCGATTTTTGTTTTTCGCTGATAAAATGAAAACAAGTGAAGCTATGAATTTTTAATTAAGACATTTTTAAGACACTTTTTTACGGGGAATATAAATATGCGATTGTTTTTCTCATATCGTTTAAAATAGCCAACAATCGACTGTCAACTTTTGTTTTTCTTATGGACGCCATATTGGACTTTTGCATTTTTGAATGTAACTTTTTTTTCTGATTTCAACTATGTATGACACATAATACTTTAGCTTGTGTTTTTATCTACAATTTCAAGTTATCCAATTGTACGCAGAGCGCCAAGGAAACAAAAGCGACAAGTTTGTTTTAAAGAGAATTAATTCTGTTATGAATTTTAATTTTAAGTCATAAGGTTATTGGTTTGACTAGTTTAATGAAAGAAATGCGAGTTTTAAAAGAATAGTAATGGGATATAACAAAATTTATTATCAACTATTATGATTTATGTTGAAACAATAGAATAAAAATTAAAAAACAGAAAATTATAGCAAATACTAAAAACTTTAATCGAAAACACAACGGGATAGTAAGAAATAATTAAGTATCGTTTTTCTTTGGACAGAGATATGTAATCCCTTAGGTCCGGTTTTTCAGTTCGTGTTTCGGCCTGGGTTTACAAAAGGAGCCATATTCGCTTAGATTTCGATGAAGACGCAAGAAATACCTAGTACCTGGCTGGTTTCTCTCCGATACCTACGTTCCGGAAGTAATTTCTACATTCCGATGCGAAGAATAATAAATTTCCAACATATCACGTTGTTCTTCATTAAGATCTTTCATTTTCTTTCAAAAAATTACGTACCTATCATAAAATTAGGGGAAGTACAACGTAACGACTTAAGCAATGTACTAGGTACTGTCAAAATTTTCTTTAAAACAAAATTGTCGCTTTTGTTTCCATGGCACTCTGCGTAAAAACGGATAACTCAAAATTGTAGGTAAAAACACAAGCTAAAGTATTATGTGCCATACATAGTTGAAATCAGAAAAAAAAGTTACATTCAAAAATGCAAAAATCCAATATGGCGTCCATAAGAAAAACAAAAGTTGATAGTCGATTGTTGGCTATTTTAAACAATATGAGAAAAACAATCGCATATTTAGATTCCTCGTAAAAAAGTGTCCTAAAAATGTCTTAATGAAAAACTCGTAGTTTCACTTGTTTTCATTTTATCAGCGAAAAACAAAAATCGGGAATTTTGATTTTTTTTAGATATTTTCTAAACTAAACGTCATAGGTCAAATTTCTTTTCAGATTATTGATCAGCATTAAAATACGCAACTTTGCCTCCATTTAACCGACTTCGTAGCTCTTAAGCTAAGCGAGATCCCCATGCTTAGCTTCGAAAGACGGACACCCTGTATACACGGCGTTTAGTTCTCAACGGACAATAGGCTATAGCCATTACAAAGAAGATTCCAAACAATAAAAAGCGTGGGCCGCACACATTTTTCAATGGATGAATTTCGGCCATTTTAAATCCTTTTTTCGTAACTTGGAATTTGAAATAATGCTCACTACGCATACTTTATATTTGTCTCTGATACAACTTTCCGAAGTTTAACGTTTTATTGTATGGTTATCTGGAGAGATTTCATTTTTGATAATTATAATCTTCATTATGAACGATTTGATTCGGAATTTTATCGCTAGTAACGTTTTTATTTATTTGTAAATGCCCATTTAAATTCATATTCTGTATAATATGCAAGCTCGGTTTTTATAGAATATTTATAAGTTATTATGTACTGAGGACAAGGTGGAGCAGTTGCATACTTGGAGGAATAACTTACATATGCTTATGAGGAAACGTTCTTAAAATTAAATGAAAACGATATTAAGGAGCTCATTCCCAAGCTGGGTCTGAGAAAAAAGTTTCAAAGTAAACATTATGAACATGTTTTGCTGCAAAGGGTATGTGTCTATAATTTTTGCAGTAGGTAAGTTTAGCAATCAATGTTCAACTCATTTTGTAGGCCTTTGAAAACCCCCCTCTTCTCGATGGCGACTGCAGTTCAATGAGTGGAAGTAGTACACACGACGAATTAGGGGACGATTTACCAAGTAATTTGTATTAAACAAAATGATGGGTAATTGATATTAACTTGTAAACGTACAATGTTGTAATTTCAGCTGGTCGAATATTTCGATACCCTGAAAGGGCCACAGTAGGACTTCCGTATGTGTTATCAACTCATACAAACGTATGTCATTGTAGACCTGTTTTGTAATTTAAATGTTATTATAATCAATTTATTTTTAGTGCGTGCGTAAACTTATTGATTCAACAGACGATGGTAAAGAAATAGCAGCCAGCTATGGTCCCGGAAATCAATTTCTAAGATCAAAATTGTGCAATCTAATTATAAAAGAAGAACTCAAGGATGATAATAATAAAATGTAAGAAAAGGAGAAGGTTTGAGAAACTGCATAAATGCATGTGCACTTTTTTTTTATTCCAGCATACCAACATCAAGATTTGTTAAACTGGCTGATGAAATTAATCAAGTATTTTTGCACGAGAGGGCTGATATTTATTTTGTCCCATATGAAAGAAATGTAAATCGTCTACCAAAAGCTGCCAGGGGCAAACTTTTTTCATGTTATCATTATATGAGAAAAAATCTAAAAAAATTGGGTTTAATACCTAGCTCATGTAAAGAATCGAATAATTCTACAAACGAGCGTAATGAAAACGAAGGTATTTTTATCATAACCAAATATACTTTTAAAATAAATAATTATTTACTTTCAGAACAACTAGAAGAGTATATACAGTGGTTAAAAAACAACGTACCTCCTTTTCCTGAAGTCATTCAAAAGTGGAAAGAGACCACACAATTACGTTTGCGTAATTTTCCCAAGGCAATTCATGACTATTTTGAAATATTTCCTGCGGTAAAGCATCCACAGGGGTATTATACACTTTTACTACAAGATTTTTCAAACCTGCATTCCGCAAAGGATAATCTGCTTTTTTCTACATGGCCAGTGATTTTCCCAAAGATTTTTAAAATTGCGGAGTCGAAAAAAGATACATACTTACAGAAAATTATCCATAATTACAAAGCACAGAAACAGAATGACATTACTGGTAATATGATAAATATTTTTATTAGGTAGTTAAGGAATTCACAAGATATTTAAACATTTTAGGTAGTGTGTTTGTATTAAGTATTTTACCCCTGTTGCTACCATGTGTAAATTTAAGGATTAAAAGGAAATCAACAGAACTAAATTTCAAGCCAAGCAAGGTAGAGCAAATGAAGGCTTTCCTTTTAAATGTTAAGGTAAAATAAAATGTGAAATAAAATATATGAAATGTGATAATTTTTATTTATAGGACATTGCTGATTTCGACCCGGAATTACAACTCCGACGAGAAAATTATATCGTACACCAGTTAACTGAACAGCCAATAGCAGCTATTGTTGGAGAATTAAAAAATATCCAGGCATCGTTTGTTATCGTAAATAAAATTAAATATGCGCTGGAGACGCCATTGAAACCTGTTTTATATTATACCACACCCTAAATGCAGAATACCCGAAAGAGGTCGAAGTTGTCTGGAGCTTCTTACAGCAGCATATCTATAAACTGACAACTACCTACGATAAAAAGTATGTATCTGTAAACACACTTATTGCTGATATTCAGAGACTTGACAGTAACTAGACTTTCTACAGGGTGATCATTTGAAAACGATCCACCCCCAATATCTCGGTGCACAAAGCTTTCTAAAGAAATCGCCGAGATACGTCAACAATATTAATGAGGGGGACATATTTTTACATAAAAGTTACATAACACGTTTTATCCCCCCACCCTCCAGAGCCTCCTCCTCAAAAATTTTAAATGGCAAGGGGGGTTATGTGATACCTCATTTGAAAGGCCTTTGGATTACCTACATTTTGACGTTTTGCTTTTTAAAATCGGTTGATTCGTTTTTGAGATATTAAGGGAAAGGTGTTTAAGTTTATTAAAACAAAAGGGAGCTTTTAAAACGCATAGCAGGCTGTTGTCATAATGCATTACTGGATGTTTTTATTGGCACTACTTGTCAAAGTGTTTGACAATAATAATTGTTGATGTTCGTTTAAATTAAAATCGATAGATTTGTTTTTCAGAAATTTAATATAATAATTAGACAAAATAATTTCAATTCTTTCAGCTAACGTGTAAACCATTTTTTAAATTTCACAAAAATCTCCAACCGCAAAGTAAAACACACACAAACACTGTAATCACTGTAATATTAAATTTGCACAAACGTCAAAACATCATTTAATTGTTTCTGCACAGCCTGCTATTTTGTTAATTTTTATATTTCTTTAAATTTCTGAAAAACAAATCTATCGATTTTAATTTAAACGAACATCAACAATTATTATTGTCAAACACTTTGACAAGTAGTGCCAATAAAAACATCCAGTAATGCATTATGACAACAGCCTGCTATGCGTTTTAAAAGCCCCCTTTTGTTTTAATAAACTTAAACACGTTTCCCTTAATATCTCAAAAACGAATCAACCGATTTTAAAAAGCAAAACGTCAAAATGTAGGTAATCCAAAGGCCTTTCAAATGAGGTATCATATAACCCCCCTTGCCATTTAAAATTTTTGAGGAGGAGGCTCTGGAGGGTGGGGGGATAAAACGTGTTATGTAACTTTCATGTAAAAATATGTCCCCCTCATTAATATTGTTGACGTGTCTCGGCGATTTCTTTAGCAAGCTTTGTGCACCGAGATATTGGGGGTGGATCGTTTTCAAATGATCACCCTGTATATTTATTATACTTACAGTTCTTTTGCTCTTTTTCTTACTCTTAGGTTTTATGACTATAATAATTTAGTTTTTAACGATGTTTGTTAAGTGTTTTTACTGTAACAATTATTTTTTGTCCAGCAAAGCATTTTTGTATCATTTTAAATTAGATCACAAAGAAGGTGCAGACCTTCGTTGTGGACAAAAAAATTGTTTTAGAATATTTTCAACGTTGAAATCTTTTAGGCGGCATATTCATCAACATCTTCAAGTGAAAAGTATCAAAACTATTGAACACAATAAAAGCCTTACTAGCAATGGTGAGAAAGAATCGAATCAAGAGTTGTCAGAAAATGTTTACGAAAATGATATTCTAAATAATAGTAACCCAATTAATAATGATGGGTTTGAATTGCCTTCAAAGACAAATTTAACAAATTTAAATTTATCAGAAACTAGTGAAGAGTATTCTAACGAGATTAAACTCTTTATTGCAAAAATGTACAACAATTCACTAATACCTAGCAGTTTTGTTCAATATGTTATACCGGAATCTAGGAAAAATAATCCATGGAAAAAAATCCACGGAAAAAAAATCCAGTAAAAAAAATCCATGGAAAAAAAATCCATAGGAAAAAAATCCAGGAAATAAAATCCAAAATCCATTTATGTACTTTTTATTCAGACAACTACGATTAAAATAAAAAGTAGTGTATCAACTACTCATAGAAGAAATTAAGATAGGGGGCTGTTTTCATGTAAAGTGAAACGCAATTTTTAAGATACCTAGCATACCAAAGCATCATTAATAACCAATAAGGTAATTGTGCAATTAGAATAGTATGTCACTAATGCAAGAGCAAATAATAAAATCAAAATGAGTATTTATTCTTAAGGTCATAACTTTACACATTTTCAAAAAGGTATAATAAAAAAAACATTATTTTCGAACATTTTATTTACATATTTACATACATAAACACAAACATTAATTTGTCATAATTAAAATACAAAGGAAACTAAAATTTAGAGCAGTTCATTAGAGCGATTGGTCATACTATTAGGTTTAGATAAGTTAAAATTTTAGTTTCCTTTGTATTTTAATTATGACAAATTAATATTTAAATGTATGTAAATAAAATGTTCGAAAATAATGTTTTTTTTATTATACCTTTTTGAAAATGTGTAAAGTTATGTCCTTAAGAATAAATACTCATTCTGATTTTATTATTTGCTCTTGCATTAGTGACATACTATTCTAATTGCACAATTACCTTATTGGTTATTAATGATACTTTGGTATGCTAGGTATCTTAAAAATTGCGTTTCACTTTACATGAAAACAACCCCCTATCTTAATTTCTTCTATGAGTAGTTGATACACTACTTTTTATTTTAATCGTAGTTGTCTGAATAAAAAGTACATAAATGGATTTTGGATTTTATTTCCTGGATTTTTTTTCCTATGGATTTTTTTTCCATGGATTTTTTTTCCTGGATTTTTTTTCCGTGGATTTTTTTTCCATAGATTATTTTTCCACGACCGGTTATACCGAGTGGGTACTTTCAAAGCCGAACATAGGGGAATTGCATTGTAACTGATCTTTAGATTCCTGCTCGCCATTTAAACTCACAAGGATGGTAATGTCTTTATTATAAAAACCTTCTGCTCTACTGAATACTCGTTATTATTCATATTATTTGATATTAATAACAGAAACATCGACTGATTTCAAATAATTTAATTGACAGATAAAA
The DNA here is from genome assembly GCA_963082805.1 of Hemicrepidius hirtus. Lineage (NCBI taxonomy): Eukaryota > Metazoa > Arthropoda > Insecta > Coleoptera > Elateridae > Hemicrepidius > Hemicrepidius hirtus. The sequence goes on from OY720161.1 coordinate 15,390,327, forward strand.
AAAAGTTGACAATCATAGCTATATTATTTCAAAATAGCATTATTTTATAATTTTTTTTACAGAAAAAGATAACTAAGTACTAACATTTATTGGTACCATCAGATGCGCTGTATTTTTGTCGTTCTATTCATACCATTACCATCCTTGTGGGTTTAAATGGCGAGCAGGAATCTATATAAAGGTTAGTTACAATGCAATTCCCCTATGATCGGTTTTGAAAGTACCCAGACGGTAGAAGAGGTAAATGATATTTTTTGCAAGGGACTAATTGAATTAATAAAAAACGTCGTTCGTGAACAACTAACTGAATGCAGTTGTTTAGAAGACAACTTAAAAAAATGTATGAATTTGTTTGAAATACTTACTGATTCGTTTTCCAACTTCCATACCGAATATAAATGTTTAGCTTATTTTAAAAATTGTGGAGAATTTATTCCTCCGCATGATTTCATTATTGGTTATCGAAATATTTATAAACAAAATAGTTCCTCTGTTTCCCTTAAACCTTCGGAGGTCATTGGTAAAATAATTCCACTAAGTAAAGTATTTACAGTTTTATTTGAAAAACCTACTGTTTATGAATCTATTCAGAATCATATGGAAAAGATTAAATTGTCAAAAACTTATGTAAATTTTATACAGGGGAAATTATGGAAAATGAAAACCCTAAAATATGTCGAAGAAAACAAAATAGTTTTTCCTCTTTTCTTATTTTTTGACGACTATGAAGTTGGTAATACCTTAGGTTCACATGCCAACAACAATAAATTAGGTGCAGTATATGTTAGTATTCCTTGTTTACCTCCTACTTTGTTTTCTTCGTTAAATTCAATCTTCTTATTTGCCTTGTTTTATTCCAAAGATAGAAAGGGATTTGGAAACAAGACAGTAATTTCTGCTATAATTAAAGAATTGAAAGCTTTGCAAGAGGATGGAATTCAGATTAACTTAAATGGTAATAATATTAAAATTTAGTTTAAATTAGGTCTAATAATAGGAGATAATTTTGGTATACACTCTATTCTGGGACTTAATGAAAGTTTTTCTTCTACACGTTGCTGTAGATTTTGTAGAATTACAAAAGATCGTCTAAAAATCACCTGTTTTGATGACATAATTTTAAGTAGAACAAAAAACTCGTACGACGAAGATGTTGAATCCCATGATCCTTTAACAGGAATTAAAGAATCATGTGTTTGGCATGAAATTTCTGATTTCCATCTTACAACCAATTATTGAGTTGATAGCATGCATGATATTTTTGAAGGAATATGTCTGTATGATATAACAGCTTTAATACGAAGTCTGATTATTGACCTGAAATTATTTTCTTTGGACGTGCTCAATAGTCGATAAAGTTCTTTTCATTATGGTAACATAGATGATTTAAACAAACCACCTCTTATTACAATAGAAAAATTAAAATCTAAAATAAAAATGTCTGCAAGCGAAATGTTGTGCTTTGTGAGAAATTTGGGTTTGCTAGTTGGTTATTTTATTCCAGAGGGCCTAGAAATCTGGAACATTTGGATTTTGCTTAGGGAAATTATTGATATTGTTTGTTCCCCTTCTTTACATTTTTCAGAACACATCAGGCTAAACATTTTAATCAAAGATTATTTACAACTTATATTGCTGTATTTTAAATCACTAAAACCTAAACATCATTTTCTCCTACATTACAGCATGATTTTAGAAAAGTCAGGACCATTAGTGCATTTGTGGTGTATGAGATTTAAACAATATCACAAGCTTATCTAATGTTTCTGGGAGTTTTAAAAACATTATTCACACCTTAGCACAGAAGTGTCAACTTAAATTATGTTGTCAAATACTTAGCCCTCCTAAAAAAAATATTGAATACCCAGAAGCCTCAGAGGTAGCAGACAATGATTATGTAACTTACTTCAAGGACAGAGATAGGAATTTAGTAATACAAGTAAAGCATGTTACAGTGAACAGCGTATGTTATAAGCCAGATATGGTTATTGTCAGACAAGCTGCAGATTTACTACCATCATTTGGATTAATTGAAAAAATTTTCATTTTGAACGGCCAAGCCGTATATTTCGCTTGCATCAATTTGGTTACTTTGCATTTTGATAATCATTATTATGCATATGAAGTTGGGAATTGTAGTGAAAATACAACAATTCTTGTACACCAACAAGAGTTGCATGATTTCGCAACATGTTTATTAACGAAAAAAATGGGCAAAACATTTGTTTCTTGCAAATATGCTTTATAAATTTAACGATGAATATGCCATTACTGATATTTGAAAATATCTAAAATGCATATGTTTAATAGGTTTCTGTATTAATTTTATATTTAATCTTATTATTCTTTAATGTTTTTGTACGAATTACTATCTTTTAATTAAACTTTTGTTTTTTAATATCTGCTTTTAATGTCTCCCCATCCCCATTATATTCCTTCCCTCGTTCGAGATGATTTACGTGTAGTAACGTCTCTTTGTGCCCTTCGCGCCACAATATTTTAAAGCTAAACGGAAATGTATCCGTCAGCGCCCTCTGTAACTGACCGGTGTACCTAATCTCATTGCGTTTTTTTGTGCACATGGCGCCGCATGTGTTTTGCTCAGCATTTTAAAAAACCGTTATTTCTGAATTTATCCAGGTCATCCGTGTTCTTTCAGAAGTGTTTTTAAGTTTTTTAGGCTCTGTAGTGGTGTTAGGATGGGAAAATCCAAGAAGCGAAGGTATAGTTCGTCTTCTGAGGAAGAAGTGGACGATCGCTTGCTACGTAAATTGGATAAGTTGAAAAAGAAAATTTTAAGGAGAAAACGTAGTTCCAGTAGGACATCTCAAGATCATACGACATCCCCTACTCCTTCTCAAGATACTCAGAGTAAGTCTCCTGAGAAAAATACTTTACAGCATACTTATTTTCGTAGGAATTCTGTCTTGTCCTTGGATGCAGAAGAAAGTAATTTGATTTCGGATTGCGAACTCGACCGAAGTCCTAGTCCAGCTCGCAGCAGCAGAGCTAGCCTACATAACTCGATACATAGTACCGAAAACATTTCACATAGTGAAACAGCACAGGTTGCACCAACAAAGTTGGATAATGCAACTCTAGCAATTTTAGGTTCCGGGCCAGACCCTAAGCTCATAAAAGGCAACCCATTACACCCAGAATTAGCTGAACGTTGGTTAATCTGGCTGCAGCAGGGGCTGCCGAAGGAACATCATCCAGATATAATTTCCAAGTATCCTTTTGCTGAGAATTGCACTGCTTTACAAGCACCCATTCTTAATCCAGAGGTTGTGTCTTCAATAGCAGAGGCAACTCTGAAGAGAGACGATCACTTTATAAAATTTCAAAATCAGCTGGGAACAGCATTATCAGCCTTAGGCATTGCTATCACCCAACTACTGGATGCTAAGTATGGAGAAAATGAACGATTGCGATTACTGGAATTATTATGTGATTCTGGAAAATTATTAACAGATTTACATTATAGCAACTCTAGAGCAAGGAGAGCATATATAACTCCAGTTTTAAATGCAGCATCAAGAACTATTATAGAGGAAAGTCCCATTGATAAATTGTTATATGGTAACAATTTGACAGATCGGCGGCTCAAAGAAGCCAAGGCAGTAGAAAAATCTGGAATTGACTTGAAGGCCAAGCCAAAAATCCCAGGTAATATATACAAGAAGAAGAATTTAAACCAGAAGTCCCCACCGGCGACAGTTCTGTCTCAAGCAGCTCGTCAGGTGGGGTCAAATGCCAGGACTTACAACCAGAGGCAAAAACCAAGGGACAGACAGAGAACGTACCAGCACAATTCCAACCGAAGCAACCATCAGTACAGGAGGCAACCTTTTGCACCCAGACGGAACTAGAGGTAAGAGTGGCAGGTAGATTAAGTAACTTTTATAAAGCATGGGAGGGGATCACCACAGACCCCTTTATTTTGGGATGTATTAGAGGATACAAAATTCCGTTTATAAAACAGGTCACTCAAAGGCAGGCTCCTGTGGAACCAATTTGGTTTCCTGAGGAAGGCTTACAGCTAAAAGTAGCTATTGCTAGGCTAATAGCCTTGGGGGCGGTCGAAGACTGTATTCCATCTGAGGGACAATTTTTATCCACATACTTCCTGGTACCAAAACCTGATGGTAGCAATAGGTTTATTCTAAACTTAAAACAATTAAATACTAATATTAGTACAGAGCATTTTAAAATGGAGGATATGCGCACAGCCTTAAAGTTGGTCACACCCCAGGCTTACATGGCAACCATTGATTTGCAAGATGCATATTTTTTGATAACAGTGGCAAAGAAGTATAGGAAATTTTTAAGGTTTAGTTTTCAGGGGTGCTTATATGAATTCACTTGTTTACCATTTGGTCTCTGTACTAGTCCCTTTGTTTTCACTAAAATTTTGAAACCAGTACTTGCTACTCTTCGTTCTGAAGGATACCTCTTGGTAGCATATTTAGACGACATACTCTGCATAGCAGACAACTTTCAAGATTGCAGTTTAACTATTGATAGAACATTAGGCTTTATCTTAAATAAAAACAAATGCAATCTTATTCCTAACACATGTTGTAAGTTTCTTGGGTTCATGTTAGATTCAAAGAAGTGGTGTTTGGAACTCCCACCACAAAAGCGACAAAAAATAAAGAAGCAGTTACTTTATGTCTATTCAAAAGCAAGCTATAAAATAAGAAAGTTCGGAAGTTTTTTGGGAATCTTAAATTCGATATGTCCAGCAGTCGAATATGGCCGGGTATATTGTAAATACCTAGAGCGAGAAAAATTTTTGGCCTTACGTAGTTCTAGAGGTAATTTTGAAAAGCAAATGATGATTTCTACCGATATAAAACGGGATTTAAATTGGTGGATTAATAATATTGATTCATCATTTAGCACAATTAAGCAATTCTCTTTCAAACTAGAATTGTTTACCGATGCCTCCCTCTCAGGTTGGGGAGCTTATTGTCAGGGACAGGTAACACGTGGTTTCTGGAATAGAGAAGAAAGAGAGAAACATATAAATTATTTAGAGTTACTAACTGTTTTATTTGGGTTAAAATGTTTTGCAGCTGACTTATATGCTTGTGAAATACTAATCAGGGTAGATAATACAACTGCGCTAGCTTACATTAATAAAATGGGGGGTATCAGATATCCGTTACTAAATAAATTAGCTAGAAAAATTTGGAGGTGGTGTGAGGCCAGAAAAATTTGGTTGTTTGCATCATACATTAAATCCTCAGAGAATTGTGAAGCTGACAAACAATCTAGAATAGTAAAATTAGAAACAGAATGGCAATTATCAGATGCAGCTTTCCAATCTATTGTTGAACGCTTTGGAAACCCTAGAATTGATTTATTTGCCTCAAGGATTAATAAAAAATGTAGGATCTACTTTTCCTGGTTTAAGGATCCAGAGGCTGAGGCAGTTGATGCATTTACCAGATAGTGGGGGGAGAGTTTCTTCTATGCCTTTCCACCTTTCTCACTCATTTTAAGAACGTTGCAGAAAATTATTAGGGATAAAGCAACTGGCATATTAGTGGTACCTGTTTGGCCCACTCAACCTTGGTACCCCCTATTTCTGTCATTATTGATTGAAGAACCTTTAGAGTTTAAACCGGATAAAGATTTACTGTTATCTCCTTGTAGGAAAGTTCAACACCCACTCCACAAGAATCTTTCCCTGGTGGCAGGGAAGTTATCCGCAGAGCATTCCAACATCGTAATGTCCCAGAAGAAGCTATAGAAGTAATGATTGCATCAATAACCTTATCCACACAAAAACAGTATGAATCATCATTTAGGCTCTGGTGGAAATTCTGTGAGAGGAAAAAATTGTCACCATTCAATGTATCAACACAGGAAATCCTATCCTTTTTGCAAAACAGGCTAGCAATGGGAGCTTCATATGGAACATTAAATACTTGTAGATCTGCATTGGCATTACTTCTGCCTGGGGACATAGGAAATAATGTTCATATAAAAAGGTTTCTAAAGGGTGTCTATAAATTAAAACCACAAAAGCCAAGGTATTCATTTACATGGGATCCACAAATAGTACTGGATTACTGTTCAAAACTTTTCCCTCTTAAGCAGTTGGATTTACAGCAGTTAACAGAAAAGCTGGTTATGTTATTGGCATTAACAACGGCTCACAGAGCACAAACATTCTCTTTAATTAATATAAAAAATATAAAACATTGCCAAACATCAGTCCAGATTAGTATCACAGAGGCTATTAAGACCTCCGGACCAGGAAGACCACAACCATTGTTAGTGTTACCATTTTTCTGGGAAAAACCAGAAGTTTGTGTGGCCTCCACCATTCTTCACTATATAAAGCGAACAAGTAATTTAAGACCAGATTGTTGTAATAAATTATTGATAACAATCAAAAAACCACATAAGGAAGCAAATTCGCAGACAATAAGTAGATGGATCAAGACAGTGCTAGCAAAGAGTGGTTTGGATACTAATTGTTTCAAGGCACATAGCACCAGACATGCAGCGACCTCAGCTGCAAAGACAAAAGGGCTCGATATAAATACGATCCTAAAAACGGCAGGTTGGTCTAGCAAGTCAAAAGTATTTGCAAAATTTTATGATAGACCACTGGTTCAAAAGGAGGACTTATTTGCAAAAACGGTCTGCAATATAAATACTTAAAGGTTAGGTGTTGCCTTTAAGGCCTTTATGTTAGTTCAACAATGATTATTATTAACCTTAGAATAAAGTTATTAGTTCCAATATAGTATTATTATTAATAGATTGCTAGTAGTAATAATAAATACATAAATAAAAAATTGCAACTAGCTTTAAACATCTACACGTAAATCATCTCGAACGAGGGAAGGAATATAATTGTACGATCAAACGAACTTCCTTAGTGAAGTTCGATCGTAATTATATACTTACCTCGTTCGAGATGAGGTATTACCCACCCTTGTTACCCAAAAATGCAAAGATGCATTAATGGCCCTAGGGGTTGCAATTTCAGAGGTCATTTTTAAACGCAATGAGATTAGGTACACCGGTCAGTTACAGAGGGCGCTGACGGATACATTTCCGTTTAGCTTTAAAATATTGTGGCGCGAAGGGCACAAAGAGACGTTACTACACGTAAATCATCTCGAACGAGGGAAGTATATAATTACGATCGAACTTCACTAAGGAAGTTCGTTTGATCGTACAATTTCTTTACAATATTTAGCAAGACGTATAGCAATAATAACTACATTAATTTTATATTCTACTACAATTTCTAGCAATAATTTTTGCAACTAACTACAAACTTTAGTCGAAATTGTAGTAGAATTTCCTACAACAGTTTCAAACACATTACTACAACTGAATGTACATTTTAGATACAAAATAGTAGCAAAATCTACCGAATAACATAATAGAAAATAATACAAATTGTAGCATTTTTAACTACATGTATTAGTAAAATTTTGTAAGACATATAGTAATAATAACTACATTAATTTTATATTCTACTACAATTCGTAGCAATAATTTTTGCAACTAACTACAAACTTTAGTCGAAATTGTAGTAGAAGTTCCTACAACAGTTTCAAACACATTACTACAACTGAATGTACATTATTTTTATACAAAATAGTAGCATTTGGTACTACAAAAGGACTACTACAAAACTTCGGAAATATGTACTACATCGTGTACTTGGCGCCTATAGCACTACAAATTGTAGCTACATGATCTACAATTGTAAATCATTTCACTACAAATTTTTTTCCGTGCAGGGTGGTAACCGATCTGCTGCTAGTGCACTGGAAGTGAGAGATAATTTTAAGAACTATTTTAATAGTGAATTCGGTGCTGTCGATTGGAAAAACAATGCAGTTGCAAGAAATAATATGTGACCGATTTACAATTATTGATTAAATATACCTGCCAAATAATTCTAAATTAGTTTTATTGAATAGTAAATCATACAACGTAAAATGAAATGTTTCTTTAATATTATTTTAAGATAATACCTAAATACTAGTTGTATTAAAAATTGCAAAAAACATTTATATTCTGCGATAAAAACCATTTTGGTCTTTGACGACGAATTTTTAAATTATAAATAAAGTTTTTTTAATTTGTTCATTATTATACAGCTACAAATTTTTATTTCATTATTACACCTATTCTAAAAATCACCCCAGCTTATAATGCAAAAATTTTGCATTTTAAAAAATTAAATTATACGTAAATTAATTGCCAAAATGTAATTATTTATTACTTGTTTAAAATGTTGAACTACGTAATCAAGCATAGTCGAAAAGTATTACAAAGTTTGAGTAGGTATTTGCTTGTTTTACAACGTAGAATCACGTGACGCGAATATCATTTGACATTTTTAATACACCCTATACAGGGTGATTCAAAGGTACGCCGACAACTCGTAGAGGTGAATCCTCTCGTAAAAAAGATCCGAAAAAGTTGCCAGCAGGCATTTTCGGACCATGGGTCATTTAAACTACTTTCCTTATTTTGACGAAAGGAATCACCTCCTACGAGTTGTCGGTGTACTTTTGAATCACGCTGTATATAAAAATTCAAGCTAAATTATGCATTTTTTTTTAAGATTTTTGCGAGCTGCATACAATATTTCTGATATTTCGTGCTGAACATCGAGAAAGAGTTCTTCGTCGTTCTCAATATATGATAATTGTTTACTGACGAACTTCCCAAAAATGTTACTTTGCGTTTGATTCTTTACTGGAATCGGATTTGCAGAGGTGCTTACTAGCGCCTTCTGAATTTCCTGCAAAGAATTCGATGCAGTTGCTATTATATCATCCTCATCTACTTTTTTTTAGATTTTAATGTTGCAGAAGTTGGCGATTTACTAGTGCCTAAAGTTGGCGAAAGATAATCGATCCTATGAATCATTACCTTATTTTTGCCTTGATCATTGTTAATCTAAAATTAAATATTTTTTTGACTACTTGATAATTCTCACAAAATTTAAATTACACACCTCATTTCCCCTAACGTTTTCGTCCTCCTCCTGCGACTGTTCCAAATGGGTACCTTCTTCTTGACTGGGTTGAGACTCTGCCTCTACATCGTCTTGAATAACTTCGTTTGAAGATGGTGATGAAATACTGTCTGTTGCTCGCCGTGCTATAGCGTGGTCCACAATAAATAGCATTGCGTTGAAATACCATATATTTGGTTTATAAATCTATAATAAGCAAAGTAAAATATGTTGTCATTAATTAACAGTAATAAAAACCTACCTCATCTTCACCCATTCCACTGTGGAAAGAATTTGAATACTTTCTGTACTAAGACAAAAAGTTGGTTCCAATATTGTTAAATTTGTTTTTAATTTCGGGAATTCCTGTTCCCGGTCGAATCTGCAATTTCTATGCAAATAGCAGAAAGCGCATTATTCCTGGCGTGCCTATTCTTGTATTCTGGAATTTTAACAGCGTACAAGCAGGGGTATGTTTTATATAAGTCAATTAATAACTGTACTTGTTCTTGTGACCACGACACTCTTTCACACTTTTTAATAATTATTACTAATAACAATCAGATGAAACTCAACCAAGTCAACAATACCACGTGACAATCTGACAGTTATGTGCTATATGATCAGACACCAACGCGTCGATTTAGTCACAGGATGCAGCCAGTTTCAAGGCTCAGTTACACGGTGCTAGTAACTCGTACGACTTACTAAAACCGAGTACTAAAATATTCGTGTACACATACAGTTTAGTACTAAATTCCAGTACAGAGTTTAGTGCACAGGCGAGGATAGTGAATACCGCCACTATCGCCTTCTTGAACACTAAACGGGTGGAAACAGATGTTTTTAGTAAGCAGACAGTATAGTGTATCGAAGGCATACGTGCAGGCGATTTTAAAAAGTCAATTATTGAATTCTCGCAGTTAATTTATTACTGCAATAAATTAATAGTGCGTTGAACATGGCAGCTAAATGGACAGAAGACACTACCCAGAAATTTGTCGAATTATACCGAGACAATGAATGTTTGTGGAATACACAATTGCTTATTTTTAGAAATAAACAAGCTCGAGACGCAGCGATAGCATGTATAGTAGATGAAATGGATATTCCAGATTTTAATGCGTTTTTTAGTCCCACCTGCTACCTACTATCTACAATCAAACATAGAGGATCGCTGGACTAATAATTGTCAAAGGACCACTACCAAAACTATTTGCAGAGACCTTCTACCTGCAGATTGCCAACTACATACACCTACATCATGCCAATTTGCTGCTGCCGCCCGATACAACGTTGCCCAAGAGACAACATATTATGGACTCCTGGCTTCGACCTCAGAGACAAAAGAAATTTTGGAAAAGTGCCTAGGAACTATTGTCAAAAAAACTTTTCGCTACAGTGTACTTATAAAATCACAGTGCACCGTGATACTGGACAGTGTCGAGTATTCACTTAATAATCAGACGCGACCTATAATGAACTTCAGTGTTTAACAACCTACACCCTTGTCGAAAATTAACTTTTATGAGAAACATATTAAAGACATCACCAAGTTGCATATGGATCTCAAACCACTCATCAATGACCCACTTGTGTTAAATGAGAAGATTCAAGCAAGTCATATGACTGTTTCATTTATATCACTTTTGTTTTCGATCATACTGCTTATATTAATTTTTAAGTTTAGAGTTGGCCTCTACCAGCTGATCTGCTCACCTAGACCCGTACTGAAGATAACCCCCCAACTCCTCTCAGAACTACAGAAGAAACAGAAAGAAGTCGTTGACGAGGACGTCAATGTCTCAAAGGAGGGAGATGTTAAGGAACCAGATCACACCGCCTAATATCTTATGTCACTATATTTTATCTATTGTAAGAATTTATATGTTATCACATATAAATTTCCGTATTATTGTATTAACCCTACTTTTCAACATTTATAATATAACTGCCATGCGCCGCTGATAATCATAATAACTCAGTGTTATAAAAGTACAAGCATCATTCAAATATTCATTCATAATTATTCATATCTTTGGTTCCTAGTTATGTAATAACTGTGTTTCAACTTTTACTTATAAATAAAATTGTTCAATTACATTTTTATCAAAGTATTATTTAACTGTCGAACTCAAAATCGGTTTCTAAAAAAATATCATGATTTGTTACAATCAGATATTCAGTGGCCTCAATGCAAATTCGTTGATTTTAATTCGATTCTACAAGAGGACATGGACTCTGAAAATTGTTCACTCGCTGAAGTTACTGGAAGAAAACCTTTTGAAGGCCTAACCGACAAACAGAAGAAAAGGCGGTCTCTTGCACTTTTGGAACATACAGAACAGGGACTGATGTTTGCCTTAGTATTAAAGTTGAAATCAAATGGCAATAAAAATTTAGCGACTATTATTGACTACATAACGAAAAACCCAGAAGCAAGTGATGCTGTGAGTAATTTCTTGTTTAAAAAGAAAAAATCTGTGTTAGCTGAAGATAAAACATTAGCACTTGTAACATCGTTGCACTTAACAAAATGGCAATATATTTCTTTGAGGGATACATTATTAGCTGGCGGTAATATAAAAATTTTGCCATCATATCAGAAACTCCTAGTAGAGAAAAACAAGTGTTACCCGATAACCGAGGTTGGAGCTAAGATAAATCTTCAAGCCATTTTAGACCTAACTGTACATAGAATTCTAGAAACGTTAGGTTCTAATCAGAATCATGAATCAACTAATTATAAATTGATTAGCAAGTGGGGTTGTGATGGGGCATCTTCACAATCCAATTATAAACAAGTTTTCTGCTGCTGGTTGGGATGATTCTTCGGTATTTATGATAAGTTTTGTTCCCTTAAAACTTGTAGCTGGAAATGTTTCTGTATGGGAAAATCCGCGACCTTCATCTACGAACTATTGTAGACCGATCAAATTTGAATTCACCAAAGAGACGGAGAATCTAATAAAAAACGAAACAGCGTACATGAATGAAGAAATAACGAACTTAGTGCGAACTAAATCCGGAGAAATTGAAGTGGAACACGAACTAATTATGACGATGATAGATGGCAACATAGCTACAATCGTATCAGGTATGTCTTCATCGGCTACTTGTAATATCTGCTTAGCCAAACCTAGCCAGATGAATAATTTGGGTGACATTTATAGTAGACCCTTGAGAAAAGATGTGTACAAATACGGACTTTCCTCATTACATATGTGGATACGATGAATGGAATGTTTGCTTCATATTTCTTACAATGTAGATTTTGAAAAATGGAGTGCACGTGATCTAAATAAAATGTTAAGACAACAGAAAAAGGAAACAACGAAGACTGAATTCCGAGAACAAATGGGTCTATTGATTGATATTGTGAAGCAGGGATTCGGAACAACCAATGACGGTAATACTGCCCGTATATTCTTCAAAGAATACGAAAAGTCCGCTCAAATAACTGGCATTGGTGTCAATTTAGCAAAAAAGTTCGCAGTGATATTGCAAGTAATATCTTCAGGGATACAAATTAATATAGATAAATTTAGAAGATACTGTAAAACAACGGCAGAATTATACAGTGTGTGGATAAAGTTTGGAACAAATTCAATATCTCCCGAAATCTTGGTTTTTCTGGAAAACGCTCGGGCAGGTTAGCGATTTACATTACGGCGCATATTTTAAGATACTTCAAAAATTTTTTGTGTCAGTCATTTTTTTATAGTACCAGTTTTATCACTCCAGAGCTTGTTCGCCCCTATCCTAAGGCGTTGCCCCGTAAAAAGAAGCAAGGAGGCCGTAAACCAGGCAGAACGAGAATACTAACTGATACTCCAGAAAAACTGGAAATTGAGAAGGCTCATGCAGAAAAACAAAAGAAACAGCAAGTTAAAAGAAACCCGGCAGATTTCAAAAAACCTAGTAAGAGTAAAAAAAGGAATATTGTTGTACCAGAGTCCACGTCGGAATCTGGAGATGACTTGAGTGATATCTGCGAGGAAAGCGATGATTCCCCGTTCGCATCAGAGGAAGAAAAAGATGACCCGGATGACAGAGACTTTAAGGCGGTTCGACCCGTTCGAAATGATTTCGCGAAAATGAAGTTTTTATTGAGGTCATTACAGCTGGAGAAGCTCTTGACATGTAGAAATATACAGATTTATACTAATTAACAATTGATATTAAAAAAAAATTTGCCCTAGATAACGAAAATAGGTTAAAATCAACTTTTACCGTTATTAATAATTTTTTTTCGAATCTGTTTTGACACATATAATCCCTGATATAAGGCCGAGGACATAACGAAGTACAGGCGCTGTCCTAGTATTCTTTATCTTTTTATTGGCGTTTTTATAATCATTTAATAATATTCCCGAATAAAAACTGCTGTACTTTTACAGTTTTTCTTCTATTGTCTTCAAACTTTGTCATGTCCTGCAATGGGCAGTTACAATAATAATGATTCAAACAAATATGCTTTAATTCCAAAAAAACAACAACAAAAGTTGGTCTTGAGTAATTTATTTCGTTCCAAGTAAATTGTAAAGACAAGAACAGCTATAGATAAACGGAGATAGCGCATTGACGCATTTTGCTTATTCAAGGTAGTTTTTGGTAAAACCCTTGGAGTCAATAAACGTCCCTCTCTGTACCTCTGATAACCGTAGTTCTTGGAAAGCCTACTTTACTTCTACTTTCAATTTTTAAGCCTAGAAGGAAAATCATCTGTGAATGAACAGCATTGCACTAGCAAACTGTTCATAAACAGATTTGACGATTCTTTTTATTTAAATAATTTGAATTGCAAAAGGTGTTTAAGAAATTTTGAGTTAGTTTGGTATTATAGTATTCGGCACGTTGTGGTCGCCAGATTAAATTGTGGGTATATATTTTTTTGAAACGTTTACTTTGTTTTTTATTTATAGGGATTGATGGGTGTTAATTAAAATAAATAATTCATATTCTAATCGATTTTAATTGCGCTATTTATTGTTTTTGACTACTATTTCATTTGGCACGTGGTCGCAAGAGTGAATTGTAGGTATTTAATTTTTTTAAACGTGTGCTTAGTATTTAATTTATAGGGATTTATTGGTGTTAATTAAAATAAATATAGTTTTATAATAATTTTATTTACTTATCTTACTGATATGGGCAGAGTGTACCTTAGAACAAAAAGGTAAAGTAAAGTAGACAGTTAGCACTGCACAATATAAGATGTACCATGGGGAAAATGGAATACAAAAATGAGCGTAGGATCGGTATGGTGTCGTGTTTTCATTATTTTTGTAAAACTTGTGGGAAAACCACGAAGATCTATTGTCATCCATCAGAGACAATCGTGGACGTCAATAAAATGTTTGTGTGGGGAGTCAATGCTATTGGAATTGGGTACTCCCAATCAGAAGAATTTTTCAATGAATATTCCTATCATGAGTAATAAATATTTTACAAAAAATGTAAAAATGGTAGGGGACAATTGGGAAGAAGTTCTTCAAAGATAAATGTTAGAAGCACGAAAAGAAGAAAGCCAACAAGCAATCGAAGCAGGAGAAGTTGAAAACTAGCTTAATAAATACCTCTGACGACCCCCAAATTCTTACTATATCTCAACCCCTTATTCTCGAGGATTATATTCCCGAAAAAGACCAAGTTGTAATCAACAACCATGACGTTTCAATACCCTCTGGTAAACAAATACTTTTCCAAAATTTACAAGACAACTTAAGATTAAATCACTTAAATTCCGAAGAACGTACCTTACTAACGAACCTTTGTCACGATTACAAAGACATATTTTATTCACCAGAAATTCCTTTATCATCAACAACCCTAATCAAACATCATATAAGGACAAAGACAGCGACACCCACATTCACAAAAACATATCGTTATCCCCATATACATCGACAGGAAGTAAAAAGACAAATTGACAGAATGTTAAATGAAGACATAATCGTATCCAGCGAATCACCTTACAATTTCCCCATTTGGATAGTTCCAAAAAAAAAAACGACGCCTCTGGTAAACAGAAGTGGCGAATAGTCATAGACTACAGAAAATTGAATGAACATACGATTGACGACAAATTCCCTCTCCCCCGAATAGAAACAGCATTAGATAATTTAGGTAGAGCCAATTATTTCTGGTTTTCACCAATTAAAATTGAAAAAAAAGATAGGGAAAAGACAGCCTTCTCTACAGAAGGACATTATCAATTTAAAAGGATGCCATTCGGTCTCAAGAATGCTCCTGCAACTTTTCAAAGAGCACTCAACACAGCTTTAACAGGCCTAACCCCCAACCAGTCTAGTATATCTTGACGATATTATCATATACTCGAGTTTCTTACAAGAGCATATCACTCGTTTAAAAAACGTATTTAAAAAATGTAGACACTAACATAAAGATTCAGTTAGATAAATCTGAATTTCTCCAAAAGACCGTAAAATACTTAGGCCACGTCATAACCCCCAATGGAGTCAAACCAGACCCATCCAAAATTGACGCCATTAAAAATTTCCCGTTACCTACCACTAGAACAGAAATTAAATCTTTTCTAGGACTGTTTGGATATTATAAAAAATTCATAAAAGATTTTGCCAAAACTACCAAATTCCTCACCCATTGCTTAAAAAAAGAAAACATAATTATTCATTCACAAAATGTCATAGATTCTTTCGAATATTGTAAAAACCTTTTGACAAATGAACCCATTTTGCAATATTCAGATTTTCAGAAAGCATTCGAAACGACTACAGATACATCGAAATTTGCTCTTGGTGCAGTTCTTTCCCAGAACGGAAAACCAATCTGTTACGCTTCACGTACCCTTAATGATACCGAGCAAAAATATAGCACAATTGAACGTGAACTATTGGCCATAGTGTGGGCCACAAAACGTTTTAGGCCATATCTATTTGCAACCAGATTCACCCTTTTCACAGACCATAGACCATTGGTATGGCTCCGTAACCTTAAAGAACCCAATTCAAAACTCACAAGACGGGCTTTGAAACTGGAAGAATACAATTTCGATATAAAATATTTACCCGGTAAAACCAATAAAGTAGCAGATGCTCTTTCTCGTGTTAAAATCCATCCATTAACCGTTAACGACAACATCCTCCATGATATCGATGAAATTATACACGATCTAGATAGAATAAATACACCCGAACCCACCAATTTTAGCATAATACCTAATCGTTTCGTAATTAACCCAGAAGAACGACAAAATCAAATGATGAATTATCATCTTGGTAAAACCAATCATCGCGGAATATCCGAAACTATCGAACACCTGCATCGCAAATATTTTTGGAAAAATATGGCTAATGATATTAAAACCTTCATTAATAATTGCCAAATCTGCAAAACCCAAAAACATAATAGAAACCCGATAAAACAACCCTTACA
This sequence comes from Hemicrepidius hirtus, assembly GCA_963082805.1. Taxonomy (NCBI): domain Eukaryota; kingdom Metazoa; phylum Arthropoda; class Insecta; order Coleoptera; family Elateridae; genus Hemicrepidius; species Hemicrepidius hirtus. The sequence goes on from OY720161.1 coordinate 15,406,753, forward strand.
GTTAACCCCAACTTTCAACCGTCCGTTTCATACAGTCCATATGGACATATTTCAAATAAATGGTCAAAAATATCTAACTTTAATACATGCCTTTTCTAAATTTGGCCAAGCTTATTGGTTACATTCTAGCAACATGATCGATATAACTGATCGACTATTCTACTTCATTACGACGTATTCCACCCCCAATATTTTAGTTGCCGACAATGAATTTAACAAACAACCCTTTATTAACTTCTTGCAATTACATTTCGCTGCACGTTACAACTCCATATCATCATCAGTCCAATTCCCCTGTAGAACGTTTACACTCCACCCTCTTAGTACATTACAGACTTTCAGGAGAAATGCCGGAACATAAAAAATTGCCCTATTGTATAATGGCGTATAACCATACGTTACATGCAAATTTAAAATTGTCACCCTTTGGACACACTGAAAATAAAAATCCTTTTGACCTGGATTATGAAAAATCATTTTTCGAAAACTATATAACTAACCACAAAGAAAAAATGAAACACTTGTATGAAGCCCTCCATAATCAACAAAACTTTACAAAAGAAATTCGTAATGAAAAACTCAATAAACCCCTAAAATCTAAAGTATTGAATGTTGGAGACCGTGTTTATGTTAAAACTAACGCAAGAAACAAAGACACCTAAATTCACAGGACCCTACATTGTTGAAAAAGTCCATGAACATGACACTTATGATGTCTTATGCCTTTTACAGGACATTATCAAGCATCATCTTCCTCCTTACCTGCTGGAAATCCAACAGTGACGTAATAATAGACATTAAGTGACAATCCTGGTGTACACCCTTTACAAAAAGGCAAAGCCCTCCTAAAAGAATCCGAATGGACACTAATAAAAGTTCTTGATTATACCCCTATATTGATTAACTATCAAACTCTCAAAAACAACCTCCTAAAATCAATTTCCCTTTTTAAAAATCAATATTATCCTATAGCACACAGATCTTTCAAAAATCTAAACGACATCCTGATAAATCACAATAATCAGTTATTAATCCTTAAACAGTATTTGAACAAAGCCGATCAGCTGTTGTACCAGATATTCCATGAAACTCAGACCAGACAAAAACGCGGTTTAATAGACGGATTAGGTACTGTGATAAAATTCATCACAGGTAATCTGAACGCAGAAGACGGATAACGATACGAAAATATGGTTTCCAAACTCACCCATGACTCTCAAAATCAAAAAACTGTTTTACTAGAACAGGCTCAAATTCTTAATAATACTATATCTACCATACGTGACCTTTCTGAGAACCAGAAATTACTAAATGACAACCTAAACAAAATTTTGTTAGACAATGTAGCAATTAAAGAAGTGATATCCACAAGCTCTACCCATGCAATAATCAATCAATCCATCCAATCGTAACAACTCTTCATAAACATTTGGCTCGAATTAGAAAATGCCTTAACATTTGCCCAAAAGCAAGAACTACACCTGTCCCTTATCGACAATAATGATCTTATTGAATCACTCAACCAAATAACTGATTCTTTAAATCAACTTCAGAATTCTAATAAGAAAAGTTTATCTCTTCCATATCTTGTAACCATAAAAATCTTCATTTGTATGAATCAATTATAACAACGAAAATATATCAAAAAGACAAAGTCTTCACATTTATCTTCGAAATTCCCTTAATTAAACGATTTTCTGATTACCAGCTAATCAAGCTGCATTTACTGTAAATGGTAAACTTCGAATAATTGTACCATTTTATAATACCCTCTTATTCGCTGCTGACTTTAGCGTCCCTATTGAAATCGATCATTGTCGACAAACTTCTATAGAACACCATTTTTGTTCTCAAGATAACCATTTTAGCATCACAAATTCAAACCTATGTGAAACACAATTGTTATCTTTCTCTGATAATCAAACATGCCAGCCATATGTTTTCGATTTAACTTCAAATAAAATATTACAAATTTATATTGCTACTTGGCTAATTAGCTCCCCCGCCAAAACCATTCTAGATATCAAATGTAGCCAAACCACTAATAAAAAAGAAATCACTGGATCAAATATAGTTCATCTGACCCCTGATTGTTCCATTTTGATAAACCACGAAGAATTATTATTTACTACGAAATCTTCGTCCACCAAACAAGCTACCCTGAAACTACCCAATATTGGCAAATTAAGTATATAGGAATCCCAGTTAATCAATATTTCAAAAATTGATCTATCACCTATCAATACCCAGGATTTAACCAACAGTCAATTAAAATTAAGTGGCCAAAAAGAAACATTATTGAATAATGATCCCCAAGTTACAAACAGCTTAAGGCTTATGTCTAGTGACAAAATATTTCGCTTAGAACCAAATCTAGTGATTTTAAGAACTGCTGTAAAATAGACAACCAGTTTAACAATTTCTACCTGGCTAAAATAAGATTATTAGCTGACCCTTGAAGGATTGTAGATAAATATTTTGTTAAGGTACTTTATCTTTATTTCCAGTTGCAAGCTAAACAAAGTAATATCAAAAAGAAATAGATATACGACAATTCAAGATCATATGTTAAATCAATTAGAATGGATGAAAGTTGAAGATTTGTTAGAAATGAAAGCACTGATATTTGAAAATTAAGTCCAGGCTTATGCTAGAGTATATGAATAAGAAAATAAAGATATTTAGTCAGAATTATTATGGTACTAGGAATAAAAATAATTGTATGCTAGATCATAGAAATACAGCCCAATATCAAAATTCAATCTTTTTTAAAGCGCTTATAATATATAATAAATTAAATGTAGAATTAAAAAGTGGAGGTGCGCACCTCCCCTAGACTTTCCCAAACTAAAAATAAACATTTCGGTTTTGGTATTCAACAGTAGTTCGCGAGGCAGCATTGGAAATCACTTGAATGCGTAGCGAGAAACACCATACTATACGGGTTCGATACGTATAGAAGAGAGACAGGCATCTAATTTACTAACGCAGCGGAATATTACAAAGTATCTTTGTAGTCAATTATTCTGATTTTAACTTTGTGGTCAGTGTCCATACACTGCTCAAGCTTTTACTCCCGAAGGCGTTCTAAATAAAAAAAAAATTAATTTTGTGAACTTATCAATGGAAAGTTATACGTAGAGATATATTTTATTCTGGGAATCCCAAATGCTGCCAAAATTGCAACAATTTTATTTCAATGCATTGCTTCCAGATATAAGAGACTCTTGACAAGCAAGAAAAATGCACATTAGAGAGATATTTTTAACATAAAGTGTAAATAATTGTATATTAATTAGTATAATTTTTTTTGTATTATGTTGTGTACCGTGAGATCAATAAAAAGTAGAGGTGCAAACCTCCCCTGGACTTTCCCATACTAACAATAAACGTTTCGTTTTTGGTATTCAACAGTATAGTTCGCGAGGCAGACCCTGATAAGCATTTGAATGCCTAACGAGAAAAACGAGAATATACAGATTCGATATGAACAGAAGAAAGACACCCATCTATCTGTAGCTACCGGCTAGAAATTACAGCTGGCGAAGACGGACGATCGCTACCGACCGACGATCCGATATTTAAACTTCTTTTATATTTTGACTAATAAAGGTGCATAGGTGCTATATTAGGAGCATCAATTTTCGATTTTCAAAACTTCGTAGAGGGCGCGACAGTGGAATTCTGTCGTTCATCAAAAAACAAAAACGTAGCTAATTCCAAGCTGCCTCCATAAGTATAGAAAATTTAAACAAAATCGTTAGACCAGTTTTTTTGTAATAATTTTTCAAAAATTTCAAAATTTTTGGAAGAGCGCCGTTGCGACCAAGCCTTAAGGCTTGTGTTTAGTGCCATCACCGATTCACGATATACAGCAGAAAACTGCGAAATTGGTTCTTAAATTACTTATACCCCACAGCAGATGAAAAGAAAAATTTGTCATTTTAGTATAGACTAATATGCAATAATTCGCGGTAAAGAGCCAAAAATTTTTTTGCGGTCAAAGTTTAGATGTTATCGCGTTTATAAATAATTTCTAATTAATCGCTTAACAGCCTTTCAAGATAAATTTTAAATATTTTCTTTCTTTAGCGCAATAATATCAATTATTATCAACATGTTTTGATATCGACCCGTATTACAAATTATAATGCAAGCAGGTAATTTGAGAACGGAAATAAAATGAGAATAAAAATTTTCGCGTTTATTAAACTAACTCTGCAGCCCACCGTACAAGGGACGACCCTTCTAGGAAGGCCGTAAGCGGATTATAATGAGTACGGTGTTGTAGAAATGTAGAAATCCAGGTACACAAAAGTATCTTTACCAAAACAGTCATACTTACATATATTTTCCCTACTGCAAGATTTATTGTATCTGTGTATAGTAAATACATTCGAAGGGTGTCTTTGACTTGGGTTTTTTATTACTTTCCCATACCACCACTGGTACCTGTATGGGAAGTATTAATTGATATCATGAAAATTTTCGAAATCGCGATTCTTGCGGAAATACGTGTTTTGGACCCCCAGGAACCCAAAAAAGTGGTCTAGAAAAAATGTCTGCGGTGGGTGTGTATGTATGTATGTATATATGTGACGCCGGAAGCGGAAGTTAGACATGTCTTTATGGTAGCATTTTTTTCAGAAGTGGAATTTTGAAAATCTGAGTAGGGAATATGAAAGAAGACCATAATTCAAGGGAAACAGTTTTTGGCGGACTCTCTAACCTCAAAATGGCGGTCGCTATGAATTTTTCAAAATTTGGACTTTAACGCCCCATAACTCAAAAACAAGTTATCTGATGAGGTTTCGCAACAACTTGTTTGATAGCCCATTGGCGGTACTACACCAATACTACAAATTATTTACTAAATCCAAAAACGTTTATTGTTAGTATGGGAAAGTCCAGGGGAGGTTTGCACCTCTACTTTTTATTGATCTCACGGTACACAACATAATACAAAAAAAATTATACTAACTAATATACAATTATATACACTTTATGTTAAAAATATCTCTCTAATGTGCATTTTTCTTGCTTGTCAAGAGTCTGTTATATCTGGAAGCAATGCATTGAAATAAAATTGTTGCAATTTTGGCAGCATTTGGGATTCCCAGAATAAAATATATCTCTACGTATAACTTTCCATTGATAAGTTCACAAAATTAAATTTTTTTTTATTTAGAACGCCTTCGGGAGTAAAAGCTTGAGCAGTGTATGGACACTGACCACAAAGTTAAAATCAGAATAATTGACTACCAAGATACTTTGTAATATTCCGCTGCGTTAGTAAATTAGATGCCTGTCTCTCTTCTATACGTATCGAACCCGTATAGTATGGTGTTTCTCGCTACGCATTCAAGTGATTTCCAATGCTGCCTCGCGAACTACTGTTGAATACCAAAACCGAAATGTTTATTTTTAGTATGGGAAAGTCTAGGGGAGGTGCGCACCTCCACTTTTTAATTCTACATTTAATTTATTATATATTATAAGCGCTTTAAAAAAGATTGAATTTTGATATTGGGCTGTATTTCTATGATCTAGCATACAATTATTTTTATTCCTAGTACCATAATAATTCTGACTAAACATCTTTATTTTCTTATTCATATACTCTAGCATAAGCCTTGACTTAATTTTCAAATATCAGTGCTTTCATTTCTAACAAATCTTCAACTTTCATCCATTCTAATTGATTTAACATATGATCTTGAATTATCGTATATCTAATTCTTTTTGATATTACTTTGTTTAGCTTGCAACTGGAAATAAATATAAAGTACCTTAACAAAATATTTATCTATAATCCTTCAAGGGTCAGATAATAATCTTATTTTAGCCAGGTAGAAATTGTTAAACTGGTTGTCTATTTTACAGCAGTTCTTAAAATCACTAGATTTGGTTCTAAGCGAAATATTTTGTCACTAGACATAAGCCTTAAGTATTAGGTCATTAATTATTACCTGCTTATTAATTATTATTTTTATATGCATTTTATTGTATCTTTATTGTAAACGTAACTCCTTCAAATCGAAATTAATTGGAATTTTACAAAATTCGCAAAGCGAAACAATGACTTCAGAACACGTGTCAAGGCCAGCCTTACTGCAATGTAAAACTTAAATATCGCTTCACTATATTTAAGATTCTTGGGATGGAGGAGTTATGAGATAAAGCCTGTTAACGAGCAAAGATAAAATAGTTAACGAGCAAAGATAAAATATATTACATTAGATAAGATAAGCACATTTATTCTGCTTATAAATAAGTGACCTTATATAGTTTAGTTTAATTCTATTTTGCATTAGCTGTTATGCTGCCGGATTGAACTCCGACGTTTTGTATCATTTTAAAATAAACGTTTAAAAAAAATACTTTTAGTCCTTAAACAAACATAAATGTAGTAGATATATTACAACACCTATGCACATCAACGTACCAGGAGTGTTCCACAGCTGTCGGTATCTTGCGTTGTATTGTGTTTTTGTTTTTCCACTGTTCACATTTAGTTGAGTTGGTGACGTTGAAGTGTTATAATTGTAAATACTGTATTATCACAGTTATTTAGTGGGTTTGAAATTAAATTCGTAAATATATACAATGGGCCGAATGTATGGACGCAAACCGCGCAAAAACAATAAGGCTTCTAGGGCGCAAAAGAAGGCTTGGATCGGTACAGTACATTCCCTGGCTTTATGTCCCTAAAAGATTAACGCAGAATTTATGAAGCAACCTACTACTATCGGTTGTCTTCGTTTTGCTTATGGTTCTCGCATACCTGAAGTTTGAACGTAAATCTCTAAGAGTGTTCATACTCGTTTAGCTTTCACCTAATGCGTTAAAGTAAGATAGGCAATAGCTGGGACGTCGAATTACAACCGGAAAGTAGCTAGAAGGGTTTGTCAGTAGCGTCCAAAACAAATAATTTTACAGGGCAAATAGAAATTGGATTTACCTACTCAAAGAAATGTAAGCTACGGCACTGGATAGCTTTTACCGTTAGCCATCGGCAGGGACGTCGAGCATCGTTGCGTATACATCTGCGTTAATCTTTTAGGGACATAAAGGCAGGGACTGGACTGTAGATTTACAACTCTTCGAGGTAAGTAGTATCTTAAAATGTATATATTTATTAACACTCAATCTGATTTGGAAAAGACGAAACGGTCAAAAAGTGAGTGGCGCCATGTTATTTCAACCCTCCTAATTCCTTCAAAGTTTTAATTCAAAAGGCAAGCTAATGGCAAGCTATTCCCGCCTTTCATTGACACCCTGCATAATAATTTATTTTTTATAGCAAAAAGGAACCTATGATTTTTGACGAAATTCCAAAGCGAATTTCCTGAAGATACATCAATTTTGAACGATAACGAAGTTTTCCAAGATCGTGTAACTTCTGACACTACGCAGGCAAATGAAGTGCTTCATGATTTGGACGGTGATGATTCCGATTTAGAAATCTTACCAAATAATTGGGCTTCTAAAACATATAATGCTCATTATTTTATACAAAAAAGGACTGTGCCCTTTAAAAAAGTTGGAACAATATCATCTGATGAATACGAAATCTAAGAAATATATCTCTGCATCTTTAATAGGAATTTGAAACACCTTCCATAGTTGTATTTTTATTTAGATATTTATATATTTTTAATTTATGGAATCAACAGTTTCCCATTGACGGTAGAGAACGAGGTTTGCGATTCACCAATCACAGGAAATAGAATAGTTGAATTAGCATATGTATTGGAAAAAACTCAACCCTTCAATTTAACCATTCCAAAATTTGCAATGTCCAGATTTAAATTGCGAAGGAAAGCCGTACTGGTAAAGGCTTAGTTTACGTTATTTTTTAACTGCACGAGATGCTGTAAAGTATTTGAACTGGACACAAAAAATCCTAATAGATCTATGCCAACAATAAACACGGGAGCAGTATGGGGAACATTGGCAACAGGAAGTACACATGGTTAGAAGAATTGCTCAGTTTCATGGATATTCCCTCGATGTCAGACAGAATGTTTTATAGTTTGGAAACTAAATTAGGAAAGGTTTGTGTATATTATTTAATTTGGTTTAAAGCACTTCAAGCTTTTTACTTAGCGTCCAACTTGTGTTTGTAATTTAGTTATAAAAGAAGCACCTAAAATAAGAAGAGTTCATGATGTTACAAATTATCGACGAACGGGATCTTTGAAGTACTCTTTAAAATTTAATAACAATACAATTCCTGTTTGTATGAAAATGTTTTTATCAACACTAGGAGTTAGAGAGTGGCAAGTGAATAATTGGGTCGCAATAGCAAGCATGGTATGAGCAACGATAATCAACATGAAAAAACTGTGCTAAGAGCTGCTTGTACTGAGAATGTGTTCATGAAGCATTTTCTAGAAAGTCTGAACAAACTACCATCACATTACTGTAGAAGGGATAGTCAAAAACTTTATTTAGAACAATGTTTTACTAACATCACCGAATTTTACAGAGCTTATGTGGCGACATGTAAAGAGTCAAATTAGAACATTATATTGTGTCAAAACTCCTTAACAAAAATGGTAAAAAAACCTAATATTGCCTTATATAAACCGAAGAAGGATGAATGTGACACTTGTGAATATAAAGCGAAAAATATTACAGAGGAAGAGTGAGTAAAACATCAAACTAATAAAGAAAGGGCGAGAGAAGAGAAAACGAGAGATAAGGAAGAAGGTACTAAACACGTCATCACAATGGAATTGGAAGCGGTGAAGGTATGTCTATCCATATCTGCTAGTGCACTTTATTTTAAAACCAAGCTCTGTGTCCACAAAGTTACGCTCTACAATATTGCAAATAAAGAATGTACATGGTATTGGTTTGAGGAGACCCAAACCGATCTTCAGGCATCCACATTCGTTTCCCTTGTAGTCGATTGCATACGAAGACATTTAAACGACGGCAAACCCATAACTTTATTCTCTGATGGATGTACTTACCAGAACAGGAATAGCATTATGTCAAACGGTCTGCTTAATTTAGCCACGGAATTAAAAGTTGTAATTGAACAGAAATTTCTAGTTAAGGGTCACACTCAAACGGAGTGACAGTGTACAGTCAGCGACAAATGTTTTCACCAGTATCATACCACTGAACACGTTTTTCTGAGAAATATATAAGAGGTACCATAACGTCGTTCTTATTGTTTTATATAGGTATGTTGGTAACATTGTTAACAAGATGAAATGAAATATATAAATGTGTTATATTTCTCAGTAAAGCGGGTTACAGTAGTACAAGACTGGTGAAAACATTTGTCGCTGACTGTACATGCCATTATTGAAAAAAAGATAAAAAATCAACGTATTAATTAGCCTAGTGACTATGCCAGAATTTGTGAAACAGCAAGAAGCAACCCCGAAAAATATGAAACTATAATAACCGATTACGATCTTTTTACTAATTAAGTAACATTCAAATCTACCCGTCCATACGACCTGGCAGAAAAGCGGGGGACCCTGTTGTAGTTAACTTAAGAGCCCTTAGGTATTCCCCTGAAGGAACTATTGATTATAAATTGGATTTTGATTCTGAATACCAACCACTACCACAGAGGTCCAGAAACGATTCTGTTGCCAATTTTGATCTGCCAAAACTCCACAAAGACCGGCTGAAAATAAAAAAAGCCAAATTTGACCATCACAACTAAAGTCAGTACTGCCCAAGGATTGCTGGGATTATTACGATGCTCTGCCACATCATGGTTAACTCTCAGTATTACTTTTACAATTCTTTTCACTTTTGTAATTTCAATAATATTGTTTGCTTAAAATGTATTATTCCTAATAAAGTTTATTACAATACCACGTAAGTACTTTCTTTTTGTTGTACAATACCTCGTATGTACTATATTTAAATTTTCAGGCGTTTTCTTTAAAAAACAAATACACCATGATATTTACAAAGATATTTTATGATTATAATGAAGTTTTGGTGTAAAATAAGTATTTGATAATTGTTTAAAGCAGTTTATATTGCCTCCTGTAAAATTGTCATTTTTGACTTACGAGGTATTGATTTGAGGCCATCAATAGGTGACTTGATTTAATTTGTTGTTCTTACTACGCATCGGTTCTTTTTTCTCGGGAAAGTGGGAAGGTCTGTAACTGCCCTTCCACAATAGTGTTAATGGTAATGTTAATGATAATGTTAATGGTAATGGTAATGTTAATGTTGGTGTTACGTATTTCAAATGTAGGCGGCGGCGCTACCTTCACATGAATTATGATTTCGAACAGATTGAACTGTTTGACGTTTAATGGTTATATTGTTTTGTGTTGTTTGCTTGCTTTACTATAAACACTGATCAAATGGATAGAAGCCAGGAGCTATTAAGATTAAAGGTGCTGATTTTATTAAAAATTAAAAAGAAATATTTAAAAAGTACCTGCAAAAAGAGACGATGGGGTGTTCGCCCTGTGTTGAGGAGTAGAAAAGTATACGGACAGTATCTATACTCAAGTTTTTTAAAATATAAGGTAACTACCCCATGGAAGCTGTGTGGGTATAACGTAATTCATAGGTTGTTTATTTGCTAACAGATAATTGAACATGAATGTTTTTTTCTCTAAACAAGAATGACTCCAAACCAATTTGATGAAGAGTGTCTTTCGATAGTGGGTCCACTTTTGCAAAAACATAGCCATCGAGAATCAATATCCCCAAGTCAAAGATTAGCTATGACGTTAAGGTAATATATACTCTACCCGTGTATTTGTTTGAGTTTTTAACTATATTATGTTATGCCAGGTATTTATCTCAAGGGGACTCGGTCTTTAGCATTGCACCCGGTTATAAAGTTGGGAGATCTACTGCGTCTGCTATAATTAAAGAAACAACAAACGCCTTATGGACAGCTCTCAATGAAATAGTTTTACAACCTTTAACTGTAAGCAATTTCAAAGCCATTGCGCAAGCATTCCTAGAAAGATGGAATTTCCTTCATACCGTGGGTGCTCTCGACGGCAAACATATTGCTATAAAAAATCCTAATAACTCTGGAAGCATTTTTTTTTAATTATAAGAAACATTTTAGCATAGTGTTGCTGGCTATGTGTGATGCTCATTATAATTTTACATATGTAGGGGATATATATGGATCTCAAAGTGACGGAGGTGTATTGACAAAATTCCACATTAGGGTAGGCACTACAGAATGGAAACCTTCCTTTCCCCGAAGAAGACGTTTTGCCACAAAGTGAAATAAAAATGCCATATTTTATAATTGGCGATGACGCATTTTCATTGGCAAAACATCTAATGAAGCCTTACAAAGGAGTTAATCTTACAAAGAAGCAAGCTATCTTCAACATCGACTCAGCCGTGCTCGAAGGGTAATTGAGAACGCTTTTGGAATTCTTGTTGCCAGATGGAGTTTTTACACGAACAATTTCTGCTACAGTAGAAACCGTTGACAATATAGTCAGACAAAAGTAAACGATATTGCCCAACATTGTGATAAAGAATGGCGTATGGATGTAGGCAGTGGTTTTAATGTATTTCTACAGGAAGTGTCAAAAACTGGAAAGGGGGGAAATAATCCTGGCAAAAACGCTCTTATGTTTAGAGAAAAATTGACAGAGTATTTAATTAGCCCTGCAGGCGCCAGGGCAAATTAATTATGTGAATAGAGGGAAAAAATGTGATGTTTTTGCGGAAGATCCTGAGACCCGTCGATTTTTGTTTTAAAATTGCCATTTAGACAGGTAATTTTACAAAACGTACGTACAAGCGTACAAAACTTTAAGGTCAGGAAGTGCCTTTTTTAATGTCTACCATTTGAGCCGTTTTCTTGTCGAATATTGACATTTTTCTTTGATTATATTTTGTTAAATATCTCCGATATTTATCAACCAACTTTGAAAAACTTTTTTTGGTCATATTAAGAATAAATAGATAGATCAAAAGAGGTATAACAAAGGGTATCTTTCTATTTAAATTTTTAAAGTTGGGGTTGCTAGCACTTAGGGGTTGAGGAGCGGGGGGGTTGAAAATTATATGTCCAAATGGCAATTTAAAAACAAAAGTCGACGGGTCTCAGGATTTTCCGCAAAAACATTAAATAACCAGAATATGATTTTTGTGCGATATTTTATCATCACTCTGTGTAATGAAACAATAAATTATATATTGTCTGCTAATCCGGTTGCAACTAAATATATTTTTGCCTTCCTCTTTTGCTTTTCTGCCACATCTGTGACTTTTCTTAGTTCGCAAGCCACGGCCTTACAAAACAAATCGTCTTCATCATCCTCTGGTATTTTTCTGTACAGCCGCTCGAGGCTCAACATAATTTCCTGGTCAATCATGTTGACGTCTGTGTTTTTTTTCGATCTATTTTTGCCTAATGATGTGTCAGAGGGTGTTTTTGTTAAAGGCCTTTTTGTGCCTGTCTTGGCTCTTGTAGGTGTTTCATTTATGACATTTGCACCAATGTCTTCGACTTCATCACCTGATACGCTCATAACTTGCGATACAGAGCAGGAGGTAGCAGTCGATGCGACAACTGATGAAGCCACTGTATTTCTGCATTTTACGTGAATTTTTAAAAACTGTATAGGCTCGAACCATTCCCAGATAGCAGGTTCACAATCGCCATCACCACTTTTAGGTTGGGCCTCCTTTAACTCCCTAGTGAACCGCTCTCGCAGAGTTCTCCACCTCGTTTTCAGTTCATCCACTGCATTTTAAAGGAATTTGGAATAAAAGGAATGATGGACAAACTCACCACCACAAGCTAACGTTTCAGCTATTTCGCTCCAAGCATTGTTTTTTTATTAACATCTTTAAAATCCTTTCTACTTTTATCATACAAAAAACTATAATTTTGTATTAGTTCTAAAAATAACACTACATCAATCATTTTTGACAACATAGAGACATAGACAATAGACGAACAACCTTTTGTTTACACGCAATTTTGATTATATGTTAGTGGCGATGTTAACATCGCCATTAACATGATTGTGAACGCCTATATTTAACTTCTATGCTTTGGAAGTTACCTACCACTCTAACATAACATTACCATTAACATAACATTAACACTATTGTGGAAGGGCAGTGGGTGTTTTTAACATTACCATTACCATTAACATGATTGTGAACGCCTACATTTAAAGTCATATGCTTTGGAAATTATCACACTAACATAACATTACCACAGTATATCGCTTAACGAATCAGTAGTTTCACTCTGCTTATTTTGTGGTTCGGCGCATGATCGACGCGTGGCGACAGATTGGGGTCTGCGCAGGTTACGTAGTCACGTGATCACACGCGGTTGTTTTTAAATTCAAATCACGATAGTCTTGATTTGTCAAACTGTCAGAATTGTCATGGTAAAATACAATATCATACAGGACCATTAGTATATTTATAACAATGTTCCCGTGTATAGAAAATATCCGATGCGCGTGGCTGGAAATCGGGGTCTGCGCATATGAAAAATTTTTGCCAGCAACTTCAAAGGCGCCGCCTGAGAGTGAAACTACTGATTCGTTAAGCGATATACTGTGACATTACCATTAACATAACATTAACACTATTGTGGAAGGGCATACATCATTGAAAGCACCATCAAAAACTCTATCCGATGCTGTAAAAATCCAATATACCGCCCATAAGAAAAAACAAACCTGAGGATGATTCCGTAAAACCGAAACGCGGTAGAAAAGTTTTGATTCCACTACGGTATTGCAGCTAAAAAGTTGCTTAAAGAAAGTTTTAACAGATTTGAAAAAAATTTAATAACAACCAAAAAACAAAATTGCCATTTTTCAGTTTTTTGGCCATAATAAAAAAACTAAGGTAGATAGGTTAAATTTCTTTTTTAATTATTGATCAGCACTAAGCCGGGATTACATTGGTAGTGAATCACGAACGTGGCTCACGCTTAAAGTAATTCGTGTCATACGCTTGCGTGCAATCGTTTCGTGAAGGTGACGTTTTGCGTTTACACTTGTCAAAGTGTTTTCCAAAAAGTGTTCTGTACAGGCGTGAACATGGAGTCGTTTGTGCTAGAAGCTACTATTGCAACCTGCGAAATAATAGCCGCAGAAATTTTAAAGACTCAGATTTTGATGAAGAAAAAAAAAGAAAACAAGAAAGAAGAGAAGATGGTGGACCAGGGAGTGGATTTTGAATAGAAATGTTACTGGAGCTTCAGCATTAATTCAAAACGAACTTTATTCAGCATATCCGGAGGATACCTAACCAAACATCGACTGAATTTCACCACTTTTTTTGGCAACTGATCCCTTCACGACTGTTTGTAGGCGTGAAATATTAAACATGTCTAATATCAACCCTGTCGTGGCGTGAATTGTTCGTGAAACAATCGTACTTCACGAAAATCTAGTTACATTAGTCGTGGGAAAAGAGTGAACCACGAAAACGTGAGCCACGTTCGTGATTCACTACCAATGTAATCCCGGCTCTATATAGCGCAACTTTGCCCCAATTTAACCGTCCTCCTATCTCTTACGGTTTCCGAGATCCCAATGGTGAGCCTCGAATTTGAATAACCCTGTATGTTCAATTCATTTCAAAGAAACAGACTATGAAAGAGACTTGCAATGTGAATTGTTAGGCATTCACAAGCGCAAGATTTTAAAAAAAGATTCAGTACCATCTCTCAATTTGCCAAATATTAAAAAAAGTATCGATTCAAGTCGAGAAATAAGATTAGAAAAACGAAAAAGGAAAGCGTATGTAGAGGACATGTTAGCTTGTACCAGTTCACAAATAGAAGTGACAATTGATCAATCACAAAACACGAGTATAACTAACGAAAATACAACAAATCAAGAAAATGTCACATTAGAGATTCTCCAAGCAAAATTAAAACTATTTGAAGCAACGAATGCCAAGTTAGAAATGGAAAATAAAACTCTTCGAAACCAAATGGAAAATAAAACTTTACTATTAGAACAGTACAAGCAAGAACTTGATTATGAAAAGGAGTCTCAAGAAAAGAAATTAAGGTCAAACACTGAAATGAAAATGAAAATGTTATTGTCTCAATGTTTTACTGATTCTCAAATAGACATTTTAATAAAAAAAAAAGAAATCAATGCACTGGAACGATGAGGATATTTCAAGAGCTTTCACTCTACGATATTTTAGCAAACGAGCGTACATTTACTTAAGACAAAAATTGCATTATCCCTTACCAAGTAATATACTTTTCGAATTTAAAAAGTTAACATTGTTACACTTAACTCTTATTATTTCGTTGCAAAGATGGGCTTCAAATATTAATATGAGGTCGGGGTTTTAACAGATATTCTCAAATTTTTGGATGTTGCTGGAAAGTACATGTCAGATCAAGATAAATTAGTTGTTATCCAATTTGATGAAATGAAAGTTTCGGAACTGTACGAGTATGATTCAAAAAACGATCAAATTGTTGGCCCATGTTCCCAAATGCAAGTAGTCATGGCAAGGGGCTTATTTTCGAAATGGAAATTACCAATTTATGTAGAATTTGACCAAAAGATGACCATAGAAATTTTACATCAAATTATTATAAGGTTACACGATCTTAGTTTCCAAGTCGTTGCTTGTGTAAGCGACTGTGGTGGTAGCAATGTTGGGTTGTGGAAAACTCTTAATGTATCAATGGACAATACTAGTTTCAAACATCCAGTTACAAAAAACAACAGTTACATTTATTGACATTCTCAAGCGTCACATGTTTGCAGATACACCCCATTTATTAAAATTGCTAAGGAACTGGTTAATTGACAATGGATTTAAATTTAAAAATGGCGAAATTGTAAATGCACAACCACTGCGCGCGCTTTTAAAATTAGTAAGTACGGAAATTAATGTGTGCTACAAATTAACAGACACTCATCTTGATTGTGAAGGAGCTCAACGCCAAAAAGTTGTTTTGGCAGCTCAACTTCTTTCAAATACCACAGCAAAAGCATTATCTTTTTATTGTCCTGGAGATGATATAGAGCTAGCTATGCGAACTTCTGAATTTATATCTATAGTAAATTCATGGTTGATATCATGAATTCTATAAAAACTAAATGTGCTTTTGGAAAATATTTGGATTTACAAAATAGTTGTTTGGATGCCATGTATGATATGGTTGCGAACATGATATGCTGCAAAAAAAAAGGAGTTCACAAGTTTTTCAAAAAGCTATACTAATGTCGATTACACCTCTAAAAAAATTGTTTGAAGATGTACAACACAGATACCAAATGGATTACATTATAACACACCGGTTAAATCAAGACTCGCTAGAGAATTTATTTTCCCAAATCCGTACGCGAGGAGGCCGTAATGATCATCCAACTCCGCTAAGTGCATTATACAGATTACGAATGATAGTACTTGGTAAATCTATAAATGTAAAATAGTCGAACACCGAAGACAAAGGGGGAGACGAATATATAGTCGGCAAAGTACTTTCTAAAGCAGGAGTAAAATCCCAGGGGAAAGTTGACTTAGGTTCGTTAAATGTAGATATCGAACCAAATAACTGTGGTTCAGGTGTAAGTCTAATGTCGGCTTCAACTTCTGAACACACTGAGAACGAATCAAAATTAAATAATCCAACAGAGGAAGACGCCTTACACTACTTAGCAGGCTGGATTGCAAAGAAGCTGAAAAATACCCATCCTCATCTTGGTACTTTTACCTATAAACTCTGTTCGTCAGGTTTGACAGGTTGGATAAAACACTTATCGTTTGGGGGTTTAATTCAACCGTCAGTAATAAAAACATATATATAAGGCAGAGAATTTTTATTAGAGTAAAATATTTAAATTTTTTGAGAAGCAAAGAGAAGATGATCAATTTGAAAAGACTGACACCGTCAAACGATGTAGCTAGGAAAACTACAAAGAAAATGAAAAAAATCCTTAATTAATGAATTTTGCATAATGCCTACTTTTTTTAATTTGATGACTACTATGCATGTATTAGATTTAAATAAATAAGAACTGCAATAGTTCTATAGGTTCATTTGGTTTGTAGTATACTATGCTGATGTAATGTTTATTAAACTTTAAATACCCGTATTATATTTATTTGCTAATTCACCGATATAATGAAATTTGTAATTATTGTAGTACAATTCTACTACTAATACGTCTTAAGCGGTATGCATCTCCGGCACTAGGGCTGCTGGATACGTCACAGTAGCTGGGTACCGCCCATCGTCCAAATAAAGCAACCTCTAATATACGATAGTATACGCTGCTTTACAAACCTTGTTAAAGTGGTACATTTTCGAATTCAGCAAGTTGAGCTGTACACGAATCCGTTAAAAAAATACAGGGGAACATCGGAAATGCGCAGGTATAGGATCAAGGGTCTTTTTTAAATGTAAAATCGACGTGTACGAGGAAATTTCATGAAACGTCATCGTTTTAGAAATAATGAATTTATTCCATACTTTTCTTCCACACTGTATAGATTAAAGGCAAAAAACCGTTCACAGTTTTACGGTAGGTAAATGGTAGTTATTTATACTAGTACGTGCGCCCCTAAAAAAATAGACGAGTCGTTTGGTTCACTCTTAGCTGAAGACCATCATACCGTTCTTCACCTTCCCAAACACTCCCTAAACGATTAGTGACCGTTTCCCATACACTGTAATTCTTAAAGGTTGAAAAAAGGTATAAATAAAATTGAGGGGTATTTTAATTTGCCTTTAGAGGTACAACACTTATTCAGAGGTGTAAATGAATACCTGGAGGTATTTATTCTACCGTATCAACCTCTTTTGAGTCGTAAGGTAGTTTGTTCTACTTTTAGGTTGCAGAAAAGGTAGAATAATATAGCCTTTTAAGTATCCCATTATACCTTATGGTATTTTGGTGAGTTTTCTACCTCATCGTTCAATTTTCCACCTTGCGGTACACTTTTATTGGTTATAAAGAGGTAGAAATTTTTACTTCGGGGTGGTACTAAACGTATAATAATAGCAATCAAAGTACCGCATTGTTCCTTGAGGTATTTTAAAAATGTTCCACCTTACCGTATAATTTTCAACCTTCCCGTATAATTTTATTGGTTTTAGAGAGGTAGAAATTCTTACCTCAAGGTGGTACGAACGGTATAATAATATTCTTCTAAGTACCGCATTGTACTTTGAGGTATTATTTAAATTTTTTACTTTATTGTATAAATATCAACCTTAAGGTATAATTTTACTAGTTTTAGAGACGTAGAAATTCTTACTTTATACAGGTGAGAAAGGTGTAATAATGCTAGTCTAAATATTGCATAATACCTTAAGGTATTATTAAAATGTTCTACCTCACCGTAAAAATTTTCAACCTTGTGGAATAATTTTATCAGTATTAGAAACGTTGAAATTCTTACTCGAAGGTGGGAAGAAAGGTATAATAATATCCCTTTAAGTACCGCATTGTACACCGAGGTATTTTTAAAATGTTTTACTTTACTCTATTATTTTCAACCTTCCAGTATAATTTTATTGGTTTTAGAAACGTAAAAATTCTTACTTTAAGTTGGTAAGAAAGGTATAATAATCAAAGTCTAGGTATCGCATTGTTCCTCGAAGTATTTTTAAAATGTATTGCCTTACTGTAGAATTTTCAAACTTGCGGTATAATTTTATTAATTTTAGAGACGTAGAAATTCTTTTTATAATATCTTCTTGTTGTTGTTGTGACGTCATTCATGACAACGCCCCGCCCTATCTAGATTATTCGCTTGTAAAAATTTGAAGTTTGTCAGAATTTATCGATGAAAAAAATAAATTTAAAAAAAATTATAAACGAACCAAAGAAGATATTATAAAAACTATTGTACATTACACACATTAGGGTCTCTACTAGCCTCGCCAGTATTATTCGACTAGCTCTTGGAGCTCGTCTCACAAAATCTCTGGCTTGGCCGTAAATACTATCCTAACGGACTTCTACTGTAAAATACTATAATAGCATTGTACTTGTAACGTATTTTTAAAATGTTCTACCTCACTGTATTTTCAACCTTGGTGTTTGACACTATTTTATGACAAATATACAATTTTATCAAATTTCAAAAACCAATTCTTGACATTTTTTATTCTGATTTTAACGATGCACCACACTTTGCATTTTGTTTCAGTTTGAAGAATAGCAACTAAAGTAATATATTTATCTACTATTAATATTGCTCTGAGTAGTATTTATTGAGTTTATTTTATTATTATATATTATAAATTTATTTTTGTATGCTGGGGTGGGCGCTATGCCTAATAAAAGACATTATTATTATTATAGATTCTTGACCGTAAAAAAATTTAATATTTCTTTTTTCTTAGATTTGTCGGTCGTAAAATTATTTTTAATATTTTATATTAAAACAACATTATCTTCAAAATCATTTTAATATAAAACCTGAAACGAAAACGACGACGTTTCGAAGCTTGTTTGCTTCATAATCATATTTATACAACACCTCCAATATCTACGACGAGACATACAGAACAAATTCATATGTAAGAGTACAATTTTTAGTTGTCTTTGGTAAGTAATAAGGATTATCTTTAATATCTTACATATATTTTTCATTGGAATGACTTAAATTAAACTTCCGTAATTGTTACCATGTCTATTATAATAGAATTAGAAGCAATCAAGAATAACTCTTGATCTTTGCATAATACGCCCTACAGAAAAATAATGAAAACAATGCAATTTTTATAGGATCTCAAATAATTTATGAAGCAATGTAATTATATATACTTAGTTGCAGTAGCAAATTCAAAATCATCTATAATTTATTTATCGTTTTAGAAATTGAAAACAAAAATAGATAGTGATAAATTCAGCATTAGGTGGCTGTAGTTGCAGAGTTTTAAAATTTCAAAGTAAACGCTGCATGTATAACAATTTTACAAGATTTTACATTTGACACTCGGTATATAATTTATATACAAGATAATTCTTTGAATCCAAATTAAATTATCAACAATGAACTTCTCAATCTCTTAAAATGTTTAATTTTCTTCCCCTCTTTTACATGTTAAGACGTAACACGTGTCAACTGGCAACTGGTATTTCAATATAAATCCCTCTTCTGTTATGAATGGTGAATAAGTATTTTTCAAGGCCATTGGCCATTGAAGAAGGATTACGGTAGAAGGGTATTATAAAAATCCACTTGTCGGGTGAACAGAAAGCACCCGCAGAGAAAATATTTTTCTACTTTTAACGAATATTTCAAGGCGGTAAAATAAACAGTTTGTATCTTGGTTGTACTTGTAATTTGAATTTTGTAGATGCGCATTTTGCAAATTTTTCATAAAATGGGATAAATCCAAAATTACTTCACTAAGTAAACAGGTAAAGAGGGGTAGTGGAAGCAAGGGTAAAACACTACTTGAACTTGTCTTGTAGCATCTTTCACACGAAGTGGCCGTTCTACTGCCTTCAAAGCAAAAGTACCGGAACTTGTGCGATTTTGTATTACAGTGATATATTATACAGTGAGCACCAAAAGTATGGAACATACCAAATAAAACCGAAATGAATGTTTTTTTTCTAAAAATCCCGAAACACGTCAATTTTCTTTTTCAAAAATACACATTGAAATGTCAAAATAATTTTCCGACCTTCATTTGTTTGTAAGTGATGACGTCATCAGTATTTTTTTTAAATTTCAACCCCCATTTTTTTTTCGCGTTTTTGATACACCTTTTAATTGCTTAAATGACAGTATAAAAATGTTGATACCTTACATAAGAAAATTTTCGAGAAATAAATTATTTAATGTTTAATAAATACATTCTTAACAAATGTTAAACATGGTTTAATGGTATTAGTATTGATAAAAAAGAATCAAAGGTACCAAGAAACAAATGCCCGTAATCTAAACAAACGCCCAATTGTCAAATATTCAGAAATTTTAATTGTCGTTTACTTGTAATATTTAACATCAGCTTCATAAATCTAATATGGCTCATTTAACAAATAGAAGTAAACGACAATTAACATTTCTGAATATTTGACAACTTGTGGGCACTTGTTTAGATTACGGGCATTTGTTTCTTGGTACCTTTGATTCTTTTTTATCAATACTAATACCATTAAACCATGTTTAACATTTGTTAAGAATGTGTTTATTAAACATTAAATAATTTATTTCTCGAAAATTTTCTTATGTAAGGTATCAACATTTTTATACTGTCATTTAAGCAATTAAAAGGTGTATCAAAAACGCGAAAAAAAATGGGGGTTGACATTTAAAAAAATACTGATGACGTCATCACTTACAAACAAATGAAGGTCGAAAAATTATTTTGACATTTCAATGTGTATTTTTAAAAAAGAAAATTGACGTGTTTCGGGATTTTTAGAAAAAAACATTCATTTCGGTTTTATTTGGTATGTTCCATACTTTTGGTGCTCACTGTATACATAATATTTACAAACTTATTTTCTTCGCAAAGGTAAGTAAGCTACGTACATATGTAGGGTTACGCGGTTAGGTTGTAGAGAAATGCTGGTTAGATATAATATATTTATTAAAGAACGTATTAATTATAAAAGGTGAACGTGACTGTATCAGAACCGAGTTAGGCAACGACTGACTGTACTGGCTGGACATGACTCGTCTCTGGTGACTTGTAGCAACTCCAGGACCGGCATGAGTTTGATAACACTCGGCCATCCTGACGGAACCGATCGTCCCCGAACGGTCGAAACGAATCAAACTGTAACAGAAGTAGAATTAACAACAGAACTACCTCAGCACCAGCAGATCGGGTGAATTTGATATGCAAGAAGTTAGAATGCAACACCAGCAATTCGGGTGAATCTGATATCTAAGAAGTTAGAATGCAACACCAGCAATTCGGGTGAATCTGATATCTAAGAAGTTAGAAGTACAACACCAGCATTTCGGGTGAACCTCGTATGTAGGAAGTTAGAAGTACAACACCAGCAATTCGGGTGAATCTCGTATGTAGGAAGTTAGAAGTACAACACCAGCAATTCGGGTGAATCTCGTACGTAGGAAGTTAGAAGTACAACACCAGCAATTCGGGTGAATCTCGTATGTAGGAAGTTAGAAGTACAACACCAGCAATTCGGGTGAATCTCGTATGTAAGAAGTTAGAAGTACAACACCAGCAATTCGGGTGAATCTCGTATGTAGGAAGTTAGAAGTACAACACCAGCAATTCGGGTGAATCTCGTATGTAGGAAGTTAGAAGTACAACACCAGCAATTCGGGTGAATCTCGTATGTAGGAAGTTAGAAGTACAACACCAGCAATTCGGGTGAATCTCGTATGTAGGAAGTTAGAAGTACAACACCAGCAATTCGGGTGAATCTCGTATGTAGGAAGTTAGACGTACAACACCAGCAAATCGGGTGAATCTCGTATGTAAGAAGTTAGAAGTACAACACCAGCAATTCGGGTGAATCTCGTATGTAGGAAGTTAGAAGTACAACACCAGCAATTCGGGTGAATCTCGTATGTAGGAAGTTAGACGTACAACACCAGCAAATCGGGTGAATCTCGTATGTAAGAAGTTAGAAGTACAACACCAGCAATTCGGGTGAATCTCGTATGTAGGAAGTTAGAAGTACAACACCAGCAATTCGGGTGAATCTCGTATGTAGGAAGTTAGAAGTACAACACCAGCAATTCGGGTGAATCTCGTATGTAGGAAGTTAGACGTACAACACCAGCAATTCGGGTGAATCTCGTATGTAGGAAGTTAGAAGTACAACACCAGCAATTCGGGTGAATCTCGTATGTAGGAAGTTAGAAGTACAACACCAGCAATTCGGGTGAATCTCGTATGTAGGAAGTTAGAAGTACAACACCAGCAATTCGGGTGAATCTCGTATGTAGGAAGTTAGAAGTACAACACCAGCAATTCGGGTGAATCTCGTATGTAGGAAGTTAGAAGTACAACACCAGCAATTCGGGTGAATCTCGTATGTAAGAAGTTAGAAGTACAACACCAGCAATTCGGGTGAATCTCGTATGTAGGAAGTTAGAAGTACAACACCAGCAATTCGGGTGAATCTCGTATGTAGGAAGTTAGAAGTACAACACCAGCAATTCGGGTGAATCTCGTATGTAGGAAGTTAGACGTACAACACCAGCAAATCGGGTGAATCTCGTATGTAAGAAGTTAGAAGTACAACACCAGCAATTCGGGTGAATCTCGTATGTAGGAAGTTAGAAGTACAACACCAGCAATTCGGGTGAATCTCGTATGTAGGAAGTTAGACGTACAACACCAGCAATTCGGGTGAATCTCGTATGTAGGAAGTTAGAAGTACAACACCAGCAATTTGGGTGAATCTCGTATGTAGGAAGTTAGAAGTACAACACCAGCAATTCGGGTGAATCTCGTATGTAGGAAGTTAGACGTACAACACCAGCAATTCGGGTGAATCTCGTATGTAGGAAGTTAGAAGTACAACACCAGCAATTCGGGTGAATCTCGTATGTAGGAAGTTAGAAGTACAACACCAGCAATTCGGGTGAATCTCGTATGTAGGAAGTTAGACGTACAACACCAGCAAATCGGGTGAATCTCGTATGTAAGAAGTTAGAAGTACAACACCAGCAATTCGGGTGAATCTCGTATGTAGGAAGTTAGAAGTACAACACCAGCAATTCGGGTGAATCTCGTATGTAGGAAGTTAGACGTACAACACCAGCAAATCGGGTGAATCTCGTATGTAAGAAGTTAGAAGTACAACACCAGCAATTCGGGTGAATCTCGTATGTAGGAAGTTAGAAGTACAACACCAGCAATTCGGGTGAATCTCGTATGTAGGAAGTTAGAAGTACAACACCAGCAATTCGGGTGAATCTCGTATGTAGGAAGTTAGACGTACAACACCAGCAATTCGGGTGAATCTCGTATGTAGGAAGTTAGAAGTACAACACCAGCAATTCGGGTGAATCTCGTATGTAGGAAGTTAGAAGTACAACACCAGCAATTCGGGTGAATCTCGTATGTAGGAAGTTAGAAGTACAACACCAGCAATTCGGGTGAATCTCGTATGTAGGAAGTTAGAAGTACAACACCAGCAATTCGGGTGAATCTCGTATGTAGGAAGTTAGAAGTACAACACCAGCAATTCGGGTGAATCTCGTATGTAAGAAGTTAGAAGTACAACACCAGCAATTCGGGTGAATCTCGTATGTAGGAAGTTAGAAGTACAACACCAGCAATTCGGGTGAATCTCGTATGTAGGAAGTTAGAAGTACAACACCAGCAATTCGGGTGAATCTCGTATGTAGGAAGTTAGACGTACAACACCAGCAAATCGGGTGAATCTCGTATGTAAGAAGTTAGAAGTACAACACCAGCAATTCGGGTGAATCTCGTATGTAGGAAGTTAGAAGTACAACACCAGCAATTCGGGTGAATCTCGTATGTAGGAAGTTAGAAGTACAACACCAGCAATTCGGGTGAATCTCGTATGTAGGAAGTTAGAAGTACAACACCAGCAATTCGGGTGAATCTCGTATGTAGGAAGTTAGAAGTACAACACCAGCAATTCGGGTGAATCTCGTATGTAGGAAGTTAGAAGTACAACACGTCTCACCTGAATCCGAGCGTATTACACCTGGAAAGGTTTCATATGCTCCACACAGACGACAGCAGTGTATGGAATGCGTGATCGTGACGTGTGTCGATCTTCTTGAACTCTGTATCTGTCTTTAGGTAGACACTCGATTACTTTGAACGGCCCTTTGTATTTCGGAAGTAGTTTCTTGCTCTGGTTGTTGTTTGCAGGAATACTGGAAATTTTTGTCAGTACGAGGTCACCGACTTTGTACTGTTTAGCTTCACGCCGTTTCTTATTGAATTGGTTGTCCTGTTTGTCTCTGCTGTCATCTAGCCTTTGCTTTGCATCTGAACGAAGTTGGGTTACATCGAGGGTAGCTTCGTCGCCTACCTGACGATCATTGTCTGCGTTGATGGTGATACCTAACATTAGTGCTGCAGGGGTACATTGTGTAATTTTGTGCTTAGTACTATTTAACCCTTGTTGCACGGCAGCAATGTTGACGTCCCAGTTGTCAGGGGAAGTTTTTGTTCCCATTGTGGCCAAAGCATCTAGTACAGATCTATTAGTTCGCTCTACTTGACCATTTCCGCGTGCCATTCCAACAGCTGTATGAAATAGGCGAATACCCTTATTGCTGCAGTATTCCTTAAATGACTTTGAAGTAAACGCCGTTCCTGAATCGGAAATTATTCTCTTTGGGTTTCCAAAAATCGTGAAAATGTCGTCTAAGTGGATAATCACCGAACTCGTTTTAGTATCGGGCACTGCTCGCAGAAATACGAATTTAGTAAACGCATCTGTTATAACCAGAAGGTATTTATTGAGTTTTTGACTGGACACAAATGGGCCAAGATGGTCAATGTGCAGGGTGTGTAGTGGTCTTGCATGTTTGGGAATGGAATGTAAATACTCCTGTTTCTTTCCGCCAGGTATTTTATGGTATAGACATTGTAAACAAGCATTTATATATTTGTGCACGAAACGTCGCATTTTGGGGAACCAATATTTTTCCGTAATTCGCGATATTGTTTTGTCGAACGCAAAATGGCCAATGTCATCGTGGTTGGCTTTGACCACTTGCCACCGACACTTTCTAGGCACCACCCATTTCCTACCATTAGGAGTAATCTTGTAAACTTTATTACCGCGAAGATCGTAATCATTAAAAATAGAGCGGTTATTATCGATATCTCCAGATAAAAGTATGTCCCTTATGCTTTGGATATTTTTGTCCTGAGTTTGTGCTTCTCTCAACCAATCGTCCTCTGTCATTAACAAGACGATTTCTTCTTTTCCATTTACTTCCGGGTTTCTACTCAAGGCATCAACATGTTGCAATTGTGTACCGGCTTTATGCTGGATGGTAAACGTATACTGCTGTAGTTCCAGCATCCACCGTGATATGCGCGGGATAATTGTTTGTTTGGCCATAGCATTCTTTACAGAGTTACAGTCGGTTACTATGGCAAATTCAGTTCCTAAGAGATAATGTTTAAATCGTGCTAACGTTTTTACTATAGCTAACAACTCTAACTCAAACGAATGGTAGTTTTTTTCTTCTTTGGTAGTCTGCTTGCTGTAATATGCAATTGGTTGTTCCCCAATGGTGGTGATCTGGATTAATATTCCCCCCAATCCATCTCTACTGGCGTCAGTGTATACGATGCTCTTGAGGGTAGGATTGAAGATTTGTAATACGGGGGCTGAGGAAATAATATTCTTCAAATCTTCCACTATTGCGGAGTGTTGTTGCAACCAACACCATGGAATATGTTTTTGTAATAATGCTGTTAATGGACGTGTTTTTGTTGCGAAGCCTAGGATGAACTTCCGAAAGTACCCAACTAGGCCAAGGAACTGACGCAATTGATGTACACTCTTTGGAAGAGGAAAGTTTGTAACGGCTGTAACTTTGTCCTCATTTAAACTGATTTGGTTGTTTTCGATAGTGTACCCTAGATAACTTATTTTGCTTTGCAGAAATGTTGATTTAGTGAGGTTTATTGTTAACCCATGATTACGCAATACTACTAACACCTTTTGTAACATCGTCAGACCTTCGTGTAATGTACGAGATGGAATAATAATGTCATCCAGATACGGAATTATTCCGTGAGGTCTTAAGTCTGCAAAAATTTCGTTCATTAATTTCTGGAACAATGCCGGAGCACCTGTTAAGCCAAACGGAACACGAACATATTCATATTGTCCTTCAGGAGTTATGAAAGCTGTTTTACAGATAGACTGTGGATCTACTGGAATCTGATGATATCCGGATTTTAAATCTATACTGGAGAAAAATTTGTAACCACTCAAGGAGTCAATGAGCTCTTCTATTATTGGCATGGGAAATTTAGTTCTGATTGTAATTTTATTAAGGGCTCGATAGTCTATTACTAAACGTTTCTCCCCAGTTTTTTTTGTTACTAAAATTGCAGGGCTCGCATATCCTGATGTGCTTTTCCGAATGATATTAGCATCAAGAAGGTCATTTATTATTTTTCGAAGTATTCCTTTGTCTTTTTCTGCTAACCGATATGGGCGATGGGAAACAGGAATATTTGTAGTTGTGTTAATTTTCATAGAAACAGAGTGTGTTTTACCTAACGGCTTGTTAGGTGTGGAAAAGCAATCGTTAAAATCATGAAGAAGTTGCTTTAATTGAGTTGAGATTTTAGGAGGTATAATACCATGTGAAATGTTCAAGGGAAATTTAGAAATGCTGTTGGGGGCGAATGTTAGTTCGTTGTCGATGCGATAGTACATAATTTGCGGGTTTTCCGTATAATTTCGTCCAATAAGTACTTCCGTATCGGTAAGCGATGCTTCAATAACGTAAAATATTATGTTTAGTTTGCACTCTCCAATCTTTACCGTTGCAGTAGTTGATTCAGACACACTGGTAATTTTACCAAGAAACCCGGCTAAATTAATGGGTTCATCTAACTGTGTAATATGTAATTGAAACTGTGTTGCTAAGTGTTTCTCAATAAGGGAGCAGTCACTACCTAGATCGATGAATGCGTTGCAACGGTGTTGATTTATGTAAATGATCTTGAAAATTTTTTGAGATGCATGCGTTTTCAGCATTCGAACCTGCTCAGGCTTATGTTTGCCTTCTTTTTATCACATACCGCTTCGATGTGCCCTAAAGTTGAACAATAATTGCAAATTTTATGTCTATGTGGACAATCAGTCCTATTATGATCTGAGCGACCGCATGATCTACATGCAAATTTAGTTTCGTGCTTATCTACCGCGCTTTTACGTTGATTTGAAACATAAGGAGTAAATTTGCTTGTACTTGGTAATGATTCCGAGGATTTTGTCACTTGATATGTTTTGTTTCGCAAATACGCAGCTAAAGTATTTGGATCGGCAATATTTGCAGCCTCAGCAGCTGACGTAATATTTTTATCGTTTATGGCGCCCAATACTAAGGATACTTTGTCTTCGTTGGAAAAATTTGCTCGTAATTTGTCTATTTTAGCCATGTGTAAAAAATGAAATTCGTAAAGCGAACAATTGTTAACGGGTTTATGGTTTGCCAAGTTCATTAATAATGAATAGGCATTACGCTTACTTTGAAAAGTATTACATAATAATTGCTTCCAAGAATCCCACGAATATTCTGGCCAGCCCGCGTCATTTAAAATTAAACTGTCGTACCATATTTTAGCTGTACCTTGCAGTTTATTTATAGCTTGATAAATTGTTATATGAGACTGCCAGCCGAAAAGGTTTGCATTGTAATCAATAATTTCGAGCCAATCTTTTACAGAATCATGCAACGGATTGAATTGCGGTACCACCGAAGAAAGCGGAACATTGGTTTGTTTTTCAGTAGCAATAGTACAATCTAAGCTTACCCCTGCAGCTGGTGTAAGTGTATTTGTCTTACTACGGGACGAACCGCGGCGTGAATATTTTCTCAGGGGTTTTCCAAGCGGGGGAGGTGTTCTTCCTTCTGGCGAATGCCGTGAAGAAACCCTCTTTCCCTGTAGTTTTCTAGAACGTGAAGTATGAACTGCTTGACGTAGCGAATGGGGTGAAGATGAGCCTGATTCTTCTGAACTACCCGAGCGATCCATGGCGTGAATTCTTTTTCACCACTTCTGATGTAGGGTTACGCGGTTAGGTTGTAGCGAAATGCCGGTTAGATATAATATATTTATTAAAGAACGTATTAATTATAAAAGGTGAACGTGACTGTATCAGAACCGAGTTAGGCAACGACTGACTGTACTGGCTGGACATGACTCGTCTCTGGTGACTTGTAGCAACTCCAGGACCGGCATGAGTTTGATAACACATATTATGTATAATATATTGATTTAATCCCTTTTTAGGAATAATTAGTTAACGCTTAAAAAATGTTTATTTGTTATATTTGTTCTAAGAAATTTTTACATTTACAGTTATTGCAACACATGAAATTTGCCCATTATCATTTAAAACAATGCAATATAGTTTGTCAGATTGATGGCTGTTTAAATACTTACCAACGTGTGTCTTCTTTGATTGTACATTGCAAAAAAGAACACAAATATATTATTAAAAGCTATAGAAAACGAATTCGCAATATTAAAGCGAAATCGCAGCAGGATTTCGCTAATATAGAACAATCGGTTTTCTATGAGAATTCCCTTAATTTTGAAACGTTTGAGCAAACTTCAGATAGTAATGAAGACGGATATGACGACCACTATGATTTTGCACAAGAATTTTTAAATCAATTTCTAATTTTTAAATTGCAAATGCAAAACGAATTTTTGTTGCCAGAAGTTACTTCAAACAAAATATTTTCGAGAATTAAAGATTTGTTTAAAATACTTATATCACATGTTAAAAAAAGTATCGTATTAAAATGCAAACAATTAAGAATAAACTCAGTCCAAGAAAATGGATTTATAGATATTTTTAGTTACTTTAATTCTATGCTTGAAATAACTAAAGCTAACCAAAAAGATTTTCTAAAACTAAACAATTTTGTGCCCCCCCAGGAACATTTTTTAGGTCAGGTACTACGTTCTGGTAAAGTAATAAACCATGTATTTCACTATGTACCCATTCTAGAAACAATACGAAATTACTTAAGCAATGAAGACGTTTGGACAAGTTTTAATAAAAAGCGTGGTGTTTCCAAAATTTTAGAAGGTTACGAAACAGGAACACATTTAAAAAATCACGAACTTTTTAAAGGAAATTCCGATTACATTCGTATACATTTGTACACTGATGAATTTGAAATATGTAATCCGATTGGTAGGGACAAAAAAACACACAAAATATCTGCTTTCTATTTTACTATTGGGAATATTGAAACTAAATACTTATCCTCATTGAAAAGCATCCATCTTGCTTTATTAGTAAAATGGGTTTACGTAGAGAAGTATGGGTTTCAACAAGTGCTAAAGCCCTTATTTGACGATATTAAAATTTTAGAAACTGAGGGTTACAATTACGTGGTCAAAAAATAAAATATTAGGAGCAGTTGCAACTGTAGCTGGAGATAATTTATCCAGCAATTATTTAGGTGGGTGTAATATATCTTTCGGCAGAGGTCGGTTTTGTAGATTCTGCTTAGTTTCGGAAAAAACGTGCAGTACCCTATTGTTAGATAGCGAATGTACAGTAAGAACTCCTGCTAACCATTTACTTCATGTTGCGGCGATTGAAATTGATAAAACTTTATGTCCAACATATGGGGTTAAATCTAAATCAGCTTTCTATGATCTGAATTACTTCAGCAGTGTGTCTTGTCTTCCTCCAGATGTTATGCATGATATATTGGAAGGATTAATTCCCGTTAATTTAAAAGTAGTCATTCGGGGACTTATTCAGACAACTGATCTTACTTTATCAGCAATAAATCAAAGAATAACAAATTTTACGTATGTTAAAAATGACAAAGTTAATGTTCACCCGGGGCTTCCAACTGACTTTATTATTAAAAACTCATCTAATTATTTAAAAGCTGAATCCTGTCTGGATCTGTCCTCAGACCATTCACCAATACTCATCACCTATAGCACTCAAGTACTACAAATACAAAAACCCCCAACACTTTCCACAAGACGTACGAACTGGAACTATTTTCGCGATTTAATTAACGAAAGAATACATCTAACTATACCGCTAAAAACAGAACACGAACTATTTAACGCCATAGAACACCTTAATCAATCTATTCAACAGTCGGCCTGGGATGCCACGCCAAACTACGACAGCCAGCAAGTTGCGGAATATTGTCCTATATCCATTAAACAGAAAATAGCAGAAAAACGCAGGTTAAGAAGAATCTGGAAAAATACAAGAAACCCTAGAAACAGAACTAAATTCAATCAAGCAGCTCGAGAATTAAAAAGTCTTCTAACCAACTTTAGAAACCAGGGAGTACAAGAATATCTGACTAACCTTACCCCTACCGAGACCACAGATTACTCTTTATGGAAGGCTACTAGAAAACTGAAAGGACTAAAATCAACAGTCCCACCGATTAGAAAATCTGATGGGACATGGGCAAGAACAAATCAACAAAAATCAAACACCTTCGCAGAACATTTAACCTCAGTATTTCAAGCACATGGAAGAACCTGTTCCACAGAGGAAGAACTATTTATTCATCAAACCCTTGAGAGAACCGAAGAAATTGCTCAACCCATAAGGCCAGTAAAGGTTAGTCAAGTTAATAACGTTATAAAAAACCTCAACCCAAAGAAAGCTCCAGGTTACGACCTAATAACCGCCAAAATTCTTAAAGAACTACCAGAAAAGGGAGCCAAACTGATAACCTATATAATCAATGCAGTCCTTCGATTAAGAATATTCCCAGAGCAGTGGAAAGTGGCGCAAATAGTCATGGTACCAAAACCTGGTAAAAATCCAGAAGACACAACTGCATACCGACCTATCAGCTTACTGCCTATTCTATCCAAAGTCTTCGAAAAGATACTACTTCAAAAGCTAAAACCAATTCTCGAAGAACGAAACATCATACCAAATCACCAATTTGGTTTTCGGGAAGGTCACGGCACAATAGAACAAGTACATAGACTAACAACGCAAATTAATCACGATCTACACCTAAAAAGGTACTGCTCGTCGGCGTTTCTAGACATAAGCCAGGCCTTTGACAAAGTTTGGCACACAGGTTTGCTATATAAGATTAAGAAGGCTCTACCGACAGAATATTATGAACTAATTAAGACATACTTAGCCGAACGAAGCTTCCAAGTTAAATTTAAAGACGCACAATCAAGTATTCAACCAATACAAGCAGGAGTGCCCCAGGGCAGCATTTTGGGACCTGTCTTATATCTTCTGTATACCGCGGATCTACCAACAACACCACAAACTCTAATAGCGACATATGCAGACGATACTGCAGTACTAGCGTCACATACTGATCCACGTACAGCATCGTTAATTCTACAGCGAAACCTGAACAAAATTGAGAACTGGTTAAAGCTATGGCGCATACATGTCAACGAAACGAAATCGATTCAAGTAACTTTTACTCTAAGAAAGGAAACCTGCCCACCAGTAATGCTAAACAACACTCCAATCCCGCAACACGACAGTGCAAAGTATCTAGGGATTCACCTGGATAGGCGCCTAACCTGGCAGACCCACATAATTAAAAAGAGAATGCAACTAGGTTTAAAACTTCGCCAGATGTACTGGTTAATAGCAAGGAAATCGCAATTATCTCTTCAAAACAAAGTGCTTCTCTACAAAGCTATCATAAAACCAATATGGACATATGGAATCCAGATTTGGGGAACTGCTAGTAACTCTAACTTGGAAATATTACAACGATTTCAAAATAAAATAATTAGGACAATAACAAACGCTCCCAGATATGTTCCGAACTGGCTACTTCAGCAAGATATCCCCATACCTTCCATCAAGCAGGAAATCCAAAGTGTAAGTGCAAAGTATCAAGCAAAACTTAGAGTGCATTCAAATAATCTAGCTGTGGCGTTATTAGATAGACAATATATCCAAAGACTTAAAAGACACGACCAATTAGATTTAGTTAACAGATTCAACTAAGATTTATATAGTTTTAGTCTAACCCTTTAGAATTAATTAGTTTTAAGGCTCTACGTCAAGCATCTAATGTCAAAACAAAGAAATAATACTAAAGAGCATTTATTTCCTCATGTCATTACAAGCAATCAAATAATTTGCTGAATGTTAATATAAATTAACAGATTGTAAATAAGTCGAAGAAATAAAAATGTGAAAAAAAATGTAAGACATTTCAGGTCGACCAATATTTTGTATATGACGTCAGCAACAAAGAACATGTTCCTATATTTTTTCACATTAGTAATATTTTTATGTTTGCTGGTATTTGGGTGTTGTGTGGGAAACTTGTTGTTCCATGTAATTATGACAGCCATCATGATGTTTACGAAATTGTAGAAGACAGTCACTTAAAAATGTGTATGGAAATTAGTACTGTTAAGTCGTGTTTTAATATCAATGCTTACACTATAGCGGAAAAGAAAACTTTAAAAGTATCCATATACGATTATTTCAATTAAATTTCAGTTTAGCTAAGCATATGCTTACTTATTTTTATGTTTTAATTACTACCACAGCTATTACTATGGTTTTATTTATTTATTTTCACTGGGGATATAATATTATACGGTACCGTAAAACGGGGCTACTTGAAAATAGCGGGGTTATTTGAAAATAGTTGCAGTCTTTTACATAAACTGGTGCTGCCGCTAAACGGTTTATTCTAGAACAATAAATTTATAGTGAGTCATCGAGAACATACCACCAGTGATTCATCTAGCCTATGTGTGTTGAATTTGTGTGTTCAGTTTTCGGTGTAGCATTCTGCGAAAATAAGGTAATAAAAAAATTTTTTATTGGCCGAATACTTCTTGTTGCCCAGGGATTCTGAAAACTATTAGCAAGCCAGTGTATTTTTTTTCTAAGCTTATTGTAACTTCTAAACACGAATGTAACCTCAATTCAGACCTGTTACATATTGTAAAGTCAGTGGCGTCGATTTTATTTTTTAATGGTATTTCAGGGGCTACTTGAAAATGGTAAGAACATATCAGAGAACGGTGGGGGGCAGGCCATATCGCAACTATAGTCAGGAGGCTTTGGAGACTGCTATACAAAGATATGAAAAGGGTAATTTAATGCAATTAAGTGAGGAATACAATATACCTTATGCTACATTGTACAGAAAAATTAATAAACTACACCCTCAAAATCCTGGACGTAGTACTGCGTTGTCAGATGATGATGATGAAAAAGCCCTTGTTAAAGCAATTTGTACAGCTTCAGAGTAGGGCTTCCCTTTTGAACCCGCAGATATAAAAGATTGCGTTGAAAATTATTTAAATACCAAAGGCATGCAAGTGAAACAGTTTGTAAATAACAGACCTGGGGAAGGTTGGATGGAAAAGTTTCTAAAGCGACATAAACAAGAACTCTCAAAAAGGGTGTCTCAGTCGATTAAACAAAGCAGAGCAAAGGTGGACCATAAGACGATTAACACTTACTTTGACAATTTGTCAGAAGTCCTGGAAAATGTGCGTCCCGAATCTGTAGTTAATTACGACGAAACTAATTTTACAGACGACCCCGGTCGGTTTAAAGTTGTTGTTCGAAAACAGTATAAAAGAGCAGAAAAAATAATGGACACATCTAAATCATCCATCTCTGTAATGTTTGCCTGCTCCGCATCAGGTGTTATGCTACCGCCATATGTTGTGTACAAGTCGGACCACCTGTGGAGTACCTGGACGGAGGGTGGGCCTACTAATACTAGATATAATAGAAGTCGGAGTGGATGGTTCGATACCAATTTATTTCAAGACTGGTTTGAAAAAATTGCACTTCCTCATTTTAAGTCCTTACCTCCTGGCCGCAAAGTTTTAATAGGAGACAATTTAGCTAGTCATGTCTCCCTAGAGGTTATTAGAAATTGTGAAGAGAACAATATCTGCTTCGTTTTGCTACCGCCTAACAGTACGTACATGACACAGCCTTTGGAGGTTTGTGTTTTCAGACCCATTAAAAATAAATGGCGACAGGTTCTAAGAGATTGGAAAACAAAAAATAAGGGCGTTATAAGGAAGGACATCTTTCCTAGGCTGTTAAGGCAATGTTTAGAGGCTATAGGTGCTGCGACGACCTAGCTCCCTAGCTCGTGAGGAGGAGGTCGCCACAAAATTTATTTGGGTCAGGGAGTAGCTCTGAGTATCCAGGGTTCGTTGGACGTTGAAAATAAAACCTAGGAAATCTAAAGAACAATTTATTTACAAGAATATTTACAGGTGTTGTTCAATGTTACTGAAATTAACAAAATTAACGGTATATAACTAAAACTAATAACACAAATTAATAAATGAATGCAATAAGGATAATATGTACATTAATAAAATTTACCAATTTTGTTGTCAAATTATTATAAGTCCGGCTCTGGATTTTGAAATACAAATTACAGGTAGCTGTTTGGTTAAAACGGCAGATTACCGGGAGTAATCAGAGGGGTCGCTGCGGTTAAGTTACTCAAATGCAATAGCTTATCTTTGACGTTAGTAAGTAAATATGGCGGAACAACACCAGGAATTTATTCGTAAAACAGGGGCGATTGTTCCAAACAATGAATGGGGTACAAGCCAACAGGTTGTGAGGTGAAATTTAAAGCGAGTTATTAAAAGTTTGATCAGGTAAGTCTCCAAATAAACTCTATTTTACGGAGATCAGAAAATTTACTGATATACAGGGCAGATTAAAAAGTTAATTAGTTTACGGGGTGGTTTGAAGAACCCAAAACCCAGTCTTTGACCTAGGGGTTCGGTAGGTAAACTCAGGACACTCGACTGTTGGATTCTGCTTGTTCTCCTCGTTTCACATACAGAATTCCAACAGTCCAAGGGTATTTCGGTGAAGGAAATTACGGATCGGTTTAGTGTTACAAGGCAGCTACTTGTTGTATAAACATATACCTGCCAGGAAGCTCACCCTTGCAAAGGTACTTGTTACTGAATGTCACATACACCCTCACAAGAGCTCACTATGCTCGGGATGAGGTAGGTTCGGATGAATACAGGGTACACTAGGTCAAAAGAACTGAATTAGCTACTTACGGTTTGGCTTGTATAGAACTAATGAAAACAAAAGGTGAAACTAAACTGAATTAATCGGAGCAGAATTTAAATGGGATTGAAGATCTCAACTTAAACTTTGAAAACTAATCGGAGCAAAATTTAAGTGGGATTGAAAATCTCAACTTAAACTTTGAAAATCACTCGGGTTTCATAACAAAAGCTAAATTTAACAAACTTTGACTCGGGATCTCGGAAGTGTTAAATTTAAATGTTAAATTCGAAAATCGGCAAATAAGTCGAGATCGGAATCGGAGTCGGAATTTCTTAAAAATGCGCGGGCTGGACCTCTTATAGTACCTCCTCGTCTTCTTTCGGAACTTGGCGCGGACCGTCCCTACTCCTTCGTAGAGGGAGTAGTTATTGTCCGCGCCTCGTGATGACGTCTAATCTTCGGAACGACGCTATTTCGGGAATGTGTAAGATGGCGTCTCCTTTACGATGCTCAAATTACACACCCCCAATAATTGCGTCGTTACAGTGCAAATATTGAGAATAATATTAAATCTGGATTCGCAGCAACTGGCATTGTACCAATTAACCGCCAAAAAATCATTTGTAAACTTCCCAAAGCAGAAGATCCTGCAGCAACTGCAGAAGTAGAAAATATAATCGGACAAACTATAAAAGAAATGTTTCAAGAGGCTAGATTTGGAAAGGCAGGAACATCTACTGTAGGAAGAAAAAAGAAATTGTCAGTAGAACCAGGCAAAAGTATTTGTCAAGGAGATATTGAAAATCCATCTACATTGTCCACAGAAAAATAAAAAAAAACAAATGAAAAATCAAAAGAAAAACCAAATGAAAACTCAAAACAAAAGAGAAAGATAGCACTATCAAGCTCTGAGAGTGACGAAGACATATTACCACCTCATTTAAAAAAATACAAAGATTTTTGCACTGCAAACGATGATAGTGATGATGACTTCGAAATCGAAACATATTCTGACTTGGAAGATGTTAGTATCATTGAAGATGAACCCTCTGAAGATGAACACATTGAGGATGAATCTGCGAATGACAAAGTGTGTAAAGAAGCAGACATGGTGGAATTAAAATGTGGCGACTACATTTTTGTAAATATGAAAACAGAAAATGGAACCTTCAAGGAATTTGTAGCTAAAATAGTTTCCCACCAAGAAAACGGTTATTTATGCACGTTTTTAAGAGAAAGTGGAAAAATAAAACATAGGTATACATATCCAGATGTTGAAGACATCGGTCTTGTTGAAAGAAATGAAATTAAAAAGAAGCTAACTATCGCGGAAACCCTAAGAAGAGGTCAAATTAAATTCAAAGAACTTTCTGAATAAATTTTTGATCTATTTTTTTGTTCAGCAAGTAATTACTAGTTGTAAAGTTTTTGTTTTTACTATAAAATGTGTTTGAATAAGATTTGAATGTTAATCTGAAAATAATAAATATTTACATTGTTTACTATGCCTTTTTTAACATCGATTTTAACCAAACCAAGAGCAAAATCATTAAATTTTTATTTTTTTATTTTCATGTAGCCCCAATACTGGTGCTACATGACGAGAACTACTTTTAAAGGCACATTTTCAACTAACCCCATCGCGGGGCTACTTGAAAATGAGCATATTTTTTTTTTGAGAAAGTGGTGGGGGTTAAAATTTTTTCTGATGCTGTAAGAGCTTCCTTAGACCTGAAAGTTTAACAGAGTAATTTTGGTTTTTGAAAAAACTTTAAGATTTGGTGTTGATAAAATTAAGTTCCCAAAAAGTTTCATCAAGTAGCCCCGTTTTACGGTAACCATTTTTCAATGCAACTTTTATTTTCTTAACCAGCCCTTGTAAAAATTACAATGGAAAATCAAATCATCGTATTTGAATGTTTGGCGATTTTTGGAGAACAAAAAAAGATTATTCGTTGTGACAAGCGTCAATTGATACAAACAATTGCGGAAAACTTCAACATCAATACAAAATTTGAATTACAAACGTACAATTCAGATTACGAGGATTGGGCTGAAGCAGATTTCAATACCTTGGAAAACAAAGTCAAAATTAAAATAATTTTGGCACCGATTATAGGTAAGTTAAACGAATATAAATATATAACAGATACTTTTAGTATTTTCCTGTTAAGCGAGATATGTGATATAACGTGAAACGTGCTAAAACGGAAACTCGCGGCATAGCATAACTTTTCTGTTTTATACAGTTTTCCGCGTTGTCAGGATTTATACAGGGTGTGTAAAAATGGCCGTGCAAGCTTCAGGTAAAGTTATTCTTTGGACAAAAATAAAGCAAAAAGCTCGCAAAGGGTTCCCCAAGCTACGCGGGGCCTTCAAAGTTAGAAATTGGTAACACTAAAATAAAGCTATTTTGCAAAATCAAGTTACTTGATGCGTACTTTTAGTGATAATAACTAGAATGTATTGCTATTTATCGTTTAAAAGTAATAGGATATTAATCATTTTCATTATTTCCAATCATATAATTTTTGTAAATGCGTAAAAAATACGCTTGGCAATATTGCAAATTAATAATGATAGCCCACCTTGTTCTAAACTAAAATATAGCCTAGTAGTTTAGTAAAACAAGGTCCATGGACTGGTTGATATTTGTAGTTTTAAAATACAAGGTTGCCAAATTTACATTTCTTAATTTGTTATGGTGAGGGGTAGCCATGCGCCTAAGAACTTTTCAAATAAGCTTTTTGCCTAATTTTTGTCCAAGGAATAACTTTACCTGAAGCTTGCACGACCATTTTTACACACCCTGTATAATGTTTACAACAAGTAGAGAAATTTTGCAAAAAAACCGTTTGTTTCCATACGACATAGTGTTGTTTTTAAAACATTCAAACAGTCCGTTATTGGACACCTTAAATTCGCGCAATTCTAGTGATTTTCCAACTTTTTTTAACTTGTTCTTGCATCATCATGTCGTTCGTCTGATAGCTTTGTACACCTGCATTTTCCCCATTTACAATATTCTTTTATCTTTCACAGCAATTTCGACTAATTTCCACATTCTGATTTAAATTTAAACAATGGGTGTTTGGACATTTTTGTTGCGAAAAAATAACTACTAAATGTAAACTGTACAATCACAAAAATATTTAAGTAATTTACGAAGAATAATGCAAGTGCTTGTTGTTTACCACCCTGTCGGAGCAGGTCCGGATAAAAGTACCTGGAAGGAATTAAATCATAAAGTTTAAACCGGGTGCCAATACAATTCCACAAATAATGTCGCCTGCGGTCCCTAGAACTAGAAGAGCAAATCGCCTTGAAAGCATTTTGTGTACTATGTTTAAACTTGAGTATTGTAATATTCTTGTTAAGTTTCCTTTTGTCAATATTAATTTGCGTAAATTAGCCAATTAGTACTTAGTTAAGAATACAAGTATAAGATATTTTGCGTATGTTGTGAAATATCTGATAAAATATTATCAGTTGTTAAATTATTTTGCGAAGTCCACTTCCGCGTGCTGTAAAGTCATAATATTTGGGCGAGATCAAAAAAATATTTTGCTTTCTGCGAGTTTCCGTTTTTGACAGATCCGTTTTAACAGATTTCACTATAGTTTGCACGGTACATATTGACATGTAGTCCAAATTTTGAATATTGCAAAACTGAATTTTATAATGCGGACGGATGGCGTAGAAACCTAAACTGAGGGATATTTTACAGCAACAGAATGTACCGACTCATTTTTATTAAATCACATAACGCCACAAGTAGAGGAAACGGCTATCGCA
Organism: Hemicrepidius hirtus; assembly: GCA_963082805.1. Taxonomy (NCBI): domain Eukaryota; kingdom Metazoa; phylum Arthropoda; class Insecta; order Coleoptera; family Elateridae; genus Hemicrepidius; species Hemicrepidius hirtus. Next base: position 15,446,199 of record OY720161.1, read on the forward strand.
ACAACTTCTGTGGAATCAGGGATTTTACCCAGACCATATCGCCTCCCTAAGTTTGCTCCCGACGACGTAGAAGCGGCATTGAAGACCATGGCTATAGTATCGCCAAGTATGCGTAGGAGAATCATACAAACGCTATTCGATGATATGTTTCAGTACACCAAGTAAGTAGTTAATACATCGTTTCATGCACTTTGCTTTGACTTGACCCACGTTTTTGTTTTAGATACCCCAACTCGAGGGAATATAATGATGTGTGCGCTTTGTTAATTTACAAGTATCCAAACATCTCTGATAAAACTCCATTAATGCACGTACAAAATGTTAAACCATTATGTAAGTATACGTTTATGTTTATTAATCAGCGTATAAATTTCATTTTTATTTATTTTTTAGGAATCTTGGCACAGAGGTCTCGTGACTAAATTTAAAGCTGAAAGACAAAAAATTAGAAGCGATGAAATTGTAAACGAGATGCGAAAAAAACATGCGTCAGTACGCAAAGCAGTTAATATCGAATCACATGCATTAGAAAAAAAGGAACGCCTTGGGACAGCAACACCGTTAGAAGGAGAGGATCAAGATACTCTTCCCAGTCACCTGGAGGATATCCGAAGCGAATGGTTAAATGAGATAGTCGATGGGGATATTATTGACGACAGAATGAGAAGAACTCAGTCCCACAGGCAAGAATTATATCGCACGGCAGGTATAATAGAAATTCTGGAAACATTTCCTTGTCTAAAAATGCATTATGAGGTAGGTAGTTCCAATTACAACGATTTGAATTTATGACTAAGTATAATATTGTTCGTTTCAGTTGGTGAAGGATTGTGAAAGGTTATTTCATAAAAACATAACAAATCAATTAAATTTATTTTTCACTAATGATAGAAAAACAAAGATCCTGACGTTGCTGCGAGAAAATAAATATGAATCCAAAATTCAATCTATAGACAAGGGATCACAGTTAAACCTGTTTGGTAAAAAACAAAAATTATGAAAGGTAGAGCTTGTAATTAAATATCTTAATTATATTTCAGATATTGAAGGAGCGGTATTCATGATCTTACTCCCCCTGCTGTTTAAAGAGGATCCTCTGCAACTTATTAAAAAAGTAAGTTTTAAATTAATATTTTGTGTAAAACATTGCTCTTACATATGTGGATAATTTCAGGAACCAAGCATCCTTCCTTGCATCGTACCAGCGGCAAGTGAGGAACAAAATTGGTTTTCCCCGACCACCACATACTATGTGTGCATGGACCATATAAAAATTACGGAAGCAGCAACCTTTCCTGAAGCTATGGAAACGATAATAGCGGTTATTTTTCTCTTTAACGTTCAATATTCGAAAAATATTAGGAAAACCCTAAGTTTTTTAGGATCGAATATCTGTCAATTGGAGGCACCGCTAAAGCAATTTAAACCTCAAATTGCACTTGTTTTGAATAAGATAATGTAGACAATAATTAGATAATGTACTCGTAATATGTATTAATAGTTTTTTTTACTTATTTTTGTTTCTTTATTATATTAAGTATGTTTGTAAAATTTTTCACTTATTTTAAACAATTATTGTAATTATTTAATAACCAAATATAATTACATACATGCGAAACATTAGATTTATTAAAACAAAGACACTTATGAATAAGATAATTTAAATGGTATTAGTCATTATTATTCAGGTGTAATTCTATGCAATTTCACAAGGTATATTAATATACGTAAAAATAACCAAAGTACCTTTTAAGGTGTATGGATTTGGTGTGTTACCTTGGCGGAACAAGTGAATACGCGAGTGAAAACCGCTCCAATATATCCGATCGAAAATTGAAGATATAGAGGGAATTTAGTAGAAGTGACACTGTAACAGGTGAAAGAAAACAAGGGGATAACTCTTACATCAAGCAGATTTAAGGTAGGATTAGTAATTAAACAGATAAATTGAAGAACTCAAAACGAAGACACTGATAAATAGCTGTCCTTCGACGGGTAGACCGGGGTCAGCTGTTTTGTGCGGTGCACGAAGTGTAAAGATAAGCGAACCTAGTACTATACAATACAAACAACGAACAGGGCCGTAATTGGGGGAATTTAAAATCACAAGAAAATAACTAAATTACAGCGAAAAAATGCAGGAAATGCTCGAAGAAATAAATAAGAAATTAGATAGAATGGAAACAAGAGATGAGCGCATGGAGAGGAAAATGGATATATTTCAAAAGGAACTGAATAAAATAAAAGACGAAAATAAACAGCTGAGACATGAAAATCAACAACTCAAACAAAGAATAACACATAAAGAGGAAAAAGTAGAAGGGATAGAAAGAGAACTGAGAAAAAAGAGAATAATTATTCACGGAATAGAAAGGCAAGAAGGGGAGAAGGACCTACAGTTAAAAGAGAAAGTAAGGATAGTCCTAAGGGATATGGAGGTAAAAATAGAAATCGAAGAAGAAGTAGCAGAAATCAGAAGAAAACTGGAAAACAGCAAAACGGGAAATTTAACCCAATCCTAGTTGAACTAAGGGAATGGACAAAGAAAATGGAGATCTTGAAAGCAACAAAAAAGCTAAAAGGCACAAAAATTTACATAGAAGAAGACTACTCAAAGGAGACCCAAGAAATAAGAAAAGAGCTGATAAAACATAGGAATAGAATAAGGACAGAGGGACATCACGCAATGATTAGATACAATAAACTAATAATAAACGAAGACGTGTATAACATAGAACAATTAAACGATATGGAAAAGAGCAACAAAAGGAACATGAAGAAACAAGTAAAGGAAAAACGGGAGGAAGAACAATCAGTGAAAGATCTCCAGGAGAAGAAATACAAGAAAAACTTAACAAAATAACCAGAACTAGCAGTAAGACCGGTACGATTCCAAAAAACTTAATTATGGAATAACTCGCCCACATAACCAAAAATTTAAAACGACACAAACAAAGAAACAGGCTATGAAAAAGGACACGAAACACGGAAAGGAAACAGAAAATAAAGTGATAGGAATAGGAATTTGGAACATAAACACACTAACAGGGAAGGAGATAGAAATAACTGAAGAAATGGATAACAATAGGATTGTTCCAACAAGCGGTTCTGGTACAGTTCATGAATCAGTTCAAGAACGATTTTATGCGCAAGCCTTAAAAAAGTACTGTCTCTGAACTGGTTCTGCTGCGTGTTGGAACGTATCACAAATGACCACGATCCTTGCGCGCATGCTTTAAGAAATCGTCCCTATGAGTTCTAAGTCAGGACCAGGAACTGATTTCACCGTTCTCGAATCGGTTCGGAATTAGTTCTGTCGACGTTGGAACGCTCTGTGAACTAGTACCAGGATACGTTCCGTATTTGTTGGAACGCTAATTTCAATTTGCGCACACTCCGGCCAGTCCTGAACCGATTCGAGTGTTTGTTGGAACAAACCTAATAGCATACAAATTTTAGGGCTAAGCGAAACCAAGAAAAAAGGAGAAGGAAGCTCATACCTAACTAACAATCACATTTTATACTACTCGGGAGTGAGACCAGAACAAAGGGCAAAGGAAGGAGTAGGAATAATAGTCACAGAGGAAATAAACAAAAGAATAACGGACTTTAAGGCAATTAACTCGAGAATTTTAGCAATTAGCATAAAACTGGAAGAAACAATCAACATTATACAAATCTATGGACCAATAGAAGGAACAACAGAAGAAGAAATGACAGATTTCTACATAAACTTACAACAAATACTAGACGAACTGAAAGAAGAAAACGAGAAGACAATAATAATGGGAGACTGGAACAGTAGAATAGGCAAAGACCATAATAGAGGAATGGGATGCATGGGAATACATGGGGAAGAAACACTAAATAGATATGGAATAAAAATGATTGACTTCTGTAAAGAGAACGACCTAATAATAGGAAACACAATGTGGGAACAACCAATAGAAGACAAATACACTTTTGTGGCAGAAGAACGAAACGCGAGAAGTATGTAGATTATATAACATATACACAAGACCTGACAGAGAAAATTCAAAAAATCGAAACGATAAAAGAAGCAGAGCTAGGAACACAACATAGACTAGTAAGAGCAAACTACCAAGCTAGAATAAACAACAACGACGAAACAAAGAAGTATAGTAGTTTAGCGATATATAAGCTAAAAAAGATGGAGAACAAAGAAAAGTATCAAAAGGCAACGGATATAGAATTCCAGCAACTGGAGAGCGGAAAAACAGATTGGACTTTAGAAGAAAGATGGATAATATTTAAAGAGACACTGCTGAAGATAACAGGGAATATATGTGGGAAGAGGAAATATAATAAACATGTTAAAAGGACGAGATGGTGGAATAACGACATTCAAAGACTGACAAAAGAAAAGAAAATGGCATGGAAGCAATATATACAAACAAAAACGCAGAACGACAAAGAAGAATACAATCGAAAGAGAAACACAGTGAAAAACGCAATCAAAACAGCAAAAAAAGAATCCTGGAAGGAATTTGGAGAAGAGATAACAGAAATACATAAAACAGACTACAGAAAATTCTGGACGAGAATAAAAAGATTAAGGGGGGATAAAAGGAAAGAAATAAAAGCAATAAAAAACAATCATGGTCAAACACAAACAAATACAAAAGAAATACTAGAAACGTGGAAAGAGCACTACACAAATAAGTATAACACGACAGTGCCAGAGGATATAATAGTAAGAGAAGAACAAGCGGAACAGCAACAAAAAATTAAAAGAGAAGAGATCGTAGATGCAATACAAAAAATCAAAACTGGAAAAGCAAGTGGAGAAGACGGCATAGCACCGGAGATGATTAGATGGTTAGGGAGAAAAGGAATAGACTGGATATGGGGTATATGCAACGAAGCATGGGAAAAACAAAAAATCCCGAAGGACTGGGAAAATAATCTGTTAATACCGATATATAAGAAAGGAATACAGACCCAATGTGAAAACTACAGACCAATATGCCTAGCCCAAACCAGCTATAAACTTTACACAAAAATCCTAGAAAAAAGATTAAGACAATATGTGGAACCGAAACTAAGCGAGGAGCAGACAGCTTTTAGACCGAACAGACAGACAAACGACAACATATTTATAATAAGAAATATAATAGAAAGAAAGATAGAAGAAGGAGAAGAACTATATTTAACTTTCATCGACCTAAAAGCAGCTTTCGATACGGTAGATAGGAGGGAAATATGGAAAACCCTGAGGGATCTAGAAGTACCAAGCATGTTAATCAACGCAATAAGAAGCACGTATGAAACGGTTAGAGCAAGAGTGCAACTGGCGGGACAAAGATCAGACGAATTTAAGATGAGGAAAGGAATAAAACAAGGAGACAGCCTAAGCCCTCTACTGTTTATCATTATTATGGATAAAATTATTAGACAAACTAAAGAAAAATATAACCAACTGGATACAGTAATAGGGTACAGGAATCTAGAAGTAGTTAAAGTGAGCAGCCTGTTATACGCAGATGACGTGATATTACTAGCAAATAAGAAGGACAAAATGCAAAACTTAGTAAACGCCTGGACTAAAGAAATCGAAAACATGAAAATGGAAATAAATATAAACAAAACAAAAACTATGATTGTGAATGAAAAACAAAAAGACACACAGATGGACAAAGAAATTAAATGCAAAAATGCAATATTGGAAAGAGTAACAACATACGAATTCTTAGGAAGTATAATAACGGAAGATGGGAAAATAGAGGCTGAATTAATAAACAGAGCTAATAAATCAACAAGATTATACTACTCATTAAACAAAGCAATACTAGGGCATAAAGACATAAGCATAGAGGTGAAAAGGAAAGTACATAATATAATAACAATACCAACAATATCATACGCCTGTGAGAACTGGACACTAAGAAAAAAAGACGAAAACAAAATAAATGGTATAGAGATGAAACACCTAAGAAAAATCGCCGGAAAAACTAAATGGGACAGGGAAAGAAACGACAGGATTAGAGAAATAACAGAGCAAGAGACAATAATGGAAAAAATAAAAAAGAAGCAACTGAACTGGTTCGCACATATAATAAGAATGGAAACAGATAGAATTACAAGAAAAATAATGGAGACGGGAAAGACAAGGAAAAAACTAAGGGGAAGACCAAGAAGAAAATGGATGGATCAAATCAGAGAAATAGGAATGGAAAGAGGAAAAACAGTAGAGGAAATGAGAACCCTAGCAAGAAACAGGAAAGAATGGAAGATTTGGATGCAGGACAAGGAACACACATCCGACGCCTGAAAGGGCATAAGGATTAGCGAAGAAGAAGAAGGTTATACCTTCGAACAAAGTATGTGTTTATACCTTTAGAGGTACAAGTCCATGCCCTTTCACAAGGTACATTAATATCCACCATGGTATTTAAAAGTGCCTCCTAAAGGTATACGTTTCTACCTTCATATTAGTCACGATGATGTCCGGAGCAAGGTATAGGTTTAAACTTGTAGACGTACAATCCTATATCTCTTTATAAGGTATATCCGCCAAGGTATTCAAAAGTACCTTTTAAGGTATATGGTTATACCTTCGAGCAAAGCATGTGTTTATACCTTTAGAGGTACAAGTCCATGCCCTTTCACAAGGTACATTAATATGCACCATGGTATTTAAAAGTGCCTCCTAAAGGTATACGTTTCTACCTTCATATTAGTCACGATGATGTCCGGAGCAAGGTATAGGTTTATACTTGTAGACGTACAATCCTATACCTCTTTATAAGGTATATTAATATCCGCCAAGGTATTCAAAAGTACCTTTTAAGGTATATGGTTATACCTTCCAGCAAAGTACGTATTTATACCTTTAGAGGTACTAGTCTATGCCCTTTCACAAGGTACATTAATATTCACCATGGTATTTAAAAATACCTCCTAAGGGTATACGTTTCTACCTTCATATTAGTCACTATGTCCGGAGCAAGGTATAGGTTTATACTTAATTATTAAAAATATGCTGTAAATATTGATCAACTTTACCTGTACGAGTTAGATCTACAAGAAAAATAAACAAACAAAAGAACTCTTATCTCGGGCTCCTTCGATACCTTGTCCTGCTCTGACAAGTATCTTCTGTGGGTCCACTATTTAGCATAAACACAACAAAAAACTTTCATACGATAAACAACAAAAAAATGAAATGACAAAATTTTAAGCAACACACAAACAAAATTGAAATTTATTTACACACAAAGAAATTAATATTTACTGACACACAAAAAGAAATTAAATTTAAAAAAAAACCAACAATTAAACACCCTATCTTCCCTAGGCTCAAAATTAAATTTAAATAAAAAAAAAAAAACTTATCTTAAAAGGATGACCATGAACGACGAATTACAAACATCCCGCGCTTCTTCGTATTTCAAGAACCTGCGCCGACAAATCCACTCTTAAATCGATATCGATACCAAACGACACTTTCTAAACAACAATGGCTGCTTCAATGCTTGTCACAACACAAATACACTCCAACTTTGTAATTTTCTCGACTCCAGGAAACGACACGCTCTTTCAACAAGTTATAGCTGAGTGAGTCCTTTTTGTTTTGTCAGGCCTATTTATCACCTTTGTCAACAAGTTTGTTTTTCACCATGGTAACAAACATTTTTACTGTAGAAACATTAGAACATCAATTGTTTTTATAATATAATAATTTTAAATGCCTTTCTGACCTTTATACTGTAAGATTTCTCGAAACTAAGCACATTTTCCGATTCCTTAAAATTTTCCCTTTTAAATGATATATCATTTGCTATGTTTTCAATACCATTTGCAAAACTTTTCAAATTTGTTAATTTTCCTTATTAAGGAAAACTTTTTCACTCAACTCATATCAATTTTCAGATTCCTCACCATTTTCTACACACTTTAAGTTCTTTGCTTTTCACCAAAAACTTCTCCAAAGTCCAAAATTAATAATTTATAAATTTTGATAACATAACCTCAAACCTTAAATTTTTAGATAAACGATTTTTTTAAGAAAATCATTTTCCATATAAAAGAAACATGAAGATAAACCGTTTCTAACTAAGGAGATAGCTACAACCCACATCACGAATACTGGGACAACCTATTGAACAAACCAACGTTTATCCGAGTATTGTAAGATGCTTCGATAACAAATTATATAAATAAAAAAACTTAAAATAAAAACATAGCCTTTCACAAATAGCTAAATTCATTCAGACAAAGAATTATCTTAAATACTAAACCCATTTTTACATAATTACATAATTTTATGACATTAATAAACATTTACTTTTAGTCGACCAAACGAAAGCATATCGGAACCAAATATGGCCCAAATTTTGAAAGATAGAAACGAACCACAGCTGATACCAAGACAAATACAAACAAAGAACCAAATATCCTGAGATAAGAGCCTTCAGAAACCGAAATAATATTTATTATGAACATAACCGATTTATTGAAAAGAAAAATTAAAATAAAATTTGACAAATTTATTAAACGTAAGCTTAAGGTAGCTATCAACCTTTATATTAATTTAGCATAGGAACTCGTACAAGTCCCGAGTCAATATCACAACAGTATATTAATATCCGCAAAGGTATTCAAAAGTACCTTTATATGAATCACTGTGTCTAGTGTAAGGTATGTGTTTTTACTTGTAGAGGTAGAATTGTGTACCTCTTCATAAGGTGTGTTGAAATCGGTTAACGTATAATAACAATATTCTACCTTGGTATAAGGTATTTCTAAAATACCTTAAGGTTGGATATAGGTAATACCTTTAAAGGTAGAAAAATCAACTCATAAAATTACAGTGTAGATTACATGCACAATATATGTTTGCGTATGAAGCGCAGATTGTTAAATTTTTAGATAAGCTGTTTTTTAGACTAGATTAACCCTCTCATTAACAAAGAGGACATCTGTACAGGCGGCGTATTCAAAATGTCCATCTCCTAAAACACTAAAGTGCAATTATTATTTCAATGTTTGAAACTGCCAAAATAAATTAATTATTATTTTCATGGGGGGTACTGAATGGATTTGGGACAAAATTACAGACGGTGTATTTCGCTTCGAAATGAGCAAAAATGGTGCACTTGAAGGGCTGTAACTCCGTAACGTTGCGATTAATCTGAATAATCTTGGAAATTTAAACAAAAACAATATTGAAATTGAAATGTTTGTCATAGGGAAGCAATATGTACTAATAACCGAGATATATTATGCAAAAACACGTATAATCAATCACACTGTATAATGATGGTCCCTTCTGTATAGGATATTGCAGTCTATAGATGGAGAAAATGAGGGTGTTGTTATTAAAACTAGCATTTGTTCAGTAAAATTAGAATTTATGTCCTTTAGGTCCTCTTTAATCCCGGGGTAGTAAAATGCAAAACCCTTTTGTACGTGTAGACGGTTAAGCCGGAAGTTTAGAATTTTGTCGTAAAATAAAGTTTATGCAAAACCGTACAAAATTGTTATTTAAAGATTTTCTGGGATCTTGCAAACAATAGTGATAATAAACAGGTTGAACCAATGAAAGATCAGAATGTTTTTGCCGGGGTGGACCAAGGGGTGAATCCCTGGAAGACGATTTTTGGCAACAGTATTGCGTTGTTGTTCAATTAGCAATAACAACCATGGCCGGGCGACGAGGTGCTGCTGCAGCAACAATTATTGTTGATCCAGCCCTTATTTTAAATAATCACGCGATTATGTCTCAGCGATTGCTTCAGTTTGAAGATCAAATGGCGGTTCTAAGGTGGTTAGCTACGCGGCGGTTAATAAAAAATTCTCATATGTGCCAAACGTGTGACATTTTATGCTCCTTTGTGCGATCTGCACGAACATTAGACGGTTACCAGTGGAAGTGTAGAACGTGTAGTGCCACGAAATCGCTTCGCACAGGATCCTTTTTCACCCGGAGCCGATTAAGTTTGGAACAACTGATTGTGATGATATATTGCTGGTCGAAGGACTTTTTGCAGAAAGAGCTCGCGCATGAGGTTGGGATAGGTCACAGGGCATCCCATACGACGGTAGATTGGTGCTCCTTCTGCCGGGACGTGTGCCGTGACCATCTGCTGAACAATCCAACCGTCATCGGGGGGCTGCATCAAGATGGGACGTCAAAGGTCGTGGAAATCGACGAGACGAAGTATTTCCATCGGAAATACCATCGCGGCATGTGGAGGGAGGGCCACTGGGTGTTTGGCGGGATTGAGAGGGGTTCCGGGGCATGCTTCCTGGTGGAAGTGCCCGACCGAAGGGAGGCGACGCTGTCTGCTTTAATCCAGCAGTATATATTACCTGGGACAATCATAGTGTCGGATGGTTGGGCAGCGTATAGAAATATTGAACAATTAGGAGGGGGTGGAATATATGAACATCAGGTCATAATCCACCAAGAACATTTTGTTGACCCTAACAACGCATACATCCACACACAGAATGTGGAGAACATGTGGATGCGGGCAAAACGGAAACTCCGGCGACAGTTCGGTACTTCGGAAGCCCTATTTCCGTCATATTTACAAGAGTTCATGTGGAAAAACCTCATGCGCAATAACCATCTATTTGAGAACTTCCTCGTTTGTGTCGGCCAGCAATATCCCGTGTAGTACTCTACATCATTCTACAACATATTTCTACAACATCATTCTACATCATTCTTCATTCCATCTGCCGTACCACCCACCAACACTAGGACGCCATTAGGACCATCCGCAACACCCATGATGGATGAGGCCAGTTTTCCAACAGAAAGCAGCCCTTTCCAGGGCTAACAATATATTTACAAAAAGATTTCCTAAAAAGGAGCAAGGCATTCGCTAAAGTTTCTTGAAATTCCTCACCAAAATGCGTTTTTCCGTAATAACTGTGAAGGTGATAATTAGAACGAATGAGAATGTTTCACTTTACAGCTGCTGCAGCAAAACGCCTTTTGTTTGCGGATTCCGTCAGTTGATACGTATAAACCCCCTTACCACCCCTGGTTACGACACTGTAGAGGTTCTTGTAATGTTTTTTATACAAATTGCGCAGTGACAAAAATGCCGTCCGCTATAAATTTGATCTAGAATTCGGCAGCGACAAAACAGCACAAATTTCAAATATAGTCTGTTTACATTGCATTTCAAGTTTATGCGTAAATACTCATTTCTGCTCCCTATTTTTATGGTAAAACATTGCAATGGTAGGAAACTAAAAAGGATACTATTCCGCATTTTGTATTAAAAAAGCTAAGTGCATAATGTTCAAGGATATGATCAACCACTCGGTATAAACCTTTCAAAGCATTAGAACCAATTTTGGACATTCGCGACCCCTACACAACGCTTTAATTGCGGACTCTAAATATAGGTTGACCGTTTAATCGTAATATGTTTTTGAATATTTGCAGGTTTATAAATTTTAAATGTAGTATTTCCATGTGGATATGGTCAAAAATTCATAAAAAGAACTGAAACTCAAATATAAAGTTACCTGCGGAACTAATGTTTTTTAAATACAACACAAACAAGGAAATAAACATTTAAATCATTAATTAATACAGTTTATTTATAATGCTTTGGTATAAGAATTTTATAATTAAATCTTACTGAAGATGGACTAGAGTCCGAAACGTCTAAAATTTGTCTTTAATTTTTATTTTTCAATATTGGTCGATAAAACCAAGAATTTTTCAATATTTTAATTATCCATCCCATTGGCCAAGAAAACTTTAAAATTTTAAAATTTTATTTTGAATTTGTACATTTTCTCTTCTGATTGAATTCTATACAGGGTGTTTCCAATTCGAGGACAACCATGAGGATCTTGCTTATTATTATGAAAGAGATGGTAGGTTACAATTCGGCACATGTGCAAATTTGGTGCAAATTTGCAAAACAATTAAACCCAACTGCTTTCGTTTCCGTTTTATGTTAAAAAAACTAACTACAATTTTTGCGTGTTTTATTTATTAAAAAATAATAATACTAATCGTTTTAGTTAATAAATTTTTTACTCATGTGTGGAAGAAAAGTACGGAATAAATGCATTATTTTCTACAACGATGAAGTGTCATGAAATTTCCTGGGGCACGTTGATTTTGCTTTTTAAAAAGACCCTTGTTCTATACCTGCGCATTTCTAATGTTCATTTGTTTTCGCGTGATGACGTCATCGGATATATATATTTTAACGGATTCGTGTACAGACCAACTTGCTGAATTCGAAAATGTACCTCTTTAATACTTTATCTCTACAACTTCCCGAGAAAAAAAATAATAGTCGATTCGTAGTAAGAACAACAAATTAACAATTAAATCAAGTTACCTAAGAAATTGTTTCCGGTAGCTAAACAAAATCTAATCAGAATCGCCAAATTAACAATTAACAAATTAACAATTAATAAATTAACAGCAACAATAGCAACATAACAATTTTATAAACTAATTAATGAAATATTCAAAATTATGACCATTTTTTTGCAGACAGTAATTGGAAAAGCTTGTTAATTGTTAATTTGTTACTTTGCGAGATTTGGTTTAGCTGCCGGAAACAATCTCTTAAACTTGATTTAATTTGTTGTTCTTACTACAAATTGGTTATAATTTTTTTTTTTCGGGAAGTTGTAGAAAAAAAAGTATTACAGTGGTACCTTTTCGAATTTAGCAAGTTGGTCTGTACACGAATCTGTTTACCAAAAAATATAGGGGTTCCATTAGAAATAATATCCGATGACGTCATCACGCGAAAACAAATTAACATCGGAAACAGTAGCGGAATTAAGATTTCCGGTGCCCTACGCTCCTAGATTGTAATTTTTTGTACTACAGTTTCTGTCCGAGGCGGTCTGAATAAATAAATCCAACAAACTAATTTTTACAATTAATTATTATTAGATATCTGCTAAGTAATAACCATTACAAGGTACCTACATCCACAAAATATCGAGAAAAATATATAAAAAACTGTAACATTCAAACTAAACCCTAAAATTTGATAAAAAAGATATACAAAAACTGTTTAAACACATAATATAACATTTTGATATTTAATTAAAACCTAAGCAAAACAATGCTAACTAAAATTAACATTTCTCCTTTGACCATAAAGTATTTATATAAATAATAATAATAGGTAGAGTAATTTTTTAAGAACTAGCAAAATTTTTCTTTCGGATCTTTATATTTACAAATTCTCGAAATTCTTATCCTTTACATGTTCAAGGACGTTCCTTCTGTAACTTTCGCATCATAAAAGAGAAAGTTTTGAGCGTGAACAAAACTAAATAAAACAAAAACATTTTTTTACCAAACTAGTTTTTTCAATTATGTTGGCCTACAATATCCCTATAAAATTAACTATTTATAAGTGTACTTAAGTTTAGTCACTAGTGCCAGAGTGTCATTAAAAGCTTTTAATAATTCGACGTTAATTATTCTTTTTTCTTCTTCTTGGCCTATTGAATTTAATAAATACTTAATTTTCTGGGAATATTTTGGGCCACAATAATTGAATTGGTAATTTGTTTTTTTTTGTGCAACGTTTCGATAACATTCCTTATCCTTTTCAAGATTATGTAAAATTACAAACATAAAAACATTAATTAAATAATAGTAATATTTTTTATACAAGACGATAAAATTATATTTTATCGATAAGCGGAAAATGTTAATTAATTTTCGCGAGTCGATAATTTAATTTTATCGTCGTGTATAAAATTCTATTTTTTTTCTATAGCAGATGTTAAAAAAATAAGAAAAATTTGTAAAAAAACGAATGTTATCGAAACGTTGAACAAAAATAAAAAAAATTTACCAAGATTTTCAATTGTAGTGGCCCAATAATATTCCCAGAAAATTAACTATTTATTGGACGTTAATTTTGTTCATTACAGTTTAAAATATCGAAGTTAAAACTCTTTATTTTATTGTTTTTCATAATGTAAAAATGGGAATTGAAAAGCTTACAAAACCGAAATTGTGGCCGTAGTAGTAGATTTCTTGGGTAAGAACTATAAATGCGCTTACGGTTTGTATTAATTTATCAATGATTTTTCAAATTTTTAATGGAGGTTTTTAATTTTTACTTTTTAGATTTCAAACAGCGCGATAGGTATTTCAAATTTTTAAAGAACGGCTACCAAACGTTACATGGTTAAAAGTTTATCCCACGATAACAAAAAGAAGATTTATTGTTCTTCCATTTAAACGAACCTTGAAGACTGTTTGGAATTTAAATTTGAAAACAGAGTTCTTCACCCTAAATTCCTTCGTAGGGAGCAACTTACAGTCTACATATACATGTAAATATGGATATAGGTTCTTAGAATTCCTTAACGTAATTCTTGTAAATAAATAAAGAAAATCTGAATTCAAATTATTAATTGGTATGGCTTGTGCTATATAAAAAAATGGGCCAGTACAAGGCTGTAGGTGTTGCTATTTATTTATAACTGCACTTTAATTTAGACACATTAAACGTCACGGGAGTTTTCTAAATGCATATACAATCAATTATTATGGTAATTAAAATTATTGATAGGCAATTGTTTTATATTCTGGAGTAATAAGGCCCAACTGCACCGGATTTTAATTGCCGTGGATACAATACTCGTAACAATTGTATCCTATTGAAATTAATATTTTAAGAGACGCCTATTATTTAATTCCAACTGGTGCAGTTATACTAGATTATGATTTACTTTATTAAGGCCCAATTTGCACCGGTTAAGATTTAAATAATAAGCGTCGCTTGTTACCAAAAATTGTATCCATGGCAATTAAACTTTTAAGCGACGCTTATTATTTAAGTCTAAACCAGTGCAATTCGGCCTAAGTTTGTCTCGAATTTGAAAAAAATTACACGATAACAGCGCCCATGACGGAGATTATGTGTGGTTATGGAGTGACTTCTACATCAATGGTTTAGAACTTTGCTGAGTGTCGGTATATTGGTAATCTACGAATTTACTAAACGTTAGAAGTTGTTTCAAAATTCGTTATGCAACTCATCATACTTATATGTTTTAAAGTAAAAAAACTAACGAACAATAAAAATGAAGAAAGCCATTAATTATGTTAGATCTTATTCCTACTGATTATACTGAAATTTATATGTGTTAAATCAGATTAAAAAAGAAATAACAACACAATCACCGTTAAACCATTCTTTTATATGAAGAGATACATTACTTTCTTAGAATTTGTTTAAATATTACTGTGCTGTGCATAATTAAGAAGTGTATTATCTATAAAAGTTAATAAATAAATTGAATTTTTACCAAGATATCTTCTGTGACTTCTACACCCTTCAAATGTGCTTAAAATAAACATAACATTATGCTATCGCCAATTACAGGCATACATACATGAGTTAAAATCCATATTATCAAATTCTTAGTGGTTTTGATGAATTATTAAAAATTTGAAAATTAAAAACACGTAGTCTGACCCACGTTGTACACCAGGGTATGTATAAAATTGCGTTTTACATATTGACCATGTAACCATGTTAGTAGTTCATAGAAAGTTTCAGATTAAACACATTGCTTTATCCATATTTGTAGTATTGGTAAAAAACTAAACGTGACAACGTCGCTATTTGTGCATGTGCGAATTTACGAAGCTCTACGCCTGCGCCACGACCCGACCCCGCCCACTACCGCATGCGCATAAAACTCAGAAATTATAGGTGACGGACTTACAAAATTACCCATTTCGGATGGGTGTACATCATTTGAAATTTGTTAAAAGTGCCTCCATTTTCCAATCTTGTAATTTTTTTGAAGGGTATGAAAGTAGCAGTCCTGCAAAATTTAGAACACCAACTTTTAAGGTTATATTCTTCTAGACACCCACTTCATGCCCACTTCTGTTTATTCTACTGGTTCTTGCTATAATTGGCTATAATTTACAATCACAATTCACTACTTATAGAAGATAACTTTGTAGCCCCCGCCAAAGCACATCGTCATCAAAAAACAAAATTCAGATTCAGGCTAGGTCATTTTGTTTATGAGCAAGCGATCAGAGTTGCCAGACGTTGCCTCTTTACTGGAGCACGACGCAGCGGTGCCAAATCTACCGTTTTTGCGAAAGATCTACCGCTATTAACTACATTTCAATGCCTTATTTGCTGCTTGTACATTTTGGATCTAAATAAACGCAAAGTTCAAATACCATAACATTCTTACAGAAACTAGCAAGTAGTATTGCTAAATGCAAAAACAAGGTTAATAATACAAGAGCGGGCTGCAGAGTGGATGCACAGTTGAGAAGAAGCCCTTGCGCTTTTATACAAATTTCAAAAACTAATTATCATATGCATAACTAAATTTTTTTTATTTTTAAGAATATGGATGGCGGAAGGCAATAACCAATTTTCATAGCTTATTGTGTTGTTTAATTAGTCAAATAGATTATTGAAATAAATAAAAATTAAAAAATTTAAGTTACGAAATAATTTGAAAATACCTTATTACCGTCCCCACATTATTTAATAATTACTAGCAAAATTTCAAATCAATCGGTTCCAATAGAAACATGATTTGTACAAAAATGTGAATTTTTAACAACCATTAGTTGAGATTCGCACCATGTCAGGGTGACATAATGTCTAAAAGTTCAGACCATTTCGTGTAGATGGCGCCACGTAAAAATTGTCACCAAGCCCAAGTATACCGAGTGGGTAGGTACTTTCAAAGTCGAACATAGGAGAATTGCAAAACCCTCCGCTCGAGTGAATACGCGTTATTATTCATATCTGATATTAATAACAGAAACGTATGAGTGATGTCAAATAATTTAATTGACAGATAAAAAAAGTTAACAGTTATAGCAACCTATGTATGTTATTTCAAAATAGCATTATTTTCTAAATTTTTTTACAGAAAAGGGTAACTAAGTACCAATATTTATTGGTACCATCGCATGCTCCATAGTTTTGTCGTTCTATTCATACCATTACCATTCTTGTGGGATTAAATGGCGAGCAGGAATCTATATAAAGGTTAGTTACAAGGCAATTCTCCTATGTTCGGTTTTGAAAGTACCCACACTGTGTATGCGACTTCGTCTTCGCATTAGATACAGTTGGCCTTGATTGTCACTAGGCTAACTGTATCAGCGCTTGGGATTGATTGTCAGAATGTAGTTTACCGAAAAACGTCAATTTCATAATCTGTAAGTTGATGTGATGAATTTATAGGTAGTAATCTGTTTAATAGCTCAGTTTATGTCAAATATTGTTTATCATTGAATAATGTACAAAATAACTACGTATAGGCGAATACCTAATGAATACCTAATGACAAAATTTAACATCAGTTAAGAAGTGCTTACATATAGTCGGGGCACGCTAAAGGTGCATCTACGTCAAGGTCACGGGGTGTAATGTCTTGCCTATCAATTGGACCTGTCATGGCTACCGTAAAAATGATCTCCCAAGGCAGTAGATGACGCCACTATTATAGATTTTGAAATTGCTACCTGTTTTATCAACAACTGTCAAATGACCTTGCATCGCCTTGCATGAACGTGCTTTAACATTTTAAAAATGGCTTCTGCACCTTTGTTTATCCTTTAGGTTTTGAATGGTTTAATAACAGTTATTGTGTTGAAAATTTACATTAAGTTTGTTAGTACCGAATTGACATCGAAGTTTTAACAATATTTGCGTATGTGTTTAATGTTTACTGAAGAAAAATGCATTTACAGCGAGAACATTTAATTGCTATTTATAACATTGTAAGGTATATTTAATTTTATTGAAAGGGTAATTTTAACATTAAATAACAGCATAGATTTTAATTTTGTTCCTTGCGAACATGCAGAAAATGTAAAAAATTTAATTTTTAAACATTTTAGTAGAGTTCTAATTTTTAATTACTTTAATGGAGTTAATAAGTAAAGACAATCGTACCCAGGCAAGAGAAATAAATTCATGTGAAAAGTAAAAAAAAAGGAATTTATTTTTTTGGTAAAGTGTATTTCCACAACCCAACATTTTCTTGTAAATCAGCAATTTGGTATTTTATATTTGTATTTTAATATGTAAAAACTAATAAGCAATTTATACTTTTAATTCAAATTTGATCATTGAGGATGTCAAGTAGGTCAATCATAGTCTATAAATGTATTACCTATATTAATTGTTTTTAACATAAATATTCTTGTAAATATTCATAGTTTGAAATATTATTAAATAAATGTAGCATTTTGCAATTAATATTTATATAAAAGCATTTTATTCTTTATAATTGCAACTGCTGACATGCTTAATAATCGATATTTTCTTTATATCGATATTAAACGTTACAGCATTTGCATTAGCCATCATATTCTCAATTAAAATAAAATCATTGTAAAGGAAAGTATTTTAAATTTTCCGCCAACAGTTCTCCCATACCACCAGGCGGCGCTGGTGTTCTGTTTATGTCTCTTATTAGTGACATTTCATTCTATCCCCGTAGGGGATATATTTATCTATGGTCAAGGTTTATATAGTGTGAATAGGTTACCACGGTTTATAGCTTGTGGGCGAAGTGGATTGCGGGTAGCAGTCGGGAAGCTACGTCACTGGGAAACCTACGCATCTCTTTCTAGCAGTTAAGCCTCTGTCTGTCTTATACCTACGCATACCCCGGTAACTGATCTTCGAGTTGGAGTTGGTTTATTTTTAAATACTTTTGTAATTTCGTTTGTTAAAAGTAGTGTTTTTGTAGTCGTTTTTACGTTGTGTGTGCATTTACATTTTGAGATTATAGAAATTTAGTTAATAATTTCTACGGGTAGTTGTATTTTATGCTAAAGTTAGATTACCTACATCAATTCAAAGTTCGAAATATTAAAAGTAGCAGTACATTTCTGTTATCATTTTTTGTAGGCAAAAATGCCAGGAAATCTTTGTTTAGTTGCTACACGTAGCAATAGTAACTAACACAAATAATATGAACGTGGTGTATCACAATGTGTAATCTTTGAAATAGAAACGTTATTTATAGTGCAATACTAAAAGTGTAAATTGTAAAAGGTAAGTGCAGTTTGAAATATCTTTGAATATTTCGGTATTAGCCCGACGACTTTTTTTAATTAGTTGTTGCAGTTGGGGCACAGTGAAACATGAGTGTTTCATTGTGCCCCAGGTTTGTTTCACGGAAGACCAGATATTTTTCACTGATCCCCACCTATGTTTTATTTTATTCCAACCTTTAATATTTGCAGATGGCAAGAAATCGTATAAGGAATACTGGAATTGGTTTAACTGCACCAGAAACGATGAAAAATGCTATAAATTTATATCATAGCGGCATGCCTTTACGAAAAGTTGCTGAAAGGACAGGTGTCCTTTGTTACAATTTACCGCTATGCAAAGAAATAGAAAGAAAACCCCCTTTGAACAAATAAGGCTTACTCCAAAATACAATGCTAGGCAGATTTTCACTGCAGATCAGGAAAAAGAATTGGTTACATATATTTTGGCATTAGCAAAAATGTGTTACGGCATGACCGTAGCTGAATGTAGAAAATTGGCGTATGATATGGCTGCACGGAATAATATAGAAGTTCCTGAGAACTGGATAAAAAACAAGGAAGCTGGTTTGGAGTGGTTCAGAGGCTTCAGAAGACGCCATCCTAATATAAGTATTCGCACTCCAGAAGGATGCAGCCTATCAAGAATGACGGCATTTAATAAGAACACCGTGTCAGTGTTTTTTAATAACCTGGAAAAAGTTTATTCAAGATCCGAAAATGCGGTTGTTGGTTCCAGAGTTTATAATCTGGACGAAACATCAACCACAACAGTACAAAATCCTAAGAAAATCATTGCAGGAAAAGGAGTAAAGCAAGTTGTAACCACATGTTGCATAATAAATGCTTTAAGAACAGCTCTACCACCTGTAATGATTTTTCCTAGGAAACATTTTAAGATTCATATCGTCAGTGTAATTCGCAAAGTGCGTAACTCCACTTTTTATCGAAAATGTAATATGCACGCCATCTGATGTAAATTCGATGTACTGATGAGTCTGCAAACCGCCTACATCCAATAAAAATTTTAGAACGTTGCTAGTGAATATTTAGAAAACATCGTAACTCCAAGTGAAGTTTATTTACTAAAGCAAAGTGCGCAACTCCTTTGATGCGCCATTGTGACTTATGGACATACATCAACACGGTCGCGGTGAATTTAGGCGTACGAGATGTAGTGTAAACTTATGTGCTGTGAACATCTGAGGTAAGTTCATAATAATTCTTTATATCCATAGCTTCATGTTTCTAATAATTTCGGACGTGGTTTTTAACATTAAATTTGGTATTTGTAAGATGAAAAAGGTGTAAGAGATACGCAAATTGGGTTGGGTTCCTCGTATGGATTTATGGGGATACGCGGTTTTCCACTGTTGCAGGTAAAACTGTAGTAATCGTTGGCCTAATTATACCACTTAAAAATTTTCTGTGCATAATTTGATTTAGTCATTGTCTTAAACAAATAGTTTATCGTGCAGCATGCTGTCAAGAACCGACAAAATAATGCGCATGGTGAACCATCAGCATTTAATAATAATAATAATAATAATAATTTTATTGCACAATTTTACAACATGGTGTTGTGTGTGTGAAGTCAAAATACAAAGAATAAATTTAATATAAAATTGCAAATATGAGTAATAGTAATATAAAATAAGAGTAATAATATTCTTATCCTAGCTATGTTATTGCCTGCTTGTTTATAAACTCTCCGACTTTGTAACAGGGTCTGGTTGATAACAGCTTCTTGAGGTCATTTCTAAATTTTTTTGGATTTTTTTCTTGTTTTAAAACTTCTGGAACCTCGTTATATATCCGGATCATATCGTTTCTTGCGCTTCTATGTACAACCTCCAAGGTATGCTTGGCGATACATAAATTGTACTTATTGCGGGTGTTGTAGTCATGCTGTAGGTAGTTTTGTACAAACATGCTTTGATGTTTTTTGACAAAACACGCGCATTCTAACATATAGCAATTTGTTACTGTTAATATTTTGAGTTTTTTATAGAGTGGTCTACCATGTGCTAGAGGATTGGCTCCCGCTATGATCCGAATGCACTTTTTTTGCAACTTTAACACCTTATTACTGTTTGTAGAGTTTCCCCAAAATATTATACCGTAAGACATTATACTATGAAAAAATGCATAATAGATGCTCAACAACGTGCTGCAAGAGACAACATCCTTTAAACTTCTTAGAACATAGTAAGCTTTACTCAGTTTTGGCAGTGTTGTATCAATGTGATGTTTCCAATCTAACCTATGGTCAATGTGAATACCTAAAAATTTTACATGATTCTTTACATTGAGGTTAAAGCAAGAGATTTTTTGTGGTAACTCAAAGTAGTTTCCGAATTTGATGATTTCTGTTTTGCAGGCATTGAGTTTCAGGCTGTTGTTTTCGCACCAAGTAGTTACTGCTTTTATAGGTATCTATATTTTTTAACAGTGACGCTTGGTCTTTCGCCTCGCAAATGATTGCGCTATCATCAGCAAAGAATAATGTACGCTGATTCACGTTACTTGGCAGGTCATTGATAAATAGCACAAAAAAGAGGGGGCCCAAGACACTTCCCTGAGGTACACCTCTCCGAACACAACACCAATCCGAGTGTATGTTGTCTATTTTAACACATTGTTGTCTGTCACGCAGATAAGATGAGATAAGGTCAAGCCCCACTCCCTGGATTCCATAATACTTGAGTTTGTGTGTTAATATATTCAGATCAATCGAGTCAAAGGCTTTTGATAAGTCAAAAAGCATGACCACCGCGGGGTGTTTAGTCTCCCAGGCATTTAGTATGTTGTCAATGGCCTTAAACGCCGATAAAGTTGTAGTTCGCCCTTTTACAAACCCATGTTGTGAATCTGATATGAGAGAATATTTTTGAAGAAAATCTGTTATTCTTGTATGTATGGCCGTTTCAAAGACTTTTGAGAAATTTGATAAGAGTGATATGGGTCTGTAGTTCGTCACGTAATTAGTAGCGTCCTGTTTATGTATAGGTATCACTATGGCTTTTTTTAAATGTGTCGGGAAGATTCCTTTTTCAAAACAATTATTCAATATCCAGCTCAGTGGTTCTGCTATTATGTGCGCGCATGCTTTAATTAATAATACGGGTACTTCATCCCATCCGACCGAGTTGACGTTTCTTAGGCCTAGGCAAATATTTTCAATTTCTTTTGGCGTTGTAGGTGACAAGAATAGGTGTTTATGTTGCTTATAAACTAAACTTTCTAATTTTGGCTTTGGCAGATTTAGAGTATCTGTAATGTTTACAAAGAATTTGTTAAAAACCTTTGCTATTTCTGATGGTTCTATTATCGTCTCGCCGCAGTCAGGTGTCGAGATTTTGGTTATCGAGTTTTTGTTTTTCCCCGGCTTAACTTTATTGTTTATAATTGACCAAGCAGTTTTAGTTTTATTATTTGAGGTCTGTAAGATTTTATTGTAGTGTTCTTTTTTGGCTTGCTGAACGAGAATTCTTAGTTTAATTTTAATTATTTTATATTCCGCGTGTAAGTTTGCAAGGTTTGGGTGCTTATGATCCAATGCTCTTGTTAGTAGGAATAAATTACGCTTGTTTGAAACCTATGGAAGAAAATTCGCTACATTCAAGCGCAGAAAGTGCTAATAAAATACCAGAACTCCAAATCGAGAACAACAGAAATGATATTCTATCCAAAGAAGAAGCGCCAACGCCTTCTAAGAATCCAATTTACGACAATAAAGTGTCTATAAATATTCTACAACATGACTGTACAACAGATAAAGGCACTGAGCAGGTAACTCCAGTTCAAAGTGAGACGTTAGAGGGGTTCTTGATAAATGCAGATTAATCAGATTTTATTCTTGTTGATGCATTACCTAACGAAAGCTTTCCGTATAGCAATGGTCCGTTGTGTGAGCAGATAAGTGAACTTGGTGAAACTCAACTGATTGCTACCAATATACAAGTGGGAAGTACTTACGCTAACGCCATTGATCAAATAAGTCATCTTTCTGTAGAAAAAAATTACTTTCGGGAAGAATGTGAATATGAAGCACACGCTGATAACGAGACTGAAAGTGAATATGAAGCACACCCTGATAACGAGAAAGAAAGTGAATATGAAGCACATGTTAATAACGAGCATGAAAGTGAGTATGAAGGACACACTGATAACGAGGAAGAAAGTGAATATGAAGCACATACCGATAACGAGAATGAAAACAATAATAAACGAAGAAGATCAAAACGAAGCGCGACGGAGGAAAAAAATTGGACGAAAAACAAAAACAGCAAAAGGAGAGAACAGGGTCTGGATTATAAAGGGAAGAAGAAACTCGGCAGTAAATGGAACTATGATGTAAAAAAGAGCGGAAAGAAGCTTCAGCCTAGGTGCAATTGCAAACTTAGCAGAAATGTGAATTGTAAGTTGCAATGCAATTCGTTATCCGAAACTGATAGAACACTTATTTTCGAAAATTTTTGGAAACTTTCATGGAGTGACAAGAGATTGTTGGTCAATACTTTACTTGTTATTAAACCAACAGCTAGAAAAAGAGGGATGGAAGATACCATCCAGAAGATCCACTTCCACGGAGTTCTATTTAAAACATGGTCATGAGAAATTTATAGTGCGCAACATTATTTCTAGTATATCTGGCTTATTTTGTTAATATAAATATATTTATTTTGGTTTTTGATCTTGTAGAAGTTATTAAAATGTTTGTCGGTGGTCAAGTTCACCTCATTGCGAGACAGAGTTGTTTCGCCAGTAAAATAGAATAGGTGGTCAAGTTCGCCCCGGTCGGGGTGAACTTGACTAGAAGGGATTTTCAATTTTTTTTAAATACAACTAACGTAAAAAAATAAGTAATTAAGACTTACTGCTACAGAGCCTCTATACCTATGTCCTAGTATGCAAAAAAGTAAACAATTATTAACGGTTAAGAAGATATAGTGAATTGAACCTGAAAACTGACGAATTAACGGTTACGAACATACAGTGAATTGAACCTGAAAACTGGCCAAGTTCACCCCGTTTTACGGTATTTACATGTGTAATGTGTTTACCTCACTCCTCAGCATGTGCTGAGCGCATTTTCTCCAAGTTAAATTTACTTAAAACTAAAGTTAGAAACCCATTAGAAATTGATACGTGTGATGCAATATTACATGCAAAAGATATAATGGGCAACAATAATTGCATGACTTGGCAACCTTCTGAGTCCTTACTGCTAAAAAAACCAAAGTATGATTTTCACAAAAGTTATCATATTTTATATATGTAATTATTTTCCATTTATTATAACATATATTTTCTGTACGATGCATTTTAAAGTGACCGTATTTGCCAAGAATAAGAAGTTTAGTTAGTGTTATAATTTTAATAAGTTTCTTTTTGTATTGCTGTATTTGTATTAGGTAACAAAGGTACAAATAATAAATGTTTATTTCCACATTCTGTAGAAGCTATTCTCAATTTCTAGAGTAACCAGAACCCTAAACAAAATTTATTTCATTTAGTTTAGTTCCTAGTACTTTTTAAGTTACAGGACTGACAACACTGGTGGTATGCCTAAAAAGTAGTACCTGCTAACGGTTGTCTCAAAGCATTTGCTACCTAGCATTTTCTGTTATATACAAAGTATCTACCTAGGTACTCTATTTGAGAAGAACACAGCTAAACGGAAGTTACCTAATACCGAATCGAAGTATCTACTGCCGTTCACTTCTCACAGAAAAGGGTGTTAAAACTTGTTTGTTTGTTAGCGTTGGAAGTAACTACACGCGTTTTCAGATATAAATATTCCTAGTGTAATGGACCGCAATTTAATACAATAAGGTTTAAAATAGTTAAATTTAGAAATTATATTTAGCTGACATCTAATAAAGAATTTATTTTCGTTTTGTTATTCTTTGTGGTTTTAGCATATGTTCAGGGTTGGACATGGGGCGGCTTGGACCGACTTAACCTATTGGTGTTAATTTATGGCTATTTTTTCTATTGACCCAGACCGCCGGGTTACGGGGTGTGGGATCTTATTGCCTTTTGGGTCTGTGGGGTTAATTTTTTATACTTTCTTAATGAAATTTTCATATATAATAGCTTAAGCAAATTCTTTTAAAACGTTGTGTATCGAATGTTTTTATTAGTTCCCAATGCAGTTTCAGAGTTAGTTGTAAAGAACTCATTTAAATAAATCAAATCTAATGTATTTTCACTTCTTTCGGCAAATTGGTACAGGATTAACGAACCACGTTTGAGGTTTAAGAATCCACGCTCGCAATAGTATCGTTTTACCCAAGCAATTAAACTGTAAGAGTTACAACACATATGGATTTGTTCACAAACACTATCCTAAATGCAAAAGCCACGCCGATTGAGAACAAATGGGGTGGAACGAACTATTGGGAGTCGGAGGATTTAATATTTAATTATGTTTCAGCTATTAATTTTGTATTTAATTATTTGAACTACCATTAAATCAGGAGATTTATGGAAATTCCAATTTTCTTTGTGCCGCAAACACGTGCACCCAAAAATGCCTCCCTTCAACACCCACTTTTGGCCTATATAAACAGAAATTTTTCAGATAGCAGGATCATTCTAGATTTAACCGTCTTGAATCGATATCCACCTGTATTTCCTAGCGCTTGAGGGCTTTCCCCTTGGCTGCTGATTTTCCTAGCGCTTGAGGGCTTCCCCCTTGGCTGCTGATTTTCCTAGCGCTTGAGGGCTTTCCCTTGGCTGCTGATTTTCCTAGCGCTTGAGGGCTTTTCCCTTGGCTGCTGATTTTCCTAGCGCTTGAGGGCTTTCCCTTGGCTGCTGATTTTCCTAGCGCTTGAGGGCTTCCCCCTTGGCTGCTGATTTTCCTAGCGCTTGAGGGCTTTCCCTTGGATGCTGATTTTCCTAGCGCTTGAGGGCTTTCCCCTTGGCTGCTGATTTTCCTAGCGCTTGAGGGCTTTCCCCTTGGCTGCTGATTTTCCTAGCGCTTGAGGGCTTCCCCCTTGGCTGCTGATTTTCCTAGCGCTTGAGGGCTTTCCCCTTGGCTGCTGATTTTCCTAGCGCTTGAGGGCTTCCCCCTTGGCTGCTGATTTTCCTAGCGCTTGAGGGCTTTCCCTTGGCTGCTGATTTTCCTAGCGCTTGAGGGCTTTCCCTTGGCTGTTGATTTTCCTAGCGCTTGAGGGCTTCCCCCTTGGCTGCTGATTTTCCTAGCGCTTGAGGGCTTCCCCCTTGGCTGCTGATCTTCCTAGCGCTTGAGGGCTTTCCCTTGGCTGCTGATTTTCCTAGCGCTTGAGGGCTTTCCCCTTGGCTGCTGATTTTCCTAGCGCTTGAGGGCCTCCCCCTTGGCTGCTGATTTTCCTAGCGCTTGAGGGCTTCCCCCTTCGCTGCTGATTTTCCTAGCGCTTGAGGGCTTTCCCTTGGCTGCTGTCTCCTTTTCCTAGCGCTTGAGGGTTTTCCCTTGGCTGCTGATTTTTCTGATTGATTATTGTAAATAATATTTTCTTTTTCAGGGACGACAAGCTTTAGCCTAACAGCTATCGCTAATTTATGTACAAATATACTAGTTTACCTACATACTTGTATTTTAAGTTAATAATTAAGATGTACCCTACCCTGGCTAAGGTTTCTTGCAGTTTCCCTTAGCCAACCAGGTGAATACCGGGGTAATTGAACAAAGTCGGCTGCAACCGCAATTTTTTGAGGCTAATAAATATAATAATTCTCCGCTCTGTGTTGTTATTTAACCAGGTTTAGTACTCTAGATTCCGAACCTATCATTCCTAAGGTCACAACGTATAAAAGGATTACTACGAGACGATCACACCTATTGGCCAACGACGACGCTTTCACACTGCCTTGTATAAGAGAAGCTAAAGGGGTGCGGGACGTTACAATTGGTGCCGTGACCAGGATCTAGAGTTACATAAACTAAACTTGGTTGAAGATGGAGCACAGAGACCCCAACGGTCCGCTTCCAGAGGATCAAGACACGCATCCTGAAGAGTTCGCAGAAGAGGTGCCAGAGTGGTTTGACCGGTGGTCTCAAACCCAACAAATACTGGAAGAGGAACGTCAAAATAGTTTGAAACAGTTTTTGGATGGCGTCCTGACCAGTTTTCGCAAGGTGGCTAATGCAGTCCAGGCCCCAAGACCTCCGGTTGCTGAATTTTCCGCAGCCGGGTCACAACATTACGCGAACACCGCTAAACAACCACCAGCTAGTACTGCACCTAGTTATACTAACAGCTCGACAATGGCCAATGCTAGCAGTAGCCCCGCTGGTTCTAGTTCCGCGGCTCAGTATACGCTGTGGGAACGTTCCATCCTTATGGCCACCATACCCGAAAAACCTTCTTTCCGTGGGAACGGCGACCGAAACCCCGTTGACTTCCTCGATAACCTTAAAACATATTGCAAGCGTTTGAAACTGGATCCTGCCCAAGAATTAGAGATAGCAATCGAGTGCCTTAAGGGATCCGCTAGTCATTGGAAAACAATTTATCAACACCAGTGGAATACCTTCCACGATTTTGAGCGAGATTTCTTACGAACTTATTGGTCCGAACTGGAACAACAACAACTTAAATATCAATTAAGTACGGAAAGATGGGACCCCGAAGGAACTGAAAGCTTACTGGAACATTTTTCCTATTATATCAGCCGAGCTAAACTTCTGACTCCCCCTATACCGGAGTACGCTTTGCTGGCGGATATCATGAGACACTTTCCCCAACATATTCAATCCCTTTGGCAATTAAAGGAGAATCACACCTTGACAGAAGCTGCCGACTTTCTGCAGCGACAAGATTCTGTTCCACGGGTAATAAAAAAATCTCCCCCTAACAAGATGGACCGACCAGTAGGGTCCAATGATGCTCAACGATGGTTTAAACCACCCCCAAAGCCCTATTCGAGACCATTCAATGGGGGAGCTCCCGGGGAGATAAGTTCAAAACCATCACCCCGAGCACCACCGGGCGCCGCTCCGAGACCGGGAAACGAATGGGGGAGGGGAAACCGGGCCAACAACCTCCCACTGCTATATGCTTCAAGGCCCATTAAAGACCACTGCCCTTGACAATACTTTGACAGACATCGTAGGGGTTTATGCTCAAGGAGCACTGATGGTGGCCCAGATGGGATGGATTCCTGGACAAGGGTTAGGAAAAACAGGACAGGGGATTAAACAACCAATTATTACGAAGGGGCAGACCAACCGACGTGGATTAACTTCCTCGCAGGAGTTCCCAAGGCCTGAGTCAAAGGAAGGGACTATTCGATTTGTCCATGCTCAAAGAAACAAGGAAACTGAAGGTGCCGCTCCTTATGTAGAAGGGGGAAACAACCAAGTATTCTCCTTAAATTATAAACCGACGAAAGACAATCAACAATCCATGGGAGTTTTACCAGAAATCCTTGTACAAGCTCCCCATAAAACAATCCTTGCACTACTGGACACGGGCGGTGAAGTCACCTGTATTTGTGAGACCGTATGGAACGAGATACTTGCTTCTGGACTTACCCCAGAAGCATTGCCGGTACCAGCGATCCATCTACGTGGTGCTGCGGGGCCAAAGGAGTGCAAGAATTAAGACCCAGGCTTTGATTCCTTTGACCATTCAAGATTGGGAGTTGTCGGTAAAGGGGTTGGTAGTAAACAATCTCATTAAACCAATCATTTTGGGATCGGATTGGTTGAAACAACATAACGCCGTAATTAATTATGAGGAGCAATGTGTCCGAATAACCGAAGAGCATCAGGTTTTGACAATCCCATTTGAAAACGTTATTGCTCCAAACTCGCAGCAACCCCACCCGGTTCAAGATAATACCGTTTGTCTAACAATGAACTGTGAACCAGAAGCAGCGTTTAGAGCAAAGGTGGAAAACACTCCACTATCAATGGAGCAACGAAGTCAACTATTGGCTCTTCTCCTAGAATACCAGCAGAGTTTTTCGTCCACTCCCGGGCTCACTTCCCTGTACGAGCATACCATTATGATGAAGGACGACACCCCTTTTGTACGCCGGTCCTACCCTGTACCTTTCAAATTACGCCCGGCCGTTGAAGACACCATTAATGAAATGCTCCGGCTGAGGGTCATCAAACGTGAAGCATCCCCTTATTCCAGTCCCCTAACCGTAGTTAAGAAAAAAGATGGGACAGTTCGAATCTGCCTAGATGCCAGGTATTTAAACGACCAAATGGTTGCCGACTGTGAAGGGCCTCCAGCTGCAGAAGAACTTTTACAACGATTTCATAATGTGAAATACATGACCTCGCTAGACCTTCGTGCTTCGTACTGGCAAATTCCATTACACCCCGAGAGTCGAAAATATACCGCGTTCCTTTACAATGGTCGGAGTTACACCTTTCAAGTATTACCATTTGGTTTGAAAACTGCTGTTGCCAGCTTCTCACGTTGCATGGACCTGGTACTGGGCCCGGAAGTTCGAGGCTACACCGTTAATTACATCGACGATCTTTTAATCGCTTCCCCAAGTTTCGACTGCCATTTAAAACATCTACGAAGTGTGTTGGAACGACTTCGGTTAGCCAGTTTTACTATTAATTTGGAAAAATCGTCCTTTATTCAACAAGAAACAAAGTTCCTAGGCCATATTTTGAGTGCAGGGGGTATTAAACCAGACCCAGAAAAGATTCAGGCCATACAACAATTTCCAGAACCTACAAAACAAAAACAACTACGTGCCTTCTTGGGGTTGTGTAATTATTATCGTCGATTTTCGGAACAGTATAGCGACAGTACCCGAACATTGAATGCACTCCTCAAAAAAGAAACTAAGTGGAAATGGGGGAGGGTCGAACAAAAGGCATTCGAGCAAGTCAAACAGTTGTTCCTAGACACGGTGATGCTGATACACCCACGGCCTGGGGAACCCTTCTTCTTACATTCTGATAGTTCCGCGTATGGGTTAGGCGCGGAGCTGTACCAACTGGCACCAGACGGTAAAAAGGGGGTGGTAGCTTTCGCGAGTCGTTCTCTTACTGGGGCCGAATTCAACTACACTGTTACTGAAAAGGAACTATTGGCCGTCATCTTTGCATTAAAGAAATTCCGAACGTTTGTCCAGGGCGCACGATTAATTATTCGAACCGACCACCAAGCGCTTAAGTTTCTAAAACAGTGTAAGCTTCTCAGCGAACGACTAACCAGATGGGTGTTGACATTAGAACAATTTGATTAGGAAATTCAGTTGATAAGAGGCAAGGACAATATCGCGGCTGATGTGCTTTCACGTTATCCGGCTGATGGGGGGATCGCCGGACCATATCGATACGAGGACCCGATAGTAGCCGCATTTACTGTTGTGAGTTTTCCAAACCTGCGTAAACGCCTACAAGGTCTAGCGACATTATTGGAAGAGGATGAGTTCTTGGAGAAAATTCTTACGGCAAAGAAGAACCCGACCGTGATACCCTCAGGACCAATTGCACGGGTACTGCCAAATTATACAATTCACAAAGGCATCCTCCTGTATGAAGATGCCGCCCGAAACCATCCAAGAGTAGTGATCCCACAGAATCTGGTAGAAGATCTGGTCAAACAGTATCACCAGGAGTTAGGTCACTTCGGCCCGGCCAAAATTAGCGGCGTAATAAAGAATTATTTTTATTGGAGGGGTATGAATAAAAGTATACGGAAGATAACTGCTGCTTGCGATATCTGTCAAAAGGCCAAACCCAGTAATCACATTAAAAGGGGCCCGATGCATCCAATACTGGCCGACGAAGTAGGACAACTAGTGGCTGTCGATTTTTATGGACCTCTGCCACGCTCTAGGGGGGGAGTCATGTACGTCCTGGTGGTCTTGGACATATTCTCTAAATATGTTAAATTATATGCCTTAAAGAAGGCTAATGCTAAGGCTGCTGTAAACCGCATTCTGGAGGACTTTGTACATTATATTCGACCGAAGACGATTCTCAGTGATCATGGGTCCCAATTTACTTCCCATTTATGGTACCAAGCACTGCAAGCAGCCGGTATCAAGGCTATTCATTCTTCGATACGACATCCACAATCCAACCCTTCCGAAAGAGTGATGCGCGAGTTGGGACGTATTTTGCGAACTTATTGTCATGCACAACATTCAGCCTGGGCCTTGCACCTGAGGGACATTGAAACCTGCTTTAATGTTACTCCCCACCTAAGTACAGGCTACTCCCCGCATGAGATTTTGTACGGAGAAAAACCAAACATGCAGCTAAGCAACTTCCTAAAGTCGTATATCAGTGAAACGAAACCTTCATTGGAGGAGATTTTTAAGATGGTCCGCAGAAATTTGAGGACCCAAGGTGACGTCCGAAAACAACAATTCGACAAAAAAATTAACAATATAACCTTTGAAATTGGGGATTTAGTCTTACTTAAAACCAACCCTTCTGCAGACGCGGACCAGCGGATATCCCCGAAATTATGTCTTCTATATGACGGGCCCTATAAAGTGTTACGGCACCCACAACCCAATGCATACACCATAGCCGAGCTAGAAAATAATACCATCAAGGGAACTTATAACGTAACCAATTTAAAACCTTACAAAAAAGAAACACCGCACGAACCGCCCCTGGCGACGAATGTCATTGTTGGAGTAGGGGTGGCGCAGATCTGGCCTCACCACCCACACTTAAGCAGTATCAGTCCAACCTGCAATCAAAAAACATGTCTCAAACTCGAGTGAAGGACCCACGTTTGGGCAAAATTAGCTACGGTGCAACAGAGAATATTAAGTTTCGG
Organism: Hemicrepidius hirtus; assembly: GCA_963082805.1. Classification (NCBI taxonomy): domain Eukaryota; kingdom Metazoa; phylum Arthropoda; class Insecta; order Coleoptera; family Elateridae; genus Hemicrepidius; species Hemicrepidius hirtus. The sequence goes on from OY720161.1 coordinate 15,478,008, forward strand.
GTGCTACCAAAATATTCGAATTCACCACAACTGGCAAAGAGTGCGAAAACGGTTCCAACCCCAAGAACTTGTATAACCTCCAGCAAGTCGGAAGGCAGCCACTCCCTACCAATACCGGAGCCCACTAGGAGTTCGTCGGTGAAAAACCACGAACTGGTGGCAACCCCTACGGTCACCAACCTAGCCGTGACCACCATGACGCCTAGCTTATTCGAGGATTTTCTGGAGTTGGAGGTATCCCCTTGGGATGAAGATTTTTCGTCTTCACGCCCGCCGACACCGTTCTCACTAAGTGCACGTTTAGCCGACGCAAATAGGTTAAAACGTGTCGCTAATAACCAAGTGTCCAATACTGGACCTACATCGGTCCTGATGGGAATGCTTGAGACACCCCCGGAGACTCCAAGTAGCCCTGCGAAACGCCCGCGAGTAACAACGCCGCCTGCGAGCAACCCCACGGAGGTTATTACACTCACGCAAACCAACCCCGTGAATCCCGCACCAGGCAGTGAACCACCGAAGGGTTTCCCAGTTCAGCAAGGACACCGCCGCCGTAGCCACCGAGGGAAACAATCCAGGCGTAATCATAGGCAGCAACATCACCTGCGTACAGGTAAAAGTGTTGTGCAAAAACAAAATGTGTAAATAAAAGTGTGAATGTGAAAAACAAAGTGTAGGTAATAAGGGTTAGTTTATAGGTAACAAAAGACTTACAGTTATTGCGACCCATAAACGGGGGAGCATGTAATGGACCGCAATTTAATACAATAAGGTTTAAAATAGTTAAATTTAGAAATTATATTTAGCTTGACATCTAATAAAGAATTTATTTTCGTTTTTTTATTCTTTGTGGTTTTAGCATATGTTCAGGGTTGGACATGGGGCGGCTTGGACCGACTTAACCTATTGGTGTTAATTAATGGCTATTTTTTCTATTGACTCAGACCGCCGGGTTACGCACACCCGGGTGTGGGATCTTATTGCCTTTTGGGTCTGTGGGGTTAATTTTTTATACTTTCTTAATGAAATTTTCATATATAATAGCTTAAGCAAATTCTTTTAAAACGTTGTGTATCGAATGTTTTTATTAGTTCCCAATGCAGTTTCAGAGTTAGTTGTAAAGAACTCATTTAAATAAATCAAATCTAATGTATTTTCACTTCTTTCGGCAAATTGGTACAGGATTAACGAACCACGTTTGAGGTTTAAGAATCCACGCTCGCAATAGTATCGTTTTACCCAAGCAATTAAACTGTAAGAGTTACAACACATATGGATTTGTTCACAAACACTATCCTAAATGCAAAAGCCTACCGATTGAGAACAAATGAGGTGGAACGAACTATTGGGAGTCGGAGGATTTAATATTTAATTATGTTTCAGCTATTAATTTTGTATTTAATTATTTGAACTACCATTAAATCAGGAGATTTATGGAAATTCCAATTTTCTTTGTGCCGCAAACACGTGCACCCAAAAATGCCTCCCTTCAACACCCACTTTTGGCCTATATAAACAGAAATTTTTCAGATAGCAGGATCATTCTAGATTTAACCGTCTTGAATCGATATCCACCTATATTTCCTAGCGCTTGAGGGCTTTCCCCTTGGCTGCTGATTTTCCTAGCGCTTGAGGGCTTCCCCCTTGGCTGCTGATTTTCCTAGCGCTTGAGGGCTTTCCCTTGGCTGCTGATTTTCATAGCGCTTGAGGGCTTTTCCCTTGGCTGCTGATTTTCCTAGCGCTTGAGGGCTTTCCCTTGGCTGCTGATTTTCCTAGCGCTTGAGGGCTTCCCCCTTGGCTGCTGATTTTCCTAGCGCTTGAGGGCTTTCCCTTGGCTGCTGATTTTCCTAGCGCTTGAGGGCTTTCCCCTTGGCTGCTGATTTTCCTAGCGCTTGAGGGCTTTCCCCTTGGCTGCTGATTTTCCTAGCGCTTGAGGGCTTCCCCCTTGGCTGCTGATTTTCCTAGCGCTTGAGGGCTTTCCCTTGGCTGCTGATTTTCCTAGCGCTTGAGGGCTTTCCCTTGGCTGCTGATTTTCCTAGCGCTTGAGGGCTTCCCCCTTGGCTGCTGATTTTCCTAGCGCTTGAGGGCTTCCCCCTTGGCTGCTGATCTTCCTAGCGCTTGAGGGCTTTCCCTTGGCTGCTGATTTTCCTAGCGCTTGAGGGCTTTCCCCTTGGCTGCTGATTTTCCTAGCGCTTGAGGGCCTCCCCCTTGGCTGCTAATTTTCCTAGCGCTTGAGGGCTTCCCCCTTGGCTGCTGATTTTCCTAGGGCTTGAGGGCTTTCCCTTGGCTGCTGTCTCCTTTTCCTAGCGCTTGAGGGTTTTCCCTTGGCTGCTGATTTTTCTGATTGATTATTGTAAATAATATTTTCTTTTTCAGGGACGACAAGCTTTAGCCTAACAGCTATCGCTAATTTATGTACAAATATACTAGTTTACCTACATACTTGTATTTTAAGTTAATAATTAGGATGTACCCTACCCTGGCTAAGGTTTCTTGCAGTTTCCCTTAGCCAACCAGGTGAATACCGGGGTAGTTGAACAAAGTCGGCTGCAACCGCAATTTTTTGAGGCTAATAAATATAATAATTCTCCGCTCTGTGTTGTTATTTAACCAGGTTTAGTACTATAGATTCCGAACCTATCATTCCTAAGGTCACAACATAAAAAAGGGTTACTACGAGACGATCACACCTATTGGCCAACGACGACGCTTTCACACTGCCTTGTATAAGAGAAGCTAAAGGGGTGCGGGACGTTACACTAGTATGAATATTGTTGCATAGGTACCGCAAATTAGACCAGATTATACAAATGTTACTATTTAGATAATCGAATGACAGATGTGCACAAGATTTACTATAAGGACAGCCCTTGAGGGTCACATCTTTAGTTCATAATTGAAGTAGGTTCTTGAATGTAGTTCTTAACTTCGATGTGTAAAACAATATCCGTGTTTCTCAATTAATAAAATATAATAATTCTACCTTCGATTTTTATTTAATTAATTGCGTACTCTAGTAAAGATAATTCGTGCGACAGTAAAACCTGTGCATCGTCTAAAAGTTCAACTAAATGGTTGTGTGGCAGTGAATCTGCACTTCGCGACCTTGTTCGAAGGTATCTTTGCTATTTAATTAGAGTACGGAGCCTCTATCTTAAAGCTGCCCTGGTGACAAAAACTGACGTGTTGTTTATTCAAACGGGTATGCAACAAAAAATTGGTGTCAGAAGTGGGATATCATCAGCTACGAAGCGAAAGAACGACGTCTTCTCCAAGGGTTTAAACAGAATTCCGGAACACCCGAGGTATCCAGCAACGTAGATGTGTATCAACACTTGACTGAGGAACCACCAACCCCATCACGACGCCGAAGACACAGCATCTTCCGCAAGTGACATCTTGAAAACGCCAATTATTCGATAACCCAATCGAAGAAATTGACCACTTCCACAGCGAAGCCATCGTTCCAAGTGAACAACAATTTACAATCCAACCCCAGAGGTCCAGATCGTCAAATTTTTTTGTAAGTATCGTTCTTTTATCCCAATTCCAACATGTATCCCAACTTATCAATAAATATTAGATTAGATATTAGATCTTTAATTAAGAATATAAAGGAATTAAGGGATCAGGTTATTATTAGTCAGTATGATATTTTAGCAATTAGTGAAACGTGGTTGAAGAATGATATATCAGATGAAAATATAGGGCTGCAAGGTTATAAAATAATACGTAATGATAGGCAATATAAAAGAGGTGGGGGCTTAGCATTCTATATCTTGAACTCATTGGAAGTTAGTCTTATATCTACCTCCAATTGCATTGAACAATTGTGGATCAGGCTTAAAATGAATAAAAAGGAATATATATATTTGGTGTTGTATACAGACCGCATGATGTGGGATATGATCAGTTTTTAGAGGCACTTGATAGTACTCTTTCCATGTTAATTGTAGATTGTCATGAACTTTTCTGTACCGGCGATTTTAACTGTAATATGTTAGACTTGACTGACTTGCAAACTGTTAGGACAATCTCTTTATTTGAAAGTTATAACTTAAGGCAAATAATTAACACACCAACTAGAATTACCTCAGAAACTGCAACTCTGCTAGATTACATAATAGTACCAGATAATAAAATAGTTAGGGATTGTGGTGCTTCTGATTTCGGTTCGTCGGATCATCAGATTGTGTACTGTACCATGCCGTTTGAGAACAAAAACATAAAACGTCAATATAAAAGATATCGCACGTATAAGAATTTTGACGAGCCGAGCTTTTTAGCTGATTTACAATTGCAACCCTTTAATAATATATTTAGTTTGAACGATGTTAATGATAAAGTCTCTTACATTACAGAACAATTAATACAAATTTTCGATAAGCACGCCCCTTATACCATGTCTAGGTTTACTAAACCATTAGCCCCATGGCTCACTGACAATATCAGATTAATGATGCGTCTCAGGGATAAAGCATTAAATAAATTTAAATTAACTAAAAAACAGTCGCACTGGGATTATTATAAACAGCTTCGCAATTACACAACGCAGGCCATAAGAAATGAAAAGAAAGCGTTTTTTGAGCATGAACTTCGAAGCGCAGATAGTAAAACACTTTGGTTAAAGCTATCCAAGTATTGTATTCATACTAAATCAAAACCAGAAATACCGGATTCTCTTAAAGACCCGAATAATTTTAATGATTTTTTTATTAACTCAATTCCAAAAATGAATACTGATATTACACCAACCTTAAACTTTTATAATAGCAACAGATTCGTAGATGAAAGCATTTCTTCATTTCAAGGATGTAAGTGAGGAATTTGTCCTCGACATAATAACGAAAATTAAATCAAATGCTGTTGGTGCAGACGGTCTAAGTATAAATATGGTGAGATTATGTTTACCTCATATTTTACCTTACGTATGTCACATCATTAATTTTTGCCTGAAAGAAGGTGTATTTAAAGAAAATTGGAAGCTGGGTATGGTGACTCCTGTGCCAAAAATTAATAATCCCAGTGAATTGCAACATTTCCGTCCTATTAGTATATTACCTGTGCTTTCCAAGATCTTGGAAAAAACAATTAGTTTACAAATTAGGACTTATATGGATCAATTTAATATACTACCTAGTACTCAATCGGGATTTAGGCCTAACTATAGTTGCAATTCGGCTCTTCTTAATATCGTTGACATTATTTCAGAAGCTGATAATAATAAATTAACACTTCTAGTTCTACTTGATTATAGTAACGCATTCGATACATTAGATCACTTAACATTGATTGCAGTCCTTAAATATATTGGATTTAGTACCATCCCACTTAACTTATTTAAAAATTATCTATGTAATAGAAAACAAATCGTAAAAATAGACCAGTACACTTCTGATGTTTCAGTATTGAGGACGGGAGTGCCACAAGGATCAATATTGGGGCCCTTGTTGTTCACAATATATATAGCAAATTTTGCTAAACGACTGAAATTTACTCGTTCTCATCAATATGCCGATGACACACAAATATACATATCTTTTGACGCAGAAGACGTGCTATCAGCTTGTTCTCAAATTAACGAGGACCTAGAAACCATAGTTGGAATATCCAAAAACCATTCGCTAGTCATTAATGCTTCTAAAACTAATGCTATACTATTCGGTCCAGCTAGTTCGAGAGAGTTAGCTTTGCCAAATATATCCGTGTTACTTGATGGGCAGACTGCTGTACTTACTAATGTTGTTAAAAATTTGGGGTTGACCATTTACAATAATTTACGGTTTTCGGAACAAGTTGTACAAATCCTAAAAAAAGCGTATGGTTCACTTAAAGCTTTGTACCCGTACAGACATTACCTCTCACAAAAAACTAAAATAAATTTATGTGACTCCCTGGTACTTTCACATCTCAACTATTGTGATACAATTTATGGACCTTGTATAAGTATTCTGGACAAAAATAAACTGCAGCAGGTTCAACGCTCATGTTTACGATACATTTATGGGATAAGGAAGGACGACGGAGTTTCTCACAAGCTGAAAGATACAGGGTGGTTGACTACCCATAATAGGCGATTACTGCATTCGCATTATTTTTGTATTAATACTATATACAATAAATGTCCAAATTATTTGTACGACAAAGTTTGTTTTAGATCCGATATCCACAATGTTAATCTCCGACAAAAAAATACCTTTTTAACTATTCCTAAACATAAAACAGAAAAGTTTAAGTCATCATTTACTTATCAAATTGCCAATATGTCGAACAAACTTAAACCGACATTCAGATCTTTGCGGCCTGTGACATTTAAAAGATTATATAAAGATTATTTATTGTCTCTACAGAATGATGTAGTTTGCTAAGCTCAGCTCATGTGTTGGCCTAATTCTATAATCTAGCATTTCTTGTTATTTTTTTGTTGCCTGTTTTTGTTTTTTTTTCTTTTCCTTTTTTATTTTTACCTTTTAGATATAGTTTATATTTAATTTTTAATTTGTATAATTTATACTTATAATTATATGTTCAGTTGTCAAGGTTAGGTGTAAGAGCAGCTCTGCTGAACCTCGCCTTGCGAATTCAAAATCTCAAATATTGTATTTTAATTTGAATAAAAGTCTATTATTATTATCAGGCCTTACCGAAAAGGACGAACCTACCGACGATCCCAATCGTAAAACCGACAGTAATGTCCAGCCCTCCGTAAATTCAGAAACAAATTCAAATCATCCTGAAGACATTCCTTCAGAAATACCTGTTACCACTTACTTTACTTTTCAAATTTATTAAACCTTTTAATGGAGACCGAAAAGAACTCGTTACATTTATGCAAAATTGCAATAATGCCTACCAAATGGTACGGCCCAATCAAACTTCCCATCTATTTCTTTATATCTTAGCTCAATTATCCAGTAACGTAGTAAACGAAATTAACGTAGAAGAAATAGGTAGTTGGACCGAATTAAAAATGAAATTCAAAGCATATTACCATCAAGAAAGCGATCTTACGCAGTTTCACGAACAGTTAGAAACAATCAAACAAAATTCAAACGAGAATATAACAGACTTTTACAAACGCATAGAAAAATATAAAAACGATTGCATTTCTGCCGAAATTAACCAATGCGGAAATACATTAAATATGTACGTATTGATTGTTAACCATATCTTAAAAGCATTTTGAGTTGCATTCAATTAACATTCCAGTTCAACATCAAAAGAAGACGCCCCAGAACTAAACACACAACGTAATGAAATTCTAGAATTGAAAAATACAATAACCAAATACGCAAACGAAATTACAATTTTAAGAACAGAAAAAAAAACAAAACGATACTTTGATTGAATCCATAAAAAATATATTCACCACTGGTCAATTAAAAAAATTACAAAATGAAAAAAAGAGAATATCTTGGGGCGTGGAAGATATCTCAAGTGCTATTACTTTGCATGCACCAGGTCCTCGTGCGCATCGCTGGCTATTAAAAAAGGGCCATCCTCTCCCCGCTCTGTCGACTTTGAGAAAGTGGGTTGCACAAGTAGAGATGGAACCAGGAATATTATACACTGTGTTGCAGCTAATGAAATATGCAAACCTTACTGATCTACAGAAAGTGTGCATGAATCGATGAAATGAAAATTCAAAAAAGTTAGATAAGTTAGATAAGAAAGTAGACATGGCTCCTGCAAGTCTTTATGGCGAGGGGTCTTTTTAGCAATTGGAAACAACCACTCTATTAAAAGTAACGAGTTATGAGACGTTCCTTATAATTTCAAAATTTTTATTTTAATTATTTTACAGCTATGACTGCAAACTATCAAAGGACGTTGTCTTCAAAATAATTGACAGCTTGGAAACTATAAATTACAAAGTTGTAGGTCTAGTGACTGATTTAGGTGGGGGTAACCGAGGATTTTGGAATGAGTTGAGTATAACTGAGGCTAAGCCTTGGTTTGAAAATTCAATCACACACAAACGAATACATATATTTGGTGATGCTCCACATTTGATGAAATTATTGCGAAATAATTTTTTAGACAGTGGTTTTGTTGTTTTTAATCGGATGGTAAATGCAGATCCACTGCGTGAACTATTCAGCCACGCTTCAAAATCGGACCTAAACATAGCTCATAAGCTCACGATGAACCATTTGTCACCAAAAAATGCTGAACGTCAAAAAGCTAAATTGGCCACACAAATTCACGTGCTCTTGTCAGATTTGGGGAATTAGGTTTAGCACAATGTAGAAATTGGTTCGAGTGAGCCAATACATTAAAAACTGTGAATGACTGGTTCGATGTATTTAACGTTCTAGTTCCTGAAAGTGACAGTAGAGAGAGAATTAAGGCTTACGGACTTTGTTTAGAAAGTCAGGAAGCAGTTTTGAATAAAATGAGTTTGTTAATAAACAATATGCGTGTAGGTAGATGGAAGACTAAGTTGCCGTTTCAAAAAGGTATTTTGATGAGTATACAGTCATTAAGAAATTTGTATTCAGATCTCAAGCAGGATTATAAGATAACATATATATTGACATACAGACTCAACCAAGATCGTTTAGAAGGGTTTTTTAGCATAATGAGAGCAGCAGGTGAATTACACGATCATCCAAAGGCTCTTGATTTTAAATATCGATTGCGAAAAATTTTGCTAGGTCGTAATGAATCCATAATTCTGTCGGATGCTGTAAATGTGGAACCAGAAAACACGAATACATTAACGGAATTACCATTTGGTATTAATATGTCGGCAACAAGTCAGTCACCCCCATTAGGTAACCCCCTCTCAGCAGAAAACACTGCAAAATTTTTAAATATCTTGATAAATAAGGACCAAGATGGTAAGACTGTAGACACAGATTCATCTGAATTAACGGAATTACAATATAATGGATTGGAAAATATAGCTGGGTACATAGCATTTACGTTAAGAAATAAGTTTCCTGATTATGCGTTAGGTAAGAGCTAAACTAATAGGTAGGGGAGGTCTGGTATGTTTGGGACGTAGGTATGTGTGGGACAGATGTTTTCCTAATTTCCCTTTTAGTTAAAATTTTTTAATTCCCGCCAATTCATAGTCATTGCTACCAACATGTTATAGACAAAAATTTAAAACCGTGAGTGCCTTCGTTTTAATCTGGCAAGAATCTCTATTTTTAGCTATTTAAAAGTAAATTTAATGGCTACATATTGTAACTTTCTATAAATGACACAACATAGATACATTTTATGTAAAAATATTGTTATACTGTAAATTTATTTGCGGTTTCTATGGTTAATAAGTTTTAGAAGTAAACATAACCTCAAATTAATTACAAATGCTGTATTTGTTTAAGGTCAAGTAGGGATGTTTGGGCCAAATTATTGTGGTATGTTTGGGACGCCGCGCGCCGCCGGCGCCGTCCCAAACATACCATTATCTTAAGAAAAATTGTAGTATTATTTTTTAATTATTATACAAGGGTTTTAAATTAATTCTTAAAGTAATTCGATGATTTATTTTAACAGCCAAACAATGCCCACTCGTTAAAAAAATCGGACGGGCAATTGAAACGAAAAAAAAGAATACATATCCCGGAAGATATTAAGTTGCGAGCCTACAAGGAAGTAGTAGAAGACGGTGAGAAAGTCCGAGCAGTTCGTAGAAATTACAATATACCAAAAATTAGCTAGATACGTTAAAAATAAAAGTCTTCCTGATAAGAAAGGATTCGCGTCTGTACATGTTAGCAGACAAGTATTTACGATCGAGCAAGAATCGTCCCTGAGCGAATATTTAATCAAAGCATCTAAAATGCATTATGGATTAGGAACTAAAATGACTAAAATATTAGCATATCAGTTTGCTATACATAATGAGATACCCATTCCAAATTTGTGGACCAAAGAAGAAGCTGCCAGCAAATATTGGTTACATGGATTTATGTTGAGAAACCCTCAACTTTCATTGAGGAAACCTGAGGCCACAAGTCTCACCCGCTGTACCAGCTTTAATAAAAAAAATGTTGTGCGATTTTTTTGAAAAGCTAAAGGCACTGTACACCAAATATCAATTTTCTCCTCAAGCCGTATATAATGTCGACGAGACGGGCTTAACTACTGTCCAAGCTCCGGGTAAAATCATAGCTGCTAAAGGGGAGAAACAAGTAGGACGAGTAGCATCAGCGGATAGAGGTGTTTTAGTTACGTTGTGTTGTGGAATAAATGCTATAGGGAATACACCTTTTCAGTTGAAAGATATAGCTATATTTCGGCAAAGTCTGCGCAGTGCCACTGCACGAGTCATATGCTTTGGAACAGAGAACGAAGGACCAGTCTGGTGTCTCTTTTTATGTTGTGTAACCACACTTTTAGTAGCTGTAGATTTTTTACAAAGTTATGAAAAGATGCACTACTACTTTTAGTATTCGAATTACACAATGGCACACAACAATGGTACCCCATTCTGAATAAATTAAATTAATAAATACACCGTACGTATTATATTCATAAGCGACGAAAACCTGAATACCAAATATGAGCAGAAAGCTATTGCGCTGCCGGTCGGTGACGTCACAAGGTTGAAGAGAGAAGTTCTAAGCTGAAAAGGTGTATTGGGTTCCTCCGTTTTTTGTTTTTCCAAGGGTGCACTTTAAAGACACTATGATTTAAAATGCTCCAAATGGTTCTGCAGGCACGGCACATCCATCGGGATGGATGACCAGCAGAGGTTTTATGCAGTACATCAAACATTTTGCTAAGCATGTAAAGCCGTCAAAGGAGTCACCAGTGCTTCTAATACTAGACAATCATGAAAGTCATATCGCAATTGATGTTATAAATTTCTCTAAAGAAAATGGAATTGTTCTTTTCACACTCCCCCCCCCCCCCATTGCAGCCACAAATAACAGGCACTAGACGTTAGTGTGTATTTTCCATTAAAACGCTATTATAATAATGCAGCTGATAAATGGCTGCTAAATAATCCGGGAAAAATCATAACGATATATGAGATTGCGGAGCTTGTAACAGAAGGTTACTCCAGTGCTTTTACAAAATCGAATATTGAGAGTGGATTTTTGAAGACTGGCATATTTCCCTACAATCCTGATGTGTTTACAGAATCAGATTTTTTATGCTCCTCTGTTCCTGACAGAGCGGATCCAACTGAAGACGTGCCTGCTTCTACTTCTGCAGAAGTAGAGATTAATCATAACGACGTGACTACGCTATGGCTATGCCAATAATGAGCAGTCCCCTTCTACTTCTAAGGAACCTCATCAAAACTCCTTTATATTACCTGAAGTTTAAAACCTCATTCTAAAGCAGATGCTAGAAAGAAAAAAGCTTGTGGTCGTAAGCCTGGCCGTACTCGAGTTTTGACAGATACCCCTGAAAGGAATGAAATAGAAGAGGGCGCCATTAGGAGAGCTGCTCAGTTGAAGGTAAAACAAGCAAAACGAAATTTGGGTGAAGATACTCGTAATAAGTCAAAGAAAAGAAAACTTAAACCTGATGAAACTGCTGAAGATTCATCTGAAGAAGATGAAGAAGTTGTATTCCAACAATCTGATGATTCTCCATTTGAAGATGATGATACAGAATTTCTTGATGATCAATCACCAAGTGCCAGGGACTTTAAAGCAAACGACCTCGTCATTGTGAAGTATCTCACTGAGGACAAATCTTCTTGGGTTCACTATATTGGTAATATTTTACAAAATATGTCAGATATCACATACCTAATTAAATTTCTAAGAAGACGTGGAGTGTCAAACAAATTTTTTTATCCTGATGTCGAGGACATTCAAACTGTTGTACAAGATGACATTATTACAAAAGTTAGTTGCCCTACGCCCTTTGAGGGATCTAAACGTGTAGGCAATGGATATACTGTCACAAGCAGATCGATTAGACATTTATTAAGTATTGATTGGGTATTAATTAAGTATCTTTTATGCTAATGGAATGTTAACTATAATGTAAGATAATTGCATCATGTTGAAATGGCTTGATGGTGACTCATTTGTTATTGCAAGTTAGTGCAGGTGTTCAATCCATATTTCATCATGTTATTTCATCATGTAAAACAAGTAACATCCTGTCAGTGTGCAATCACTAAATATAGACTTAAGGACATTGTAAATGGAATGCAATAGATAGGAGGGGAGCTAATAGTATAAAAGGATTAATATGCCACGAGGAAACAACAACTGGTTAGTCAGAGTTCGGCAAGATATCAAGATCAAGTTCGTCCATACCAAGACAACAGCTCCTAGCTGTGAGTCGTCAGACTTGGTAACATCAATCCATACCGACCAAGAACGCTACAGTCTCGTCAACATGGTTTCAACCTCAGCTACGCTCTATCTACTAATAGCTATGCTATTCATGTAAGCCCACCTGTGTGGTGTATTATTTAATATTAAGTCAATAATGTAACTTGTGCTTAAATATAACTATTAAAAGGTTGATGTGTTTCTATCCAGACCATGTCACTAAATTATAACGTGACAATACCTTTAATATTAATTGTTTAAATGTGAACAATTTGCGTTAACTTTTCCACTGAATATTTTTTTTATTTACTTACAGTTTATTTAATAATTTTTTTATTAATACTGGGTATTTTTAATGGAAAATAGGCTGTCCTAAACATACCAACCTATTGTCCCAAACATTGCCACTATCGGGACGTTTGGGACAATTTACATGGGTTCTTATTTATTTATTAATGATTGTGTAGATTCATATTAAACCAAATTAAAATATTATATTATTATTAATCAGAAACCCTTCTACCGTTAGGTGTAGGGCTGTTAATTTATTCTTCATAAAGGAATTTTTTCCAGTTTTTCTTGTCTCTGGCTAGTACTCTTGCTTCTTCATGTGTTTTTCTTCTTTTCTTCAATATTTCTGTAATTATGCCATCCCATGTTTGCCGCGGCCTTCCTCTTCTCCTTTTTAGTTGTGTTCTAGCCTCCCATACTTGTCTGACTGGTCTCTTATTGTTCATCCTGAGTAGATGTCCCCACCAACTTAGTTGTCTTGTTTCTATGTATTCCAGTATCGCTTGTTCGTCCAGTTCTTCTCTTATTGCGGTGTTTCTTATTCTGTTTTCTCTTGTAACCCCCATAACTCTTCTCAAGTACTTCATTTCTAGAGCTTGTATTTTGCTCTTCTGTTCTCTTGTTAGTGTCCACGTTTCGCATCCATAGGTTAGTATCGGTCTATATATTGTTTTAAATACATTTAGCTTTGTCTTTCGAGATATTTCCTTTTTATTTATGAAGTTATTGTTCATAGCGTAGTACAGTTTTAGTGTTTTTTCTATTCTATTGTTAATTTCTATTTCTTGTCTTCCATTGTTCTCTATCATTCTTCCTAGGTACTGAAAAGCTGTGACTTGTTGCAACGTTGTCTCTTCTACTTCTATTTTTAATTCTTCTTCTTCATCTCCTACCACCATGACTTTTGTTTTGCTTTTGTTTAATTTCATTCCATGTTCTTTTAATACTCTGTTCCAAACTTGTAGATTCTTCCGTAAGTTTTTGCTGCTTCCTGCCATTATTACTACATCATCTGCGAATGCTCCGTCAGATATCTCCACCTTTTGTAGATTTCTGTGTCCTATATGCAGTTTTTTAGATTCTTCTGAGCATTGCCTTATTACGTCATCCATGAAGAATATGAACAATACCGGGCTTAGTCCTCCACCTTGTCTTAAACCCGCTTTGGTTGTAAATGGGTTAGATCTCATATTTTTACTTACTACGTAGTTAATACTGTTTTTGTACATATTTTTTATTATTCTGATTATTTTACTTTTGACTCCTTTTCTTTGTAAGCACTCCCATAATTTTGTTCGTGGCACCATATCAAACGCTTTCTCCAGATCAATAAATGCAAAATATGATTTCTTCTGTTGTTCTAGCGATTTCTGTATTATTTGCATTACTGTAAATATGTGGTCTTGCGTACTTCTACCTTTTCTAAATCCGCTTAGTGCTTCATGTAGTTCTTTCTCTGCTATTGGTTTTAATCGTTTATTGATTATTTTTTCATACACCTTTAGGGCGGTACTCAGTAGCGTTATTCCTCTGTAATTGTTGCAATTCTTTCTATCTCCTTTCTTGTGTATTGGTAGTATTGTTGCTACCTTCCAGTCGTTTGGTATTTGTTCTTCTTGCCATGCACTGTTGCATATGTTCAAAAATACTTGTGTACCTGTCTTTCCCATATTTTTCATCATCTCTGTTGTAATCCTATCGTGTCCTGGCGCTTTTGCGTTTTTTAGTTCTTCTAGTACTTTTTTCATTTCCTCTATTTTTATTTTCTCGTTTTCATCTTCGTCCATCATTTCTTCTTGTTGCATTCTTTGTTCTTCTTCTCCATGTTCTTCAGCTTCTCCCAGTAATTCCTGGAAATATTTCTGCCAACGATTCATTATTTCTTTTTCTTCAGTAAGTAGTCGTCCATTTGTGTCTATTATATTTGGTACGTATTTATCTTCTCTTTTCCTTAATGTTTTCAATACTTTGTAGAACTTTTTTGATTTCCTTTGCTATCTGATTCCATTTTTTCTCCGAATTCTTTCCACTTATTTTTCTTCTCTGCTATCACTACTTCTTTTACCCGCTGTCGTTGTTCTTTGTATCGTTCATAGTTCGCCATTGTTCGGTTAGCTAGATAGTTTCTCCATTTTGCTTTTTTTACCTGTACTAGTTCTTTTATTTCATTTGTCCACTATGCTGTCTGTTTTTTGTTGTAAGTTATTTTACAAGTTCCGCATGCTTCCTTGCCTGCATTTATTATCGTGTCTTTGAAAATTTTCCATGTTTCTTCTAAGTTACTATTTTCTAGTTCTTCTATTTTTCTCTCTAGTTTTTTAGTTACGGCTTCTTCAAATTTTTTAGCTGTTGTTTTATCTTTTAATTTGTAAGATCTTATAGTTTCAAACTCTTCTTTTCTGTTCTTTTTTGTTTTTTTATTTTTGTCCGTTTCTATTTTGCCCCTGATTTTCGATACTAGAAGGTAATGGTCGCTGTTGATTTCCGGTCCTCTTCTTACTTTCGTGTCTATTATTGATTTCCTATTATTTCTTTCTACTAGTATGTAGTCAATTATCGATTTTTCTTCTCTGCTTTTAACCTCTCTCGTATATTTATGTATTTCTTTGTGCTGAAAATAGCTGTTAGTTACTATTAGGTTTTGCATCATGCAGAAATCTAGCATTCTTTTTCCATTACTATTTCTTATTATTACTATTATTACTATTAATATTATATACCACTTACAATAAACCAAGACATTATCTCATAATGATTTTTTGTAATTTCTACTATCTATTTGTTTGAAAAAAAATAAAATTTGAAAATTGTCCCAAACATACCAGACCTCCCCTACTTAGTAGTACGTATATTTATCGTTAATTCCCGTTTGTAATGAGTAGGGTATCCAACTGCATACAACAAGGAAAACTCTTGGACGTGGGCTGATCAATTATCGGAAGGAGGACTTTACAAACCTACTAGTAGTTTCATGGAGAAAATAGTACAATTGCACGTGGACTCTTTCAAAGATATCAATTTGCCAGAGGAAGCAAAAATACTATTCTTTAGGTGCAAAATGCACTTTAGAATAAATTTTATAAATAAGATTTTAAAGAGAAGCATACGGTTTCCAATAGAAAAATTATCAAAATTACTAATTAAAAACATTAACGTTAAAATTCTAGATTCCTGTTTTATTATATACCTAATAGAAATATTGTTAGTTAATGTAATAGTAAGGTATTACAACAAATTAAAAATAAACTTGTATACTACTATTATTTTCCATTTTTTTAATATAAAATATAGATATCCTACTTTGTTTATTATAAAATGCAGCAACAAACAAGAAGATCTCTAAGAGATTAGCTACTGATATGATTCTGGCACCACCCTAACAGCAGAAATCATCGAAAAACAGTTACGATTAAATCAAATGTTGAGCTGTTCGTTTTAAAAAACGAATCTATGGAACTGCTTCTGTATTAATATTCGTACAGATATCCTAATGTTTTCAATAATACCTAGAAAGAAACTGGGCGTTACTAAGCGCTGTCACAGCATCACGTCATGCGCAAACAGTGACGAGTTAGCGCTACCGGAGTATAATAGCTGTGTTCTTTCGCACTACTAAAGCGAATCTAAACGTGTTTGATCGAATCAGCTTGCGTTCTTTTGTCACACACCATCTAGTTTATATCGATCGCGATCTCTAATCCCCTTGCCCCTAGGGATAATGGAATTCTAATGATTCGTTTAGTGGATCGTGATTTAGTTCAGCATTTGAGGTTAGATTTTGTGGTGGTTAAATTATCTTTGATTACTACCTACATTTATATGCACGTGTAAAATCGCATTAAAATGGATAATTTCGAAGAAAATGGGGTAACGGTAGAACTGTTTGACCCCGAAAACAATCAATCCTACCAGTTACTTGTTAGTAACGAGGACCATCAACGCTTGCAGCATGGTAATTTTTATATTTTCTGTGCGTTTCATTATACATATAATCTTTTAATTTATTGTAGACGATGAATTTTATACAAGTATGCTACGTTATCCTTCTGCACAACAGAATGACATCAATGAAGAAGGCGAGGGAGGTAGCACGGTAAAACTCCGTCAAGAAGAATCTGCAGAAGATGTCGCAGGATCCTCCGAGATATGTACAGAAGTTGAAACTCTCAACTTAATTGATACGTATAAAGAACATATCGAGGATTTTAAACATGCGAAAAAAAGGAAGTCTGTCTGGACAATTATTGCTGAAAAATTGCACAGCAAAGAAATATATGTAAGTAATACAATACATTCAGTGGGTAGTTATAATGTGCTTTGATTTTACACTCTTTATTTTAGAGATTTGCTGAAAAATGCGAAAGGAAGTGGTTGAACCGCCTTAAAGTGTACCATTCTATAAAAGACAATAAAGGCCAAAAAAACAGAGAGATTTGCTATACATTACAAGTACTTTGAAGTTATTGATGATATTTTAGGAGATAAACCATCCAATAAATTTTCATTGACATTTGAAGCTGGTGTTGCTGATTTGAAAGCAGCTGATAAGAAATATTAGTTCATTTATCTAACATTTTAATGAAAATATTTACTGCTTTAGAGAGCAGCAACGATCCATCATCCCCTTATACTTCAACAGCTGAGCAGATAACAGAGCTCTCCAGTGAGCCGGTTGAAACACCAAAATCTAAAAGATCCCGCATGAAGAAAGAAAAAGAAGACTATTATAGCGAGAAACGACAAAGATTTCAGGAAAGAATGCAGTTGGAGAAACAAAAATTAGAAGTTGAAAAACGAAAGCTCGACTTGTTAGAACCTTTTATTAACCAAAAGACCAAATAAAGTTTTGGTACACAGTTTACTTTAATTATACATTAATACGTTCTTAATTACTACTACCTCACCTAACTAACATCTTTCAAAATACATATACTCGTATTATGCAAAATAATAGCACTTAATATACATTTATTAATAAACTGTTGGTCTAAATTGTCGAACTTATTGGTACGACAAAATTTGCTTTTCAGTATTCCAAAGGCATGTTCCACAATTGTTCTTGTGACTGAATGGTCGTAATTGAAATCTATTTGTTCAGGTGTTAACTGTCCATAATGTTGATAAGGTGGTAACAGCCAGTCACATCTTGGATATGCAGAGTCACAGATCAATCGATATTTAGCAAAAAATAAATTGTTAGCATTGTTTGTTGCAATTCTGTATAAACTACTTTTGCGTAGCATTCTCGCATCATTCGCATCATGCAATGATACTGTTATAACAGTAGCATAATAAACATTAACTTCTATACGCTTTAACAAAATTCTCCAAACATGAGCAGTAATACCAAAAGCATTTTCAACAACTCGTCTTGCTCTTGATAATCTGTAGTTGAAGATCCGTTCTCCATCAGATAATTTCTTCCGGGAAACGGTGTTAATATATTTTCTTTAAGAGGAAATGCTTCGTCTGCAACCAAAACCAATGGCAATGACACATCTGAATTTGGTAGAGTTTTCTTTTGTGGCACTGCCAATTTCTGATCATTACTTAACCACGCTTTCCCAAATGTACAATTTGCAAAAATCCCTCCATCACTATTGGATCCATATGAGCCAACATCTATCATAGTATATTGATAATCAGCGTCTACAACGGTCATTAAAACGATTGAGAAGCTGGCTTTATAATTAAAGAAAGCTGATCCGGAATGGCTAGGTGCTGCCCCAACACAGTTTGGCATATTCCATTTTCGATAAAAGCCGTTACGAATTTTATTCCATTTTTCCGTGGTTATTTTTGGAATATACATGGACATAAGATTCTTGCGTATGGCAATGCAAGTGTCCTTTACAATCTTATTTACAGTTGTTTCTCCAAGACGGTAACTAAAAGCTATTGCTCGAAAGGACATCCCTGTTGCTAGAAATCTGAAATGTAATAACAGCGTTAATGCCAAAATCTGAAATTATATGGGATATAGTATTTTAAGAAAACACTTTTAACTTGCAGATATCGATAATTTGAAAAAGAGGTGGCGTACTTTGCGTGATGCTTTTATCAAACAGTATCGCATTGCAAAAACGTTCAAATCTGGTACAGCAGGCGGAAAAAAAAGAAATGGACTTATTATGACCCAATCCTCTTTCTTGTGCCGCATATTGAATTGAGGGAAACTGTTGATAGTTATGAAGACGGTTCAAATTCTCAGCTAAACCAGTCGCAAATGGATAACACGCAAATGGAAGAATCCCAAAGTGAAATCCAGGATCGTGACAGGGAAGGTGATGAATCTCCAGAAAAAGATCCTGAAAGTCAGTATTCTGTGACAAACTCTGCGAGACCCGCTAAATCGACCTTAAAACAGCATCAAGGATCGGTCGTTATCAATAACAAAAAACAGCAGCATCCTTATTTAAAAAATAAAACAAAAAACAACAATGAAACTGGTGAAAAACTGTTACAAATAGTAACAAAAAATGACGATCCTGACGAACAGTTTCTGTTAAGTTGCCTCCCTGCTTTGAAACGGTTAACCTCCCGAAACAACATGCTCACACGAATTAAAATTCAGCAATTGTTGTTTAACATGGAATATGGCAATAATGATGAAGAATAGTCTACCGCGAATTCTGCTAATACCAAATCGTCAACGCGGTCATCCTTCTTTAATCCACAATCTCCTTATTATACTTCATCAGCTCCAGGAAGTTCAGAAGTAGTAGTTTCTGGGATTAATAGTACCGGCGGAAATTTTTACCTTAATCCTGCACAGCAGTAGGAAGAACACATGATATGGGTAATATCTACTCCGGATATTAATATTTAAAACCAGATTGCATACATACATACTTATTAAAATTTAATTGTTTTTTACCATAATAAATAGTGTAACTTGAATTAAAATGGTATTTTTATTTACCTTAAAGTAACTGCAAGACGTTCTCTGGTGGGAACAGCTTCTCTGTAATTGGTATTTTCTTTAATTATATCTACTTTGATCAATGCATGCAACCTATCTAAGCTTTCTTTGGACATCCTAAAGTATTGAAAATACTTTTCTGAAAATATTTCCAATTCTTGACATAAGCGATTGCACTCTCCTAATGTCACCCTTCGTGTATTAAGTGGGTGCACCCAATATTTTGCAGAACGTTTTCTCCTTCTTCTTAGCAATAATAGTGCCAAAGCTCTTCTAGCAGCTCTAGACAATGCCATTTGTCAAAGAAATTCAAACTATAAGAGGTAATATAATTTATCAAAATTCTTATTCACTTAAGTCATAAGAATAATTTAATATTTGCTGCATGATGACAACATGGTACACGGCGACGCACAGAATTTGACGGACTGCCGCATACGGTGTGACGCTACTTCGGTTTTCGGTGGTTTTTTTTAAATCTTCGGTGATACTCGGGCGCCAGATTTGATAGTGGAGTTTACTCTCCAGCGGCTTCGTTCCTGTTACGGGAGTCGGAGAAACAAAGACCTAGGTAACTTCAGTGAAGAAAACACAAGGTATGCTAATAAACAAATGAAATACAAAAATAAGTACTTAGTTTATTAAACACAAAATAAAGGAGTCGTAATTATGTACAGATTCGGTAACCTAAAAGATGCAACTTAAATAAAACAGTCGGAGTTGCATACGCTTGCAAACAAAATAAAATAAACTGGTATTAAAATATAATAGACGGTAGAATATTTATAATTGAGAGTTTTAGAGCACCGCACGGTAAGAGTACGGTAACGCTAACGCTAACGTCTTTGCTAAGTATAACAATATGTTGCTTAGCAAAGACGTTACCGTTAACGTTGGCGTACTCTAGCGTATAGTGCTCTAAAATCCTCTATTAAACGGTAGGGACGGTAACGGTATCGACGGAGAGATTTACACCCTTTCAAGACTTACAAAATGCCTCCTATATGATCGGTAAAAACCAAACTAACTAAGGGGCGTTGGTTCAGATATTCCGGACCTGGGTATCGTGACCACAGCACCGCTTGAAGTCAAGATCGCAGACCGCAGTGACTCCTCGCACATCGCACCGCACTTAGCCTCGCCCCTCGCCTGACCTAGAGAAATGCAGCTTAGTATTTGTGACCATCGCACGTCGAGGGATGCATAAGGAAAAATTTTCATAAGGGAACCAATTTGGAACAAACGACACAAAAGCCATCACAATTCTGTAATTTTAAATACATTATGGAAGGAGGTAGCAAAAGATTGGATGTGCCAGGTTAGTACCTACAAAAAAATCGTACCTATTTGTTTGAAATTTTATTTTAATACACAGTAATTATTGCAAAAAGTAATTTTTAAAATTTTCTCGTACAAGGTTTACTTCATCATTTAGTCTTCCTGCGGGAATGCGTTGATTTTGATTGTTGTTTGCAAACTGAACGGTCTCGTAGGTTATGTTGCATCCCTTCCTTATCTATAATTGTGTTATGTAAAACACAGACGGCTTTAACAATTTTGTCTACCATTTCCACTTCGGTAAGTATTGGACGGTCCAAAACTTGCCATTTCGATCTGATAATACCAAATGCACATTCCACAGTGCGTCTTGCTCGAGACAAACGTTTATTAAACGTTTAGCGCTCCGCATTCAAATCTTGTCTACTGTAGGGTTTAAGTAAATTTTTTAATAGTGGATAAGCTGCGTCAGCAATAATAACATATGGCATGATCAAGTCGGAGCCAGGAAGAGCACTATTTTCTGGCAAATTAAGAGATCCTTCTATTAGGTTTTTATATAACGGGGATGCTTTAAATGTGCGACCGTCGCTTTGTTTACCGTATCCACCAACATCAATAATTATGAATTTGTAATTTGCATCAACCAAAGCTTGAAGCACAATTGAAAAATACCCTTTATAATTAAAAAACATTGAACCAGAATTGTTTGGACACCGCAGACGGATATGTTTGCCGTCTAGTGCTCCCACGCATTTAGGGAAATTCCAGATTTCATAAAAATCGTTAGCAATCTTCTTAACCTCGTTTTGCGATGGGACGGGCATGTGTGTTTCATATAGGGTACCTATCCCATAAACATCCTGCAACTTCTGCAACAATATCTCTGTGTAGTTTTTCTCACACGAAACGAAAATGCCAAACATCTAAATGACACGCCAGTTGAAAAATACCTGAAACAGATATTTAAGTCGCAAGGAATGTAAGTACGTCTTAACAGTAGAACTTTTTTGCCTCGGCCGTACAACTTTACAAACGTTTATAATAAAAAATAACTATTTTGATACACAAATTCTGCAATATTTTTTTTACAGCATCGAATGTTAAAGGATTTTGGAAAAGACTGAGAGAAACATTTATTAAAAAACTTGCGGAACAACCAGTCAAACATTCCGGAGATGGAGCAGAAGACATTGAAAAGCGTGATTGGCCATTTTTCCAATCTCTTTTATTTCTGAACATGTTCGCCCAGGGAAACATCGGGTAATATCTTATTACCAATTCAAGACCCAAGATCCTAAGATAATTCCTTATTAGGTGATGCCTCATCAAATGACGAAGCCGATAGAGAAGTAGAAACGTCTGATAATTTGGATGACGTTGGAAGAACGTCCAGGCTTATCACATGATCAACAATATCAGCCACCTGTATTGTATAAAAATAGGGGCAGTTATGCTGAGACTGGTATGGGTTTTGGTTCATCAACTGAATAAGTTTTATGTTAAAGGTTTTTTTGTACTTACCGTAACGCGATCATCAGTCTTTCTTCACTTGATATGAGTTGGGCGTGGCAGTTTTTCCTATTTACACTCAGCCTATCTTCAGTTTTACATAAAATAGAGGGTGCCAATTTTAAGTTGTCCACCATTGGTAACTTCGTTACCTTTGGAGATGGAAAGTTGGTTAAATGAGAAAAGATTCAGTATTTTTTATGCTCGTTTAGAAAGTGAAATTTAATTTTTTATGGCACTTCCGGTTTAGCGAGAAATGGTGCCAACTTTTTATTTTTAAATGGAACACCCTGTATTTTTTTAAATTTTTCGATTGGAAATAATTTTGGCTTTAAAAAAGTATAGCACACATGTACAATTAAAATTACTTATAACCATGATATTTAACGTTTATTTTTATTAAATTGGGATCCGCATCCTTACCACCTCCAAGACCACTATCGACCACCTTTTAATTAACGGCCCGAGGCTTTACGGCCGCAATCACCCCTGCGAACCCTCCCATGCTCCCTCCCCCGTCCCTCTCCAATGCTCCAAATGCTTCACATTTGGACATTCCGCTGCAGACTGCTCCAGTAATCCAATTTGTCCTACATGCCCCAACTCCCACTCCCAGAACAAATGCCCCAATGAAACACCCATCTGCCCCCGCTGTAAAGGAGACCACCCCGCCTGGTTCAACAAATGTCATCAATTCCCAAAACCTCAAAACATCACCTCCGAAACTCCCATCGCTCCAGTAAAAATCCTAGACACAACCACCGATCCTGAGAACTCCGATGCTGACGAGGAAGGCCACGAACCCTTTTTATCCGTGAGACAATTTATCCAACTCCTAACCGGACAAAAATCCCATCCCACCCACCACCTAAAAGTCAAAAACACCATCCTCAACAACCCTCAAGACAAGGCCAACTGTTTCGCCCAAACACCACAAAGCATCCACCAAACCCCAAACGACCCATCCTTTAACCACCACTTCCTACAGGATATCACAAACTCCACAACCCAATTCCGCCTTAACCCAAGACCACCTGAACGCCCTCTCCACGACGAGAATTCCCTTATGGAACCCACCACCACCGTAGAAATCCAATCCCTCATCAAAACACTCAAAAACAATAAGCTCCAGGTCCCGACCAAATTAAACCACTCCTCCTCAAAAACCTCCCTGATCCAGCATTCCAAGCCCTCACCACGATTTATAATTCCTGTCTCCAAACATCCTACTTTCCATTGTCATGGAAAGAAGCATCCACCATAATGATCCATAAACCTGGTAAAGACCCAGATTCTTGCAGACGACACAGCTATTTGGACAGCCCAAAAGACAGCCCGCGCCGCGCCGCCTCCCAGGAAATGCAACGAAATCTCACAAGAATCGATAGATGGACCAGGAAGTGGAGGATCAAAATTAAAGCAGCTAAGTTTCAATCCATATTATTCCACCACCCAAATTCAACCAGAAACCCCAAACTTGATACCTCCCACATCCGAATATCCATAAACAACCAAGAAATCCCCCTAACCAACCACGCCAAATACCTCGGCATCACATTCCAAAACACTTGCTCCTTCAACCAAGACCTCCGAGAAACCCTAAAAAAAGTCCGAAACCGCTCAAACTACTCCGTCGCATCCAAGGCGGATTCCAAGGCTGCAACCCTCAAACCTTGCTCCATACCTATAACACTTACATCCGCCCTGTAATAGACTACAGAGCTCCCATTTACTCCACACTCCAAAATAACCTCATCCAGCGGATGCTCTCCTGTGAACGCCAAATTCTCAGGAGAATATTCTGCTTCCCTAGACTCCACCCAGGCATCCTCGTCCACCAAGAGACCCACACCACCGCAATCTCCGACCGCCTTATATCCCTCCAGAAAAAATATATAACCCGCACCCTTGAAGCCCTAGATAACCCAATATCCCAGGAAACACTCCAAACCACCCACAAACCCCTTAACCGAAATCTCATCCCCATCCTCCGAATCCCTAGAAAACCCAAGCGCAAGCTAGAATACCCACCCACCGCACTTCTGTGCTCCCTTTACCCTAACCTTCCCCAAAACCTCATAGAAATAGTTGAAGATACCCCCCTGAACATGAGATAACTGCTTACACTAGCACTTCTGTCTCTCTATAATTTTTCAGGAACAAACCCCAACCATGGAACAACAACGAACCCGAATCTGACCCGAGAAGTACCAGGAAAACACCCGCAGGATCCACCAACCCAGGACTGAAGAGGCGAAAAGCCTAAAACGGTCACCAAAAATAACTATTGTATTATTCTGTTTTATAGTTAATTGTAACAAGAATGTAAATAAACGTATTTGAATTGAATTGAATTGCGAAGCTCACAAAGCGAGGTGCGAGGCGAGGGTACCAGGCTATGGTCGAGGAGAAGTGCGGTGCGCCGTTGCGGACGCACACTTAGTCGGCAACCAAGGCTGTTATTAATTCATAGACGCCTGCTAGCGGTGTGTAAGTAATCACGGGATAGTGGAATGTATCTAGACGACCTTGGTATGCTCAAGCGTATATTTTTATCTAAACTCCAGTAAACCCCGCTGCTGCTTTATTTTATAGGTTATGTTAGGTTAGTTTTTGGTTGAAATATCCGTTTATTTGTTACTACTATATGCATGGTGTAATATTTTAGAAGCCTTTTTGTGTAACAATTTTTATTCCTAGGTTAGGTTAGGTTAGGTTACCTGTTGGTTGAAATATATTTTTCTTTATGTCGAAATCGACCAGTGGGTTTTACTCGAATTTTTCACACTTTTCTTACGAACGCTGCGGTGAGAACACACAATCCAATTTCTTTCGAAGTTAAACTGAGTGAGCGAGGTTATAGCGTGGGTTGAGTTTTGAACTTTTTGAACAATGGATACCAAACAAAAACGAGGCAGAAGTAGCAATTGGGGCTACGAAGAGAAGCAGTTACTGGTGTGCTTGACGAAGCAGTACGGCCCCATAATAAGCAACTCGACTCCAAAGCAGCCGCCAACAAGCAGGAAGCGTGGAAGGCGGGAGCTGCCTAGAATTAAGGAACAATGGAGGCGGATGAAAACCATTGCCAAATCCAATATTTCTGCCCACAGGAGGGACCTCCTGAAAGTTACTGGCGGTGGCCCTCGGAATGCCGAACCGGATCAGCTTGATTACGATATACCTACAAGCTATAATTCCACAGGATGTTGTAGAAGATATAAGCAAGTTTGATTCGTATCGACTCAGGGCCACTTTGCCAAATGCTAGTGTATGTATTAAACTATATTTCATAATATAAAATAAGTTATCTATTTTTGAACTTAGCTTAGACCACTTTTTGTTTTATAGAATTATAACATTTGCTAATATGCATAACCAGGAGGTACTAATTACGAAGAAGACATCACAAATCGCGACAACAATACTGACAACAGATGAGTATGTTTAAAAACATTTTCTCATATAAAATACATGCTGGTATAGTTATTTCTGAATATATGTTTGAAACTATAACTATTTTTGTTCTAGGAATATGCATATGGACACGGAAAGTGTTGAAACCGTAGAGGAGTGTGCTAGCACAAACAAAGTGGGGATTGTAGTGGATGAGTATGTATAAAACCATCTTTTCTCATAGAAAATGTATTATATTATTATTGAATATGCGTTTTCTTTTTAGTATAATCACCTCTGTTGATGTAGAAGAAGAACGGCGGCAAGATACCGGACAAGTGAGGAGAAAGAGAAAACTGCCAACTATAACCAATCAAGGGGTTGATGTCAGTACCTCTAAAAAATGAAAACTAAGGGCATGTCTGAATATGAGATGAAATCCCTGGAAATTTATACCAGAAAAGTGCGACAGGAGATGCAGCAATTCGCAGAACTGCATAAGCTGCAAATGAAGTGGGAAGAGAAGATTTATAGGACGAAATACAGGGCAGAACAATTACATTGAGGTGTGGAAGAAAGTGAGTAACAATAGCTAGCAGTGTTATAATAAATTATTATTACCTGTAGATAATTATTAATTGAATTTAGGATATGGTTTAGGTATTAGGTACTTGCAAATAACTATTTAAATAAGCCTAATTGTACAACAATAAAATATATAATATAATATTGTTACGCCCTGGGGGAACGGGTGCGTAACGTCAGCGAGTCCCTAATATAAATTAGAGAATAACAAGCCATCGGGATTATGGATGAGAACACAAATGACTATTGCACTAACAACTAATTTTATTAAGATAAAATAAACTAAGCGAACTGAGCATTAGTACATTATAAAATTAAAACTACTTATCTTACCCTAAGGCCAAATCGATAAGACTCAGCATCTTAGCTCTCTGACTACTTGGACTAGAACTTATGGAACTAATCTGAACTCGATCTGAGACTCAGACCAATCTGAACTCGAACCTGAATTAATCGACTAAGACAAACCCCCTAACTAAGGAACTAAACCTTTTATAATGCCCCACTCGTTCTTTTCCTGCAATAAGTAGACTAGCTAACAACAAGGATTGCAGCAATTAATCATTGCAACTCTATTCAAATCTAGGATAATTAGGCCAATGTTATTATAAAGCATAACATTCCAATTGCGATTTGAATAACAATTATAATTTAACAAATACGAAATAATTTTGAAATGACCCAAATGTAACAATATTATATTAATTATCGAAAATGAGCAGCAATATCATTTTGCCGTAATAAATTTCCTCTCTCTACATTAACTGGAGGTAGCAGCTGGCCATCGTCTTCATCATCATCATCTTCATCCTCCTAAACGTTTTCATCTCTTGGATCATCTTAAAGTTGGTCGCTATTATAAACACATTGTAAAAAATAAATCAAATCAATACCAACCAGTGAGTTGTTGTTTTGATTGGGTTTATATGAAACCCTGTTTGCACAGCTGTGCCAGCATGAAGGACGGATGAATAAATAAACCGTACTTTATTACTAATTATTCAAAACTGCCACATAATTCATTTACATACGTAAAAAATAATACACGCAACAGGTACATTTCTATTCGCCAAGCTGGCAACAACAGTTGTAGTCTGTCTCGAAAAAATATGTTATACAGTGAAGTCCATTTATTATGCAATATAGGCATGTTGCAAGTTAATTGGTGTACGCACTTTACCATTGGAATATAGGCAACCCATTATACAGTTAGCTAGTTTTTTTTTTATCTAACCATCTATGATCTAACCGAAATCAGCAACACATGAAAGTTTAACCTCAAAATAAAACATGTTCGTAGTTAAAAAAAATTTAATAGGTAACAAAACAATAATAATAATACATTCCTGACAATTGAAAATTTAAATTCATCAGTAGGCAGGGGCAAGAGTGGTTAGCAGTGTATAATGGGTTGCCTATATTCCAATGGTAAAGTGCGTACACCAATTAACTTGCAACATGCCTATATTGCATAATAAATGGACTTCACATATAGCAAGAGTTACGATACATGCCTTCGCAGTATCTAAGTTTATTTGCATTCCGCTGAAAAGGCAACGGAATTTATTTTTCCACTGGCCGAATAACCTTTCTACAGTATTATACCTATTCTGCAATTTGAGGCTGCAAGACCGGTGTAAGCATGTTGGTAGTACTTGCGTAACCATCGTCACCTATTAAGATGCCATATATAACACGATTCTGAAAAAGATTCAATTTGTACAGGACACAGTAGGTACTAAGTACTTTCAAAATGTAATGAGTTTTTAACTGACAGTGTTCCTTATATTCGTGAATCATGAGCACTACTTCGCCACCTGACAATAATATCCAAGATTCTGCAATTGGCATCGCAAACCACCCTGCAATATTTAAATTTATTAGCAACACTTTTCACTTAATTTGATTCTGA
This sequence comes from Hemicrepidius hirtus, assembly GCA_963082805.1. Lineage (NCBI taxonomy): Eukaryota > Metazoa > Arthropoda > Insecta > Coleoptera > Elateridae > Hemicrepidius > Hemicrepidius hirtus. Next base: position 15,506,161 of record OY720161.1, read on the forward strand.
TAACAAATGATATAGGGTACCCAACAAAATTACGAAACACTATTCCTTTGACTTTACCAGATTATTTGGTAACCTGGATTAGGTACCTAACAAATCACACCTGAACATTTATGGAAAAATATCCTTTTCGATTCACAAAAACTAATGTATGTTCTCTTCCAGGATTTTTTATTTTTATGTGAGTGTAATCAATTACCCAGCAACATTTGGCATACCTGCCACAGCATGAAATTCTTGTTTTTTATTTATCAGTTTCCGTTCCTGTCTTGGAAATCTGATAAATTCGTCAATATGTTCCGCAATAGCACGCAACATTCTAGATACAATGTGTGACAGTGGACTGTGAAAACCCATGCATATTACCTAAAAAATGGAATATGTGTAAATTTGAAAGCGCAATTAAAATAAATTATTAATTAATAGTACCTACTAGTGTCAAGTTGATATGCTCCTTTAGAGAGGTATTTGAATTTAGTTCAATAATTGTATTTGTAATTAATGCAACCACCTCCCGCACAGTGTCCTTTGAAAACCTGCAAATGCAGTGGGCATGGTAATACGAGTATATTAATATAATATATTACAATACTAAATACCCGTTATAGCTGCTATTACATATTATGTAGCAGCTATAAAGTATTCAGGTTTTAAGTGAACTGTAATTTTTTAAAATTCGCAGGCACGTAACTGGGCCAGGCCCACCTAAAAATTCGTTGGCCCACCCTTGTGCCCACCCAGATTAAGGGAAAATTAAAATTGTGTAGACGTATTAACTTCTGGAAGAAATTATTCTAAAATTTAACCAACTAAAACTAAAGTTCATTCCAGGAGACGCCGACGAGCATGTGAACAAAACCACGTGACACATGGCCGTAGAAGGTTCTGTGATTGGTTGCTTGCTTGCGCGGGCTGCATGCGTCTTGGAGTAACTAATACTCACTTATCATGGGTACGTAAAAACGTAATTACGTTTATTTCCTGTAGAAACTATTAAGGTAAGTTCGCAGCTCTGCGTTTATACGTGTCCGGCAATACGTTGACCAATCACAGCGCGTTAATTATCAACATGGCGGCATTCTATCCGTCGTCCGGAGAAGATTGAGAAGTTGATTGAAATTCTACTTTTGCCATTAGAAATTAATTATTTCAGCAGTAATGAAGAATCGATAGAGAATTCCCAGAAGGAAACAATTACTGATGTGAATGAGATTTTGATTTTAGAGGTACAAAAACGGCCAGGGTTGTACAACCACAAGCTCCCATTAGAGCAACGTAACCGTCAGACAGTTGCAAAACTGTGGAGTGATGTATTTGACAAATTATCACGTAATTTCCATCATTTACATTATAACTACTGTTTCACATTAAATTATATTAAAGGACACTTTCGAGAGGTGGAGGACGTACAGGTGCGCTGGCGAACCCTTGGGGACCACTTTGTTAAGGATTTTTCCAATTTAACAAAATCAAAGAAAACTGGTTCGAGAAGAGACACACCAAAACAAATTTGGAAGTATTTTAATATTCTTTTATTTTTAAAAGATATTATACAAGTAAAAAAGTACGTATTTTTATGTAAAAGTTAGAACTATTTCATAATACTGTACAATTTTATAGAACGACAAGCAGCGTATCCCATGTTGCTGAAGTAGTAGATGCAAGACATCAAGCATTAAATATTGCTGTACCAATTAGTTCCTGTGGTACCGATGCAGCACCAACACCAACTAGTGCCCTTGGTAGTAGCGATGGAGCATCGACAACTGAAGCAAGTTTTGCTATTTCAAGTTCGCAACATAGAGCAAACAAAAGGAGTAAGATAAGAAAAAAAAAGTATTAACAATTTTTAATAACGTTTATTTGTAGAAAATCTGAACAACAAGCAACGATTACCGAGAAACTTATTCACGCATTCAATGAAAGCAATCACGTTCCCGATGAAACTGACGCATTTTCTTCCAGATTGGCAGCTTCATTAAGACGGCTACCACTTAGAAAACGCTCCGAGAGAAATACAGTTTCTACAAATAATAATGAATGCAGAACAGGATGCGGGGATAATTTAAAAAACATTATGCAGAATATAATAACCATTAACCATTCATTACTGAGAAATAAATCTATTTAATCATTTCAGATATATTTTTGTAGAACTAATAAAATCATATTAATAAATAAATCTATGAACTATTATTTACATTAATCAGTTTCAGAAAAAGCATATTTTAAAAATTATTTCTATTCCACTGCACCCTCATTTAGGAAATAATTTTTAAACTAGTTCTAATATTAGCTGCATTCCGACATTTGAATTTGAACCAACATTAGACACGCTAGGCAGGGCGTTGCCATCTTGCCTCCAATCGCCTGGAAAAATTGTTCCATTTTGATCTTCCCGATCAACAAAATTAATAGGGCAATAATTTTTCTGGTTATTCAATTTATCAGAAATTATTAAATAGTTATGGAAGCACACCGTTGCTAATACAATATTCTCAATCGTATCCATATTTGCAATGATCGGTTTTCAGTATATCCTCCATTTAGCGGATAAAATGCCAAATGAATTTTCGATTGTGCGTCTTGATCTACTGAGCCTATAATTGTAAATGGACAATTCTTGTTTTATATTTCGTCCAGGATAAGGTCTCATTGCAAAATCTGTAAGCTGGAAAGCTTCATCTGCAACCAAGACATACGGGAGGTCTGGACCACCAGGATATAGAGGACAAGGTTCTGGTAAATTCATGGACCCTTCATAGAAACTTCTACCCATTGCAGAGTTTCGAAAAATTCCTCCGTCACTTTGACGCCCTTGAGCTCCTACATCGATTAAGATAAATCCGTAGTTTGCATCACATGATGCCATCAAGACGATGCTGTGGTAGCTTTTGTAATTATAAAAGCTTGAACCAGAATTTGGAGGAGCCTACATAATAATTTTGTATACTAACTATTTTATACAAGGTTGAAATGTAACTTACCTGCAACATAACATGTTTCCCATCTAAGGCACCTACACAATGAGGAAATTTCCATGTTGTTTCAAAATCCTCAGCGATCTGAAGCCATTCTTGCTGCGACGGTTTTTTTAATACTAATTCCTTCGGAACCAACCATATTTCTTTACATGTTTCACGAATAACATACGTTATTGTGCTTTTCCCAACTGTACTGTGTACATAAATGACATTGAAACCATCGAATGCCCCGTAGCTAAATATCTACAGAAGAAAACTATGCAACAACAGCTTAATGATCATACTTTTTTTACATTTACCTTAATGTTATAGCAAGTCTTTCAGCCGGTGATAAAATGTCGTTACGAAATTTGTCCTCTTTTAATAACTTGGGGCCAACAATTTTTAATATACAATCAAATTGATCCGAAGTCATTCAGAAGATTTTTAAATATTTCTCTGGATCATAGAATCTCATTTCTGCAACGAGATTATGGTAGGCTCCCTGCGTTTTTCTATTTTGAAAAATTTTCCGTACTCTAGAAACAGGTGTCTTTCGGGGTTGTGGTTCATCCTGCAGCTGCAGTACCATTAACATTAATAATATTTTTCTTTTTCTTTGTTGAGCTTGGTATTGTGTTAACAACATTTTTCTACGCGTTTTTTTTTTAATTTTACGGTTAGAATATATGTATGTCAACGGACAAATTATATGCATCGCAATGAACGGTTCATAAATTCTTCCGTCTAAATTCATCCGTTGACGGACGAACGCAACCGTATAAACGCAGAGCTTTTTTTTTTATTATTTTTATATCCGGATCAGCTATGTTTAGCTATACACGAACCTGTTCACACTAGACACGTTTCACTTAACTAACTGTCTTAAGGAGGTCAGTAGATTGTTTTGGACAGTTCTGGGACACTCCCCCCACTCCTAACCTTGAATCTAAAGTCAAGGTCAACTCTCAAGGTCAAGGTCAGATCTCAAGGTCAATGCTGAAGGTCATTCACCAAGGCCGAGCCCTTAGACCAAGGCCGAACGCAAGACTAGAGCTAGTAATTGAAACAGCGTAACATTTAATAATTTAATTTAGAAATGGTATACATTTATTAAAACAGTATTTATTCACACAGTAGTGTTGTACAAAGTATTACATTTGAACATGTCGAGTATCCTCAAAAAATATCAATTTTCTTGCATGTGTTGTCCTCATGAAAATCAAGATTATCAAAATCTCCAGTAATTTCTAGGTGTATACGATTCAAGTATTTTGAGTTCTTCAAAGCAGCGTTCTTGATAAAAGTTTTGTCGAACCACTCATCGAATCGGGTATCACAATTTACTTCGGTATGTGGAATATCAATAGTTTTAATTCCTTTGCTAATACAGCTGACAGACCCTTTAATTTGCAAACGCTGATCACACGAGTTGTCTAGGATCACTAGTAAGTTATTAATAATTTGCGGTTTAACTTGCAGCATACAACCATTGTAGCAGTAACCTAAATAGTCCAGGAGCTAGGAGCTAGCGGTATATTTTAAGACTAATTTCTATCAAGCTGAAATTTTTTTTATGAGCTGGTATGGTTATGTCTGCCAAATGTAGGTGGTCGGCAATATTGGACCGCGGGACATAAAGCGCCCAGAATTTTTTTGCTTTTAATTATTATTATTATTTTAATTATTATTTTTTGATGAAATTTACAAACTTCAATCAAGCTAATTCCTATTTTGCTCGTTATTTAAGACATTCCGACAACAAAAAATTAACTGTCCGACATAAGAGTCGGAACTGAATCAGTCTCTGCCGTTTGGGGTTCCTATAGTTTTTAAGACATTCGACTTATTACCATCAACCTGATTTTTTTTTAATAACTATATACTAATTTAACAAACACAAAAATCACCTTGTCCGACAATTTGAGCGGGACAGAAGCACTCTCTGACGTCCTGCATTGGTTAGTTGGCCAATTTTTTTTCTTAGCGCTCTATGTCCCGCGGTCCAATTTTGCCGACCACCTACATTTGGCAGACATAACCATACCAGCTCATAAAAAAAAATTCAGCTTGATAGAAATTAGTCTTAAAATATACCGCTAGCTCCTGGACTAAAAGAAGCTACCCCATCTAATACGTACTCAACAGTCAAAGTTGGTTGCAACATGTTTACAGGTCAAGATAAATTTTCAACTGCAGCGAAGTAGTTGTAACATCTTTTATATAGTTAGGAAAACACAGAATTAAAGTTTCTTAATATAAGTTTTATTACATTTAAACAAAGTAATACAAACAATAGGATTATTTAAAACAATGTCTAGAAATGTGCGAAAGCAGTGTGTTTATACCAAGTTGAACGTTCCGACCTGAGTCAGTATTTCCAGCAACATCTTCACCCCTTTGAGTGTGTTCGTTCGATTGCAATTTGTTTTCTAGTAGTTTTAGAAGATAATCAATTCCATTCAAGTTGGCAGCTAATTCGAAACCGTTCAGAGCGTTGAAAACCTCATCCAGCAAACCCTTAGCAATTTTAAATTTATTCATTAAATTAGCAAACTTGCAGCTTTGAGACCATCGGAGGTGTTCAGCTCGAGGATCATCCGCAGATTCCCACTCATAAATTCGAATTCCGCAGGAGTAGCATTGAACGTTGTCAAAACCTTCACAAGCACGAAAGAAACCTGCACTGGCAAGGGATTCAGGAGATTGAGTCCTGACCCAATTTGTGCGAAATGTTTTTAAACGTTCCAAATACGATTGGTAGTGTTGCCCGTTAACTTCGAAACACATGTTGGTTGTAGATGTCGAGAACAACTGACTAACAGGAAGCTGCTAGTCCGTGTTTATATAGTAGAAACCGAATGGGCGGAGTCATATTGGTTGAGGTTAAGTGTGGTTGGTTCAGTTATTACTGGTCAGACCAGAAATACGCAATATATATATTTCAACCCTCCTAATTCCTTCAAAGTTTTAATTCAAAAGGCAAGCAAATGGCAAGCTATTCCCGCCTTTCATGACACCCTGTATAATAATTTATTTTTTATAGCAAAAAGGAACCTATGATTTTTGACGAAATTCCAAAGCGAATTTCCTGAAGATACATCAATTTTGAACGATAACGAAGTTTCCCAAGATCGTGTAACTTCTGACACTACGCAGGCAAATGAAGTGCTTCATGTTTTGGACGGTGATGATTTCGATTTAGAAATCTTACCAAATAATTGGGCTTCTAAAACATATAATGCTCGGTATTTTATACAAAAAAGGACTGCCCTTTAAAAAAGTTGGAACAATATCATCTGATGAATACGAAATGTAAGAAATATATCTCTGTATCTTTAATAGGAATTTGAAACACCTTCCATAGTTGTATTTTTATTTAGATATTTATATATTTTTAATTTATAGAATCAACAGTTTCCCATTGACGGTAGAGAAAGAGGTTTGCGATTTACCAATCACAGGAAATAGAATAGTTGAATTGGCATATGTATTGGAAAAAACTCTAACCCTTCAATTTAACCATTCCAAAATTTGCAATGCCCAGATTAAAATTGCGAAGGAATGCCATACTGGTAAAGGCTTAGTTAGGAGATGCTGTAAAGTATATGAACTGGACACGAAAAATCCTAATAGATCTATGCCAACAATAAACACAGGAGCAGTATGGGGAACATTGGCAACAGGAAGTACACGTGGTTAGAAGAATTGCTCAGTTGCATGGATATTCCCTCGATATCAGACAGAATGTTTTATAGTTTGGAAACTAAATTAGCAAAGGTTTATGTATATTATTATTATATATAAAATCTTGTAGCACAAATTAAGAGGGTGTTTTAAAGCACTTCAAGCTTTTTACTTAGCATCCAAAGTCAAGATTAGACTCAAAGCCTTGTAATTTTATAATGGTTTCAAAGCTATTAACTTTTTGTCAGTACAGAATCACAATCTAAGGATGTTACTCTACAGTTTGTGATTCTGTACTAACAAAATAGCAGTAGCTTTCAAACCTCTGTGCACACCAATAAATCTTGTATTGTTGTTTCAATAACGGCTGCTGGAGAGCGAGAAAGGGAATATGCTACCTCTTTAGGACAAATCTATCTGGATGGTACGCCATATATTACTGTATATGTAGATACGGAGCAAGCGTTCGTATGTGAATAATTTTAATTCCTTATCTGGGATGGTAGGCATTGTTGATCGCCACACAGGGGAGTTGTTGTTTGCTGCCGTACAAAACAAATTTTCTTCAATATGTGCAAGAACTGAATATAAAGATAAGGAAGTAGAGTCCCATGTGTGCTACAAAAACTGGAAGGAATCAGCCCCTGCTATGGAAGCTGATATGGTTGTAGAAAGGTTTTAATATAAGCCACCAGAATATGCATGGGATTAAATTTTGAAAATACGTTGGTGATGGAGATTCAAGTGTGTTTGCAAAAATGAAGCAATCTGTATCGTATGGTCATGAGGTCAAAAAAATCGAATATACCAATCACGCTTTAAAGAACTACGGCAAACACCCGTACACGATTAAGGTTGATACTACAATTGTTATTAGACGCACGAAATTACTAAGCACAATTCAACTTCTTACAAAAGGGACCGAAGTGTTCCATATAGGAAAGGAGAAGAAAGAAACACCATTCTGCTTAAGGAAGATTTACAAAATGGGCTACAACACGTGTTTAATGACCATTTGAAATACAGAATAGGAATGCAGAATAACAATGTTACTAATAGACAACGAAAACAATAATAGGACTGAAAGGCTCATGAATATTGTATTTAGATTTACCATGGGTAAAAGGCTAAATCTAATACAAAGGGGATCATATCGATGGCCATTTCGTATAGCTAGGTATTGGCCAGTGTTTAATAACATGAGGTGGCCATATTTTACATCTGTTTGCGCGGGAACGCGATAATTCAATACCTAGCAAGTTACAACTAGAAATAAACTAAGCCAATAACACGTATGTTCCATAGTTAACCGTGCAAATTTTACAGCTCATGGTAAGTTTCCTTATTTTAAAAATGTAGCTTTATAATAGTATATTACAAACCAAATGCGGGAATGCGATTATCCCGCATGAGCGCTCTTTTGAAGAACAAGCGAGCGCAGCGAGCGAGTTCCTTCATTTGCGCGAATGCGCGGATGACGCTTTCACGCATGAGGTTTGTATGCTATTTTTTGTACGAAGAAGGTAATTAATAATAAGCAAAGAAGTTAATTTAAATTCGGATTTGGGTTAAAATTTATTAGTTATCGCAGGTTACTAAGGTTACTAAGCTGTTGTTTCTTCAAAAAAAGTTGTAGAATTTCGATTATTTGTGGTTTTTGACGTTTCTTTTTAAAATTAAACTATATTCTGAAATATCGGACAGTAATGATAGTGATATTTTGTGCACTCCTACAACCATTCGGGAGGCTGCAAATGTTGCAGTCCTTAATTTATTACCCAAAAAATCTAAGAGCAGGTACGAGTGTACGTAAGAAAAACATATCGAAACCTTTTTGAAAGAACCTCCAAACACTATGTACAATTTTTATGATGTTTGCCCTCAACTTATCTGGCTAACTTCACTAAATATCAAAGTAAAACATCCTAAAATAACTTTCTTAGATGTAGTTTTTTAAGCTCTTTAAAAAAGGTCTCTTGACATTTTTTCGAAAAATCTATAGTTTCCAACATATTTACAAAAAACTAAAAAAAACAAAATAGCGGCCAAATTTTTCCAACTTGCCATATCCGAATCTCATGTGACTTCTAGGAGGTTACTCAGGACATATTTCCCTATACATTTCCACTGAGAATGGCTTGTAAAAAATTTTTTCCACCTCAAATGCTAATTTTCTTGAACTAATCGTCAATTGCGTGCGCGGCTATCTAGTTTCCAGTTGTCGAGTACAAAAAATTATTTTAAGTTCTATAATGAACATTACATTGCTCTAGTGTAACTTTTAAGAACATATTATATTTAAAGGAATTATTTTAATAATTCAGATATATTTAGATTATTTTGGTAGCTAAAACTTATGTGTTATTGTACTCATTAATTTATTGTACTTTTTGGAACTTTTCAGAACGAATCATGAGTTCCAGAAGCAAAAGAATTCTCGAAATGTGTAATAATAATATTATTAATCTTAACCCAAAAAGGGAAAAATTGGCTAATGGAAGTGAAGCTGCTAAAGTCAGCGTAAATTTTAATATAATGGAAAAGCCTATAGACATTTTGAATACCAATTTTCTTAATAGTTTGGATCCTGAGGGTGTCGCTGAACAACAACAAGCTGTGAAAAGCATTGCACCTCTGGAAGGTTACTACAGAACTCGATCAAGTAATTAGTCGTGAATTTAATGAAAATAATATAATCAATGAGACAGCAGGAGAGGACGAAAACAGAAGGAATGGTGGCGAGAAAGCAGATGAAATTATTATTGATAAGAATGAAACATTTAAGCAGTCTGAAGAGGATGAAATCACAAAAGATTTAGATTATATACAGCCACTTCAGAATGAAAGTGAAGACGATACTGAAGATGAGGCAGGTGACACTGAATATGAGACCGAAGTAAATGGTGACAATACTGAAGACACTGAAGATGAGGCTGAAGGCGACACTGAAGATGAGACTGAATTAAATGGTGACAATACAATTATTATAAACAATGATGAGACTAATGAAAAATTTCTAAAGAAAAAACGTATACTAGGTGAAAATAGAAAACTAATGAATAAAACTTTGAGAATGCAGGGTAAAGAATACTTAGGCTATACACGACCAAAAAATCAAACAAACACATTTCAAAATGCTGTAAGAGACGGTAGGAAATTGGGAGTTACTTGTACATCAAATTTTTGTAAAAAATCCAAACTAAGAAAATACAATGAAATCAGCGAAATTGTACGGCAAGAAATTTTTCTAAAATTTTGGAGAGACCTATCATGGGAACAAAGAGCAACTTGTGTTTGTAATTTAGTTATAAAAGAAGGACCTAAAAAAAGAAGAGTTCATGATGTTACAAATTATCGACGAACGGGCACTTTGAAGTACTCTTTAAAATTTAATAACAATACAATTCCTGTTTGTAAGAAAATGTTTTTATCAACACTAGGAGTTAGAGAGTGGCAATTGAATAATTGGGTCGTCAATAGCAAGCATGGTATGAGCAACGATAATCAACATGAAAAAACTGTGCTAAGAGCTGCTCGTACTGAGAATGTGTTCATGAAGCATTTTCTAGAAAGTCTGAACAAACTACCATCACATTACTGTAGAAGGGATAGTCAAAAACTTTATTTAGAACAATCTTTTACTAACATCACCGAATTGTACAGAGCTTATGTGGCGACATGTAAAGAGTCAAATGAGAACATTATATTGTGTCAAAACTCCTTAACAAAAATGGTAAAAAAAACTTAATATTGCCTTATATAAACCGAAGAAGGATGAATATGACACTTGCTGTGAATATAAAGCGAAAAATATCACAGAGGAAGAGTGGGTAAAACATCAAAGTAATAAAGAAAGGGCGAGAGAAGAGAAAACGAGAGATAAGGAAGAAGGTACTAACCACGTCATCACAATGGATTTGGAAGCAGTGAAGGTGTGTCTATCCATATCTGCTAGTGCACTTTATTTTAAAACCAAGCTCTGTGTCCACAAATTTACGCTCTACAATATTGCAAATAAAGAATGTAGATGGTATTGGTTTGACGAGACCCAAACCGATCTTCAGGCATCCACATTCGTTTCCCTTGTAGTCGATTACATACGAAGACATTTAAACGACGGCAAACCCATAACTTTATTCTCTGATGGATGTACTTACCAGAGCAGGAATAGCATTATGTCAAACGGTCTGCTTAATTTAGCCACGGAATTAAAGTTGTAATTGAACAGAAATTTTTAGTTAAGGGTCACACTCAAATGGAGTGACAGTGTACATGCCGTTATTGAAAAAAAGATAAAAAATCAACGTATTCATTTGCCTAGTGACTATGCCAGAATTTGTGAAACAGCAAGAAGCAACCCCGAAAAATATGAAACTATAATAACCCATTACGATTTTTTTACTAATTAAGTAACATTCAAAACTACCAGTCTATACGACCTGGCAGAAAAGCGGGGGACCCTGTTGTAGTTAACATAAGAGCCCTTAGGTATTCCCCTGAAGGAACTATTGATTATAAATTGGATTTTGATTCTGAATACCAACCACTACCACAGAGGTCCAGAAACAATTCTGTTGCAAATTTTGATCTGCCAAAACTCCACAAAGACCGGCTGAAAATAAAAAAAAGCCAAATTTGACCATCTACAACAACTAAAATCAGTACTGCCCAGGTTTGCTGGGATTATTACGATGCTGTGCCACATCATGGTTAACTCTCAGTATTACTTTTACAATTGTTTTCACTTTTGTAATTTCAATAATATTGTTTACTTAAAATGTATTATTCCTAATAAAGTTTATTACAATACCACGTAAGTACTTTCTTTTTGTTGTACAATACCTCTTTTTTTTTTTTTTATTAAACAATTTGTCAGTTCAGCAGATTAATGCTATTCATGACATGGTGAACTTATAGTTTATATCACAGAAAGGCACTAATGAAAGCGACTCAGCGGTCCTTCACTTCACTAATTTAGCAGTTATTAATGATAATTAATTATTAATGCCCGGTTTCTGGAAACAAATTTATGAAACCCATAACTTATGTATTCCATAAACAGCGAATAAGGCACTCTAATGACATTAGGTCACGTGATCAAATTTCGTATAGGCCAATTAGCGTCTTCCACAAGGATCACGTGATACGTCATGGACTGCCTTATTGACTGTTTATCGAATACATAAGTTATGGATCTCATAAATTTGTTTCCAGAAACCGGGCATAAATGGGTTATTTTTGTCTAGTCGCTGTCTCGGTCGTATTCGTCTTGCAGTAGATCCTGTGGCATTCGTCTCTTCAGGCGTTGATGTATACCTCTTTGACCGAGTGTGTAATGTTCGGCTCCAGCACATAGGTGTAGATTTTCAAAGAACTTTTTTGTGGTCTTCCGGATGAATTCTTCTATGGTAATTATACCCATTTCCTTGTGTATTTGTTTATTTCTCATGAACCAAGGGGCTTTTGTTGCGATACGAAGTATTTTGTTTTGTATCACTTGTAGTTTGCGTATTTGCGTTTTAGGGGCGTTTCCCCATACCACACATGCGTACGTGATGATTGGTCTTAGAATGCTGGTGTAGATTAATTTAGCGCACTCAATTCTTAACGAGGATTTATGGTTTAGGATAGGGTATAATAGTGAGAGTCTCGCATAGCATTCGTTTAATTTGCTATTCGTGTGTATTCCCCATTTTAGTTTTCTATCCAAGATTACACCTAAATACCTAACACCCTTGTCAGGTGGGTTCCAAGCAATTTCTTGTTGGTTTATGATTATATTTCTAGGGTTAGTTGGTCGTCTCAAATTGTCATTTTTGACTTACGAGGTATTGATTTGAGGCCATCGATAGGCGACTTGATTTAATTTGTTCTTACTACTAATCGGTTTTTTTTTCTCGGGAAAGTGGCAAGGTCTATAAAGCAGCGTATACTATCGTATATTAGAGGTTGCACTATAGTGCAGTTTCGATGTGAGGGTGAGGGGACACGCGCGGAGTAAAATTGTTTTGTGACGTTCTCGCAGTCCAGGCTTGCAGCCCGCATTGATGACGCTTAATGCAAAGCTACTGTTACCGTTTTTCTGTTTAGTCTATAGTAGTGTTTTGACTAATTTTGAAAGTTTTTAAAACTATTAAATAGGTTAAATAGTGGTATTGCGTGAATGTGAAGTGAAGTTACGGATAGGTTAGTTACAGTGCGATCGAATAAATCGAAAGGAATACTTATTAATGGTAAATAATAATAAATAGAACCGCAGGGAATTACAAATTAATTTTTAATCCAACAGATGCCAGGTACTCGTAATATTGCAACGTGCATTTCCGGCACTAGGGCTGCTGGATACGTCACAGTAGCTGGGTACCACCCATCGTCTCAAATAAAGCAACCTCTAATATACGATAGTATACGCTGCTTTACAAACCTTGTTAAAGTGGTACATTTTCGAATTCAGCAAGTTGAGCTGTACACGAATCCGTTAAAAAATATAGGGTTCCATTAAAAAATGAACATCGGAAATGCGCAGGTATAGGATCAAGGGTCTTTTTAAAATGTAAAATCGACGTGTACGAGGAAATTTCATGAAACGTCATCGTTTTAGAAATACTGAATTTATTCCATACTTTACTTCCACACTGTATATATTTAAGACAAAAAACCGTTCACAGTTTTACGGTACGTAAATGGTAGTTATTTATACTAGTACGTGCGCCCCTAAAAAAATAGACGAGTCGTTTGGTTCACTCTTAGCTGAAGACCATCATACCGATCTTCACCTTCCCAAACACTCCCTAAACGATTAGTGACCGTTTCCCATAGATTACATGCACAATATGTGTTTGCGTGTCAAGCGAAGATTGTTAAATTTTTAGATAAGCTGTTTTTTAAAGACTAGATTAACCCTCTCATTAACAAAGAGGACATCTGTACAGGCGATTGTAAACTCGGCAGCTCAGTGTAATTATTATTAAGCTATGTAATCTCGGCCACTCTAAAATTTGCTATGATAATCCCAATACATGGCTCACAAAATCTTTGGAGAATAGTAGAAAAATACAGTGGCAATTTATCATTTTCACTTGTTCCCGACGCGACATGCCAAATCTCTTTTGCAATGTAAAAGACAAAAACAAATCTGAAGATTGATGCAACTGAGGTCAATTTAATATTTTTTTACACAAACGTGAGAAAATCTTTAGAGGTCAGTAGAAAATTACACAAGGCAATTTTCACTTTGACTTGTTCCTGAAATGTAAAATCTCTTGTACAATGCAGAGGACAACAACAATAAACAAATCTGAAGATTGTTGCAGCCCGGTCTATTTAACTTGCAATATGCCTATATTGCATAATAAATGGACTTCACTGTATACAGAAAAAAAAGAGAAAGTCTTTAACTAGTAAAAAAAAACAAGCGACAATTTATCACTTTCACTTGTTCCTGAAATATAAAAACTCTTTTGCAATGCAGAGGAAAAACACAAAAAGCAGATGCGAAGATTATTGCAACTCTTCCAATTTAATATTTTTTTACACAAACGTGAGAAAATCTTTAGAGGTCAGTAGAAAAATGCACAAGGCAATTTTCACTTTGACTTGTTCCTGAAATGTAAAATCTCTTGTACAATGCAGAGGATAAAAACAATAAACAAATCTGAAGAATGTTGCAGCCCGGTCTATTTAACTTGCAATATGCCTATATTGCATAATAAATGGACTTCACTGTATACAGAAAAAAAAGAGAAAGTCTTTAACGACTAGTAAAAAAAAAACAAGCGACAATTTATCACTTTCACTTGTTCCTGAAATATAAAAACTTTTTTGTAATGCATAGGAAAAAATCAAAATCCAGATCTGAAGATTGTTGTACGTGAGAAAATCTTTAGAGACTAGTAGAAAAATACAAGCGACAATTTATCACTTTCACTTGTTCTTGAAATATAAAAACTCTTTTGCAATGGCGAGGAAGAAATCAAAACCCAGATCTGAAGATTGTTCTAACTCTTCGAATTTTATATTTTTTTTTTTCAGAAAAGCGAGAAAGTTTTTAAAGACTAGTAAAAAATTCACACGACAATTTATCACTTTCACTTGTTCCTGAAAAGTAAAATCTCTTTTGCAATGGAGAGGAAAAACACAAAAAGCAGATGCGAAAATTGTTGCAACTCTTCGAATTTGATATTTTTTGCAGAAAAGTGAAAAAGTCTTTAAAGACTAGTAGAATAATACACGCTACAATTTATCACTTTCACTTGTTCCAGAAATATAAACTCTTTTGCAATGAAGAGGAAAAAATTAAAACCCAGATCTGAAGATTGTTCTAGCTCTTCGAATTTGATATTTTTTTCAGAAAAGCGAGAAAGTCTTTAAAGACTAGTAGAAAAATACACACGACAATTTATCACTGTCACTTGTTCCTGAAATGTAAAAACTCTTTTCCAATGCAGAGGAAAAAATCAAAACCCAGATCTGAAGATTGTTGTACGTGAGGAAATCTTTAGAGACTAGTAGAAAAATACACGCGACAATTTATCACTTTCACTTGTTCCTGAAAAGTAAAAACTCTTTTGCAATGCAGAGGAAAAACACAAAAAGCAGATGCGAAAATTGTTGCAACTCTTCGAATTTAATATTTTTTGCAGAAAAGTGAAAAAGTCTTTAAAGACTAGTAGAATAATACACGCTACAATTTATCACTTTCACTTGTTCCTGAAATATAAAAACTCTTTTGCAATACCGAGGAAAAAATCAAAACCCAGATCTGAAGATTGTTCTAACTCTTCGAATTTGATATTTTTTTTTCAGAAAAGCGAGAAAGTCTTTAAAGACTAGTAGAAAAATACACGCTACAATTTATCATCTTCACTTGTTCCTGAAATATAAAAACTCTTTTGCAATACCAAGGAAAAAATCAAAACCCAGATCTGAAGATTGTTCTAACTCTTCGAATTTGATATTTTTTTTCAGAAAAGCGAGAAAGTCTTTAAAGACTAGTAGAAAAATACACACGACAATATATCAGTTTCACTTGTTCCTGAAATGTAAAAACTCTTTTCCAATGCAGAGGAAAAACACAAAAAGCAGATGCGAAAATTGTTGCAACTCTTCAAATTTGATATTTTTTGCAAAACACACACGACAATTTATTACTTTCACTTGTTCCTGAAATGTAAAAACTCTTTTGCAATGCAGAGGAAAAACACAAAAAGCAGATACAAAGATTGTTGCAACTCTCATCTCTCATCACCAATTTGATATTTTTTACACAAATGAGAGAAAATCTTAAGAGACTAGCAGAAAAATACACGAGGCAATTTTGCACTTTCACTTGTTCCTGAAATATAAAATCTCTTGTACAATGCAGAGGACAAAAACAAAAAACAAATCTGGAGATTGTTGCAACTCTTCCCATTTGATATTATTTACAGAAAAATGAGAAAGTCTTTAAAGAATGGTAGAAAAATATAAGGTGGCATTTACCACTTTTACTTATTCCTGTAATGCAAAAACTTTTTTGTAATGCAAAGGAAAAAAACAAAAGGCAGATCTAAAGATTGTTGCAACTCTTTAAATTTGATATTTTTTACACAAAAATGAGAAAAAAGACTGATAAGTGGTTCACTTGTTTATGAAATGTAAAACTCTTTTACAACGCAGAAGCCAAATGTAAAACCAAATCTGGGACACAAAAGAGCACTGGTTTCAAGGGACATTAGTCAAGAAAACCCTATCTAGCAATCACTTTCGTGCAAATGGGAAAAATGTAATAGAACATTACCAAAAATAATACTTTCAAGGGAGGTTTTAATAAGGAAATATTTTTGAAGTAACGCTCTTTTACCGATGAGAAATACGAAGAGTGGAAAAATAAACCGTTGTGCAGTCTCTAAGTTTATTCAGTACCATTCTTCCTTTCTCCTGTATTCGCATTCCTGTAACAAATAAAAATAATTAGAATAGTTCAACTTCAACAACATATTTATCATAAAGATTTCAAACACAACTAGCTATGGATGTCAGAGAACCCATCTCTAGTCAAACAAGAATAAAGAAAACAATTATTAGTAGTACAAGAAAATGCAAAATTTATTTTATATTGAATGTTTGTTAACTAAGTAGGTACTGCATTACTTACAAAACCTTAAGAATTTATAATTTTCATCATATCACATACATAAGCCATACTAGGCCATCCTTTTACATAATTTTGAGAAGGAAATGAAAATGGTAAAGCTAAAATAATTTTTTTTAAATACTTAAATGATGAATTATAATTGTGCAAAATTGTGCCACACGTTATTACGCAATAGGTATCACAGTTTTAATTTCTATCCAAAAAGGTAAGATTAAGATTCATTCTGCAGCATTTATTTATTTATCACCTATGGGAGCTACCCCCATCATCGGATCTAAAGGAAAGAAAGCTAATCCCTTTAGATAACAGATGCTGGTAACCTGGCATGTTACAATATGCTTTAATATTACTTACTCCTTGCTCACATATATTTTTGCCTTATTAGCACTAAACTTGAGCATAAATTCAATCAAATAAAAATTATAAAATATTCATATTTATTGCGCAACCTACAATCTCTAATGAAATCTCCATTATTCTTTATTTCCTCCCACAAGGAGTATAAATGCAACTTTCGCATTGTGTCCCTTATAAAAGAAATGCTAGTAATTTATTCTGCGATCGATACAACACTGGAATGGGCATGAAGCACTTCCATTTACTTTACTTAAACATTATTAAAAATAATGAAATATGTTAGATAAATCTTTCAATGAATAAAGGAAGGTAATCTTGTATTTGATGTATCTTTTAATGCGCCTGCGCGAACTGATGTAGAAATTCTGTGGAAATACCTGCCTTGTTGCCAAATTTTGAATACTTTTAATATTAAATTGAATGAACAGATATAGCGTTATATTTTATATTAATATAACGTTATTTATTTGATAAAATTTTGCAAAATTCATTAGGATAAATATACAGCGTGTTGAAAAATTAGAGTATTAAAATATTTAATATTTATTATTATTATTAATATTTAATTAACCATATAAAGATGGTTGCATATAACCTAAGTGTCTAAACAGACACAAAATGTTATCAACCCTCGTAACGTTACAATATTTTAATATAAAAGGCAAGTAAATGACCATTAATTCGTTTGTGCAGTTTGTATTTATTTTACTACACCCTGTGTATACATTGTGATATGACAACCGTGTACGTATTCAGGCAGAATTTCAAGTCAGTTCGCGCTTGCGCAATTAAAAGATACATCAAATACAAGATTACCTAAAGGAATTCTCCCTATACACAAATAACAAATAAATAAAACTTTTCCAAATGTAATTACCATTAAATCCAACATTTATTGCGTTTGAACTCTGCTGGGTTTACTCGAACTGCATCAGTAAAATGGGACCGTCCTAAGGTTTCCTCTATCATCTTCTTACATTTCGGATGGGTGTACATCACAGTGTACATCATTTGGAATTTGTTAAAAGTGCCTCCATTTTCCAATCTTGTAGTTTTTTTGAAGGGTATGCAAGTAGCAGTCCTGCAAAATTTAGAACACCAACTTTCAAGGTTATATTCTTCTAGACACCCACTTCATGCCCACTTCTGATTATTCTACTGGTTCTTGCTATAATTGGCTATAATTTACAATCACAATTCACTACTTAGAAGATAACTTTGTAGCCCCCCAAAGCACATCGTCATCAAAAAACTTCAGGTTAGGCCATTTTGTTTATGAGCAAGCGATCAGAGTTGCCAGACGTTGCCTCTTTACTGGAGCACGACGCAGCGGTGCCAAATCTACCATTTTTGGGAAAGATCTACCGCTATTAACCACAAAACCACATTTCAATGCCTTATTTGCTGCTTGTACCACATTTTGGATCTAAATAAACGCAAAATTCAAATAACATAACATTCTTACAGAAACTAGCAAGTAAAATTGCTAAATGCAAAAACAAGGTTAATAATACAAGGGCGGGCTGCAGAGTGGAGGGGATGCACAGTTGAAAACAAGCCTTTGCGCTTTTATAAAAATTTCAAAAACTAATTGTCATATGCACAATTAATTTTTTTATTTTTAAGAATAAGGATGGCTGAAGGCAATAACCAATTAGCTTAATTGTGTTGTTTAATAAGTCAAATAGATTATTGAAATAAATAAAAATTAAAAATTTTAAGTTACGAGATAATTTGAAAATACCTTATTGCCGTCCCCACATTATTTAATAATTACTAGCAAAATTTCAAATCAATCGGTTCCAATTGAAATATGATTTGTACAAAAATGTGAATTTTTAACAACCATTAGTTTAGATTCGCACCATGTCAGGGTGACATAATGAACATGATGAACATAACAGGGACGTTGGTAATACAGAACTAACTTTTTCTGCAATTACGGGAGAAATATGCATTAAAATTTGATGACAGAAAAAGATCCAAGAATAATCTGTGAGACATAATTGCCAAAGAGATGATAGATGCTGGTTACAATGTTGGAGACGGCAAAGACGGTGCTG
Organism: Hemicrepidius hirtus; assembly: GCA_963082805.1. NCBI lineage: Eukaryota > Metazoa > Arthropoda > Insecta > Coleoptera > Elateridae > Hemicrepidius > Hemicrepidius hirtus. The sequence continues at coordinate 15,525,363 of OY720161.1, forward strand.
AGAAATGTATACAGAACTTTGCGAATATGCAAAAGCAATATTTTAATCATTTAAAACACATGAAAACCACAGGAGAAAAGAAGAAATATCCTCCACCTTATTTTAAGGAAATTCATAGTATTCTTGGCAAAAAGGATAAAGCTGATCCAAAAAACCTTCAGGACACGTAGGATATTGAAGAAGTTTTAAGAACCACAGTAGAAAATGATGAAGCTGAAACTTTGGTAGATGTAAATACTGCTTCTCCTGTAACTATTAGTGCAACTTCCAGCGATAGTGAGATCAAGAATAGATTTAGTATAAAGTAAGGCCAGCACATCTGTTCGACCACAAAGTGTGAACTCACAGCTGCTAAATGAAATAAAGAAGCAACACAAAGAAGACAAGACAGAGAGGATCGTGAAAAACATTTTAAAAATGTGGAACATTTGTTGAAAGTACAAAATGAACAAAGAGACAGACTGCTCGATATGTTTCAGTCGATGATTAATACCTACTAACAAAGGAAAGAAGAGAAGTGCATCTGACTCAGATTAATTTTATTGATAACAGTTATACATTTAGAATTTAAAAAAATGTTGATGTTTATTTTATCATTTTTGAATGAAGTTCTTAGTAGAACATAATACAAGCGGATACCAACACGGTCTACAGTGACCAAACCACTGAGCACATGTATTCACAAGTCCACTGGGCTTGTGAAAAATAATTCTCAAACTGCAACTAACCTAAAGTTAGTAGGCACCCACTGACTTCAGGTTAGTTGGTGTTTGTGAATTATTTTACACTATTTTTCACAAGCCCAGTGGACTTGTGAATACATGTGCTCAGTGGTTTGGTCACTGTAGACCGTGTTGGTATCCGCTTGTGAATATAATCACCTTTTTATAATGTGTTACTTTTTTTCCTTACTTATGTATACCTGCATATGCTAATATTATAACTTATTTACAAACGTGATTTATTCTGAAGATTTATTACTTATTAGCCTATTTGCTATTCTATTTCTCTTTTGTTTTCCCATTATTTGTGCTCTAGGATCAGTGTCTCTGCATACTGTATATTTTTTGTAATCTTTGTCGTCCTCCCGTGTGTCTGTTCTGTATTTAAAATACAGAAATTGTGCAAAACACAAGCTGCTGTAGTAATTTCAATGGCATTGCAAATGCTATAGGTATTTATAAACTTTAATCGACTCCACCGTCCCATTAAAATCCCAAAGGCATTTTCAATTACAACCCGATCAGAACTCAAACAATAATTATGATATCTTTCAAGTTCATTTAGCTGATGATTTCGTTTGTATCGAGTCATCAGCCATGTTCTAATTGGAAAAGCACTATCACCTATAAGGTGATATTTTTCTGCATCAAAGAAATATTTATTTGGGCCATGCTGTTGAATATACAGAATTATCAAATAGTAGGTACCTAAAATAATTCATATGTTATAATCACACAATTCAACCCAGAATTACTAGGTACTTCCGAAGCGCACTTCTCACCCTAGAATCATGTGCTGAACCTGGAAATCCTATAAAAACGTACGTAAAATTTTTTTCTGCATTACATATGGCCATAAGGTTAATAGAATGTCTTAAATTTCGATCAATGTAACTATCTTGCTGCTTATTTGGAACTTTAATATAAATATGGCTTCCATCTACTGCTCCTATAACGCCTAAAATAAAACATAATAGGTAGGTACCGTCAACCGGGGCGGAAGGCTTTACGCTCCTGCTACGGAAATGCATGTAAAACTTGCAATATTTTAAGACAGTATTAAACAATTGCTATTTATCTTTAAAGAGGGGTCGATATCTAAAATGCCTTTATAGCTATTATAGAAGCCCTCCACGCTGACTGTTTTTATATATCTAAAAGTAGTTCTTTGAAATTAATTAAATAGACTGAAACAATTTCACCTTTTTATTCAGTTATTTTCAAGTTAATCGGGATAATGTTTAGACTAATAGTTAGGTATGCAGATTATCTAGTAAGCTACGTTGGTAGATTTTGTTTATTAGTTCTAATTATCAAGCAATTTGATAATAATTAAATTGAAAACATGCAACCCACCTTACGTTTGGTTCATGTTGAAAATAAATAAAATACCCCTCGGCTAAGTACCAAGGGATTACAAGAAATTATTTTTAAATACCTGAAGTATTAGCTAGCATTCCTACTGAGTATTCTGTGAACTCTTATTATCCCAATTTCTACCTACAAGAAAAGGTATGAAAGTATGAAATATGTATTTGAACTTCGAGCATAAAATTTCAAGAACTGTAATAAGTAATAACAAACCAGTTATTGTTAATGAATCCAATAAAAATCTATCTTTAATAGCTAACTGAAGAAGTAGCATTTATCAAGAAGTAAAAATAAACATTTAATTGTTGTTTTATTCTTAAACTAAAAGAAAGGTATACGAAAACATTTTTTCAAATAATATATGTATTTATTTTAAAAAAATTATTATAAATCTTGGCATTTTATTTCTCGTATCGGCATATTTCTAGCTTGCCGAGAATCAATAATTTCTGGCAATAACGTAAACAGATAGAATTTAATTAATCTTTCCTGCATATTTTTAAGCCAGAAATTATGATCGTATTTAATTTTTTCAATATGTAAGTCTTTAGTTGTATACACTACGAAATAACAATACTTCTTTCGTGCCACATGCATTTGTCCCTGAACCTGGTACATATAATTGTGATTTGTTTTTAATTTAATTACAACACCATTGTCTGTATTCACTTTTTCACAATAATTAATAAGTTTTTGTTCTACGGATTCTTTTATTCCATGTTGCCTTGCCGAAAATGGACACTTAATTTCAACAATGGAATCATCACCTACAAGTCCGTCAGGCGATGCACCGATGAAGGGATATTCTTCATCAATAAAAAGTCCAGAATCACTAACATCTAAATTTGTTGTTCTGATAAATGCCTGCCGTGCTTCACTTTCGTTTATAATTCCATGCTCTAAGGATTTTGATTTTATCGGCAGTTTGTTTAACATATTTTTTACTAAAGTTTTGGTATTGGTATTTTGGCGCATTTTGCAAACAAATCCAAAATTACTAGCCGTTATTCTATTGTATCTCTCTTTTTGCCAAGCTGGATTTGAATTTTGGCCTATGGTGTTTTTAAATACTTCATCGCGATTAATACTAGCCAATTCCATTAAAAATTTATTTTTATCCATAGCAAGTTCGTATTCATTTTTATCACTCACGCAGTCCAACACAGCACCATAATCACCATCTTCATTGAAAACAGTTCTCTTTTTTTTTTGAAATTTTATTAACTCGTTTTCTCATTTTTTCTGTAAACTCCTTTGTATATTTTCCCACTTCACCTCCAGTAATCTGGTTCTGTACGATGTCTACAAAACAACCACGATTATTGAAACTAATAGCAGCCGCCTTGCATCTAGTGTCATAAGAGGCACGTTTGCAAAAATTTATCCTTTTTCCTCCCACTAATTTATTAACAACGGAATTATAATTTTCCACGCTGTTGTTATCTACGTCATACAGCAGGCTCGCAGAATTATTGGCAGCGCGCAACAGTGCACTTTGAAATTCCTCAAAAATTGAACAATTTTAGAATTTTGGATAAATATTACACTCGCCGAGTTTTGGTCCTTTGCAAAAATATTTGTTCTGATCGTTTTCTTTGCAGTTTTCGTGATCTCCAAAAATATGTCGAGGTCCATTGATTATATCTCGCTTTAAATTTGCAATTTTTGTTGCTAGGGAAACATTTTCTTGTTTTCTCTGTTTCACAGCACCTACAATGGCAGTTCTGAATCTAAGTATATTGCTTCCAATAAACGATTTAATAGTGGTATCTACTTTAGGCCGTCTAGTAAATTCTTTTAATTTTTGACAAAAATTTCTCAGTAAATGGTTTCTACATTCGATTTTTTGAATGTGGTAGTTTGGTCCGTATGGTTTGGTTTCTTGTATCTTTTTGTACACGCTACTGTCGCCGTCCTCTATCAGATATTTGTATCTTAAATTGTGCATCTTTAAAGAACGTTTAAAACCATCTAGAATAATAGCAGGTTCCATGGATGTAGATGTGCCTGTTCAATTTTTCTAACACTTATGTACAGGGGTTTCTTTGTCGCTACACTTATATTTTTCGCAAAAACTACAATATTTGTTTTTTACATTCATATATAGGACTTTTCTAGTCCTAACACCAATTATAGTTGCGACACCAGATAATGCCCAAGTAACACAGTGAAGTAAAGTTTACGTAAACTTTACCTAATTCTAAGTCGCCGACTAATTGCGTTTACCTGTGATTACCTAAAGTTTACGTAAACTTTACGTCGAATTTACTAAGTGGAGAATAATATTACGTAATATTCAAGTCGAATTTACCTAATCGTAAGGAAATTCTACCAATAGGTAAATTTACTTATAGGTAAGTTTACCAAATGACAGGTAAAATTTACGTAGTGGTGAGGTAAATTTAAGTAAATATTACCTACATTTGACCTGTTTGATAGGTAACGCAAAACTACGTTGGTGGCGCTGTTAGGCAAATGTTTTCTGAATGTTTTGTTAGCATCTCTTTCTACTTCACATAGAGCTTGCTTATTTTATCTCATGCCTATTTACTAACAAAGACCTGTTAGTTATAAAGTTCTTTTCTCAGTTGTAATGGCGTAAAACGTTTATATTTAAATATGTTGGACTTCGCCGTTGATATTTACGCATGTTATTCGGATGAAACAAAAACGCAAGTGATTTTACTAATGAATGTGATGATAATATTGCAAAAAAGAACAATGCCCTTCAAATATATTAATCTTCTAAAAATTTCTTATTATAAATAATCAGGTTTTAAACACCTAACCTTTTTAAAAATATTTTAATGTGGTTTCAGTCTGTATCAAACAAAACCCCCTAATAGCTGTTATTGCAATATTCGAAGGAAATTGCAATAAATAATTAATTGTATTTAATTTTTTGATTTTCGGTTTGCTATTTAACAATGGCTGCGAAGATTTAGTTGGAGTTAATGGCGAATTTCGAAAGTTCGACTAGTTAGTAAAATTTACCTTGTAATTCTGACCAATTGGTAAATGTTACTTGTACTCTAGTAAACTTTTACCAATAATATTACCTGTTAGTAAATTTACCTTTTATCCATTTTGCAAGATGTAGTAAAAATAACTTAAAAGAAGTATATTTTACCTCAGCAAGTAAGTTTTACCACTGGAAGTAAGTCTGATCAAAAGGTTAAAATAATGATAATCCACTAAATTTGCCATCGCCGTTGCAAATTGTATACAATGTGTCCGCGTAAGTTGGCTACATATGGAAAACTTTGTTATTATTAATTTTATGAAAAAAAGTTATTCTTCATAAAAAGTTCTGCATGTTCTAAAACCCAAAATTCAACCATCAGATATTAAATCAGTCGTATCATAATAAAAATAATTATATCATATTTGCTCAAGAGTAAAGTACCTTCATTTTTTGACCATATCGAAAAAAATTTGTAAGAAAAGATATGGATTGAAAATAATTTTTAAATATTCAATATTGTTTATTTACAATTAAAAAATATTATTTTTAGATTTTCTCTGCTATAACATTGAAAGTTTAAGTTTGAAGATTAATACATTACATTTAACAATTCATTAATTAATTAATAATATTTTTTAATTATAAATAAACAATATTGAATATTTAAAAATTATTTTTAATCCATAACATCTTTTCTTATAAAAATTTTTCGATATGTTCAAAAATGAAGGTACTTTACTCTTGAACAAAAATGATATAATTAGTTTTATTATGATACGACTTATATAATTTAATATCTGATGGTTGAATTTTGGGTTTTAGAACATGCAGAACTTTTTATGAAGAATAACTTTTTTTCATAAAATCAATAATAACAAAGTTTTCCATATGTAGCCAACTTACGCGGACACGCTGTATTTTTAATAAATTAGATTCTCTACAATTCAGTGGCGGTTCTTCCTTAAGGTCAATTGGTCAATGACCCTCCAAAAAAATGCAGGAATAATCGCTTTATTAAACTAAACCATAAGCTAAAGATTAAGTAAGACATCGGGTTTTTATTTGGCATGGTGACCTCATCATTGGGCGCGTTCAGCCGGGAAATAATTTATCGAGTTGGATAAATCTTAAAAAAATTTATTTTCAACTCGGAGTTACAAAAGGATGTTTACAGCTTCAAAGCTTAATTATAACTAACTTACTTATGTAAAATGTTTAAACAGCAAAACTAAAGTAAAAAGCAAAACTATGTTATCTAAGCACACACAATATCTATTCCGCTAAGTTGATAAGTAAAATGCATTTCTGCTAATATTATATAATAGAGTGTTATCATAATTCCTCCCTTTATTAAAACAGAAATTACGGTAAAATTACATTTTTATCTTAATTTCTAAGGTACTATTTCTATAGGTTTTTCTTTATTGATTTCCTTACAAAATACCGGCAATTTTCTATATTTATATAACAAGAATAAAATTACAATTATAACAGTAATTAGAATAAAAACTACAATGCTACTAATGTGTGGCTGTATATTAAAATTGGGAGTATACAAACTTCTGGGTAATTCCCTCAATTTATTTTTTAAAGTTAGGATATCATCAAGTTGAATACTCTCCAGGTGAATAGATGGAAGTTGATCCTCTTGGTATTTTTCTATGGTTGTCCAATTAATCATTGGTAATTGAATGACTTCGTTGATCGTGTTTGAATATTGAGTCGTTTTAAATTTTTTGTTTTCAATCTTTAATTGACATGTTGGTGGTAGTTGTATCAAGTATGCTCCATTCAAAATCATTTTGTAGGTATTGGCTCCGTTTGTGACGGTAGATATTAATTCTTTATTGGTTATTAACAACCAAGAATCTTCAGTGATTCTTTGTGTTTTGAAGTGTTCTAGTGTGAACAATTTTGGTTTACAATCATTTTTCTTAGCGAATGAAATAAGTTGCGTCTCGCAATAAGGGTCTTCTGAACTTAGATCTTCTTGTGTTTCGCATAAGAATTCATTGTTGCTCAATATTTTACACATTTCGTCTGTAGAGATGAAATTATTTTCGTTGTAAAGTAAATAGATTTTTCGAGGTATGATTATTTGAAAATATTCATTATTTGCTACAGGTAACGGATAAAGATGGTAGTAGTCATAAACTTCTAAATTTGTCAATGGTACTTCTAAAATGAATACGATCCTAGTATCTATTTGGTACGCTTTGACCGTAATTATTTCTTCAAATAATATTAAATTCTCTTGATTGACTGTAAAAGGTAATTGCTGTTCTTGTAGTTTATCTTGAATAAATCGCAGGTTAGCTTCCAGATCTTCGGGATCAATGATTGACGGATGCATTGTTTTTAATCTACTGAAGGTGATTGCATCTTCCAAAGTATTGAATAAATGTAGTACAAGATTCATCATTCCTGATATCTGTAAAAATATGGTATGCATATTGATTATGCTGTACATATCAGCGTCGTGTAGAGCACGTTTCTTAATTTCCGCTTCAAGTTGCTTCATTCTTGATAATAATGTTAACTGATCGATTCTTAAGATATTGATTGTACTGTTTACTTTATCAAGTATCTGATCTGTTAGGGATATTTGATCGGTGATTACTTTATTTTGGGATTCTTGAGCTTTTTGTAATTCTGTAATTGCTTTTTCATACTTGGTCCCATCTGTTGAATCTAGATTTCCGGTTAGGAACTTGAATACAGTTCCTAGACCGTCGATTAGTCCTCTTTTATTTCTTTTTAAAAATATTTGTTTTGTTTTTCTTTTAGTTTCCGTTGACGTGATATTTAATAACATATAATAATTTTGAAGTTCTTTATCATATGAATGCCCATGAGGTACTTGTGTAGAAGTGGTTTTCATTGTTCGTATATTTGATTCTAACCATTCGTATTGGTGTATTAGTGACGAGTAATCGATATTTTTGATTATTGTCCATTTGTCTATTTGGTTCCTTGCTCTTCCGAGTTTCAGTGGGAACAAGCCTGGGTTATTTTCTATTTTCGTAATTATTGGCTTATCGATGGTTGCGACGGCGGAGGTGCTGATCCATCTGAAAGAATAGGTCTACTTAATGCTTCGACATGTCTTTTCTTTTCCTTATTTTTTGAATCTATTAATGTCACGGTATTTCTATCTGATATTTCGGTAATTGTATAGGGTCCTTCGTATTTATTAGTTGCTTTTCCTCTTTTATCAATTTTTATCATAACCTTATCTCCTATCTGATAGTTGTGTTCTCCAAGTTTTTTATTTCGTTTGTTAATTAGATTTTCTTTATTTTTATGCATTGACTCCTTCAATGATTCATATAGGGTGTTCAATTTGTGTTTGTGGGTAGTTATATAATCTTCGTAAAATTTTTGGTTTAGATGAAGATCGAACGGATCTCGAGTTGCAGTATGCCCATAAATAATTTCAAATGGTGTAAATTTGGTAGCCGAATGGATGGTGTTGTTATATGCGATAATGGCATATGTGATTATTTGTTTAGGTGTTTCTTTATTATTTTTGTTTTTGATTATTCTGTAGTTTTCTATTAATGTGGAATGAACTCTTTCGATCATTGAATTTGATCTTGGATTTTTCGGGGTGGTGATGTGAATATTGATTTTATGTAGTTCCAGTAAATTTCTAACTACTTCATTAGTTAATTCGGTTCCTCCATCCATAGTAATTTGTGTTGGTGATCCATGTTGAGAGATGAAATTTATTAGATTTTCTGCTACTTCTGTTCCATTTTTTGATGTCATATAGTAGGCTTGACAAAATCTTGAGAATGAGTCGATAATTGTTAAAAATGAATTCCTTTCTATTTGAAATGTGTCGATGTGTAGATGTTCAAAGGGTCTGCTGGGTGTTTCAGTGACATTTTGAGGTGCTTTAACCGGGTGTCTGTCATATTTAGTCTTTCTACATATTATACATTGATTAATAAAATTGGTAACATCATTTTCTAAGTTTTCCCAATAATAGTTTCTTTTTATTGCCATACAAGTGGCTTGGATACCCCTGTGGTTAGTTTTTCCTTCATGTTGATGTTGAATTATCTCTAATCTGTCATTTTTATTTATTATGTGTAAAACCTTTTTAGTACATTTGTAAAATTTGATTTGATTTTGTGTGAAGTGATCTCGGACTATTTCGCATGTTAGCTTATAAATTTCTTCAGTTGGAAAAGAACAGTAGTACGTTTTATTTGGTTCACAATACTCTCTTAAAAATTCTATTATACTGTGTCTGAAATTGTTGTCTCCTAAGTGGGCGGTAATTATCATATTTCTTTCCTTTTTCTCTAATTTTGGTTTGGTTGACCTTCCATGTATTATTGTCATTACTATTTGATTTCTTTTACTTTCTAGTGCGTCTTCGCAAATTGGTATGCTAGGTTCTGAATCTTCTTGCGAATGAACGGTAGGTGTTAATTCGTTTTCATTTGACTCTTCAGGTGCATTATGGATTTCATTTGGAATAATGGTAATCTCGGTTTGTTCGTTTGAGGTATTATTTATAATATCGCTTATTAATTCTTCCATCGTGGTATCGAAGTTAACGATCATTGATTGTGTATCGACAGGGTTTAGTTGTATTCTTGATAATGCGTCAGCGTTAGTGTTGTTTTTACCTTTTTTGTAAATAACGTCATACTCAAATTCTTCTAATCTAAGCCTCCATCTAGCGAGCTTAGAATTCGGTTCTTTTAGCGAATGTAACCACTGCAATGGTTTATGATCTGTAAGTATTTTAAATTTTCGTCCATAAAGGTAGGGTCTAAAATATTTGGTTGCCCAAATGATGGCTAATAATTCTTTTTCGATTGTAGAGTATCTCTGTTCTGATTCGTTTAATGTCCTTGAGGCATATGATATTGGTAAGTCTTTTCCGATTGGTCCTTGAGATAATATTGCCCCAATTGCAAAATTAGATGCGTCGGTTGTTAAGTTAAATTCTTTTGAAAAGTCTGGGTATTGTAAAATAGGTTTATTAATGAGGATGTTCTTGCATTTCTCAAAGGTTTCTTTATATTCTGGTGTTAATATGACTGCTGCTCCTTTTTTCAAACATTTGGTCATGGGTTTTGTCAGTTTTGCGAAATCTTTTATGAATTTACGATAATATCCTAATAGGCCTAAAAATCCTTTAATTTCTTTTTGTGTCTTAGGAATTGGGTAATTTTTTATTGCTATAATTTTTTCAGGGTTTGGTTCTACTCCTTGTGGCGTAATCACGTGTCCTAGGTATTGTACTTCCTTTTTTAAGAATTCGCTTTTGTCAAGTTGAATTTTAAAATTGGTTGATCTTAATCTCGAAAATACGTCTTTCAGTCTGGAAATATGTTCTTGTAAAGAAGTCGAAAATATAATTATGTCATCAAGGTATACTAAACATTTTTCGTTTTGTATACCTCTGAGTATGTTGTCCATTACTCTTTGAAACGTGGAGGGTGCATTTTTAAGGCCGAATGGCATACGTTTAAATTCGTAATGACCATTTTCCGTATTGAATGCGGTTTTTGGTACGTCCTTTTCTTCTACTTGGACCTGGTGGAATCCTGAAGCCAAATCGAGTGTTGTGAAATACTGGCATTTTCCTAATTTATCCAATAGATCGGTTATATTTGGTAGAGGGTATCGATCGTCAACTGTTTTGTCGTTTAATTTGCGGTAATCTATTACGATTCTCCATTTTCTTTTACCTGAGGCGTCTGCCTTCTTAGGTACAACCCATACTGGTGAACTCCATGGTGATGTGGAAGGTTGAATTATTTTATCTTTAAGCATTTTCTCAATTTGTTTTCTGACCTCGTGTCTGTGTACTTCGGGATATCGATAATTTTTCGTATAAATGGGTAAATTGTCTGTTGTTTTTATTTCGTGTTTAATTTGGTTGTTAAATGTCAAAGGGATTTGATCGCAAAAGAAAATGTCTTTGAAGTCTTCACAGAGATTTTTTATAAATGTTCTTTCTTCATCATTTAGGTGGTCCAGTCGTAATTGTTGTAAATTTTCTCGTTGTAGCTTTTTAACGTTTTGTGATTGTATTGGATAGTTAGTCGGTATCATTTGATGATTGATTGAAATAGTGTCATCGTTTTCTTCTACTGTTTCTATGTGAATAGGATTGGTTATAATGTGTGTTATCTTTTGATCGCTAGTATTTGTAACATATAAAAGTGCATGATAATCTTTTACTCTAACATATGATGCTGGGATTTCTAAATGTTCATTTAATTTTGTATGTTCGATTATTCCTTCGTGAATATTCTTGTTTACTGGTACTTGTATGAGATATTCTGATCTAGCGGGTACAATAATTTGATGGTGTACTGGTTGGTTAATTTCTTCCATTGAGTATAGTTTTATATGAGTGATTGGTGTTTCTAAGAAGTTTTCCTCAAAATTAACTCTTGCTTTCAGTTTTCTTAATAGATCTACTCCAATTAATCCGTCATATTTCTCGTTGAAGTTAAACAAATGGAATTTGTGATTGTCATTGACTTTAAAAATTGATGGTAATTGAATTGTTGCTGTTTCTTGATGCGTAGATATTTGATGTGCTGTTTGAATTTGAAATGGTTCTTGTACTATTAATTCTGGGAAATATTTAAGTGCGACTTCGGGTTTTATGAGAGTTCTTGATGCTCCGGTATCAATTAGAAAATTTGATTTTAGTTGCGGAATGTAAATACATGGTAATGTTAAATTTTGGTGGTTTATTTGTATAATTTCGTGCGTGGAGTTGTCTTCGAATTGGTCGGTTAGAGGTTCTTCGTATTCTACGTGTTGTTGTCTGGTGTTGTAACATTGGTAAAATCCTCGTTATAGTCTTCTTCGTTGGATGTAAGTTGGGTGTCATCTTCGTAGTATTCTTCTTCTGTTGGTTGTTCGGTTTCTTCTTGGTAATGTAACTCTTCGGGCATGAAGTTACAAGCTTGATTGAATGGTTGTTGTGGTTGACGTTGAATGGTAGATGTGTTATAGTGTGAGGGTTGTGCACTTCTTCTTGTTGTTCCTGATGAAGTATCCATCATACTACTTATATTACTTCTTCTTGTTGTTCCTGATGAAGTGTCCATTGGTACTGGTCTTGGTTGAAAACGATGTTGGGGTGCGAATACATTTCTTTGTGGTTGTTGTCTCATATTATTATTGTAAAAGTTTGGTCGTTGTTGTCCGGGAAAATTCATTGGCCTTGAATTATTTAAAAATGTGGGTTGCTGATATGTTCTTTGTGGGAATACGAAATTGTGTTGTTTTGGTGGTTGTTTTGTATATTCATTGCGATTTGTGTACAATCCTGTTGGTTTTTTGTACGTGGATGATGTTGAATTTCTTTCAGCTACTTCCCTTGATTTATTATAATGTACGTTTTCTTCTTCGATAACGTAGGTAATGGCTTGGGTCATTGTGTTTGGTCCCTTGGCTCGTAAGAAACTTCCCATTGGTTCCTTAAGTCCAGAAAGGTATGCTTTTAAAGTTAATGTGTCGTAAAGACTATTTTTGGTGGTTCTTGTTACGGCATTGGGTTCGTTTAATTGCAAATTCGAACATAGTAGGCTTCGAACTTCCTGGCATTTTTCAAAGTATTCTTGGGCTGACTCGCCGCGTTGTCTCAAAAGCATAAGATCTCGCAAAAGAGAGTCTTCGGAACGTTGATCGGCAAATGATTGTTGCAAAAGTGTTTTTAGCTGTTCCCAGTTACTAATTTCTCTTCCACTGGTGACTAAAAGAGCCCTTCCTGTTAATTTAGTCCTTAATGCTGATAAAACGAGACGTTGTAAAAATACGTCTCCTTGTCCGTTGGGAAAGAAGTTATTGATTATTATTTCAGCTGATCTGACATATTCAGACAGCTTGTAAGATGTTCCGTCAAAATCTGGTACAGTTTTGAGGTATTCGAGGTGGAATTGTTGTGCCATGTTTGCTGGTAAATTTTCTTCTTCTTCTTCTTCTTCTATAATATTTAAGTTTGCGAACAGTTCCTGTAGTCTGTCGTCGTTTTCTTGCATATATATATTTTTATTTTATTTTTGCGTATTATTATTTGTTTATTGAATGGGTCAGGGATTTTACTTGGTTTTTAAAGGTTCCTTTCGCAATTGTTGTAAAAATATTAATAGGCTAAATCGTCATTGCGTACTCCGACAATCTTAGCAACTTAATATATTACTTCAACTGAGGCTAATACTAATTGATTATTAATGTTTTGATTAAATGCCTGTTTTCTTGCTTACAACTGAAGTTAGTCGACAGGGCTTATAATAACCAAATTTATTTGCTGTATTTATTTGGTTAAGCAAATCTTATGTACTATAATATCTAATATTTAATTTCTTGAGTCTGAAATTTATTACAATATAAAAATAAACGTCTTACAGTAAAATCAGCGTTGTGAATTTCATTCTTCCTGGCTATGTTCGGCGATGTTTGTCCTCGGCTTTGCTTGAGTTGAATATTGCCACACGCGTTTGGTTGACCCCTTGGCGATGCTGTCCAGGTGCAACTACTAGTGCGGTATTCTTCTCGTAGTTGGGCGATTGCTGGTATACAATATCTTCTCGCAATTATCCGCGATGCTTGTCTTCAAATTGGAGTTGAAAATTGCCGTTAGCAACTGCTATTCGACTACTGGAAGGTAGTGTTGTTGAATTCAGTCAAAGTGTTAAAACACACGTTCACGTCGATTTTTGTACTTGAACTACTGAATCCTACCGACTGCGCCAAATAATTTATCGAGTTGGATAAATCTTAAAAAAATTTATTTTCAACTCGGAGTTACAAAAGGATGTTTACAGCTTCAAAGCTTAATTATAACTAACTTACTTATGTAAAATGTTTAAACAGCAAAACTAAAGTAAAAAGCAAAACTATGTTATCTAAGCACACACAATATCTATTCCGCTAAGTTGATAAGTAAAATGCATTTCTGCTAATATTATATAATAGAGTGTTATCATAATTCGGGTAAGCGCTAACTGAGCGCTAAGTTAGCAAAACCGTTGAACGCCTTGCTGACTAAAAGCGCTTCGCTAGCGGTCGCCATTTTTCTCAGCAAATTTATTCTCGCTCTCGCGACGCTCCATATACTCAGCGAGAACACGTGAATTGGCGGCTTCTTAAAATTTAAAAGTGATAACCTAAAAATACATGTAGGTATTTCTTTAAACATGGATTGTGAAACCACCATGCTTCAGTTTGAAGTTAATGGAGAGATTTTGCGAGGGGAAGTGCCAACGAATATGGTTCAAGCAATATTTGAAGGTTTGTACTTAATTATTATAATTCAAATTTAATTTTTATTGCATGGTATACCGATTAAATAAGTAAATTAACGTTTAAAACATTGTTAGATGAAGAAGTTAAAGCTGGGGTAATTCAAGAACTACTGAAGCAGCAGAAGCCACCACAAGTAATGGAAACTCCTAGTGCCTCCAGTAGTTTTAGTTGGACAGCAAAATCAACAATGCTGCTCATCGAATCGTACCGATCAGAATCGGAAAATTTTAGAGACCCCAAAATGAAAAATAGTTCGTTGTGGTCAAAAATTTCAAACGAAATAAAAAAAAAAGGATATAATGTAACTGCGGAAATGTGTGACCGAAAATTCAGAAATTTAAAGACGACATTTAAATCCATTAAAGATTCCCGTAGGAAAACAGGCAGAGGTAGGCAAACCTGGGAATTCTTTGATGTTATGGACGAGATATTTCTTTCTGATGCCGCTGTTAATCCCCCACACTTAATGTCATCAATGTCCTATCCTTCAACGTCTACTTTTTCAACCCAGTCCCCGTAGCCGTAGGTCCTCCCCCACCTTCGTTACACTCAACGCCTTTAATTTTGCAATCCCTAGACCCCTTATCTTCAGCTTCTTCCTCCCAAACTCTCCAACCACAACCGCTTTCCCTTTTATCTCCATCTACATCAACAATTTCCAGGTTGAATACGCCAGTCTCCAAAAGAAAAGAACAGGGATTTGGACGAATACAGAAAAAAATTTCTATTATGCGAAGAAAGAAAGGTGAAGGAGTTAGCAGAGATTAAACAATTGTATAAGGAGCAGTTAGAAACTCAAAAGGAGCGGAATGGGGTTTTAAAGGAACTGGTTAATCTGCTAAAAAATGTTGAGAAGTAATTCTATGTAATGTGTGATGTAAATAAAATAATATAACCTGTATTGTATTAACAATTATTGACACAGTAAAAGTATTTAAAAAAATATTTATTATACGTAATTGAGATTTAATAATATAATTAATAATATACTTAATAATTGCATATATCATATTCAGTAAATTTGCTGCATTATACCATTTCGTTTTTGGATCCCTATATTGTGGTGGTTTCCATGCAAAATTTCTTCGGGAGGTTCATCTTCATGCCTATTTTCATTGTCCTCGTCCGCCTCGACATCCAAATCAAAATCTTCCAACCTTTCCCTGCGAATAATAAAATTGTGTAGGACACAGGCTGGAGTAACAACTGTCGCAACGTTTTCAATATTTATATCGAGATACTTCAGCCTACGAAATTTTCCTTTTAATCGTCCAAACGCCTGCTCAATCTTACTTCGAGCCTGACTTAATTTTGTATTAAAATTAATTTGCACGGGTGTCAAATGCCCAGTATCTCTGAAAGGCACCATTACAGTTGTCATAATCGGGTATGCACTATCACCGAGAATATGACAATTATCTGAAATTAAAGGTGCATTCTCACTCGTTATACTGTTGTACAGTGGGCTTATTCTAAATGCTCTAGCATCATGCACACGTCCCGGCATTCCAATAAAAATGTCGGTAAACAATTGCCGATGATCGCATACCCCTTGCAAAATGACAGAATGAAACTGCTTCCTATTATAATAGTCAATTGCATTATGAGCAGGGGCTTTTATTGGAATGTGGCACCCATCTATTGCCCCTACAACTCCGGGAAAGCCTGTTCTCTCTCGAAATGCACCGGCTATCAAAATTGCCTGCTCATTGGAAGGCCACCTAATTTCTTGTTGCATCATTTGGCACAGAATGCCACAGATCTGGTAGAAAATGAGATGACCAGTACCTTTACATAGTCCAAATCGATCGCAACATGCTAAGAAGGATTCCGGATTCGCCAACATCCATACTGTAAAAAGTATTTTTTTTTCAGCATCAATTCTACCTTGAATGTCAAGAAGATTTATTATATTCCCAACCAGTATCTGAAATAAACAATTAATATTATTAGGTACCTAAACAACTGCATTTTATATAATATTACACAAATTCTTTCGTAATATACTATAATCTATGTATTATATACCTCCATAACTTCTCTAGACATTCTAAAATGTTCAAAAAAGTCTTGTGGTGAATAGCGTGGTATCACTTCTTCAAAATAATTGGCGTTGCGTACGGCCTCGTGGTCCTCTTCATCGAAATTAAGCAAATGTAAAATGTTTGCATTGTTTTCTGCCAGTGGCATTACAGGAAGTAGTGGATTAATTTCCATTATATCGTCTTCAACAATCTCACGCGCTAGATAATTAAGGATTTGCTCCATGGTATTTACTACCACGTACAGGAACTGAACACCGCAATTAAATCACAAACAATTAAATGCACTGGCACATTAAAATAAGGTTATAAGTTCTGTACACAGTTGTGTATATGGTTATTGTTGTCCTTCACCAGTATTGCCACTTTTACATTTTAGGTTGGCTAACATAACAATTCACTAGACGATTATGTTACCCTAAATATAAGGTCGTTCAGCCGCTCTCAGCTGCTAGAACTCAGCAAATAGTACATTATAGGCGAAGGTAGAGAAGACTGTTTTCTCAACTGAGCATTATTATTTTCCGAGCTGCGAAGCAGCAAGGGAAATAAGTTGCGAGGTTGAGAGAAATCTTCTTTACCGTGGTCTATATACTATTTTTTTCACTACTAGAAATGTTATTCATTTAGATTTTTGTAATTTACGGTTTCCACATAATTTTTTAAATATTTAGTAGCCTGAAACTGTAGTTGTCAAAACTAAAAAACAAAACCAATAACATCTGATTTATAGAAGGTTTATTTTATTATTTTCCTAGGTAATTTTTCATTATCATTATTTACCTAGGTTGAGAAATACAACTTCTCATTAGACAAAAGGAGTAAGTAATGGCGACTTCTCAGGTTAGTAGTGAAAAAAATAATTTGCTTAGTTAGCGCTAATCCGGCTGAACGCGCCCATTGGTACGTATTGTTGAAATTACAATACGCAGCCGCTGGGCAAAGCTGGCCAGTATTTCAAATCGGCTCGTAAGCAAAAATCAGAATAACAGAAGTATTGCCGTCTCCTTTCCTCTTGTGTGTTCATGTGCCAAATACGAATGCGCATAAACATACATTTAAGAACGGGTCGCTGGGGTCGAAGATGAATAACGATGAATAGTTTGGTGTATTATCTTCCGATGAATGTGACAGGTAACATTTTATTGTGTTATGTTATATGTGTTTTCCTATAGAAGCTAATGGTTTTAGCATAATGAATCATTCTCTTTGTTTTGAACAAACACAAGATAAAATTACATCGCCTATCTTGGGAAACAGAATTGTAGAACTAGGGTATGTGTTGGAATGGGCTATGAAATTGCAATACGAGCATTCAACATTTTGTACTCTCGGTAAACTCACTGTTAAAGACGAGACTCGTACATCCATGGGATTGGTCAGTGTAATAACGTTCCACTGTTCCATGTGTAGTAGATGTTATACATTGAACACTGAGAATCCAGAAAGGCCAGTGTCTCTTATAAATACTGGAGCAGTTTGGGGTACGTTGGCTACAGGTAGCACCCATGCACATTTAAGTGAGCTGTTTGCATGTATGGACATACCTCCAATGTCGGACAAGCAATTCTCCAATATAGAATCCATCATAGGCCAAGTAATTTCTATTCTCAACAAATCATCCAATAATTAATATTCCAATAAATTTCAGAGTTGGAAAGATAGTATGTGGCGTTCTATGGAAGCTGCAGGTGTAAAGGAAAAAGAAAACGCATTACGGCTAGGAAATATCCAGGAAGATGGAACACCATGGATTACTGTTTATGTCGATGGATCTTGGAGTAAAAGATCGTATGGTACAAATTATTCTGCACTTTCTGGTATGGTAAGTATATACAGGGTGATCATTTGAAAACGATCCACCCCCAATATCTCGATGCACAAAGCTTTCTAAGGAAGTCGCCGAGACACGTCAACAATATTAATGAGGGGGACATATTTTTACATAAAAGTTACATAACACGTTTTATCCCCCCACCCACCAGAGCCTCCTCCTCAAAAATTTTAAATGGCAAGGGGGGTTATGTGATACCTCATTTGAAAGGCCTTTGGATTACCTACATTTTGACGTTTTGCTTTTTAAAATCGGTTGATTCGTTTTTGAGATATTAAGGGAAAAGTGTTTAAGTTTATTAAAACAAAAGGGAGCTTTTAAAACGCATAGCAGGCTGTTGTCATAATAGATTACTGGATGTTTTTATTGTCACTACTTGTCAAAGTGTTTGGCAATAATAATTGTTGATGTTCGCTTAAATTAAAATCTACAGATTTGTTTTTCAGAAATTTAAAGAAATATAAAAATTAAACAAAATAGCAGACTGTGCAGAAACAATTAAATGATGTTTTGACGTTTGTGCAAATTTAATATTAGTGATTACAGTGTTTGTGTGTGTTTTACTTTGCGGTTGGAGATTTTTGTGAAATTTAAAAAATGGTTTACACTTTAGCTGAAAGAATTGAAATTATTTTTATTTACGGTGCCAAAAATCAGTGTGACCGAAGAACTAAAGTAAAGTAAAGTAAACGAACATCAACAATTATTATTGTCAATCACTTTGACAAGTAGTGACAACAAAAACATCCAGTAATGCACAGCCTGCTATGCGTTTTAAAAGCTCCCTTTTGTTTTAATAAACTTAAACACTTTTCCCTTAATATCTCAAAAACGAATCAACCGATTTTAAAAAGCAAAACGTCAAAATGTAGGCAATCCAAAGGCCTTTCAAATGAGGTATCACATAACCCCCCTTGCCATTTAAAATTTTTGAGGAGGAGGCTCTGGAGGGTGGGGGGATAAAACGTGTTATGTAACTTTTATGTAAAAATATGTCCCCCTCATTAATATTGTTGACGTGTCTCGGCGATTTCTTTAGAAAGCTTTGTGCACCGAGTTATTGGGGGTGGATCGTTTTCAAATGATCACCCTGTATATATAATCTAAGCCCCTTTTACCTTGCGGTGTCGGGGTTTTCACTTTACATTGTCTTATTTACACTACTTTACACTGATTTATTTACAAACTATTTACACTAACTTATTTACAACACTTTACACTGCTCTATTTACAAACACTTTCCATTGCTTTCTATTTGTTGCCAGCCCCCTTGCCTCGTTCACCGTACCTCCCCTGTTTTGTATTAACTTCTCTACCACTCCTTCCCAGGTTTCCCTTGGCCTTCCCCTACATCTTCTCCCATTTGTTCTGGCCTCCCATACTTCCCTAACGGGTCTTTTCCGTTCCATACGTTGTAGGTGGCCCCACCAGCTCAGTTGTTTTTCCTCAATGTGGCTCAATATCGAGTTAATTTGTAGTTCTTCCCGTACTATTGTGTTCCTAATTCTGTCTCTTCTTGTTATGTCTTTTACTGCTCTTAGATATTTCATTTCAACTGCTTGGATCTTGCTTTTCATCTGTCTTGTGAGTATCCATGTTTCCGAACCGTAAGTTAATATTGGTCTATATATTGTTTTAAATACAGTCATTTTTGTTTTCTGTGATACTTCCTTTTTCTTGATAAAGTTTTGTCTCATCATGTGGTAGGTCTTTATCGTTTTTTCAATTCTTTCGTTAATGTCCATTTCTTGTTTTCCATTTCTCTGTATAGTTGTCCCTAAGTATTTGAAGTGAGATACTTGTTCAATATTCTCTCCCGCTACTTGTATATGTATCACTTCTTCTTGTTTAGCAACCATCATTATTTTCGTTTTCTTTATATTGATCTTCATTCCGTATTCTATACAGGTATCATTCCATATATTCAGGTTATTCTGTAGTTCTCTTTCCCCGCCTGTTATAATTACCACATCGTCTGCAAACACACATTCTGAGATTCCTACTGGTTGTAGTCTATTGTATCCTACATTTAATTTCCTTAGATTCGTCTTGCATGCCTTCAGTATTTCGTCTATATATAAGTTGAATAGCGTTGGACTCAGCACCCCTCCCTGTCTTAGCCCTTGCTTTGTTTGAAATTCTTCCGATGTTCTGTTTCTAGTAGCCACATAATTTGTACTATTTTTGTATACGCTTTTTATTGCTCTTATAAGTTCGACATTTATTCCTCGTTTCGACATGCTTTCCCATAGTTTTTCTCGTTTGACACGATCGAAGGCCTTCTCTAGATCTATAAACGCAAAATATGGTTTTGTATTACTTATTAGAGTCCTCTGTATTATTACTTTTATAGTAAATATATGGTCGTGCACGCTTCTGCCCTTCCTAAACCCACTTTGCGCTTCTTCCAATGTTGTCTCCGTGTGTTCTTTTAGCTTTTTTTCTAATATTCTTTCGTAGGTTTTTAATGCTGTGCTTAATAATGTTATCCCTCTATAATTATTGCAGTCCCGTGTATCACCTTTTTTATGTATAGGGACTATAACACCCATTTGCCAATCCTTCGGTATCTCTCCTTCTTCCCAAGCTTTATTGCATATTTTTGTAAATAATTCTATTCCTTTCTGTCCCATGTTCTTTAGCATTTCTGTGGTTATTTTGTCACGACCTGCTGTCTTACCATTTTTTAGTGTTTGTATAGATTCTTGTACTTCCTCGATGGTAATCTGCTCCACTCTTTCTTCATCCGAGTTTTCATCTATTCTCACTCTGCAGGTATTTTGATTCGTACTACAGGTGTTATTCTCCTGTCCATGGCATAATAGTTCTTGAAAGTATTGTTTCCATCTCGCCATTATTTGTTGATCTTCCAATAATATTTCTCCTTCTTTATCCTTTATTGATATATTTTGGCTTGTTTTTTCTTTTCTGCAGTTTTTTAAGATCTTGTAAAATAATTTCTGGTTTTCTTGGCTGTTTTTCTCCAATTTTTCGCCAATTTTTGTCTTTCTTTGCTTTCTCTGCTTTCTTTGCTTTCTCTCACCAAAGTTTTCACTTTATTTCTCTGTTCTTTATATACTTCATATTTTGTTTCCGTTCTTTCTCCTAGGTATTGTTTCCATCTTTTCTTTTTAATTTTTACTTCTTCTTTTATCTCTTGGTTCCACCACGCCGTTTGTTTTTTCTTACTATTTACTTTTAGGATACCGCATGTTTGCTTTGACGCTTCTAGTATTATATTTCGTAATGTTCTCCACAACTCCTCTGTTTTCTTGTCTTTAATTTCTGTTCTCTCTATTTTACTCTCTATTAGATCTTTATACTTGCTAGCTATTGCTTTTTCCCTTAACTTGTAGGCTTTTATTGTTTCATGGTCTTTTATTTTGTTTGTTTCTTTCTGGCCCCTCATATTGTCTTCCTTTTTTCCCCTTCTGACTTTTGCTATTACCATATAATGGTCGCTGTAAATCTCCGGACCCCTCATAACTCTTACGTCTCGTACTTCCTTTTTTTGGTCTGTTTCTACCAGTATATAGTCTATTATGGATCTCTCTTGTATATTTGGGCCTTGTCGTGTGTATTTATGTATATCTTTATGTTGATAGAATGTATTTGCTATCAATAAGTTATTTAGTAGGCAATAGTCAACTAATCTTGAACCGTTATTATTTCTTTTATCTTCTCCGTACTTCCCTACCACTCCTGCACCGTTGTCTTCCCTCCCTACTCTGGCGTTCAGATCTCCCATTACATATATACATCCGTGGGCATTTTCAGTTACTAAGTTTAATTTTTCCCAGAACTTATCTTTGGTTTCTGCCGTTTCATCTTCATTAGGCCCATATACCGCTACTATAGTTGTGATTCTTTTATCTAACTTCATTTCTACGGTTAGTATTCTCTCTGAGTGCCCCTGCCATCGCATTATGTTCCTTACCCATTTCTTATTTATCAAACAGCCTACTCCTGCTGCTGCTCTCTTTTCCATTGTTACTCCACTGTATATCCATAAATGTTCATCTTCTAGTATTACTTCTCCTTGTCCTTTCTTCTTTGTCTCTGAAATCGTCAAGATGTCTATTCCAAGTTTAGTGAACTCCTCACATAATTCCTGTTCTTTTCCATTTATACTTCGTACGTTCCAAGTTGCTAATTTCCATATTTCTTTTTTTTCATTCTCTTTATTTTCAATTCCTTGTTCTCGCTTAGTCCTTGTTATTTGTTCCGTCCTACTCTTATGTTCTTTGATTATCTTTCCCAATTTTTTGCTCCTTCCTTCCCGTTTTTTGCTCTTTCATACTTTCCTTGTTCTTTTACTTCTAAATCTTTCGCTTCTTCTAGCTCCCTTTTTTCTTTGTTCCATTTCCATTCTTTCCCTTCTATGAATCAACTTTTGGTAACCGCTTTTAACCTTTTTTCCTTGTTTTCTTTCTTCCCCAGCTCTGGTCCTAATTTGTTTCTCAATCTCCCTTTCTTGTTTTGTTAAGTCATTGTTAATAAATATTTTGCCTCCTTGTAAGTTGTTTAATTTCTTCTTATTCCTCATTACCGTCAGTTTGTCCTCGAAACTTTCCATTTCTATTAGACATGTTTCAGGTCCTAATCTGTACGCTAATTTGATCTCAACCTCAATATCTAGTTTTTCTTCATAAAGTTTTCCATCCCTTCCTTTATTTCCCTTGGGTTACTTTTGTTCATGGCTAACCCCTGTACAACTATATTATTCCTTTTCTTCTCTCTTTCTAGTTGTTCCAATTTAATGTTTGTATCTTGTAGTTCTTTCTTAATCTCAACTACATCCCTACTTATGTTGCCATTTTCCTTCTTTAATTTCTCGTTTTCTCTTTTCAGTTCAGTAATTTCCTCTTTGTATTTAATTTGCTCTATCCTTATTTGGCCCACATCTACTGTTAATTGTTGCAGCATCTCCAGTATTTTATCCATTTTCTCCTCTTTTTTGGCGATCTTCTTTGCTGGCGACCTATTCGTCTTCTTGCTTTGGTTAAAAATTTCTGATTCCTCTTCGCTGTCCTGTCGCTCCATTCTCTTTCTCTTTTCGCCATCCGTAGATTCATTATCTGTACTGTACATGGTGTATTCCTTGACTTGACTTCGACTTCAAGACGTCTTAGGTCTCCTTATACCACTATTCGCCTGGCTATATGCTACCCGTAGTACTATTCGTAATACGATGTGTTGCCTATCTAATTTTTACGCGAAATAGTTTTCTTATCTTTTCAATACTCTAAATAAGGTTATAATCTATTTTCATCAAAGCTAAACTGACCTAGCTTTTTGCAACCTTGATTTTCCTTCCACTGTTTTACTAACTGCCTTTTCTTCAATCTTCTCAAAAATTGTTGAAAAATTCACTCGAAAAGACCCAAAAATTGAATTTATTTTCGGAGTAAATATTTCACCAGCCTAATGTAAACAAATCGATTACTACCCAATATTTTGTTAGTCAAAGCCTACTATTGAAAACGAATTGCGAAATTGGTAGTCACGAGAATAATTTTAAACATTTTTTTTTACTACTTTTTGGTGATGGTAAGGTGACTTATTATACATCGTTGAACTCGGAAAAAAACGCTTATTCAAAATTACAAAAAATATACATCGTCGCCCATTTAAAAATGAAAAGTTGACTATCGCAGCTAAAATCTAGTAGGCCCTGAAAATGTTCTAACTACATCAAAACGTAGTATTTAATGACCCATTTCGATTGCCATGTCGACCGTAACAATCCGATCTCAATTAAAAGCTGTATAGCTCGGGGCGGATTTTGTCATCCACCCTGTATATGTTGCATTTTATCAATACAAGTGTAAAATATATTCCCCTTACAGGATTAGTAGGGGATAACGCACTTGTAGAAGTGAAAAGTTTATTTTCTGCATCTAAACTTAATATTACAAAACTTGAAGAATTCCTTGAACATAACAAGAAGAGCTACCTTCAAATCGTAGATGGACAAATAAAGTTAAAACAAAACCATATATATTATTATCAGGTGAGTGTTAGACGAATAACTTTATTATATTTTAGTACTGTGTATATTTTTTAGATTCAAGGTCAATTAAACATAACTGGGAGAGACAAATGCTATTTTGTTGTTTATGTAAATGATGATGTAGATTTGTTTGTTGAAGAAATCAGTAGGGATGTCGATTTTTGGAGAAATGATATGCTACCGTCTTTGATAAAGTTTAATAAAGACTCTGTCGCTCCAGAAATTGTTAGAAATAACATAGGTAAGGGTAAAAAGTGTGTACATCCACCGTATATCGCTCAGGCAATAAGAGAAAAAGAAGAAAAGAAAACCATAAACCAAGTTAAAAAGAAAAAAGCGGTACAAACTACAACTGCAGTTTTATAATAATACGCTTTTTTTTACAATGTTTTTGAACTTAGCGGCAAGTGCAACAGAAAATTTACTCCCTGGCAAATTAAAAGGTATAAATTTGACAGGACGATGGGGTAGTAATATTACCCCATCGTAGTGTCAAAAGTACATTCACTGAAAAAATTCAATTGACGTTTGAAATTTTAATAATTTCAGTGTTTGTCAGATTGTTTTGACGTTTAAAATATGTTAAGTTTGAATGCTAAATCGAGGAAGATAATTCATTCTAAAGCTAGAAATATCATTCGGAAGGTCCTAGAATTCTTGGAATGAAAAGTATTTACAATTATTTAAATTTGCCGCCTAAATGTTTTTATTTTCGCTGTACTTTGAAAAACTATAACAGCGCCGGACACGCCTCCTTTTAACTTTGTAAGCTTGGTCGAGCTGTAGTAATGGTAGTATTACACAATGGTTGTAGATAAATAAGAATAACTATTATATTATGAAATTTTTAATTGTACGTTTAATTAATAAAACTTATTTTAATGCTTATATATACAGGGTGTCTCTAAAATATGGTGCCATAGCTTAACCACAGATTCCGGGGATCAAAATAAGACGATTTAACGCAACTTACCTCTATCCGAAATTGCTTCGTTAAAGCGCTATTCAACGCCAAAGATCTTCAAAAAATTTCTATTTTTTTAAATAACAAAAGATTGTTTTTAGCGATTACGATGAAATTTGGGATGTGATTCTTTACTGGAAAAAGGTGTTTTTTGACATCAGTTTTTTGTTCAGGAGGATCACGTAAGTGGTCAAAGGTTGGTCATCGGCAGTCAAAGAAGCTCATATCTTTTCAACAGTTAGGCCAATAGTTTAAAAAAAAAATTTTACAGAGAGACATTCTTATTTCAAATATTTTTTGTCTCTTGTTTGATTTCGGTATCTCCCATAGTTTAGGCTGAAAAAGTTATTTTGATTGGCTGCAGTGCATTTCTTAAAACAATGTAGTAATCTAGATGTCCCGTATGCTGAGAAATAAGTGACGAAGAGACAATTTTTTGCCTAGAATCAACTTTTGCATCCGGGAAAATTGTGGTCACATTGAGCATTTGCTGTAAATCTATTAATTTACCGGTGGTACAAAATAAGCTGAATCATTGATTCAGAAATGGTTCGGATTATTTTGCGCCACCCTTTACATACTTGCTAGTAATAAACTTTGTATCAAATTGTCTCTTCGTGATTTATTTCTCAACATACGGGACAACTAGATTACTACATCTGTTTTAAGAAATGCACTGCAGCCAATCAAAATATTTTTTTCAGCCTAAACTATGGCAGATACCGAAATCAAACAAGAGACAAAAAATATTTGAAATAAAAATGTCTCTCTGTAAAAATTTTGAAAACTATTGTCCGAACTGTTAAAAAGATATGAGCTTCTTTGACTGTGGATGATCAACCTTTGACGACTTACGCTACCCTCCTGAACAAAAAAATGATGCCAAAAAACACCTTTTTCCAGTAAAGAATCACATCCCAAATTTCATCCTAATCGCTAAAAACAATCTTTTGTTATTTAAAAATATAAAATTTTTTTGAAGATCTTTGGCGTTGAATAGCGCTTTAACGAAGCGATTTCGGATAGAGGTAAGTTGCGTTAAATCGTCTTATTTTGATACCCGGAATCTGTGGTTAAGCTATGGTACCATATTTTAGAGACACCCTGTATTATTTATTTTCAGTTATAGATCGCTAGTAATAAATTATTAAGATTCTAATACATTTCAATAATTTGTAGATTCATTTTTGCCTGCTTCATGACATATTTTTTAGTGTAGTGTTATTTATTCTGTTTGAATTTTCGCGGTAATCGCTTTAGCGGAGATATAAACCTTTGGTAAACAGTGTAAACCAAAGCCAGTTGATTGTTTTTTTTCTAAAGTAGAGACATGAATTTTGACGTTTTAAAAGGCAACAATAACGATTTACTTGCCGCTGTGGCGCTACTATCGCGACTTTGACGTTTATCAATTTAAATACTATTTGAATTTAAAATTCAGTTTAGTTTTGAAATTAAGAATTAATTATCATGCTTTGTTATTGTGCAATTAATTGCCACATTAATAGCGGTGTAACATTTTACCGATTACCGAAAAATAACCCGGAAAAGTGGATAAATAATATTGGTAGAGAAGGTGATATCCTGTTTTGCAATGCTTTGAGAAGTAAGTATTTATCAGATTAAATTAACAATTAAAACATTAGTTTTGAGATATATTGAAATAAACTGTTATTTTCTTTGCTTGAAGAATGAGAAATCAAGATCAATTCAAAAATCGGAAGGACAGAAATGTTTTGCGATGAAAAGCTTTACCAACAATTTTACAGCCCATACTTCCAAAACTCTTCAACCCAGAAAACGTACAAGAGTAAATAATTCTCTAGATTTGTCTGACACCATTAGGAAGTTTATTTATAATTTCTGTTTGTTATCGGAAAAGTGTAAAAAATGAATTGTAGGTATTATTCGATGTCAATAAGTGATTGGGTGTTCCAATAAGTGTTAAGCGTAATTTAATTTATGTAACTACTTATGACAATGCATATGTTCTTTTGTGTCTAATAATGAAATTGCTAATTGATTGACCTAGAACCGATGTAATATGTTACAATAAAATATATGATAACCTTTAATATATGATATGATTAAACAAATCCAATTGTTCCTAGCTCACGATCCCCAATCCTATAATCCATGACCAAGAATTAATTAATAAACACTTTACAAAATCAGTTACAAGCTGCACAGTAATAGAGAGAAAAGAGAAATTATATCTACCGAGTGGGTATTTTCAAAGCCGAACATAGGGGAAATGCATTGTAACTGATCTTTATATAGATTCCTGCTCGCCATTTAAACCCACAAGAATGGTAATGTCTTTATTATAAAAACCCTCTGCTCTACTGAATACTCGGTATTATTCATATTATTTGATATTAATAACAGAAACATCGACTGATTTCAAATAATTTAATTGACAGATAAAAAAAAGTTGACAATCATAGCAACCTATATTATTTCAAAATAGCATTATTTCATATTTTTTTTACAGAAAAAGATAACTAAGTACTAGTATTTATTGGTACCATCAGATGCGCTGTATTTTTGTCGTTCTATTCATACCATTACCATCCTTGTGGGTTTAAATGGCGAGCAGGAATCTATATAAACGTTAGTTACAATGCAATTCCCCTATGTTCGGTTTTGAAAGTACCCAGACGGTATATTTGAAAATTTAAAGAAAGTATTCGAGCTGAACAGATATAATAATAGGGTAGGCACCCACCGTGGAATAAAATGATCAGATACGAGCATTCGCTAATTCCTCAAGTTGTAGACTACATGTAGTACAAGTACAACGTGGTACAAGTGCTTACAATGAACTAAAAGACAATTGCTATCTTGAATTGAATTGAAACATTTAAGTGTACCTACCTATTCCAGAAATACATGAAGAGATACTGAATTTATTAGAAGTGTTGGAAGTAAAGGTTGAATACTTGTTTCCAGAAGTAAGGCATAATGGTTTATTGATAACAGGAAACAGCCATACAATCTGGATATCAATTTGATAATAAAAATGACGAAATAATACGCAATATAGGCTACATGTATTTACTTAAGCAGTTTTTATACAACTATAATTATAATACTAATAAAACCACTATTATACTATGGAATAGACTAATAGAGTACTAAAACTATTACACTAATATTGAAATTTTACTAATAAAATGTCTTCTGATTGCAAAACGCTATTCGAAACCGTTACAAACAGGCTTATTGCTATCCACAAAAGGTGTTTTGAACCAGCAAAATAGATTTTTAACAGTGAAAATTTCAAATAACTGCCGTAGAAAATGTATTCTCTAATATTCGGTCTCTCAATCCCATTCCAAATGCGAAAGAATTCAAAAGGGCACTTCGGTTAATTGTTTTATCCCAATATTTTATGCAGTCGAAACGTGGAAATTATGGAGTGTACCAGACTATATTCCATTGGTAAATTTTCGGTCTGTGATTAAATCTTACGATGACATCGATGTTGAATCTTATTCTTCATAAGTCTGGAGGAAAAAGAGTGGATAGTGATTTTGTCTGTTAGGTTTCATCATTAAAAATATTACAACAAATCAACTACACTTCATGAACTGTATAGCGTTTGTAATTGCCCAAAATTTGGATACCGTTAATCTTGTCATGCCAGTCTGTATTACCTAAATTAGTTATTAAGAAGAAAATTTGTATAAACTACCTGTCCTCCTAGTTAAGCACTTTAAAAACGATGTTGCCATGATAAAGGTTGTTTGATTGACTCATAACTCTTGTTCCCAGGACACATTCAATCGAGATTGTATACATCTACAGCATTTTTGTAGACTTTCCTGAGATTATAACAATTAATAATATAATATGGTTCTTGTAATCTTTTAAGGGTCTAATATTTATAAGTTACTTACTTGTTATCAAACACTGCACAATATTATTTAAAACGCCTTCCAATATGTTAATATTTTGAATATCCAAAAATTCAGTACCTAATATTATGACAATAATTATGCTAAACGTCAAACTATCAAAGGCGCAAACTTGTTGACAAACTTTTCGGCAAACTCGAAATTTTTAACACCATCTAGCGGACGAAAGATCGTTAATGTTGCCTTTTCAAGTTCATGTCGCTACTTTAGAAAAAAAATAATCAACTGGCTTTTGTGTAAACACTATAGCAGCGCCATTCTATATGAACCCATTTATACAAATAATGGCCGACATCCTTCACATTAAAATTTCGGGAGAACTACATACGCAGATTCATTACGGAATTGAGAAAAGGAACACGGTTCTGAATTCAGTGTGAAAGCATCTAGATGCTCAGTATAATTTAAAGTGGAAAAAACTGTATAATTTAAAATTTTATCTTGCGGGAAAATGTAAGTTTATTTGCCGTATGAGCTTGTTTATCGGGTTAAAATATATCTGAGCATCTACTTCATTTGCTAATCTACGATTTAGTACATCGTTTGAAGTTCTTAGGGTTTTATTAAAGGAACGTAGGTTTCCCAAAAGTACCCCTTATTACTGATGATGAAACTATCCTAGCGCCATCTATATGTGATTCGTCATTGCGACGCGTTCTTAATCTTAAAAATTGTGACCTCGACTTCCTCAGTCACAAAACATCCCACTTATAGAACGGTGAGTGAAATAGGCGACCTTGAATGGAGTTTTAGTTAGGACGTTTAAATCTGAACCCTATGTATGTGCTATGTGGTTAAAATATGTGAATAGTAATCCTCGATTTGAAAAACTTACGAATGAAGACATTTACAAATCGTATTAGTTTGTGATACACGTTAGTGAAGATTGTCGTGTTGTCGAGAAATTCATGCAATCACGTTTCATGCGCATGACGTGGCTACCAGCTCAGCTAGCTAGTGTTCAGCTCAACTTTTTGTGTTCTTCAATATTTCAGTGTTCAACATTGTGTGCCTTGTTTTATTAAGCTGTGGTAAGTGTTTTTAGTATGATCTGGTGAAAATCAAATTAAAAACTAGGTTTTTACTTAGATCTTCAGGTGCCAATTTTGTTTTAGGTAGTTTTGTGTGTGAAATCTAGAATTGAGGTTAGAATAGCGTGGATATGTCGTGGAATATTATTGCTTTCTTAAGAAAACGTGGTCTGAAAACTATTATGGAGTTTTCTGCAGTCCCTTGCGGATGGATGGCAGATAATAATAATTCCGTAATGTGGCCAAATAAACAACAAGATTCCTGTCGTAAAGATGGGACTGCATTACCCCAATGTAATTGGAAAAATTGCAAATGTATATTAAAGAAATCCAATATCAGTACCTTCGAAGAGGCACTCCTGTGGGAACGCGAGTATATTGAAGCTCCAGATACAGATGCAGAAGAGGGGTATGATAGTTACCAATCGATTTTATTTAATAATTTGTTTACTATTTACAAAGCTATTTATTTATTTATCTTTGGGATAGATTGACTATTGCAAAGATTGTCCAGCAACTAGTTGATACTAGAGTTGGTCCCTATGATGATTTGTTTAGCACTGGTGGTACCAGTACATCGATGCAGTCAACAATTTTAATAAATAACCACGTACAACGGGGCTATTTTGGAAATACGGGGCTATTTTGGAAATTACACTTTTTTTATTAATTCTGGCAACCCTTCTTACGCATGACATTTCCATGGCGCGCGTGTTTCAAGGTTTGTTTACAAGGCCTTGCTCAGTCTAACGGCACATGTGTAGAGTGCAGCTGGTTGTTTGTTTCAGTTTGGCGGCCGATTGAAGAAGTGTATTGAAAATCAACAGAAAAGTTAGGTGGTCAAACTTTCTGTTCTCCACGCTAGTACAAGTAAGTAAACGCAGCTAAATCTCGTAAAAAAATTTGTGTGGGTATTGTTATCACTGCGAATTAATATTATAATGATGACGTTAGCATAAAAATTTTAACGAATTATTTTGGCGACCGGGGATATTTTAGACGGTGTGTCCAAAATAGCCCCGCTTTCTAAAATAACCCCAATTACAAAAAAGATTAGGTTTTCACTTATCTACTAGTACCTACTATAATTATTTTATTATTTTTTTTAGCAACAATGGTTCGTAGCTACGTAAGGACGTTAAGTCATGCACGGAATGGAAAGAACTATAATGGGTATTGGTAGAATATGAAAGAAAAAGTGTCCCTTGCTACTTTGTTGGTAAAGTCATTTCAATTTCAACTGATTCTGATTGCCCATATGCAGTAGATTTTTTAAAAAAATCCAACAAATCTGAACGTTTTCTGACACCATCTGATAAAGATGAAGACGATGTTCCTCTTGATAAGATAAAGAAAATACTACAGAGGCCAAAAATAGATGGGACAGGAAGAAGAGAATTTTTTACTTTTAATGAGGATTTATCTTCATACAATTGTGAATAATTACCTACTCACCTAGATTTAGTTTTCTTATTGTATTTGATACCTAATAAATTCGATAAGTAATATTTTGCGTTTTTTGCTCTATAGACACCTATTTATGGATGTTAAAAATGAGCTTATGCATCCAAATTTTTTTTGTGTGTCTACAATAGCCCCGCGCGCAGATTCAGTTTCAAAATAAATTATTTCTAGGTACTTTTTATGATACATTAAGAAAAGTCCCAAAAAAATCTAAAATAGCCCCGTTGTACGGCATACAAAACCTGTTGAACTAACTGAAAATATATCCTGCAGTAGCCCTTCTAATTTGAATGTAACAGAAAGTGCTGTAATTGACAATACTTCCTTTTTGGACTTGGGGTACTTGGAGGATTTAAATAAAGGTAGGCTTTATTTTTAGCATTAATCCCAAAACTTTGCGCCCTACTTAAAATTTCTGATGCCCTATCTCAAATTCGATTCTAGCTACGGGCCTGCTTTGGACTTGGCGAGAGAATTTATGTTTTAATATTGGTAGCACTAGGCAATTGTGATGAAGTAGATTGCATAACCGGGATAGGTACTAGAGACACTACCAAAACTCTTGGTGTAAGCGAATTTTGTGACAGATGCGTAATTTATTATTTTACATTACAAAATTGAAACAATAAAATCGTGTGTTTTGAAAAACATTAAAAAGGATATTTGTCACCGATATTCGGGTAATTATTTACACGATTAATAATTTTTTCCTTGATCATGCATGTTCCATGTATACATAACCTAAATTTCGTTTTTATTTGGCAGATGGTTTTTTTCAAAAAGTGTCCAACCCGGGGTTGGATAAGGAACTCGAGCGGATTCATGAAGAAGATAGCGATGATGGCGAGCCCTATTGTTTGGAGAGTGAGGAAAGCGAAACTGAGGATTTTGAGGAAATAGATGATCAAGTGGCCGATGATTTTGATGCAAACGCTGTAGAAGAGTCAGTGGAACCTTTGCCTGACACCTCTGTAACGTCTTTGAGTGATTCTGTTCCAGCACGTAAAACAGCAGTATACGCCAAAAATGGTAAGAAATGGTACTTTCAGCCTTTTCATACTAAAAATACGAGAACCGCTAAGAAAAATTTAGTACTTCACCTGCCCGGTCCGAAAGGTGAAGCCCGTAATCTAACAGACATAAAGAAGATATGGAATTTATTCTTTACAGACTCAATACTAGACGTAATTGTGAAATATACTAATTGCGAAATTGAAATTAAAAGAAAACATTTTAAAACAGAACAGTATTACTTGCATTCCACAAATAATGTTGAAATTCGCGCTATGTTTGGACTGCTGTATTTGAGTGGTGTTTTAAAGAAAGCACATCTTACACTTGCTGATTTATGGTCTAAAGAGTTTGGACCTCCCACTTTCAAGGCAACAATGTGTAAAAACCGCTTTGAATTTCTGATAAACTGTCTAAGGTTTGATGATAAAACAGACAGAAATGAAAGAAAACAGCGCGACAAATTTGCTGCAATAAGAGATATTTGGGACATTTTTGAAGATCGTTGCAAGCAAAACTACACTCCATCAGAATACGTAACAATCGACGAGACATTGCTAGGGTTTCGGGGTAGATGCCCATTTAAAATGTACATACCCAACAAGCCCGACAAATATGGACTCAAGTTGGTTACAATGTGTGACGCAAAAACGTTTTATATGTGTTCGGTGAAGCCGTATATTGGCAAAGAAATAAGGGAGACTAAATATTCCATTCCTACGGACTACGTGTTGTTTCTGACCGACTGTATAAAAGGCACAAACCGGAATTGCACTATGGATAACTGGTTTTCTTCAAGCGAAGTAGCAGAACAATTGCTTGAAAGAAAATTGACAATGGTTGGAACGCTGAGGAAGAACAAACCAATGATACCACGACAAATGGTTGAGACGAAAGGAAAGCAAGTCTCATCATCATTGTTTGCTTTTGATGCCGACACTACTTTGGTTTCATTCGTTCCAAAAAGGAATAAAGCTGTCGTACTATTGTCCACCATGCATACACAAGCTGACATTGATGAAGAAACTAAGAAGCCTGAAATTATTTTATTCTACAACTCTACAAAAGGTGGAGTAGATACCTTCGATCAACTTTGCCATTCCACGACAGTTTCCAGAAAAACTCGAAGATGGCCACTCAGAATTCTTTACGGCATGGTGGATACTGCGGGGTTAAACTCGTTTGTAATTTACAAGTCTAATATATCTTCTAATCGTGCACCTAAACGTTCTGACTTTATAAAACAACTTTCATTCGTCCTTATTAGCGACCATTTAAAAACAAGAATGAATAATGGTCGGCTTCCTAGAGAAATGAGAGCGAGTATTCGCACAATGTTGAATTGTGAAGAAGAAATAGACGTTGGGCAAAAAGTAGAGGGTGCCTTAGGTCGCTGCGACTTTTGCCCAAGGAAGATAAATCGTAAAGCTAGAAGCAAATGCGAACACTGTTTTAAAGGTGTATGCGCCGAACATCGCTTTAGTATTTGTGCTGACTGTAAATAAAACTGTAGTTTTTGCCAATAGTTAGTGCAAATGCCCACCGTTAATTCCAATTAATTATATATTTTTTAAGTTTAACTTTTTTGTATTAAATTAACTGCATATACGTTACCACTTATTAATACTTTCAATGCAAATGTTATGAGTAACCTATGACTAGAGTTATGACCTAATATGTAGAATGCGACGATATAAGAATAAAAATTAAATTTTCGATAAACATAAGCATAACAATCATAATTATTTACCTTTTGTTCATATAATTATACCAATTTCTTTCAGGGTCATATACGACGCCACCTTGTGTGCAACGTAAAACAAAGTCCACCTTGTGGTTCTAGGGTTAACAAAATATGAAATCCGATTAATTGTACGAGATTATTTACAGCGAAAGGGGGTCCAAATTCAATGCTTTAAAAATAACACACCTGGACCAGACTGGATCGAATGTTTTTTAAAACGTCACAAACCTCTGACTATGCGTTTAAGTCAGAACATAAAGAAATCTAGAGCTGAAGTAAGTTTGGAAGTCATTTCTGGTTATTTTGATAATTTGCGAACCTCCCTTGAAGATATTACTCCGGATAGAATTGTGAATTTTGATGAAACAAATTTTTCCGATGATCCTGGTCGCCCAAAAGTTGTGTGCAAAAGGGGATCAAAACATTGTGATAGAGTAATGGACTCTTCAAAGACAAGCATATCAGTGATGATGGCAGCAGCTGCAAGTGGCGACCTTTTACCGCCATTTGTGGCTTATAAAGCTAAGCATCGTTATGAAGAATGGGAAAACAACGCCTCCCCTGGCACACAATATGACTGCAGCAAATCTGGATGGTTTGATTCTGAAATATTTTATCAATGGTTTACCAGAATAGTGATCCCCTATTTTAGAAGAAAGCCTGGGAAAAAACTACTGATTGGGGCAGGGTTGGCCGATATATATCAAGTGATATATATCATGATACATATGATGATATATACCTATCTGATATTTATTGATTGATATACAGTGTGTCCGCGTAAGTTGGCTACATATGGAAAACTTTGTTATTATTCATTTTATGAAAAAAAGTTATTCTTCATAAAAAGTTCTGCATGTTCTAAAACCCAAAATTCAATCATCAGATATTAAATTATATCAGTCGTATCATAATAAAAATAAGTATATCATTTTTGTTCAAGAGTAAAGTACCTTCATTTTTGACCATATCGAAATTTTTTTATAAGAAAAGATGTTATGGATTAAAAATAATTTTTAAATATTCAATATTGTTTATTTACAATTAAAAAATATTATTTTTACATTTTCTCTGCGATAACATTGAAAGTTTAAGTTTGAAGATTAATACATTACATTTAATAATTCATTAATTAATTAATAATATTTTTTGTAAACAATATTGAATATTTAAAAACTATTTTTAATCCATAACATCTTTTCTTATAAAAAATTTTCGATATGGTCAAAACACAGACAATCTCAGATCCAGAATCAGAATCGGAAACTAACTCGAGGGATTCAGGTGATGAGGAGGTTGTCTTAATATCAAACAAGCAAACAGGTAATAATTATGAATTAAGTTTTATTTTTGTTTACTTTATCTGAGAATCTAAGATCAACATCTCAAATTGAAGTAGGAGATCGAGATATTGTGACAGAGGCATCAATAACCAGTACAGGTTTACCAACACCATCTGGCAGTGGCAGTGGCAGTAGCAGTACAATGACTACAATGAGTACAAGTACAATGTGTTCTTGGGATAGTTTTATAAAACAAACATCGAAAAGGCAATCTGCAGATACAGAACTGCGTCAAATCGAGCTAACACCCACGAAAACTCGACGAACAGACAAATCTCATTTAAATGCTGTTAAAGATGCCGACATAGTTTTTACGTCAGAGCCGTACGCCAAACGTATATCTTTACAAGTAGGCAAATATTTCTATGCTACAAATACGCCTTTCAATCATGCCGAACATGCAGAATTTCGAGAGTTATGTAAAATAATGAGGCCTGGATATAAACCACCATCAAGACGTCAAATTGGTGGGCAAATTTTGGATGATACCTATCAGTCAGTCTTGGAAGAGTGTACACAGAAACTAGAAGGTCAGGTTGTCTCCATGTCTTTGGATGGGTGGAGTAACATTCATAATGAGCCCATTGTATGCTGTTCAATAATGACCCACAGTGGAGATTCATACTTAATGTCAACTATCGATACATCGGGACATCCCCACACTGCAGAGTATTTAAAAGAAGTGGCAATTGACGCAATTCAGAAGACTGAAAAAACCTTTGATGTAAAAGTAAGAAGGTTTGTTACAGACAACACGGGCAACGTATTAAAAATGCGAAAAGAACTTATCAAAGACGTTGATATAATTCACTATGGATGTTCCGCCCACATCCTTAATTTGCTTGCAGAAGACCTAAACATTCCAGGAGTCACAGAGCATATTTTAAAAGTTATAAAGTACTTCAGAAATAAGCATTTATCTGCGGCTTTTTATAAGGAAATGAAAGGGAAAAAAACTAGTTATACCTCAGGAAGTACGTTGGAACACAATGAGCGATGCAATCAAGTCATATTTGAATAACCGGGGAATATTGGTACAGTTATGTCAAGATCATGACGAAGTTATTGATAAAGATATTATTAGAATAATTAATGATACCCACATTATAAAGAATGCAATGGATATCATGAACCGACTTAATCCCATTGCTATTGCATTAGACCGCATGCAACGTGATCAAACTACTATTGGAGTTGCAGTAGAAATATGGTATCAACTGGACAAAGATTCGAAAATGGAAATAAAAGATCAACCAAGTATGGTAAAGAAAGCGTTTGTCAAAAGACGAGATATGGCATTGGGATCACATCATTATTTGGCGAATATGCTTGATCTCAGATTCTTAGGCGAAAATTTAACACGGCTTCAAAAACAACAGGCTTTTGATCGTCTGAATTCAACAAACCCAGAATTTGTTCCGCTGGTTATGGCTCTTACTACAAAGTCTTGTCCATTTCCAAAGTATTTATTTTCCGGACACTTCCAAACAACAAAGCCAATGATTTGGTGGAAATCGGTTGCAATTCCTGACTCGGAATGGCCAAAAAAAGAATTCTTACAACTATGTGAGCAGTTATTCAGTGCGGCAGCAGCAACAGCTGGTTTAGAAAGAATTTTTTCAAGTTTTGGACTAATTCAATCTAAATTAAGAAATCGTCTGGGCAACGATAAGGCGAGTAAACTAGTATTTATTTTTAAATGTTTAAATCAAAATACCGATAAAAAAGCCAAAAGCTTGGACTGGATATCCTCAAAAAATTTTATTATATCCCTTGGGGACAGTGCAACACGTCACCCCTTAAGAATGTGGCTCAGTCCACGTTACAGGCTACCCCTTTCTTTACATCCAACAAACTGCGCTTTGACCTTCCCACTTCCCATTTAAACGTGATGGAATGCTGAAATACGCTTTCACTTCCAGGAGTTCTGCTGGTAGCTTTGTTTATCAACATGATATCAAGTTATTCTTAGCTGCAATGCGACTAGTACCAACCCTCGGTAGACCGGTCAGCCAATCGGTTGCCCGCTTTTCAAAACCATTCCCGCTAAAACGCAAAGTCACGCATGCTCGGCTTGCGAAAGGAAAGTGAGTCAAGCTTAATGTCTCGTCACGACTTGACCTAAAGAAGAACTAATACCGCTTACCGTCTCGGAAAATTACCGTTTGTTGAGAAA
The DNA here is from genome assembly GCA_963082805.1 of Hemicrepidius hirtus. Taxonomy (NCBI): domain Eukaryota; kingdom Metazoa; phylum Arthropoda; class Insecta; order Coleoptera; family Elateridae; genus Hemicrepidius; species Hemicrepidius hirtus. Next base: position 15,563,257 of record OY720161.1, read on the forward strand.
ATAAAGTTCTGCTTCGACTCTCGTCTCGTTTTGAGCTAAAGAATGATCTGGTACCGCTACCATTCGTTTACCGGTTTTAAGTGAACTATCAGATCCTATCGTCAAGAAAGTACTCGCGAATTCATCGAACTCGCAAGATACTCGAGATTCGGTTGTTATATCGATAAGTTATCTCGTACGGCTCCCGTTCCGAGAATGTATCACGTTCCAGTAAAGTAAATATCACCGACCAAATAGATAAGAAGAACTCCAATACGTCAAGAAATTCTCGTACCGGCTCATCAGTCACCTGCACCGGTTCCTGTCGTTGAGGGCCACCTCTTTAAGCTCCGTCAGGGCATCTCGTCCCGTATCGCCATTAAAAGGTGTTGAAAGTGAAAAGGCCTCTATTGTGTAATCTTAAAGTACAAAGAGATAAACCATCTGACGACCTCATCACCGAACAGGTACTGAAATTAATGTTTATGCTTTTAACAATTGATCCCATTTGTGAATTAACGTAAAGCTTGAGACTTAAGTAAAGTCATCATCCCCCTTTTGGGTCACCGTAAAGACTTTTACCTCTGGTAAATTAACGTAAAGAATTCCGTCTACTTAAATAAAGTAGCAAACGCTACTTTTGTGTTCCGAAGTTTTGCTTCTGTTATTACAAATTGTAGTCTAGCTTATAATTGTCTTTAATGTACAGGGCGGCAACCCCGAGGATCTAGTGCTTACCGTAAATACGATCTCGTGGTTGTGCGCTCTGGGTCGAATCGATTCCCCCATCGTTTGTTTATTGCAATTTATTAGTACATATTTTATGTGCATATGTGTGTTATCATTCTTGTTTATGTATAGGTTCTGTATAAATATGTTTGTGTCATCTCTCCTCATTATTGAGGGAGATTCTGTGTAAATATGTTATGTCACCCCTTTTCTTATTGCAAGTCAATAATTAAACGTTAAATAGTTAAAAGTAACGTATTTTGATTGGAAAGTAACTTAAGGACCTCCTCCCAAACTCTCCCTAGTCGCTTGTCTGTTACAGGTACGTTAGTAGGTCAACAGGTGCAGTCCGACTGTTTATCGCGAGGCCTGCGATTACACACCTCCGAGGATTTTCCTATTTTTCACTCTCAACGCCTTAGGGCGCATAGAAAAATAGGTGGCGCCCTTTTTAACACTCCTTGTGTAAGTTATCGTTCCGCCCTTAAGAACCCTCTTAAATCGCGAATTAATAACCCACCCCAATCTCCATTGAGACAGCCGTCAGCATTTATTGTTTGCGTGTACAAAATAAGGGAATGTACCGTAACAAGTTGTCTTAAGTGAAGATGGTGATGATGATATTCCTCCGGCCAGATTTTGTCCTACTTAAAAATATTTATGTCAAACGACAAGTTATTTATATCATATATTTAAGAAAAATGTTATTTTTTAATTTGTCTTGTTTGTTCTTTTTGTTATTTTGAATTAAAGTTTGATTTTTGTTTTTACCAAAATAAAGGTCTCTTATCTTATGTGTTGAATGTTTTTTGCTTTTTTTTGCATTTTAGCTAAAGAACAAAATTTCTGATATATATCGGATATATATCCGATATTATGATATTTTGATATTTATATAAATATCATGATATTTGCCAACCCTGGATTGGGGATAATCTTGCATCACACTTGACGTTGGAAGTAATAACACAGTGTGAACAAAATGATATTAGTTTTGTTTTACTTCCACCCAATTCCACACACATATCACAACCGCTCGATGTTGCATTTTTTGCTCCCCTGAAGCGAGCATGGCGTAAAAGTTTGAGTGACTGGAAAGCTAGAAAAAGAGGTCCTTTTCAGAAAAGTGCTTTTCCACATTTGCTTTACGAAGCATTACAGAAAATTGGTGCAACATCCAAAGATACTGTAAAATCAGGCTTCAAAGCCTGTGGCATAGTGCCCTTCAATCCGAATGCAGTCCTTAGAAAAATACCTGGATATAAAGAAACAAACTCTGAAACTGTAGAAGTTAATTGGACAGATTCTATAGTTAGCCTCTTCAAAAGTACCAGAATGCCGGAACCATCAAAAAAGGTTCGAAGGAAACGGGTAAATGTAATCCCAGGAAAAGTAGTAGGTTCTGACGATATTAACATAGACCAGAAGCAAAGCCAAGATGATAGTGACGCTGAATGTAACGAGCCCTTAGCGATATTACAAAAACGTGACAGAAGTGTAGCGAGTTGCTCAAAAAATGAAGGTGATGAACAACCGGAAGCCATTAATGAAATTTCAAAAGAAACTGAAGAAAACAAAAACAAAGAGCCTTTATCTAAGGGAACTTATGTTATTGTTAAATTGACCTCTGATAAAAGATTCAAATTTTATGTTGGAATTATCGTGGATAATTATAGTAATGAAAATCATATGTCAAATTATCTTGTCAGTTTTCTTAGAAAAAAGAAAGCTAAAGATGAAGCTTATTTTTATTTCCCAAATGTTATAGACGAAAGCATTGTTGCTGCAAGTGAAATAATAAAAGTTTTAAAATTTGCAATAGCCTTAAGAAGAGACCGATTTTGTTTTTGAAGACGTTCCTAACGACTTAACTATAGAATAATATTCACCGTTTCATTTATTAGTGTTTTATGCAGTAGGCTTTAGTTTAATATATTAATAATTTTTTAAAATAAAAACTTTGTTTGATTTGCAGTTTACTTGAATTTTCTGATATGTTTATTACTGTTTTATGCAGTAGGTTTTTGTTTATATTGCTAAAAATTTTTTTAAAATTAAAATTTTGTCCGAATTTAGACTTCTAGTGGGGCTACTCTGTATTTGTGTGTTAAAATAATGTATGTCCAAAGTTACCCCATTTCATGGGGAACATCGGACAAACTAAAAAAAAATGTATAAATTTTTTGAAAAATAATTGAATCTCAAATCTATATACAGTACTATTATAAATAGACAAAGGTATATACTTGCAAAATTTCAGTTCATTTTATTGACAAAATAGCTTGGAAACTTCCAAAAAACCATAAACTTTGTCCAAAGTAGCCCCGGTTGACGGTACCTCTACCTATATTAAAAATGGACACTCTTCTTTAACAATATATTATTGTATTAAAGTTCTTATTTACCTACCTGGATATTTTTTAAATCCTCTTTCAATGTATGCGCACTCTGCTTGCGTTCTAGGCCAAAAGGTATATTTATTCAACCCAACTATTATATACAAAAAAGCATTCACTAACTGCTTTTAACTGTTGAAGGTAGGTACTACATTAAATCTATCAGCATTTGACTGTAGCGTATCTTGTTTGATATGTAGGTACCATAAAAACACTAATAATGATTTTTCTGGAACCACAGGAAAATTTCTACCTCTGAATTTTTTTTTAACCAATCCATTAATATCATTATATATTATAACTTCCAGCAGTTTATCAAATGTTGTTTTCTTTAATCTAAATAATTGAAAAAACTGAATTTCTATGTAGTTGTTTAACCATACATTATGATCAATAACCATTCGTTGGTGAACGTCTCTTAATTTTATACTTATATATTTTATTTTGCTAGATTTAAACTCGCTACTCAAATATTTTATTTTCCTCTAACGTGCAATCAAATGCAAGGCTATCGAATGCAAGAAATACTGCAATATCCAACATTTTATAATAAAAAATATAGGTCACAGAGTGCAGACGTTTATGATAGCCAACAATCGGTTAAAGTTGGTTAAAACTAAATACGTTTTTGCGAGAAATAATGACTACAGCTACTATACAGGGTGAGTAAAAAGTGTGGAATAAATTCATTGCAATTTTTACCAATCGATTGACAGTATATAATGAAACTTTTGTGCCAGTTGGAAAGAAAAGAAGCTGGAAGCCTTTTGCAGCTCTATGGCATGAAGGCTTGTTCAAACGAAACAAGGAGGAACTGATAAGCACTTTCCATCAGTTTCTTCTCAGTAAGAGAGATATTTTAAACATAACTATATGGTTGGAACATTGCACATCTCAGAATAAAAATTGGACTTTGTTTTCATTTTTTATATATAGTATCTCATATTCCTAAGCGAAACAGACACATCCCAGCCATACGCCTATTTCGCTTAGGATATCCCCAATTTTTAAGTTGTCCTCCACTGAGATACGTCTATAGTGAGAATAGTTCATAGTTTCGCCGCAGTGTAAATGACGGATGGTGTTTGTTGTGGTGTTTGTTGTGATTGATCTATGTATTGTTCTATTTTACGTGGTTCCATTATGATGCCCAATAAGGTGAGTTTATACTGTTTTAATTTAAATACATACCGTGAAAAACATAATATAATTACATTCGTTAGGGTAAGATTTAGTACATACATTTTTAATATGATTTTGAGGTTAGGAGAATTTTATGTGTTTTTTAATTTGATTTTTTCGTTTTAGATTATTAAAATGGAAGGAAATCGAGGACAGAAATGCCTCATGATGATTCTTAATCAAAAGACAAAACAACAATTTGCTAAGAAACCAAATAATAATAAAAACTGGAAAAGAATTGATTCTGATAAAGATTATGTACCATCACTTAGTACTAGTACTAGTACTGAAGGAAGTGATGCTATAACTGAGCAAATACCTGACAAGGAAAATCCTGAGAAGGAAGTAAAAAGCATTTATTCACCAAATAATTGTACTGACAGTGACAGTGAAATATCGGAGCAAATAAAACAACACGTAAACGAAGCGCTAGGATGTGATTCCCCATATAATTTTAGTACGATTGGTTTAACCGATGAAGTAAGAGAAACTGAGAAGGAAGTGGAAGGCATTGATTCACGAAATAATTTTACTAACAGTAAAATAATCGAGCAAATAAAAGAACATGAAGAGGAAGCGGAAGGAAGTGCTTCCCCGAATAATGTAATTGACAGTGAAATAACAGAACCTGATGAAGTGGAAGGCAATGATTCATCAAATAATTTTACACCCTACAGTGAACTCCTTGTATTAATCTAAATTAAAAATCCTCATTACTATAATGCTAAGTTTTTATAGTACCTAACTCTGCCCTCCTAAGCCAAATAGACGTATCTCATATATTTTCTGAATTGCATGTTTTTTCATACAAGGACACTTTTTCATGTTTACAACCTATTTCCTTAGCCAAATAGACGTATTTTTATCATATTACGAGTTTAACTGCTAATAATAATAAGACGTAACTCTGAAATTGAATAAAAACCTAAGGTATTTAGACGTATCTCATATTCCTAAGCGAAACAGACACATCTCAGCCATACGCCTATTTCGCTTAGGATATCCCCAATTTTTAAGTTGTGCTCCACTGAGATACGTCTATAGTGAGAATAGTTCATAGTTTCGCCGCAGTGTAAATTACGGGTGGTGTTTGTTGTGATTGATCTATGTATTGTTCTATTTTACGTGGTTCCATTATGATGCCCAATAAGGTGAGTTTATACTGTTTTAATTTAAATACATACCGTGAAAAACATATATAATTACATTCGTTAGGGTAAGATTTACATACACTTTTAATATGATTTTGAGGTTAGGTGGATTTTATGGGTTTTTTAATTTGATTTTTTCGTTTTAGATTATTAAAATGGAAGGAAATCGAGGACAGAAATGCTTCATGATGATTCTTAATCAAAAGACAAAACAACAATTTGCTAAGAAACCAAATAATAATAAAAACTGGAAAAGAATTGATTCTGATAAAGATTATGTACCATCACTTAGTACTAGTACTAGTACTGAAGGAAGTGATGATATAACTGAGCAAATACCTGACAAGGAAAATCCTGAGAAGGAAGTGAAAAGCATTTATTCACCAAATAATTGTACTGACAGTGACAGTGAAATATCGGAGCAAATAAAACAACACGTAAACGAAGCGCTAGGATGTGATTCCCCATATAATTTTAGTACGATTGGTTTAACCGATGAAGTAAGAGAAACTGAGAAGGAAGTGGAAGGCATTGATTCACGAAATAATTTTACTAACAGTAAAATAATCGAGCAAATAAAAGAACATGAAAAGGAAGCGGAAGGAAGTGCTTCCCCGAATAATGTAATTGACAGTGAAATAACAGAACCTGATGAAGTGGAAGGCAATGATTCAGCAAATAATTTTACTGAGTCTGAAAAACCCAAGCAAGTAATAGAAGCTGAAAAGGAAACAGGAGGATGTGATTCCCCAAATAATATTAATACGAGTGCTTTAACCGATGAAGTATTAAGAGAAACTGAGAAGCAAGTGGAAGGCATTGATTCACCAAATAATTTTACTGGCAGGTAAATAACCGAGCAAATTAAACAACATGAAGAGGAATCGGTAGGAAGTGATTCCCAAATAATTTTAGTGAGAGTGAAATAGCCGATGAGATAAGAGAAACTGGGAATGAAGTGGAAGGAAGTGATTGTACTAAAAAGGGTACAAAAAGGAAAAGAAAACACTATTCTATATCAGTTATCGAAAGAAAAAACCAAAAAAATAAGTTGTTTGCAGAAAAACATCCTTTGAAGAAAAGTTGTGGGGAGATGTGTTCAAAAAAGTGTAACAAGAAAGTAAATGAAGAAAGAAGAGGATGTCTCAATGACCCGTTTTGGAAAATGACAGACAGTGAAAGGAATGGCTTTATATTATTTCACATTTCTTCAGTTAAACTAAAGCAACGTACAGCAGCTTCTGTAGTGGATCAGGAGAATTATCGTAGAAATAATTCATATAATTATATGCTCAAGGATGAAAACGATACGTCTCACATTGTTTGCAAACAATTTTTTTAACGACTCTGGGTTTTAATGGAAACGACAGGGTTATTCGTACAGCATTATCCAAAAGTAAACAAGCTGCACAGGGTGTGGTAGACAAGAGAACTACAAAGGAGCCTCATAACAAAATAGATAATGAAATAATTAGTAAACACATTACTTCTTTCAACCCAACCATTTCTCATTACCGCAGGGAACACGCGCCATCTCGCCTTTATTTACCAAGTGATCTCACATTCGCCACTATGCTTGAGGACTTTATTGTAAGAAATCCGTCTTTCAAATGTTCATATGAAAAATATCGAGTGGTTGCAAAGAAAATGAATGTGTCACTTGCTAATCTGGGCCATGAGGAGTGTGAAACTTGGGAGTTTAAACTACACGATAAGAACCATTACAACAATTCCGATGAAAATTGTGATGCTTGCTCTTCGTGGATCAAGCATAATGAACGAGCAAAGAAATCTCGTGTTAAATACCGAGAAGATGCGGAAAGAGATGAACAAATAGGAGAAATAATATATTGCGCTGACTTGGAAAAAGTGATCATGCTTCCAAGGCTGGAGATGTTTAAGACTGCAATTTTTACCAATCGATTGACAGTATATAATGAAACTTTTGTGCCAGTTGGAAAGAAAAGAAGCTGGAAGCCTTTTGCAGCTCTATGGCATGAAGGCTTGTTCAAACGAAACAAGGAGGAACTGATAAGCACTTTCCATCAGTTTCTTCTCAGTAAGAGAGATATTTTGAACATAACTATATGGTTGGACAATTGCACATCTCAGAATAAAAATTGGACTTTGTTTTCATTTTTTATATATATTGTTAATTCTAATGAAATAAGTGCTAATGAAATTACTGTGAAATACTTTGAGCCGGGTCATACATTCATGGCAGCTGATTCATTTCATCTGTTACGTTTAGTTTTTGTATTCCAGTTTTTCTAGGATTATTTAATTAATTTCCAATATTGTTTGTCGCTTGGTTGTTTCATCTAAAAGAATTTATTGTTAGGTGACCTTCATGTCTTTATGAATATTTGGTGGCCTATTTACCTCCCAGTTTATAGCCTATGGTTTTGCTTTCTTTCTAGCTATGTCTATGGTTTATTTCAAATTTCTTTTACCATTCTGAATATTTCCTGTCATGTGCGTTTCGTGTTTTCCTTTGGCCTTCTTTTTTTAACTTCTTCCTGAATAGATATTAAGACTCCATATTCCTGCTAGTGAAGTTGTGAGGCTGACCTGTAATTTTTATTGAAGAGTTTATGGGTCTGATATAAGGTCATCGCTTACCTGAAGATATTATTTAGTGTATTTAGTGCTTCGTATTGTTGCGACCAATAATTTCAATCTAATATAATTAGGATTTTGTATACTTCACTTCAGCTTCTTCAAGCCGCTTTACACCTTAAAAGGTAGTTTTGTCTTGTATTTCTTTATTTCGTAATTCAGTGTTGTTATTCTATTGCAGGCTTCTTCTTCTTCTTCTTTTTTTTCCCGATTCCTTAATTTTTTTTTTGGTTTCTTGTATATATTTCCGTCATACGTTATTATCCGTATCTCCTATCTTCCTTGGGTAATTATTCACCTTGTGGAGGCGAGACGATCTGCGATACCTTATTCTACGTTATTTTATATAATATACTACCGTACGAGTTACTACGATACCATACCTACAATATACGAAAGTGGTCCGTTCCTACGATTACCAAAAATCATCATCGGGTGATTGGAAAGACGAATTCTAGATTCCTCGTATCTACGTTTACATCTCCGAACCAAGCTCCAGAAGATTATAAGGCCGAAAGGACAAAGTCGCTTAACATCTGCGTGGTAATTACATGTATAATGTGTTTACCTCACTCCTCAGCATGTGCTGAGCGCATTTTCTCCAAGTTAAATTTACTTAAAACTAAAGTTAGAAACCGATTAGAAATTGATACGTGTGATGCAATATTACATGCAAAAGATATAATGGGCAACAATAATTGCATGACTTGGCAACCTTCTGAGTCCTTACTGCTAAAAAAACCAAAGTACGATTTTCACAAAAAATAGTTTTTAAGTTATATTATATACAGGGTGTCTCTAAAATATGGTGCCATAGCTTAACTACAGATTCCGGGGATCAAAATAAGACGATTTAACGCAACTTACCTCTATCCGAAATTGCTTCGTTAAAGCGCTATTCAACGCCAAAGATCTTCAAAAAATTTCTATTTTTTTAAATAACAAAAGATTGTTTTTAGCGATTAGGATGAAATTTAGGATGTGATTCTTTACTGGAAAAAGGTGTTTTTTGGCATCATTTTTTTGTTCAGGAGTGTCGCGTAAGTGGTCAATGGTTGATCATCCATAGGCAAAGAAGCTCATATTTTTTTAACAGTTCGGCCAATAGTTTTCAAAATTTTTTTACAGAGAGACATTCTTATTTCAAATATTTTTCGTTTCTTGTTTGATTTCGGTATCTCTCATAGTTTAGGCTGAAAAAAATTATTTTGATTGGCTGCAGTGCATTTCTTAAAACGATATAGTAATCTAGTTGTCCCGTATGCTGAGAAATACACGACGAAGAGACAATTTGTTGCGTAGAATCAACTTTTGCATCCGGGAAAATGGCAGTTGCTGTAAATCTATTAATTTACCGGTGGTACAAAATAAGCTGAACCATTGATTCAGAAATGGTTCGGATTATTTTGCGCCACCCTTTACATACTTGCTAGTAATAAACTTTATATCAAATTGTCTCTTCGTGATTTATTTCTCAACATACGGGACAACTAGATTACTACAACTGTTTTAAGAAATGCACTGCAGCCAATCAAAATAATTTTTTCAGCCTAAACTATGGCAGATACCGAAATCAAACAACAGACAAAAAATATTTAAAATAAGAGTGTATCTCTGTAAAAAAATTTTGAAAACTATTGGCCGAACTGTTAAAAAGATATGAGCTTCTTTGACTGTGGATGATCAACCTTTGACCACTTACGTGACCCTCCTGAACAAAAAAATGATGCCAAAAAACACCTTTTTCCAGTAAAGAATCACATCCCAAATTTCATCCTAATCGCGAAAAACAATCTTTTGTTATTTAAAAAAATAGAAATTTTTTGAAGATCTTTTGCGTTGAATAGCGCTTTAACGAAGCAATTTCGGATAGAGGTAAGTTGCGTTAAATCGTCTTATTTTGATCCCCGGAATCTGTGGTTAAGCTATGGCACCATATTTTAGAGACACCCTGTATATGTAATTATTTTCCATTTATTATAACATATATTTTCTGTACGATGCATTTTAAAGTGACCGTATTTGCCAAGAATAAGAAGTTTAGTTAGTGTTATAATTTTAATAAGTTTCTTTTTGTATTGCTGTATTTGTATTAGGTAACTAAGGTAAAAATAATAAATGTTTATTTCCACATTCTGTAGAAGCTATTCTCAATTTCTAGAGTAACCAGAAGCCTAAACAAAATTTATTTCATTTTCATAAATATCTACAGAAATGTAGAGGAAAAGTTTTTGAATACAACGTTGACGAGAAATTCAAATCTAGTACGTTTTGTAAAAAACTAGTACATTTTTAGTTTAGTTCCTAGTACTTTTTAAGTTACAGGACTGGCAACACTGGTGGTATGCATAGAAAGTAGTACCTGCTAACGGTTGTCTCAAAGCATTTGCTACCTAGCATTTTCTTTTATATACAAAGTATCTACCTAGGTACTCTATTTGAGAAGAACACGGCTAAACGGAAGTTACCTAATACCGAATCGAAGTATCTACTGCCGTCCACTTCTCACAGAAAAGGGTGTTAAAACTTGTTTGTTTGTTAACGTTGGAAGTAGCTACACGCGTTTTCAGATATAAATATTTCTAGTATGAATATTGTTGCATAGGTACCGCAAATTAGACCAGATTATACAAATGTTACTATTTAGATAATCGAATGACAGATGTGCACAAGATTTACTATAAAGACAGCCCTTGAGGGTCACATCTTTAGTTCATAATTGAAGTAGGTTCTTGAATGTAGTTCTTAACTTCGATGTGTAAAACAATATCCTTGTTTCTCAATTAATAAAATAAGATAATTCTACCTTCGATTTTTATTTAATTAATTGCGTACTCTAGTAAAGATAATTCGTGTGACAGTAAAACCTGTGAATCGTCTAAAAGTTCAACTAAATGGTTGTGTGGCAGTGAATCTGCACTTCGCGACCTTGTTCGAAGGTATCTTTGCTATTTAATTAGAGTACGGAGCCTCTATCTTAAAGCTGCCCTGGTGTCAAAAACTGACGTGTTGTTTATTCAAACGGGTATGCAACAAAAAATTGGTGTCAGAAGTGGGATATCATCAGCTACGAAGCGAAGGAACGACGTCTTCTCCAAGGGTTTAAACAGAATTCCGGAGCACCCGAGGTATCCAGCAACGTAGATGTGTATCAACACTTGACTGAGGAACCACCAACCCCATCACGACGCCGAAGACACAGCATCTTCCGCATGTGACATCTTGACAACGCCAATTATTCGATAACCGAATCGAAGAAATTGACCACTTCCACAGCGAAGCCATTGTTCCAAGTGAACAACAATTTACAATCCAACCCCAGAGGTCCAGATCGTCAAATTTTTCTGTAAGTATCGTTCTTTTATCCCAATTCCAACATGTATCCCAACTTATCAGGCCTTACCGAAAAGGACGAACCTACCGACGATCCCAATCGTAAAACCGACAGTAATGTCCAGCCCTCCGTAAATTCAGAAACAAATTCAAATAATCCTGAAGACATTCCTTCGGAAATACCTGTTACCACTTACTTTAGTTTTCAAATTTATTAAACCTTTTAATGGAGACCGAAAAGAACTCGTTACATTTATGCAAAATTGCAATAATGCCTACCAAATGGTACAGCCCAATCAAACTTCCCATCTGTTTCTTTATATCGTAGCTCAATTATCCAGTAACGTAGTTAACGAAATTAACGTAGAAGAAATAGGTAGTTGGACCGAATTAAAAATGAAATTCAAAGCATATTACCATCAAGAAAGCGATCTTACGCAGCTTCACGAACAGTAGAAACAATCAATCAAAATTCAAACGAGAATATAACAGACTTTTACAAACGCATAGAAAAATATAAAAACGATTGCATTTCTACCGAAATTAACCAATGCGGAAATACAGGCAAACTAATTGGAATTAAGAAATCAATCCAACGAACATCACTTAGGCGATTCATATTACATGTCAACAAGAATTAAATATGTACGTATTGATTGTTAACCATATCTTAAAGGCATTTTGAGTTGCATTCAATTAACATTCCAGTTCAACATCAAAAGAAGAAGCCCCAGAACTAAACACACAACGTAATGAAATTCTAGAATTGAAAAATACAATAGCCAAATACGCAAACGAAATTACAATTTTAAGAACAGAAAAAAAAACAAAACGATACTTTAACTGAATTCATAAAAAATATATTCACCACTGGTCAATTAAAAAAATTACGAAATGAAAAAAAGAGAATAACTTAGGGCGTGGAAGATATCTCAAGTGCTATTACTTTGCATGCAGCAGGTCCTCGTGCGTATCGCTGGCTATTAAAAAAGGACCATCCTCTCCCCGCTCTGTCGACTTTGAGAAAGTGGGTTGCAGAAGTAGAGACGGAACCAGGAATATTATACACTGTGTTGCAGCTATCGGGGCTTCAGTCCGATGCCAGGGTAACATTTATATCAAGATACCTTGGAAATCAAACTGCTTACCTGCATAGGAACGTAGTGTTTGTATTGCAATGCAAGTGTCACTATGAAGTGCAGTCGAGCTCAGTCGTTGTACAAAATGACTCCTCCCACACAGATATTCAGCAATGTGATTGGTGAAAATCAATTTGGACCAACCAATGAAATAATTTTGGTTGTCTGGATGTAGTATAAAAGGGGAGCAAATTGGAAAATCATTCAGAGTTTAGTTGGAGTGAACCACCTAGCTACTCTCAACATAACCTAGAGGTTTCCTCAGGTCTTTCCATAATAATACATTTATTTAAGCCTTCTGGATTGTTAGGAAGAATAGAACTGTATCAAGCAAATCTAGTAGACAGCGTAGTACGTTACGAGCGATTCTACACCATACTAGAATTCCAACAGCAGTTTCTCCACTTCCTCCATCACCAGTCAAGCAGACTTCTTCAACTTTACCTTCAGTTGTCAACAATCAAGAATCTGTTATTTTGTCCAAGGAAGATCCTTTAGAAATTCCCCATTCTGTTGGTTACCATCTTGAACCTCTCAAGACATCTTCAACCAGCTACATTGGAATTTCTCCATTCTTCTTATCTAACTTGGACCCTCGAAGATTCATTGTTAGATCCAACTACCGAAGATCTCAAGAAGTTGAAGTACCTGAAGACCTATCACAATTTCGTAATTGTTGCGATTATTTCCCTCACATGTATTAAAGTTTTCTTTAACAATATTAATAAAGGGTATCTTTACCCACTTTACAAGAATTTAATTTAACTGTTGTATATAAGTTGTTCTGATATAATAAACATATTTGATAATCAATTGGAGTCAGATTAATTCAATATCACAAATAAGAGTACGCAAACCGCTACACAGCTAATGAAAAATGCAAACCTTACTGATCTACAGAAAGTGTGCATGAACGGATGAAATGAAAATTCAAAAAAGTTGATACGAAGGCAGACATGGCTCCTGCAAGTCTTTATGGCGAGGGATCTTTTTAGCAATTGGAAACAACCACACTAATACAAGTAACGAGTTATGAGACGTTCCTTATAATTTCAAAATTTTTATTTTAATTATTTTACAGCTATGACTGCAAACTATCAAAGGACGTTGTCTTCAAAATAATTGACAGCTTGGAAACTATAAATTACAAAGTTGTAGGTCTAGTGACTGATTTAGGTGGTGGTAACCTAGGATTTTGGAATGAGTTGGGTACCTATAACTGAGGCTATAAGCCTTGGTTTGAAAATTGAATCACACACAAACGAATACATATATTTGGTGATGCTCCACATTTGATGAAATTATTGCGAAATCATTTTTTTGACAGTGGTTTTGTTGTTTTTCATCAGATGGTAAATGCAGATCCACTGCGTGAACTATTCAGCCACGCTTCAAAATCGGACCTAAACATAGCTCATAAGCTCACGATGAACCATTTGTCACCAAAAAATGCTGAACGTCAAAAACTTAAATTGGCCACACAAATTCACGTGCTCTTGTCAGATTTGGGGAATTAGGTTTAGCACAATGTAGAAATTGGTTCGAGTGAGCCAATACATTAAAAACTGTGAATGACTGGTTCGATGTATTTAACGTTCTAGTTCCTGAAAGTGACAGTAGAGAGAGAATTAAGGCTTACGGACTTTGTTTAGAAAGTCAGGAAGCAGTTTTGAATAAAATGAGTTTGTTATGACGTATTCCACTTTACAGTAATTTGCACTACACTGGTATACACCGGCACGGTGTTGGTGTACACTGGTATACGCACGTGCAGTGCAATGACGTCATTACACTACACTCGTGAAGGAAAATTTGAAGTGAGGTTATGAGGCATTATGAGGTTGATCTGGAGGTTATATTTTGCTGTTCAGACATCGTATCAAAAATATATTTAAATAAACTAAATAAAAAATGAATGAGGAATTTGAAATAAGTGAAGTCATTACTGATGAATTGGGAGATCCTATCGAGATCGAACCAAATAAATTGTTATGTTCAGTAATATTATCAAATGCTAAGTAGCAATCTCCAGAATAATAGGTATTGATAATAATATGTAATAAATAAAATATTTCAGGATCAACTGAATTAAAAGCCATTATTAAGGACACGCTAATTGCCTCTAATTTAATACAAGAGGTAGTAGAGGATGAACGTTCCAATAGTGAATCAGTTGTGGAGAAAAAGAGCAACAATAAAGAAAGTAAGTGATCTTAAATAAATATTTGTCCCTTAAATTTTATAATAAAATTTTGTTATAGATGCTGAGTGGGGGGGGGGGTGCAGCGGAAACGAGATTCCTGTTGGACAGATACGAGCGATACGTCTCCAATGTAGGTCCAATGAAAAGATTCCGCTCTAAGAAAGCAATGTGGGAGAAAATCAAAGAAGAATTAAGCAAAGAGCTGGACATTAGGAAAACGGCATTACAGTGTGAAAATAGGTACAAAACTGTACTGCGCAGAAAAACCTCCGCCGATACAGGAAACAAAACTTCTGGTAATTCAAGAACTGAAGTGGAGTACGAAGATTAAATACGGAGAACAGGTGCTCAGGATGACAGCATCGAACCAGAAGTATTAGGATCTCCAGGGCTAATTATTGTAAAAGAAAAAGGTGGACCATCATCGAGCACACCCAAATATTCAATGGAGGAGTGCAGTGATTCAAATAAGGGCAACAAAAAGAAAAAAGATTTAGCATCTGTATTAATGCAGATCCACGAGGAAAAAGAAAAAAACAAAAAAGATAGACATGAGGAAAAAATGAATTTATTGAAACAGTTTCTTTCGTCCACATCACATGAAAAAGCATCCTAACATTTTTTTTATATTAACTATGCATACTTACAAATAATAAATATTTTACTTTTAATAAACTGTATACTATAAGTTACCAAGATACTCAGCTATTTTGTTCCTTTTACATTCCCCTTCCGCACGTTGCACATTCTGTGATGGAACAAGTTCGGTGCTTGGTAAATCATCATCCTCTGCAAAATCTTCTGTCCAGTGATCGTCAGAATCGATACATACATTGTGTAATACACAAACTGCAATTATAAATTCTGTAGTTTTTTTTACAGAGAAAAAGTCGGTTCTTATTAGCTGCCTAAACCGCTGTTTAAGGAGACCAAATGAATTTTCTATTTTGACCCTAGTGGCACAAAATTTAAAATTGTAATTGCGTTGTGCTTCCGTTAAATTTCCATAGTCACGATATGGAGTTAGAAGATATTTCCGAAGTGGATAAGCAGCATCTCCAAGTAAATGCCATTTACCCCCTTCAGAAACATTTTCAATTACATCGGACGTGGTGATAAGCGAAAAACTCTGGCATCATGAATTTTACTAGATATGCCCGTAAAAACATCCAAAAATCTCTTTTCTGCATCACACACAGCTTGCAAAGTTAATGATGGGTAATCGTGTCTGTTGATTTAATTTTGTGGGCTGGTGTCCTAATCGGAATATAGGTTCCATCTATGCATCCAATAACATTAGGAAATTGGGAAATCTGATCATAAATACAAATGCATGTTTATATTTGATAAATACACATCTAGATAATTATATTATTATACCTGTTCAAAATTTTGAGCAATTTGTAACTTGTCTTCTGCTGTTTTTGGGAAGCAAATTATTGATGGTGATATGCTGTTTAAAAAATGCATTACTCTGTCACAAATTCTCATAAATGTAGATTCGCCAATTCCAAAGCGTGAAGCTACATCACGAACGCAGCATTTGTTACCGCAGAACCTATGAAGTTTTACATTTATAGAAATATGTGTGATTTATTACGTTATATTGTTTCATTTACCACAAAAAAACTATAAATGTGTACTTCAACGCTAACTGGTTCACTTCCACGTATAGTTTGGGGCGTGAATTCCGACATTCGAAATTTATTTATTAACATGTCACATGTACTCTTCGACATTCTGAAATGCCTTTTAAACTAAAAGTTAAACCGTTATTTCTATTTGTTTTCGGTTCACAATAAAACATACACACCTCCGACTCCGAGTAGGATTGAATGATTTCCAAATAATTTGTAATTTTTGGAATACTATCTTTACTAATACGATTCCGAATTAATTCAAAATTTCTTCATCGCTATCGTCACTCGAACTTTCCAATAGCTCTAACACACCTGCTATCTTTGTACAGGGTGGGCCAAACTAGACGCTTTCTTATGGAAACTCATTGATCTGTCAGAGATACAACAATTTTGACCCGCGTCTCCTGGGCCCAAATTTTATGAAAAAGTCACTGGCGCAAACATAATTTTGCTATCTCAAACCGTTTGGCCACTAGGGGGCGTTTCTCGAATTGAGTCGATTTCTTTGACAGCCCATAACTTTTTTGTTATTAAAGATAATTGATTTCTGAAAAAACTTTCTCATAGCCGTTTTTGATGTAGAATAAGCTGGTGTGGTTTGTTTTAATACAGGGTGATTAGTAAACTTGCTACAGCAAAAAAATAATTTTTGTTTATGGAACACCCAGTATATTTCTACATTTTCGTGTAGTCCTTAAAATTCCCTTTTCAAAAATATATAATACTATATATCTAACTTCAGCACTTTACGATATATTCGGCTTTAAAATAAATAAACTAAAAAATCAAGTAGTCATTATGGCACAGCGCCGCATGGCAAATGTTTTAAACCAGATTTAACAATAATTATGAAGAAAGCAAAGTTGGCGGCTGTCAAATTCGTCTGAGATTTTGAATTTGGACAAAATCTGTTTTTATATCCGTCTTCCAAAATTGAAAATGTATCAAAACTATGAGAAATACGATATGTTAAAATGTTCTATACAGTGTAATGAGAATGTGGACTTAACCAAGATCGTTTCGAAGGGTTTTTTAGCATAATGAGACTAGCAGGTGAATTACACGATCATCCAAAGGCTCTTGATTTTAAATATCGATTGCGAAAAATTTTGCTAGGTCGTAATGAATCCATAATTCTGTCGGATGCTGTAATTGTGGAACCAGAAAACACGAATACATTAACGGAATTACCATTTGGTATTAATATGTCGGCAACAAGTCAGTCACCCCCATCAGGTAACCCCCCCCCCTCAGCAGAAAACACTATTACTGCAAAATTTTTAAATATCTTGATAAATAAGGACCAAGATGGTAGACACAGATTCATCTGAATTAACGGAATTACAATATGATGGATTGGAAAATATAGCTGGGTACAATAGCATTTACGTTAAGAAATAAGTTTCCTGATTATTCGTTAGGTAAGAGCTAAACTAAAAGGTACTTGTAGTACGTATATTTATCTTTAATTCCAGTTTTAATGAGTAGGGTATCCAACTGCATACAACAAGGAAAACTCTTGGACGTGGGCTGATCAATTATCGGAAGGAGGACTTTACAAACCTACTAGTAGTTTCATGGAGAAAATAGTACAATTGCACATGGACTCTTTCAAAGATATCAATTTGCCAGAGGAAGCAAAAATACTATTCTTTAGGTGCAAAATGCACTTTAGAATAAATTTTATAAATAAGATTTTAAAGAGAAGCATACGGTTTCCAATAGAAAAATTATCAAAATTACTAATTAAAAACATTAACGTTAAAATTCTAGATTCCTGTTTTATTATATACCTAATAGAAATATTGTTAGTTAATGTAATAGTAAGGTATTACAACAAATTAAAAATAAACTTGTATACTACTATTATTTTCCATTTTTTTAATATAATATATAGATATCCTACTTTGTTTATTATAAAATGCAGCAACAAACAAGAAGACCTCTAAGAGATTAGCTACTGATGATTCTGGCACCACCCTAACAGCAGAAATCATCGAAAAACAGTTACGATTAAATCAAATGTTGAGCTGTTTGTTTTAAAAAACGAATCTATGGAACTGCTTCTGTATTAATATTCGTACAGATATCCTAATGTTTTCAATAATACCTAGAAAGAAACTGGGCATGACGTCATGCGCAAACAGTGACGAGTTAGCGCTACCGGAGTATAATAGCTGAGTTCTTTCGCACTACTAAAGCGAATCTAAACGTGTTTGATCGAATCAGCTTGCGTTCTTTTGTCACACACCATCAAGTTTATATCGATCGCGATCTGTATCCCCTTGCCCCTAGGGATCATGGAATTCTAATGATTCGTTTAGTGGATCGTGATTTAGTTCAGCATTTGAGGTTAGATTTTGTGGCGGTTAAATTATCTTTGATTAGGTACTACATTTATATGCACGTGTAAAATCGCATTAAAATGGATAATTTCGAAGAAAATGGGGTAACGGTGGAACTGTTTGACCCCGAAAACAATCAATCCTACCAGTTACTTGATAGTAACGAGGACCATCAACGCTTGCAGCATGGTAATTTTTATATTTTCCGTGCGTTTCATTATACATATAATCTTTTAATTTATTGTAGACGATGAATTTTATACAAGTATGCTACGTTATGCTTCTGCACAACAGAATGACATTAATGAAGAAGGCGAGGGAGGTAGCATGGTAAAACTCCGTCAAGAAGATTCTGCAGACGATGTCGCAGGATCCTCCGAGATATGTACAGAAGTTGAAACTCTCAACTTAATTGATGCGTATAAAGAACATGTCGAGGACTTTAAACATGCGAAAAAAAGAAAGTCTGTCTGGACAATTATTGCTGAAAAATTGCACAGCAAAGAAATATATGTAAGTAATATAATACATTCAGTGGGTAGTTATAATGTGCTTTGATTTAACACTCTTTATTTTAGAGATCTGCTGAAAAGTGGTTGAACTTCCTTAAAGTGTACCATTCTATAAAAGACAATAAAGGTCAAAAAACAGAGAGATCTGCTATACATTACAAGTACTTTGAAGTTATTGATGATATTTTAGGAGATAAACCATCCAATAAATTTTCATTAACATTTGAAGCTGGTATTGCTGATTTGAAAGCAGCTGGTAAGAAATATTAGTTCATTTATCTAACATTTTAATGAAAATATTTACTGCTTTAGAGAGCAGCAACGATCCATCATCCCCTTGTACTTGAACAGCTGAGCAGATAACAGAGCTCTCCAGTGAGCCGGTTGAAACACCAAAATCTAAAAGAGCCCGCATGAAGAAAGAAAAAGAAGACTACTATAGCGAGAAACGACAAAGATTTGAGGAAAGAATGCAGTTGGAGAAAGAAAAATTAGAAGTTGAAAAATGAAAGCTTGACTTGTTAGAACGTGTTATTAACCAAAAGACCAAATAAAGTTTTGGTACACAGTTTACTTTAATTATACATTAATGCGTTCTTAATTACTACTACCTCACCTAACATCTTTCAAAATACATATATTATGCAAAATAATAGCACTTAATATACATTTATTAATAAACTATTGGTCTAAATTGGCGAACTTATTGATACGACGAAATTTGCTTTTCAGTATTCCAAAGGCATGTTCCACAATTATTCTTGTGACTGAATGGTCGTAATTGAAATCTATTTGTTCAGGCGTTAACCGTCCATAATTTTTATAAGGTGGTAACAGCCAGTCACATCTTGGATATGCAGTGTCACAGATCAATCGATGATTAGCAAAAAATTAATTGTTAGCATTGTTTGTTGCAATTCTGTATAAACTACTTCTGCGAAGCATTCTCGCATCATGCAATGATACTGTTATAACAGTAGCATAATCAACATTAACTTCTATACGCTTTAACAAAGTTCTCCAAACATGAGCAGTAATACCAAAACCATTTTCAACAACTCGTCTTGCTCTTGATAATCTGTAGTTGAAGATCCGTTCACGATCAGATAAATTTCTTCCGGTAAACGGTCTTAATATATTTTAAGAGGAAATGCTTCGTCTGCAACCAAAACCAATGACAATGACACATCTGAATTTGATAGTCAGCGTCTACAACGGTCATTAAAATGATTGAGAAGCTGGCTTTATAATTAAAGAAAGCTGATCTGGAATGGCTAGGTGCTGCCCCAACACAGTTCGGCATATTCCATTTGCGATAAAAGCCGTTACGAATTTTATTCCATTTTTCCGTGGTTATTTTTGGAATATACATGGGCATAAGATTCTTGCGTATGGCAATGCAAGTGTCCTTTACAATCTTATTTACAGTTGTTTCTCCAAGACGGTAACTAAAAGCTATTGCTCGAAAGGACATCCCTGTTGCTAGAAATCTGAAATGTAATAACAGCGTTAATGCCAAAATCTGAAATTATATGGGATATAGTATTTTAAGAAAACACATTTAACTTGCAGATATCGATAATTTGAAAAAGAGGTGGCGTACTTTGCGTGATGCTTTTATCAAACAGTATCGCATTGCAAAAACGTTCAAATCTGGTACAGCAGGCGGAAAAAAAAGAAATGGACTTATTATGACCCAATGCTCTTTCTTGTGCCGCATATTGAATTGAGGGAAACTGTTGATAGTTATGAAGACGGTTCAAATTCTCAGCTAAACCAGTCGCAAATGGATAACACGCAAATGGAAGAATCCCAAAGTGAAATCCAGGATCGTGACAGGGAAGGTGATGAATATCCAGAAAAAGATCCTGAAAGTCAGTATTCTGTGACAAACTCTGTGAGACCCGCTAAATCGACCTTAAAACAGCATCAAGGATCGGTCGTTATCAATAACAAAAAACAACAGCATCCTTATTCAAAAAATAAAAAAAACAACCATGTAACAGATAAAAACTGTATCAAATAGTAACAAAAAATGACGATCCTGAAGAACAGTTTCTGTTAAGTTGCCTGCCTGCTTTAAAACGGTTAACCTCCCGAAACAACATGCTCGCACGGATTAATATTCAGCAATAGTTGTTTAACATGGAATATGGCAATAATGATGAAGAACAGTCTACCGCGAATTCTGCTAATACCAGATCGTAAACGCGGTCATCACTTTTTAATCCACAATCTCCTTATTATACTTCATCAGCTCCAGGAAGTCCAGAAGTAGTAGTTTCTGGGATTAATAGTACCGGCGGAAATTTTTACTTTAATCTGCACAGCAATCATTATCAGTAGGAAGAAGAGATGATATGGGTAATATCTACTCCGGATATTAATATTTAACACCAGATTGGACACATACTTATTAAAATTTTATTGTATTTTACCATTAATAAAGAGTGCAACTTGAATTAAAATGGTATGGTACAACTGCAAGACGTTCTCTGGTAGGGACGGCTTCTCTGTAATTTGTATTTTCTTTAATTATATCTACTTTGATCAATGCATGCAACCTATCAAAGCTTTCTTTTGACATCCTAAAGTATTGAAAATACTTTTCTGGAAATATTTCCAATTCTTGACATAAGCGATTGTACTCTCCTAATGTCACCCTTCGTGTATTAAGTGGGTGCACTCAATATTTTGCAGAACGTTTTCTCCTTATTCTTAGCAATAATAGTGCCAAAGCTTTTCTAGCAGCTCGAGACAATGCCATTTTTCAAAGAAATCCAAACTATAATAGGTAATATAATTTATCAAAATTCTTATTGACTTAAGTCATAAGAATAATTTAATATTTGCTGCATGATGACCACATGGTACACGTCAACGTACAGAATTTGACGGACCACCGCATACGGCGATACGTCGTACGACGCCGTACTTGGTGGAATGCTCGCTTTAATAAGTGTGCGTCCGCAACGGCGCACCGCACTTCGCCTCGACCATAGCCTGGTACCCTCGCCTCGCACAACAAAAAAAATAAGAGCGTTGTTTTAAATGCACGTGGCCGCAGTGACGCCTCGCACATCGCACCGCACTTAGCCTCGCCCCTCGCCTGGCCTAGAGAAATGAAGCTTAGTATTTTCTGACCATCGCACGTCGAAGGATGGACAAGGAAAAATTAATTAGTGAAGTTATCATAAGGGAACCAATTTGGAACAAACGACACAAAAGCCATCACAATTCTGCAATTTTAAATAAATTATGGAAGGAGGTAGCAAAAGAATTGGATGTGCCAGGTTTTGTACCTACAAAAAAATCGTACCTATTTGTTTAATATTTTATTTTAGTACACAGTAATTATTGCAAAAAGTAATTTTTAAAATTTTCTCGTACAAATTTTGCTTCATCATTTAGTCTTCCTGCAGGAATGCGTGATTTTGTTTGTTGTTTTCAAACTGAACGTCCCTAGGTTATGTTGCATCCCTTCCTTATCTATAATAATTGTGTTATGTAAAACACAGGGCTTTAACAATTTTGTCTGCCATTTCCACTTCGGTAAGTATTGGACGGTCCAAAATTTGCCATTTCGATCTGATAATACCAAATGCACATTCCACAGTGCGTCTTGTCCGAGACAAACGTTTATTAAACGTTTCGCGCTCCGCGTTCAAATCTTGTCTACTGTGAGGTTTAAGTAATTTATTCAATAGTGGATAAGCTGCGTCAGCAATAATAACATATGGCACGATCAAGTCGGAGCCAGGAAGAGCACTATTTTCTGGCAAATTAAGAGATCCTTCTATTGTGCCACCCCGCCGCCGCGCCGCTTTGTTTACCATATCCACCAACATCAATATTTATGAATTTGTAATTTGCATCAACCAAAGCTTGAAGCACAATTGAAAAATACCCTTTATAATTAAAAAACATTGAACCAGAATTCTTCGGACACAGCAGACGGATATGTTTGCCGTCTAGTGCTCCCACACAATTAGGGAAATTTCAGATTTCATAAAAATCGTTAGCAATCTTCTTAAAATCGTTTTGCGATGGGACGGGCATGTGTGTTTCATATAGGGTATCCCATAAACATTCTGCAACTTCTGCAACAATATCTCTCAGTGTAGTTTTCCCACACGAAACGAAAATGCCAAACATCTAAATGACACGCCAGTTGAAAAATACCTGAAACAGATATTTAAGTCGCAAGGAATGTAAGTACGTCTTAACAGTAGAACTTTTTTGCCTCCACTGTACAACTTTACAAACTCTTATAATAAAAAATAACTATTTTCTACTAGCGTGCGGAAAAACGCATTTTCCGCACATGTTTTAGTGCGGAAAATCCACTTTTCCGCACGGTGCGGAAAATCCACTTTTCCGCACTAAAACACTAAAACAGTGCGGAAAATGTTTTTTTCCGCACGCTAGTAGAAAAACTATTGTTCCTAACACGTGCAGAAACCTATTTTTCTGCACTTGTTAGGAAAATAGCTATTTTGATACACAAATTCTGCAATATTTTTTTTACAGCATCGAATGTTAAAGGATTTTGGCAAAGACTGACAGAAACATTTATTAAAAAACTTGCGGAACAACCAGTCAAACATTCCGGAGATGGAGCAGAAGACATTGAAAAGCGTGATTGGCCTTTTTCCGAATCTCTTTTATTTCTCAAAGATACATGTTCGCCCAGGGAAACATCGGGTAATATCTTAACAAACTCAAGGCCCAAGATCCCAAGATAATTCCGTATTAGGTGATGCCTCATCAAATGACGAAGCCGATAGAGAAGTAGAAACGCCTGATAATTTGGATGACGTTGGAAGCGACGGCGATGAATGTTCTACTAAAGTCAGTTTGACTTCTTCAGAAGCATCACGTTCTGCCACCCCATCATTGCCAAAGCACGCAAAGGGAAAAAGGATACCCAAAAAGAATGACCGTATTGGGGATGCTCTATTACAGGTGGAGCAAGAGAAAACTGAATAGTTGAAAAGAAAAGAAATATATAGGAGAAAAAAAGAAGAAATGGAAAAAGAAGTAAATAAAGCAGGAATGGATATGGACGAAGATGAAGCATTTTTTCGTAGCATTCTTCTGCATGTTAAAGCACTAGATGCTAAAAAAAGATGAAATTCCGCATACAGGTACTACAGTTGTTGGATAACGAAATTCCATCTACATCAACAATGCAGCCTACTGTCGCTTCTAAAAATATACCACCCCTGACACCTATTTTCTACAATAACAATCATTACGAGAATGGAAATAACTTTAACAATCGTCCAGGCTTATCACATGATCAACAATATCAGCCACCTGTATTGTATCAAAATAGGGGCAGTTATGCTGAGACTGGAATGGGTTTTGGTTCATCAACTGAATAAGTTTTATGTGTAAATGTTTATATTTTTGTACTTAATAGTTAAGAGTTTGAATAAAGTTTTTTTGTACTACCGTAACGCGATCATCAGTCTTTCTTCACTTGATATGGGTTGGGCATGGCAGTTTTTCCAATTTTTACTCAGCCTATCTTCAGTTTTACATAAAATAAAATCAAATGTAGAAATCGATGGCTTAGGCGCAATAGGGCATAACCCACAAATTTTTCAAAAATGAGATTTTTGCGCCATTCGATTCTATAGGTTGTTTTCTACCTTCCTGCAATAGGTCGTATTCCTCAGATGTTTGAAAATATTTTATTTTAATGTATTACAATAGGAGGTATCCCTAAAATGCGAATAGATGTAGGTGCAATAGGACGTATCCACATTTGTGAGCGTATGTGTCGACCGTTAATTAGGCGCGAATATTACATGCTTGTTTTTATCTAATAAGTGACTTTGGAAATATATTATTCATATAAGGTAAGTAAAAATTCTTTAATTAAATAAACTTTTTCCATAGCTAAATGTTGTTTTGTTAATAGTTAATAGATTTCTATTTTATGATTATATTTACAAACCTAACCTTTAAAACCGGCATGTGGGATACGACGTATTTAAAATTGGAATGCTCGAATAATGTTGAATACGACTTGTTTCATTCTCCATTATGAATAGCTTAAAATGAAACTTCTGATTTGGTTGTTTAGTAATTAATTTTAAGTTTATAATTTCTTAACAACAACTTCTATAATATTAGTCAAAAAATTACTTAACCATAATTTTAAACATTTTAACGCTCTAATAATTCATTTTTTAAAGATGCTAAGCCGGGGAGCTCGTATGGTATGTGACAAAATAAAATCAAAATTGGGTTCTGCAATTACAAGTTGCTCAGATAATTATTTACCAATAGAGTTTAGACAAATAGAATATATTTCATCATTCACGACGGACATTAGATATTTAAACAGAACATTAAATATACCTGCAGACGCTTTAACTCGAGTTTCAAATATTATTCAAGCTACAGTAGATTTGGAGCAACTAGAACGAGCACAAACAGATAATAAATAACTGGAACTTTTAAAAGTGAAACCCAATTTTGATTTTATTTTGTCACATACACTTGGAGGTAATTCCATATGGATAGATCGGAGTAATGGTTATTTTCGTCCGTTTGTGCCTTTTGAATTTAGGTTCAAAATTTTTCAACAATTGCATGGTTTAAGTCATCCAGGGATTAAAGCAACGCAAAAGTTAATTTGTTGTAGGTTTTTGTGGACTAATATGCGTAAAGATATTGTCACGTTATAATTTAGTGACATGGTCTGGATAGAAACACATCAACCTTTTAATAGTTATATTTAAGCACAAGTTACATTATTGACTTAATATTAAATGATACACCATGTTGGCATCAGGTGGTTTAGTTTAATATTTGAATCAAGTAATCAAGTTGTAAAAAACAATAATAAAAAAAACGACATAAATGAATCGACATATTTTTTGGTCTTCTAAAGAAAAATATTTATAATTATTCATTTAGTGAGTCAATCACAACATTGGTCCTTCGAGTCTATTAAGAACTAGCCCTTCGGAAAAATGTCTAAATCAGTACCAGCTTTAAGACGAAGCGAGCGTATAAAATTGAGACACGCTGCTGACGCTGACGGTACGGATATTAAAGTCAAGACAAAGAATGGTGGGGGTGGTGAAGTATTGGAAAAAACAGACTCTGATGAAAAAGCAGATGTTACTACAGCAATAAATAATACAAAATCTTGTAAAGGTTCAGAAATAACGAGACATTCTTCAAATGGTAAGAAAAGTATTTCTAAGACTATTATTGAACAACAGGAAAGAATTAAAACTGAAATAATGAAGAAAGAACTTCTACTGAAACATAAACAAGAAATGTTGGATTTGGAATTGGAAATGAAATTGGCTAAATTGGAAGTGGATGAAATGACTTGCGATGAGATCTCTGAGTCAAGATTTAGTCAGTCACAATGTCCTGACATAAATAACTGGACAAATGGTAAATCTCCTTGGTCAAACAATTCAGTCATGTCAACTAAGGAAAAACACAAAGTAGAATTTAATTCTAACAAGGAAGGGATTAATTCTTCGATGCTAGCTAAAATTCTCACAAGACAATCAATGCCGAAGCAATTGCCTGAATTTAGTGGTGATCCTATCGAATGGCCTAATTTTATATTTCAGTATCGCAATACGACTGATCTTTGTGGGTATTCTAGTGAAGAAAATCAATGTAGGTTACAAAAATGTCTAAAAGGTAAAGCTAGGAAAATAGTAGAAAATTTACTTATTTTACCTCAAAACGTGGACAGGGTTATTGACACTTTAAAGAATCGATTTGGACGTACAGAACATATAATAATGATGTTACTAGAGAAAGTTAGAATACATTCTATGGTCAAAGACGACAAATTAGAATCATTTATAAATTTTTCCGATGAAGTGAAAAATTTGGTAGGGACTATTGAAGCATTACACGAAGAAGATCACTTGCGAAATCCTATTCTACTTCAAGAACTCTTACAGAAACTTTCTATTAATAGACAACTACAATGGATAGAGTATATTTCTAAAAGACAATCTACAAGGCCTAAGCTGGTAGAATTTAGTTTATGGCTGGATCAGAAGGCATCTGTAGCGTGTCAAATTCAAATTCCAAGAATGACAGATTTCAAATCTGACAATTGGAAAAATACGAGACATAATAAATTAGACAATCAAAAAGGTGTAACTCTAACAACCAACCATAACTTATTAACAAATAAAAAATGTTTATGTTGTGACAAAGAGCTTCATCATCTTAGTGACTGTCAGAAGTTTACATCAATGACAGAAGATGAACGATGGAATTTGGTAACGTCCAAGAGAATTTGCTTTTCTTGCTTACTACCTTATCATAGTTTAAAAACATGTAGAAAAATTAAAAATTGTGGAATTAAGAACTGTTGTAAACCTCATCACATGCTTTTACACAAGGATAATCAGAATGTTGTTCAAACTACATCATCATCACAGTCAGTAAAAAATCAAACTGAAGTAAATTATCATGTTTCATTACATACAAATGTTTTATTAAAAATATTACCTGTAACAGTAAGTAAAGGTACAAAATCAATTAAAACTTATGCTCTTCTAGACGATGCATCAACAGTAACATTGATTGATCAGAATTTAGCAGATGAATTAGATCTTGTTGGACCACAACAGACTTTAAGCATTCAATGGACAAATAACCAGGTGGAACAACAAGATGATTCGCGAATAGTTACATGTAATATTAAATCGTCAGAGAATGGACAAAACTTTCAACTTCGACATGTAAGAACAATAAAAGGTTTGTCATTACCAACACAGACTGTAGATATAGATGAAATAAGGACTAAGTATCCTTACATTCAGAAGAAAACATCATCACTAAAGGATGCTCAACCAAAAATATTAATTGGACAAGACAATTGGCCACTTTTAATGAATAGAAAAGTGGTAACAGGTTCATGGAATGGTCCAGCACTAAGTAAAACATTATTAGGTTGGGTCATACACGGAAATATCAGTTCGACAATGACACAAATTAAAGAAAACAAAACTCAATCTGTTTGCTTTTTAACAAATGGGGAAAAAGACGAATTGGATGTTATTCATGATATGGTAAAGATTCAATGGAAAGTAGATAATTTTGGTTTGAACAGTATTAACAAGTCTATGTCAAAAGAAGATAAACGAGCGAAAAATATCTTGGACAGAACAATGAAAAGAAATGGTGAAAGGTATGAAACTGGATTGTTGTGGAAAGATGAAAATATGGTTCTTCCAAAAAGCAAATCAAATGCAATGGGACGATTAATAGGTATAGAGAAAAGAATGGACAAATATTTAGAATTTGGACAAGCCTATTGTGAAAAAATGAAGGATCTTGAAACCAAAGGTTATATTAGGAAATTGCAAGACAAAGAAGCTAATATAGAGTCACCTAAAACTTGGTATCTGCCTCATTTTGCTGTTTTAAATCCAAACAAGCCAAATAAATTAAGAATTGTCTTTGACGCTGCTTCAAAATCTAATGGAGTTAGCTTAAATGACTGTCTTTTAGCAGGTCCTGACTTATATAACTCGTTATATAATATTTTAATGAATTTTAGAATAAAGAAGATCGCTTTCACAGCAGATATCAAGGAAATGTTTTTACAAGTTCAAGTTCGAAAGGAAGATCGCTGTGCTCAAAGATTTTTATGGCGAGGCATGGACAGAAACCGATCTCCTGATGTTTACGAAATTGGAGTCGTATTCTTTGGATCCACAAGCGGACCTTGTCTGGCACAAGAAGCAAAGAATAGGAATGCATTAGAAAATATAAAAGACTTTCCAGAAGCAACGAAAGCCATCATTGAGGATCACTACATGGATGACTACTTAGGGAACGCTGACACAGAAAATGAAGCCAAAAGACTTATATCTGAAGTAATTGACATTCATAAATCTGCAGGATTTATTATTTGCAACTGGATTTCAAATTCTGAAGACGTTCTTAATGTAATTGATTCAAGTCTAAGGGCTTCAGCTGAAAAAGTACTGGAAAACGATTCACAGACTAAAGTTGAACGAATTTTAGGAGTCTGGTGGAACCCTCATACAGACACGTTTGAATTTCAAACAAAATTTCATAAAATAAACAAAAATGTTCTTGAAAATAAGAAAAGACCAACGAAAAGAGAAGTTCTTAAAGTTGTAATGTCGATCTTTGACCCACTAGGATTCTTATGTAATTTTACTATTCAGGGTAAAATAATACTTCAAAATATATGGAGAAGTAAATTAGATTGGGACGAAGAAATTACAGATCGCTTAAATGACAAATGGACTCTATGGTTAAATGACCTGAAGGAAATATACAAATTTAAAATTCCTAGGCAGTATTTCACTTTAGACAGAAATAAAAGTACCATTCAATTGCATATTTTTACAGACGCC
Source organism: Hemicrepidius hirtus (assembly GCA_963082805.1). Classification (NCBI taxonomy): domain Eukaryota; kingdom Metazoa; phylum Arthropoda; class Insecta; order Coleoptera; family Elateridae; genus Hemicrepidius; species Hemicrepidius hirtus. Next base: position 15,592,879 of record OY720161.1, read on the forward strand.
TCAGATAAGTGTTATGGAGCAGTTGCATATTTAAGAATTCAAGAAGAGTCAGTAATTCAGACAGCCTTTGTGACAGCCAAGACTAGAGTTGCACCATTAAAACCTCTTTCAATTCCTAGGTTGGAACTACAAGCAGCGGTCATGGGAGCTCGTCTAGGTAACTCACTGAAAAGTAATTTAAAATTGAATATTTGCAATTTCTTTTATTGGACTGACTCAAAAACTGTTTTGCATTGGGTACGCTCTGAATCTCAAAGATTCAAAGTATTTGTGGCACAAAGAGTAGGTGAAATTCAAGATTTAACGAATTCAACAGAATGGAAATATGTACCGACCAAAGAAAATGTGGCTGATGAAGCTACAAAAAGAACTAAATCCCTAGATTTTTCAAAAAGTAGTAATTGGTTATTTGGTCCAAAATTTCTTTTGCAGCAACCAGAAGAATGGCCTCTCGAAAATCCCGAAAACTTAACATTTGACAAAATCTCTGATAACGAATTGGAAACCAAAAATGATTACATATTTTTAAATAACTTTGTAGACAATTTAGAAATTCCTGACCCGCATAGATTTTCTAAATGGAATCGGATTCGACGTACTACAGCTTGGATGTTGAGATTTATTGCAAACAGCAGACGAGACAAACATTGTAATGAATTAGATATTACAGAATTACAAAAAGCTGAAAACCTTTTATACAATAGAATTCAAATGGACTCATTCTATACAGAACTGTCTTTACTGAGAGAAGGAAAGCTCTTGGAAAAATCTAGTAGATTATATACATTTTCCTGTGAACTGGACAACAATGGAATTATAAGGTTGGGAGGAAGACTTAACAATTTAGACACTACTAATGAAGACATTAAAAAACCTATAATTCTTGATCCTAAACATAGAATAACTAAATTAATAATTCAACATTACCATGAAGAGGCATTTCATCATGGACAGGAAACTGTTATAACGAATTTAAGACAAAGATATTGGATTCTTCATGCACGTCAAGCAGTTAAAGACGTTTTTAAGAATTGTCAACTCTGTAAAAATCGAAAAGTTTTACCAAAAACAGCAATCATGGGACAATTACCGGAATGTAGAATAGAACCAACAACAAGATGCTTCATAAAAACTGGAGTGGATTATTTTGGTCCTCTAAAAGTTTCCGTTAAAAGAAGTACCGAGAAAAGATACGGAGTAATCTTTACATGTATGGTGACACGGGCAGTTCATCTGGAAATCGCACATGACCTGAGTACGAATAGTTTTATCCATGTTTTGAGACAATTTGGCTGCAGAAGAGGTTTTCCTGTAGAAATTTATAGTGACAATGGAGGAAACTTTAAAGGTGCAAACAGGGAACTTTCCACAGCTTTGGAACAGTTAAATCAGTCACAAATAACTCAATTTTGTACAATGAAGGGAATAAAATGGACATTTAACCCTCCATTTACACCACATATGGGTGGTAGCTGGGAAAGACTAATTCAATCAATAAAAAAAGCATTAGAAGAAATCTTAATTTCGAAATATCCTCAAGAATACGTACTGAGAACAATATTTGCTGAAATTGAAAATATTATAAACTCAAGGCCTCTAACTCACATTTCGATAGACCCAGAAGACTCAGAACCACTTACACCAAATCATTTCCTCATCGGTCCTTCTTATGCTGCTGTATCATGTACAAAAACTGAAGAAATTAATTTAAATTTACTTTCAAAATGGAGAGCTGCACAGAAATTAACCGACATGTTTTGGAAACGATGGCAGAAGGAATATATGCCATTTTTAGTCAAGCGAAGCAAATGGCATGACAGAAACAGACCAGTACAACAAGACGATATTGTAATTATTGTGGATCCAAATGGACCAAGAAATATTTGGCCCAAAGGTAAAGTGACAAGAACGTATCCTGGGAAAGATGGGCAGATACGTGTAGCAGATGTTATACTTGCAAACGGAAATATACTTAGAAGACACGTGGCAAGATTATGTGTTTTAGATGTTAGATGTTCTAAAGACAGTAATTTAACAGTAATTCTTCTTTAATAAAGAATTACTCAGGGAAAGTATGTTGGCATCAGGTGGTTTAGTTTAATATTTGAATCAAGTAATCAAGTTGTAAAAAACAATAATAAAAAAACCGACATAAATGAATCGACATATTTTTTGGTCTTCTAAAGAAAAATATTTATAATTATTCATTTAGTGAGTCAATCACAACACACCACACAGGTGGGCTTACATGAATAGCATAGCTATTAGTAGATAGAGCGTAGCTGAGGTTGAAACCATGTTGACGAGACTGTAGCCTTCTTGGTCTTGGTATGGATTGATGTTACCAAGTCTGATGACTCACAGCTAGGAGCTGTTTGTCTTGGTATGGACGAACTTGATCTTGATATCGATGTCGACTGACTGACTAGTTGTTCCTTGTGGCATATTAATCCTTTTATACTATTAGCTCCCCTCTATCTATTACATTCCATTTACAATGTCCTTAAGTCTATATTTAGTGATTGCACACTGACAGGATGTTACTTGTTTTACATGATGAAATAACATGATGAAATATGGATTGAACACCTGCACTAACTTGCAATAACAAATGAGTCACCATCAAGCCATTTCAACATGATGCAATTATCTTACATTGTAGTTAACATTCCATTAGCATAAAAGATACTTAATTAATATTCAATCAATGCCCTATCAATACTTAATCAATACCTAATAAATATCTAATCGATCTGCTTGTGACAATATTAAAAAATGGGTAAGTTCGTGTGACAAATGTCAAAGAGTTAAAGTTACTAGACATATCAAAGGTCCTTTGCAGCCCATTGTTGAACCAGATACTAGATTTTAAAAAATTCATTTAGATGTTGTTCATTTACCTTCCTGCAGAGAGTACAAGTACATTTTATCAATTATTGATCGGTTTTCGCGTTGGACAGAAGCTATTCCATTAAAGTCAACTTCAACAGAAGAGATTGTAGAAGCATTTTTAAATGGTTGGATATCTCGATATGGTGTTCCTCAGATGGTAACTACAGATAATGCACAACAGTTTTATAGCTCCACTTGGTCACGATTTTTAAAAGATTTTGGTATTAAACATATTAAAACTTCAATCCAGCATCCCATTAGTCAAGGAGTAGTGGAAAGATTTCACAGAACTCTCAATCAACAACAATCAATTCGAGCATTGGGTTCTTCTGATTGGATTAAACAATTGCCGTTAATTTTATTAAGTTTGCGTTCAGCTGTTAAAGAGGAAGTTGGAGTTTCGTCTTCCGAAATACTTTATGGTACAACATTACGTCTTCCTGGAGATTTTTTTGAATTGGAGGATGAGCCTTCAGATGTTAATATTCCTATTTTTGTATATCAACTTAAAAATCGATTGAGAAAATGCAAGAGATTTTTTACAAAGACTTATAACCGTTCTTTTTTTGTTCCTAAAGACTTATTTTCGTCATCACATGTGTTTGTGCGAAATGATTCACATACTTTTGGATTAAAGGATACATATTTAGGACCTTTTAAAGTTCTTTCAAGGTCAGATAGATATTTTATTCTTGAAGATTTTGGGAAAAGCGGAACAGTATCAATAGATCATCTTAAACCGGCACATTTTCTTGAGAAGGAGTAGGATTTTACAAATTGTAATTACATTAATTTTGTTAAACATTTTAAGTTGTAGTATTGTTTAGTTTTGAATCTATGATTATTATTGGGTTTATTAATTTCAATTGTAATTCATATTTTTTTGCCATTGTTAAAGATTTTGTAAATCTTTGCAAAGAGCGGGGGCGGGGTAAATGTTGTGCTTTTATTTAGAATGGGTTTGGGGTGCTTTCTGTCTTTTGTTATTTTATTGATATAGCAACGAACTTTTTGAAAAAATAAATACATTTCAATATTTTGATCATCAATAATTTATTCTTTGAATTATAACTATTAATTTATTTCTTTAATAACGTTTAATTGTTATACCACTTGAAATATGCGATAATAATGAAATAATCCAAGATACCCATTGTTTAGAACAAATCGCTGATATGGATAATTTAATTTCGTTTGAAGAAGCAGAATTATTTCGAGTAGGGCAGGAAGACATTGATACAGAAGAATCGCAAGCTGAAACTGAAGTAAGTAATAAAGTCCATGAGAAACAACGTGCACAGGACGCTAATTTTGAACATACCGATACACCATCTGGTACAATACGAAAGAATGCAGAATTCAATGCAGAGGGGGGCGTAAAGAAAAAAAGAAACAAGAGTGCAGAACCTGGAAACTGGAATAGAGTTAAAAATAAAAAATTAAGAATGGCAGGACAGCAATATAAAGGATTTACAAGGGATAAAGTAGGTAAAATAGAAAACAATGTTGAAAGGCCTGCCCGACATTTGGGACCTCGCTGCAATTGTCATAGCAATAACAAACGTATTTGCTGTAAGTTATTTTCTGAGGAAAGTAGAATAGAAATTTTTAATGGTTTCTGGCGTTTAAGCTGGGAACAAAAAAATATATACGTTAAGTCGCTAGTTCAGTACATAGAGAAAAAAAGAACTTACGCTCAGGGACCGTCCAGAAGAACCGGCACATTTATGTACACATTACAACTAGGTTCTGATAAGCTACAAGTATGCAAAAATATGTTTATGTTCACCCTTGGTGTTAAAGAAAAAATGATCCGAAATTGGATAGCGGAGCCTGGAAATCATGGGTTGCCATTAACAAAGATGAAATCAAAGCGCACTAAAAAGCAAACCGAAAATGCCGAAAAGATTGAATTTTTAAGAGGAGTCATTAGAGAATTGCCAAAATTACCGTCCCATTATTGCAGAAGAGATACAAACAGACTATATTTTGAAGAAAATTTTAAAACCAAAACAGAATTATACAACGTATACTATCAGGAAAAATGTTTATAAAATAATAAAGAACCGCTGTCGATTTTTTCGTTTACGAAAATTTTAGAAGATATGAATGTATCAATACATCACCCCAAAAAAGATCAATGCGACGTGTGTTGTTCTTACAAAGTAGGGCAAGTAGAAGAAGTGATTTATAAGAAACATTTATTAGACAAAGAGAAGGCTAGACAGGAAAAAGAAAAGGATAAAACTAGTGCGAAAGATAAAATATGCTATACTTTTACAATGAACGTGCAAGCCGTTAAGCTCTGTCCTGTATTGTATGCTAGCAAGTTATATTTTAAATGCAAGCTGCAGGTACACAACTTCACAGTTTATAATTTGGAGAGTCATCAGTCTCAAAATTATTGCTGGAATGAAACTGAGGGAGAGCTAAATGCGTCAGTATTCACAACTTGCATAATTAAGCACCTGGAAAAATATTGCTTAAATGATCGCAAACCAATAATTTTATATTCAGATAACTGTGGCTATCAAAACAAAAATGTTGTGCTTTCTAATGCATTGTTATCGTTTTCTATGCGACACGGTGTAATTATTTACCAGAAATACTTAGAAAAAGGGCACACTCAAATGGAGTGTGACTCGACTCATTCTTTGATTGAACGAAGGCTTAAGAACAGATAGATTCATCTCCCAAGTCAATATTCAGTTGTAATAAAAGAAGCCCGAAAACATCAATTTCCCTTGGATGTTGAATATCTCAATCATGATTTTTTTCTTAAATGTGATGATGAGAACCTGCTCAGATATAGCTCAATTCGTCCTGGAAAGGTTAAAAACGATCCTACGGTAAGTGACGTCCGTGTATTTAAATATACTCCCGATGGTATTATCTTTTATAAGTTAGATTATCAAGAGGATTATAGAGAGTTACCAAGTAGACTAAAAACCGAAAAGTCTTACCAGTTACCTACAAAAAGATTATACGAAGAGCGAATAAAAATTTCTCATAAAAAATATATGGATTTACAGGAAATTACTCAAGTTTTGCCATTAGAAGTACAACAGTTTTATACCGAATTACCGCATTGCGATAAGGTTACTACTAAGAATAATAAAAAAAAAGGAAACAGCAAAATCAGATTCAGAAACTGAAGCAAGAGACGAAACATTTGATAAAAAACGTGTAGTTAACAAACAAAAAGCTAGAATCCCTAAGATTAAAAAATCTATTAGAATAGAGAACAATGTTAAAAAATCCCGTAAGTAAGTTCAGTTGGTATTTTTGTTTTCTGTGTAGGTAGGTACTTTATTTACAGACTTTATTATTTACGTTTAATTTTTAAAGAAATAATTTTATTTTGTGCAATACAAAATATACTGTACTTGTTTTTCTTTAATAAAATTATTTAACATTTTAGTTTATGATTATAAATTAATAAATTATTGAGATCCTGCTTTTTTTTTTTTTAAAAGGACGTAATCCACAAAAGTGAATTCTCTGCATAAAAACTAAAAAGACTTGTGCTAATTCATACAAAGAATAAATCGTAAGCCACTCTATAGCAAAATGCAATAAGTCGTAACAAACACCAAAATTGCAATGCATGTAATTACACAAAATTTTTAAATTCAACGTGTTTGTGCATTAAAATAATAACTACTACTGCAAAGAAAAAGATTACATTTTTATGCTTATTTATCGCTCCTTAAGAATATATGTTTATCGAATGCAAACTAGTCGCAACTCTTTTTACTTAACAGCTACATGTATTATCTATTTCGGACAGGGCACGACATATAATTGAACAATCAAACGAACTTACCTGTGAAGTTATGATTGTAATTATATGAGGCCCTGTCCGAAATAGATAGGTCCCACCCAACCCTGGTGTGATAAGACAGATACACACCTTTTTTACTGACTCTTAGATATCCAGCAAAAGACCCTTAGTTGCGACGTGCTTTAAAGGAATGAGTCAACAACGCCACTCGGTGCAACGACGCAGGCGCCCTTCCGGGCCCTTGTTTGTTTCTTGGCTTTAAATCTTGTGACATCTAACAAAAGATTGAGGTACTACATGTATGATCTATTTCGGACAGGGCCCTCATATAATTACAATCATAACTTCACAGGTAAGTTCGTTTGATTGTTCAATTATTCAAAACTGCCACATAATTACATTTACATACGTAGGAAATAATACACGCAACAGGTACATTTCTATTCGCCAAGCTGGCAACAACAGTTGTAGTCTGTCTCGTAAAAATATGTTATATAATATAGCAAGAGTTACGATACATGCCTTCGCAGTATCTAAGTTCATTTGCATTCCGTTGAAAAGGCAACGGAATTTATTTTTCCACTGCCCGAATAACCTTTCTACAGTATTATACCTATGCTGTTCTGCAGTTTGAGGCTGCAAGACCGGTGTAAGCATGTAGGTAGTACTTGCGTAACCATTGTCACCTATTATTTATTAAGATCCCATTTATAGCACGATTCTGAAAAAGATTCGATTTGTACAGGACACAGTAAGTACTCAGTACTTTCAAAATGTAATGAATTTAGGTGGCCCTTACCTCAAAATCAGTTTTTAACTGACATTGTTCCTTATATTCGTGAATCATGAGCACTACCTCGCCACTTGGCAATAATATCCAAGATTCTGCAATTGGCATCGCAAACCACCCTGCAATATTTAAATTTACTAGCAACACTTTCACTTAATTTGATTCTGATAACAAATGATATAGGGTACCCAACAAAATTACGAAACACTATTCCTTTGACTTTACCAGATTATTTGGTAACCTGGATTAGGTACCTAACAAATCACACCTGAACATGTATGGAAAAAATCCTTTTCGATTCACAAAAACTAATGTATGTTATCTTCCAGGATTTTTTATTTTTATGTGAGTGTAATCAATTGCCCCAGCAACATTTGGCATACCTGCCACAGCATGAAATTCTTGTTTTTTATTTATCAGTTTCCGTTCTTGTCTTGGAAATCTGATAAATTCGTCAATATGTTCCGCAATAGCACGCGACATTCTAGATACAATGTGTGACAGTGGACTGTGAAAACCCATGCATATCACCTAAAAAATGGAAATATGTGTAAATTTGAAAGCGCAATTAAAATAAATTATTAATTAATAGTACCTACTTGTGTCAAGTTGGTATGCTCCTTTAGAGAGGTATTTGAATTTAGTTCAATAATTGTATCTGTAATTAATACAACCTCCCGCACAGTGTCCTTTGAAAACCTGCAAATGCAGTAGGCATTGTAATATATTAATATAATATATTACAATACTAAATACCCTTTATAGCTGCTATTACATATTATGTAGCAGCTATAAAGGGTATTTAGGTTTTAAGTGAACTTTACCTGTAATTTTCTTAAATTTGGAGGCACGTAACTGGGCCAGGCCCACCTAAAAATTTGTTGGCCCACCCTTGTGCCCACCCAGATTAAGGGAAAATTAAAATTGTGTAGACGTATTAACTTCTGGAAGAAATTATTCTAAAATTTAACCAACTAAAACTGAAGTTCATTCCAGGAGAAGCCGACGAGCATGTGAACAAAATCACGTGACACATGGCCGTAGTAGTTTCTGTGATTGGTTGCTTGCTTGCGCGGGCTGCATGCGCTTGGAGTAACTAATACTCACTTATCATGGGTACGTAATAACGTAATTACGTTTATTTCCTGTAGAAACTATTACAGTTTATAGGTTCGTCATATCTATAAAGTTATAAAGTTTATGATAGAGTACTTCTGCATTATATATAAGGGGTTTAGTTAATAAGTGTTGTAAAATGGAATTGTGTCCTGGTGTAAGTATCAAGCGCAAGAAGCATTATATTAGCGAACGGGAAAAACAGTTGATTATTAAGTTATACAATGAAACATTAACTCAAAATCCAGTAATTTTAATTGGCGATATTGTACAACATGTGGCCAAAACATGTTGGTGAAACCTCGGTAAAAAAAATAATCCGCGAGTTTCGGGAAAATAAAACTTTAACGCCCCCGAAAACCACAAAATCACGGGTAAAAGTTGAAGATCAAGTTGAAGAGACAGATTTATGCGTGATACGCAAAAAGGTATTGTTTGAAATAAGTTTTAAATATTAATTTACATCAGTGGCGTACCCAGAAATTTTAGGATGGGGGTGCACTTTGAGAAAAAGATTTTTATTCATTGGAATTAATTTAAACTTTAACTTTTGTATAACATCCAGCTACTAAATGCATTGACCCTGACCAATGCTTAATCATGAGATTCATGTGCGAGTTCCAAACTTTTTTAATTACCCTACGAAATACTTGGATAGAAATATAATCTCATGAACGTGACCATTGCGTAATCACTCTTTCCCCGCTTGTGCGATTATTAGTACCTATATTTAATAATCAGAAAATTTACAGTACAAATTAAAAATGACGTTTCTTTCTTGTTATCTTCGAATAGTTTGGGGGGTGCACTTGCACCCAAAACCCCCTCGGTACGCTACTGATTTACATACTCTAAATATACTATTCCAAATTTTTTTTGAAATATCATTCACGGATATTTTTGCTAATTTTAGGTACATGAATTTTTCTTCCGGAACGAAATTCCTACAATAGATAAAATTTTATCGGTTGTTAACCAGGATGAGCAATTACCCAACTTTAAACGTACCACTTTTTATCGGATTTAAAAAAAAGTTGATATTAAGAAGAAGTCGAAATTCTCTTCTGTTGGAGCGGGATGACATAATTATGTGACGGCGGCAGATTAAAAAAAAAATTAAAAATATCGTGAGCAAGGCGGATTATATTTTACACTGATGAAACATGGGTTAATGCCGGTAAGTTTTTTTTTTATACTTTTTACAAAATTAGATTTTCATTTTAATATCATAGGACATACGAAGGGAAAAGTATGGATGGACAAAAATGTCCATTCTTCGAAGCAAGCTTTTTTTGAAGGTCTTTCAACCGGTTTGAAAAATCCGTCGGGGAAGGGAAAACGGCTAATAATAGGACATATTGGCAACGAAAATGGATTTTTAGAGGGCGGTTTACTAGTTTTCGAAGCCAAAAAAGACGAGGGCGATTACCATGGGGAGATAACGGCGGAAAATTATGAAAAATGGTTCGAGTCTGTTATAAAAACTCTGCCACAGAATTCTGTTGTGGTAATGGATAATGCAGACAAGTTGAAAAGTTGCCAACCAGTAACTGGAAAAAAGATGATCTTAAAAATTGGTTGACTGAAAAGAAAATTAAATATGACGATGATTCTTTAAAGGTTGAATTATTCAACTTGGCAAAATAGTATTGCGACTAATTCAAAAAGTACGTCGACGATGAATTGGGGAAAACATTCGACATTGAAATTTTTCGCCAGCCGCCGTACCATTGCGAGCTTAATCCTATCGAATTAATTTGGTCGCAAATTAAAATATTTTAAATTTGACGATGTTAGAAGATTGCTGTTAGAGGGGGTTTCGTTGGTTACTCCGCAAAAGTGGGACAAATGTGTTGACCACGTCATTAAAGAAGAAAAGCTGATGTATGAAGTAGATAATATCATCGAAGTGACGGTGGAAAAATTAGTAATTCTTCTCGGTGATTATAGTTCTGACGACGAAGAAACAGAAGAATACAGCGACTGAGAGGAAATGCATTTTTAAAAAAGGTTCTTTTTAGAACCACAATTGATTTCGAAAAAGAATATTCCTGAAAAAAAAGCGATGGCAATTGTGTTGTTTATTTGTAATTAGTTAATTATTTATCCATTCACTTTAAAGATTAATTCTAATGCACAGCTATTTAAAAATTTGCAGAATCCTATACCTATAATTCCCTATTTGAAAGTTTTTCTTTAGTTAGGTGCTCTTAATTGAAACCCCGAAACTTTTCAGTATATTAAAGTATATTTGTGAGTTTTTATATTTTTAAAGTCAAATAATAACACATAGGTATTTTACGTAGAATGCGCATCTTGTAAATAGTACCACTGTCACGTAGTTTTGTTTACATGCTCGTCGGCTTCTCCTGGAATGAACTTTTAAAAGAATTTATACTTCCAAAGAATCAATAAACATGTCATTCAAGTCATTCTCGTATTACTCATATTAGAACAGGATATTATTATGTTTATTTAAAAATTGGAATCTCAACAATTATTTAAGCTCGTAACTACCGATACGGAACACCATGAATTAGATATTCCAGACTAAATAACTTAATAAACCCTCGCCACATTAACTGTTCTACTGACATTTATTATGATTTAGTTTCTACGGATTATTTTTCTTAAAAAACCAAACTTTTATTTTTAAACGTACAAAAAATCGGTGTCCGTTCCTATTTCAGTGTGATTAGTACACATTTGACAAGCAAGAATATCGATAGTTCTCACATTATTTTAACTTGTTAAGTGTGTTGTGTTGTACTGTTTTTCGTGTAAATCGATGAAATATCACGTGTTTGTTTTTATATGTAATAAGCTTAGGGTGTATTTTGTGTATTTATAAAAATGAGCGGTAAAAGAAATATAAAAGACTATTTTTCTTCCATGAAAAAATTAAAAATTGACGAAACATCTGAACCGGCCACTAGTAGTGCAATAACTCCATTAACTGAAGAAGAAATTGGAATCCTCGAGGAGGAAACTGAAGACGATGTTTAAGTGCAAGTACAAATTCTGAGGAAGAATTTTTATCGAAAATTGTAGATCTTACCGAGTCAGAAGAACCACAATTGCAGTTTGATGAAACGAGCTGACCAGCATCGGAAAATTTTCCAAAAGACCGCCTGCTCCTGCACAGGATATTTCTCAAACTTGATTGATGGACCTAAGCAGCCTAAGCAAGGGTTGCTTAGGAGGGGCGCAGACCAATAGGGAGCGCGCTCGCCCCAACTAAGATCGCCCCACCCTGCCCGGACAGTTTATAAGCAACGGTCCGGACCAGAGAAAGGCAAGTGGTCTTCCACGCTTCAACGAGAGACCAGCCCAGCAGAACTCGTCTTCAGCACTTCAAGAAGACAACAACCCCAAGTGGTCTTCCACACTTCGGGGAGAGACCAGCCCAGCAGAAGTGGTCTGCCACGCTTCGAAGAGAGACCAGCCCAGTAGAAGTGGTCTTCCATGCTTCGAAGAGAGACCAGCCCAGCAGAAGTGGTGTTCCACGCTTCAACGAGAGACCAGCCCAGCAGAACTCGTCTTCAGCACTTCGAGAAGACAACACCAGATAAACCAGCCAAACAGACACCAGCAGCAATCATCATTCTTCAGCCCCCGCAGTGATGCTCCTCAGACCCTGCCGGTCATCCCAGCTCTTCATCACCCTCCCCGCCGTGGTCACCGGCCTCTACACCCTCGTGGCGTTAGAGTCACTATCGCCACAAAGTCACCATTGGACTCGCCCCTCCAAGGATCCCCGGAGAAGCACCACGCCCCAGGATCCACCCAGAGGACCTACAATACCCGGACCGCTTCTCACCGCTTCTTTAGCCTTATTGTTATACTGATAAAACCACGAAAACTTAATAAGCTTTTAAGCGCCCGCCTTCTTTTATTATGCCGACCCTGGCATATCAACATTTTTCCACAAATGTAAGTGGAGACGTAGTATTCATAAATATTGGATTTAAAAACTGGAAAAGATTACTAGAGGTTGATTCTGGATTTAAAAAACACGACATAAGTATTGAGCGTAAAAATTGTCAAATAAAATGGACTTCTTACGAGCAAATGCAGTCATCCGAGGGAAAGTCTGTGGCAAGTCAAATAAATCAAGCCCATTTGTCTTTAGTTAAAGAAAACAGGGATTACATTGGAATTATTGCTGATATACTTTATACAGCTACTCAAAATATAGCCCAGTGGGGAGACAAAGAAAGCGAAGAAAGTTCTAATCGTGGAAATTTCTTAAAATTATTGACATTATTTTCAAAACATAATGAATTTATTAGAAAACAATTGGGTGGAACTGTTGCCAAGAATGCCAAATATACAAGTCCGAAAATACAAAATGAGATTTTGAATGTTTTTTCTGCTACGTGTTTTTCTATAATGTGTGATGAAACAAAAGATATTACTAAAACTGAACAACTTTCAATGGCAGTGCGATATTACTTAGACGGTACAATTTACGAAATATTCGTTGGTTAAAGAGTAGCAAATAGTTTAGACGCGAGATCCTTATTTGCATATATCAAAGACTTATTAATGGTCAAATGCGAAGTGGATATGCAGAAGTGCGTAGCCCAAACGTACGACGGCGCTAATGTGATGAGTGGCCGTCTTAATGGTGTTCAAAAACTTTTTCGAGATGAAGTTTCTCAAGCCATATATGTACATTGTTATAATCACCGCCTGAACTTAATTATTTTTTAACATTTTAGAAAAATTTTATGTTTCTGTGTCTGGTTCTGCCATACATTTAATCTTTTTAGAAGTTCAAAAGGATATTAATCCTGGAAAGACACCCATAGAACTCAAAAGAATTTCTTATACGAGGTGGACAGCACAGGTGCATGCCTGCTGCTAAAAAACTTTTAACTGAGGTTCTAGTGTTTTTAAATAAATTAATACGTGAACAAAGTGACCGAGTTCCGGAAGCGATAGGTTTACTTCATCAAATTGATTTCAAATTTATTTTTCATTTATAAATGTACTCGAAAATTTTGACAATCTTTAAAAATGTTAGTGATTATTTTCAAAAAGTTACTTCTAATTTAGCTGAAGCCAATATACTTCTCACATCCACAGTTCAAACGTTGAGAAATATGAAGGATGATATTTCAGAATTCTTTAGAGCTATATGCAGAGGTGATGAAATTATGCCAAGACAATAATATAGATACGCAGAATGGCAGAAAGATAGAGCGGCATCTTCGAGCAAAACGGAATGAAGTAGAAAAATGCCAAAGAGATTTGAAAACTATTTTATTACGGAACAATGCAGTAAAAAGTGAAAATATTGTGGGAAGGGAGCAATTTAGAATAAGTGTATATTTACCATCAATAGATTTAATATTAAACGAATTGAATGATCGTTTTAAAAATTGTTCCGGTATGCCATTAGTCGCCTACATCCAGACAACTCTTTGTTTTTAAATTATGATTGTATACAAACTGATAAAATTACAATACCATCAATATTATTATATAAAGCAGAACAGTGTTGTCTGGGTTTACACCCCACCGGTACCAAATAAAAAAAGGACAGCTCTATATAAACTTCCTATATTGTGTGAACGCCGACTTTATTGTAAGTCTGGGTTTTCACCCCACCGGTACCAAATAAAAAAAGTGGAGGTGCAAACCTCCCCTGGACTTTCCCATACTAAAAATAAACATTTTGTTTTTGCTATTCGACAGTAGTTCGCGAGGCAGCATTGGAAATCATTTGAATGCCTCGCGAGAAAAATGAGACTATACGGGTTCGTTCGATATGAACAAAAGAAAGACACCAAGATACGCATCTATCTGTACTCTGTAGTAGGTACTCGGTAGAAATTACAACTGGCGAAGCCGGACGATCGCTACCGACCGACGATCAGTTTCGTTTCCGTCAAGAGTCCAACCTAAATATTCAAAATTCACGAATTTCTCATTAACCGTACATTTTAGCCATATGAACACCTTATACTATGTGATAGACAATTAAATTTTGCATTCAATTATATAATAATATATAGGGTGTTTCATTTAAAATAACAAAGTTGCTTATTGTACTGTGAAAACCAAACACCCTGTATACGTGATATAAATTTAGAAAAATGCAAATCCATATACTGAACAACTTTTATATTTAAACTTCTTTCATATTTTGACTAATAAAGGCGCTATAGGAGCATCAATTTCCGATTTTCAAAATGTCGTAGAGGGCGCCACAGTGGAATTCTGGCGTTCATCAAAAAACAAAAATGTAGCTAATACCAAGCTGCATAAGTATAGAAAATTTAAACAAAATCCTTAGAGCAGTTTTTTTGTAATAATTTTTCAAAAATTTCAAAATTTTTGGAAGAGCGCCGTTGCTACCGTTTTTGGATTTAGTAAATGATTCTTTTTCTTGATGTAGTACAGCCAAAGGGCTTTCAAGCAAGTTGTTGCGGAACCTGATCAGATAACTGGTTTTTGAGTTATGGGGCGTTAAAGTCGACATTTTAAAAAATTCATAGCGACCGCCATTTTGAGGTTAGAGAGTCCGGTAAAAAACTGTTTCCCTTGAATTATGCCCTTCTTTCATATCCCCTACTCAGATTTTCAAAATTCCACCTCTGAAAAAAATGATACCAAAAAAACATGTCTAACTTCCGCTTCCGGTTTCGGATTTTTTTGAAAAGCTTATTTTGTCGATGAATTTTCGATATACCCCTTCATTTAAAATTTCATCAAAATCGGTTCACTAGTTTTTGCGTTACAGGCGTTACATACACACACACACACACACCCACCCACCCACCCACCGACAGACAGACATTTTTTCTAGACCACTTTTTTAGGCTCCTGGGGGTCCAAAACACCCATTTCCGTGAAAATCTCGATTTCGAAAATTTTCATGATATCAATACTTCCCTATACCAGTAGTGGTATGGGAAAGTAAAAAGGGCAGCTCTGTATAAACTTCCTATATTGTGTGAACGCTACTTTAAACGCGTGCGCGGATAAGCCAACTACCACTCTTAAGTACAAACTGCGCACAAGGGCGGAATTTAGAGGTAATAATTCTTTGTCTTTGTAGCTAACGCCTTCCGACATTTTGTGAATTGTGATCGTTTTTATGAGTTTTTGTATAAAGTTAAAAATGTTGTTCTGTGCTGCAAAAAACTGCAATAAACAAACAAGGCCAAGGATTCGCTTTATTTAGATTTCCGAGACTGACCAACGTAGGCGTTATGTCAGGTTGGTTTTTAAAACATTACAGTAAATAGTATGTGTTATACGCTTTTAAATTCCCAATTTTATCCCAGTACAACAACAAGAAGTTAAGAAGTGATGGGATTCCAACGATTTTTAATTTAATAATACCAAACACCATTTGTATTTTCACATACCTACAGTGAGCACCAAAAGAATGGAACATACCAAATAAAACCGAAATGAATGTTTATTTCTTTAAAAATACACATTGGAATGTCAAAATAATTTTCCGGCCTTTATTTGTTTGTAAGTGATGAATTAAACCATGTTTAACATTTGTTAAGAACGTGTTTATTAAACATTAAATAATTTATTTCTCGAAAATTTTCTTATGTAAGGTATCAAGATTTTTATATTGTCATTTAAGCAATTAAAAGATGTATCAAAAACGCGAAAAAAAAAATGGTGGTTGACATTTAAAAAAAATTCTATGTGTATTTTTAAAGAAGAAAATTGACGTGTTTCGGGATTTTTAGAAAAAAAACATTTGTTTCGGTTTTATTTGGTATGTTCCATACTTTTGGTGCTCACTGTATAACACAGACTTAATTTGTTAGATTATTGCAAGTATCTCTACTACGGAGCCAACGATTGCCTCCACCGAACCAGGACAATTACAGGCAAGTAAAATACCTCAAAGTATTTCATACTTAAGTACGTTTAATTCTGTTCCAAAAATTAATATATTCTTGCATAGCGATCTACTTTCCAGGCAAGTATTGCAACAGTTGCTTTGATAATCATAATTCAATATCAATATATTAATTAGGATCATTAGGATGACTTGCCTGTTATGCATGCGGTTTTTAGAGGGAAAAAATGGGACAGTTGCCAGAATAATTCGGTAACAACTGGCTGGGGCAATTATGTTAATTTTTTTTATTAATCCGTTATCTTTATGCAGGGAACTTTCGAGAAGCGAGACCAACAGCAGAATCCAGAACAGCATAATCTTGGTTTCATGGACAAAAAATGCAAGCATCGTGGAGCTTTGCATTTTGAAACAGAAGCTAAAAAACGAAAAGATGAATTTAATGTTTGCTGCAATTTTGGCAACGTCAAGCTAACACCGTTAAAACCATATCCCATACAATTGCAACGTCTTTTGGATGGTTCAGATCCTCATTCACTCAATTTCAGAAGATGCATTAGGAATTATAATAGCAGTCTGGCAATGACGTCGATGGGTGCCAATATTGATACTCCTCCAGGGAATGGACCATATTGTTTTAGAATCCATGGACAAATTTACCACAGACTTGGTCCATTATATCCTGATGCTGCAGAGAAACCGTCTTATGGGCAGATCTATGTGTTAGATTCTGAAATGGCAACAACGGAAAGGTTAAGCAATGTTGCAAATACCAACTGCATACCGTCTATAATGGATAAATTACATAAATTATTGTTGGAAGTAAATCCATATGTGGCTTCCTTTCGCATGATGAAGGAAGAACAAATGCAGGTTATCTTGTAACAGGATGCAAACAGAAGATTTATGACTTTGAAAAAGGCTCCTTTCCTAAAAATGGCTTTAAAAATTTGTAACTTGTAAAAGGGGATACTACAAATAGGAATGTTTTTTTTTTTAGAAAATCGACACCCTGACACTCCTATAAGCAACGTTTTTGCGAAAGAAAATCATTAATCAGGTTGAATTAACCACAAGCAGTTCTTATTACTTCTAACATATTTATTTTGAAATCTTGACCAATTTATAATTATTTCCAAAATTAGAAAGGTATCATGGTTTTATAGGTCAATTAAAATGAATCAAAGAGGAATGTAAAAAAATTTTAAAGTTGTAACGTTTTGATTTATTTAAATCATCTTCAGACAATAGGACATAATTATTATGTTATTGATTCTGAAATTTCATAAAGAACAACATTTCGAAAACTAAATCTAAAAAAGGATATTGTATTTTCTCCTTTTTTAGATTTAATTTTCGAAATGTTGTTCTTTATGAAATTTCATAATCAATAACATAATAATTATATCGTATTGTCTGAAGATGATGTAAATAAATCGAAACGTTACAACCTTAAAAAAATTTTACATTCCTGGTAAACAATTTCCTTTAACTGTGACAAATAACGACTGGTGGTGAATCACATGCAGGTCATTTTAATTAAAAAAAAATCCGAAGTATAAGCTAGCGGTATGTATCTCAGATTTAGTTACATTTTTTCAAGAAAATGAAAATAGTAACTTAAAAACCATGTTAAAAGAGTACCTCAAGGCTCTAAAATTATGTATGACAATACCCACCACATTTTGTACTGCGGAGAGAAGTTTTTTCTGTCTTCGAAGACTAAAAAGTTTTCTCCGTAGTACTATGTCTCAAGAAAGGCTGAACAGTATCACCGTTTTAAATTGTCATCGCGATATCACTGATTCTATAAATTGTAATGAAATTGCAAATAAATTTATTAACAGACAAAGTCAAAAGATTAATACATTTTTCCAAAATTAGTTTTTGAATATTTTTACTGTCCTGTCGACATAGTTATAATATAACTAATGTGTTATAAACACTTTAGTTTTTATGTTTCTGATGTTTCTTTTATATTTTCTATCTACCTATTATTGATTTCTAAGAATTGTAAGCAAATTGTTTTATTTTTATATATATTAAAATATGAATTTAACTGTTTTACTCAGTCTCTTTTATTTATTAAATACTTAAAAAAATTATTTTTACTCTTACCCCTCGGCAAATCCGTGAGCCCCCCCCCCCCGCGCATTTTGAAATCCCGGCGCCTATGCTTACATTCCAAAGTGGGCGCGGCATGTGCTGCGGGTACCCAGCTAGTTTTATTATAATCAGTCAAAACTAAAACAAGAGGAACAAAAGCGAAATCAACTTTTCCAAAATTCAGCCCTCTGAAAATATTTTGAAAACCCTAACATTACCACCTAGAACTGAAAAATTCGTTACTTTACCTGCAGTTGGAAAAAATGGTAATAAATTAGCCCCTAAATTGCATTTAACTAAACATGTACTTATGCCATCAGCTATTGTTACACTACACAATAATTGGTTTCGCACTAGCTTAATAAATACCTGACGTCCCCCAAATTCTTACTATATCTCAACCCCTTATTCTCGAGGATTATATTCCCGAAAAAGACCAAGTTGTAATCAACAACCATGACGTTTCAATACCCTTTGGTAAACAAATACTTTTCCAAAATTTACAAGACAACTTAAGATTAAATCACTTAAATTCCGAAGAACGTACCTTACTAACGAACCTTTGTCAAGAATACAAAGACATATTTTATTCACCAGAAATTCCTTTATCATCAACAATCCTAATCAAACATCATATAAAGAAAAAGACAGCGACACCCACATTCACAAAAACATACCGTTATCCCCATGTACACCGACAGGAAGTAAAAAGACAAATTGACAGAATGTTAAATGAAGACATAATCGAACCCAGCGAATCACCTTACAATTTCCCCATTTGGATAGTTCCAAAAAAAACCGACGCCTCTGGTAAACAGAAGTGGCGAATAGTCATAGACTACAGAAAATTTAATGAACATACGATTGACGACAAACTCCCTCTCCCCCGAATAGAAACAGTATTAGATAATTTAGGTAGAGCCAATTATTTCACAACCCTTGACCTAGCTTCGGGTTTTCACCAGATCAAAATTGAAAAAAAGATAGGGAAAAGACAGCCTTCTCTACAGAAGGACATTATCAATTTAAAAGGATGCCATTCGGTCTCAAGAATGCTCCTGCAACTTTTCAAAGACCAATCAACACAGCTTTAACAGGCCTAACCCCCAACCAGTATAGTATATCTTGACGATATTATCATATACTCGAGCACTCCTTACAAGAGCATATCACTCGTTTACAAAACGTATTTAAAAAATGTAGAGACACTAACATAAAGATTCAGTTAGACAAATCTGAATTTCTCCAAAAGACCGTAAAATACTTAGGACACGTCATAACCCCCAATGGAGTCAAACCAGACCCATCCAAAATTGAAGCCATTAAAAATTTCCCGTTACCTACCACTAGAACAGAAATTAAATCTTTTCTAAGACTGTTTGGATATTATAAAAAATTCATAAAAGATTTTGCCAAAATTACCAAATTCCTCACCCATTGCTTAAAAAAGGAAAACATAATTATTCATTCACAAAATTTCATAGATTCTTTCGAATATTGTAAAAACCTTTTGACAAATGAATCCATTTTGCAATATCCAGATTTTCAGAAAGCAATCGAACTGACTACAGATGCATCGAAATTTGCTCTTGGTGCAGTTCTTTCCCAGAACTGAAAACCAATCTGTTACGCTTCACGTACCCTTAATGATACCGAGCAAAAATATAGCACAATTGAACGTGAACTATTGGCCATAGTGTGGGCCACAAAACGATTTAGGCCATATTTATTTGCAACCAGATTCACCATTTTCACAGACCATAGACCATTGGTATGGCTCCGTTACCTTAAAGAACCCAATTCAAAACTAACAAGACGGGCTTTGAAACTGGAAGAATACAATTTAGATATAAAATATTTACCCGGTAAAACCAATAAAGTAGCAGACGCTCTTTCTCGTGTTAAAATCCATCCATAAACCGTTATCGACAACATCCTCCATGATATCGATGAAATTATACACGATCTAGATAGAATAAATACACCCGAACCCTCCAATTTTAGCATAATACCTAATCGTTTCGTAATTAACCCAGAAGAACGACAAAATCAAATGATGAATTATCATCTTGGTAAAACCAATCATCGCGGAATATCCGAAACTATCGAACACCTGCATCGCAAATATTTTTGGAAAAATATGGCTAATGATATTAAAACCTTCACTACTAATTGCCAAATCTGCAAAACCCAAAAATATAATAGAAACCCGATAAAACAACCCTTACAGTTAACCCCAACTTTCAACCGTCCGTTTCATACAGTCCATATGGACATATTTCAAATTAATGGTCAAAAATATCTAACTTTAATAGATGCCTTTTCTAAATTTGGCCAAGCTTATTGGTTACGTTCTGGCAACATGATCGATATAACTGATCGACTATTCTACTTCATTACGACGTATACCACCCCCAGTATTTTAGTTGCCGACAATGAATTTAACAAACAACCCTTTATTAACTTCTTACAATTACATAAAATTTCGCTGCACGTTACAACTCCATATCATCATCAGTCCAATTCCCCTGTAGAACGTTTACACTCCACCCTCTTAGAACATTACAGACTTCTAGGAGAAATGCCGGAACATAAAAAATTGCCCTATTGTATAATGGCGTATAAATAACCATACGTTACATTCAAATTTAAAATTGTCACCCTTTGAAATAGTGTTTGGACACACTGAAAATAAAAATCCTTTTGACCTGGATTATGACAAATCATTTTTCGAAAACTACCATAACTAACCACAAAGAAAAAATGAAACACTTGTATGAAGCCCTCCATAATCAACAAAACTTTAGAAAAAACTGTTTTACTAGAACAGGCTCAAATTCTTAATAATACTATATCTACCATACGTGACCTTTCTGAGAACCAGAAATTACTAAATGACAACCTAAACAAAATTTTGTTAGACAATGTAGCAATTAAAGAAGTGATATCCACAAGCTCTACCCATGCAATAATCAATCAATCCATCCAATCGTTACAACTCTTCATAAACATTTGGCTCGAATTAGAAAATGCCTTAACATTTGCCCAAAAGCAAGAACTACACCTGTCCCTTATCGACAATAATGATCTTATTGAATCACTCAACCAAATAACTGATTCTTTAAATCAACTTCAGAATTCTAATAAGAAAAGTTTATCATCTCTTCCATATCCTGTAAACCATAAAAATCTTCATTTGTATGAATCAATTATAACAACGAAAATATATCAAAAAGACAAAGTCTTCACATTTATCTTCGAAATTCCCTTAATTAAACGATTTTCTGATTACCAGCTAATCAAGCTGCATCTACTGTAAATGGTAAATTTCGAATAATTGTACCATTTTATAATACCCTCTTATTCGCTGCTGACTTTAGCGTCCCTATTTAAATCGATCATTGTCGACAAACTTCTATAGAACACCATTTTTGTTCTCAAGATAACCATTTTAGCATCCCCAATTCAAAACTATGTGAAACACAATTGTTATCCTTCTCTGATAATCAAACATGCCAGCCATATGTTTTCGATTTAACTTCAAATAAAATATTACAAATTTATATTGCTACTTGGCTAATTAGCTCCCCCGCCAAAACCATTCTAGATATCAAATGTAGCCAAACCACTAATAAAAAAGAAATCACTGGATCAAATATAGTTCATCTGACCCCTGATTGTTCCATTTTGATAAACCACGAGGAATTATTATTTACTATGAAATCTTCGTACACCAAACAAGCTACCCTGAAACTACCCAATATTGGCAAATTAAGTATACAGGAATCCCAGTTAATCAATATTTCAAAAAGTGATCTATCACCTATCAATACCCAGGATTTAGCCAACAGTCAATTAAAATTAAGTGGCCAAAAAGAAACATTATTGAATAACGATCCCCAAGTTACAAACAGCTTAAGTATTAGTTCATTAATTATTACCTGCTTATTAATTATTATTTTTATATGCATTTTATTGTATCTGTATTGTAAACGTAACTCCTTCAAATCGAAATTAATTGGAATTTTACAAAATTCGCAAAGCGAAACAATGACTTCAGAACACGTGTCAAGGCCAGCCTTACTGCAATGTAAAACTTAAATATCGCTTCACTATATTTCAAGTATGGTTTATACAGCTTTCTTAGCCTTAACCTTAGTATTAGCATTAGCCTTAGTAAAGATAAATTATTTAGTTGTCAGCGATGCGTTTATACGGCTTTAACGGTTATTGCTAAGTAGCAATAACCGTAAGATCTGACCTTGAAAGATGCCCAACTTTTAACTTAAGGATTTCTTACGGTTAAACACACTAAATGCGCATGCGCCATCAACTTCTGGTTGTCAATTTCGCGGCAACAATTGTGTAAATTCTTTAGTGACGCAATGAGTGGTGTGGATTAATATAACAAAGGTAAGCTTAAAATGTTCCTATGAATGCAAGTGTTCTTGGAAAAGATTAAACCATTCCTATAAAGCAACCCTTCTTTAAGTGAAATTTTCTGCTTCTATTCATTCCTGTTCCTACCACTCTTGGTACTGAAGGTTGGTTGTGCTTTTGCGTTTTTTTATAAACACATTAAAAATGGGTTTTGATGATGGGCAATTAATCGAATTAGGCCAACAGTTCCCAGTTATATATGATAAAAAACATAAACATCACAAAGTCAAGCAGGTGTTAGAGAATTCATTTACAACAATAGGGGAAGTTATGGGATTTGCAGGTAATAAATTGAATTATATGTTACTTTCTCAAATATTCATCAAATAAAATTGCTCGTTTTTTTTTCTTATTAAATCAAATGTTGGTTTCACATAAACAGAATATGATACCTATACATAATTATATTTAAATAATATGTATCGCTTATTGCAGCGGATGTATGCCAACAGAGGTGGACGAACATTCGTAACCGATATGCCAAAGAGCGTCGGGCGATTGTAAATGTGGCATCGGGATCAGAGGACACGATCATAACCTGGCCCTATTACCACCAATGTGGGTTTTTGGACAGCGTTGTCATTCCTCGAAAGTAAGTTTACCATAAATGTTTATGTGGTTAGTTAATTTTGCTTAATATGTTTTCAGAACTACTGGTAATATTACCAAAAATAATTATAAAACTTCAACATCTTTACCAGGTTGTAGCGGCACTCAGAGAAATGCTGATTCAGTTTGGAGTTCATATACTGAAATTGTAAGCGGCCTTTCTCAAAGTGACGCTGCTTCCGAAAAGATAAGTGAAGAGGAGGGAAGTGAAAGTTTTACCAACACCGGAGAAGAGGAAGATGTCACTTTAGTGTCTCAGAATGAGGAAGAGGAGGTTGTAGAGCAGAGGCAGAAAATTTCAGAGATGCGGCAGAAAGCACCCAAAAAAAAGGGAAAAGATAGCGACGCATTAGAAAATTTAACGAAGACCATTTCTGGGGTGTTTGAGAGGATGGAAACGTTAATAACGGATTCACCCATCGAAGATAAAGATGATGAAGAACTTCCCTTTGCTCGGTCAGTAGCATCTTCGCTCAAAAATATTCGTTCAATAAAAAAAAGACTAATTACAAAATCGTAAATCATGATGCTGCTGGCCGAGGGCACAGGACGATGATTAATTGTGTCCATAATTAATTATATAAATTGTTATAAATAAAAAACTTGCTTGCATACCTACGAATTCTTTACAGTAATATTTATTTACTACCTTATAAAAATCGCTACTGAAAATACGCATCTGTAGAATAATTACAATATTTTGAACATAAATCCCAATCATATTTAAAAAGAATACTGAAAAATTAGCGTTCTGGAAGAGAACCCTTTAAAACATGTTCTTCTTGCCATGGCAAGCTTCCCACATCAGATAGAAAATAATTGGCTAAGATGTCGCGAACTTGTTGCACTGACCGACTGGCACTATTTGATCCTATGCGAGCGACTGATGGTAATGCTGAATTATTATCCCTCCAGCTACCTCTACGTAAATTCCCCTTATCATCCTCATGGTCAGCGTAACCCGTTGGAACATATCTCCTTTCGGATAGTGGAATATTCGATTCCCTTTTCTGCAAAAAATTGTGCAAAACCACAGTGGCTTTCACAATTCTTTCACACATTTCTATACTGGCAATGATTGGTTTCAGAAGAATTCGCCATCTTTGGGCCAAAATACCAAAGGTATTTTCTATTACCCTTCTTGCGCGACTCAAGCGATAATTAAATATATTTTTCTTTTTGTCCAAATATTTTCCTGCATATGGCCTCATTATACGTCTATGCAGAGGAAAAGCAGCATCTGCTGCCATAAAATAATCAATTTCAGGAGCACTGCCTGGCAGACACTGTGATGCTAGCAAATTTAGCTCATTACTAAGTAAAGCTTTCCCAAACTCACTGTTATTAAATATTGCGCTGTGATGATTCGAACCAGCACCACCTATGTCCACAAGGGTGAAACGATAAAAAGCATCGCAAGCTGCCATCAGTACCAAACTGTGACTCTTCTTGTAACTGAAGTAGGTAGAACAAGAGTTCGCAGGTGCCTGAATGGTTACGTGTTTACCATCAATCGAGCCGAGACAGTTTGGTACATTCCGACGCTGGTAAAAACCTTCCGCAATATCTCTCCACTCTTGGGTAGTTGGTCGTGCCAGTTCGATGGGCGACAAAACATTCCATAAGACCATAACACGTCGCATGTTTCTTTCACCACGGCATGTACTGTAGTTTTACCTACACGATAGCACCATGCAGTTTGTTGCATCGAGCAACCTTGTGATAGGTAACTAATAAATAAAAAATAATATTTGTTTTAAGCATATCTTCAAATTGTATACAATAGGGACTTACTTCAACATCATCATAAGTCGATGCGCAGGTGACAAAGGATTCTTCGTTGGGTCCTTTTGTAAAAAAGAGCTGACCAGAGACAATAAGCAGTCGAACATGTTGGTAGTCATTCGACAATATTTAAAATATTGCTCCTCATCCAAGTTCCGCATATCAGTCACCAACGTAGCAAACTGCCCTTCTGTTCTTCGATTTTTATTAATGGGCCGTACTTTATATCTTCTAACCGAACGATTTTTACGTTTAATTTTTAGTAAACACAGTGCACCTGCTGCAGCTATCATCGTGTACATCGATATTAAAAGTTGTCGTTTTTTTAAAGAAGAAATGTTGCCCATTTTAATAAATAAATAAATAAATAAATAAATAAATAAATAAATAAATAATAACACAAAACACAAGAATCGAAATGATTTTTGTAGTTTAACTAAAACGCGCAATTTTAAATGAAATTTGAGCATGAGCACTCGAAAATTCCCTAACCTTGAAGTACCTGTATAAACACCAATTTTTATTCTTAAGGCTAAGGTTAAATTACGACTTAAGGTTAATGCTACGGCTAATGTTAAAAAAGCTGTATAAACCGGCCTTAAGATTCTTGGGATGGAGGAGTTATGAGATAAAGTCTATTAACGAGCAAAGATAAAATAGTTAACGAGCAAAGATAAAATAGTTAACGAGCAAAGATAAAATATATTACATTAGATAAGATAAGCACATTTATTCTGCTTATAAATAGGTGACCTTATATAGTTTAGTTTAGTTCTATTTTGCATTAGCTGTTATGCTGCCGGATTGAACTCCGACGTTTTGTATCATTTTAAAATAAACGTTTTAAAAAAAAATACTTTTAGTCGTTAAACAAACATAAATTGCTGTAGATATATTACACCTATGCACATCAACGTACCAGGAGTAAGTTGTAAGATTTCTATTTTTCTTTTTACACAACTTATTTATATAGTTTTGTATTTTTTAGGTATAGAATTATTTTTCTTTTATAAAATTATGGTTTCCATAATTTTTCAACACTGCTTGAAAATGTTTTTTTTATAAGCCGAAACGTCGACCTTTTATTTTTAAATACAAGTATTTTGATTAAATTTTAATTTTGATTATTACCTGACCTGCAAAACCAAGAGAGTTTTCAATTTCATCATTTATAAAAGTCAAGAATTACAATTTATTATTATTGTACCAGGAGTGTTCCGCAGCTGTCGGTATTTTGCATTGTATTGTGTTTTTGTTTTTCCAGTGTTCACATTTATTTGAGTTAGTGACGTTGAAGTGTTATAATTGTAATTACTGTATTATCACAGATATTTAGCGGGTTAAATTAAATTCGTAAATATATACAATGGGGCGAATGTATGGACGCAAACCGCGCAAAAACAATAAGGCTTCTAGGGCGCAAAAGAAGGCTTGGATCGGTACAGTTCATTCCCTGGCTTTATGTCCCTAAAAGATTAACGCAGAATTTATGAAGCGACCTACTACTATCGGTTGTCTTCGTTTTGCTTATGGTCCTCGCATACCTGAACCTTGAACGTAAGTCTCCAAAGTATTCATACTCGTTTAGCTTTCAATGCGTTAAAGTAAGATAGGAAATAGCTGGGACGTCGTATTACAACCGGAAAGTAGCTAGAAAGGTTTGTCAGTAGCGTTCAAAACAAATAATTTTACAGAGCAAATAGAAATTGGATTTACCTACTTAAAGAAATGTAAGCTACGGCACTGGATAGTCGAGCATCGTTGCGTATACATCTGCGTTAATCTTTTAGGGACATAAAGCCAGGGAATGGACTGTAGATCTACAACTCTTCGAGGTAAGTAGTATCTTAAAATGTATATATTTATTAACACTCAATCTGATTTGGAAAAGACGAAACGGTGAAAAAGTGAGTGATGCCATGTTATTTCAACCCTCCTAATTCCTTCAAAGTTTTAATTCAAAAGGCTAGCAAATGGCAAGCTATTCCCGCTTTACATTGACACCCTGTATAATAATTTATTTTTTATAGCAAAAAGGAACCATGATTTTTGACGAAATTCTAAAGCGAATTTCCTGAAGATACATCAATTTTGAACGATAACGAAGTTTTCCAAGATCGTGTAACTTCTGACACTACGCAGGCAAATGAAGTGCTTCATGATTTGGACGGTGATGATTCCGATATAGAAGTCTTACCAAATAATTGGGCTTCTAAAACATATAATGCTCGTTATTTTATACAAAAAAGGACTGTGCCCTTTAAAAAAGTTGGAACAATATCATCTGATGAATACGAAATCTAAGAAATATATCTCGGAGTCTTAAATAGGAATTTGAAACACCTTCCATAGTTGTATTTTTATTTAGATATTTATATATTTAAAATTTATAGAATCAACAGCTTCCCATTGACGGTAGAGAACGAGGTTTACGATTCACCAATCACAGGAAATAGAATAGTTGAATTAGCATATGTATTGGAAAAAACTCAACCCTTCAATTTAACCATTCCAAAATTTGCAATGCCCAGATTTAAATTGCGAAGGAAAGCCATACTGGTAAAGGCTTAGTTTACGTTATTTTTTAACTGCACGAGATGCTATAAAGTATTTGAACTGGACACGAAAAATCCTAATAGATCTATGCCAACAATAAACACAGGAGCAGTATGGGGAACATTGGCAACAGGAAGTACACATGGTTAGAAGAATTGCTCAGTTTCATGGATATTCCCTCGATGTCAGACAGAATGTTTTATAGTTTGGAAACTAAATTAGGAAAGGTTTGTGTATATTATTTAATTTGTTTTAAAGCACTTCAAGCTTTTTACTTAGCGTCCAAAGTCAAGATTAGACTCAAAGCCTTGTAATTTTATAATGGTTTCAAAGCTATTAACTTTTTGTCAGTACAGAATCACAATCTAAGGATGTTACTCTACAGTTTGTGATTCTGTACTAACAAAATAGCAGTAGCTTTCAAACCTCTGTGCACACCAAGTAATCTTTTATTGTTGTTTCAATAACGGCTGCTGGAGAGCGAGAAAGGGAATATGCTATCTCTTTAGGACAAATGTATTTGGATGGTACGCCATATATCACCGTATATGTAGACGGGTCCTGGAGTAAGCGTTCGTATGGGATTAATTTTAATTCCTTATCTGGGATGGTAGGCATTGTTGATCGCCACACAGGGGAGTTGTTATTTGCTGCCGTACGGAACAAATTTTCTTCAATATGTGCAAGAACTGAATATAAAGATAAGGAAGTAGAGTCCCATGTGTGCTACAAAAACTGGAAGGAATCAGCCCCTGCTATGGGCTGACATGGTTGTAGAAGGGTTTAATATAAGCCAGCAGAGTATGCATGGGGTTAAATTTTGAAAATACGTTGGTGAGAGAGATTCAAGTGTGTTTGCAAAAATCAAGCAATCTGTATCGTAAGGTCATGAGGTCAAAAAAATCGAATGTGCCAATCACGCTTTAAAGAACTACGCCAAATACATGTACAAGATTAAGGCTGATACTACAATTGATATTAGACGAACGAAATTACTCAAGAAAAGCACAATTCAACTTCTTACATAAAGGAGCGAAGTGTTCCATATGTGAACATTCTAAAGTAGAAGAAAGAAACACCATCCTACTTAAGGAAGATTTGTAAAATGGGCTACATCACGTGTTTAATGACGATTTGAAATGCAGAATAACAATGCTACTAATAGACAACGAAAACAATAATACGGCTGAAAGGCTCATGAATATTGAATTACCATGGGTAAAAGGCTAAATCTAATACAAAGGGGATCATATGAAAGGAGAGTATTTCTCTCTGGTTTGAGATACAAGTCTCTAGCTTGGCACAGTAGCCCTTAGAAAAAACTAACCGGTAGAAGCCCTGGCAAGCATTTTAAAAAATATATTGATAAGCAATTACAACAACATTTGGGAAGAAAAATTAATGTTGATAGAAGGTTCTTCACTAATGATAACAAAACCCCCACGAAAGAATTGGGGAAGAAGAAGACAAATAACACATTAAATGACAGTTATGGACAAAATGCAGAACAACCGGATGAGTATCCAGAAATAATTACCTTAGAATGTAACAGACTGCTGGAAAAGCTACAAGTAGATGTTGCCTAGTATATTGTCTTACCTACCTGTGAAATAAATCATTATTTTTACGGTTACTTAAATTGAAAGAAATACCATTCAAGAGGGTTCCGTTGGTCAGTTTGGAAATGATTTGTATGAATCGGAACGGAAATTTAGATTGACCGCCTCTTTATTTGGAAGGGTCATAAAGCGAAGACCTTAAACCCCTTGTCACAACATTGTCAAGTCTTGTCGGGTGCAAACTCAATTTCATAGTGATGCTACAGAATATGGAATAGCTAAAGAGATTGTAGCAATACAACATTTCGAAGACAAAATGAAATTGAAAGTTAGAAAGTCACGTTTGTGGATAGATAATAATAATAATAAATCCATTTATTTGTAAGGGAAAAAAGATCTACAACATAGATTTCTTGGTGCCTCACCCGATGGTATGCGAAACAATTTGATTTCTTGAATTGTTGCTTAATTAAAAGCACTTCTTTCTTTTAGGTCTTGTTGAAGATGACTTAATTTTAGAAGTCAAATGAATTTATTTGAAATTTTAGGAAAGAAGTCAGTTGTATCTTCAAAAAGGGGGAATGAGATTAAATTAAAACGCAATCATTCTTACTATTACCAGGTAAATAATAAAATTAATTAAATGATTTTCATTTCCATTATTACGTTTACAGATTCAGGGGCAATTATTGAACATCACAAATAAGTCCTATTGTGCTATTTCGTTGTGTATGTGAACGACAGAATTAATTAAATTGTATATGGAGGAGATTTACAGATACGATGCTTTTTGGGTTCAAAAAATGTTGGTTGAATTAACATTTTATAATGAGTGCATAGCTCCAGAAATTATACGAAATAATATAGGATGAGCGAAAAAATGTGTTGACCCTCCATATATTTTGGAGCAATTAAATTACATCATGATAAAAAGAACGATCAAAATAAATCAGGTCTGTCCACGTTACAAAGGTCTGAAAAAAACAATGGAACCAGGTCCATCTGGATGACAAAATAGAGAAGATCCATAGTAGCGAAAATGTTTAGCAGATTGGACAATTTTCTTACAATTCTGTAATAAATTTGGTGATTTTTTAGCAATGTAAAAAGTGTTAGATTAAAATTTTAGCAGTGTTTTTTTTAAAATTAAATATAAAATGTGTTTTGTATTATTAGCCTAAATGCACAAATTCGAGTTCTCTGATTAATAACAAGATACATAGCTGCGTTCGCCTTGCACGCTTCTTCGCTTCGAGTGCTCACGCCGATGGGCGCCGCCGCGGTTACTCGTTCGTTTAGACTTTCAAGGCGAATGCCAAGACGAACGGCGGCGTTAGCGCATCGAATAAGCAAAAGACGTCGCCTGCGTTGATTAAAGAGCGAGAAAAAATAGGACAGATTTAAGTAAAGGAAATCGTCAACTGTTGTTGTTAGCAATGCAAATGATCACGACGAAATAAATTCCTTTTCATCAGAAGAAAATGCAGTAAAAGTAGTGAAAGAGCAGTTATAAGAGCGCTTTAAATTTTCGCGCATCTTTTGCTTTGTGCGTCAACTCTTAAGATAGCCGCTATACATAAAATATTTTAACAAATATGGCCGAGGCCGTTAAAAATTATATATTTTGTGATTTTTGTATTTGTTACTTTCAATAATGGTGTTATATTTTAGTAGGACGTACTGAATTGCAAGATGAATAGATTCCATCATGTTAGAATCTAATATATTACCAAAAGTTTTACGATTATAGCTACCAATAACGGAAATATTGACGAACAAATCATTTCAACCAGTGAAATCTATTGATTAATGTTTTCTCTTTAAGAAAATAAATTTAGTTTTCTTTATTTTTCTGCATTTTGGATAAAAATCAGAAAATGAAATGGCTCAAGTGGCGCCATCATATAATGTATTTGAACTAAGCTTTCTCAGTGCGCGTCGTAAAATTGAAAGAAGCGAAATTTCTCTATTGAGCATTGGAAATTGTCTTAGGTCCTTTGATCTAGAATGTGTCCAGGTGTCGGCTGAAATATTTAACGAGTTAAATCTAGGCAAATCTACTAAATCTTGGGTATGTAATGTTTGCAAAAGTGATAACAGTGATAAGACATCTGAGATCCAAACCACTAACTTAACTCGTGAACCAAATTCGGTCAACACTGATGAGATGCTACACAAAATTTCAGAACAGTTAAGGGTGCTACCTACTTTAACTGGTAATGTTGAAGTTTTAACGGAATCTGTAAACAATTTTTCCACAAGATTGGAGTTAATGCAAAACCAAATTATTGCTTTGAAACAAAGTACTGAAATAAACAACAATAAAATCGAGAAATTGGAAACTGTGATAATAAAACAGGACATCGAACTAAAAACATTACATAGAGACATAAATAATCTTGAACAATATACCAGAAATAAAAACAGAAATATAAATAATAGAATTCAATCCGAATATAGTTGAAGGTATTCACAGAATTCCTAGCAGACAAACTGATAATCCTAGGCCCATTATAGTGCAGTTTAATAGCAGAATTCTGAGAAATAAGTTTTTAGATAAAAATATAAATAATAAATATTAAATAAAATATCGATTTCAACGGGAAATAACAAGATTTATTCGCTTTATACGTATTTCGGCATCATTGTGCATGAGAATGTCAATAAGTTTTTAGATAATAATAAACGAGTCAGAATAACATCTGCTGATATTGGTCTTAATGGCAACCAACAAATTTATATTAATGAACATCTCTCTCAGCATAACAAGCAACTTCTTTGGAAAGCAAAGAAAATCCAGAAGGATTCCAAATATGTGTGGACAAATAAGGGCTTTATTCACATGACAAAAAACGGATAATTCTTCAATAATCAAAATATTATCTGAGGATGATTTGCCCAGCTGTTAGAGATCTGCCAGCTCAAGTGTTAAATCATTTGGTGTAGGTGAACAACATGATTACTCTTTTTGGTTATTATATCAAAACGCACGGGGGTTAAATTCTAAAGTAAATGAGTTTTATTTAAATGTAGTGTCAAATAATTATGACGTTATAGTAATAACTAAGTCCTGGCTCAAAGATAACGTGAACAACAATGAACTTTTCGGTGATAAATATGTGATTTTGAGAAAGGATCGAAACGCAGATTTATCAGGTAAAACTAGAGGTGGAGGAGTGATTGTTGGTATTAACGCAGATTTTCAAACGAAACAAATTCCGTGTTTTTGATTGTGATCTGTATGCTTCAAGGTTACTTTAAATGCTAAAACCTGTCTTTATTTTATTGATTTATACTATATTTCGGATGCTTCGAGAGAAGATTATGAAAAATTATTTGATTTTCTCAGCAGTATATCGTTTATTTTTAATGAAAATTGTATACTTATAGGGGATTTTTAATCGCCCTGGTTATTACCAATTTTTTCTGAATAATGGTAAAATCAACCTACTTCCTAAAACAATGTCACTAATAAATTTTATGAAATTTTTAAATTGTAATCTGTTTAACCATGTAACAAATGTAAACGGTAGAGTATTAGATTTATATTTATGGAACTTTAGGCCCGATTGCACCAGTTACACTTAAGTAATAAGTTTAATTGCTATAGATACAACTCTTGCTAACAATTATATCCATGGGAATTATTTTTTTAAGTGACACTTATTATTTAAGGGGAAGTGGTGCAATTGGGCCTTAGAAGATCAAATATCTGAATCAAATCTATCAAATAAAATAATTGTATTTTGGTTTTATTATGTTGACGATATTATAGCATGTTTTGATAGTTCTTTCGAATACATTAACGACTTTTTAATTTTTATTAATACTTAATTTTTATTAATACTTTACATCAAAAAATTAAATTTACACTAGAAATTGAACAAAACGGATCTATTAACTTTTTAGACATAAAAATCAATTCAGAAAACATACTCGAATACTCTTATTTATAGGAAACCTACACAAACTGATATTACCATACCACATAACTCTTCTTGTCATCATAATACACATAAATTGGCAGCATATCAATCTTTAGTACATAGAGCTTTAACTATTCCTTTAGATAAAAATAATTTTAATAAAAAAATTTCGATTATTAAACGAATTGCATATAGGAATGGTTACACTACACTTATTGACACGTTAATTAAAAAGAAGAATTATAAATTAGTTACTCAAAAAGTTGATTCTACTAATGACTAACAAAACATCAAAATACGTTTTAATTCCGTATTTTGGTAATATTACAGAAATGATTGCTAAAATTATAAAAAATACAAATAAATATAGTCATTTTTAAAACAAATAAAAATATTTTATACACTGGTTTTAATGTTAAAAGACAAAACTAATGATTTGCTAAAATCAGGTATTTACAAATGAAATTGCTATTATTAGGGGCGGGACAGAATATATCAACACACGTTCATAAAAACTATTCTCATTCTTTATTCTTGAATATGTTGTTTCACAAATCTTCTGTTTTCAATTTTGGACTACTATTTTAGTAATTCGCAATATACAGTAGAAATGTTCATAAAAAATAATATGACCTCTTGTGATAAAAAATTCATAAAATCAATAATATAAGATAATGGAGTTACGCCGTAAAGATTATGACCGAGGACAGCAAAGTACTTAAAAAGAAAATTAAATCAACAATTTCCATTACGCATTGCACGATATCATTGTATAAACACTCTTTGTTGAAGTGTCTCGTTAGGTTTCAGCTTTGAACAATGATATCTGCTCAAGATTCCAATAGTTCACAAGTAGAACAAAAATTGTTATTTTATCGTAACGTTTTCAAGTATAATTAATGATAGGATAGTAATTTCTTTACGCATAAAAGAAACTTTGTAGCAGAGGCAATACATGTGTCGATAATATCGGTACCTGCCACACTTTATCATACAATCACATTTTTTTTTCTAACCAATTCATCTGCATAGGCTGCATTTTTAAATAAAAATGTTCGTTCTGTAAGAAAATAGCTTCCGAATAAATATTAGATTTTGTTAGAAACTTCTAAATTTATCAAAATGTAACTTTCTATGTTTTGTGATATTGTTGGATTGGTTTTTATACTACTGGTCAATAAAATTTAATATTACTATTGATTTGAAATCATGAGATTTGATGTTTATTGACAGAGACCGTTCCATTTTAGCAACCATACCACCAGCCTAATGTTTTACTCTAGAACGTAATCAGCCACTTGAAACAAATTCAAGAATACTTGAACACTTGAAGAAATTAACTGAATTAAATATATCGATAACGTCTACTTGACATATAATAATAATAATAACGAACATCTCAATCTGCTTATAAAATCTCGATGCTTACTGAAAACATGGTGATTGAATTTTTGTATGCTACGAAAGTATGTAGAGAATCAGCCTGATCTTTAAAAATAATTACACGTTAGGTAGCTAACTGTGAAAATGCTCAGACCACTTTTCTTTTAGATTATAAATCAGCTGCACTTTGGTACTGCTACGGCGTCATTGAAGCCAAAAAAGATTCAAAAGGATATATAAGAAGCTGTCATGTGCTTATTAAAACCAGTGTTATTTTCTGATTTTAAAAATAGGTAAGTAGTACATACTTTGATGGGTATACTTCATGCAGTTTTTCAAATCTAGAAAAAAATGTTCTCCGGAAAAGTTCCGGACATGAATTCTCCGGAAAAAGGGTCCCATGGTAATAGGGTCCCCGGAAAAAAGTTTCTTGGTAAAAAAGCCTCCGAAAACAAAGTCCACGAAAAGAAAGTACCCCGGAATAAGTCCCTGCCGATAATAATAAAAAATGTGTTATTTGAACAATAAAAGTTAGAATACTTGAAATAAATATAATCATTATTCGTATAAATATAAAGTTTGTATATTTAAATTATTATAATTACGTGTAAACAATTTTATACTATAAAGAATAGGGTGAGAGACACAATATCTGATTACTCAGCGGCGGCGCCGAAACGTCCTGGACCAATGTCTTTTAATTACATTAATTTAATCCTCGATACTACTACTATTTATTAATCCGATTAATGTTATTTGATAACAAATAATAATCTAATTTAATTCAGAAATTAAAAACCAACATAATTAGTTAACTAAGGTTTGAAAAGTTCCAATTTCGTTTGCTTGTATACAGAACCACATCTTCTTTGAACACTGCTTCAAGCATTTGGTAATTTGAATAATAACAATAACTTGCTATCACATTTTCAAAGTTAGGAATTTCCTTTAGAATTGACATGTGAAAACCTGGAGGGTAGTTCACATCCATAACATACAGCCATGATATTTAACTGAAGTGGAGGTATTCTTAAGGGATGTAAATTCTGAGGTATTCCTTCGTCACTTGCCATTGATTAAGGAATTAATTAGATACATCTTGAAAATAAGATACTATAGGTACTATAATTAGCGAATTAAAAAATATAAAAATAATTGCAAAAACTGTTGTTGCGCAGAAGCATTTTTATTTAAAAAAAATTGTGCTTTTAATTCATCCTACAGACTGCGCCAAATAACTTTGTTACGAGACAGAACACTTTTTTAGAGTTCTAGAGTTTTAGAGTTCTTACAAAGGTTGCATAAACTTACGAAGGAATAAATTCATACAAAGATTTCACATAAAACTAAAACATTTTGACTAATAAAAAATATACAGAAGTATCAATTTTCGATTTTCAAAACCTCGTAGAGAGTGCCAGAGTGAAATTCTAACATTCAGCAAAAAACGAAAATATATCTACCACCTACCAACCTGCATAATTGTATCAAATCTAAACAAAATTGTGTGACCACTTTTTTAAATACGTTTACAAAAATTTCAAAATATTTGGAAGGGCGGCGCGCCGTTCTTGGATTTTATGAATTAATTTTTCGTCATAGTATAGTACCGCCAAAGGGCTTTCAAACAAGTTGCTGCTGAACCTGATCAGATAACTGGTTCATAATATCGATACTTCCCATATACTAGTGGTGGTACGGGAAGGTAAAAAAGATAAGACCGACATGCAATCCGATTATTTTCATATGAATTTTAATTGTCATTATACGTATATTATTCAACGAGCGTATAATGATGGCTATTACCCACGAAGATGAAATTTGAGTGGGTAATAGCCATTATACGCGAGTCGAATACTATACTTTATCTACAACTATTTAAATAATAAACCAAATTTGAAAGTTCAAAAATTTAAATAAAACAAGTCATCATACCTGAAAACAACTTTTTCAATTTTGTTTCTCAGTTCTGTCAGATAGTGTTGCACAAAATACACAGTACGTTATTTCGTTATAATAAAAGTTCAAAAATAAATAGATAAACTTCAGATAATTTTTATTGCAAAATTCGACAAACATTGATGGTCTAATTTTTATTAACATAGTAATTAATGGTAATGTTGTTGCAGTTACTAAAATTTATGGCGGGAGTAGCATTTTCAGTCATATCATAGTTTTTGGTAATGGTGTTACTTGTATTACAGTTACTACTAGAGCTTGCAATGGTACAAGGTTGACTATTTTTGATGACTTCCTTTATAATTTTATTTCCTCTGTCCAGTTTATTGTTTATATTGTCGTTTATATAGCCTTCGGCGATTGCTGTAGATTTCCATCCTCCAATCTTTTTTACAGCTGTTATGTCACCACCTCCGCTTACACAAATGGTAGCAGATGATCTTCGCAGGCAATGGCCTGTGTACAATTCTGGATTTTTTAGTTTCCGAAACATAGCAATTTGTTTTCCCACAGAAGCTGACTTATTAATCCCTACTTTTTGAATAGTACATTTACCATTCTGGTAGTTCAAAAAGAAAGAAGAGCATTCGGCATGAGGTGGACGAAGATCTATATATTTTTTACAAATTTCGTAAAATTCACCTGATACAGTGAACGATCTAGAAGTCTTTGTTTTTGTAAAAGGTATATTTACTATAAGAGCTCCATTGTAATTTTGTATATCGTCAATTTTCATAGAATGTAACTCATTGGAGCGGCAAGCACCCATTAGCCCCATGATTAACGACACCTTTAAAATAAAATTAGGTTAGATGGTTGGAAACAACTACATAAGGAATATGTACCTTTGTCAAGAGAAAATTTTGGCCTGGTGCTTCCTTAATAAATTTATTCACTTCTTCTGGGGTAAACGTTTTGGATTTTTTTGGTCGATGGCCCTCAGATTACCGTTTTAAAAACGCCTGTAACTTCTTGTAACTCTCTATGTGAATGTTATGGTAAATATTCAATGTGCTTTTAAGCATGGAATAATAAGCCCATAATGACGATGACTTATACTTTTTTGCTAGCTCAGTAAACTATACAAGGATAACATTTTCAGAAAATGAAGTTGTTTTTTGCGTCAATTGCCAATCCATAAAGCTCTTGTATGCAATATCGTATTTACCTTTTGATTTGCCAGGGAGTAAATTTTCTGTCGCACTTGCCGCTAATTTTAATATTTCAGGCGGTGTACAAGACACCTTGTCTACATCAGATTCGACAGACATATATATAATCTATTAGTAAATCGAGACGAAATAACTTCGTGTATTTTGCGCTGTTTTGTGCAACACTATTTATTTGACAGAACTGAGAAACAAAACTAAAAAAATTGTTTTCAGGTAGGCTGATGATTTGTTTTATTACAATTGACAATTGCAATGAGTGTCATTAACCGTTAAAAATTGTATAGTGTAGTGTACGGGTGGGGAGTTGGTCAGTAATGCATGCGCAGACGGAGTTCTCGAATGGTTGTCGTAGAGTTAAGAGCATTCCCAGTATTTTTATATGTGTTGTATATACGTTCATTACAATAAAGGATAATAAGTACTCAAAGACATAACAGTGGCGACGAGGTCAAGTGGTAATTAGTTGTTAGAGCACGAAAAACTAATTTTCTGTTGCTAAAACTAAGAAGTGCGGGTTTAGTAAAACGTGGTACGTCAACAGAAGGTTCGAGAACGAAGGGCGTGTTTTCTTTGGCGGGAAAGAAAAGCGGGAACAATAAAAATGGCTACAACAAGTTCGTTAGGTGTTATTGGAGAATTTAATGCGGATCAGCACGATTGGGTTATATACTCGGAGAGATTACAACATTATTTTACTGCCAATGACATAACAGATGAGGCGAAACAAGTTGCAATTTTATTGAGCACGGTAGGAACGGGCACATACAAGTTGTTACGCGATTTATGCCATCCTACAGCACCTACGCAGAAATCCTTCGCAAATTTATGCACATTAATGAAACAAAAATATACACCAGCAGTATCTGTGTACCGGGAACGTATACGCTTTCATAATGCATGCCAAGGACACAGCGAAACGGTGGCGGAATGGTACGCGAGACTAAAAACTTTGACAGTAAATTGTGAATTTGGAGCAATTTTGGAAACTGTACTTAAGGACCGACTGATAGCAGGCATGAAGCAAGGGGCAATTTTGGACCGGTTATGCGAAGAAAACCAAACAAAACCGTTGGCAGAAATTTTAAAAATAGCCTGCAACAAGGAGTCCGTAATGTTAGAAGCAAACAACCGGGTTCAATGGCTGAATTCGGAGTCAAGAAAAGGTGTAACTCACAAAAAGGACGGGGGAGAACCGCAACAAGATTTTCAAAAGTCCAGCTACAACAGAGGTGCGAAATCCAAACAGGCATGGCAACATAAACCACAGCAGTCGGGGAAGGGGATGAAATGTAAAATATGTGGAGGAGCACACCAAGTAGGCCAAGTTTTGCAAGTATAAAAACCACACATGTAGGATATGCCTCAAAGTGGGGCATTTGGCGAAGGTATGTACTTCAAACATTGGGAGATCCAATTCGGTGAAAACGTTAGAGTTAGTGAGTGATGATGACGAGGTACCTTTATATTCATTAAGTACATTAAGTAATGATAAGCCAAGTGCAGAACCTTTGACATGTAAAGTTACAGTGAACGATATTCCTTTACTTACTAGTAATTCTACTGAATTAGATAGTGGCGCAGCCATTTCAGCAATAAGTTATCAATGTTATGAAAATTATTTTAATAATGTTACATTAGAAAGTGCTAGAATATCGATAAGAGGGTTTACAGGGGATGTAATAAGACCTTTGGGATTTTTCATAGCAAAAGTTGAGTATAACAATATAATAAATAATGTTTGTTTTTATGTAGTACAAGGAGCTGGTGCTAGTCTGGTGGGCAGGGATTTCTTGGAGAAATTTGGAATAACCTTACAAGCAGTAAAGAAAATTGGAATAGAGGACGAGCTGAACAAATTAACAAGTAAATACCCAGAAGTATTAGATGGAAAATTGGGAAAGTTTAGTTATGCCCAAGCTTCGATCAAACTGAAACCGGAAGCTACACCTATTTTCCTCAGACCAAGGCCTATTCCGTTAGCCTACAGGAAACAGATAGAAGAGCAGCTTGAAACTTTAGAAAAACAAGGCGTCATATCACAAATTGAGACAAGTATGGGGGGTACTCCTTTAGTTCCAGTGCTAAAAGCAGACAGAACGATTAGAATTTGCGGTGATTATAAGTCGACCGTAAATAAACATCTGGAAGAGATCAAATATCCACTCCCACGAGTGGAAGAATTGTTTGCAACATTACAAGGTGGTCAGCATTTTTCTAAAATAGATTTATGTCAGGCATACAATCAATTTGAACTAGAACCAGGAGCAAGAGAGATCTTAGCGTGGAGTACACACAGAGGGATATATGCAGTCAATCGAATGCCCTACGGGATCACAACAGCAAGTGCCATTTTTCAACGGCATATTGAGCAACTTTTCCAGGGAATGGAAGGAGTCATTAATAATAATCCGATTAAGAGATGCAGGCCTAAAAGTAAAAAAAGAAAAATGTAGGTTTTTCCAAGAGGAAATCACATACCTGGGTCACAGGATCAATAAAAAAGGACTTGGAAAATCAGAAGATAAGGTCAAGGCAATCGTAGAAGCACCTAAACCAACTACGGTGACACAGGTGAGATCATTTGTTGGATTAGTAAATTATTATGGCAAATTTGTACCTAAATTAGCACAATTATTGAGACCAATTTACGATCTTTTAAATAAGGAAAACAATGAATTAGCATGGGGGAAGAATGTAACATAGCATTTGAGGAAATAAAAAGCATCATAACATCTGACCTAATACTTGTACATTTCAATCCCGAATTACCGATTATACTTACATGTGATGCAGCAGAGCACGGCATTGGGGTATCTTTGACACATGTAATGCCGAATGGAGAAGAAAGACCAATAGCTTTTGTATCCAGAACGTTAATGCCGGCAGAAAAAAATTATTCGGTGATACATAAAGAAGCCCTCGCTATTTATTATGGGGTAAGACGTTTTGAATAATTCCTTCTCGGGATAAAATTCTGTATAAAACCGGATCATAAACCTTTACTTGCATTGTTTGGGGAACATAGAGGCATCCCACAAATGCATGCAAACCCTATACAAAGATGGGCGGTATACCTTTCTGGTTTTGATTATTATATCGAACAGACAACAAGGTAGCTGACTATTTATCGAGAGCACCTTTAACGATTAAGTATGTTTCACCTGACTATGATGAAGACTGTCAATATGTTAAATTTGCTAGTGCAGAAGGATGGCCAATTGACAGCAAGATGATAGCAGAGAAGTCTAAGAAAGACCCAATACTGAAGGAAGTGAGTAAAGCTAATGGAAATGTATGGAGAGACAAAATAAAGGAAGAATTAAAGCCATACTACACAAAAAAAGAAGAATTGGTTGAAGAAAAAGGATGTATACTGTGGGGACATAGGGTACTCGTTCCACCCACACTACGCAAGGCCATTTTAGAAGAGCTTCATACGGGACATTTGGGTATGGTAAAAACAAAATCCTTAGCCAGATCCGTGGTATGGTGGCCTAATATCGACAAAGATATCGAACTCAAAATTAAGTCATGTTTGGCGTGTTTGCAACAACGAAATGAACCACCAAAGATGCAACTAACACCGTGGCCAGAAACAACAGAACCATGGCAACGCGTCCACATGGACTACTTGGGACCAGTAAAGAACAACAATTATTTAATTATCACAGACGCTTACAGCAAATGGACAGAGGTATTTGAAATGAAATCCATGACTAGTGCAGCAACAGAAGAAAAGCTTAGAGAAACGTTTGCAAGATTTGGATTGCCTGAAACGGTGGTGAGCGACAACGGCAGACAATTTGTATCAGAAAGTATGGAGGATTTTTTTAGAAACAATGGCATAAAAAGAATTACCTCGCCACCATTTTCTCCGGCAAGCAACGGATGTGTGGAAAACTCTGTTAAAACTTTTAAAAGCAAACTACAAGCAGCATTAGTGGATCCGAATAACATCAAAACAGATATTAAGACACTAGTAGCAAGGTTTCTACTGAATTATAGAAATGCAGAACACTGCACCACAAAAAAGACACCTGCTGAACTAATGTTTGGAAGAGGTCTCAGTACCAGACTACATCTGTTAAGGCCAAAACATACACTAGGTAGTACTACTACTACGGTAAATAAAAACTTTGAGATCGGGGAAAGAGTAATGGCAAGAGATTATCGACAAGAAAACAAGAAGCAGTGGATGACAGCTGTAATTTCAGAAAGAAAGGGGCGATCAGTTGTTCTGGAAAAGGCATGCGAATCAACTCATCAAAAGAGAAGCTTTTCCGGAAGAGGGAAAAGAAGAGGAAGGTACTTCCGCGCAACAAGAAAGGGGGACACCCAGAATTACACAACTTTTAAATAACGAGGTGCAAGAGAAGACGCCAGAAGCAAACGAACAGACAGGGATACCACAAGACAATGCTTGCCCTGCAAACCAAAAGACTAGCACCAGAAATAGGGCACCACCAAAAAGATACGGTGAGTGGGTTTAACGTAGAAAGGGGGGTGTGTAGTGTACGGGTGGGGAGTTGGTCAGTAATGCATGCGCAGACGGAGTTCTCGAATGGTTGTCGTAGAGTTAGGAGCATTCCTAGTATTTTTATATGTGTTGTATATACCGTGTGTCCCTGGGAAGACGGAACATAGGGATCTTACAATGGTAATTTTTTAAAATGATCCACGAGTGCTTTGAATTTCTATTTGGTGGAAGCGTCGACGTCGTTATATCGGCTGTTTAACGCGCTTGCTAATACAGATGTAATACGCGCGTGCGTTATACTAACAAACGATTCAACAATTATTTACAATACCTACGAATTGAGAGCCGCGCTCTTGAAAATCAGTTAGAAATAAAATTATTAATTATTTGTTCAAATTGGTTCATGTAAATGTAGAAAGAAAGTGTTTTAATTAAATTAAATGGGACTGAGTATCATTATAAAGGTAATAAATACAAAATAATTTGTTTGCAGTTGACGTTATGGTTCTAAGAACTTTTTTCAGATTATGATGGATTAGGTGCACAATTAAGGCTTTTCGCAAGTTACCCATTATTAGAAACTGAAAATGAAATTACGAAAATTATACTAGTAGGTACTATCAGAGACAAATGTTTTCACCAGTCTAATACCATTTATACCGCTAATAACCCGCTTTACTGAGAAGTATAAGAGGTTGCATAACGACGCTTTTATTGTTTTACATAGGTATGTTGGTAACGCTGTTAAAATTGTGAAATCAAATAGGAAGGGTGGTAGCTGGTTGTCAGGGTATTTTAAAACTGATGCAGTGAAAACGTCCAAGTAAACAAAAATTTTACATAATTCATAAAAATAAACTTCCAACAATCGGAACGCCTGCCGTCAACAGACTCCCCGACTACATGCGATGTCTACCGAATCACTTGGCGCCAAATTCAAATTTAAGAACTAAAAGTTACAAAGGAGTTTTTATAATAAACTTGTTAAGATGATGGAAATAATTCCAGTCCACTGTCCATTTTTGTTCTTTTATGAAGAACGTAATGTTACCTCGTTCAAGTTAAAATTTTTTGAGAGTTTATTTCTTGTATTTATGGCTCCTATAATGAAATTCATTATGGGCTTTTTGATGTTTTTTATACATAGAGTAATTTATCCTCATGCAAAAATTTTACATAATTCATAAAAATAAACTTCCAACAACGGAACGCCTGCCGTCAACAGACTCCCCGACTACATGCGATGTCTACCGAATCACTTGGCGCCAAATTCAAATTTAAAAACTAAAAGTTACAAAGGAGTTTTTATAATAAACTTGTTTCTATTTCAAGGACAATAAATTTGTTATAAATACAATACAATAAATACAATAATTGCGAATAAAAAGTTTCGTATTTTCTTATCATTAAGAGGATTTTTTTCAAATATGCAG
The DNA here is from genome assembly GCA_963082805.1 of Hemicrepidius hirtus. Classification (NCBI taxonomy): domain Eukaryota; kingdom Metazoa; phylum Arthropoda; class Insecta; order Coleoptera; family Elateridae; genus Hemicrepidius; species Hemicrepidius hirtus. Next base: position 15,636,706 of record OY720161.1, read on the forward strand.
TGCATTAAACCATTAGCAAGCACTAGGAGTTTCAATAATTATTAATCAATTTAAAACTATATCCTGAAAACAGGAGCAGCTATATAGGCAGTCAAGGATGTCATTACCGCTTTCAGCTAAACAATTTCGGATTAAGATAAGAAATCCGCTTTCACTTTTGGAGTCTTATCTACTCATTTATACAATTTTGATGTATATGTTACGGCGAAAGTGTAAACTTGGATAGTTTGTAAACTAACTGGCTAGTATAGAAACTAACCAAACGCTTGGTTATTTTAGTGGAAAACAATATTTCCACTAAATTAGCAGTAAATTTGGTTAGTTTGTAAACTAGCCAGTTAGTTTATAAACTATCCAAAAACGTTGGCTAAATTACTGATCTTGATTAAAGTAAATAAAATAACCAATGTCCTTGGTTAGTTTATAAACTAGCTATTTTACACTGGCTAAAATAAACATTTTTCTTCTGGTAATTCAAAATAGCCAATTTTTTGGCTAGTCTAGTTTACTTGGACGTTTTCACTGCATCAGTTTTAAAATACCCTGACAACCAGCTCCCACCCTTCCTATTTGATTTCACAATTTTAACAGCGTTACCAACATACCTATGTAAAACAATAAAAGCGTCGTTATGCAACCTCTTATACTTCTCAGTAAAGCGGGTTATTAGCGGTATAAATGGTACTAGACTGGTGAAAACATTTGTCTCTGATAGTACATAAAATAATGCTGTGGACCTGTGTTAGAAAACTTTCCTTTGTGGTATTCAAGAATCCGGCTCCTTAAAAATCAAATACTTTTAATGTAACAATTATTTGATCACATTACATTGCCGTAGAAATAAAGATTTCTTATTCGTACACACTAACTGATATTAATATTTGCTTTTTCTTTGATTTCATCTTAATACAGTCTTATGCAATTAGCATTGTAGCATGTTTCATCATAAAGCTGATTGTCGCATCAAATTCTTCGGTTATCATACATAAGATCATCCTAGTAAAGTAAATTTTCACATTTCACATGTAATTTAACTGGGATTACTGATTGCCAGCTCTAAACTGTACTTGAGTTAAGGTAGGACCCCATTTTAAAAAAATTAACATGAACATAACCTTTAATTGTGTTTGGTTTTAGTAAATTGACATTTAAAACACAAACAAAAATTTAATCTGGAGACGATCATACATGATCGGCATGGAAATCGTTAACAATCGGTGATATTCGTGTAATTGTTTCAAGGCGAATGCTTCAAAGCACTCGTGGATCATTTTAAAAAATTAGCATTATAAGATCCCTATGTTCCGTCTTCCCAGGGACACACGGTACGTTCATTACAATAAAGGATAATAAGTACTCAAAGACATAACATATAGTAATGGAAGTATTATATAATAGTTGTAGATAAAATTAGTAATTCCACTATTACAATTTGCGGATCTGGAAATAGATTCAATAATCTTCCCGACTGAATATTAAATATTAAAATGAACATTTCCGAACCTTAAGAATGGGACATTCGTAGAAAAACGCCAATATTCACTTTCGCATGTATGCAGATAGGTAAAGCAGACCGCTAATTACTGATAATCAGTTTGAGAAATGTTTCGTAAAACATTATTACCATAGAATTAGTTTTTGTACGTTGTAAAATTTCACGTTATACCTATTCTAAGACTGATATTCTCGAAGGGTTACGATCACTTCAATTATTTGAGATTATACTTCTATTTTCCTGGGAAATGATTTCCGTAGCTATAACGCAATGACGTTATTAAGCTTCAAACTTCTATTGTTAGTTTGATAATGAATTCTAAATACTAGTAAATAATATATCGTCACTTATCAGGTACACAACATCTATGTTGATCCCCTGCACTTCAATATTATAATGTGTACTTTGTCATTTGATTTATAATTTAAAGTACAAAGCAATAATAATAATATGTCTGAAGTGGATAATCATTATCTTATCTAGGTAGTTTATTAATTTGACTCTTTTGTTGAAACAGTATATAAAGCTAAATGAATTTACTTGAATGCATTCGAAATCACAATGGTTAAGACTTTAATAGTACTTTCCTTGCTAGTAGCAAGCGCTATTGGTAAGTAAAATTTTTAACCTGCTTATAATTTGTTTGCAATAAATTATAATTACTTGATCTGGTAGCTACAACATACAAACAACAACGGATCAATCCTAGTGGTAACTGGAGAGTTGTTGGTGGTAAACCAGCAGAAGATGGTGCTCATCCTCATCAAGTTTCCTTAAGAAATTATGGATCTCATGCATGTGGTGGCTCCATTGTTAATAAAGAATGGGTTATTACAGCAGCTCACTGCATAGACGGGTAAATAATTTTCTTATAGGTTCAAAGGATGATTTCTTTGACACTCCTTCCTATTTCAGAACATCAGCAACGTCTTTGACAGTTGTTGCTGGATCCACCTCCCTCAGTGACGGAGGAGATACTTATCAAGTACTTGAAGTTCATCGTCACGAACTGTATGACGCATGGAAGATTCAAAATGATGTTGGCATTCTGAAAGTTGCGCCAATTGCTTTGAACGAAAAAGTTGCTGCTATTGCTGTTGAAACTGAAAATGTAGATGGTGATGAACCTTGCGTCCTTAGTGGTTGGGGAACAACTTCTTATCCCGGTAGCATTCCGGATAAATTACAAGACATAGACTTGAAAACCACAACTGTTGAATATTGTCAAAGTAGACACTCTACCCCTGTAATTGATAGCGAAATTTGTACTTTAACTAAATCAGGAGAAGGTGCTTGCCACGGTGATTCCGGTGGACCTCTTACAAGACTAGTTGATGGAATTCGTAGATTGATTGGAATTGTGTCTTGGGGCCAACCTTGTGCTCGAGGATATCCAGATGTGTTTTCCAGAGCATCATCTTTCGTGCCCTGGTTCCAGGAAAAATGCAACAATTGCCTTAACTAATTATGTGTATTTAGTATAAATATCTGAATAAACGCAATAAATAAAAGTGTCTTTAACCACATTGAATTATTTATTCCAAATACATCTACCAAAGTATCTTCGTTCGGTGAGGATACCTGGTAGAGTATTATAGTATACCTATATTAATATGGTAAATCAACCGTGCCATCAAGTGCCCTCTGTTCCTTCACTGCTGTTGTATCTATTTTGGAATTTTTCGCCTACAGTAATTGGAGAAACAATTTATAAGCACAGAAAAGTCAAACCATTATCAATTGTTGTTTTATGGCACCACCGAAGCGTTGGCCGCGCGCGCCGTTAGGGTAACCACCCTTACGGGTTCTCGATGGACAGCAACCAGTGCTTTGAGTGACCGCGTCCGGTAACATTACGTAGCATATTCATAATCGCTTAATTCTATGTTTAACTTGTTTTTGTTATAATTAGTGTATTTTTGTCATATTAAATAGTTTATCCTCATTGCGTTCGTATATTGAACATACCTAAGCATAACAACATTGGTGACCCCGAAGAAAACATGAATAATCCAACAAATACCGTGCAGCAGTACGAGGACGTGCAAACCGACGCCACCGCCATTACGGATAGCGTGCCCACGCCGCAAACTTCATCCACAGATATTCAAGCCATCCGCCAAATAAAATTGCCGTCGTTTTAGCACACTCAACCGGCTTTGTGGTTTGTGCAAGCGGAAGCACAATTTCACACTTACAACATACGAGCCGACCAAAGAAAGTATTTCACTATTATCAGTGCGTTGGACAGTGTAGTGCTCGAGGGTGTAGCGGACGTTATTACATCACCCTTACCGCAAGTGGGAAAATATGAACTTTTGAAAACGCGGATTATCGAGCGTTTTGCGGATTCCGAGGAAAAACAGTTACGTAAAGTGCTCACAGAATTAGAACTTGGGGATCAAACCCCATCGCAATTGCTACGTCACATGAAACTTATGGTAGCAAATAAAATCAGCGAAAGTGTGCTCCGAACATTATGGTTACAACGCCTCCCTGCATCAATTCAGATGTTATTACGAGTGCAGACGGGCTAGATCTCGACAAGATGGCAACCACAGCCGATAAAATCGAGATAAGCAGCACCATCTACCCGACTGTAGCGACGCTTACCAGACATGCGCAAGCAACAAACCTACTTCTCACGGCAACACCGCCAACAACCCAGTTTTCCACGCAGCCGCACATCATTGCAGCTGTGACAGCGTCCGCACCTAACTCAGAAAAATTAATTTCCTACGTTACAGCGCTACAACAAGTGGCGCAACTTACAGCAGTGGTGCAAAATTTAAGCCACGGTAGCTCGCATCGGAACCGCACTCATTCGCGTTCAACCAATCGCTAGGACAGATGTTTTTATCACAGAAAGTTTGGTCCACGGGCGCAAAAGCGTACAAAACCGTCTAATTTCCCAACCCAGACGGAAAACTAAATGAGCCGTCGCTGGTCGAGGTGGTCAGCGACAAACAGGCTGCAAGCAATCGCCTCTTTGTTACAGACGCGACAACGGGAATTCGCTTTTTAATCAACACACTACCTTCATTCATCCCGAATTATCCAGGAGCACCCATGTGTTGCTAAGGGACGACCGGGTGAAACGACCGCTGCAGCCTCCATACACAGGTCCTCACGAAGTACTAGGGAGACGAGGAAAAGTTTATACCATACGGGTATCAGCGAAACCATACGCTATCTCGATAGATAGGTTGTAACTTTAGTATTCAAGTCACTGAGAAGGGGGTATTGTGACAGCAGATTTAAGTAAGTTCGCGCCAAGTGAGAGGCGCGGGAACAGAACCACCGAAGCGTGGGCCGCGCGGGAGCAGCACCACCAAAGCGTGGGCCGCGCGCGCCGTTAGGGTAACCACCCTTACGGGTTCACGATGAACAGCAACCAGTGCTTTGCGTCAGGGGAGTGAAAGCAACATTGGCAAACTGGAACCACTATGGCCGCCAGCCAGGACAACGCAGGAAGGTGAGCGGAGCGAGAGGGGGAAATTGAAAACTTTAGTTTTTCGCGCGTTCATTTGTGCATTGCGCCACGTGCTCGAGCGTCACATGTTTGCGTTTGCGTGGCTTGGACTTGGCTTAGTGGTTCATAACCTTAATTTGTTTGATTATTTTCTGTGATTATTTTGTTTCATCTTCTTGACTGTTCTTGATCGTGTGGTTTGTGCAGTTTATAATTATATAGATTCTGGCTCCAGTATAACATTTAACACCAGAAAGAAAATTTGAGGTACAGGTAGTAATTTTAGCATTTATTTATATTGATTAGGTATGATTGAAAATCAATTCATTTTGTGTGTTTATTTGTTAATATTTAACGTCATTGCCCTAATTACTTTCTGTTTATCTAATTACAATGTTTATTGTAGGTTAACTTCCTCCTTCAATTAAGTGCCTAATTAAATATGGAGTTTGAAAAGTTTAGATATGCCTGTAAATATCCCGGTTGCAAGAATAGGTATTACTCACCTGTCACAGACTGCAGTTATAAAAATAAGCATTTATTTATTTTTCCAAAAGACCAAGACCTGCTAAACACTTGGAAACAAGTGTGCGAAATAGATATCAGCATAAATTGCACCCACTTTTACTTATGCGAGGATCATTTTCATATTAGTGATTTTAAAAACTGCACCAAAAGCAGGCTGAATTATAGGGTAATTCCAAGAATGCCGGAGGGAATTTGTAACCCCACCACGAACGAAGAAGTTCCGTCAAGTAGTGGTCTGCTGCTGATGAGAGCCTTATTTGACGCAGTTGAAGAGAATTCCGGCATAGAGCATCACAGTTTTGATTTCCTTTTGGAGAAGAAAGGTATTCTTGCGAAAATAGGCACCGCAAAGCGAAACTTGAGTCCTAGAAAATCCCTGATCTACGAGAATAATCGATCTGCAATGTCAAAATTGTCCAAATTGAAGAATTCACTCCAAAAGGAGTTATTTCTCAGCATACGGGACATCTAGATTACTACATCGTTTTAAGAAATGCACTGCAGCCAATCAAAATAATTTTTTCAGCCTAAACTGTGGCAGATACCGAAATCAAACAAGAGACAAAAAATATTTGATATAAGAATATCTCTCTGTAAAAAAAAATTTAAAACTATTGGCCGAACTGTTAAAAAGATATGAGCTTCTTTGACTGGGGATGATCAACCTTTGACCACTTACGTGACCCTCCTGAACAAAAGAATTATGTCAAAAAACACCCTTTTCCTGTAAAGAATCACATCCCAAATTTAATCCTAATCGCTAAAAACAATCTTTTGTTATTTAAAAATATAGAAATTTTTTGAAGATCTTTTGCGTTGAATAGCGCTTTAACGAAGCAATTTCGGATAGAGGTAAGTTGCGTTAAATCGTCTTATTTTGATCCCCGGAATCTGTGGTTAAGCTATGGCACCATATTTTAGAGACACCCTGTATAAATAATTCGAGGTAAGAATAGAAAAAATGTATTCAGGCAAATTAGAATAATTGGGATTATTTTCAGAATCAGATTCGGGCGGTTCAAACTCCGAATCATCATATGAGAGATATGGTTCAAAATTGAATCTATCCGAATCTTCACCTTGATATGTTACGATTGGCTGTATATTTTGAACATAAAGTTGTCCATTTATCCTAAATTATTTATCAGCTGCCATAATTGAACTTTTGTACATGTAAGTTAAAATGGGACGTTACACTTTATTAAATAATTTTCCATTGCAGTTTTGTTGGAATAATGTGTTGGAGGGTTTCTCCAAACGAGCAGAATGACGCGGGGCATTGTCAAAAATAATAACAGTTTTAAAATCATCAGATGGTAGAGCTGGAATTAATTGATTAATCCACTCTTTAAATATCTGACTATTCATCGTTTTGTGATAATCCCGATCATTGTTTCTGTGTCTTAAAAGCAACTACATCCATATAAGAAACCTCAACACACCCAGGATGGAGCACTGTAAACCTGCTTTGCGTAATTTCTAATCTTTCTTGGGAAGGTTGTCAATAGTCCAAGATTTAGTAGCAGAATCGTTTTTGTAAATCGGGGTCTCATCAATAAAAATAAATCTTATATTAGAGTACCTTGTCTTTTTTATGTTTTAATTAACATTTTAAATAATTTAAATTTGAAATGTAGTGATGCGCATGCATAAATTGACAGAACATTTTGATTCATCTTTGAATCAATGTTACCATATATTGACAAAAATTACTAAAAATTTCTATTTTTTTTTATACCAACTGAAAGCAACAGGTGGTGGATCTTTAAAAAAAACGGACTTTATAAACATTGCTAATCCCTTGGGCATGTGTTTAGAATAAACAACTTTGCAACATCTTTTAAGTAAAGAAAATATTAATATTACTCTATATTAGGCATTATTAGTAGTTATTAAAAATGTTCCAATACATTTTATTTATTCAGAATCCCCTTTCCTGAAATTAAACATTCACTACGAGGGAAAGCAACTGTTACGATTCTTTGTCCATGCGTAAAAAATTATATAAATCATGAGGTTCTCTTATTTCCAGTTCTTTAAGTAAACTCATATCTCAAATTTGTATAAAATGGTATTTCAACTCCATTTTTAATGTAGTAGATACAGTTCCATTTTTATTATACAGGGCTTTCATTTCAAAATTAGCCACCTTTAATAACTCGGAAAGTTTTGAAATTTCCAGTTTGAATAAAAACACGTCAACTTTGATGTCGAGGGGGAAGTTTAAAACCGCCATTGAAGTAATTTTATAATTCACCCCTCCCACTCCAGCAACCCCCACTTTGAAATTTCAAATGGAACCACTTACTTTGTGATATATCATTTTACAGGTAATTAAATTCTCTAACCATACTATTTTTTATTGCAACCCATCACCCCCCTCATCCCACCCTTTTCTGAAATTTTTGACATTTCCGGTTTGAAAAAAACACGTCAATTTTTATATCGAATGGGAAGTTTAAAACCACTCTTGAAATAATTTTATAATTTCCCCCCTTCACTCCAGCAAAGGGGGGGCCCTTTGAAATTTCAAATTTCCCCCAACCTTGTGATACATCATTTTACATGTAAAAAATTCTCTATCTAATCACATTATTTTATATTCATACCCCTCAACCTCAAGAACCCCCTCTTTCTGAAATCATTGACATTTCCAATTTGAAAAAAAAATTTCATTTTTATATTGAATGGGAAGGTTAAAACCAAGGTTTATATAGTGAGTAGGTTGCCTCGTAACTTTTAGCCAATCAGAAGCGCGGCGGAATGACGCCTATGCTGGTTTAAAATATTGCTTATAAGGCGGCGCATTCTCAATAGGCAAATAAAAGCAGCTGGCGTTGTTAAACAATTATATTGCAATGTATTAGTAAGGCGACCTTGATTCTACAATAGTACATTGCGCAGATAGCATACCAGTGACGTAATAACCTTGAAGTTACGATGCAACCTACTCACTATACAGTGAGCACCAAAAGTATGGAACATACCAAATAAATCCGAAATGAATGTTTTTTTATAAAAATTCCGAAACACGTCAATTTTGTTATTTAAAAATACACAATGGAATGTCAAAATCAGTTTCCGACCTTCATTTGTTTGTAAGTTATGACGTATCAGAATTTTTTTTAAATGTCAACCACCATTTTTTTTTCGCGTTTTTGATACATCTTTTAATTGCTTAAATGACAGTATAAAAATGTTGATACCTTACATAAGAAAATTTTCGAGAAATAAATTATTTAATGTTTAATAAACATATTCTTAACAAATGTTAAACATGGTTTAATGGTATTACTATTGATAAAAGAGAATCAAAGGTACCAAGAAACAAATGCCCGTAATCTAAACAAGTGCTCACAACTGTCAACAGTACTGTGGCTAATATCACACTAGAATGAAATATTGCTTGGAAAGTAGTTTTTTTGGACAACCTTTCTCGATCTCCCGGTTCACCGCCCTATTACAGATAAAAAAAAGAAAACTTTAAGGAGCAGTTTGGAAAAGATTGGGAAGCCCAAGAAGCTCTGCACCGGTACAAAACAATTTTGTGTGTACAAAGCGAGGAAGGTGATGCACAAGAGGAAGGGGCTGAACAAGAGGAAGAGCACCTGAATGAAGATGGCGAAAGATGCGACTGTTTGGAAGAAGAAGATGCGTTGCATATCTAGGTTTTACAAATTTTTCATAAATATTATTGTAGGTACTTTTTGCCTTAAGGTGATTAGGGGCAAGGCCGGACACGGGACAAGAGCAAACGAGAGCTGTAGCACTTGTACGCTCGCCTCCCCTCGGCGTTCCCGACCGGTAGTTTTCAAGGCAACTGGTTTAAGGGCGTGTTGAGTTGATCAGCGAGCCATTACAACCTGCCCATTCTTTTAAATCTGTTATTTTGTGTTTTTCCAGCTTGTGAAGTGTATTCGGAGTTTCCCCGAGTATATGACTTTATACTGAAAGGTAAGTAAACAATATGTGTTGTATTACATGAAGATGCCTGAACAAAATCTTGTCAATAGTTATCATAATGAAGCATAATCTCAAACTGTAGATCAAGTTAATGTTATGTTCGAGCTAACCCCTCGAGCTTACCCCTTACATTCTGGCATGGGGCAAGGTCGATCGCACTATTTCCGACCTTTCCCCTACTTGGTTTTATAGCCAAAATCCAAACTGTATGCATACTTGTGTTACAAAAATGGTTCGTAATTATAAAAGAACGTCCGATAAGGCTGCGAACTACAGTAAAGAAGATACTGCTCATGCGTTGAACGAGTTGAAAAGCGATTTAATAACTCTTCAAGGAGCATAAAAAAAATACAAAATTCCAAAATCAACACTGCATGACCATTTCAAAGGAAAACATGGGCCAAAAAGTCAAACTATGGGCAGAGCTTTGGTTATTCCGTTCCAGCATGAACAAACGTTAGCAAATGGTCTCAAAACACTTGAAAGATGGGGATTTGGTCTATCTCGCAAAGAACTGTTACTTATTGTGTATGACTATGTAACAAAGAATGGTATCAAAACACCTTTCAAGGATAACATTCCTGGACCTGACTGGTTTCTTAACTTCAAGAGGAGACATAACTTATCAATCAAGAAACCCCAGGCCGTAGAGTATTCGCGGAAAAAATGACCGATCCTTTTGATATTCACACCTATTTCAAACTATTGAAGAAACTCTACACTGACCTACAATTAAATGATCGGCCTAAGCAAATCTGGAATTTGGATGAAACTAGCTTATGCATCGACCCTTCGAAAATCAAAGTAGTCTGTGCAAAAGGTGTTGCATGCTCTCGCACTACTAGTGGCCCGAGAAAGGAAAATACTACCATTTTGTCTGCTGTTAGCGCTGCGGGAGATAAAGCTCCTCCACTTATGTGTTTAAAGGGAAAAATATTTGGGATCAGTGGATGGCTGACAGAGATACTAACGAAATCGATGTATCATACAGCGCTAGTATCAATGGATGGATGGAGATTGATATATTTATCAACTTTATAAGAAATATATTGATTCCAGTGCTGGGTGAAGAGAGACCCGTGTTGCTTATCTATGACGGGCACAGTACTCACGTAGACCACAGAGTAGTAAAGATTGCTCAGGATAATAATGTGACGATACTAAAGCTTCCACCTCATACATCCCATTTCTTGCAACCTTTAGATTTAGCGGTATTCAAGTCCTTTAAAACAAGCTGGGATGCGAAAGTAGTGGCCTGGCAAAGAAAAAATCAGGGAGTAAAACTACCAAAAAAATTATTTGCAGAAAAAGTCCGTAAAGTGTGGAATAATTTAAATCCCAAAGTCACACAAAATGGATTTATAAAAGGAGGGATATAGCCATTCAATAGCCGAAAGCTATGTGGCGGAATCTTTAGTGAACAAAGTACAAGTGACTAACAAGATTTTTCACATTAGCAACCAAGAAGCCGGTCCATCCCGTCAAACATGTACTAATGATATTTCGGATAATATGGCGACTGCTATACTCGATGGTTCCGAAGTAACTTCGGAATTAACTAAAGAAATACAAAAAAATTTAACATCAATTTTTACTGATAATAACATGACTAACTGTACTTTTCAAATTTCGTTAAATAATAAAGATGCTTAAAATAATACATATCTTCATTTGTGTTTGTAAAATGTTTGATTTTAAAAGAGAGGTTTTTTACCTGAAATTTCTGTTTATTCTGGTAGGTAAATATGTTGGTACGCATTATTTACTTACAGTCGTACTGTAAGTACTGTAAGTAAATATTACAGCCCTGCAACCATGGTAACTAGTAAATGAATTGTAAGTTAGACTTAGGCCCGGTTTATTCACATACCAGTAAAGTCCCCAGTAACTACTTGACTATTAACTTTATAGGTGACCAGTAACAATTTTCAGTCTTTTCACTTGCTGACAAGTAATTTTATCATATAAGTAGCAACTTGTATGAGACCAATGTTTTTAAATAGATAGTCATGTTTCATGTAAATAGAAGGAAATAGCGCTATACCTTTGTAATGTGATAAAGTGAAAACGGTGTTAGTAAATTATCCCACCACCTAACAGTGATGTTTATAACTGTCATACATGCTTGTACGTCAATTTGCGCATACAAATTTGTGTTAGAGATGAAGGAAACTGAGTTGAAATTAATGAAATTGGAAGCTGAGAGACGACAAAAAGGGCACGAAATGAATATGAAAATAATAATAAATAGTAATAATAAATTTTCGAATATGTTTGTATCATGAGCTGAACCAAGCCAACGTGCAACGATTTACTCGCGTCTGATACTGCTTGTACATTAATAGAAAAATATCCTTTACGGTTTCTAAATATTTCTGCGTTTTCACCACCTTTATAATAGGATCAGAATTAATAAGACCAATAATACCTGCTAATAATAGGCATAACATATAGGATTGAATTCTAATATGAGTGCCACCGATCAAAATTATCAACATGAACGTACCGGTTTATTGTATGATAAACTCGTCTTTGGCGATCTAATATGTTGACTATTTCTACTTCATCATTCAAAAACATTAATGTTTTTGAATGATGAAGACGAAATTTTCGTCAGCATCATCAAAAATTTCCTTTATCAATAATTTTATACAGTGAGCACCAAAAGTATGGAACATACCAAATAAATCCGAAATGAATGTTTTTTTCTAAAAATCCCGAAACACGTCAATTTTCTTTTTTAAAAATACACATTGGAATGTCAAAATAATTTGATGACGTCATCAGTATTTTTTTAAATGTCAACCCCCATTTTTTTTCGCATTTTTGATAAATCTTTTAATTGCTTAAATGACAGTATAAAAATGTTGATACCTTACATAAGAAAATTTTCGAGAAATGAATTTTTTAATGTTTAATAAACACATTCTTAACAAATGTTAAACATGGTTTAATGGTATTAGTATTGATAAAAGAGAAACAAAGGTACCAAGAAACAAATGCCCGTAATATAAACAAATGCTCAATTGTCAAATATGCAGAAATGTTAATTGTCGTTTACATGTTTTAACCATGGATATGCAAGCGGTGAAGGTGTGCCCATCAATCATGGCTAGCTCTGTGTATTTTAAAACCAAACTGTGTGTTCACAACTTTACAGTGTATAACCTGGCAACAAGACATTGCACATGTTATTGGTTTGATGAAACCCAGGGCGATCTTCAAGACTCAACATTCGCATCATTTGTTGTTGATTATATACGAGACAGCTGAATGATGGGAAACCTATCGTTATTTATTCAGACGGTTGTACATACCAAAATAGAAATGCTACCATGTCTAATGCCCTTCTATGCTTATCAAAAGAATTAAACAAAAATGCCTTGTCAAAGGCCACACACAGATGGAATGCGATAGTTCACGCTACTATCGAAAACAAATTGAGAAATAGAAAAATTGTGTTGCCGAGTGATTATACTCGCATAACTGAAGAAGCAAGATCATTTCCAGAAAAATATGAAGTGAAAATGGTAAATTACGCATTTTTTACCAATTTTAACCACTCTCTGGTATATTCTTCCATAAGACCTGGAAGAAAAGCGGGAGATCCTACCGTAGTGGATCTTAGGTCGCTCAAATATTCACCTGAAGTGATAATGTTTTATAAGCTAAATTTTGACGATGAATACAAACAGTTACCACAAAGAGTAAGAAAAACTGGAACCCTAACAGAGACCATTTTTAGAGAACTCCACAAGGAAAGACTTAAGATTAAAAAAACGAAATTCGATCACCTTCAGCTACTAAAGCCTGTATTGCCAGAGGACTGTTGGTTATTTTACGACAGTTTGCCACATGATTAAAACCACACTAATTTATTGTTCGCCAATTTGATGTTTTAGCTATTGTAGAAGTAGTTTGTTTATGTTACATTTAAAAACCATTAAAAGTTAATAAATATGTTTTCTTCAATAACTCGTAACTCCAATTTAGAATAGAAAAAACTAAAATTTTCTATAAACCACCTTATAGGTCAATTGAACTTTAAAATTGATGAGTTTAGTAGTAGTAGTCGTAGAGTGCGGACGCGTTTGTTCCGCGCTCGTCGATTACTGCAATATTGGATTACCTAACATAGTTTTGGTTGAATTTATTTTTTTTTTCTTTTTTCCAATGGCGTTTACTACTTGCGGGAAGTGCCGGATCTAATTTAAAAGAGGCGAGAAAAATTACATGCAGTGTTATGGGTGGTGTGAGGAATTGTTCCATCAGAAATGTGCAGGTTTGAGCGATGACGAACTTAAATTTGTTAATCTGAAGAATAACATCCTGTGGTGCTGTGATGCCTGTGCAGAGAGAAAAAAATATCGAATGAGAATGATGTTGGAATCGCTGAAAGTATCCATAGATGCATGGGTAGAGAAAATGGCTAGTAGCAACAAACAGATCGGTGAGCAAAAGAATGCAATGGAAACGCTGTCGAATGCAGTGCTTGATCAGACCAAGGAATTTGATGCCGGACTAAAAAAAATGATAAACACACAGGATCAAATCAAATCAACGTATGCAGATAAAGCTAAAATAAGAAAACACGAACCAGTTTTAGTGATTAAACCGAAAATGAAGGCCAAAAATCTCTGGAAACTAAGGAAGAAATCAAGAAGCACATCGATCCTACTTCAATAGAAATATCGGGTGTAAAACATGCCAGTAAAGGTGGAATTATTATTGAGTGTAAAAATAAGGAAGCCTTGATGAAACTTGAAAACGAAGCGGGTCGCACATTGGGCGATAAATATAGTATCAGCGTACCTAAACAAAGATTACCACGAATAAAAATTGTGGGGATGTCAGAAAGAAGAGAAATTGCAGACATAGAAGATAAACTTATAACACAGAATCATTTGACTGAAAATGATAAAACCGTTATCAAAGTGGTACATGTGGCAACCGTTAAAAATTCTAGGTCAAGATATTTTGCGTATGTTGAAATTGATGCTGAAAACTGTAAGAGGCTATTAGAAGAGGAAAAAGTTAATATTGGATGGGACAGATGCAGGGTGTATGATGCTGTAGTAGTGACGAGGTGCTTTAAATGCAATGGTTTCAGTCATAGGACGAATGAATGCAGAAAAGAAATCACGTGTCCAAAGTGTGCAGGTCCTCATGAAATTAAGGAGTGCAAGGCGAAGGATAATGAGGTGAAGTGTGTAAACTGTGCGCATGCAGTGAGTAAATTAAAATTAAAGATTGACATTAACCATGAAGCCTGGAGTAGTGAGTGTTCAGTGTATAAAAGAAAATTAGATTTAGAAAGAAGAAAGATAGATTTTTTAGGATAAATGACAGTAATCGGGAAAGCTTCACAATTGCTAACGTTAACGTAAGGTCTTTAGTCTCTAGTTTTAGTGAATTAAAAAGTATGATAGCAGACCTTAATTTTGATGTAATAGGAGTAACTGAAACTTGGCTATCTGATAGTTTTCCCTCCAAAAATATAAATATTCCCAGCTATTCATTAATACGAATGGACCGACCAACGAGAGGGGGCGGTGTTTGCTTGTACGTAAGATCCAGCTACTCTTTTAGGCAATTTCATGCATCTAGCGATAATATCATTGAGCAACTTTGGATAAGTGTTAATTGCAAACACAAAAAATTAGCCATAGGTATAGTTTATAAGCCACCCAGTTCACACTATAGTAGCTTTGACGAAATTGAAAATACTTTAATTGAAGCAAACTTAATCGCAGATTCTAATGGGAGATGTTAATGTTGACTGTCAAAAACCTCATTTAACTGAAACTGCGTATGTTAATAACATACTACATTGTTTTAAGCTAAATCAGGTCATAACCGAACCCACACGCGTCACAGAAACTAGTAATACCTTACTTGATGTCATTTGCATATCACAAAATTTAGACTTTCTTGAATCCAATACAATAGACATGTTACATTTAAGTGATCATAGGCTGGTCTCTTGCTGTATCAATATGCCAACTTTTAAACCAAAGCCCACATATTTTCTGAATCGTGATTTCAAAAATTTTTCTGTGGAAGCATTTAATGCTGA
Source organism: Hemicrepidius hirtus (assembly GCA_963082805.1). Taxonomy (NCBI): domain Eukaryota; kingdom Metazoa; phylum Arthropoda; class Insecta; order Coleoptera; family Elateridae; genus Hemicrepidius; species Hemicrepidius hirtus. The sequence goes on from OY720161.1 coordinate 15,652,240, forward strand.
TGCAGAGTTAATTAACTGGAATGATGTGATATACATGCATACTATTGATGATAAAGTAAATTACATCAATAACGAAATTACCACACTATTTAACAGACATGCACCATTAAAAAATGTGTGTTCGAAACGTCCATATCGACCTTGGATTACTTACACAATTAAAGAAATGATTAAATTAAAACAATCCGCCTATAAAAAGTATTTACTAAGGAAAGATAATGCTGCTTACACGTATGATAAAGAATTACGTAATTACATAACTAAGGCAATTAAACGTGAAAAGAGTGCGTATTTGAAAAGTGAAATTGCCAAAAATAAAAACAACCCGAAGAAGCTTTGGAGGCAGTTCCAAAACTGGGGCATTAATAATAAAACTACAGTCGAAATTCCTTTGCACTTACAAAATGCTGATGAAATAAACAATTACTTTATTAATTCAGGTCAAACTACTGTGGAAAGTGATGTAATTGAATATTATAAAAATCGAGTGGTCAACAATGATGCACATTTTAGTTTCCAAATGATTAACTATGCTGACGTATATGAATCATTTTGTGAAATTACAACAAATTCTTGTGGTGCTGACGGCGTTAATAAAAAAATGGTTAACCTGGTTTTACCTTATATTATTGATTACTTAGTACATATCATAAATGTGTCATTTGAAGAAGGCTGTTTTCCGGACATATGGAAGCTTACGGTAATTAGACCATTGCCAAAAAACACTAATCCTCAAGAAATTTCTGATCTGCGACCCATTAGCATACTACCGTGTCTATCCAAAATAATTGAGAGAATTGTGTACAGGCAATTAATAGATTATTTGACTAGACATAATTTCCTCCCAAATATTCAGTCAGGCTTTCGAAAAAATCATAGTACCTGTACTGCTTTAACGAAAGTTACAGATGATATTTGTTCTGCTGTGGACAAATCTATGCTAACCATTTTGGTACTGCTAGATTTTAGCAAAGCATTCGATACGATAAATCACGCCCTGCTTATAGCTAAACTGCGTTACTACGGTCTCGACAATATTGCGCTATCATGGTTTTCGAGTTACCTAAGCGACAGAAAGCAAATTGTGAAAATTAACAATCAAGTTTCGGGAGAAGCGTTAATCGTAAGTGGAGTGCCTCAAGGCAGCATTTTAGGTCCATTACTGTTTTCGGTATTTACATCAGATATAGTAAATCAAATACCATTTAGCAACATGCATCTTTATGCAGACGACACACAGATATACTAAGAATGTGTACCTGAAAACATTAACGACACTATTACTCAAATTAACACTGATCTTAATTTTATAGAAAAATGGGCTGCAGCAAATGGTTTACGTCTAAACCCTAAAAAATCGATCGCATTGTGTATAGGTAACATTCGCTTACGTACTAGGGCCATGTCCATGAAGACGGTATCAATCAATGTATGCAGGACAGAGTTGGTTTTTGCTGATACGGCAAGAAATCTTGGCGTACTTTTCGACTCGCATTTAAATTTTGAACAGCACGTGTTAAAACAATGTAGTATTTCTTACATGAAATTAAAAACAATATATGAATTCCGCTATGATCTGTCGCCTGAAGCCATAAATACAATTTATGTAATTCGTTAGTATTATCCAACCTCAATTATTGTTTTAGCGTATATTATAGTCTCCTACTACTACTACTACTACTCTACCCGTAACCTGTGGCCAGGCCCCATAGGCGCAATGCTTGTGCGGGAGGGAGGAAGGGGCTATTATTATTAGCGGGCCCGCTTGCGTCTGCAGCCGACTTAGAGATGGAATAGCACAACTCTCATATTCATGTTACAGCCAAGGAAAACTACAGAAAACCTTGGGCAGAAGTTGCCGGCACCGGGAATCGAACCCCGGCCCGCTGAGTAGGAGCCTAGCATGCTAGCCGCTACACTACCGGGGCATTTAACTCTAATTTTTAAAAATAAGATTCAAAAAGTACAGAACAGTTGCATACGGTTTTCATTCATGTTGCAGAGGAGAGAACATATTACACCATGCTTAAACGAACACTCGATCTTGAATATGCAGAATAGATTCTTATTATCCTTCAGCTGCTTGCTATATAAAATACTAATTTATAAACGCCCGGGCTACCTTTACAATGAACTAAAACAACGAGGAAACACTCACAATGTAAATTTACGGACGAAAGAGTTGCTGTCAACTCCCATACACTCTACAACTAAGTTTGAATGTTCGTTTTCGTACATGGCACCAAAACTGTTCAATTCAAACTGTACTTTATACAATCTCTCAATTGGTATGTTTAAATCACGTTTAGGACATAAGTTATTAGAAAATCAGTTAAGCTTAACTTAGTAACATAAGCCTATTTTAAGTATCCAGAATTACTAGGGTTAGGGGGAAGAACAGCTTAGGCTGAACCTCGCCTTTGTGTAGCTATGTACATTGGCTGTAATAATCTGATGTATGGAAGTTGCACAATAAAGCAATAATAATAATAATAGTAATAATAATAATAGTATTTGCTAACTTCTTTTATCAAGTAATTGGCTTTATTATGAAATCCAGACAATATTTTGCTTCTCCTGTAAAATGTCAGATTTTAACTTAGAGTTATTGATTTAAGACCATCGATATGTTGAGGCCACCCTACAAAAGAAAATTGAAGTAGACCTCAACATACAGACTTAAACATACCAACTTGTTCAAGAATTGCAGAGCCGCATGCCGACTTAATTTGTCAAGTTGTTCAATGACTTCGAGAGAGGCCGATTCTCGCACAAATATTACTGGAATAGATAACAGCAAAATTCAACAAAACATGTAGCTACTGAGAATATTCCAAGTGTTGCCATCGATTCCAAAGACTCTTCTCACGTAACTTATAATGTTTACAACAATTGTACTTTTTATGGTCATAATGCATAATCCTGTTCTTGTATTTATATTATGGTTCCTAGAATCTTAATTCTGGAAGTCGTTTGTGACGTTGTCCTAGGTATTTGATTCAATTAATTACAGATTGACAATGACAGTTCGATCTGTCTATACTTGTCAATGTGAGTGAGATATTAGCGTTGCCAACGTAAAGAAAATATATTACACTGTTTTGGTATTTTTATTATAGCACCCGCTTTTGTCCGTTACGATATGCGTTTCGAACGTAAAGTAGATAAAATAAATTAAAATCACCTAACAAGCCGAATACAGCCCTCTCCGATCACGCAGTTGAATATTTACACAATTTCAACTACCCATCTACTTCAATCTTACATATAAAAAAATCACCTACAGCTATTAATTATAGAACTGACACTGAAAATCTTAATTCCACATATAATGCTCTTTTTAACATTTAATTCTATTTTATATTACGTCTTAATCTTATTAAAATTTTCCTAATTTTTCAAATTTTTCGTTTTAAAATATTCATTATTTTCAAATTTTCGCGTAATTCTATTTGGTGATTTTCTCATCTTTAAGGTCCTTTGCTACGGGTTCGGGAATCTCTAAGGCTTCTTTTCGTACCCTTACGACGACCGAATGCGAACAAAGGTAAGAGTCACGCCCATGTTTGTTTAGCTACGTCATTTGGGGCAAAGCGGGGTAGACAAGTTGTGGTAAAGTGGGGCATAAGTTATTTGGTACCCCATTATGCCTCATATGAAAATTTACCTCGTTTTTCTGGCTTTTGACGAAACATATATTTTCTTTATTAACAGGCACAATGGTCCGAACTTATAAAAGAAAATCAAAGCAGCATGCTTGGTCTTTGGAATCAATGAAGAGAGCCGTGCATAGTTATGTTTCTGGAAAAATGGGATACAAAAAAACAGCACAAGCATATAGTGTGCCACAATCTACCCTTGAACGGTATGTCTTAAAGTACAGGGGTAACCCTGATGAGACCACATTCAAAAAGAACTTACGGAACTGTATTTCCTGATGAGCAAGATGCTGATTTACTATGTTACATTAAATCAATGGAGGAGCGATTTTACGGTCTAGCTTCTGCTGAACTCAGAACGTTGGCTTTCCAGTTAGCGGAAATTAATCACATTCCCCACAAATTTAACAGAACCACTGGCATGGTAGCAGCTAACTGGCTAAAAGGTTTTTTAAAATGGCATCCCGATATTAGCTACAGAAAGCCAGAAGCAACATCAGCCGCCCGGGTGATGGGTTTCAACAGGGTTGCAGTTGGCAATTTTTTTAAGTTGGAAAATGGCATTGATAGATATAAAATTTCGCCGCAGCGCATTTACAATGAGACGAGACCGGCGTATCGACAATTCCAAAAAGTCATTCAAAAATTTTGGCCATAACTGGTAAACGGCAAGTAGTGACCCTCCCTTCCGTAGAATGAGGGAAATTGATGAAGACGATTGTCTTCTTCAGTGCAGTCGGAAATGATATGTCTCCGATGTTCATATTTCCGAGGAAACGAATGAAAGCTGAATTACTAGATGGAGCACCAGTTGGTTCTTGGGGAGAATACCATGAGTCTGGATGGATACAAGGATATTTATTCGTCTGTTGGTAAAAGACATTTATAGAATGGTCGTGGCTAAAGCGAAGTTATGCTTATCGAAAACAAGATAAAGCAGGAGAGTAATCAAGAAACAGATCTCTTTGAAGTAAGTACTATATTAATCTTATTTTACCTACGTACCAGTCTTGCATATGCACGTGTGCCATAGCTACCTATGTGTGTATGTCTGTATTCAAGACATTTTTTTATCACCTTATTGTATTTTGTCCTAGGAGATGGAAAAATGTAATAACATGTGCAGGAACTCCGCAGGCTAGTGTAGGAGAGGAAGTTACTAACATGTCATTTGAATATAGCCCTAATGTTAACAAAAATGTTGACCTATCAAAGGATACAAAAGAAAATTCCGATGATGTTATTAGCGATAAATTGGACGATATATCAAATCTACCTTTAGAATTATTAAATTACGACGGTACTGATAAATACTATAGTGATTTAGGAACGCAGTCCTTCGAAGAAGATAATTTTCAAGGTACTATCGAAGTTATGGTGGACGTGATTAGCAGTGAAAAAAGCGGCATCGACAAGGAAACATGATATTCAGCTTTCTGAAATTAATGAATCAGATGGTTCTCTTGTTACTACCGATGTTTTAGAGAACGAGTTTAGTAAGGATAAAGCCAAAGCGATGATGATTATGAAACATATTATGATACACAGATACAGCTTTCTGACACTAATCCATCACTAAGTATTACTGGTAGACGAATTGTGGATAATGCATAATTTCTAAGCGAACTAAAGGCATTGAAACGTAAAGGCATGTAAAGGTAATGCGAACATACTTACACAGAATGCAAAGAAAACGAATTTAACAAGATTTCATTTTTGTTTTAGGTTTTGTTTGCTCTTTTGTTGACATGGAAGTTGTGTCTGAAAAAATAGAGGGCCTTCAAAGTGTGTTTTCTTTTAAATGTGCAGTATGCAATAGTGTGCAAAAAGTGAGATCAGGAAATCCGGATTCATCAAGGTATATATCCATAAATGTAGCAGCAGTCACAGGAACAATTTCAGTTGGTATCGGACATTCACAACTCTGCGAATTACTTGTATCAATGGATTGTCCTAGTATGTCTAATAAAACGTATATAAAATATCATTCTGAGGTTTCTCCAGCAACTGATCACCAAACCACTGAACTAATGAACATTGCTGCCACAAAAGAGGCCGGAATAGCAACCGAATGTGGCGACGTAAATAAAAGTGGAGTGCCCATCATATCTGTTATTGTTGATGGTGCTTGGAGCACCACTTATAGAACCAATTATAATGCCCTGTCTGTGGTTGTAAGTGATACATCAGTGTTAACATCTTGTTCAACCCTAGCAGAAGTGCGTGGCAACATGGAAACTAACCTAATTAATCTAAGAGACTGGTTCTCAGAAAATTATCTTCAATTAAATATAAGTAAAACCGAAAACTTAATATTTACTCTAATTCCTCAAGAGGTCAATATAAACAAAGTAGACGATGTAAAATTCTTCGAGGTGTTACTGCATGGCAAGCTCTGCTTTAAAAATTATACAAACTTATTAGCCGATAAACTAACTCCCAACGTTTATGCCCTAAAAGACCTAAAAAGACCGGTTTCAAATGATGTACGCTTTATGGCCTATTTCAGTCCAAGCAAATTGTTATTACGCACTCATGGTCTAGGGACATACTCTACTCTGGATTTTTAAAATACAGAGGCGTGCTCTGAGAATTATAACAAACCTCAAATTCCAAGAGGATGTCAAATCCAAATTTGTCGTAAAAGAAATCTTCACATTACCTTCACGATACATCTACGAATGTTTAGTTTATATCAAACAAAATGTAGGGTAGACGTGCCTAATTCCAGCCAGAGCTAGTAGTCAGCCACTTTTGGTTAAAAATCCTCGAAATAGAAGTTCCCTACTAATAATTTGCTTAATAAGCGCCTTGCCAGTGCTCAGCCACCTTTCCCGCCAAACTGGTAAATTCGTAAGAACTTAACCTATAAATGTTGGCTAGTACGATTAGGAAGTGTGCTGTGTTGTTGTGGCTGAGTTATAGTTAAAAAATCGTAGAATTTTGCTTGAGTCCGAGAGTTATAATAATAGGTTGTAAAGAAGCTATATTCATAATTATAATAAGGGTAAGTGTTTTTCTGAATAAAATAAATATTAATTTAGCTTTTACCACCAACTATTAAGGCTAAAATTGCTTACTGCCGTAATATTAGGGGTGGCTGAGAATTGGTTATTAAAATATGCACAAATCCATTTGTCAGCCAGGTGGCTGACTACTGGGGAATTCACCATGTTTTCAATTTTCACCCATATTTACTACGAAATTAGAGCCACCTCTACACTCACTTTACATCTATGAAAAATAATGATCACAGCTTGTTATACCAGTAGTCAGCCACATTTTACCACAAGCTTTCTCATCTGGCTGACTTTGGGACAACATACGTTTAGTACTCAGCCACCTTAGACTACAGACTGTTTTAAGTGGCTAAAGTCTGAAATGAAATACTACTTATGTATTTTTGAATAATTTAGGACTATGGGTCGTTACAAAAGCCATGCAGTGCATCAGTACCCAGAAGAGGCACTGTCTAAATCTTTGCAGGCAATTCGCGAAGACCACTTGGGAATTAGAGAGGCAAGCCGGAAGTTTGGGGTACCACGAGGTACTATACAAGATAGACTTCACGGTCGGGTTAAGGAGGCTCCTCGTAAAATGGGTCCCGGTACAATTCTGACCAAGGAAGAGGAAACTGATTTGGAAAAATGGCTAATTGAGTTAGCGAAATGTGGGTTTCCACAAAAGAAACAGGACCTCTTCAATAGTGTTCAGAAAATTGTATCGGATAAGAACAAGAAAACTCCATTCAAGCACAACAGACCCGGAGAAAAATGGTATCGGAGTTTCATAAGAAGACATCCAAAGCTAACTTTACGCGAAGCTGAGGGACTTACAAAAGCAAGAAGTATAATAACTGAAGAAGCAATAAAGAAATGGTTCCGTGAATTGGAAGAATTTCTGGAACAGTCTCAAGCTTTAGACATTTTAGAAGATCCCTCAAGAATCTACAACGGAGATGAAACTAGCTTCAGTATGTGTCCCAAATCAGGGAAAGTGTTGGCACCAAAAGGTTACAAGAATATATACGAAGTGAAGATGGGAAATGAAAAAGAGACCATCACAGTTCTTTTGGTGTTTTCGGCAGATGGGAAAACAGTGACACCAATGGTTGTTTTCCCATTTGTTAGACCAAATAAAGCCATTGTGGATAGTGTTCCTTCAGGCTGGTTTTTGGGAAGATCGGAAAGTGGGTGGATGAGAAGCGATACTTTCTACGAGTACATAGCAAACGGATTACATAAATGGCTTGATGACAATAAAGTAAGAAGGCCAATATTACTTTTTGTCGACGGTCATAAATCTCATTTATCTATGGAGCTCAGCCAATTCTGCCATACAAACGGGATAATTCTGTATGCGCTACCACCCAACACTACGCATATAATGCAGCCCGCGGACGTCAGTGTTTTTAAACCCCTAAAAACAAGCTGGAAGAAAACTGTCAGGGAGTGGCAAGCAAAACCCGAAAATATAAACTGTGTCTTAACGAAGTGTACATTTTGCCCATTATTAGCACAGGTTCTTAACGACCAGTCATTGCCAAAAACGATTACTAACGGTTTCAGAAAATGTGGTTTGTTTCCCTTTAACCCTGAAGCCGTAGATTACACAAAATGTATACAGAATCGGTTAGAGAGATTGCAATGTCAAAATCGGCAGAATTCTGACATTACAGAACAAGAATTTGCAGTTGCTGAAACAGTTTTCACACATTTAAAAGAAAAACTTGCTCAGAGGGGCGTAGAAAATGTACATAACATTATTGAACAACTACAGACTATTAAACAAGAACTATATCCAAGGTGTGAAACTTTTGAAGTACTCGCTGATGGTATGCTAAATAAAATTGATGACAGTGTAATTCCAGAATCCCAGCATAATTTTCCTGCTGATGTTATTGAATTTGATTTCTCTGAATTCCCAATTAATAATTTTATAGATGTAGATAACACTTATAGCAGCCAAGAGTTAATAAGTAATGAAGGTAATGCTAGTGAAAAATGTTCAAATAAATCAGGCGCACTTGAAGAAGGAAGTAATGTACTGATTAAACAGAAAGAAAACGAATCTGATGAAACAAATAATCTTAAACTTAATGAAATTAATTGTTCTGAAAATGAACCACAAATAGTGGAACCTAGTTTGAGAAAAATAAATAACAAAATAAGAGGTTTACAAGACATTACAATAGCACCAAGTTGTAACAGCTATGAAAATCAGGATTCCATTAAAAATCATTTGTGTTTTCCAACTCCTATAGTATCAAAAGGAAAACGAAAATTGCAGGATCGACCACCAGCTGCAATTTCTTCTGATGCCTTCAGACAGCACTTAAATCAAAAACTGGCGATCAAAGAGAAAGCTGAAAAGGAAAAGGAAACAAGAAAACAAGAAAGGCTTGAGCGTGCTACACAGAAGAATCGCACAGCTCCAAAGAAGAAAACTTTAACTAAAAAGAAAACGTTCAGGAAAGAGAATCAAGAAAAGTGTAGTGACAGCACTAAAAATACTACAACACTGAATAACCCATTGTTAGTCAGTCAAGTCAAAGCAGTATGTGCAACTTGTGACTTTTATTTAGACAGTGATACTGAAAATAATGATGTGAAAAATATAGGATGCAATTCGTGTACTAAATGGTACCATTTGGAATGTACAACGTTTCAGGGCTCTAATTACGACGACATTCAAAAGGAAACATTTATTTGTTCATTTTGTACAATAAATAATTAAATATATAATCGTATTTGGTATTGTTTACCTAACTTTTCAATAAATAACCATACGAAATAGTTTATACCAATTTATTACCTCTACGTATAATTCCTTGTGATCTGGCTGAGGACTAGATCAGCAGTGGCTGACATAAGATTTTTAGTGGCTGAGTATTGGAAATTTGTTTTTTTTTTAATAAAGTGGTTTACAACATTTTACACATATTTACTAATTGCAAAACATATTCTGAATTCGAAAAAGTACTGTTCAGGCTACAACAACGACTAAACTAATCCTTATTTGGGACAAAAGTTGTTTAATTGACATGGCTGCAACATAAATATATGGTGAAAGTGGCTGACTACTAGCGCATTTACCCTATCTAAATATTCCGTAAACCTAAACCAATAAACACGATCTTAGAATTGACTTCCCACGTCTAAAGAAAGCGAGAAACGCAACTTCATAGTACGCGCTTGTTTTTAAATAAATTACCTATAAGCATGTTTATTGGAATAGCTCGGTGAAAAGCAGACAGATTCTTAATATTTAGGAAGATTGAAAACAGAAATACTGAAAATATGTAGGGGAAGGTTGCCGTTATTGTACTGCCTCCTTAAATGTACCACCTGATTTTTAGAGAAAATAGGACTGGTAGCACCATCTAAGGTCTAGAATATTAAACTTTAACAATAGATAGTGCCCTATATAAGAATTTCGTTACCCAACACCATTTGAATTCTGAATAAAATACAGTCAACAATTGTTGTGCGTTAGTGATGTAGTTTCTGATCATTAAATGTAAGTAAATAAATTAAAAACTTGTTGCATACAATTTCAAAGCCTGCAGTATTACAATTCGAATAACATACTACATAATATGGTTATTTAATTTTAATAAGGTAGGTGAATACAATATGCCCACTGGTATCAGTTAGGTTATTTCACGAAAGATGACAGTACATGTCATACTCATAATTTGTCAATATACCACTTAAGTTTTTTATTATAAAGTTAGTAAACAAAGTGCTATTGAATTGCAATATTTTGTGTTACATACATCGGCATTGAAGCTTAAATTGTGGTAAAAAGTGATTGATTTACGGTAAAACTTTAGATAAAAACATAACCTAACCTAATGTTACTTCATGTGCAGCAATATGCCCACCTTACGGTGTGTGTAATATGCACATGGGCATATTCCTAGCACGTGTATGTTCGTATTGTCAGTATGTAACTCTATGATTTCAAACAATTTAATAGTATAAATTATTACAGCTATGACTGGTAACGCGAGAAATCGGGGCATTAGGAGGAAATGGGGAAGACGAGACTTGGAAAATGCAGTCGCAGCTGTGCAGGATGGTCGATGTCTCGTCAAAATACTAAAAACATTTTCAATACCTCTCTATCCAGATATGTTGATAGTAACCGAACCAGTAAGTTAAAAATGGGACGAAAACCAGTACTGACTGCTGATGAAGAAAGAGAACTGTCTGCAAGAATAGTCCGATTGGCAGAAGTAGGTTACCCGCTAACATCAAGGACACTTCGAAGGTGTGTTTTCAATTTCTGCACCGAAAATGGCATAGAAAACAAATTTTCTACCATGTCCAAAATGGCTGGCCGGTATTGGCTTAATGGATTTTTAAAACGAAATCCTGCAGTAAGACAAAGAGAAGCTCAAAGTATGAACCCAGCGCGTGCCCAGAAATTAAACAGGTTTATAGTAAATGACTATTTCGCAAAATTGAAAGAAGTCCTTTTGGAACTGGATGATGGATAGCCCACAGAAGATTTTTAATGTCGATGAAAAAGGCTGTAGATTGAGTTAGCACCATCAACAAAGTGTTCTAGCGAAAAAGGGCGCAAAACGCGTACATTTGGTAGCACCAGAGCACAGAGAGAACGTCACCATTGTCTCTTGTGGCAATGCTTGCGGTAATTCCATTCCACCAACAATTTTATTCAAAGGGAAAAGATTGAAACCAGAATGGAAGGACACATTACCACCGGAATGACTGGTGCTTACGACCCCTAAAGGTAGCATGAACATTACCACATTTTGCACCTAGATTGAGCATTTGGCTAAATAGCCAACTACAGGGGAAATATCTACTAATTTTTGACAATGCTAAATGTCATCTGGACCATACGATCCTCGATGTAGCAGAAAGGCATAATGTTGTACTCTTTTGCTTGCCAAGCAATACAATTCATGAACTACACCCCACGGACAAATCTGTGTTTCGTTCTATCGAACACAACTGGGATGATCAGGTACTCCAATATTGAGAAAGATACAAAGATCGAAACATCACAAAACAGCGATTTGGTGATATTTTTTCCGTTGTGTGGGATAAAAGCGTAACACCAGCAAATGTAAAGGCAGGCTTTGCCGCAACCGGTATTTTTTGGTTCAATCCCGAAGCAATACCGGAAGTGGCATTTGCCTCTAGTCACGTTATCCATGTAGAAGAACCAAAAGAACCGATAGTCGAACCCACGAGAGCAGCATCTCCTAAAGCAGGGCCATCAAATATCAGAAAAAGACCAACAACTCCAAGTAACTCTTCTGATGATGACGACTCAGAAGAAAAAATATGCCCCCATTTTTAGATGCCTCTGATACAGATGATGACTTGTGCCAATCGAAAGAACATCGTAACAAGTCAATAACGGAAATGTTGGAGACCCCGGAAAAAAATTGTCAGATCAACAGCAAATAGGCAGAAGGCCATAAACAGCCGAGCTCTTGTGGTAAAAAGAAACGTTTTTGACACAAACGAGAAAGCTACAACATCTAAAGCTACGCCAACACCTAAAGCTACGCCAACACTTAATGGTACGACAAAATCAAAGACTACAACACCTAAACCTATGACAAAGAAAAATCCTAAAGAAAAAGCGGATGAGCTAGATTGGTATTGTGTAGTGTGTCAGATGCATGAAATTTCTGATATGCGCCTGTGCTCTGTTTGCAGACAATATGTTCATGAGGATTGTGTGGGTTTAACCAAGGAAAACAAAGACATTTTTGTTTGCCCATTATGCGAATAATAATGATAATAATAATAAAATTATTCTTTTTCTTATGTATTGTACTGTATCCAAAACAAATATTTCACTTGTAAGAGATCTTTTTTTTTATAATTTCCGACGTTTCATGTATGGTCATTTTATCAACACTGTGTTGGCAATATGGCCATTTACACATTTTTTTTAAATTAGGTAAAAAAAATTTCAAATCAATTTTCCGTGACAATAATTTTTTTGCTGGTTGTAAACCTGTTGATAAATGCAATGTTAATATACAGCATCTGTTATGTGAGTGCGATAAATACTGTATCGAGAGAAGAGACCTAAATCTCCCAAATCAATTACATAAGGTGTTAGAAAACAAGCAGGATGCAACTGTCAAACTTTTGAAATATCTTAGGAACACAAATATCTTTAGCAAATTGTAAAACTAAAAAGTGCCAAAGACCATGTAGTTAGGGCACTTAAATTTAAACCTAAATAAAAAAAAACCTGTTGTACTCTATCATGGTATATAATTGCCGATTCTTTTTTAGCATTATCTTGTTTAAAAAAAACCCCTTATGGTGTGCATATTGTATTCACTTACCGTATTACAAAATTTAAAGATAACCCCAAAATTAGCATGTTGCTTATATTGTACCACACCAGGTAGGTTCTTATATTGTACTGGTACAATTTTGGATACTCACACTTGCTATGCTAGTATTACTGTAAAAAGATTAATTTATCTTTTCAGATGGAAGCCCTTAATGATAAAAAAAATCTTATTATCAGTTATGGTTACATTTAGACGGTAAGCGACATTTGGGCGCCGCCGCGCCGTTTGGGGGTCGCCGATTGGGCGGCGCCGTTTGGGCGCCGCACAGTGGTTCCAAATCGTCAAATCGTGGACATAGAAATCAAATTCAAGTTTTTGGTTTGAAATATTTTTTTTCTTATAGAGCACTGACTGAACAACATTTTTAAATAAACTTTTTTTATATTATGACGGTAAGTGGGTCAATTGTTTTTTTATCGATAATCAAAAAAATCAAAGTCATTTTTTTGAGTTCTAATATTTTTTTCATGATAGAAGATGGTTATACCTACATTATTTCCCAATAGCATTTTTTTTTATTTTGAAGTTAAGATGGCGAAAGAAGTTATTATCGAACCTTGAAAAAACATTTTTTGCGATTTTTTGCGATTTTTTCGAAAGGTTTTAAATTGCCAGGGCTGACACTGTAACTGTATGTAGAAGAAGGTGTTTTACAGAACATAGGCGAAAAAGTATCCGGATATCCTTGCGTCCGTGGTAGTAATAGCTCGAGGATCAAATTTTATCGATGAAAATAAAAATCAAAGTTTTTTTTTTGAGTTCTAATATTTTTTTCATGATAGAACATGGTTATACCTACATTATTTCCCAACACCATTTTTTTGTATTTCGAAGTTAAGATGGCCAAAGAAATTATTATCGGACATTAAAAAACATTTATTGCGATTTTTTGAGATTTTTTGAGATTTTTTCGAAAGGTTTTAAATTGCCAGGGCTGACACTCTAACTGTATGTAGAAGAAGGTGTTTTACATAACATAGGCGAAAAAGTATCCGGATATCCTTGCGTCCGTGGTAGTAATAGCTCGAGGATCAATTTTTATCGAAGAAAATAAAAATCAAAGTCATTTGTTTGAGTTCTCATATTTTTTTCATGATAGAAGACGGTTATACCTACATTATTTCCCAATACCAGTTTTTTGTATTTTGAAGTTAAGATGGCGAAATAAATTATTATCGGACATTAAAAAAACATTTCTTGCGATTTTTTGAGATTAACAAAAATGTCCGATAATAATTTATTTCGCCATCTTAACTTCAAAATACAAAAAAATGGTATTGGGAAATAATGTAGGTATAACCATGTTCTATCATGAAAAAAATATGAGAACTCAAACAAATGACTTTTATTCACTTTAATTTTTATTTTCATCGATAAAAATTGATCCTCGAGCTATTACTACCACGGACGCAAGGATATCCGGATACTTTTTCGCCTATGTTCTGTAAAACACCTTCTTCTACATACAGTTACAGTGTCAGCCCTGGCAATTTAAAACCTTTCGAAAAAATCACAAAAAATCGCAAAAAATGTTTTTTCAAGGTTCGATAAGAACTTCTTTCGCCATCTTAACTTCAAAATACAAAAAAATGCTATTGGGAAATAATGTAGGTATAACCATCTTCTATCATGAAAAAAATATTAGAACTCAAAAAAATGACTTTGATTATTTTGATTATCGATAAAAAAAAATTGACCCACTTACCGTCATAATATAAAAAAAGTTTATTTAAAAATGTTGTTCAGACAGTGATGCTCTATAAGAAAATAGTTATTTGTATCACAAGGCCAGAAACAGCACATTTGCGAGTGCGAGTAAGGTTGCAGGGCGAGGCGGAACGCCGAGTCCTGCAAGTAGGAGCACTCGCAAAACTGTTTCTGGACGTGTAATACACAAGATTTTTTGTGCCGATGTTTGTTTAAATAAATTAAATTTAAATTTAAAATTTAGTATTAGGAATTTTTTTTATGATTTTAAAATCAAGATTCCTTGTATTCATTAAACTTAATTCATTTATTTTCTTACAATTTCCATTGACGTTTATTTATAAATTTCATTATCTTTGATTTAATAATGGATACACCGGCGCATATTAAAGATTATATTCAAATCACCACAGTGGCTCAAATAGGTAATCGTATTTTTGTAAAATTTTGCTAATTTATTTGTTTGATCGCCTCCGACCGCGATGCATAAATTTGACTTTGACAGATTGAGCCGATGCAGCCAACTAATAACTTAAAATAATTACTTTTGCCGGCCTAGGCCGGCAAAAGCTCTGTTTCTGGCGGATTTCGCGATGCAGAAACTCAGTGATGCCGACCGGAGGCACAAAAAAAATATTTCAAACCAAAAACTTGAATTTGATTTCTATGTCCACGATTTGACGATTTGGAACCACTGTGCGCCGGCCGATTGGGCGCCGGACTTTTGGGTGCCGGACGTTTGGGCGCCGGACGTTTGGGCGCCAATTTCTGTAGATTAGCGGTAAGCAAGTTCTTATACACTATATATTACCTGCTAAGAGCAACTAACCTGAACACAGACTAAGGTGCCATGTACACAGACCTTGGTACCATGTACACAGACTGCAACGACTACCACCATTTCGTACAACTTCTTATATATATTACCTGCTAAGAGCAACTAACCTGAACACAGACTAAGTTGCCATGTACACAGACCTCGGTACCATGTACATAGACTGAAACGACCACCTCCATTACGTGTAAGTTATTTTATGTATTACCTGCTAAGAGCAACTAACCTGAACACAGACCTCGGTACCATGTACACAGACTGAAACGACCACCTCCATTACGTGTAAGTTATTTTATGTATTACATGCTAAGAGCAACTAACCTGGGCCCCATGTAATTTTTAAAATGTATTGGCGCCCAAACGTCCGGCGCCCAAACGTCCGGCGCCCAAACGGCGGGCGCCCAACTGTCCTGGCGCCCAATCGGCCGGCGCCCAAAAGTCCTGCTTCGCCATTTAGAAGTGGTCGAATGGGATACATGGCTGAAGACCCACCCAGGATCAACAATTACCCAATTTGAGATATCCGAACTTTTAAATATTGCCTATCAAGCAGCTACCATTTCTAATGCCGTGGGTAATTTTAGAGGAGCAGGAATATAGCCTGTAAATCGCTACATTTTTAACGATTCACAATTTCAAATCTCAGACAGATTATTAAATGATAAAAATGAGTTAGAAAATGGTGAGCAGCCAATAGAACTCACTTCACAAACTATGGACCCAACAGAGAAAGATGGAAATGTTGCGCATCTCGAAGAATATGATACACCAGCTCGAAATAGTTCTAAAGCAAAAGGAATATCTCAATCTGATAATGACTTAGCTAGCTTATACTATAGTCTTGAAATGTTGTCTCCCTTACCTGAAGTGGTCCAACATAAAAAAAGACAGCGGCTTGCACAGAAAGCAGAAATCCAAACATCAACTCCGTATAAAGAAGATTTGAAAGAGAAGCGGAAAAAGACGAGCGCTAAATTAATTAAGCAAACCAAGAGGATTCTTAAAGGCAAACCAAAAAAACCTCGACCATCAACTTCTAACGAAAAAGCCAAGACAAGTGCAGTTATAGAAGTAAATTATGACGATTGGTATTGTTTTATGTGTGAAGAACAAGACAAGTTGAAGACATGATTTAGTGTAATATTTGCAAGTTATGGGTGCATGAATCTTGTTTTGGCGTGTCGGCCGGTATTAAACGTTATATTTGTGAAAAATGTTCTTAAAATGTATTATGTTGGTTATAATAAAGAATACATCTAGGAAACTTCTCATCTGGTACAATTTAGGAAACCGGTGGTACAAATTAGGACACAGTTTTGTATATCGTACCCTTCTCACCTCTTTTCAATTAATTAAATTTTTGAATGTTATTTAAAATTTCAAATTTGTAAATAAATTAGAGCAGGTAGATGAAAGTTCAACGCATCTGCTACCAAATTTGTGAGTTGACTTAACGAATAATGTAGGTTACAGTCATCAAAATACCGAAACCAGTACAATATCGGCAACCTTCCCCTATAATATTGAGGGTATCTATCTAAAATTAACACTAATTTTGTTAATGTAATTTTTAGATTTAGCTGATTTAAATGTTTGTGCTAGCGTGCGCATCCTCTTGATGCGGCTGCTCAGACCTCCAGTTGAACATGAGCGGTGAGGTGATACAGACGCTTAAGTCTTGTGGCTTAATGCCCGATTGCACCGTCGTCACTTAAATTTTAAGGGAGCCTTAAAAGTTTAATTGCCATGGATACAATTCTTGGTGACAATTGTATCCATGGCAATTCAACTTTTAAGGCTCACTTAAAATTTAAGTGACGACGGTGCAATCGGGCATAAGTCACCCAATATTTCATGTAACAATTCAATGTAACAATTATTGATTTAAATAAAGAAAAATAAAATATCAAAAACCAGCGGCTGCAGTACATTATATTGTAACCAAATTTAATTACTAAAACTAGTAATATTACAAAATTAAATGTCTAAAAAGTATTGAATTTTACCGAATTTAACTGTGACAAACTACACAATACCTACTCCAGTCCAACAATATCAGATACAATGAAGGTACGATTACAATGAAGGCTATTATAATAATAAATACATTGTTAAGGTACGATAAACATAAGGTGAACGTAATGAAACAATAATAAGTAACAGCGAAGAATGTGCAACCATCTACTTTTCCCGTGGCGGCGGTCGGAAGGGTTCAAATTTTTGCTAATCCCCAAAATAAGGTGGCCAGTACGCGGGAAACACTCAAGAGTCTGGACATCCTGCCTTTACCTGCTACTTAAAATATCAGGCTCGGTACTTTTTCTTAATTCTTTTTGTAATCTTAAAATGTTAGAAATTTGCGTACATAATATGATTCTACGTTCAAAATTACATAAAAATTGTTCGTTTTATGGTTTTTAAATTGCAGTTTAAATAAGAAAGATTTAATAAGAGAAATGTAAGTGTGCTTATGCTGCTTGTTCGTTGTCATAATTCCATGGCATCACTAATTTTTGTAGAAGTGGCAGTTTCAATTTCTTCCATTTCTCCGGTTCCGGAAAATGGAAAATTGTAACAAAAGTATACACAGATGCAGAATTTTGTCTCTACAAACTTCCTTTATACAACATAGCTCTAAAATAATATTAGGAAAGCAAATAAAATAATGAACATAAAGATTTTTGTATTGAAATCCGTATGGTGCATGAACCAATTTTACACCCGTATATCTCACATTAATTATTTATAGTTAGCTATTTTTTTATTTTATTTTGTATTAACTAAAAGTACACAACACGATATTCAACGGGTATGATCGGTTCCTCAGGTTGGATATTTTCGGTTTAAAGTATTTTCTAGTATTATGCGGAAATTGAGGTGGGGATGGGTGTCGATGAATCTTTACCCTGATCTTTTTAGGCCGTCTTTATCCCATTGATATTCGGTTTAGAAGGGACAGAACTGAGTTTGAGTTTACTTTAAGTGCTTAACTTTACATCTATTTTATTAAAATGACAAGTATTAAATTTTGCCTATAGCTTTAATTTTTACTTGAAATGTTATTCCATTTCAATCATTAGGGTTTTAAATAATAATAAATTTGTATTCCCAAAAATTTAAATTATTATCTGAAAACTGCAATAATAGATACTGCAATTATTTTCTATCAAGTCTTCAATTTTAAAATTCGAAAACAGAAGTACGGGTACAGGAAATATGTACAATGAAATAACTTCTCGGCTTTTAGATTTTTATAGAATCTTTAATTCCACTTTTTATTTAAATTCTTGTTACATCTTATAAATTTGCACTTGTTTACGAAACTATACATTCATTTAGAACCTAGTGTTGCAACCAAGGTACTTAAACATAGTTAGGTATGCTCCTAACGCACAATTCAGTTCCTAGATGCCCCTCGCGGGAGAGGGTGTAGCACGTCACAAGTAGACAAGCTAACAGGCTTACAGCGAAAGTACGCGTTTGACTGCTATTCCGTATATCGTAGTTCGCAAAATTCTTTACCCCTTTATTATAGTTTAAAGTTTTTTATATTTATTATAAGCATTTTATTATAGTTTACATATTTTACCATATTATATTTAACGCCTTGCAAAGTATGTTGAACGGATGTTCGTATTTTTATGTCACTGGATATGGGAAGAATTCTTTAACAAGTATTTTGGTAAAGGAGTAAACCATCGCAAAGGAATTAACAGTAAACTATTGAAAAAGTTTAAAAATAAAACAGGATATTATAGCAGTGTATATTCGCCAAAGAATATTTATACGAATAAACTTTTTGAATAGTAAAAGGGAAGAAGAAAAGCGCCAATTATACAAACGAAAATGGGAGGTCTTTTTCTAGGGCTTTTTCTTCCGGTGCTTTTTTTTCTAGGACTTCTTTTTCCGGGGCTTTTTTTCGGGGCTTTTTTTTTTACCTAGATTCAAGAATGAATATAATATTAAATTAACACTGATTACAAAAAGACTTAAAAAACAGTTGATTGGTGGGCATTCCGAGCAATACTTGAGATTATGTAGTGGTCTTTCTCATTTTTTTGACAGTTTACAGTCATCCCTCTCCCGTTTTCGTTTGCATAACTGGCGCTTTTCTTCTTCCCTTTTACTATTCAAAAAGTTTATTCGTATAAATATTCTTTGGCGAATGAATCTAGGTAAAAAAAGTCGGGAAAAAAAACCCCGGGAAAAAAGCCCCGGAAAAAAAGCCCTAGGAAAAAAGCACCGGAAGAAAAAGCCCTAGGAAAAAACCCCCGGAAGAAAAAGCCCCCTGAATTTTTTTTTGAAAGTTTGTTAAAACTATTGGGGCATAACATAAGGTTTCGTGAACAATAGATATTTATTTACCTACCTGTAATTTTTCGGTAATTTTATTAATATTGTTTTATTTAAGGACTGGGTAGCCCGTAAATAATAACTGATTTAAAACAATTATAACTCCACTGTTTTTAATTTTGAAATAATTATTCTTCAGCATTGTACTGTATTTGCATATTTTTATAGGTTTTTTTGAAAAAAAAAATTTGTCTGCTTTTGGTTACGAAAATAGATCTTTTTTACTTTTCTCTGAACGTAAACAACATTCAGATTTGAAATTTTGCATACGTGTTGTATAGATCGTCGGCCAGGGTATGACAAAATTTGGTGCCTTTCCGTCAATTAGAAATGCTCTTATTATTTAAAAAATGAACAATAAAATTCTAAAGTGCTACAATAAACGTAATAACTCAATAATTATCTGTTGGAATGTGCTAAAATTTTGTCATACCCTGCGGGGATCACTTTTACATCGTCTCACGTCAAGTATGGGTTTTAGAAATTAATACAACTCGAGAAAAGTAAAAAAGATATATAAATGATACTATTACCAGTGACAACGGCACGAGAGAGAAAGAGGGTGGAAGAAAGAGACAGAGAGCTGCGGCCAAGCAGGTAGAGTCCGAAAAGAGTAGATGCTAATCGCACTATTGTTACCACTCTAATCCTGTTACAGCATACCTGACCTAAAACTTCGGGAAACTTTTACTATTTTGTAAACCGACAAGTGCATACATAGGGGAAGTATTGATATCATGAAAATTTTCGAAATCGAGATTTTCGCGGAAATGCGTGTTTTGGGCCCCCAGGAACCCAAAAAAGTGGTCGAGAAAAAATGTCTGTCTGTGGGTGGATCGCCTCTAACGCAAAAACTACTGGACCGATTTTGATGAAATTTGAAATGAAGGGGTATATCGAAAATTCATCGACAAAATAAGCTTTTCAAAAAAATCCGAAACCGGAAGCGGAAATTAGACATGTTTTTTGGTATCATTTTTTTCAGAAGCGGAATTTTGAAAATCTGAGTAGGGAATATGAAAGAAGACCATAATTGAAAGGAAACAGTTTTCTGCCGGACTCTCTAACTTCAAAATTTTTCAAAATTTCGACTTTAACGCCCCATAACTCAAAAACCAGTCATCTGATCAGGTTTCGCAACAACTTGTTTGAAAGCCCTTTGACGGTACTACATCATGAAAAAATATTATTTACTTAAATCCAAAAACGGTCGCCACGGCGCGGCGCTCTTCCAAAAATTTTGAAAATTTTGAAAAATTATTACAAAAAAACGGCTCTAACGATTTTGTTTATATTTTCTATACTTATGCAGCTTGGTATTAGCTACATTTTTGTTTTTTGATGAACGCCAGAATTCCACTGTGGCGCCCTCTACGAGGTTTTGAAAATCGAAAATTGATGCTCCTATAGCGCCTTTATTAGTCAAAATATGAAATAAGTTTAAATATAAAAGTTATTTAGTATATAATTCTGCATTCTCCTAAATGTATATCGCGTATACAAGGCGTTTGCTTTCCACAGTACAATAAGCAACTTTGTTGTTTTAAATGAAACACCCTATATATTATTATATAATTGAATGAAAAATTTAATTGTCTATCACATAGTATAAGCCATAAGGTGTTCATATAGCTAAAATGTACGGTTGATGAAAAATTCGTGAATTTTTAATATTTAGGCTGGACTCTGACAGAATCGGATCGTGCGCGTCGGTCGGCGGCGATCGTCTGGCTTCGCCAGCTGTAATTTCAAGCTGTTTATTACAGATACTTCTGTTCATATCGAACCCGCATACTCTCGTCTTTTTAGCTACGCATTCAAATGATTTGCAGGTCTGTCTCGCGAATTATACTGTGAATACTAAAAACATATTTATTTTTAGTATGGGAAAGTCCAGGGGAGGTTTGCACTAAACAAAAAATAAAATACACGTTCATTTGACAAAACTTAAATAAATTAAATTAATTTAATATAATAAAGCGCATTTTATTTTTTTACTTGAAAACTATCAATAGTCTTTATGGGAAATACGAAAGACACAAAAACGTTTCCAGACTCATCAACCTATGTAATTCATTTTTTTACAAACCCATACCGAGGTTCACAAAAAAGTTCTGAAAGAAAAATTGATAAGAGTTGTAAGTTTCACCCCCATACATAATACAAACAGTCACATTACTATGATGGCTGCGAATAAATAATTTTCCAAATAATGCTACATAACATATCTATCTCTTTTTCTCTGTAGCACGACAATGACTCGTTTTGTTTCCAATAACACCAATCTCTAAATATTACCCTGCGGAAAATATCTTTGGTTGGAATTTATTTCTTACAATTTGTTTAAACGGATTATCATAATGAGGGTCTAACTACCTGCAACTCCAAAAGGGTTAGTTTCAGATCGGTGTAATGCTGGTGGTCTATGTAGCCAAAAAGTATAGGACATCGACTATAACCCCATCTCGCGTAATATATGTTGAAGTTCTGGGTGCTCACCAGTCCTTAATGCACCGATTTTTATTTTGAATAAATTTATATAAGTAAATAGGTATGTATGATATAGTAAAATAAATAAATGTTGGTTTAGAATCGTGTGAATTATAAAATTACTTCATGGTGGTTTTAAACTTCCCCTTCGATATCAAAGTTGAGACGTAGGGTTTTTTCTTCCAGGGGCTTTCTTTACCGGGGCTTTTTTTACCGGGGCTTTTTCTTCCAGAGGCTTTTTTTACCGGGCTTATATTTTAGGGACTTTTTCCCGGGCTTTTTTTACAGCCACCCATATTCTTAATAGGTACTAATTTTCTTTGCTTCTTGTGTCAATATATTTACGCATATCCAAAATTTGTTGTTGTTTTTTACATTAATGTAATTACTCACAGGAAACTTATGTACCTACTCTACAGAAATATTTCTTTTACACAAAATAATATATTACAAATATTGTATGCCTAATTGGTGATTTTCGCAAATTTATTGTTTAGTTTCTACATAAAAATATGTATGAAAACAATGTAGGTACTGAAACATATAATACATAGGCCATGATTTCGTTTAGAGCAAGATATAGGATGATGGAACCATTACTTTATGAGTTTATAAAAATTATAGTGGCAATATACCACTACATCCATTGCAGCGGTGACCGCCGCTTCTACTTGTGACGTCACGGTAACATTAACACAGCGCTTATGGGAAACCGCCGAAGTAGCATACCTAACTATGTTTAAGTACCTTGGTTGCAACGGAAGAATTGTACGTCGTAGTGCAATTCACTGTTAACCAGTCTACCAGGGCTATACCAAATAAGTGGCTGCCAGGAACAAAAAGAATAGAGCCGTTGGTATGCTACTGGGTACCTAAAAAAACCACACAAACTAAATTAAAATATTTACTCAAGTGGTGGGGTCAAGTAAGGTAATTCTGAGACACCCGAAAAAAGTAGGTAAAAATGAGACACACTTCAATATGGCTTTTTTGTACACTTATTTGCAAGCCATATGCAGTTTCATTAAGCCGTATATTATCTACCCTATCATTAAATAAAATTGTTACGCTACTAAGTTATGTAGATTAGTTTTTAAAAAATCCGGAGTAAAATACTACACTTTTGCATTCAAAATGTCTTGGTGAAAATGTTACAACTCTTCCAGTATCAACTAAATGCATACTCTGATTGACGTAATATAAAAATATGTGGTGGAAAACACTGGGGATGCCATATCTGGATGTATTCCAATAGTAGTCAGTTTCTTTATTTACAAAAAAAATTAGAATTTTAAGGAGTAAAAATGAGACATCAAAATGGGAAATAATTATAAGACAATAAATAAGTGGGTAAAACAGACACAGCGTTGAACGT
The DNA here is from genome assembly GCA_963082805.1 of Hemicrepidius hirtus. Taxonomy (NCBI): domain Eukaryota; kingdom Metazoa; phylum Arthropoda; class Insecta; order Coleoptera; family Elateridae; genus Hemicrepidius; species Hemicrepidius hirtus. The sequence continues at coordinate 15,676,017 of OY720161.1, forward strand.
GTTTAATGTGAATCGGCAGTCAATGTCATCCGTCGGTGCAATATTTAGTGGTAATCGTTGCAGTTTCAGTATTTTGTGCAATTATTGTTACAACAAATTATCAGGTAAGTGATCATTTTATTCTATAGGTACCTACTAATTTCCTTGTATAAATAGGTAGAAAATAGATTCCTGCTATCAATTAATGCATACTTTTCTGTGGAGGTTAGAGTTGTTATGGTAGGCTGCGTTGCTTCACTTTTCCGCGTGAATACAGAGGGCGAAATTTAAAATAAATTGAATTTAAGAAACATGCCTCTTTGCAAATAATTAGAGATCCTTTTCTACTTGCTTGCAAATCTGTCAAAATGCCCCGTAATTACGTAACGAAACCAAAAAAATATGACGAAGATGATTTACAAAATGCGTTGAAGAATGTAAAACGTTATAAACTTACTGTAAGAGCTGCTTCGCGAAAATACAACATTGACCAATCCCTTTTATCTAGAAGAGTTCGTAACAAAGGTCTGCTGTAGAAGGAGAATTGGCGAGAATGCTGAAAACAATGGGTCGCTGAGGATTTGGACTGTCAAAAAAAGAAGTAGCAGCTGTCATACAAGAGTACGTTTCTACGAATCAATTAGACGCTCCTTTTAACAAACCCGGTAGAGAATGGCTTATGGGTTTCCTTTCTCGTAATAATCTTTCAGTAAGGAAGTCCGAACCTCTAGAACAGTGCAGGCGAAGTACTACTAGCGATCCTTTTGTGATCTATAGATTTTACAATCTTCTGGAGAAAACCATAACTGACCTAGATTTATTAGATAAACCACATCACATTTAGAATCTCGACGAAACTTATAAACTTATAGCTGAGAAAGGTCAGAAGGTCCACAGGAATATTCAAGGAAGCGGCAAAGAGAACATTACTGTGTTGACCTGTGTATCAGCTGCTGGCGAATTAATGCCACCACTCATCATTCATCAAGCTGCATATCTTTGGTCAACTTGGAGAGAAACAGCAGATTTACCTGAAACCTTACATGCCGTTTCAGAAAAGGGTTGGATGAACACCCAAGTATTTCCAGAATATTTTACCCATTTTGCAAAATAAGTTAAACAAAGACCAATATTACTAGTTCTTGACGGCCATGTAACACATCTCGATCCTGTTACTCTTCAGTTGGCAAGGTCAGATATCATTACCATATTAAAATTGCCAGCGCACACTACAGACGTAGTTCAACCTCTACACGTCTCTCGTTTCAGACCATTTAAATTACGTTGGGATACAAAATTAATTGAATGGCAACGCGAAAATCAACGGAAATTTTCGAAAAGTGAATTTGCAAATTTGTTGTGCTCCATTTGGAATGACTCAATGACAGCAACAACAATTGATCACTTCCACTGACGTCAGCAATATGGCGTCTTCCAGCTGATCTGGAGGTAAACAAACCGTGTTTGTTAATCTGGTGTGTTAGTGTGGTTACATATTTTTGTTAAAAATTATCCAGAATCAACGTAATAATTAATAATTAGATTGATTATTAATATTTATTAATCAATTAATAGATATTGTTTATTAATAAAACTAAATATTTAACAAGGTAAGTACTATACTATAATAATAATAATGTTTATTTATCAACATCTGCTATAGGTACATTGTCTACTTACATCTACCTTACATTAACAATAGGAACTTATATAAAGACACTATAATATGGCATAGTCTGGTTTTTGTTTATAAATGTTTAATAACTGTTTTCTAAATAGTGATACATTGTTTATTTGTTTAGTTGCTCTGTCTAATTTGTTATATAATCTTATTCCTTTGTAGAACACCGATTTCTGCGTTTTAGATTTGTTACAATATTGCACACAGAAGTCTCTATATCTACTTTCGTGGGAATGTACCTCGTCATTTCTTATTAGTCTTGATTTCAAGTAATCAGGCATTATTCCCAGATTAATTTTGTGAATAAAAATTAGAACCTGTATCTCAATTATAGCAGCTACATTAATCCAACCTAACTGTACTACGTATATTTGAAAAAGGTAAGTACTATACTAGGTATTAAGCCTACTTAAGCAAATTAATTTATTTGAAAACTGTTTCATTAGTGTGCTCTTAGACGTAGAAATGGATGCTTTAAGCAAGTATTGTGATGAGTTGCCCAGCGAACATCGGGAACGGTATATGAAGAAAATTGAGTTAATTAAAAGTGTTGATCCCTATGCACTGACACCAATTGATTTCTCCAACGATTGGAAAAACATTCCGGAAATCAAGAAAGAGGACGTAATGGAATATTTACTTTTGAGAGCCAGCCCGTTTACTCACAAACAAATGAAGGCATATAAAAGTGTAGATGCATTTGCCCAAGTGGTGTGTGGTTGGGTAAAAGATTTGAAAACCACCAAAATTTTGCAGAATCATTTGTTTTTAGGAAAGGTAAATTTTATCGTCGAAATTAAATTATTGCAAGTGCCAAATTTGTGAAGTAATTAACAGAAGAAAATCGAATTCTCAAAATCCTGTATTATTTGTTTTATACCTAGGTTCTCCATTCTGAAAGGCTAAATGAAGGGTCCTTGAAACCGTGGATTATCTTAAATCAAAAAGGGAACATTTTAGCGGCTCACTGCGATTGTAAAGCAGGTCTTGGTGAGGTTTGTACTCACGTTGCTGCTATTCTGTATACATTACTGCAGAGAAAGCCAGAGGAGTCCGTTACCGATAGGCTTGCTTACTGGATTGCTCCTGCACAAATGAACGTTCATCTGCCTATCGAGGAAACAGATTTCACTTCGCCTGCACTCCTCTGGAAAAAATCTTGTAAAACGGAAAATAAGCAAGTAGTTGATCCAGTATCCAAAAATGTGACAGGAAAGCAAGTTTTGTCCAGAAATGAAGTGGTAAAATTTTTGGAGGCCTATAAAACAGCTGGTTGTGAATCTGCTCTCCACAAAATCATGAAACCATTTACTGTAGCAGCAGCAGCAGTGGTTGGAACAGGTATAGTTTGTAGATTTTACTTTTATCGGGTAGGTAGTCGTGGAGTGGATCACCCAGGCTCCCAATAAATAGTCCCCAGTTCCAATCTAGGAAGAAACATACTTTTTCTTTGAAATCTGGTATCAACTGGAGCTTGGTAATCATTCATTGTTAGGTAAGTAGATAATAAACCATTTTCAGTCACAGAGTGATACAGAGCTAGCCCCCCCATGAAAACTTGGTTAACGTTGAGTATGGTATGACACTGTTTGGTCATTTTTATTCGTGATAATGCACCCACTAACAATTATTTCAACTGTAATCAGGTGCAGAAGGTGTTGATGAAAGATCGTCACCTACACAGCCAGACTTTCAGCAACAACAGCAGCACATGAATGTCGATTATTGCAGTTCTCCAGTGATTGATGAAGCATTAAAAATTAATCTTGGCTCTAATCTAAATCTGGATTTGCCATTAATATCTATAAATTCTAACGAGATTAAATATTTTAATGATAATGTTAAGATATCGCTGGAGGTTGCAATAGATATAGCTGCCAAAACTGTTTTACAAGAGGATGGTTTTTGGAAAATGTGCCGACGACAGAGGATCACCGCTTCAAAATGTTACCAATTATATACCTATTGCAATAACAAACATCCTAACTGGGATAAAAAAATTGAAAGTTTTCTGAATTCCACATTTAAAGGTAATGAATACACAAAGCATGGCAAAAAGTATGAATCGGCTGCTCGAGAAGTATATGAAAAACAATTTGGAACAGTGCACCGAACAGGGCTTGTAATTAATCCGTCAGTTCCTTGGTTGGCATATAGTCCAGATGGATTAAAAATGTTTGAAGGAAGGTTTTATAGAAATATAGAAATCAAATGTCCTGTACTAGGTGCCACCAAAGGTATTCAGGAAGTAGCACATACTCTCCCGTACATAAAATACGATGAAACAAAGTTGTTCCCATTTGTACTTAATCATAAACATATATATTATGGCCAAGTACAGCTTGGAATGGCTATTTTAAATTTGGAATTGTGTGATTTTGTTATCTATAGTGCTTACGATAATGAAATATTGGTTATCGAGGTGGAACGGGACGAAGCATTTATAAAGTCTTTAATAACCAAGCTACATTTTGTTTATTTTACATATTATTTACCAAAATTAACTTGCCAGTAATTATCTATTGTTTATTTAACAGGATTTCAGCATTTCTTGTACCTATCTCATTTTCATTTAACATAATTATCATAATTTTCTTACAGTAAAATACAAATAAAATAAAACATATAACATGATTTCAAGTGTTTTAATTATTGTATTGCATATTTTGAATAAAGAAAAATACCACCTACAGCGAAGGATGGGCATTATTGTATTCAGTGGTTGGAACATTACTTTTAAAAAGGAATGCATTACAATTACTCATCACTCGGTGAAAAACGTAATGCATTACAATAATTACAAATTAATTTATTGACATTTTCAAGCGTTACTTTGTTAAAATCCATAATTATGGAAATATCAAATAAAATATCGATTTTAACTGGAATATCAATATTTATTTTGCTTTATACGTATTTCGGCATCAATGTACCATTGTCAAAAGCATATAAGATACTTAATTTAATAAACAACAACCATGGCAATCTATTATAATAATCGAGAAGAACAAAATCACAGTGCCTACATTACTGGTATTCAAAATTTCAAGGGACAACGTGTATGCTTTTGACAATGGCACATTCATTACTTCCAACCACTGATTGTATTATATTTTTCCAATCAGTATCTAGGGGAGAATGTCGTACTGTGCTCAGTGTCTGCCATTTAAGAAACACCTTGTAATATTATGAAATTAATATTTTAACATTATTAATGAGATGAAGATCCATGATAAATACCAAGTGGGAAAAGATAAAAAACTCCTTGTCTATCCCACGAAAAATTGTATTTGTAAAGTTGTTGTAAAGTTATGAACAGTTCATAACTTTACAACAACTTTACAAATACAATTTTTCGTGGGATAGACGAGGAGTTTTTTATTCTGAATTTATTTTAACATTATGATACCACAGAAGGACATAAATTTGTTAGTGCGCAAGTTACTGTTAATACTTGATCAATGACTGGAACTTTCATGTCTATATTCTTTTTCCGAATAGTATGAATAGGAAGTAAATTATGTAGGATTCTATATTTTCGACGAACTTCTCCAATGACTCGTTCTACATGGATTCTAACAGAAGCTAAACTTCTTGTAGATTCAATTTGAAGAGGATCTAACTGTTTCCTGTTTTTTAAGAAATCTGGAATTTTAACTTGAGCTAAACGCATTCTCACACAGTCTTCAATTAAAAATCCTCTATCAGCCAAAACTAAATCACCAGGTATTAAATTATTTAGTATTCCACATTTTTCAGTAATCATCCTGTCTGTATTCCGTCCTCCGTAAGCTTTAGAAATAAATGTTATCGAACCTTGGGGGCATATACCTATTAACATTTTTATTGTATTGCTATGCTTATAGTTTGACCATGTTGCTGCTTGAGCTTTTAAGTTAGTAGGTTTTTCAATCCTGACTTCGAAGCAATCGATTATTACAGTAACTTTATTTCCAAAATGTCTTTTGAAACACTCTGGCATGGTAGCAACCAGGTCGTCTCTGTCTGGCCATATTATAAAATGTTTAAAATATTTATACATTGTGTTCAGATTTTTATAAAAAATTCGTGACGCTGTTTGAACACTTATATTAAATCTGTATGCAAGATCTGTGAACATCAAATCTAATCGAAGATGCATTAATGTAAGTATGACCTGCTGAAACTTTGACATACATGTCACATCACTCACACCAGGTTCAATTAATTTAAAAATATGCATTAAAGCGGTAAAACTTTGTAAACCTGTATAGTACTTGGTTTTTTTATCATTACCTTCAAATGTGGCTTCAGTAATTGACAATGCTGTTATTTTTTTCCTGCATGCATAAAGTTCCTCGTTTAAATAACGTAGATCCAAAGACAGTTTTTCATAGACTTCCATTTGCTCCTGATTAATATAAGTTTGAACAGCTTGATGTTTATGCTCGTCGCTCTCATTTGGTGGTTGCATTTCCTCGGCTGCTAGTGAAGGCAATGTAGTAATACTACTAGTACTGGGTTGTGGGTTAATTTCATCTCCAATGTCACAAACGATCTGTAACAAAAAAATTAAATGAAAACTTACAATAACAAATGAACGTTCTTCAATTAAATAGTTTTTGCACAAATTAATAAGTATTTCATGAAATAGACAATATACATGCACATAATCAAATAGGAACATGGACTGTATATGCTTAATTAATTTACCTGCTTGGGAGTGAGTTTCTTTAATTCTCGTTTCTTAACCCTGCTGAATCGCTGTGCAGCCGCTCGTGGATTCGATTTGCTTGTTTCATAACCCATCTTCAGATGTGGGACGTAATCTGGGCTTGTACTGTCTTCAAATGCTGCAGGCTTTCCTGTAAAAAAGATAACGAAAGCATTAAAATAAAACGATTATTTTAGGTGAATGAACAAACTATTAATAATATAGGCAAATTACTCCCATGTATTACCTGATAGAAAATGATCTGAACATATCCTCATGTATTTAATTTTAGTTTCAGTCAAATCGCTACGATGCAAACTTTGCACCCAAGCTTGCCGTCTTTTAACCCTTTCATCCAATGTTCTACCTCTTTTGTCCCTTTCAGAAGGTATTAAATAATAGTGTTTTTGGAAGTCTCTCATGCTGTTATTAGAACATCCAACCACTGCACAGGAATGAGGCACTGAAACAGTATTAATAAAAGGTTTTAATAATTGCTAAATGCAACATTTATAGTAATTGAATTTCAAAAAAGTAATCGCTACTTCACCTATATTATATTTACTTACTTGTAAAGAAATTGTAAACCAGCAAATTTAGCACTATTGCACAAGCAGTTGTATTATTACCACGAACTAAGGTAGGTATAAGTTCGTGATTATTACACGTTATTTTTTATTTGCACTTAACAAACATCCGATGAGGTGTAGTTAATATTATATTGTTACTTAATTTGTTGTAAAAATCCTATTTTGTATACAATAATGTAGGTAGTCTACAGTAGTTTGTATGTAAAATATAACACAAATATGCAACTGTCAGCGTTTGTTTACCTTCAGATCAGCAGGAGCATTTCCCCTTCCACTACTTGCTGACGTCATGTGGAAGTGAGGAATTGTAAATGGATTTCGTGCAACAGGTCTATATCCCCCAAACAGAAACAAATACCCAATCCGAAGATTTGATCCGGAAAAGCTACAACGATATAACGATTTGCAAACAAGAACTGAAGATGTGGAGCAACCAACGGATTCAAATATAACTCAAATCGATGTTCCAGATGGAAGCTTAAATGAAGTTCGAATATCAACCCAAAACGAAGATCGAAACTCAGCCCACGGCGAAATTCCAGGCACTAGTAAAGATGTATCCCTATGTAGTTCTACGTCACAAAGCCTTTCGACAATTCTCTTAGATAAACTAAGAAGAACGCAAGTTCTAAACCAAACCAGAAGAAGACTAGACATTGAAGGGAAAGTGGTAACTTCAGAAGATTTTATTGAGGCTGCAAAGGAGAAAACGATTAAGTCAAAGAAAACTATTAAACAGTCAAAGTTAGGAACTAAGATTGTAAAGAAAAAGGTTAAAGATTCCTCGTCGTCAGACGATTTTTCAGAAGACTGGGTACCTTCTGGGGAAAGCGAGGACGATATAGATTGGGCGAAGATAGATAGTGGCGTAGAAGATTTGAGTACGGAACCTACAACAGTTACTGATTTAAACAATAATTATTACCAAGAAGGAGATTACATACTAGCAAACTTTCCTAGCAGTAACGGAAAGAGGTGTTTTCGCTGTTTGTATTGTCACACAAGTGGAAGAGCAGCTATTAGAAGTTACGGCATTGAACGCAATAGATTCCGAACATACGACCTATAAAGTAAATAACAACGATGTAAGTGAAATACATTCATCATCTGTTAAATATAAGTTACCAAATCCTAAGGCGGTCACTGTAGGAAACAGAGGAGAGTATTTATACCCACCCGTTCAATAAAGTTAAAGAACAAGAGAAGTAAAGCGGTGTCATAGAATTTCGCACATTTGTCTCATTTTTTCCCGAATCCGCGGGGGTAAATAAGACACGTTTTCGAATTTTTGATTTTTACTAATACGAAATCATAAAATCCAAGTTTTTCAATGAAAAGAAAATTTTCAAAGTGTGTTGTACTTTCAGATTCTAGTCTTAAGGCTGGAATTGAAGCGGACGAACGCTTCCTTCATGTAAATTCTGAACCAGAAACAGGATGAAGCGTACCGAATCGTAAGTATTAACGAAAATAATGTTAAGAAAAAGAATGAAGTTTGTATTTTTTTTTTAGATTTAGACGAGGAAGATATTTCATCCATTCTTTCCGACGACGTGGGAGAACCAACCCACATAGCACATAATATCCTTGGGATATCCGGTGTAGAGCCATAGGCGTGCGCAGACTTTTTCATTAGGGAGGGCCACATTGGGTGTTGCAGAAAAGAAAAATAACCCAGAGATTCATTAAAAGAAAGGCACTTTAATTTAAATAAAATCATAAAAACACAATATTCGGCTCTGCGTTTGTTGCCTTATTGACATTGACTTATATCCATCACAAAAATAATTCAGATACTTTCTAATTTTTAACCACTTGAACCACCCCAAGTCAAAGTTGAAACTGAAAGGATTCCGCATTCTGCAATCTGCTAAAGTTTTCAAGATTTAAACTCAGGTGGCTAGTGGCTAGTTGTTTCTGGAAACAACCTACTTCCCATTCTCACAAGTTATAAAAACGATAATTTCACAAATGATTTTAAAATTTTAAGTAAACAAGATTAAAGGAGATATACCTGTTTGCGGGGTGGTTGAACCCTAAGTCGCATTGTATAATCAAATTTAAGATTTTCCATTTCGGTTTAGTGCTTAACCTGTTTACCCTATTATTGTCCAGTCGGTATTCAAATCTACTTTCTCAGAAGAATTAAGAGGTACCTACGTGCTGTTTAAACTTGCTGAAGGATTGCTTTTGGTTTTGTGGTTGTAAATTTAAATGTTAGTTAAAAGTTTTTACCTGTGTAGCAATTCGGTTTAAAATAGCCGCATTTTAAGTCATGAATTGCAGGAACAAATAAAATTCTTACATTTTTCTAAAAATAAGATTTATTTTTAAAATATCACCAAGAACCGATCCACAAGAAAAAGTCTGGCAGTTCAATTAGGGTGGGCCATGGCCCACCTGGCCCCTCCCGTGCGCACGCCTATGTGTAGAGCCTGTCGATGGATGAATCGCCCGGCGATCATCACGACATCCGTAGGATGTACGACGCTATACATCGCAGGGATATCCTACGCAACATCTCACGAGTACATCCCATTGATGTATGGCGTGGGTCATCCATTAATGAGACATCCCAAGGATATACGACACTATACATTGCAGGGATATCGTAAATAACATCTCCTGAGTACATCCCATGATCTATGGCGTAGGTCATCTATTAATTAGACATCCCAAGGATATACGACACGATACATCACAGGGATATCCTACGTAACATCTGCCGAGTACATCCCATTGATGTATGACGTGGGTTTTTCATGAATTGGATATCCCAAGGATATACGACACTATACATCGTCGGGATATCCTACGTAACATCTTCCGAGTACATCTCATTGATGTATGACGTGGGTCATCCATTAATTAGACATCCCAAGGATATACGACACTACCTACATCCCATTGATGTATGGCGAGAGTCATCCATTAATTAGACATCCCAAAGATATACGCCACGGTACATCACAGGGATATCCTACGTAACATCACCCGAGTACTTCCGTGATTTTTTTTGTTGAGGTTTTTTCCGGTTTTTTTTATTACAGAGGTTTTATTTCCGGTTTTTTTCCAGGTTGTTTTTCCTAGATTCCCCCGGAATACAGCACGGGCGATGGTAAACTCGGCCGCTTAGCAGATAATGTACTCATTAAACATGTAAACTCGGCCTGCTACAAATTTTCGACCGTAATCCCCACAGGTAAACTCGGCCGGTAGGTAATGAGCTATTAAAATAACTTAACTAAGTTATTAACTAAGTTATTTCACTGAAATAACAACAACCTCTTTTCCAAATTTTATTGGTTACATTGTATAATGAGCGGGTGTGGTATTTTTTTCTTTATTTCTTACTTTCAAAAACATTTTTAGTTATCAAACTGTAGTCGTTGAAGTTTGATGCAGATTACGCATAATGCAGAGTGTTGAGGAAATAATTAGTCAACGAGGCAAAATTATGCTTTTAGTAAATAATTATAAGTTTTCTTTTAAAGAAGAACTCATAAGTGGCGAGAAAAAGTGGAGGTGTAAGAGTGTCAAGTGTCCAGCAAATATTTATACAGTGGGACCGGAGAATACAGTATCAAAGTCGAATCTAAATCACAACCATTCCTCAAGTGACGTTCGGATTATTCAAAGACAAGTGATTACGAGTGCAGCAAAACGTAAAGCCGTGGATGATATTAGTAGTCAACCAAGTAAAATTATACGTGCCCTTATTGCCAACAATGATTCAACAAATATTACAACAGCGGATCTGTCCTATATAAGAAAAAATATATATAACGCCAGGAGGAAGTTACAACCAGTACTTCCAAAATCAAAGACAGAAGTTCACAGTTCACTTAAACCAGAGACCCGATTTCTTACCAGTTGTAAGGAAGAATTTCTTTTACTTAACAGCGAAGAATCCAATATATTAGTATTTAGCTGTTTTACAAATTTAAAGCATCTTTGCTTAAGTGAGAAAATTTATGTTGATGGTATCTTCGACTACTGCACAAAATTTTTTTTTGCAGTTATTCACCATACATGGCTGCCTTAATGGTCATTATGTACCATTAGTATTTGGTGTCCTACCAAACAAAACAACAGAAACATACAAAAGTGTTTAGAATTTGTGACTGTAAAGTGTCGTGAACATTCACTATCATTCTGTCCCACCGAAATAGTTGCAGATTTTGAAATTGACATTCATAATGCAGCTAAAATTGTTTGGCCGCAAATAAAAATAGTTGGATGCAGATTTCACGTGACGCAAAGTTGGTGGCGTACAATTCAGAAACTTGGGCTTGCAACGGACTATAAAGAAAGAAACGAGGTTGGCAAATGGATTGGTTATTGTTTTGGACTGCTCTTTCCGGAACCACAAGATGTCGGTAATGTGTATGCATTTCAGTTAGCAGACATTCAACCGGAAAATGATAAACTGACTTTGTTTGCTGATTATCTGATTGACACATATATATCCGAGGACGCGGTCGAATATCGTAGAATTCGGTATTACTTGTCCGCACTGTTCGACTATGTTAAGGAAGCCACATCGATCTCGAATTATTTTTGTACGGCTTTACCCAGACATGTATAATTAATAATATTCAATATCAACAACTAAAAAATGGGCTATAATAATTGATAAGAAAATGACTTGCAGTTAATTACATATTATTATAAGATTATAACGCTTATTTTAATTTCATTATAAATTCTTAAATTAGAGATATTTTACCGGCTTTTAATGTAATGTAGTAAGTAGACCGGTCACCGGCGAAAAAAATACGCGTTCATGTTATTGGAAATGAAAAATATTTGAAATTGGTTATATAACGTAGATATTTTATATTATCGAATAGATTCTTATCAATTAAAAACCTGCTACGAAGGTGGACTTAGCGGTATGAAACTTAATCCATTATTAATTATATTACTTAGTTATATACTACTTTATAGAAAAAGGGAAAGAATAAATTATTGTTATAGTGCGCCACTGATGACGGTTTTAAAATTCATATTTTTACTTTACAGGGGTTCGGTTGGTCCAGCATTTCTAAACGAACTTTCCCTCCTAAGTTTATTCATTTAAAATTTCAAGACGTACTAATAACTTTGTCTTTCTTTAACTTCAATAATAGATATCGGTATTTCAGTTACATGCAAGACAAACAATATTCCACGCTTTATGGAAATTTTTGTACTATCTATTCAAGGGATTAAAATTCCAGTTATTATCTATTGTATTTACAGACCTTCTTCTCAGGTAAACTGAGGAAGCGGGGGCGGAAAAAGAAACAATGTGTAAGATATTGTATGTGTGAACACACCATTAATGTAACATATTGTATGTGTGAACACACCATTAATGTGGAAGCCAGATGCGCATTGACTAATGGCGACTAACATACTTATGATGTAAAGCTGTAGTAGTTAACGTAATAAACTATATTTAAATGTACATATGTTTACTTCCTATAAACATAACATGGTGTCAGAAGTAAAGTGAGAAAGAGAAGAAAATAGAAGTAAATTGTGAATCAAGAAGTAATTTAGAAAATATAAGTAAAAGGGACGCTTACGAACAAAGGAAGAAATGGCGGAAGGCGGATTCCACAAACCACAACCCTTGCAAATAATTGGAAATCCAAACGTAGAATGGCGGAAATGGAAAGCAAGTTTCGAAAATTTTCTGTGTGCATCGGGTTACGAAAACATACAACACAGCCGATAAACGCAAAATATCCATGCTAATTAATCTATTAGGTGAGGATGGACAAGAACTGCTTAACAATTTTCAGTTTGTTTTAGAGACCGATAAAGAAAACTTTAATAAGGTTCTAGAAAAATTTGAAGCATACTGTGCCCCAAGGAAGAATCCAACTGTGGAACGGTTCAATTTCAATAATGTGTGTCAAAAGGAAAATGAGACTTTTGAATCTTTCTTAAATGAACTACGAACAAAGGCATCCACTTGTGAATTTGGAGATCAAAAGGACAGCCTAATAAGGGATCGAATTGTGTGCGGCATTCAGAATAAATCGACTCAGAAACGACTGTTACGTGATCAAAACATTACATTAGATGATGCAGTGGAATATTGTATAGCAACTGAAATTAGTGAGAGGCAAGCCAGAGCAATACAGGAGCAGAACATGTCCCACATAGATTCTATAAAAAGAAATGTTGGAAAGCCAAGACAAATGAAGGAAGATAGGTGGCGTGACAACAAAATACTAGAAATCCAGTGCTCAAAATGCAACAGCAAACATGAAATCAGAAAATGCCCAGCATATGGACAAAATTGTGCATACTGCAACGGTAGAAATCACTATGCAGTAAGTTGCAAAAAGAGAATGTACGGTAGCAATGTAAGTAGAAACAATTATTATAGGACAGATAATAGAATTCAAGCCAATAGTAGCAATAACCAAAATAAAAGATACAACGTTAGAGAAATAACGGAACAAATGGATTCCGATAGCAGTGAAGAAGAATTTCTAATAAGCCAAATAGAAACTGATGAAAGAAATGCATGGTGTGCAGAGGTAGAAGTCGCAGATAGAATTGTAAAATTTAAATTAGATACAGGCGCGGAAGTTAATGTCATTACCGATAGAATAGTAACTAAATTAGGTTTTGAATCTAACGTAATCAAAAGCAACGCAGTGTTGGTAGCATTTGGTAATTTTAAAATTAGAGCTTTAGGTAAAGTAGAATTACAATGTAAATATAATGATAAAACAGTAAAATTAGAATTTGTAGTCACAAATGTTAAAACACAGCCAATATTAGGATTAAATGGTTGTATATATATATATATATATATATATATATATATATATATATATATATATAATCAAAAACCTATCTACCCATGGGGTGTAAGGTTAGTTCCTATCAAATTTAACATAACACAGTTTTAAACTACAAGTCATATACAAATCTCGTCCACTTTTTCTTGTTTACCGCTGTTTTTCTTGCCTCTGCCCAGCTTACTTCTCGCCTTTTAAGTATGGCCGCCACTTCGTCATTCCAGGTCTTCCTTGGCCTTCCTCTTGATTTACTCTTTTGCACCTTGGCTTCCCATACTGCTTTCACTGGTCTGCTGTCTTTCATTCTCGTAAGGTGACCAAACCATTTCAGCCTTTGGATGTCCAGTCTGTCATTCAGCGACTCCACTTCTAAATCTGTCCTAACAGTTTCGTTTCTTACTCTATCTCTGCGTGTTATGCCTTTCACTCTTCTTAGGTACTTCATTTCCATGGCCTGTAGTCTGCTTCTTTGTGCATTTGATAACACCCAGCTTTCGCCACCGTAGCTCAAAATAGGTCTAAAAACTGTTTTGTACACTGCCATCTTTGTTCTTCTAGAAATTTCTGTTTTGCCTAGGAATGAATTTGTTAGTGCATAGTATAGCTTAGACGCATTTGTGATTCTTTCATTTAACTCGTGTTCGATACTACCTTCATTATCTAACCATATACCTAGGTACTTGAAGGTTTCAACTTGTTCTATGCGTTCCCCCTTTAGCACAATGTTTGTTTGCTTGTTTTGGCTTCCTATTACCATGATCTTTGTTTTATTACTGTTTAGCTTCATCCTTCTCTTTGTTAGTTCTTGGTCCCAAATTTCTAAGCTTCTTTTGAGTTCTTTTTCACTTGTGGCTCCAATCATCATGTCGTCAGCAAAAGCACATACTGACAGATCTATCGGCATTAGCTTGTAGAATCCGACATGTACCTTCTGTACTTTGTTTTTGGTAGCTTTAATTATATCATCCATAATCGTGATGAATAGCGTTGGGCTTAACACACCTCCTTGCCTTAGACCATCGTTGACTTTAAATTCCTCCGACTGCATATTGTATTTTCTAATGTAATTCCTGTTATTTTCGTATAAACTTGCTATACTTCTCCGCAGCTTTTGATTGATGCCTCTTCGTTCCAGGCTTTCCCAAACTAATTTTTGAGGAACCCTATCGAATGCCTTTTCTAAATCCAAGAATGCCAAGTATAATTCACCTTTCTTTATTCTGTTTTTCTCAATAAGTTGTTTTATGGTAAAAACGTGGTCTTGTGTGCTACGCCCCTTCCTGAAACCACTTTGGGCTTCCTCTAGTTGGTCTTCGATTACGTTTCTTAGTCTTTTATCAAGTATCTTTTCGTATATTTTTGCTGCAATACTTAGCAACGTAATGCCTCTGTAATTTCCGCATTCTCGGCTATCACCTTTGTTTTTGTATAACGGTATTATGACTCCAACTTTCCAGTCTTCTGGTACTATTCCTTCATTCCATGCTCTTATAAAGATTTCTGTTAACATTTCTTTTCCATTGTGTCCAAGGTGTTTCAGCATTTCAGGTGTTATCTTATCATGTCCAGCCGATTTCCCATTCTTTATCGACTTTATTATTTCTGTCACTTCTTCTATATTTATTATTTCCTCTTCCTCTGCTATTTGTGATATCTCTATACTTTTGTGGGCTTCATTACTATCGTCTCCTTCTATGTAAAGTAGCTCTTGGAAATACTCTTTCCACCTCCTCATCATCTCTTTTTCGTTCGTTAGTATGTTTCCTTTTTTGTCTTTCATCTGTTTTATCTCGTGTTGATTATTCTTATCATTACTTAGATTTTTCAGTACCTTGAAAAATAGTTTTTGATTTGATTTGCTATCCTCTTCCATTTTTCTTCCAAATTCTTCCCATGATTGTCTTTTTGCTTGCAATATCATTTCCTTCGTCTTTGTGCGTTGTTGTTTGTATTCCGAGTAACTTTCGTCGGTTTTATTACTTAGATACTCTTTCCATTTCCTTTTCTTCACTTGTACTTGTTGTTTAATCTCATTACTCCACCATTTCGTTTGCTTCCGGTTTTTGTCAACAACTGTCGTTCCGCATGCTTCTTTTGCCTTCGATAAAATGATTTCCTTAAATGATCTCCAAAGTTGTTCTGTGTTTTTATGTATCCACCTTTCTTTACCTTGCCCAGCTCTTATTTCCACACTGTGTTTATATTTCTCAGCAATTTCTTTGTCTGCAAGCTTATAGGCTTTGATTACCTCGTTTGATTTCTTGATTTTTGTACTTTTTTGTTGTTGTTTCTGCGTTTTTATTCTAAATCTTCCTACCACTAAGTAATGATCGCTGTATATTTCTGGACCCCTATGCACTCTTACATCTAACACTTCTTTGCTATATGTTTTGTTTACTAGAATGTAATCTATTACTGATTTTTCATTTCTGCTTTTAACTTCTCTTGTATACTTGTGTATATCTTTATGCTTGTAGAATGAATTTGCTATAATTAGGTTGTTTTGCCTGCAGCAATTTATTAGCCTGTTACCATTGTTGTTTCTGACATTTTCTCCATGTGGGCCTAATATCTGTGCGTCCCCATTTCCTCGTTTTCCCACTCTACTATTTAGATCTCCTAAGATTATCGTTCTGTCTCTTGCCTCTTCGATGATCTCATTGAAGTCTTCCCAAAATTCATCCTTTGTGGCTGCCTTTTCGTCCTCGCTAGGCCCATACACTATAATTATGGTTGTGTTGTTTTTGTCATCTAATTGGGCTTCTATTTTCATGATCCTCTCTGATATAAATGTCCATTTTCTGATATATTGTATGCATTCCTTTTTTATTACACACCCAACTCCTTCTTTAGCTCTGCAATTCTGTTCAACTCCACTAAACAGTAGTATGTGTCCTTTTTCCATTTCTTTGACTCCTTTCCCCTTTTTCTTTGTTTCGCAAACTGCCAAAATATCTAATTTCGCATTTTCAAATTCATCTATCAGTTCTTGCTCCTTCCCGTTTAAACTTCGTACATTCCACGTTCCAAGCTTCCATATTTTTCCTTCATTAACTTTTTTCCATTTATTCGTTCTTGCCTTTTCCATTGCCGTGTCGGTATATGTGTCTTTTTCCGGTATCATGTGGGCTACTCGTTTTTTGTCTCTCTTTGGTGATGTGGGACTTCTTTAGTATTAACCATTACCAGATCCTCTTTCTTCTCATCCCATTTCCAAATTTGGCCATTCGTTACTAGTTTTTGGTATCCAGTTCTTGCTGATTTTCCTGCCTTTCTTTCCTCCATGGCTATTCTCCTTATTTTGCTCTGTATATCTCTCTCCTTTACCGTAAGATCATTGCTTATAAATACCTGCTTGTGATTATCTGTGTTTCTCAGTTTGCTTTTGTTTTTTAGCACTTCAATTTTTTCGTGTAGACTTGAGGTGGTTATTATGTAATACTTATCGCTAATTTTGCTGGCCGAGTCGAGTTTCATTTCTATATTCAAGTTTTCTCTTAGAAAGAGTTCCATTTGGGTTTTCATCTCCTCATTTCCATTTGCAGCTATATTTAGTCCCGATATCAAGAGATTTTTCTTGCGTTTTTCTCTCTCCAGGCGTTCAAAATTATATTCAACTGTATCTAACCGTTCGAGTTTTTTACTTATACTTTCTAGTTTCAGTTTCATTTCGCTGTTTTCCTGTTTTAAAGTTTTCACTTCTTCGTAATAGTTATGTTGTTCTAATTTCAGTTCTGCCAATTCTTCTCGCATTTTCTGAATTTCCTTTTGGTGTTCTTTTTGGTCTTTTCGCAAGTCTTTTATATCTCCCATCATTTCTCTGAGCATGATCTTCAGATCATCGTTACGTAAATGGTTGTATTAAATTAAATCTAATTCAAAGAATTCAAAGTATTGAAAATTGTATACAGACAAGTCAAGATTTAGTAAATAAACATAATGATGTGTTCACAGGTTTAGGTGAGATGAAAGGCGAACATCATATAGAAATAGATAAAAGTGTACCTCCTGTAGTACAATATCCCCGAAGAGTTCCCCTTTCCTTATTACCTAAGCTGGAGGCAACTTTGAGTAAATTAGTAGACCAGGGTGTCATAGAAAAGGTGGAGTATCCAACCGAATGGGTAAACAGTTTGGTAATAATCGAGAAGAAAACTGGAAAACTGAGAATATGTCTAGACCCAAAGGACCTAAATAAGGCAATCAAGAGAGAACATTTTATGATCCCCACAGCAACGGACATAGCACTAAAGTTAAATGGTAAGAAAATATTTACAGTTATTGATATGAGTGCAGGATTTTGGCAAGTCAAATTAGATACTGAAAGTTCTGACCTATGTGTGTTCAACACACCGTTCGGAAGATACAAATTCCTCAGGCTTCCCTTCGGAATAAAGTCAGCCCCCGAAGTATTTCAGAAAAGAACATTAAAAATATTTGGTAATATTGAAGGAGTACAGATCATATTTGACGATTTAATTATAGCTGGGAAAGATGAGGAAGAACATGATAAAATTTTAGAGAAAGTAATGGAGTCTGCAAGAACAAATAATGTAACATTTAACAAAGATAAGCTACAATTCAAAGTAGGAGAAGTAAAGTACATGGGTAACATAATAAGTAAGAATGGAATAATAGCAGATCCAGATAAAATTAGGGCAATCGTTGGTATAAAAACCCCAACTTGTAAAGAAGACTTGAAAAGATTTTTAGGTATGGTCAATTATTTATCACAATTTATTCCAAATTTGTCGAAAACAAATGCACCCCTGAGAGAAATGTTAAAGCAAAATGTATTATTTGAGTGGAGGGATATTCAACAAAATGCATTTGAACAGCTTAAAACTGCTCTAAGCAATACCCCAGTTTTAAAGTATTACGACCCAAATTTACCTGTAATACTCCAGACGGATTCAAGTAAAGATGGCCTTGGTGCATGCTTAATGCAAGATTCCCACCCAATTGCATACGCTTCCAGATCACTAACAGAATCTGAGAAGAGAATGGCACAAATAGAAAAGGAACTTTTATCAATAGTTTACGGTATGGAGAGGTTTCATCATTACGTATATATCAGATCATAAACCACTGGAAACAATTATGAATAAAGAAATTTATAAAATAACAAGTAGGTTACAGCGTATGATGCTGAAGTTGATTAAGTACGATTTTAAAATCAAATATACACCCGGTAAGCAGATGTATATGGCAGACACACTCTCAAGGGCATTTTTAAAGGATCCTGTGGAAGATGATAAAGAATTAGAGATGGTAGTACATTCCCTATCAAAACACTTAGCAATTACTATTCAAAAAAGGAAAGAAATGCAATTACAAACAAGGAAAGACGAAAGTTTGCAAGAAGTAATAAAATATCATGAGTCAGGATGGCCAAATCACAAGAACAAGGTTACAAACTTAGCAAAACCCTATTGGAAATTTCAGTCCGAAATTAGTATTGACGAAGGATTAATATTCATCGGTGAGAAACTTTTAGTACCACGAGCATTAAGAGAGGAAATATTAAGCCAAATACATGAAGGTCATCAAGGAATTGAAAAATGCAAGGCAAGAGCAAGATCTATTGTGTATTGGCCAGGTATTACACAACAAATTGAAGAAACAGTGGCAAAATGCTGGATATGTGAAAAATATCGCAAACAAAATCAGAAGGAAACATTAATGCAACACGAAATACCGAAAGGACCGTGGCAGAAAGTAGCATCCGATATTTTGGAATATCACAATAAGAATTTTCTAATAATAATAGATTATTACTCAAACTGGTTGGAGGTAGTCAGGCTCGAAGGAAAGACGGCTAAGATTGTTGCAGAAAAATTCAAAGAAATATTTTCCAGAAATGGCATACCAGAAGAAGTTGTATCCGACAATATGCCTTACAACAGTTTCCTATTTCAGCAATTCGCAAAAGAATGGGATTTCAAAATTACCACATCCAGTCCAAGATACCCTAAATCAAATGGAATGGCAGAAAGAGGAGTCCAGTTGGCAAAAAACATGTTGCGAAAGGCTGCAGAACTTGGAACAGACATTCAGACGATGCTGATGGCAAATCGTAATACCCCAATAAAAGCAACCGGAAAATCCCCAGCTCAAGCCATGATGAGTAGATCGTT
Source organism: Hemicrepidius hirtus (assembly GCA_963082805.1). NCBI lineage: Eukaryota > Metazoa > Arthropoda > Insecta > Coleoptera > Elateridae > Hemicrepidius > Hemicrepidius hirtus. The sequence continues at coordinate 15,695,903 of OY720161.1, forward strand.
GAGAACAAAATTACCCACAACAAGAAAATCACTGGAGCCAATGGTAGAAACGGAAATCAAGCAAAGAAAAGAAGAAGAACAGGTCAAGATAAAAAAGTACTACGATCGCCAAGCAAAAGACTTACCAGAGTTAAAAGAAGGAGAAAGTGTCATGATTCAAAGAGATAAGGAATGGGAGAGAGCCCAAGTAGTGAAACAGCATGAGTCGCCAAGATCTTACATTGTGAGAACCAAGGATCAAGAGTATCGACGAAATCGAGTACATCTAAGATCTTCAGCAAATGCACCCCCAGCTTATAATCCTGATCCCGAATCAGAAATGTCACCAAATAGTAATCCCTCTCATGAAAATCCCTTACAATCCCATGATCCTAATGCTTCGCATAACAATTATAACAATGTTACTTGTAATAACCATGATAACGTAATTTCAGATAATGTTACTTGTAATAACTATGATAATGTAATTCCAGATAGTGGTGCTAGGTTAAATAGGCCAGTACGTGCTGTAAGGCCACCTGTAGGGTTTTCAGATTACGTTTGCCACTAACTGAAGAGGAAGATGTAAGATATTGTATGTGTGAACACACCATTAATGTAACATATTGTATGTGTGAACACACCATTAATGTGGAAGCCAGATGCGCATTGACTAATGGCGACTAACATACTTATGATGTAAAGCTGTAGTAGTTAACGTAATAAACTATATTTAAATGTACATATGTTTACTTCCTATAAACATAACACAATGGTTATTATTTTTTCCTATTTAACTACTTGCATTTGCATTTCACAACAAGAGTGTTCGTTATTTCTGTTTCAGTGTTGTATATTTGTGTTATATTAAATTTGTAAGTATATTTAGAAGTCGACGTGCAGATCCGGATTCGGTAAGTACACTTTTTAGTTATAATTTTGTTATATAGGTACCTTATTTACTATATTTTTTCAAATTGGGAATTAGTATCTGAACTATCTTTTTATTAAACCCTGTGTATTAGTCGGCCATAACTAAATTATACTTCAAAATGCCAAAAATCAAATGTAGCAGTCATGCAACAATGTATTGAAAAGCTAAAAAAGGCACAGAAATCGATTTAGGAATAGTAAATGAAAAATAGTAATAAACGAGCCTGAACAAGAGTTTTCCAAAAATTTCAATAATTATAATATTTTATCCAATAAAGAGAATGATAGCATGTTGGGAAAATCATTTCTTTCAGAAACAATTAATGTGTGAAACTTTCCGCCAACGTTTAGCTAATTGGGCACTTAACCATAATATATCACACAGCCTTAAATGATTTGTTAAAACTGTACAAAGATTTTCCCCAATTTGAATTGTTTGAATTGCCAAGCGATAGCAGAATATTGTTACAGACACCTCGGAAAACTGAAATAAAAGTTGTAGAACCTGGTTCATATAGTCACTTCGGGTTGGCTAATTGTGTAAGAAAATTATTTTCACTCTGCAATAATAGTGTAAAAGGCAGTTTAAAAAAGATTGAAGTATTTGTCAACATAGATGGTTTGCCATTGTCAAAAAGTTCGAATAGTCAATTATACCCTATTTTGTGTAGTTTGTGTGTAAATAAAGGTGTAGTAGATGTAGTAGGCATTTATCATGGCAACGCTAAACCAAAAATAGCTAACGAATTTTTGAAAGATTTTATTGATGAAGCTATTACTTTGAGCGTTGACGGCTTATCAATAGATGGTTCCTTATTCGAATTTATTATAAATGGATTTATATGCGATGCGCCTGCGAAATGTTTTATTACATATGTAAAAGGACACACAGGGTATTCTTCTTGTACCAAGTGTAAAGAGGAGGGTGAATTTAGGAACAGTAGAGTTTGTTTTGTTAATACAACACATTTAAGATTGCGAACTGACAATGAATTTAAATTAAAGACAGATGAAGAATATCATAAACCAAATGAAATGTCAATTCTTGAATTAATTCCAAAATTTGGAATGGTCACTTGTTTTCCACTAGACTATATGCACCTCTTGTGTTTGGGGGTTGTAAAAAATTTAATTTATCTCTGGTGTTTTGGAAAACCAGGAATAAAATTATCTTTCAATAGTACGTCGGAAATATCTAGGTTCTTTTGAAACAAATACCACACATACCTTCTGATTTTACTAGGAAACCACGACCGCCAGATGAGGTGAAAAGCCACTGAATTTAGACAATTGCTTTTATATAGTGGGCCAATAGTTTTAAGAACAGTTCTAAGTACCAATAATTATATCAATTTTATGTGTTTGCATGTTTCTTCTACTATTTTAATTAGTAGCGCATACTGCACGCAATATATAGATTATGCAGAATCACTGTTAATTTTTTTTGTTACGTCTTTTGTAAAGCTATATGGCGGAGAACATGCGTCTCACAATATACATAATTTACTGCATTTATCCGCCGATGTTAAGCGTTTCGGCGCTTTAGATAATTTCAGCGCATTTAGTTTCGAGAACTATATACAAACTTTGAAAAAAGATCACAAAAGCGATAAACCTCTTTCACAAATTGCCCGACGTAAATTAGAGCGTGATAAGAACGTTTCTAAATTAGAACAAAAATGTATTGATGCGTTTACACCTAATAGAAAACATAATCATGGTCCTTTAGTTGGTTCAACATTTTCTCCTCAATATAAAGAGTTGCATTTCCCACATTTCAATTTAAAAGCATATCAGCCCAATAACTGCTGTGCATTGAAGGATGGGAGTATTTGGATTGTAAATAATTTTGCTCAATCGAACAACGGTTTACAGGCTATTGGGAGCAAATTTTTAAAACTTAAATCTATTTTTATAAAACCATGTGATTCATCCGATTTAAAAATATATTTAGCAAGATCATTGTCAACATTACAAACATTTTGTGTAACGGATATCGCTTACAAGTGTGTAAAATTATTATTAGATACGGCGGAAGATGAATATGTAATTTTTCCATTACTACACACTAATACTTAGTTTTTATTGTTTTGTTTATTATTTTTATTATAGTTAATTAAATAATTTACATTAGACGATGTCCTTTCCTTTTCTCTTTTTTAAATTGTATCTTACTGGATTATATATTATTTAGGTTAACATATTATTCAAACAATTACTAATAAATTATTTATTAGCTAATTATTAAATTTATTAAATTCATTAATTTTAATGTATTATAATTATGTACTTTTCTATTTTTTATCTACTTATGTTTTTTTAATTTTACTAGATAATTAATTTCGCCATATTGCCACTTTATTTTATACTTATTACAAAATTACTTATTACAAACTTACTGAATACAGCCCAAAGCGTGTTTTTGTGGATACATTGTAAGTATAGCCTAAAATTCACTTTACGAAGTTTTTTTTTTAACAGTCCGATACTCAATAAATGTAGTTACAAAGTATTATAACACCTTTAAGAATATTTTTAAACGAAATCTACCTAAAACACTCGAGGATGAGTTACTTCAGCGTTGTATCCGGTACTGTTATTTATAAGTGAAAGTTAAAAAAATACTTAGTAGTATACAATACCTACCTATTATTGACAAAAAATTGTACCATATGTATAGGTGTAGTTACAGACATTTTTATAAATGGCTTCTGGGTGGACAGTCGTACATTTTATAAATGAGAACACGGTAGAGGCTGTACCAAGTATATGATACAAAAGGACGACACATGTTTTTGGCCTCCACTTTTGGGTGAATCGCTACAACAAGCGCTAAAAAAGTGTGCGGTACCGCAAAGTAATTGGCCACGTTTTTCAATTAAACAATTTAGAAACGCCACATACGGTAATTAAAAAATAATACATAATACATGTATGTACCTACTACGCTATAATTTATAATTTATTGATCTATATATTCTAGATGATTACTTAAGTGCAAGGAAGAAAGCTAACAAGGCTGTGTCTGACGACGCTTCCGATTTGGCTTCTGAAGACGGTAAGAATGCGATTTCAGGCCGTCCTCAAAGGAATAAACGCACACGCTCCTCTTCTTCTGAAGAAGGAGAAGAAAATGTTTTAAACCCATCCGTTCTTTTTAAACGCAAACACAATGAAGGTACCAGTGGCGTATATTAAGGGGGTTTTCCGGGTCCTCAAACCCGGTGCCTCACGTCTTTGGCGCCTTTTTGAACAAATTCACCTTTTATATTTATTACTGTAAATGCAATGTGACAAGAATTCGGAAAGTATAATACGTCCTTCCGAGAAAATTCGCTTCAGGGTAAACGTAAGCTTACTGTGCGAAAAGACGGAGTTTCTAACGGGCGCGCCTTGCTGGAGTATGACCACTATAAATTTTGGTGGTGCTCAGCAATGAGAGGGCCTGGTACACTATAGGAAGCCTTGACCTATATGTAATAAACACTGCAAATTTATTTACTGTTTACGTTTATGTTTCCTGCTTCGAAGATAAGAAGTTAAACCCCTTACTTTTCCCCTCACTCCCCTGAGTGCACCGGTCAGTCACTGCTGCCGGCAGAACGCGTTCAGGTCGCTCAATTTTCAAAAAATTTACAGATAATTTTTGCATATTATATAAAAGTTCTTGCAGCCTAAAAGTGTCAGACGTGAGTAGGCGTATTAAGATCTATTCTAAATTTTTGTGATTTTGTGAATTAAATTGAACGTTTTTTTACCATCTGTATGCGTATATAAGTTATGGAGAGGAAAAGAAAATTGAAATTGTCTGGTGGAGCACGAAAAAAAGTCAATGCGTTTAAAAGAGCGACTGCAGGAACGCTAGATATACGAGCTGCCTTCCAAAATAAGTAAGAATTTAAAAAAAATGCATATACGCCAATAACAGTTAGTAACTAGATATGTGATTTTCAGCACCGCCGATAGTGAAGTTGAATTAAATACTTCGAATACCGGTACTCATACGGAAACAGCAATTAGCAACGTTACGTCGTTAGCACCGAATCCCGCTAAAGTTGATGGAGACTTTGGCAGTCCTTCTGGGCCTTCAACAAAATTACTAAAAATAGTACCATCTACCTCGGACACTGCTTTAGAAAGTCCTTCCCATTCTGAATGTACTGCGTCTCATTTACAAATCCTTGAATTAGGAACTGAGAAATCTGAAGCATTTAGTCATATTCGCAAAATTGTACAAACAGGGGCAGACGTTTTAGAAAATGATCAATTCGACGGGGAGTTTTTATCGGATCCAGTGTTATACAAAAATATAGCTATTACTCCAAAATTGGTGCGATTGCTAATTGTTATAGGACCATGCCAACCGGGTGTGAAAGAAAAATGGTATTTTCCAGAAGAAATACTATTAAACGAAACATGTAAGCCTAAGCGGTTTTTAAAAGAATGGTTTTCCTCCAGAACTGCATGGCTTATGTACTCCCCAAGAGCCAACAAAATGTTCTGTTTCCCTTGTGTATTATTCGGAACAAAGCAGGGCTCTTGGAGTGACCCCAATGAAGGAGTGGGAAATTTTAGAAAGGGATTGGAAAAAATTAAAATTCACGAATCCTCCACTAACCATAAAGAATCCTTAAATACACTTTTTCTTACTACTTATCGAATTAATAAGGATAAAACTGTAGGGAACGAGCAGTTAAGTGCAATGAAGCAAAAACAAGAACAAAATAGAAAAGTAGTGTCTGTTATATTAGATTGTATTTTATTTTTGGCCCAGCAAGGTTTACCACTACGAGGTCATCTGGAAAACAGCAATTGTGACGATGGTCACAATAGAGGAAATTTTTTGGAACTAATAAAATTCTTAAGTAAATATAACGCAACTTTGGCTACACATTTACATACAAAAGTTGGAACAAAAAGTATGTATTTGAGTCCTGGAATTCAAAATGAATTTATTCATGCACTAAGTATTTTTTGCACAAAAGCTATTGTAAGTGAAATTCAAGAATCGAAGTTTTTTACCATAATTGTGGATTCTACAATTGACATATCAAGAATTGATCAATTTTCGTTATCTATTAGGCATGTTGGAAACGATGGGTATCCACGAGAAAGATTTTTATTATTTGATGCTTTGCCGGGCTCAAGTGCACAGGACTTTTTCAATACTTTAATGATAAATTTAAGTAAGTTAAATATAAATATAAAGTTTTGCCGTGGACAAGCATACGATGGTGCAGCTACCATGTCTGGCCATGTATTTGGTTTGCAACAACGGGTTAAAGAGAAACAGCCTAATGCCGTGTATATACATTGTTTAGCGCATAATTTAAATTTAGTTCTCATCGACGCTATTTCGTCGTGCTTAAAGGTAAAATGTTTTTTTGGTAATTTGGAAACAATCTACACGTTTTTAACAAGTAGTTTACCTCGTTTAGATTTGCTGAAGAGAGAACAGAGAGAAATTGCAAATATAAAATCAAAATTAACTTTAAAACGCCTATCGGATACTCGCTGGTATAGTCATAAACATGCTTTAATAGCCATCATTGAAAGTTTACCAGCAATTATGTCTACATTAAATTTAATAAGCGAAGGAACTGTTCCAAATACTGCACCAAAAACCATGTCCGAAAGCATGGGTTTATTAAATCAGATCTGCAATTTTGATTTTTTGATTTTATTAATTTTTTGGGAAGATATTTTGACAAAAATTGATGTTTGTTCCAAATATTTGCAAAAGGCGGATTTAGATCTAGTAACAGCGTCTGCAATGGTCAAAAGTGTTCAAAATGAACTATCCAATTTACGATGCGATGAAGCATTTTTAATTACTGAAAATAAAGCTAAACTGCTAGCCGAAAAATGTGAAATTTCAACAGCTTATGAGAAACCGCGAGTAAGAAGACAGAAGAAACAGTTTGACGAACAAGCAATAGATGAGCCAATTGAAGACTCGAGACAAAGATTTAAGATAGAAGTGTATCACGTGGTACTGGATAATCTGCACACTCAATTTAATGACAGATTTGAAGACTTCCACAAGGTGTCCTCAACATTTTCATGTCTTCAGCCTGATAACTTTTACGAAGAAGACAGTCTAAAAGCAGTAATGGATTTGGCATTAACCTATAAAAACGATTTAGACGAAATGGGTGACACTGTTGATGAATATAAACTATTTAGAAATCTATGCACACAAATTTTTACAGCAAAAGAGGAAAATCTTAAAATAGACCAGGTTTTGAATTTCATGTATGTCAATAATATGACGGATAGTTTTAAAAATTTAAGTATTTTGTACAAAATATTTTTGACGCTACCAATAAGCAGCGCATCTGCTGAGCGTAGTTTTAGTAGATTGAAGCAGATAAAATCATATTTAAGGTGTACAATGTCGGAAATGAGGCTGTCTGATTTGGCAATATTAAATATCGAGCGGGAGTTTTCGAGTAGGATAGATTTAAATAAGGTAATAGATTAGTTTAAAAATTTAAAACACCGTAATATGTTACTTTAATTTAATTTAATTTATGTTTATAATATTAATATAATATTTTTTTGTTTACGTTAATGTAAGAAATTCCCGTCGTCTGCCAAAGATTGTAATAAATATGAGAGTAATATGGCGCCTTTTTTCATCTCCGTACCTGCCTCAAATTAGTATCAATATACGCCACTGGAAGGTACCCCCTGTCGCCATTTGAAGAAAGAAGAAGGTAGCATTTTTTGAATTTTTTGTGAGTAACATATTAAAATCACACTAATTTTTACAGAGAACTACAAAAAAATTATATTGAAACAAAATTTTCTGCATGGCATACTCACCGAACTTAATAATAATATAAAGCGTATATTAGAAAAGAGGCCAGAGAATAACGATGAGGCCCCATCAATTTTTATGTCTTTAGAACTGCCAGCCAATGACCCAGAATCCTTCGCAAAATTGGAGGAATTTTTATCCGACGAAGGCAAAATGCAACAAACGGTAAACATTTGCAATCAGGAAAATTATCTGATTATTAATAATATCATCATGTTGCAGGTCAATGAAGTGTCCAACTATGGTGGCAACTGTGCCTATGACACCACCAAAAGAATTTTAAACCGGTTAGTAACCGACGAAGTCTTAAAAAATTTTAATTGGCTGGGGAAAAACAATAGAAGAGTTTTTCCTCGATAAAAACGGCTTCACTTGTTTTAGGTAAGTTCTTTAAAGTGAAATATTCTAGAAACAAATATTTATTTTATGTTATTTACAGAAGTTTTAACCAAAAACTTGAATTATACTGAAAAAGATGGAGAAAAGCCGATCAAACAATTTTTGAAGGGTGCGAAAGATAGGTTGGAACGTCGCAATACTTTGTAAATATTGTTTGTTATAGGTATAGTTTATAAATAGTTAGTAAGTTTTAAGTAGGTCGGTAGTACACTGATAGAACTATTTTTGTAAATTTACTGTAGTTATCACCGGCCACCAGTGACCAGTGATATCATTAGTAATTTTACATAAATGTTACAGTTTGCATAAATGTAAAATTGGTGCACTTTATGTATTTTTGCATTTATATTTGAGTTCTTTTATAAACATATGTCGTAACATCACATTTTGTATTGCCAATACACAATAATTAGTTCATTTAACATAATTTTTGTAAATTTTTATTAAAAATGGAATTTTGTGCTAATTTTGTATTAGATTTTACTATTTATCCGCTGTAACTCCGTGTAACTTAACATGCATTTTTTCAGTGTATATAAAATATGTATAGTGTCCCTTCATTTTCATTTTCCAGAACCGAAAGTGATTTTAGCCTTGCAAACTATGTAGGTATAAGGTCTTTTTGTAGATATAGAAAGGTTGCCGTCAATGTTGACCTTGACACTAACCATTTTTGAGGTTAAATAAGAATTTATTGCCTTGATTTAAATCAATAAAAAATGACAGGTATAAATAAGGTACATTTTTATACCAACTGCACCTTTGTAGTAAAACACTTCTCAAGCCTAAAATCAATCAGTTTTGGTTCTGAATAATGAAAATAAATGGAATATGTAACTTTGCATGATGGTATTTTTTTAAAGTTGATGAATACACAACAATTTTTGGGAAAGAAATCCTGCCTAAAACAATTAAAGTTGAAGTAAAAAAGTCTTATAGTTCGACCCAATTAAAGGGTCTTCTTCAGTGAGAAAAAAATTATGTACCTATAGATGTTTTTACATAGTAAATTACATTTATCACCTGTAAAGAAAAAACAAAAAAATCTTAGTGGGAAGAGAAACTTTATATCTAAATGGCTGTATGAATGAATAAATTTTTTTTGAAATTTATATAAAATATTATGTTTCATTCATACAGCCATGTTGATATAAAGTTTCTCTTCTCACTAAATTTTTTTTTATTTTTCTGTATAGGTGATAAATGTAATTTACTATGTAAAATAGTATATTATATTATTAGGAGTGGAAAGAGTTCTTTTTGTGTTGAACTCATATTGCGGCCGAGGCGCACGCGCCGAGGCTGTGCAAGTGAGCGAAACACAAATAAGACGTTCTACTCCGAATAATATACAGTGCTTCCCGAAAGTAACGGATAAATTCAATAAAATCGTTGAGAAAAATATTTCAAATAAATGCTCGGACACGTCGATTTTTATTATTAAATTATCATTTAGAGATGTAAAATTCAATCCCGCACCACCCAACCCCTAAGCGCTACCAACTTCAACTTTAAAAATGCAAATAGTAAAGAACCCTTTCTGATACCTCATCTGATAGCTTTTTATGCTGAATGCAATAAAAAAAAGTTTTTCAAAATCGGTTGATAAATAACGGAGCTATTTACCAAAATGTATTCAAATGAAAGTGCCAATATTCGAGCAGGCTCATTAGCATAAAAAATAATGCCGCAAACCGCATGGCTCTTCGCCGCTAGGTTTAGAAGATATACAGCTCTAAAGTCGAAGCTGTGAAGTCATCTGCGACTATACATCCGACCAGAGATACAGAAATGGTAAAGTGCGTAGCGTTCAAACCCGAATGAACGTTATAGTTCCTAAAATATGGCTAGTGTATCGACGTATAGTATGAACCTGTTAGGCCAGAAAATGAATAAGACAATGAAAACAATAATTATGGTGTTGATAGAAATGTCAGGTCAAACACAGATTTAATAACATGGTCCGAATGCAGTTTCTGTACGCGGATGCCGGAAGATCATGAGTGTTATTGCTGTCGAGAGTCGCATGCCATCGATGTATTACGAGGAAATGACGACTGTATTTGTCATGAATCATTTAATTTTTAAATTTTAAACATTGATTCTCTAAAAACTGCCAAATATCACATGTCTTTAAAAGTAGATGTAGTGAAAAGAAGAATGTTAAACGAGGAAACCAACCGAGTTTGGAAGCACGTCGCATATACACAATTTATATACTGGGTGAATGCATGGATTCCGTTAGGAAAAAAGGAAAGACGAGTAGTTCCAGCGTGTGTAGAAAAAAAAATCGATGTAAATATCCAGACGTCAACAATGTTTATCAAGGATTCTTTGCTGCTGATGGGAAAACTGTTGAATATTTGGATTAGCAAGTACCTTTTTTAATTAAGAGTTGTTTCTATCTCTAGTTTCTATTAGTATTCTGTAAAATTAGTGGTAAAATAAAAAATTCTTAAAGTGCATCTGTGTATTTATAATACTGCAAAATAATAATAACAATTTAGGACAATAAGTTTAAAATATGTCTTACAATTTGTATATAAAATATAATTTCTAGAAAAAAAAAAAATAAAACTATATGCTCAACTAGAACGACGATGATTGATGCTGCATTCGTGAAAAGTGCAGTTTTAGTGTTTCATCCAAAGATGGCTTAGGCAATGTTGCAATATTTTGAGGAACTTCCTGATATGTATCCTGAATAGCTGAGACTTTTAATTCCCCCATTACGATTAAACCAATTTTATCTATTAAATTACATCGCCAAGAATTGTTACAAGCTGTGCCTATTGAAATGTACACCCATATTTTTAATGACTTCGAAAAACGTTGGCCGTTTCTTCGAGACTTTTCATTTTTTCCATTAGAACGGACGCTGTTATTGTGGTCCAAAATGGCTAACATACTTCTGACTTTCATACCTTCGTAAGTATAGTGAATTCTTTTTGGCGTATATTTTAGCCTCACATTGTGGTAAGATTCCAAACCTCCGGTGTGACAGTATTGGTTTGTTTGTTTTAAATCGGTTAGAAAAGTTTTGTTACACAAAATTTCTTTTAAGCGGTAGAAATCAGGAAAATTTTTATTTATCCCTAATGTGCCATTTAATTTTTCTATGGGCAAAGGCCCATGACCACATTTATATACATGTTTATAATTATTTATGTTGGGCTCCCACTCGTGGATATTTTCAATGTGGTTTAGGACTGATAAATTTTTCGGGTAATATCTCTTTATTTGCGTCGCATGTTTGTGCTGCCCACCACAAATGATTTATAATACTAGACTTCTTTTTGTAGTTAATAAATATTATCATTAGATTTCTCAGACTTTTACGCCTTGGGAGTAGGCAACCAATAGTACGCACCTTATCCCTGTAATTTCAGGAAACTGAAATAACTTTCCAAGTCCCCAGACATGCGCCGAGTCGGCCGATAAACGTCACCCCATGATAATGACGTAATGCCGTGGATTTAGTGTCAGAATTATATCCACGTTAGCCGTGGAGCTAGCAACTTTAAACTGTTGCTAGCGCCATGGCAGACGTGGATATAATTCCGACACAAAATCCACGGTATTACGTAATTGTCAAGGGTGGCGTCATTAATCGGCCGACGCGAATACGAGCTCCACCTACTGCGCATGTCCAGTCGAATTATTTTAGCCTCCTGAGATTATAGTGAGAGAGGTGGGGTGCGATTGGTTGCCTACCCTCAAGGCGTAAAAAAGTGTTTAAGAAGACCGTGTCCGTTCAATGTTAAATTTAGCATAATACAACTAATTTTCAAAACGATGCTACTACGACTTCTATGTTTTTCGGAAACAAAAAAATATGAGCTGATTTGGAAGAAAGTGATCTGAATCCCTACGATTCAAATTTATTAATAACACGTATCCAATGCGCGTAAAAAATAGTAAAGTGCCAAGATTTTTCTATAATTTCACATTTTTTTCTGAGACATCTGATAATAATTACAAACAAAATGAATCGCTCGGACTTTACTCAAGTATTTTTTAGTTTGCCATTTTCAACTTGCCATTTAATTAAAAATCAATTTAAAATATGAAGAAATAATGGCTTTAAGATTGAATAATAATAAATATAAGATTTAAAGCTGAAATAATTTTCATCTCCCCGGACATGTGCAGTAGGTGGAGATCGTATTCGCGTCGGCCAATTAATGACGTCACCCCTTGACAATGACGTTGTAACGCGGTGGCTATTTTTATGTTTTTTTGTTATGTCATATTAGTAGTTTTAGGTATTAGTGGTTGTACAGGAAGTACACCTTAGTGGCGCCGCGCTGGGCTGACCCTGACGGACTTGTTGAGACTTGTTTTCTTAGGGTGGCAAAATATAAGCAAAACTACCTGCAACTTGCGGGGGTGAAAAGATCGAGCATCGAGAACTAACAAGGGAGTGCGGCACTGACCGCGATACGAAGAGGCAGTTCCCAGATTCAAAGAGGAACGAGTTAGTCCCTATTTACACATGCCTTTCCAGGGGACTGGGAAGTCCTTGGAGTTTGCGCAAATCGCATTTAGATAAGTCGCCAGTCTCGAAAACAAAATAAGTACCGGTCCTAATTTCGTTCCTGAAAAGTCGCGAAAAGGCAGGCGAAGATACCCGATTGGACCCGTAAACGGCCGAAGAGGTCAGTTTTATCCAACAGGAACGCTTTTTTCACCTTTTTTCATTTGCTGCAACTGCCAATAACGATGCACCGGCAATGGCAGCTATTTGTGCAGCTCGAAATTGATCAGTTCTTCTTCTAGACATTGTTTTCTAAATCAAGCACAAATGTTCCGCAATGTTGTCTTGATGCAGTGGTTGATATCCCCACTACTTACCGACTGACTCGTCGGCTTAAAAAGAACGTGTAAACGTCTGCGACTTTTGTACGCCTTCCAAGGCGCCCATTAAGTCCCCGTAAAAGGCATGTGTAAATAGTGACTTAGATCCTCAGAAGAATCTGTGATAGATAAAAAGTTAAGAGCAGTTATAAATAGTTGAGTGAGTTATTCCTTGTTGTTGACAAGTCGTCGAAGGGTTCAGAAGGGCAGGCCGAAGCCCCCGGTATTAAAGTGAAACCGTAATTCCGTGAGTGCAGTGTTTCAATTAACTGGTACCAGAGTAAGGACTTGAACATTTTATGCTTAATACTTGGTAGGGATAGATATTGTTCATAGGCTAAGTTGATGTTAGTTAGGCAATATATATAGGTATTCAGTGTAGGTAATTTTTTTGTATTTGTTTCTCTATTAATTTTTGCAATTAAGCGTCGTTATTATAAGTATATTTATAAAATCTATAGTTGTTTTCACTGATTGCTCTACCCGAATCGCCCTGTAGATTACATTTTATTGAGTAGCCGGATGTAGCATCAAATAATACAATTTGTTATTAAACAAATTATTAAGTAAGCGGGTTAAATTGTAAAACCCATTACAACGTAATACCGTGAATTTTATGTCAGAATTATATCCACGTCTCCCGTGGAGCTAGGCAACGGCATTTAATTTTTGCAATACACATACAAGGTTGTGACGTCATCAAATTTGTTCATGAGCATATTATCTACTCGAACAAAAACACGTCTTAAACGACATCCTTACCACCATAAACTCTTAAAATTAATCAAGATTTGTTAAACTCAAATTTGAATAAATTTATATTACAAAATAAGGAACTAAATAAAGTAGGTAATACCAACTCTTTCCGTTAGGCCCATTTGTCACGATCGATGCAAGATTTTGTACAGTATTTAGTACAATTTACCAAGGACACCAAATTGTACCATTGCAAGCTAATAAATATGCATCAAAATTCTGTACAATATTTTGTGCAAAATGAATTACAACATGTTCTATTTTCCATGCAAATTCAGCGTGTAAATCGATGCAGAAGCGGCATTTGGTGTGGGTTCACGTGTTTGTAAATTTTGTGGTTATGTTGGTATACCAAATATTTATTTACTGTTGGATAGTGTAGCAGATAGGCGTATTTCTATTGTTCCGCAGTGCTTCCGTGTTTTATTGTTATTTCGTGATTTATTGTTATTTCCTGTTTAATTGTTATTTCGTAGTGTTATTTTGTTATTAGACAGGTGTTTTGTATTGTATTAAACATGTGGAGTCGTAACGGAGTAGTTCTACTTATAGAGACCTAGGGTGAGTTGGGGTAAATGCATCTTGGGTTTCTTAGTAACTGCTGCTGCACATTTCGGTTAAATTTCCGTTGTCGGGCTGTTAAGCACATCTTTTGTTGCTAATCTAAAGCTGAGTTCAGATGCGGCGTTTCTCGGTTGCGTATACGCAAAACGCATTTCATATTTCCGTTTGTAAAATATCGGTCGTTCACATGGAATCGTGTAAAATTGCGGATTTCTAGTGATTTTATTATAGTACGTTGGCATTACTATATTTATATTATAAATATGGATAAATTGCAATATTTTTATTATCAAATGCAGTACCATGATTATAAAAAAAAAAGACTTTTGTGTTTGTTGTGGTTGAAGAATAATGTGTACCCTGAAGTACATAGAAAACCGAGAAGTATGTGGATCAGGGATATTTTTAAACGAAGACTGCAACAAGGAGATTATCATAACCTTGTACAGGAAATGCGTCTCGGTGATCCTGAGAAGCATTTTAATTATTTTCGCATGTCTGTGGAACAATTTGACATACTTTTACATTTAATTGGCCCGCATATTGAGAAGCAGCACTGTGTGAGAGAACCAATACATGCTGCCGAACGTCTAGCAGCAACTTTTCGGTGAGATTTTGTTCTTTATCACTAGAGCTGTGAATTTATGCATATTTATATAATTTTGCATATTTTACGTTTTTTTAATTTAGATATTTAGCATCTGGCGATAGTATGGTGTCTATATCATATGCATATCGGATTGGTAAAAGTACAATATCTACAATTATTAAAGACACGTGCACGTTGGGATATGTTAACTGAGAAAGTTTTGGTCACACCTGGCATTGAAAAGTGGGAGGAAATTTCAACTGCCTTCAGTGAATTATGGCAACTACCTAATTGCTACGGTGCCATTGATGGAAAGCACATTGTCATACAAGTCAGTAATACCAGCAATTACGTAGTTGAAATGATATTACAGTCAATTTTTTTTTGTTTTCAGGCACCACCCAACTCTGGATCAGAGTTTTTTAATTATAAAGGGAGTCATAGTGTGGTACTAATGGCTATGTGTGATGCAAACTATTTGTTTACTTTGGTAGACATAGGAGCACAGGGGAGACAGAGCGATGGAGGGATTTTTCGGCGCAGTCAGTTTGGGCAAAAATTGTTAAATGGTGACCTTAGCACTCCACCTCCAAGGGCAATTGAATATGCAGGAGATGAAATCCCCTTTTATGTTGTTGGAGATGAAGCATTTCCGCTATGTACTTCCCTCATGCGTCCATATCCTGGTAGATTTTTACCGCAAGAAAAAAGAATATTTAATTATAGGTAAGCTTAAAAACTAACATCGTAGTGATGACACTATGTATATTTATATTTTTTTAGATTAAGCCGTGGTCGTAGGAGCGGCTACAAATCCGATGGTGATCTTAGGTATGCGCATGCGCGATTTGCAACGTTGCAGAACTTATTTGTTTGCAGTGGGGAAAAGAGAGGTTAGAAATTCCTAACTCTTTGTTGAGGTTTTTTGGAATTTATTTTCAATTTGAAAGTGCTGATATTTTTGACTTACATGGGCGTAGTCTGCAAATATTGTGAAAAACTTTTTATGCTTCAAAGTAATTTGAACAGGCACCTTAAAACGGTGCACAATGTACTTGAAAAAAACCTTGTTTCATATGAATTTAATGTTCATTTGAACAAGTGTTTAGAGGGATGCCAAGCATCATTTATTAATATTATGCAATTGAGAGAACATTTGACTCAAGTCCATAATAAGAAGTTTACGGAAGAAACCTTGGAATTCAATAGTGCGGAAGGTATTTTAATACTTAACTTAGAAGTTGCGGTTTATTTAATATTATTTGTGTGTTTTAGAGTTTGAGAGATGGTTACTTGAAATCTCTAAAACCGAAAGGGTCCAGTATTTTATACAAAAAACCCAAAAAGGTGAAAAGATTGACACTGTGTATTACTACTGTAACCGTACTGGTAAGTAACCAAACATTTTCAGTTGTGCGTTTTACTATAAACTTTTTCTAGGTATTAGTCAAGCTATCTCCCGCTGTGACCGAAAAAGAAAAATAAAAACTCAAGGATCTTGCAGACAAGGAAGTGCATGCACCAGTACAATCCAACTAAGAAATAAACACAGCACAGGCCAATGTAATGTTAAATATATAGCTCCACACTATGGTCATACCATGGAGCTTCAACATTTACGTCTTTTACCAACTGATCGTGCAGTGGTTGCCGAAAAATTAGCTAAAGGCGTGTCTGTATCAAGGTATTAAAAATTTTCAAATATTTTAAAAATATCTAATTATTATATTAAATGTATTTTCAGAATCTTGAACTCAAATAGAGATAATATTGAACCGGACAATTTAAAAAGAACCGATTTGTTAACAAAAAAGGACATCCACAACATACAAAGTATTTATAATATCTGTATTAATGATGGAGTGCGACATACAATTGATAGTGTAAGTGTAGAGTTGTGGGTACAAGAATTTGGGCAAAATGAGTCAAACACTATTTTTTATAAAAAACAAGGAGACGATCATGATTTTTTTGATAAAAAAGATGTTTGCTTAATTTTTATGAATTCCTCACAAGAGTATATGCTAAAGACTCATGGAAATAATGGTATTATATGTGTCGATAGTACACATGGTCTCAATGCCTACGATTTTGAACTTACCACCATTTTAGTAATAGATGAATGGGGAGAAGGTTTTCCAACTGCTTGTCTATTTACGAATAGGAAGGACACAGAGATTTTTCGATTTTTTTTGACAAAATTAAAGAAAGATGTGGTATAATTACTGCCAGAACATTTATGACCGACATCACTAATGTGTTTTGTAATGCGTGGATTGCAAGCATGGGGCCAATAAAATATCAAATTTTTTGTTCTTGGCATGTAGATCATGCATGGAAATGTAATATTAATAAAGTTAATAATAAAGAAAAAAAAGAATATGTTTATCATGCTCTAAAAGTTTTACAAACTGAAATTGATGAGACCAATTTTAAAACAGAACTAAATAAATTTATAGAGATGCTACTAGAAGATCCAGAAACAGCTAAATTTGGAAACTATTTTGTAGAGAATTATCCAAACAGGTGTGAACAGTGGGCATATGTGTATCGGAAAACGGCAGGAATTAACACTAACATGCACTTGGAAGCAATGCATAAGTGTATTAAATACTTCCAGCTTAATGGAACTGTAGTGAAAAGGTTAGATAAGGGTATTCATGCGGTGAATACCTATATACGTGACAAAATTGTGGAACGTATAATAAAACACGTTAAAGGAAAAAATACACTTCATGTAAACAAAATTGGTCAACGACATGAAACAGCATTAAAAAGTTCATTTGAAGTTAGTCAGGAAGGGAACATATGGTATGTAAAAAATGAAGAACGAGGATATGCAGTGTCGAAAAATCAGGTGCTAAGAACATCATGTTGTGAGTTAAAATGTGTGGCATGTAATACTTGTATACATGCATACCGATGTACATGTACTGACTATTTTGTTAAAGCTACCATGTGTAAACATATACATTATGTCATTTTGTTAACTAGTAAAAATAGAAATACTGAAGAAAATGTTAATAACATTCTTAGTCTGACTGGTGAGGAGAGCAACAAAGAGTTAAAGCTACATCTTAATACAGTAGCAAAGGCAAATAAACAAAAACCTATGAGAGAGGAGCTAAAAGAACAATGTTTGGAAGTACTTAAACTGAACTTAAGTAGTAGGGATGATGATGTCATTGAACACGCTTTGAAAATGCAGAAAAATATTTTGAATTTATTAAAAAATAATGAAAGTGTTTCTAAAAAAGATCTTATTTCTGATACTGCAGATATAAGTGATGAACCAGCAAATAAAAAAATTAAAAAACAGCCTAATTTCTTTACAACTAAAAAGAAAAGAAAAACTGTAAAACCGCTACAAATAAAACATGACGAGATAGCTGCAGCAAAATCAACTTTACTTTCGAAAGAATTTATTTTGAAAAATTCGTTAGAAGAGCATAACTATACCTATGCTTCATAATGAATATTGTGAAAGTGAAGACTTAACTTAAAGAATGACTTAAATGTGGTTCTGGTTGTCGTAAAATATAGAACTGTTCATTTGCTATCTTTTTTATGTTCTATTTATGATATACTTTATGTACACAAATACTTACATGGCATGTCTTAAATAAACCGTTCTTTTTTTTTGTTTGGTTAAACTGCTTTTGTGACATGTGTAATATTTCAGTTTAAATAAAAGTTTGAAAACAATTCATCTTTTTTTTGTTTCTTTTGATAAGCCTATAGTGCCAATTTTACAGAATATTTCCAACATTCCCTAATAAATCTCGAAATTGAAAAGTCATACTTGCAGTAATTCCAGTTTAGATTTAAATTTCCAAAGATTAAAAACATCCAGATTTCTTCAGAATTTTTGAATAAGTTTAAAGTTTTTTAGAAGTATTTGTAACACCTTCCTCCCAGAACTTTGGCAAAATTCTCTAATAAATCCAAAAAATAAATATACCAAATGCTTCCAGTACTTCCTGTTAATATTTAAATTCAAAAAAGCAAAACATAAGCATCATAAATTCAATACTTTCATATGAGAAACATTCATCTTTATAAAGCGAGTATATTTCAAGTAACATACAAGCCATTCAAAATTCCCGCGTATTTGTACAGAGACTTCTGCATGGCAACACTGGAAAATTAACCGCGCATGCGCATACCTAAGATCACCATCGGATTTGTAGCCGCTCCTGTGGTCGTAGGACAATTGAAAATACTTTTGGTATATATACTGCAAGATGGACGATATTTCGTAAACCTATAATTGCTAGTTTAGACACTGCTGATAAAATTATCCAAGCTACTGTGTGCTTACACAATTGGTTGATGTTATTAGAGCAAAAGTCTCCCAACCATAAGAAACAGTATTGTCCGTCAACATTTGCAGATAAAGAAGATGACCTGGCGTTATTCAAGAAGGCAACTGGCGAAAAGATGTTTCTACAGATAATCTGCAGCCTGTGCATAGAGTAGGAACAAATACGTACTCTCGTGGAGCAGGAAAAATCAGAGATATTTTAAGTGCGTATTTCATGTTGGAAGGAGCAATTCCATTTCAATGGAATAAATAATTAGTTAAATTGTTTAATAGTTGTACTTAGGAACGTAGAAGTATTAAGAAACATTATAGTCACGTATAAATAACAGCTACTTTTAATTATTCAAAAATTGTTTTATTTATTTACATATTTGATTTATTCAAGATATTCTGCGGCTGCGTCATAGGCCTTGCTTAAAAATTCTAACTCTAAGGCCCAGTTGTATAAACGATTTGACTTCCAGTTCAGCTGATCCACGATCAATTGTCATGGATATGATTGTTATAACAATTGGTATCCATGACAATTGATCGTGGATCAGCTGAACTGGGAGTCAAATCTTTTATACAACTGGGCCTAATTGAGCTCTCTTCCGGAAAGGCAATTCTTTTAAAATTTCGGCCAATCTTTGACATATCGGATTGCCATGATATGGTTCCGAAGGCGGGGGAGGAACCGGAGGCTGGAACGTCAACGTCTCTAGTATGGCATTATTTATTGTTTTAGCTTCTTTTTTCCCTGTATTTAATGTAACTTTTATTAATAAGAATACAAGAAATATTTTAATATACCTACGTTTTTTTGGAGTTGGTACATCTTCACAGCTGGAAGATGTACTCTGAGCTGGTAATGGGATGTTTGTTAGTAGATGCGTCTTGGTTCTAAAAGAAAATCGTTGTATAAATTATAGAGATGAGACATATAATTCTACTCACGGTCGAACTGCAAAAGTTACCTTGAGAAATGAAAGCTGCTCAAAATGCTTCCACACAGTTTTCTTAGAACTGGCCGCATCGCCACTATGCGGGATTTCTGTTTCCGACTTCACCTTTACAAATTTATCCCGAAGGTTTTTCCATTTTTTCTGCGGCACCTCAACTGGCTGGCATCCACCAAGGGATTTATAAATATCCAGCCAGGCTTGATCTTTAATAGTTTTTGACCGGCTTGTTAATGGCAGCCGGGAATCCCACAATGCAGGTCTTGCTTGTACGCAAGAAATTATTAGCTCCTCTAACGTACTGCTGTTTTTTTGTTGGGTTTCAGGCTGGCTATACAAAATAGTTCCCTGGCTTTCTTCCTCATCTACTAATTCAACATGAAAGCAAGGATGTTGGGCAATTCTTGATATTGGTACTGCTTTCTGGCAGGAGGTGCAAAATATAACCTAAAGAATGGCACGTATAGAGTACAAAGGTTTATGAAGAAATGTAAATTTCGAATATGTACGCTATAATAGTATACAGCCTATGGTAGTACTTACTTGCTCTTTTCCTGGAGAAACACTTACAGAACACGTTTTTAAAATGTACCATATATAAATTTTGTAAATATAATAATATAAATACTAAAATACCTAATATAAATAATGTAATGGCAACTTGCTGGCAAGCACATGGCAATTGGCACGAGCTTGTTTGTAATTAAATAGCTTGGATGCCCATGATGCCCATGGCGTCGGCGCAAAAGTCCCCTTCACGTCACGTGTTTTTGAAAGTGTGCAACGGCAATGTTATAAAAAGAGATGTAAACCAACACAACCTACGGAAAACTTGACTCGAGCTCAACTTCTTGCGGCGGCGCAAAGTTAAAATAAAATATTCCCGCTGTTACTATTCCAAACTGAATTAACCAATCAGATACTTGGCTCGAGGTCAACTGTTTGCGGTGCCGCAAAATTGTTAAAGCTTGTAGTATTACATTCCCGCTCTTACTATTTCACATTGAATTAACCAATCTGAAAAGATCCGCAAAATATATTTTGCGTATCCGCCCTGCATCTAAACTGAGCTTAACACCGTACTTCAAGTGTAATTCGCATCATTAGTAGTGACGTAGGCAGCGCCATTTTGTTTGAGGTAGATCAGGGTGCTGTATCCAAACAAACCAAAGTTAAGTGTAGTTTTGAATGTGTTTTTTTATTTCATCGCAACAGCAATTATTAGGCACACACAACTGAAATATATTCTTTCTAAGGTATTTCTCTACATAATTTAACACTTACCATAAGCTAAATGTTGGTAATTAGTAATTACACTTAAAAACAGTAAAACAATTCCAATGCTTAAATAACTCAATGAAACTTTCGTTTGTTTAGATACAGGCTTGAAGGTCAACAACAAAAATGGCGCTGCTTACGTCACACTAATAATGCGAATAGAGCTCGGGCAGCACGTGACCTGCCAAAGTGCTTGGTGGATCAACAAACCGATAACATAACTGTTGACGTGTTATTATGATGAAATCACCTTTGAATAATTCACCACATAAAATATTTAATTCTGTTTATTGTAATGATACATAAAGGACTACTATTATAATGTGAACTGCCTCGTAGCACATGCTAGAGCGTTCTCTCGCGTTCTGCTGGTACGCCAGCATGTTAAACTCCTTGCGGTCTCAAGTCTACAAAAAATACAAAAACAGGTGGCGCCAGAGGCGCGAGATTCAAATCATCTAATCTTCCAAACATACCCCCCGCCTTGAAGGGTCTTCAAAAAAGAGAAAACAATGAACATTTAAAAAATACTTGACAACTTAATTTATAAGAATAAGACAATATTGAAATGCATTAATCATAAATAATCATAAACATAGAAATATAATCATAATCAACCTATACTAAAAACAAATTATTAGGATAAGTAACAAATCGTAATCTGAAACTTAACTACCTAATCACTTATCATGTAGCTTCTTCAGTTTCTAACGGGAGTGGACAAACCTTTGCGAGTGCGCGCTTTATTATTCCTTTTATTGTCTTAATTGACACAACACGAATCACTCCGTCTGCTCCTGGATGCGTCTGGATGACTCGACCCATATTCCAATTCAGTGGAGGTGAATTGTCTTCTTTGATTAGTACCAACGTTCCAACCTTAATGTTTGCTTGATGTATTTTCCACTTACTACGCAATTGAAGCTCTGAAATGTATTCGTGGCTCCAGCGCTTCCAGAAATGCTGTTTCAGCTTTTGAAGTCGTTGAAAACGTGACAGCCTGTTTTCTGCTATTTGTTGGAAATCTTTATCGGGTATGTCTATCAAAGATCTACCAATCAAAAAGTGGGCAGGAGTTAAGGGCATAAGGTCATTTGGATCTGGTGATAATGAGGACAATGGACGCGAATTTAAAATCGATTCAATTTGCGTTAACAGCGTACCGAGTTCCTCAAAAGTAAGTGCAGCATTACCTGCTATTCTCTTTAAATGTTTTTTCACGGATTTTACTCCTGCCTCCCATATACCGCCGAAATGGGGGGAACGCGCGGGAATGAAATGCCATTCGACGTCTTCACGTGCAATTTGACTCATTATATCTGTTTTATTTTTATTAAGGAATTTGCCAAGCTCCTTTAATGCGGAGTTGGCTCCTACGAAAGTCGTACCATTGTCTGAATAAACGCGACGTGGTTTACCTCTTCGTGATATAAATCTTTTAAAAGCTGCTAAAAAGGCTTCTGAAGATAAATTTGATACTAATTCGATATGAACCGCCTTTACTGCGAAGCATACGAACAAACATATGTAACATTTAGACACCTTACTGCCTTTGCCAAGTCTATTCTTAATTAACATTGGGCCTGCGTAGTCAACCCCAACAACATGAAAGACAGAATCTGGAGTTAACCGATCTATAGGTAAATTTCCCATAATTGGAGTAGGCACATTAGTCCTTTGACGAAAACATTTGATGCATTTGCGAAAGGTTTGCTTTGACATGTTTTTGCCGTGAATTGGCCAGAATCTTTGCCTTATTGAAAATAACATTTGCTGTGGACCAGCATGCAATGATCTTAAGTGTTCATGTTCAAATATCAATTTTGTAAAATGATCATTGTGTGGTAACACGATTGGATGTTTTTTCTCGAATGAGAAATTTGAATTTGCAAGCCTGCCTCCTACGCGTATTACCCCTTGATTGTCTAAAAAAGGGTTTAAATTTAATAACCTACTCTTTGGGTTTAGAGGTTGGTTTTGTTTTAGGTGCGATAATTCCGCCGCCAATGATATACCTTGTACTAGTTTGACAAGACATATTAATGACTCGTGTAATTCGTTGAATGAAAGAGGTCCTGATACCCTCTTGTTTACGGCAAGCCGGCAGTTGGATTTAAAACGAATACACCAAGCAACAATGCGCTGCAAATGTGTAAGTTTTGAATAATTTTGCAATGGAAAGCTATTTTCAACTATTATCAACGATACAGTTGCCCTTTTCATTTCAGGCAAATTGCTTTGTATTATAGCATTTTCTATTGAAGGCATTGGCCAATGTAATTCATCTTGGTGAAGCCATGAGGGACCTGACCACCAAAGTTGCAATGCCTTTAATTTTTGTGGAGCTATTCCCCTGGATATCATATCTGCAGGGTTATCCCTAGTTGCTACATGACGCCAATCGTCAACCCTCGTGTGCTCTTGTATCTCAGTTACTCTGTGATTTACAAATGGTTTCAGCAGATGTGATTGAGCTGCTATCCACCCTAATACTATTGTTGAATCGGTCCAAAGGCATGTCTTTTCTAATTTGATAGATAATGATTCCTTGACCTTCATGAACAACTGTGATAACAACACTGCGCCGCAAAGTTCCAACCGTGGAATACTGATTTGATTTAACGGGGCTACCTTTCCCTTTGCGCAAATTAAATTGATATGAACTAACTGTGAGTCATCAACACTGCGAAGATATATGCAAGCACCGTATGCCTCTTGTGAAGCATCACAAAATCCATGTAATTGTACTGAGCGCGGTTGATTGCAAATTGCGTGTCTAGGAATTTTAATTTCGCTTAATAATGAAAGCTCTTTTGTGAAATTGCACCAATCTGAGGCAATCCTTTCAGGAACATTATCATCCCAATCTAATTTTTCTAACCATAATTTTGGCAATCATTATGCATGGAGCTAATAACCCTAACGGATCATATATCTGAGCAATCGTGGATAGCATTGTTCTTTTTGTTTCGCGGCCATCCGTGTTAGTGTTTGTGTTAATTTTATAATGTAATTCGTCTGTATTACATGACCAACGAAGGCCTAGCGTTTTCGTACTTCCCTTTTCTCCCAACTCTATCATATTTGATAGTAATGCAGATTGTTGAAGTCCCGATAACACCCTTGGTTCATTTGAAACCCATTTTCTTAATTCAAAACACCCAAAATTTAAAATGTTTGTAACTTCTTCGCATAATTTTGACAATTCACTAATAGACTCTGCCCCTGTCAAAAGGTCATCAACGTAGAAATCGCGAGCTATAATTTCTGAAGCTATAGGGTACGCATCGCGATACTCGACAGCTAGTTGCTGCAGGCATCGTATGGCCAAAAACGGGGCTGCAGTTGTACCGTATGTGACTGTATTTAAGCTATAAGTTTCGAGAGCTTGGGATGAATCATCTCTCCAATAAATTTGCTGCAACTGCCTCTGATTTTGATTGATCAGTACCTGGCGATACATTTTGGTTATGTCGGCTGATACTACATATCGATGTTGTCTGAATCTAAGGACTATTGCTAATAAATCTTGTTGTATTGTGGGGCCAACGTGCTGGAGATCATTTAATGACAAACCGGAATCAGATGGTGACGACCCATCAAAAACTACGCGGAGTTTGGTCGTGACACTATCTTGTTTTAGAATCCCATGATGGGGTAAATAATAATTGGTTTTGTTCTCGCTAGCATGGGTTACCCTTGACATGTGTCCCAATTTAATGTATTCTGACATGAATTCACCGTATTGTTTCTTTAACTGTGGATTTGCATCGAACTTACGTTCTAACGAATAAAATCTTTTTAGGGCAGTTATACTAGAATCACCTAAATTTTCTACAGGATCCGTGAAAGGTAATGAAACTATAAATCGACCTTCAGGCGTTCGTTGCATGTTATTTATAAAATGGGATTCGTACTCCCTTTCCTGTATCGATAATTTGTTGCGACTCGGGGATTTTTCTATTTCCCAAAATTTAGCAAGTTGAGTTTGAATGTCAGCATTTTTGATAAAGTTACATAACGTTTGATTAGACACTACTTGGATACAAGTGGGACCTGAAACGATCCAGCCTAATTTTGTTTTCTGTAATATTGGTTTACTATCATCTACGCGAATCTGGTCCCGACAAATCAGATGCCAAAATAACTCCGCACCTATTAACATATCGACCGGTCCCGCTTTATTGAAATTGGGGTCCGCTAATTGCAAGTTTCTAGGTATGTTTAATGCTGCTTTGTTAAATGTTGACTCTGGTACGTTGTCAGTAATCTTTGGCAATACTATACAAGAAATTGCTGATTGGTACGTATCATAACATGAATAAATATTGATGTAACATCT
Organism: Hemicrepidius hirtus; assembly: GCA_963082805.1. Taxonomy (NCBI): domain Eukaryota; kingdom Metazoa; phylum Arthropoda; class Insecta; order Coleoptera; family Elateridae; genus Hemicrepidius; species Hemicrepidius hirtus. The sequence continues at coordinate 15,721,688 of OY720161.1, forward strand.
GTAAGTTGCTCTCGAAGAAGCTTGATTAATACCTACTATGTTAATATTAATTTTAGATTTTGTTGCACCGATATGTGCACAAAATGATTCAGTAATAAAGTTAGATTGAGACGCTGAATCTAACACCACTCTGCAAGGCTTGTAATTTCCTGCAGAATCCAAAACCCGAATTACCGCTGTCGAAAGTAAAACCTGCATATAAGTATAGTTAGTAGTACATAGTGCCGTACTGCTTGTTGGGGATTCGACCGGTAACTGTACCGCTTCGATATGAAGTAATGTGTTATGCTTTGAATTGCATTTCTTGCAAGAACCATATTTACAAAATCTATTAAAATGACCTGATCTGAGGCAATTTATACACACCTTGAATTGTTTTGCCTTTTCTAACCTATCTTTACTGCTTAACTTTGTAAATTCATCGCATTTATATAACGGATGTTCTATTTTGCACATTGGACATGGGGGTATTGTAGTTGTTACCGCAAATGATTTTGTATACTGATTATTCCTTGGATAAGATTTTGGTTTAGCTACAACATGATTAAATTCAATCGTTTCGAGAATGTCTGCTCTACGTTTTAGAAACTCGAATAATTCGTCTAACGTTGGTTTGATCTTGTTAGGTTTAATCTTTTCCCACTCTTGCTCAGTGCTGCTATCTAATTTACTAGTAACTAAGAATATTAACAGAGTATCCCAATATTCAATAGGTTCATTTAATAGTTTTAGTGAACGCAAGTTTTTTGTAACATTGTCTACTAAGTTTCGTAATTTACTAGAAGACTCTAATTCGATTCGTTTTAAATTATATAAACATTTAATATGATTTTGTATCAGAAGATTTGTATTATCGTACCTATCTACCAATGTTTCCCAAGCAATTGTATAATTGTCTGCAGATACCTTTAATGATTGAATCACCTGTGACGAATTTCCTTCTAGACAAGCCTTTAAGTAATGAAATTTTTGTATTTCCGCCAATTCTGCATTTTCATGAATTAGAGACTTAAAGGTGTCTCTAAATTCTAACCATGACTCAAAACCGCCGTCAAATTTGGGAAGTGAAATCGTAGGCAATCTTACTGATTTTAAATTAATTTGCGAATGTACTAAATCTTGCACTGATCGATTGTTACCAATGTTCCCTGCCTCGACTGATATATTAGAACCTGATTCACTAACTGCATAGTCTTGATCGCCGTCAATTAGATTTTTATTAATGTTTAACAGACCCTTCGCAATTGCCATCATATCAAAATATGTATTGTACGTTTTTTCGCGTTTTTTAAATAGATCGGCCAACTCCGATTCGTCTGCTATTAATTCAACCTCGTCTTGTAATTTTTCAACTTCATCAAATAATGGCGTGCAGTTATTTACTTTCATTTCCAGACTTAAATAATCTGAATATGTCATTTTATTGTTGGGATCATCTAAACGACCTTTTAAACCTATTACGTGGTTTTGGAAAACTGTTATTTTGGCTTTTACTGTTCCTAATTTGCGAATTAGTGCCTTTTTTTGATCTTCCATGATAATTGAATCAAATTGCAGTCAATACGTGTAAATGTAGATGTAATATATTGTTATAAATTGTGATAACGTTAAATAACGCAAATTGAATGATATGAAATAATATGATAGTGCGTGAGTGAATAAGGAATAAGGAGAAACAGGATGCCCACTTACTTGCACCTGCAATAATACTTTTCCAGTCGCTCTGCGAAATGATGTAGTATCGACTCGTACCGTGCTGAGTTGTAAAACTGCTTTGCCTGCTGTACGAAATACTTGCAGTAGAGGCGACCAAACTTCCAATCGCCCAGCTGAGTTGATGATGTACAATGCTAGTCTTCGACTCGTCCCGTGCTGAGTTAATGCGTAACTGCGTTGGACTGCTGTACGAAAACCAGTTGTGTTGTATGCTTACGTGCAAATCTTGCCCCAAGAATGGAGAGACTTTGAAATAATGTTTTTAATTTCGTTGATTACCCATTAATGCTGGTAATTAATCCGGCTCGAAGGACCATGTTGACGTGTTATTATGATGAAATCACCTTTGAATAATTCACCACATAAAATATTTAATTCTGTTTATTGTAATGATACATAAAGGACTACTATTATAATGTGAACTGCCTCGTAGCACATGCTAGAGCGTTCTCTCGCGTTCTGCTGGTACGCCAGCATGTTAAACTCCTTGCGGTCTCAAGTCTACAAAAAATACAAAAACAGGTGGCGCCAGAGGCGCGAGATTCAAATCATCTAATCTTCCAAACAATAACCTCTTTCACTATACTGTTGCGTGTTGTTGGGAACGGTTGATTTCAATTTTGTGTGTTTATTTGTGTGAAAATGGATTGTGCATTTGTTAGTAAATATTTCCAGCAGCTACAACCTGATGTGCAGGTCAGGCATGCGGAGAAAATGGAGTTAGTGGAAAACAAAGACCCATATTTACATAATATAAAAGCATGTTCCACCCAAATCAGCGATTTTCCGAAAATCAGCTTCTTTGATATAATTAACTATCTGAAATATGCCAGAAATTCATACACAGATGAAGAACTGAAATTAAGTCTGCAGAAGCGTATGGACGTTTTGCTTGCGGATGGGTTCGGCAAGTAGCCGTAAAGCGATACGATAAACACACGTTAGTAATTGGACGGGTAAGTGCTACTAGTAAAGAATGTTATTTAAATTTTTATGTTTTAGTTCTATTGCTAAATGCTACAAGCTTAAATCTTGCATGACGAGTAATATTTATGAAAATTGCAGGTTCTACACTCGGCGTTCTACGGCTCAACGAACCACCTTTGAAACCATGGGCTATCTGCGAAGTAGAAGGGAAAATTGTCGCTGCCCATTGTAATTGTGTAGCGGGTATTGGAGAAGCATGTTCTCATGTAGCAGGTTTGCTGTTTGCCATCGAAGTTATGGTGTGGAATGAACCAGAATCGGTGACAGGTATTAAATTTATTAGTTACTTTTAATGTTAGTCATTGCATTATTTCTTTGAAAATGGTATTAAGATCAAATAATAAATTATTGCAACAGGCTTTACTTTACAGGTGTCAAAGCCTACTGGGTGCCACCTACTCAAAATGATGGGGTACAAAACAAAATTGTAAATCTCGAGTTCTCTTCTGGCAAGAGGAAGTATGAGGCACTGCATATAAATCAAGGCCTTTTTAGAGGCATCCGTGCAAGAACAACCGTTTGTTCCAGAGCCAACAGATGAGCAAAATCAAAGATTTCTGAAAAAACTCACAGAGATGAAGCACAGTTCTGCTATTTTGCATGTAGTTGAACCATACTGTTTTGCAGAATCCAAAAAAGTGCAAGAAATAGAGGATCAGTTTTTAACGGCGTTGTACGATCCAGATCTAATAACGGAGACGTTAGATAATTTAATAAAAATAGGGAAAACGGTGGATTTTCAAATGTCGCAAGAAGAGTGCGATTATATTGCGGATCAGACGCAAGGTCAGGCTACTTCACATTTGTGGTTTGGCCATGGATTCGGAAGAATCACAGCCTCCTTGTTTAAGCGGACTTGTCGCACTAAGATAGAGAATCCATCTGTTTCGTTAATAAAACAAATTTGCTATCCGAGTAAATATCGATTTCATTCAGAGGCCACTACCTATGGCTGCATTCATGAAAAGCATGCCCTCAAACAATATTCCGAAGAAATTAAGGTCAACCATGCCAATTTTGAAATAAAATTTTTAGGTTTGTTAATTAATCCAAAATACACGTATTTTGGTGCATCTCCCGATGCGTTAATATGTTGCAGTTGCCATGGCCAAGGATGTGTGGAAGTGAAGTGCCCTTTCTGTGTGAAAGATCAAGATGTTGAAGAAATGGCAAAGCTAAAAAATACATGTTTAAAAAGTACTAATGGCAAGATACATTTATATAAATAATAAATATTAAATAAAATATCGAATAAAACTGATATTACCATACCACATAACTCTTGTCACCATAATACACATAAATTAGCAGCATATCAATCTTTAGTACACAGAGCTTTAACAATTCCTTTAGATAAAAATAGTTTTAATAGAGAAATTTCAATTATTAAACAAATTGCATATAGCAATGGATATAACACAACACTTATTGACACTTTAATTACAAAGAAAAATTATAAATTAGCTATTCAAAAAGTTTATTCCATTAATAACACTGATAAAACATTAAAATACGTTTCAATTCCATATTTTGGTAAAATTTCAGAAAAGATTGCTAAAATTATAAATAACACAAATAAATATAGTCATTTTTAAAACAAATAAAAATATTCTATACTCTCTTTTCAATGCTAAAGACAAAATTAATGATTTGCTAAAATCAGGTACCTATTTATAAATTAAATTGTTAGAACAAAATCACACATTAACATCTAATTATAGGTCTCGCCTTACCCTCAGATCACTATGTAGTAATTCGAGGCCGCTAGGTGTCACCACAAGTTTAAAGCCGGAAACAAAATATATCTGTTCTGTCATATTCTGTTTCCTATGATTCATTCTTATTCTTTGTGCGCGGGTTATCACCACGTTTTTTTTCCACGCACAATTGATTGCAACAAGTTTAGATTCGTTTGTTTTTTGTGTGTGTTGCATTGTTTTTTAGGATGGGAAAGAGGAATTATTCCGATTCGGATAGCGATGATTTATATAGACAAATTCGAAAATTAAAGAAGAGAATGAAGAAACGCAGACGCAGAAGATCAACATCTGAAGAATCTGCACCACGTGCACGATCGCCACGCGATCCTTCAAGTGCACGAGCCTCGCCGGAGGCAGGGCCCTCCTCGCGATCTGGTTCTCGATCCAGATCTCCTTCAAACGCACGGACAAGGTCCATTTCCGTTGAGCCAACAGATTCCCAACAATGTGTGGTACCAACGTCAAACCACCCAGAAGGTAGGCTTTAAGTTTTAACCCAATTAAATGGTACTTCTGTGTTTTGTTAAAACACAAGAACCTGTCTTGTTAAGACAAGGGAATCGTCCAAGACGAGGAAGTCGCAATTTGCGCTTCCGGCCTCCCTCTTTCCATGGAAGAACGCAAGACGCGTCCGGTAGTTTACTGACGCGGTCGCGCCTATAAGGGCAGATGGGTATGCAACCCATACTACACAAATGTAAAACCTCTGTGTTCACTGCACAGGCTTGTAGAGTTTCTAAAGCACTGTTCATGTACGTTCACTTATATTTCTATAAAAGAGTATAATTTTAAATTATTAACGAGAACTGTGATAAAATTAGGCCTTGAGTCTTTGTAACAAATAAATCTTAGCCACTAAGTGCATTAATGTAGCCGACCATAATACACATCTTGTTGATTTTCAATAAGCGAAGGACGCTAAAAACACAATCTTTATTGTTTACCATCTCTCATATGTTTGTACTTGCCTATAGATGGACCTGTAAATATCAATGTGACAGACGAAGAATCCCCAAGTATTCCACCAAGTATTGAGGTCAGTACAGAAGAACCGTTAAATCAACTTGTACTCAAAGCCTTAGGAGATGAGGTAGCAGAAGAGATCCCAGTGGGACCAGATATTCATAAGGACATAGCAACGCGTTGGGGAAAAATTCTGGCAACCGGCCTGGCAGATGACACAAAACAAGCCCTGATCTCAAAATTTCCTCCTCCGGGAAACTGTCCCCTCTTGGAAGGGCCCAAACTTAACCCCGAGGTTGCAGGTGTCTTGACTGAACCTACCCTGAAGAGAGATAAACGCCTTCAAGACAAGCCACGGCAGCTGGGAACCAGCCTGTCTGGTATTGCGCAAGCACTATCAATATTACTGAAAGACAAAACTGAGGGGGGGGGGACAAAATACAGCTGGTGCAACTCCTGGGCGATGCTGGGCGTCTCATCTGTGATTCTCACTACTCCGATTCGCAGGCAAGGAGAGCTATCAATGCCAGTTACCTTAACAAGAGTGTCAGAGAGGTATCACAATCAGCACCAATGGATGGGTGGTTGTTTGGTGAAAACCTAACCGAGCGCTTGCGGACAGCAAACGCAATTGAACGGTCCAGCAAGGAACTCAAACCCGAGCCATCTCGACAGCTGACAAGAGGGAGACAAGTTACAACTCGTAACGTTGAAAACAAAAAATCCAGGAATTTAAACTGGAAAGGTCCGGCCAGGAATTATCCCAAGGCAACCCACCCAGCCGGACGATACCAAAATTACCAGAATCCCAGCAGGAAGTTGCCGAAATACCCCAACTACCAGAACAAACAGCACCAGTAAACAATGTAAGTTCAATACAGGTAGCTGGCAGATTAAAATTTTTTTTAAACAATTGGCGGGCATTAACAACAGATCCAGCTATACTTGGCTGGATTCAAGGATATGAAATACCGTTTGCAAGACCTGTACAACAATGTAGGCCACCGATCGAACCCGTTTGGGCTAGTTCGGAAGAAACAGACTTGCAATTGGAAATTTCTAAACTTTTACAGTTAGGGGCAATATCGAAGTGTACAGCCTGTCCACAGCAATTTTTATCAAAAGTTTTTTTGGTTCCAAAACCTAATGGCACTAAACGGTTTATTTTAAATCTAAAGCAATTAAATAAATTTATTGATACTGAGCATTTTAAAATGGAAGATTCTAGAACTGCAAGAAAGTTGGTGGTACCTAACTGCTTCATGGCCACCATTGATTTAGAAAATGCTTACTTCCTAATCCCAGTAGCACCTAAACATAAAATTTTTTTGAGGTTTTTATTCAAAGGCGTTTTATACCAATTTAACTGTGTCCCATTTGGGTTATGTACAGCACCTTGGCTGTTTACTAAATTATTAAAACCAGTTGTTGCTTCCCTAAGGTCATCAGGGCTATCATCGGTCATTTACATAGATGACATACTCTGTTTTGGACAGTCCGTGGAAAGCTGTACAGCTAATATTTCAAAAACACATGACCTTCTGACTTCTCTAGGGTTCTTAATTAACAAGCAGAAAAGTTCGTTTACTCCCCAACAGCGGTGTAAATTTTTAGGATTTATATTCAATTCGGGTACAATGTCTGTTGAACTTACACAAGAAAAACGGATTAACATTCAGAACACATTATTAAAGTTCATAAACCTACGTAGGTGTAAAATTCGTCAGTTCGCACAGTTAATTGGCCTGCTAACCGCGGCCTGCCCAGCTGTAGCATACGGGTGGGTGTATACAAAACACTTTGAGAGAGCAAAATTTTTGGCCTTACAACAATCCAATAATAGTTACGAAAGTTACATGGATATTCCACAGGAGCTCTCATTAGAATTCAAATGGTGGCTTGATAACATCAAACTAGCAGTAAATCCCATAAAAACGTTGAAATTTAGATTAGAAATATTCACAGACGCGTCACTAACAGGTTTTGGATTGTTTTGCGCAGGCCAAAGAGCACATGGGTTTTGGAATGAAGCAGAAAAGAAGCTTCACATTAATCCCTTGGAACTGCTAACAGCTTTTCTCGGACTCAAATGCTTTGCCAAGTCTCTCACTAATTGCGAGATCCTTCTTAGAGTGGACAACACTACAGCCATCTCCTACATTAATAGATGTGGAGGTATTCAGTTTCGGGAACTCAATGTCTTGGCAAGGCAATTGTGGCAATGGTGTGAACAACAAAAAATTTGGGTATTTGCTTCTTATATCAAATCTAGCGAAAATAAAGAGGCAGATAGGGAATCTAGACGGAGTAGTTCAGAATTGGAGTGGGAACTAGATAATTTAGCCTTCAGAAAAATTATTAAAGAACTTGGCAAACCGGTAATAGATTTGTTCGCTACCAGAGTGAATGCTAAATGTAGGAGATACGTCTCATGGCAGCCTGACCCTGATGCAGAATATATTGATGCATTCACTCGCCCATGGGGAAACGAATTCTTCTATGCGTTTCCCCCATTTGCTATGATTTTGAAGTCCTTGAGAAAAATCTGTTGTGATAAGGCTGAAGGTATTGTAGTGGTGCCAAACTGGACAACTCAACCTTGGTTCCCACTGTTTCAATCTCTATTAGTCAAAGAACCAGTCGTATTTCAACCAAACGAGCAATTATTACTATCTCCTTTCAGAAGACCACACCCGCTGCACCGAAAGCTTATCCTGGTTGCAGGACGATTATCAGCCAAGCGTTTATAAAAAGACATGTCCCCCCAGCATCCTTGGAGGTAATTTTAGCTTCTCTATCAAAAGGGACCACAAAACAGTACAACACTGGGCTAAAATTGTGGTGGAAGTTTACCACAAACCGAGAAATTTCTCCATTTGAAGGCACAGTTCCACTTATTGGTGAGTTCCTTACGGAGAGGTTTCAAGAAGGAGCCTCATATGGGACCCTCAACTGCTTTCGGTCAGCACTGGCTCTTATCATCGGACCATGGGTGGGAAACAACGACATTATCAAGCGTATGTTTAAGGGCTTCTATCGGTTAAAACCCTGTAAACCCAAGTATGACACGGTCTGGGACCCGGAAATCGTGTTAAATTTCCTATCAAGATGGTACCCCAATGAAAACCTGACCCTGGATGAACTTACCAAGAAATTGAGCACTCTACTGGCTTTGGTAACTGCCCATAGAGTGCAAACCCTGTCATTAATTGACATACGCAACATCCAGGAGTCAGAGCATGGAGTAGAAGTCAAGATACCAGATTTGATTAAAACATCTGGACCAGGGAGGCTACAACCAGTGCTTAACTTACCTTTCTTCAGGAAGAAGCCACAGATATGCCCAGCAAAAACAATCCTACACTACCTGGACAAAACACTAAAGCTTAGGAAAGAACACAAAAGATTAATACTCACAGTCAAAAAACCTCACCATCCAGCTAACCCCCAAACTATTAGCCGATGGATAAAATTAACATTGAAAGCAAGTGGACTGGACACCAATATATTTACTGCCCATAGCACTCGGCATGCGGCTACTTCTTCCGCGAGAAAAATGGGGATTAGCCTGGACTGTATAAGAAAAACTGCAGGTTGGGGTGATAAGTCACAGGTATTTGGAAAATTTTATAACAGGCATATTACCACCAAAGGCAACTTTGCAAAAGCGGTGTGCTTAATCGAGTAGGATAATCATAATCTATATATTGTAATCTAGTAATGATAATATTTGGAGAACCAGTCTAGGAAATATCCTAGCCTCCATAGTATGTAGAGATAGTCGTTCTACTATATCCAGTTTTTTCTTTTAATAAAAAAGGCTCACAACTTCTTCTTCTTTGAACATCTACATAGTGATCTGAGGGTAAGGAGAGACCTATCATTATATAATCAAACGAACTTACCTAAGTGAAGTTCGATTGTAATTATAGGATCGCCTTACCCGAAATGATCACTCCCTCCCTAACCCATAATTATTTCTTAATTGTTACCCTTTAAGTTGTGAAAGCTGTAAAATAATGAATCATAGGAAACAGAATATGACAGAACAGATATATTTTGTTTCCGGCTTTAAACTTGTGGTGATACCTAGCGGCCTCGAATTACTACATAGTGATCATTTCGGGTAAGGCGATCCTATAATTACAATCGAACTTCACTTAGGTAAGTTCGTTTGATTATATAATAATACAATTAAATTTTTACACTTTTCTGATAACAAAAATAGATTAAATATTTTGGAAGCTTTTGAAATTTATAAACACACAAAAACAACATACCTTTAATGAATGAGCAAATTGAACTCTTAGATTCTCCTTTACTGAAGATTTTGGAATAAATATCTTTTTAAAACACGCAGATAAGCGACTGACCTCCGACGGGTTGACTGGGGCCAGCTGCTTCACGCAGTGTTAAAATAATAGAATCAAGGAGTTACTATATTTTGCATTTGTTATAATATTTTATATAGCTTTTGACAATGGCACATTGATGCCGAAATACGTATAAAGCGAATAAATCTTGATATTTCCCGTTGAAATCGATATTTTATTTAATATTTATTATTTATATAATCATGGATTTCAACAAAGTAACGCTTGAGAATGTCAATAAGATACATTTAGATGAGAAACATGCGTATTTCTATCAGGTGCAGCTGGCAGTAACTGAACGTTTATATGGGGACTTTGTGGTGTGGAGCAAACATAGTATGCTCACTCAAAGAATCTAATTTAAAAAAGACTATTGGAAAAAAGAAAGTTTAATAATTGCAAGCACTTTTTTAAAGGAGTTATTTTGCCAGAATTGCTAGCGAAGTATTTTTCCAGGCTTGATGAGGAGGAACGGCAGCAAATACCGTTAATAGATCGTCAGCTACCAACACCATCTGATACTGAGGAACCTCAGGCATCAGGTTCTGCTGATAGTGGAGTTTTATGGTGTGTATGCCAATCACCAGACGATAATACTCCGATGGTAGCATGCGACAACCAACTGTGCACCATTGTATGGTACCATTTTAAATGTTTGAATATGGTTGCAGTCCCTGAAGGACCATGGCTGTGTCCTGCATGTGAAAATGTGCAGCTTTAAAACTAGCACAATTTAATACTCTGGGTTGTAGTTGTACCAAATAAAATAGATATTTACTATACGTAATTTATTGTGTTTATTTTAACAATATATGTTTCACATAATAAAAAAATATGGAAAACATTGTCTGCAGCAAATCTAAAAATACGGTACAATTGAAGGATTCAAATTACATAAAGCAGAACAAACTGTAACTACTTTATCAACGAATGCAAGACTCTCTGAATTCTTTTTTAATAATGTTACAGGCATATAACCTCGTACAAGATCGTATGCTTTTGTTTTAACTGCCCTATCACCCTTTCAACATGTATCCGCACATTAGCCAACTTTCGTGTTTCTTGAATGGCTTTGGATGCAGTTGTTTTTTTCCTTTCATATATTCAGGGGTTATTAAACTTGCACCACACGCAGCAACTACTTCATTTATCAAAAAGCCCCTATCTGCCATTACTAAAGAACCTACTCTTAACTTCTCAAGTATGCCACATTCTGTTGTAATGTATTTATCGCTACATTTTCCTCCAAAAGCTGGCGATATAAAAGAAATAACGCCTTGGGGGGTTATACCAATTAGAAATTTTACTGTATGGTGATATTTATAGTGGGAAAATGTAGAGGATAAAGTTGCCGGATTGGAAGATTTTTCAATAAAAACCTCAAAACAGTCTATTATAACGGTCACCTTGTCTCCAAACACTTGCTGAAAGCATTTTGGCATTTTAGCTTTCAGTTCCGTTTCAGATGGCCAATGTACTAACCATTTTAAATTACTATAAAGAATATTTACACAACTATAAAAAGATCGGCTAACAGTTCTTCTGTCGACATTAAACCTATATCCTAAATCGGTAAATAATAAATTTAATCTCAACTTCATTAAAGTTAAAATAAGTTGTTGAAATTTTGTTAATGAAGGTCTTTCTGGAATAAATTTTTCAATTTCCTCAAAAACAATTTTCAGTAGTTCCCATGATTTCAATCCAGTATAAAAAAGAACTTTATTGTTGTTGTTATTGAATGTATTTTCATTAAATAGGAATTGTGATAACTTGACTTCTAATTGATAAATTCGTTCGTTTGCATTTCTTAAAGCCATTTCGTAGTTTTGTTGCTGCTGCGGTTCAGGTTCTGGTTGTACTTCCAGGTGACTATCATTTTCTGTGATATCCATCTCCTACTTATAAACAAATGAGGTAGAAAGTTAATAATAGATTAATTTTTTTTTATTTATTTAAGCATCCTATTTAATTTGCAATCTATACAATGTAGTACATTTAGCAAATGATATGACAATTTACAGAACATGTAGAAGATTACCCAGTGGCAAACTCCTGTAACAAATGGATTATGTCCGTTGTGTGAATTAGGACAATATACTTACATACTACTCTTAAACTAGAACTAACATAAGACATGCATATCAAAATCTGGTCGGCAGATCGTTGGGTAGGTGTCGTTGCAACCTTCTAGATAATAATAGATTAAATTGACAAATAGGCCTACTTCTTTTTTCGATCTTCTTTGTTGAATTCGATTGTGGAGGTCAACATTTACCAAACTACTTTTCGTTCCATATCCCAAATTAACTGAAGGAACCCAATCCGGATTGTCTATGTCTTTGAGCGCAGCAGGTTTTCCTAAAACATATGACGATAATATAAGGTACAACTTCATTATATTTTTAATATACTAATTTATTTATTTCTACCACAAGTTAATCCAAAAATTCTATTAAATTAGATAGGTACTAACCACATATAAAATGTTTTGCACAAATTCTAGAATGTTTTATTTTTAGTTCTGTTAAGTCAGCTCGCCGAAGTTTGCTAATCCATTCTTGTCTTCGTTTCTGACGTAATGCTACCGTTTTTCCGTTATCTCTTTCAGATGGAAAACGAAAAAAGGATAATTTCTGCGAAGCACTGTTGTTGGAGCAGTTGATCACAGCACCAATTATTTGCAATTATTATGGTTTATAGTAAACTGGAGCAGAATGTTAATGAGCTACTTACCTAAAACCTATATTGCAGCACACACCACACACTGGATTAATATCTACTAAACAACAAAGCAATCCAATTAGGCTTGGATTTTTAATTCCTATTCGTTCACAAACAAAAAAACCTAGTTATTTTTCATTCCAAAACCGCATTTACTATTATGTAAACTACAAAAACAGTGCTGTTTATAATTTAAAAAAACGTACGTCGCTTAAACCGTTTAACCAAGTACAACTAATGCTCAAGGTCAAGTTTGTAGCTCCACCAGGCGAAATTGCTGACGCCACCAGCCCGACCTGTATTGCCGCCAAACAAGGTTATGAGGTTATAATGTCTTGTTACTGATATTTGCAACTCGCCCCTAATTTACAGATTCTGCTAGCTGAGTGTTTTTTGCTATTAAACAGTGTTACAATTGGAAAACTTTCACATGACGGTTATTTGGGTTATTTGGAACAAAACAAAAATGAGATTTCGTGCTTAAAATGTGCACCATGCGCGAGCACATGCCCGATATTTTTAATCACGGTAGTAGTTTGACTTCTTCAGAATCAGTCACAAAACACTTAACTTAAGATAGAAGCACGACTCGCATTGGCTCTCCAATACTTTATTGTTATTTTCCAATTCGTTAGAGGCGCTGATGCTCCTGTACCCAACTGTATTTGTCCTTACGTACGACCGAGAAAGCAAAATCGTAATCATAAGTAGTTAAGTGAGTGGGAATACAATGCGATGGAGAGCAGTTTTAATGTGGTTTTAATGCCGAAAACCACGTGCATATTATAACCTAGAAGGTCGTGGTGGTGATTTGCACATGCATATTAACATTTATTGATTTCTTTACGTGTGTGTTAATGTTCTTCCAAAAGAAGTTAAGCGTACATTTTATTGGAGTGTTTTAAAAGTAGTTTGTCGAGGTGTAAAATAAGTTTGAGGGGTTGACGCAAGGTAAAAGATCCGAGTACCTACCTGGAAATATTTTGGTATTTAAACTTGTCCCATTGAATAGGTATGTAAATTTAATTAGTACTTTACTTACTGTAAGTATAATATTATTTAGTTGTGTGAATAACTACAAAGTTATTTGGTAGATACATTATGGTTGGAATCTACTGTTCGTTCCGAGATTGCTGGGGCAGCAAAGCTAGGAAATACAGATTCCCAAATCCATCTAAAGATTTTGATTTGTTTAATGAATGGTTGACACTGTGTAATAACAACGATTTGTTCAGGAGACCGGCAAATGAAGTGTATAAAAACTGTTTGTCAGTTGCATTTTAATGATGCAGATATTGGAAACAATAACCGTTTGTTGCGATCAGCTGTACCAAATGGCACTCTTCCTTATCCAAAATTTGAAGTGGGGAATTGCAAAGCGGGTAACAGTCGTATTATGAGTAAATACCTATGTGTGCACCTATTTAAAATAATGTGAGATTTTAACTATATGTAGGTACGACTAAAGTGAATGCAATAGAAAAATGTATCGATCGTATACTGCCAGTACATCAGTACATCAACATTCGAATTGGAAAATTATGAAGATATTTCTGGTAAGAGTTACGTTAATAAATATGTGTGTTTAAATTAATTTCATATTTTAACGATAGATATTCCTACTGCAAATGTAGAAAATTGTGTCAACAATAGCATATTTCCAAGTCAATCCGAAGTTGTTTCTCGCTTCCGGAAAGTTCACCGAAAACGATTCACCGAAAAGAAAAATCACCGAAATACAATTCACCGAAAAGACAGTTCACCGAAACACAATTAACCGAAAAACATATTCACCGAAAAGACAATTCACAGAAATGGATGAGATTGTATAACTTTCCTTCACCCTTTATCCAGGCTTAGGACTGGCAGAAAGATTCTAGCGTGTTTAAAAGTTGAAATTAGCTTCCTTTGTCATTATGTAGTTGTTATATTTTCTTTATATTTTATATATTTTTTTTAAATTTTGGATCTTAATTTTATTTTTTTTATATTTTATATATATTTTTTTAATGGTGAATACTTAAAATCTTTAATAACCTAAATTATGTGCAATACCTCGTAGATAATCGGATACGTTGTCCATGATGTTGTAGTTATCAACTAGGCGGGCTATTCTTAGTGCACAGTCTTCCTACGCGTGAGTGGACCTTCCTGGCCGCTTAAATCCAATCCAATTGTCCTCGAAATGATCGACGACAGGTTGTGCTTCCGGGGGCAATACATTTTCGTCGCACAGTCTTTCAAATGCATCCACAACATTTTCCACGATAACAAATGCAATTGCCGACAATAAACGAAGCTTCAGAGCAAAATCAGCATCTGTTTCATACCTCTGTTTAAGACCTTGTGATTGAATTTGTCGAAAAATGCATTGAGAGAAATGGAAAAAGCAGCCACGATGTATAGATTGCGGAAATTCTTCAGAAATCGCACTTACCATTGCCATTCATAATCGTACTTGGTGAGGCTCCTGGCTGAAGTTCTTTTATTTTTCGAAGTAATCGAACGTAGGTATCTTTCGTTTTATCTGGTAGCAATGCAAATATCAAGGGAATAGCGTTGTTCTGAATCGGATCCCAATACGCGCAGGCTTAAATGAGTCTGTCATGGAAGTTTTAAAACCCGAAGCAAAAACATTTAAAGATACAAGGGAGAAATGTTGATGTTCGATGAAATGAGCATTGCTCCAAATTTATCGTGGAACACAGCAGAAGACACAGTAGAAGGCTTCGAAGATTTCGGCTACCGTAGAACAAGTAACATTGCGGATCATGTTCAGGTAAACGTAATTGCTTGGGTGTATAATAAATTGTAGTTTACTACGATTACTACTGTTGTAGGTTTTTATGCTCCGTGGGATTCACCGAAAATGGAAACAACCTATATATTTTAATTTTTCGAATGGTCCAACAAAATCCACAGATTTGATTTGTATCATAAAACGTATTGTAACAGCTGCCAAAGAAGCGGGGTTAGACATTCTTGCAACGGTTTGTGACCAAGGATCGAATAATATGTCTGCTATAAAAACATTGTTGGACAATACAGCACCAAACTATTTAAGAACTGGGCAGCAACTTTATGAACGCATCTTTGAACTGGAAGGACAAACAATAGTGCCCTTATGTGATCCCCCACGCATGCTTAAGGGCATACGCAATAATATGCTTAATTCAGATGTGCTTTTTACGTTAAATGGAGCAAGAATGTGTGCTAAGTGGGAGCATATTTATAAAGCATGGCTTCTCGATGGAGGTCTTGGAAGTTTAAGTACTATGCCAAAACTTACGACTTACCATGTTGACAAAACTTGCATAAAAAAGATGAAAGTATCAAATTTCAGCCAAGTTTTCAGTCGATCTGTAGCGGTTGGTATTAATCTTATGGCTGTAAGTGGTACAACTATGGAAACTGAAAATGGAACCATCAGCATGCCCAGAGAAGCTGTGTACACTGCAAAGTTTGTCGAATTTTGTGATGATTTGTTTGACACTGTTAATGGAAACAGTACATTCAACAAACATGGAAAACATTTAAGAACAGCAGTCACTGACAAGGGGCCTCATTTTCAATTTTGGCACAAGGCTATACAAATTTTAAATACTGTGGAATTTATATTTAATTTAAATCTGGCTGAATGTCTAGGTTTAAATTTTCGAAGTTTTTGAGAATGTTGCAGCCAATTTTAACAATGAAAAATAAAAAAGTTTTATTTATAAGTGTGAATTCATAAATAAACGATTTAGCGAAGTTAGTTGTATATATATTTCGGCTTTTTTAAAAAGCCTTCTCCAGTACAAAGGGAAATATTAGAAAATTTTAAAAATTTTACATAGTTTGTAGTAAATCTGAAAACAATAAAAAGAATATTGATAGTAAGTACATTTTAAATTAATACAAAAATTTTATAAGACAATATAGAGAGAATGAAACGGATTAAGTTTCTCAAAAGTAATAGTATTAATAAAGTAAAATAATTTACCTGAAGGACGATTTAACACTGCAAACTCATTTTAATATAAAATACATTATTAATAACTTTGGGAGTGGTGGAATTAACACACCACGGCACTATTATGAACATTTTAAAGAAAATTTCTATTTTAATAAAATTAGCAAATAATGGAAATTTTATTTCTTAAACTTTTCAAGTTCAGTACCTAGGTGTAAGGTCTGCCAGTAAAGTGACAAAGGAAAGAATGCGCATACATAAATATTTGAAAACTTTCCATATTGAAACATTTATCAAATAAAATTTTGTATTTCTTAATAATTTCTTTAATATAAAACTCATTTTTAGTCTTGTATTGAAATCGATGATAATTGAAAGATTACTATGCCAAGAGTAAGCTTTGAAAAACAAATTTTTTAAAAATGAAAAATTATTTGTTTTCCTTTTTTTTTGTATTAAAAATTATTATATTTATTATTAATGTTTTATTATTTTGATAAAAGGAAATACACTTAATATTTCTCCACTTCAATCAACCGCAATTTACAACCTTACCAACAGGAGCAACTATTTTTAGTCGAACTGTTGTATGTATAGTAGACACTTCCAATCGCGTTTTCAAACGAAAGAGGCGCCGCCTGGTGGCGGAAACATAAACCCCCGAAACGGTGATCAGTTTGTTTACATGTTGAATGCACGTTGAAAGCTGCATTAAAATCTAATGTTTTCAATCAACATAATTTAAATTTTTGTTAATAATGCCGAAGTTTAAAAGTAATAAAATGTGTTCCGTGCCACAGTGTACAAATAGAAAAGACGAAAATGTGTCGCTACACATGTTTCCTATGAATAAAGTACTTCGAAAAAAGTGGCAAGTTTTGCACTAAAAATTGGAAAACCAGTTAGTGTAAATATGTACGTTTGTAGTGAACTTTTTTGTAATGAAGATTTTTATTATTTCGGTAGGTTTATGAAACAGGTTAGGTGATCCATATTTTCCCATTAATACTTATATTAATTATATTGATAGTTAAAATTGAAATAAAAAAGTGACAAATAATACTAAAAGTACATATTTATTCCCAGACCCTGCAATTGGTAAAACTCGGCGATTAAAAAAACAAGCTGTTCCAGCAAAGAATTTGCCTGTTCGCCAAAACGATAAAGCACTTCCTGAGAAAAAAATTT
The DNA here is from genome assembly GCA_963082805.1 of Hemicrepidius hirtus. Lineage (NCBI taxonomy): Eukaryota > Metazoa > Arthropoda > Insecta > Coleoptera > Elateridae > Hemicrepidius > Hemicrepidius hirtus. The sequence continues at coordinate 15,739,351 of OY720161.1, forward strand.
TAGATGCTGTAGGTAGAAGTGAACGTTTAAAAATACGGAACTTACATACAATATCAATGGAAACTAAAAGGTAAAACATTCCACACAAGAAAATAAATTTAATAATAGGTATTATTATCTTTTATTTAAGTGATTGTCAATTGGAGCCTCAAACAGAATCGGTACGTTGTAGTAGTTTCGAAAAAGAATTATCTGCTGCTGAAGCGCTCGTACAGCTACAAAATTCATTATTGGAAACGACCAGTTCCAATAGCGAAAAAATTACTTGGGCCGATAAAGCTTGTCAGGCAAATGCATTTCAGAGGGAGTTCAACCGAAATATTACGCTAATGGAAATGATAAAAACGGATTCTAATTTGAATACATTTACAGGTATTCAAAGTTTAAATTTACTGGAGAAACTAGAAGAAAGCTTCAATTTAATATCTGATGAAGAAAATAAAAAATATAAATTAGATACCCGCAGCCGAATTGTTTTGACAATGGTCAAAATTAATCTTAATATTTCATTCAGTTGCATTAGCATATTATTTGGCCTGACTGTCTCAACATGTACCCAGTATTTTTATTCCACCGTACAAGTTTTGTCAATAATTTTAAAAGATGCCATTGTTTGGCCTCCCAAAGAAGAAGTGCTATGTAATATGCCAAAACACTTTGATCGTTATAAAAGTACACGGGTTGTACTAGATTGTACCGAAGTGCCTGTAGAAAAGGCAAGTTGTCTACGATGTAGAATTTGTACATATTCACATTATAAAGGAGTGAATACGATAAAAGTATTAATAGGGACGTCTCCTGCAGGCCTTATAACTTTTTGCAGTGAAGTGTTTGGGGGTCGAGCATCTGATAAAGCTATTACGGAACAATCCAAAATCTTGGATATGCTGGAACCATATATAGATGCCGTAATGGTTGATAAAGGATTCAGAATAGATGAGGAATGTGCTACTAGAGGCATTAAACTTATTCGTCCTCCATTTTTATGTAAAGAAAAACGGTTTTCTGTAACAGATGGCGATAAAACTGCAGATATAGCACGCGCTCGGGTACATGTTGAGAGGGCAATCCAAAGAATAAAAATATTTAAATTAGTTAAAGACTCATTTCCTTGGAGACTTCTTCCATATGCTAATGATATTGTTACAATAGCATGCGGAATGGCAAATTTAGGAAAACCTATTTTAGCAATAGATATGGCGCTTTTTTAGGCTGATGTTTTCCCCTTCTACCTCAACACAATCTACATGTTTTGCTAATTCAAGACCTTCATAGGTCTTACCAGCTATTAAACATTTAATTTCAATTAATTTTTTATTATAAAAATCGATCCCATCAGGGCTATATCCCAGCCATGGAACAAGGCTGTTGACAATGAAACCAATTTTGTCTACATGGCAGTTACATTGCTTCATGTATATTTCTAAAGCTATTGGTTCATTCATTTTCCGTAAGCTGTATAAGCATTACCCTTGAACGAGGGATTGACAATATTCTTAATTTTATTTTGCCAGTTTTGTTGAACACGTTTTGATTTCATGTATGTATACAGTGAATAACAAACCGAACCAGTTATTCGGATCTTCCTCTTGTTATGCCAAAAGTCCCCTTCCTGCTTCGAGGTCTGCAGACAGATGCTTACGGCTTCGGCAACAGTAATATCGACAGAGTTTCTGTAGAATGCTACGACATGTGAGGAACATTCTAGTAAAAATTCATCATCCAGAGCTTTTGATAATAACAGGTGACTGTTTTCACTTAATAAAAGATCTGTAATTTCTGGACGCAATGTATCAAAGGTTGCCACAGGGTTCACATTTCGGTCTAACGTAACAGGGTCTATTCGAAACTTTTTATGCATTGCCAAATTGGACTCTGGAGCTCCTAAACAAAGTAGATAATTAAGTAGGCATGTTTCTTAATAACTTAGAAAAGGAATTGTTTAAAATATTTTATACATATTAAGTGTAATTTAGGCCGGGTTGTATGAAAGTATTTGACTGCTAGTTCAGCTGAACCCACGATCAATCGTATCCATGACAATCGATCGTGGTTCAACTGAACTGGCGGTCAAATACTTTCGTAGGTACAACGGGACCTAAATTGTTACTACTTATACAATTTTTAAATAATAAACTTCTTTAAACTATTTACAGTAGTTGAGGTAAATACCTTCCAGAAGTAAATTCAACACTAGTTTCCTAGTATCCTCATTCACTGTTTTTACTCCTGCATCTATTTTTGTGTGGACATGACAGAAGCTTGTAATGGGTTGCGGGTCATATGTTGCTTTAACACTAGATTTTATCTTCCCCCATTGTTGCGACATGTCAGTACAGCTCAAGTCTTCTAGGTTTTGTAGTGGTACTCTAAAATTAGTAATTGCTATTAGGTTTATATCTAAAATCTTTTGGTGGTATATCCGTATATCATAATACCTAATGTAAGTGAACAAAAAAATAATAAACTCTTCAATCTTACCGATTTAAATACATGCACACAGCAACAACATGTTTACATTTACCAGTCCCTGCTTTACACGTGCATGATACACTAATAAAGTTATCACTACTGTTGTTTCTTATATTTACTTTTATTTCATGTGGAGCACCGTACAAATTTGAGGTTTGTAAGCACAAAGCTCCAACTTGTATTTGATTGTCAGTTCTTTCAATTATTCCGCACTCGACTATTATGTTTTGCTTTTAAAATCGCCGAACCTTCAATATACGGCCGCTTAAAATCACCCACTAACTTCATAATATCCACAAATTCAATGCACGGCTCAAACATGATGAAAAACAATGAAAAATAAAACGTAAACAATAAGCAGGTATACAAACACTAGCCTGTTGATCACCGTTTCGCGGCCATACTGTCGAATTCTACAGCGCCCCCTATAGGGACTCGAAAACGCGAATACATCAGTAGTCAAGAAGTACAGGTCATGTACTAAACATGTAATGTAAAGTAGTAAAGAATAAAGTTATAATAAAGACAATAATACATCATGGCGCAGTCGGAAGCAGGTTATTAATGTTGTAGGCAATAAGAAAATAAGGAAAGACCTACAGAGAAATCTAAAATAATAAAATAAGGTAACAGAATTGGAAAGTGAGGTTAGTCAAATCCCGCCAATTAAAAAATGGAACAGGCCAAAGTACCAGGGGGTATGAAATGGAGTGGTAACATTGCAGAAAATTTTAAGAAGTTTAAGCAGTATTTTGAGATATACTTGTTGGCAGCAAATAAAGAAAATTGTCCATCAAAAGTAAAAGTAGCGTTATTACTCAATATTATTGGTGAAGAAGGCATTGATATCTATAATAATTTTGGACTATCGGAGGAGCAAAAACAAAATTATGAGACTGTAGTGAATGAGTTTGATAAGTATGTAACCCCCCGAAAGAACATCTTGTATGAGCGGTACTTATTTTACAGTAGAAACCAGGGAGAGGAAGAGCCAATTGATAATTATATTCAAGACCTAAAGAATTTAGTTAAATCGTGTGAATTTAAGGAGCAAAATGAAATGGTTAGAGATAGAATTGTTTTAGGTGTGGCAAACTAAAATTTGCAGCAAGAATTATTAAAACTAAGTAATCCTGAGTTGAGTAAAGTAGAGGAAGCAGCACGAGCAAATGAAATTATGAAAAAACAAATCGAAATAGTGCAAAATAAAGATGTCCCAGTTCAAATAGTACAAGCAAAGCCAGGTTCAAGTGAAAATACCAGAAATATTAGCAGAAGTCAAAGAACAAATGTAAGTAGGCAAGAAATAGAAAGAACAAATCGATATGAATTTTGGTGTAGAAGATGTAGCCAAAGACATAAGCCGCGAGAGTGTCCAGCATTTGGGTTTGGTTCAAAATGTAATAGATACAATCATTTAGCAGTTGCGTGTAGAGCTAGTAATACAAGAAGAATGTATGAGTTAGAAGACAATAGTAGTGAAGAGGAGATTAAATTGTATGTGAACACATTAACAGCAGTAAGTGAAGGATCAGAAGATAAATATGGTGTGAATGAAATACTTAATAATGGGAGAGCAACTACTCGTAGTAAGAGGCAATGGATTCAAGATATAATAGTTGAAGGTAGCAGGATCTCATTCAAGTTGGATACAGGTGCAGATGTTAACGTACTACCAGTGGAGTGTATAAAGAAGATTAAACCAGATTGGAAGAATCATTTAATCAGTACGGGCCTGACACTGGAGGCGTTTGGGGGATCCAAGCTTGTCCCAAAAGGAGTTTTGAACCTGAAGTGTAACCATAAGAGTAAGAATTATGTTGTTAATTTTGTAGTAGTAGAAATTAAAAATGCTAGATCTAAAGCCATATTAGGATTAGAAACATGTTTAGAATTAGGTTTAGTTAAGAGGGTTGACAGTTTAAATAGTGAATCAGAGAAAAATGAATTTATAGCTCAAAACAGAGAAATTTTTGAAGGAACAGGTCAATTTAGAGAAAAGGTAAACATTAAAATAAAAAAAGATGCCAAACCTGTTGTGATGCCACCACGTAGAGTACCCATAGCAGTACAAGATAGATTGCAGAAACAATTACAAAGCCTAGAGCAAAGAAAAATTATAAGTAAGGTAGAAGGCCCCGTAGAATGGCTGAGTAGTTTAGTAATCATAGAGAAAAGTGACAAATCATTAAGAATATGTTTAGATCCCCAAGAGTTGAATAAGGTTGTTGAAAGGGAATATGTATTAATACCCAAATTAGAAGAAATAGCATCCAAATTAAAAGGTAAACAAGTGTATACGGTGCTTGATTTAAATGAAGGTTACTATCAAGCTCAATTAGATGATGAATCAAGTAAATTGTGTGCATTTGGGACACAATGGGGAACATATAAATTTAATAGATTACCATTTGGAATTTTGATGGCCCCTGAATGGTTTCAAAAAATAAATCAAAATAATTTACAAAATATAAAAGGGGTGGTCATCTATTTTGATGATTTAATTATATCAGCTGATGATGAAAAGGAGCATGATGCTATTCTGAACAGAGTAGTAAAAAGAGCTAAAGACTTAAACATAGTATTCAATAAAAATAAGGTGCAATATAAGCAAGAATGTGTAAGATTTATGGGTCATTATTTTGATAAAAACGGAATGAGGCCTGATGAAGATATAGTTAAGGCTATAGTTGAACTGCAGAATCCAAAAAATAAAAATTAATTGCAAAGTCTGCTTGGAATGATAAATTACTTAAGGAGTTTCATTTCAAATTTAGCAGAATTGACTTCACCTTTAAGAGCATTGTTGAAGGATAATATAAGATTTTATTGGACGGAAGCGAAAACGGAGGCCCTGAATAAGATTAAAGAAGTTATAATAAAAGCTCCGGTACTAGGAGTGTTTGATAGTAATAAAAAGATAGTCATACAGACAGATGCATCCAAGTCTGGAATTGGATGTGTATTGATGCAGGAAGGCAAACCAATGAGCTATGCATCTCGAGCAATGACAGAGACAGAACAAGAATATTCACAAATTGAAAAAGAGTTTCTAGCGGTGGTGTATGCTGTAAAGAAATTTCATGAATACGTGTATGGGCGTCAAATAAAAGTTGTAACGGATCACAAGCCATTAGTATCTATTATGAAAAAAAAGATTGCAAATATTAATGCAACAAGATTACAAAGATTGAAAATGAAATTAATGAAATATGACATTGACTTAGAATATAGACCTGGAAAGGAAATGCACATAGCAGACTTATTATCAAGAAATTATATACAGGATAAAGTAGAAGATGACCCCACAATGAAAGATATGGTGCATTCAGTAGTCACTCATTTAAGGATGAGTGATCAACGAAAACAGGAGTTAATGGAAGAAACACTAAAGGATGATGAATTAACAAAGCTTAAAGGGTATGTTAAAAAAGGATGGCCAACCAATATGAAGAATGTAGCACCAACCATACAGAAATACTGGAGAATAAAGGATGACATACATACAGCTGAAGGTTTGATGTTTAACAATGAGAGAGTCATCATTCCACAATCCCTCAGAGAGTTTATGCTAAGTTATTACATGAGGGACACTTTGGAATTACAAGAACATATGCAAGAGCCTGTGAAGTAATGTACTGGCCTAACATGTATGATGACATCAAGATTGTGGTAGACAAATGTGAGGTATGTGAGAAGTACCATAATGCAAATCAAAAGGATTATTTGAAACCACATGAGGTGCCAAACAAGCCATTTGAAAAATTGGCAGCTGACTTTTTGGAATTTGGTGGAAAAAGTTACATAGCAGTGGCTGACTATTACAGCAAGTGGTTAGAAGTAATTAAAACAAAGGGAAAAACAGCATTAGATGTCATCTGTGCTTTTAAACAAATATTTGCAGTGCATGGGGTTCCAAGAACGGTTATAGCAGATAACCAACCATTTGGAAGCTATGAATTAAAGAATTTTGCTAAAAAATGGGATTTTGAGATTGTAACAACAAGCCCCCACTATCCCAAGTCAAATGGTTTTATAGAAAGGATGGTTCAGACTAGCAAAAATATGTTAAGAAAAAGTGATATAGATATTGCTTTGTTAGAATACAGATCAACTCCATTACCTGGAATTAATAAATCACCCGCTCAGCTGTTATTTCATAGAAGAATCAAAACAAAGTTGCCCATAAGTGAAACATTATTATCCCATGAAAGGTGCAATTATAAAGCAATCAAAGAAAAGTTGGTAACCAAACAGGAATTACCTCAGCTTAGAAAAGGTGATAATGTTTTAGTTAATATAAATACAAACAGAAATAAGGAATGGGAAAAAGCGTTGGTGATGGAAAAACATGAGACGCCAAGATCTTACATAGTGCAAAACCAGGCTGGAGGTACGTTTCGGAGAAATAGGGTGCACTTACGAAAATCTAGTAGGAAAGAATCATATAGGAAAGAAATGAATGAAAATACGCCAGCAAAAGATGAAATCAGTGAAAGTGTACAACAAAGTGAGAGCGGGTATGACAGTAGTAGTCATAGTAAAGAGACAACAGGACAAAGAGTGAAAAGGGAAGTGAGGTTACCACTTAGGTTAAAAGATTATGAAGTTAATTAAATATGTAGTAGTTCGTAATAGTTTGTAAAAGAAGTGTATTAAGTTTATAATAGGTGTCTGTAAAAAGGGAGATGTTGTATGTATAGTAGACACTTCCACATGAGAGGTGGAAGCGACACTAATATACATCAGTAGTCAAGAAGTACAGGTCATGTACTAAACATGTAATGTAAAGTAGTAAAGAATAAAGTTATAATAAAGACAATAATACATCACGAACAAAGCACACTTTAACATCTGCTATAGAAAAAATAATTTTTCATTTTTAAAAAAAATTGTTTTTCAAAGCTTACTCTGCATACTTGGCATAGTAATCTTTCAATTATCATCGATTTCAATACAAGACTAAAATAGTTATTTGTATACCAAGGACGCGAAATGTGTCTTTATCGTACCGAGAGAAAATTGTCGCCGAGGACGCTTGCGGCCGAGGAAAGACAATCTCGAGGGCGCTAAAGAATTTCGTGGACAAGGTATACACAATATTTTTTGTGCAACCGTAAAAAATGTGTAATTGTAAATGTTATTGCTTTTAGAAAACCTACAGCTTAATTCATTGTAAATAGAAAAACGGCTTTCAGTTAGCGCGTTACTATGGATATGGAGTAAATAAAACAATTAGTTTTGTATAAATTACAATGATTTTTACTTTAGCGGCCGCTACCATTAGCAGCGGCCGCGAAATTAAATTTCGCGTCCTGTATAGCGGACGCGAAACGCCCACTTCGCGTACGGTTGCACAAAAATGAGTTTTATATTAAAGAAATTATTAAGAAATACAAAAAATTTTATTTGATAAATGTTTCAATATGGAAAGTTTTCAAATATTTATGTATGCGCATTCCATCCTTTGTCACTTTACTGGCAGACCTTACACGTGAAGGTACTGAACTTGAAAAGTTTAAGAAATAAAATTTCCATTATTTGCTAATTTTATTAAAATAGAAATTTTCTTTAAATTGTTCAAAATAGTGCCGTGCCGTGGTGTGTTAATTCCACCACTCCCAAAGTTATTAATAATGTATTTTATATTAAAATGAGTTTGCAGTGTTAAATCGTCCTTCAGGTTAATTATTTTACTTTATTAATACTATTACTTTTGAGAAACTTAATCCGTTTCATTCTCTCTATATTGTCTTATAAAATTTTTATATTCATTTTTTTTTTATAATACAAATTTTATGGTGCCCTAACTACTACAAGGTCTTTGACACCTTACAATTGTATGTTTTCCTTATTCCTATTATATAAAGTTCAATATGCCTATTTGTTTTATAAACACTATCAGTTTTCTAATCCTTTCGGTGCTATTTTCAAGAATTGTTTTTATTTCAACACTTTGTAATAATTCTCTTCTTTCCCGTTCATAATTTTTACACTCGCATAAAATATGGGTGACGGTAACTTGGGAGTTGCAGGTGGTGCATATAGGGGGTGGTTGTTTAGTTATTACGTGTTCGTGGGTGATTTTTGTGTGCCCTATCCGCAGTCTTCGCAAGGCTACCTCTTCTCTCCTTCCTAGTTTAATCTTTGGGACCCATTCTTCAGTGGTTTCCTTGATTATGCGTAGTTTGTTGTGCTTGGTATCTTTCCATTCTTCATTCCATTTATGTTGTATTGTTGTTTTATGGTAGTTTTTTATATCTGTGTAGGGGAGCTCATGGCAATCTGTTTCGGTTTTGCTTGTTGTTTGTTTTGCTAAGAGGTCTACTTGGTCGTTGTTTTTTATTCCTACGTGCGAAGGAATCCATATCATTTTTATTACTTTGTTTGAATTTATTATTAGGGTTGAGATTTCCTGGATTTTCCTTACTAGTGGGTGTTTACTGTAGGGCTTGATGATCGACTGTAGTGCACTTTTGGAGTCTACTAACACAATAGTTTTTTCGTATTTCTGTTTGTGTACGTATTCAATTGCTTCTTTGATAGCGTATAGTTCTGCCGTATATACGGAGCCGTAACCACTTAGTTTATTTCCACTAGAAGTATTATTACACATGTATGCACTCGCGGTGTTATTGTTAATTTTGGATCCGTCTGTGTACACTTTTTGATGGAGTGTTCATGCAAAATTTGGTTAAAGTGTGCTTTGTATATGTGATTGGGCGTTGTCTCCTTTACATATTTAGTTAGTTGTAGGTCACACTGCGGGAAGGAGATCTTCCAGGGAGGGATATGGTAAACGCATGTCATTGAGATTAGTGGTTGGGACTTTAGTTGTTCCTTTAGTCGTTTGGCCCTTATTGTGTAGGGAGGGAACACTTTGGGGTTTCTTAGGAACTTATTTTGGTATGTGGGATTTGTAATATCGTTATAGTTTAAGTGGTTGGTATTTTGGGCTACTGTAAGCGTATAATTCAACAGATTCTGTTGCCTTCTGTAGGCAGGGGGAAGTTGTCCTGTTTCGACATATAAGCTTACTATTGGACTTGTTCTGTACACTCTGGTAGTTAACCTTAGTGCCTGGTTATAAACTGCGTCGATCATTTGGGTAGCCTTGTAACGAGGCGACTGGCTAGTAGGTGAAAATTAGGAAGCAGTTTAATGGCTTCTGTTTTCACTGAGGTCAGTCGTCTTCGTTTCGCTCCGTGTCAATCCGACACTCCCGCCCCGACCGATTTTCAATCCGCCCAGTTTCGCCCCGAGTGGGGAGCCCTGGGCTCTGCTATAAATTCAGAGCACAGCTCAATTTTAGACACTTTTATAGTCAATTATTTTCCGAAATCAATTTGACTTAGTTGCCGAGAATTATTTAGAACTTGTCTAAATAATTTGATTCCGTTCAACCGTTTTAATTCCGATTCAAAATTGACCTGAATATTTTCAGCTCTTAAAGCAAACCGAGTAGTGGCTAATAATTACAGTGATCTGTGGGGTACAAACGATAGCTGGTATATTTCAATTTTATTTAATTTCCTGATCGATTGATTGTTTAATTATAACCCGCCTTGTCTCTCCGAGAATTTGTAAACGTTGCATGTGTATGATCCTAGGATCGTAACATAGCACTTTACTTATTCAAACTAATTATCCAGACGTGCATGTGCTAAACGTTACATTCTGGGATATCATTAGCTTTTTGTATTAGTTTGATGTCAGTAGTAAGATCCCGTGCAAACGTAGCTCTGCTTTTGTCATCCTATTACTACTTAAAACTAGTGAATTAAACAATCAATTGTTTTGCTAGTTAATATCCTGTATAAAGTTAATTACATACCAGAGTAGTTGGTACATCCCTGAGATCACGTGAATTTAAACACTACCAGAATCAATCGTCGAACGACACTCAATTGTTTTATTTGCATAAGCAATTCAATTTTTACAGTAAACTGATTGCTTACCAGATTATTTTGCACATTCCCGACAGAAATTCTTTGTTCTCACTGGAATTAAATTCCGTATTAAAATCATCTTTGATATCACTTACCCGTTATACCAGAAGACTCCTGAAGGGGTCGAAGCCCCCATATCATTTTATTTCACATTTGATTCCACTATACCCGTTTCGCCATTGAAAATCCTTCGTGGCCATTACGCGTCGTTCAACCTGCGCCAATCTCCTTAAGAGCAAGGTGCGCACTGAACTTTATTTTAGTCCCGTTTACACAGACCCCAATTTCAAAGAACCATTCACACCCGGAAATATTAACTTCCTTATATTTAACCTGAATTTTATAATTAAATTATTCATGCTTTATTTTAATGTACATAAATTGTAAATATTTAATAATAATTCCGAATAAATTGTTCACAAGGTTTATCTCCAGGTATTTATTTAACCCCTTTCATAAAGGACCCTGGATTTTCCCGCTAAGCTACCCTAGTGCAAAAATAAATACTGTACGTTCAAGGGGGAACGTTACAGCCTTGCGGTTTGTTTCACCATAAATGAAATTTGCATAATCCAGTTTTGATCTGATTAGACAGTTAAAGATGGTATCTAGGGTATTGTTAGAGATCCCCCATTGATGGCTTGAAACGGCTTTGAGTAGATCTAGAGATTTTTGACATTTATCTTTCAGCTTTATAATGTGGGCGATCCATGTTAATTTCCTATCAAAGATAACTCCTAAGTATGTTATTTCTTCTTCGTAATGTATAGTTTTGTTGTGTAGTAGTATTATAGGATAGTGTGGATTCCGCTTTTTAGTGAATTTTATACATTTTGTTTTCTGTGCGGAGAAGACCAGGCCGTTTTCGTTACTCCATCTTTCCAACTGGGTTACTGTTTTTTGTATCTGCCTTCCACTATAGATCGGGTCTGCGTTTGTACAATATATAATAATATCGTCTGCGTACGCCAATAATTTGACTGGAGGGGTAATGTAGCTTTTAATATCATTTATGGCTATTAGAAACAGCGCTGGACTTAACACCGATCCTTGCGGCACTCCATTTGCTTGGATTCTTCTTTGGGATACATTGTTTCCTATTCTGACTTGAAAGTTTCTGTCGGTAATAAAGTTTTTAATGAAGTGGGTGATTCTGCCTTGGATCCCCCATTTTAATAATTGCGCAACGATTTTTTGTTTCCATGTCATGTCGAAGGCTTTTTCCATATCTAGAATTACTGCCGTAATCTCTTCTTTGTTTAGGAAAGCATTCCTTATTTCAGCCTCAAGTTTCGCTATATTATCTATCGTAGATCTTTCTGCCCTGAAGCCACTCTGTTCCCTGATTATTCTGTTGTCTCTTTCTAGTATCCACATTAGTCTCCTTTTTACCATTTTTTCCATTACTTTACACGTAGTGTTTGTCAAATGAATTGGTCGATAGCTTTGTGGATGTGTTTTGTTTTTGTTTGGCTTTAATATGGGAATAATTTCTGCCTCTTTCCATGAATTAGGAAAGTCATTTCGTGTCCATATGATATTATATAAGTGTAACAGTTTCATTTTTGCTATTCTTGGGAGTTTCTGTATCATGCCATAATGGACTAGATCTGGGCCAGGTGTTGAACCAGTGCTGCTATTAATGGCGTCCTCTAGTTCTTCGTATGTGAATTCGGCGTTGTAATCTTCATTATTTTGAAATGTACTTACTATCAATATTCTTTTTATTGTTTTCAGATTTACTACAAACTATGTAAAATTTTTAAAATTTTCTAATATTTCTCTTTGTACTGAAGAAGGCTTTTTAAAAAAGCCGAAATATACAGTGTGTCCGCGTAAGTTGGCTACATATGGAAAACTTTGTTATTATTGATTTTATGAAAAAAAGTTATTCTTCATAAAAAGTTCTGCATGTTCTAAAACCCAAAATTCAACCATCAGATATTAAATTATATCAGTCGTATCATAATAATAATAATAATTATATCATTTTTGTTTTTAATCCATAACATCTTTTCTTATAAAAAAATTTCGATATGGTCAAAAATGAAGGTACTTTACTCTTGAACAAAAATGATATAATTATTATTATTGTGATACGACTGATATAATTTAATATCTGATGGTTGAAGTTTGGGTTTTAGAACATGTAGAACTTTTTATGAAGAATAATTGTTTTTCATAAAATCAATAATAACAAAGTTTTCCAAATGTAGCCAACTTACGCGGACACACTGTATGTAGGTACCTAAGGATTGAATTATAATATGAGTGCCACCGCCGATCAAAATTATCAACATGAACGTATCGGTTTATTGTACTTACTATGATAAACTCGTCTTTGGCGATTTAGTATGTGACTTGTATTTCTATTTCATCGTTCAAAAACATTTCGTCTGCAGCATCATCAAAAATTTCCATCGTCAATAATTTTATGTATACTTAGTAGGTAGTACCTAACTAACTAAGCATTAAATTATACTTGACAGAAAAAGTACCTACCCTCTAAGTTAATCTGCCCAGTAATGCATTTATAGGTCACAAGTAGTTTACTACCAAAATTGCCGTCAGATTTGGTCTATCAGATCTAGTTTTTGAGATACGCTATATTGACCTTTTTTATAGAAAGAAATCGTCTAATTTTTTAACTTTTATACATTTTACGTTATTTACCATATGCACCAATTGCCAGTTAACAAAATACAAAGTTATTTACCATATGCACCAATTGCCAGTTAACAAAATACAAAGTAAGGTATTTAGTACACAAAATAATTTAATATACAGGGTTATTCAAATTCGAGGCTCACCATTGGGATCTCCGCGGAAACCGTAAGAGATAGGAAGACGGTTAAATTGGGGCAAAGTTCCGCTATATAGTGCTGATCAATAATTAAAAAAGAAATTTAACTTATCTCCCTTAGTTTTTTTATCATGGCAAAAAAACAGAAAAATTGCAATTTTGTTTTTTGGGCATACGTTGGTTGTTATTACATTTTTTTCAAATCTGTTAAAACTTTCTTTAAGCAACTTTTTAGCTCCAATACCGCGTAGTGGTATCAAAATTTTTCTACCCCGTTTCGGTTTTACGGAATCACCCTCAGGTTTGTTTTTTCTTGTGGGCGGCATATTGGATTTTTACAGAATCGGGTAGAGTTTTTGATGGTGCTTTCAATGATGTATGACATGATGTCTTTCGACTGCCGAAAACTGCTGTTATTTACAGAAATAGTAAATTTAAATAGATTGCCATGGAAAAACTTCTTGAATTATGAAAACGGTTATTCAAATTCGAGGTTCCCTATTGCACAATGCTGATATATCTTAATCTTAAACAAGAAATGTAACCTATCTACCGTTTTTTATTATAACATTGTAGTATAAGTAATAGGAACTAGTTCTCACGTATACAAAGATTTGCTCTTTTTTTAATATTGTTTACTATTTACAGCTCTTTGAATATCTCTGCCTTGCATTGTAGCAAATGCATGTAAAATGTTTCTTCTTAATTCCTCCCTATTGTTAATCCTGTTCTTATAGATTTTATTTTTGAGGTTTCCCGACAAAAAGAAATCTAAAGGGGACAAATCAGGTGATCGAACAGGCCATTCCACAACACCACGGTTGCCTATCGATTGATTATGGAAATTCTGATTGAGAAAATTTTGTACTGGAATAGTATTATGGGGAGGTGCTCCGTCTTGGTGCATCCATAGCTGTCCTAACCGTAATAAAGTGATGTCTTCTAAATAGTCCATAAACTGAGTCCTCCTGAGTCCCGTTGCCATTTCTATAAATAACAGCAGTTTTCGGCAGTCGAAAGTCATCATGTTAATATATACATCGTTGAAAGCACCATCAAAAACTCTATCCGATGCTGTAAAAATCCAATATGCCGCCCATAAGAAAAAACAAACCTGAGGATGAATAAAACCGAAACGGGGTAGAAAAATTTTGATACCACTATGGTATTGCAGCTAAACAGTTGCTTAAAGAACGTTTTAACAGATTTGAAAAAAATTTAATAACAAGCAACTTATGCCCAAAATGCAAAATTGTCATTTTTCTGTTTTTTGGCCATAATAAAGAAACTAAGGTAGATAGGTTAAATTTCTTTTTTAATTATTGATCAGCACTATGGGTGCCAATTTTAAGTTGTCCACCATTGGTAACTTTGTTACCTTTGAAGATGGAAAGTTGGTTAAATGAGAAAAGATTCAGTATTTTTTATGCTCATTTAGAAAGTGAAATTTAGTTTTTTATTAATAATAATTTGGAGATTAAGCAGCCAGAAATAAGACGACGAATTAATGTTGAAAAATTTTTAATGACGACGTTTCGCTATTTTGAATAGCTTCTTCAGGTCAATGCTACAAAAAATTAATACATTTTACAAATAATATGACTATTGAGCAGTTAAGAAGAATACGAGATGTAAAAAGCTTTACAATTTCAGTACTTGTTTTTTTAAACTTGTGAAATAATTTGGTGTATTTAATTCCATAGTTGTTGGTAATGTATTGGTCGGTAATTAAAGGTTGATCCATATTTGTAACGAATTTGTTGATGTGGAGGAATCTTCTTGATGATGTAAAAATTGGTGAAAATAAGGAACAAAATATTCTATTGGCTTGGAAAGATGCAGGTGGTGTAGAACGTGGTCTTCTGAGATTTATCAAAATTAAAATAAAAATCGAAAAATCAACTCCAATTGATTTGGTAATTTAATTTTGTAAAATGTTTGTTTACCAAACAATTTTACTTATATTATAACGGCTGATCTGTATTGATTAATAATAATTTGGAGATTAAGCAGCCAGAAATAAGACGACGAATTAATGTTGAAAAATTTTTAATGACGACGTTTCGCTATTTTGAATAGCTTCTTCAGGTCAATGTGACAAAAAATTAATACATTTTACAAATAATATGACTATTGAGCAGTTAAGAAGAACAACAACAACTATGGAATTAAATACACCAAATTATTTCACAAGTTTAAAAAAACAAGTACTGAAATTGTAAAGCTTTTTACATCTCGTATTCTTCTTAACTGCTCAATAGTCATATTATTTGTAAAATGTATTAATTTTTTGTCGCATTGACCTGAAGAAGCTATTCAAAATAGCGAAACGTCGTCATTAAAAATTTTTCAACATTAATTCGTCGTCTTATTTCTGGCTGCTTAATCTCCAAATTATTATTAATCAATACACATCAGCCGTTATAATATAAGTAAAATTGTTTGGTAAACAAACATTTTACAAAATTAAATTAGTTTTTTATGGCACTCCGGTTTATCGAGAAAATAATGGTGCCAACTTTTTGTTTCTAAATGGAACACCCTGTATTTTTTTAAATTTTGGAAATAATTTTGGCTTTAAAGAAGTATAGCACACATGCAGGCTACAATTAAAATTACTCATAACCATGATATTTAACTTTTATTTATTTTTATTAAATTGGGATCACAATTGGCCTGGCACAAACCAATAGGTAGCTAACCAAACAGGAACAGGAAATTAAAAAAATAAACGATAATTATCAAATAAAACTGTTTGAATACGTATTCAAGTTATTGCGCAAGTACTGTTCGAAATGCAGTTTCCCTCATGGAGCACGCTCGACGCTGAATACTTCGCGTTAGATGAACCAATTTCCTTCTATCAATCTCATGTAAAACATGGTGGGTTTTATTTTGCAGCATCTCGACTTATAAATTATATCCTTTACATAGCCCCAAAGAAAAAAGTCTATAAGTGGCGGAACAAGTGAATACGCGAGTGAAAACCGCTCCAATATATCCGATCGAAAATTGAAGATATAGAGGGAATTTAGTAGAAGTGACACTGTAACAGGTGAAAGAAAACAAGGGGATAACTCTTACATCAAGCAGATTTAAGGTAGGATTAGTAATTAAACAGATAAATTGAAGAACTCAAAACGAAGACACTGATAAATAGCTGTCCTTCGACGGGTAGACCGGGGTCAGCTGTTTTGCGCGGTGCACGAAGTGTAAAGATAAGCGAACCTAGCACTATACAATACAAACAACGAACAGGGCCGTAATTGGAGGAATTTAAAATCACAAGAAAATAACTAAATTACAGCGAAAAAATGCAGGAAATGCTCGAAGAAATAAATAAGAAATTAGATAGAATGGAAACAAGAGATGAGCGTATGGAGAGGAAAATGGATATATTTCAAAAGGAACTGAATAAAATAAAAGACGAAAATAAACAGCTGAGACATGAAAATCAACAACTCAAACAAAGAATAACACAACAAGAGGAAAAAGTAGAAGGGATAGAAAGAGAACTGAGAAAAAAGAGAATAATTATTCACGGAATAGAAAGGCAAGAAGGGGAGAAGGACCTTCAGTTAAAAGAGAAGGTAAGGATAGTCCTAAGGGATATGGAGGTAAAAATAGAAATCGAAGAAGAAGTAGCAGAAATCAGAAGAATTGGAAAACAGCAAAACGGGAGATTTAACCCAATCCTAGTTGAACTAAGGGAATGGACAAAGAAAATGGAGATCTTGAAAGCAACAAAAAAGCTAAAAGGCACAAAAATATACATAGAAGAAGACTACTCAAAGGAGACCCAAGAAATAAGAAAAGAGCTGATAAAACATAGGAATAGAATAAGGACAGAGGGACATCACGCAATGATTAGATACAATAAACTAATAATAAACGGAGACGTGTATAACATAGAACAATTAAACGATATGGAAAAGAGCAACAAAAGGAACATAGAACATGAAGAAACAAGTAAAGGAAAAACGGGAGGAAGAACAATCAGTGAAAGATCTCCAGGAGAAGAAATACAAGAAAAACTTAACAAAACAACCAGAACTAGCAGTAAGACCGGTACGATTCCAAAAAAACTTAATTATGGAATAACTCGCCCACATAACCAAAAATTTAAAACGACACAAACAAAGAAACAGGCTATGAAAAAGGACACGAAACACGGAAAGGAAGCAGAAAATAAAGTGATAGGAATAGGAATTTGGAACATAAACACACTAACAGGGAAGGAGATAGAAATAACTCTCTCAGATTTTAAATACACTTCTAATGGAGTACCCCAGGGAAGCATTTTTGGCCCCTCCTTATTCTCTTTATATACTTCGGACCTACCCAAAGCAATTAATCACAGTCAAATTCATATGTATGCAGATGATCTGCAAATCTACTTCTCTACCAAATTATCGCACTTCAGGGAGGCTGTTCTCAAAATCAACGAAGATTTATCTAACCTGACGGTCTGGTTCAAAAACAATGGCCTACGCCTTAATCCTAGTAAATCGAAGGCCTTATGTATAGGATCTCCACGTTTAATGTCAGATTTAGCGTTGAATAACTACGAAATATTTGTCGATGGCGAAATCATTAATTGGAGCGATCATTCCAAAAACCTGGGTGTTATCTTTGACAATAAGTTATCTTTCGATCTCCACGTAAAGCACCTCTTTCAAACCGTTTTTTATAAGCTACGTAACCTGTACAGCTTCAGGCACGAGTTGAATCCACAAACTAAATTAATGTTAGTCAAGTCATTAATTTATCCCCACCTGGATTATTGTATATCTGTATACTTTCCTAACTTAACAGCTTATAATAAGGCTAAACTACAAAGGGCACAAAATGCATGTATGCGTTTCGTTTTCAACATCCATTACAGAGATCACATCACTCACATTTCTACCAAAGAATTGAATATGACACAGCGGTGTACATACCTCTTTACAATGTTTCTATACAAACTATTATCCAAGGAAATCCCTTCATACCTACTCGATCTGCTAATCAGAAGATCAAGTATTCACAACCTAAACATTAGGAGAGACAACTTTACAATACCCCTTCACCGCTCTTCTGGGTTTGAAGGCTGCTTTTCGTATATGGCGCCTAAATTACTAAACCAGGTATACGATTTTATTTCGCTTGCTCCTAATAGCTTTAAAGTTAAACTAAAAGCTTGTATATTAAATGTACGACTTTAGTTACCATAATTATAACTTTATATTTATGTTTTATAAATTTTCTATTTTTATAATTTTTTATAATTTCCACTGAATTAGTATGAAACCTTTATTTTGCTTATTATTATCTTTATTTTTATTTTTTTGGGGGAATGGAAGACTGGCCTTGCCAAATTCCTCCCTTTTGTATACAAATTGTATTATTTGTGTATTATTTGTATTATTTCTCTGCGTGTATACAAATAAATATTATTATTATTATTATTATTATTAAACAGGCTATGAAAAAGGACACGAAACACGGAAAGGAAACAGAAAATAAAGTGATAGGAATAGGAATTTGGAACATAAACACACTAACAGGGAAGGAGATAGAAATAACTGAAGAAATGGATAACAATAGCATACAAATTTTAGGGCTAAGCGAAACCAAGAAAAAAGGAGAAGGAAGCTCATACCTAACTAACAATCACATTTTATACTACTCGGGAGTGAGACCAGAACAAAGGGCAAAGGAAGGAGTAGGAATAATAGTCACAGAGGAAATAAACAAAAGAATAACGGACTTTAAGGCAATTAACTCGAGAATTTTAGCCATTAGCATAAAACTGGAAGAAACAATCAACATTATACAAATCTATGGACCAATAGAAGGAACAACAGAAGACGAAATGACAGATTTCTACATAAACTTACAACAAATACTACACGAACTGAAAGAAGAAAACGAGAAGACAATAATAATGGGAGACTGGAACAGTAGAATAGGCAAAGACCATAATAGAGGAATAAATACATGGGGAAGAAACACTAAATAGAAATGGAATAAAAATGATTGACTTCTGTAAAGAGAACGACCTAATAATAGGAAACACAATGTGGGAACAACCAATAGAAGACAAATACACTTTTGTGGCAGAAGAACGAAACGCGAGAAGTATGATAGATTATATAACATATACACAAGACCTGACAGAGAAAATTCAAAAAATCGAAACGATAAAAGAAGCAGAGCTAGGAACACAACATAGACTAGTAAGAGCAAACTACCAAGCTAGAATAAACAACAACGATGAAACAAAGAAGTATAGTAGTTTAGCGATATATAAGCTAAAAAAGATGGAGAACAAAGAAAAGTATCAAAAGGCAACGGATATAGAATTCCAGCAACTGGAGAGCGGAAAAACAGATTGGACTTTAGAAGAAAGATGGATAATATTTAAAGAGACACTGCTGAAGATAACAGAGAATATATGTGGGAAGAGGAAATATAATAAACCTAAAAGGACGAGATGGTGGAATAACGACATTCAAAGACTGACAAAAGAAAAGAAAATGGCATGGAAGCAATATATACAAACAAAAACGCAGAACGACAAAGAAGAATACAATCGAAAGAGAAACACAGTGAAAAACGCAATCAAAACAGCAAAAAAAGAAGCCTGGAAGGAATTTGGAGAAGAGATAACAGAAATACATTAAACAGACTACAGAAAATTCTGGACGAGAATAAAAAGATTAAGGGGGGATAAAAGGAAAGAAATAAAAGCAATAAAAAACAATCATGGTCAAACACAAACAGATACAAAAGAAATACTAGAAACGTGGAAAGAGCACTACACAAATAAGTATAACACGACAGTACCAGAGGATATAATAGTAAGAGAAGAACAAGCGGAACAGCAACAAAAAATTAAAAGAGAAGAGATCGTAGATGCAATACAAAAAATCAAAACTGGAAAAGCAAGTGGAGAAGACGGCATAGCACCGGAGATGATTAGATGGTTAGGGAGAAAAGGAATAGACTGGATATGGGGTATATGCAACGAAGCATGGGAAAAACAAAAAATCCCGAAGGACTGGGAAAATAATCTGTTAATACCGATATATAAGAAAGGAATACAGACACAATGTGAAAACTACAGACCAATATGCCTAGCCCAAACCAGCTATAAACTTTACACAAAAATCCTAGAAAAAAGATTAAGAGAATATGTGGAACCGAAACTAAGCGAGGAGCAGACAGCTTTTAGACCGAACAGACAGACAAACGACAACATATTTATAATAAGAAATATAATAGAAAGAAAGATAGAAGAAGGAGAAGAACTATATTTAACTTTCATCGACCTAAAAGCAGCTTTCGATACGGTAGATAGGAGGGAAATATGGAAAACCCTGAGGGATCTAGAAGTACCAAGTATGTTAATCAACGCAATAAGAAGCACGTATGAAACGGTTAGAGCAAGAGTGCAAATGGCGGGACAAAGATCAGACGAATTTAAGATGAGGAAAGGAATAAAACAAGGAGACAGCCTAAGCCCTCTACTATTTATCATTATTATGAATAAAATTATTAGACAAACTAAAGAAAAATATAACCAACTGGATACAGTAATAGGGTACAGGAATCTAGAAGTAGTTAAAGTGAGCAGCCTGTTATACGCAGATGACGTGATATTACTAGCAAATAAGAAGGACAAAATGCAAAACTTAGTAAACGCCTGGACTAAAGAAATCGAAAACATGAAAATGGAAATAAATATAAACAAAACAAAAACTATGATTGTGAATGAAAAACAAAAAGACACACAGATGGACAAAGAAATTAAATGCAAAAATGCAATATTGGAAAGAGTAACAACATACGAATACTTAGGAAGTATAATAACGGAAGATGGGAAAATAGAGGCTGAATTAATAAACAGAGCTAATAAATCAACAAGATTATACTACTCATTAAACAAAACAATACTAGGGCATAAAGACATAAGCATAGAGGTGAAAAGGAAAGTACATAATATAATAACAATACCAACAATATCATACGCCTGTGAGAACTGGACACTAAGAAAAAAGACGAAAACAAAATAAATGCTATAGAGATGAAACACCTAAGAAAAATCGCCGGAAAAACTAAATGGGACAGGGAAAGAAACGACAGGATTAGAGAAATAACAGAGCAAGAGCCAATAATGGAAAAAATAAAAAAGAAGCAACTGAACTGGTTCGCACATATAATAAGAATGGAAACAGATAGAATTACAAGAAAAATAATGGAGACGGGAAAGACAAGGAAAAAACTAAGGGGAAGACCAAGAAGAAAATGGATGGATCAAATCAGAGAAATAGGAATGGAAAGAGGAAAAACAGTAGAGGAAATGAGAACCCTAGCAAGAAACAGGAAAGAATGGAAGATTTGGATGCAGGACAAGGAACACACATCCGACGCCTGAAAGGGCATAAGGATTAGCGAAGAAGAAGAAGAATACGTATTCAAGTTATTGCGCAAGTACTGTTCGAAATGCAGTTTCCCTCATGGAGCACGCATAGTTCTGCTCGACGCTGAATACTTCGCGTTAGATGAACCAATTTCCTTCTATCAATCTCATGTAAAACATGGTGGGTTTTATTTTGCAGCATCTCGACTTATAAATTATATCCTTTACATAGCCCCAAAGAAAAAAGTCTATAAGTGGTGTTAAGCCGGGGGATTTCGGCGGCCATTGAATAGCGGTGCATGTGTCCCTATCCCACTTATTGCCGAAAGTATTTCTTAAACATTGTAACGAGTCTCTTGCATTTCTTTGACAAAAAAAGGAACTCGCCAACATATCAACCTTCTCGTTAATAGAACAATTCATTTTATATTATTTCAGTGACAGTAATACTACAACACTACACAAGTAAAACGAAATTGACATTTATTCATTTCTAGGTATTGTTTATTGTTGCCCTTTTGTTTCATGGCAATTGTGATCCCAATTTAATAAATATAAATAAAAGTTAAATACGATTGTTATGAATAATTTTAACTGTACATATTATGTGCTATTCTTTTTTAAAGCCAAAATTATTTCCAACCGAAAAATTTAAAAAAGTACAGGGTGTTCCATTTAAAAATAAAAAGTTGGCACCATTTCTCGCTAAACCAGAAGTGCCATAAAAAATAAAATTTTACATTCTAAATGAGCATAAAAAATACTGAATCTTTCCTCAGTTAACCAACTTTCCATCTCCAAAGGTAAGAAAGTTACCAATGATGGACAACTTAAAATTGGCACCCTGTAAATATAGCGCAACTTTGCCCCAATTTAACCGTCTTCCTATCTCTTACGGTTTCCGAGATCCCAATGGTGAGCCTCGAATTTGAATAACCCTGTATATTCACATATCACTTAAAAATTTTCCTTTATATGACTTTCTGGTATGGTGTTTATCAGGACGGAGGACGGTCTCCCTGAAGACTCCAACAGTAGTCGGAGTTTACTGCAGTATTGAATAATACCCAAGCAACTCAAACTAACTAATTAAATTCTAATATTTAGGTATGAAATTGTACTTTTGGCCTCTAAAGACATCACTCTATTTCATTATTTTTATGTTTTATCAGAACTAACATCAAGTAGGCCGTATCTCAAAAACTGGAGCTGCTACGAAAAAAAGTCAGGTATTTTTGGAATCAGCACATCAAAAACACCCAATATCAGTGTTTACCTTTCCGGCACCAAGACGAAAATTTTATTTTGTTGGGCTGTGCAGTTATTAATCAGGGCTGTAGTAGCTTCCTTACAGAGTAAAAAATTTCGAGTTAAAATTAACTCTACAGGTTGATTGTAACTTTAGGGCGAGTGGATTTGCTCGTTTATTATTGATAATAGAAAAAAATGTTTCATATATTAAGTAAGAGTTATTCAAGTTTATGTGGCGAGTATTTTGGACGCACTCACAAAAATGGCCGACTTCCGGTTTTAACGAAAGGGACGTGATTTTACTTTTTTTAAATACAACACCCTGTATATTTTATGCTAGTTCGATTACATGATAACATCTCTTTAATAAAACATAACACAACCATATACCTAGCGTTAATAATTACAGACATAATTTAAATTATATCAAGGTATCTGTTACCAGTATCAACTATTCAAAAACAATCGCGATTGATCTTAGCAGGCTGTTGTTAAAGTTATTGTAGTGAAGAACATCACAAACACGCAATACACAAACATTTAATATAATGTCATTTTAAACTTTTCTAATTCAAATGAATAAATAACATAATACGCACGACTTTGTAATTAATAATATTTTTCTATCAACATGTAACTTCTAGATTTGTAAGTACCTATACCTTAACTACCTTAACTGACTATGGCTGTAATAACAGAATTTAATTTAAAAGGTGTTCAAAGTGACCACCATTTTCTCGTATACAAAAACGGCATCTTCGAATAAGACTTCTTTGTACATCTTGAAGCATTTCAGGTGTGATAGTATTTACAGCATTTACAATGCTATCTTGTAATTCCTGCAAATTTCTCGAAGTTCTTTGATACACCATGTCTTTTAAATACCCCCAAGCAAAATAATCCATCGATGTTAAATCAGGTGATCTAGGTGGCCACCTGATAGAACCTTGATTGGCAATGTAATGGTTTCCAAATGTCTCTTGTAAAAAATTCGATACTATGCGAGAATTATGAGCCGGGGCCCCATCTTGCTGGTACCATAGACCTACTCTAACATTTAGTGGTAAGTTCTCCACGTAATCCACGAATTCATTTTCCAAAAATTCCAAAAACCTTACAGTAGATACTGGTTACAGATACCTTGATATAATTTAAATTATGTCTGTAATTATTAACGCAAGGTATATGGTTGTTTTATGTTTTATTAAAGAGATGTTATCATGTAATCGAACTAGCATAAAATATACAGGGTGTTGTATTTAAAAAAAGTAAAACCACGTCCCTTCCGTTAAAACCGGAAGTCGGCCATTTTTGTGAGTGCGTCCAAAATACTCGCCACATAAACTTGAATAACTCTTATATGAAACATTTTTTTCTATTATCAATAATAAACGAACAAATCCACTCGCCCTAAAGTTACAATCAACCTGTATACCGGGTGGCCGGTTTCAAAGGTGTACATAGGGATTTAACATTGCATTGAACGTTTCTGCTGATTTCTGTTCGCCAATTCAACTTACAGGAATGGTAATGGTATTAATTGAAAGGTAAAATTATTGCGCTTCAGATGGCAATAATAATAAAATTCAATGTGCTATATTTATTTTAAAATAACGATTTAAAATTTTGCGATTTTTAAATATGACGTGCCATGATTTTCAAATTTTAAAGCATTTGTCAAAAAATTTGATAATTTAGTTGGCGTAAATTAGTGGATTTCTGTAAATGACAACTAATTTAACAAAAATTTGAAAATCATGGCACGTCATATTTAAAAATCGTTATTTTAAAATAAATATAGCACATTTAATTTTATTATAAGCGCCATTTGAAGCGCAATCATTTTACCTTTCAATTAATACCATTACCATTCCTGTAAGTTGAATTGGCGAGCAGGAATCAGCAGAAACGTTCAATACAATGTTAAATCCCTATGTACACCTTTGAAACCGGCCACCCGGTATAGGTCCAGGTCCCTCTAGCTAATGTTGGTTTTTTAACTCGAAAAATAGAGTTAAATCCCGAGTTGCACTTACACTAGACTAGTGTAAAATATTTCACACTAAGCAGTGTTCATTAAACACTAATTAGTGTTACCGCGACTTTGGCTAGTGTTGATTTCAAGGGCATATAATAACACTACTAGTGTTGAATGTCCTTGAAATAGTGTTCAGTTTACTTTTGCAGTGTTAATTAGACTCTATTAAGTGTAAACTTCAAGGGCAAATGATAACACTACTAGTGTCTAGTGAACACTAGAAGTGTTAATATAGAGTTGCTGAAACTAGGATTAAAATAAAATTCTACTGTACAATAAAAACATTTATTTATAATATTTATTGAGTACACACTTAAAATGTATACCAATATTTTGGTACAAAATAAAAGTAATATTATAAAAACAATATAAACGTTTTAGCAAACGCTGGTAGATTTAATTCGCTCATTCTGGGAGTATATGTTACTTCCTCCACATTTATGCCAAAATAGTAAGTTTGCATAAATTGCCAAAATAAGTAAAGGGCATCATCATATTTCATTAAATACATAATGTGCCATAAATACAGTTGCGATCGCATTTGAACTTGAACACAAATAGGCACAAGGCAAGGATTTTTTGCCTATTATTATATTATATTGAGTGATAACCCCGTTACTAGTACCTACCTTGAGCAAGAAGATACGGCTGCATCGCAACCACCTTTTCAATTATCTCTGAAATTGGTTGAATTCTCTGAAACACAAAAACATTTTTTATAATATTGTTGCATACCACCAACTAGACCAGATTATACAGATGTTATTATTTAGATAATCGAATGACAGATGTTCGCAGATGTGCACAAGATTTACTATAAATACAGCCCTTGAGGGTCACATCTTTAGTTCGTAATTGAAGTAGGTTCTTGAATGTAGTTCTTAACTTCGACGAGTAAAACAATATCCTTGTTTGTCAATTAAATAAAATAATATAATTCTACCTTTGATTTTTATTTAATTAATTACGTGCTCATAGTAAAGATAATTCGTGTGACAGTAAAATCTGTACATCGTCGTCTGAAAGTTCAACTAAATAGTTGTGTGGCAGTGAATCTGTACTTCGCGACCTTGTTCGAAGGTATCTTTGCTATTTAATTAGAGTACGGAGCCTCTACCTTAAAGCTGCCCTGGTGTCAGAAACTGACGTGTTGTTTATTCAAACGGGTATCCAACATAAAAATTGGTGTCAGAAGTGGGATATCATCAGCTACGAAGCGAAGGAACGACGTCTTCTCCAAGGGTTTAGACAGAATTCCGGAACACCCGAGGTATCCAGCAACGTAGATGTGTATCAACACTTGACTGAGGAACCACCAACCCCATCACGACGCTGAAGACACAGCATCTTCCGCAAGTGACATCTTGACAACGCCAATTATTCGGTTACAAATCGAAGAAATTGACCACTTCCACAGCGAAGCCATCGTTCCAAGTGAACAACAATTTACAATCCAACCCCAGAGGTCCAGATCGTCAAATTTTTTGTAAGTATCGTTCTTTTATCCCAATTCCAACATGTATCCCAACTTATCAAGTCTTATCAAAAAGGACGAACCTACCGACGATCCCAATCGTAAAGCCGACAGTAATGTCGAGCCCTCCGTAAATTCGGAAACGAATTCAAATCATCCTGAAGATATTCTTTCAGAAATATTACCACTTACTTTACTTTTCAAATTTATTAAACCTTTTAATGGAGACCGAAAAGAACTTGTTACATTCATACAAAATTGCAATAGTGCCTACCAAATGGCACAGCCTAATCAAACTTCCCATCTATTTCTTTATATCGTAGCTCAATTATCCAGTAACGTAGTCAACGAAATTAATATAGAAGAAATAGGTAGTTGGACTCAATTAAAAAAGAAATTAAAAGCATATTACCATCAAGAAAGCGATCTTACGCAGCTTCACGAACAGTTAGAGACTATCAAACAAAATTTAAACGAGAGTATAACAGACTTTTACAAACGCATAGAAAAATTTAAAAACGATTGCATTTCTGCCGAAATTAACCAATGCGGAAATACAGGCGAACTAATTGGAATTAAAAAATCAATCCAACGAACAGCACTTAGGCGATTCATATTACATTGTAAACCTGAAATTTCTCAAATGCTAAGAGCAAGAGACATTAATTCACTTAATGACGCATTTTCTATTGCCCTTCAGGAAGAAAAAATTCTAAATTATACTCGTTCACAGTCTAGGAGTAATTCTAACTCACAATATTGCGCTTATTGCAAAAGCAATTCTCACTCCACTCAAAATTGTAGGAGAAAATCAAAACGGGATTTAAATTATCAAAATTCAAGCAAACCTCCTAATTCAAATGTAACTCCCAACACATCTTATGACGGTTCTAAATTTTGCAAGTATTGTAAAAATAAAGGTCACTTAATTTCAGAATGTCGAAAGCGACAATATAGGGAACAACAAAACCAAAACAATGGTGTTCCACAAAATTTAAAGGTTAATCATTTAAACTCCCAAACTCCACCGGAAACGAATGCCCTCCCAGTGGATCAAGAAATCCAAGAGGCATTCGGGTCATTCAACATCGAATAAATAACCTTAACACCGAATCATCGCAACGCACCCTTACATTCACATCTCCAAATTCAAATAAAGAATTAACTTTCTTAATAGACACAGGTGCGTCAATCTCCTTAATTAAACATGATTCGTTAATCCCTTCCATAACGTTTCTTAAGAAGGACGATATAATTCAAATTCATGGGATAAACCCTAACATTCCCATCAATTCATTGGGATCCACTAATCTTAAATTACAGTTAAGAAATTTAACTATTGAACCAAAAGTTCACATAATCAACTCCCACAAAATTTCTACGCCATTCGATGGTATCTTGGGAGATGATTTTCTACAAAATCAAAATGCCGAAATCAATTATAGCAACAAGACTATTAAAATTTCTAATACAATCCTTCCCTTTAATAATGCTATTAGCATAAATCCACCTACTCATCTGATCACTCTACCTGCCCGAAGTGAATCAGTTATTCAAATTTTAGTAGACAAGGATTTCAAAGAAGGACTTATCGAGGCAACTCAATTACAAGAAAACGTTCTATTACCTAATGCCATAATTTCAGCTGACAAAAATAAATTAGCTAACTGCATGGTAATTAACAATAATGATTTCGAAGTTAAAATTAAACAACCCTCACTAAAGTTAGAACCAATTCAATTTTCGCAAATTAAACAATTGGCTAACCAACGATCATACCCTCAAAATTCTGAAAATAGGCTCCAATTACTTAAGGAGAATATTAGGGCAGATCACTTAAATCTAGAGGAAAAAGTAACAATTACTAAACTTTGCCACGACTATGTGGACATATTCCACCTCCCAGGTGATGAATTAACCTTTACAAATTCAATTCAACATGCAATTCCTACAACTTCTTCAAATCCAATTGCTTCAAAAACTTATAGATACCCCAAAATTCATGAACAAGAGGTGAAAAAACAAGTTGATCTCATGCTCGATCAAGGTATCATTAAACATTCAAATTCTCCGTGGTCGTCCCCCGTTTGGGTCGTACCTAAAAAATTAGACGCTTCAGGTCAGAAAAAATGGCGCGTAGTTGTCGATTATCGGAAACTCAACGAAGTTTCTCCCAGTGATGCTTATCCACTTCCAAATATTGAGGATATTTTAGATCAATTAGGGCAAGCCAAGTATTTCACCACATTAGATCTTGCTTCTGGTTTTCACCAAATAAAAATGAAACCCGAAGATAAAGAAAAAACTGCTTTTACAACCCCACATGGACATTATTCATACGAAAGAATGCCATTCGGTCTAAAAAACGCTCCCGCTACTTTTCAAAGGCTTATGAACAACGTTCTCACAGGACTTCGCGGAATTAAAAGTTTTGTATACCTAGATGACATCGTTATCTACGGAAATTCTTTAGAAACTCATAATAACAACTTGCGTGAAGTTTTCCAAAAATTACGAGAACATAATCTTAAATTACAGCCGGATAAATGCGAATTTCTCCGTAAAGAAGTCGCATATTTAGGACACATTATTACAGACAAAGGTATAAAACCAAATCCCGACAAAATCAAAGCGATAGTCCAAATTAAAAACCCAAAAAATCCAAAAGATATCAAATCCTTCTTAGGACTTGTCGGATATTACCGAAAATTTATACCCGAGTTTTCCCGCATAGCTAAACCCTTAACATTATTATTAAAAAAGGATCAAAAATTCATCTGGTCACCTAAATGTGAGGAATCATTCCAAATTTTAAAAACCTCACTCATTAGCGAACCAATTTTACAATACCCAGATTTTTATAAAACGTTTATTCTTTCAACTGACGCTTCAAACGAGGCTATCGGTTCTGTGCTTTCTCAAGGCGAAATTGGTCAAGATTTGCCAATTTCCTACTACTCACGAACGCTCAACCAAGCAGAGAAAAATTACTCTACAACGGAAAAAGAGCTACTAGCAATTGTCGATTCAGTAAAGCACTTTCGCCCTTACCTTTTCGGACAAAAATTCATTATAATCACAGATCATAAACCTCTAACCTGGCTAATGAATTGCAAAGACCCCTCGAGCAGATTAGTTCGTTGGAGACTTAAGCTTTTAGAGTATAATTACGAAATCAGGTACAAACCAGGTAAAATAAATTCAAATGCAGACGCACTTAGTCGTCCGATTTTACAATTGGAAAATAAAACGCTTCACGACCTCACTAATGACATACTAACCTTCGAAGACTTCCAATTGTATCACCAACAAAATATTCAAATTAAAGAACCAGAAATTGACAAATCCGTTATAAACAAAATTAAGGTACTTATCGTTCCATTAGCTTGTGACGCTTTGGATTCTAACTTACATTTAAATTATGTACAACAAAATTTTCCTGACAAGACGTTAACAGGTAACAAACCTGGTGATATTAGAAGATTAATTTTACCTCATCAAGCTATTTTTCTAATATACATAAAACAATTTACAGCTGACTCAGCTAACTATCCAGAACTCTTTGAAACTTTAAAGAATCTTAGATTAATGCTAGACTTTAATAAAATAGGAACATTTACACTTATAGATCCTAGCATTCAAAATTCGAAAATTAAACAGAATACTGTATTTAGTTTACTCCAATATTTATTTTCTGACAATACTTATAAAATTTATAAAACTTCTCGAACACTAATTGAAACCCCAGAAGAAATTGAGAAAATTCTTAAGCAAAATCATGACTGCATACTAGCCGGTCATCAAGGTTTTCAGAGAACCTACGATGCTATAAAAAATTTATATTACTGGGACGGAATGAAAGACTCAATCCATAACTACATTAAAAAATGTGTTATTTGTCAGAAATCAAAAATCAACTTCAAACCAAATCAAAGTCCAATGGTCATCACGACTACATCTTCAAAATTTTGTGAGCAAATCGCAATGGACATTGTTGGTCCCCTTCCCGAAACGGAAAACGGGAATAGATTTATTTTAACATTACAAGATGACTTAACAAAATTTATACAGGCTTTTGCATTGCCAGAACATAATGCACAAATTGTTGCTGTTCATTTCTTAAAATTCTGCTCCCAATTCGGTTTCCCTGAAACTATCTTGTCAGATCAAGGCAGAGAATTTACATCAGCAACCTTTAAAGAAATTAACAAACTTATTAATGTGAAACACAAACAAACTAGTCCTTACCATCCTCAAACAAATGGCGCATTAGAAAGAACCCATCTGACCCTAAAAGAATACTTCAAATGTTACGTATCAAAAGACGGGAATGACTGGGATAACTATTTAAATTTTGCCATATATTCGTATAATAGTCACATTCATAAATCTACACAAAAAACTCCTTATGAGCTAGTCTTTGGTCAACAACCTAAAATTCCAAATTTTATTGACAATCCAATTCAAAAACCCAATTATTCGGACTTAGCACAAGAAATAACTTCTAAGCTACAAAAAGTAAGAGAAACGGCCAAGGAAAGTCAATTAAAATCCAAAAACAAAAGCAAACAAAATTATGATAAAACACATAAAAAACAATACAATTTCAAAGAAAACGATCTTGTACTTCTTTATAATTCCCAAGCGAAAAATACAAATAAACAATTAAAACCTGAATACTTAGGTCCTTATAAAGTAATTCAAGTTCATGAGAATAATACGGCCTCATTAGAACTAACAAAAAATAAACATCGAACGTACCACTTTAACTTACTGAAACCATATGTTTCAGATACTCAAAAATCGTCGGACAACGAAGACGAAAATGAAGACGCTACTTATCACTCTTAATCTCCTTTACATTTTTCCACAAGTAGCATATTCTTATCACATAACCCCTATTAATTCATCAAGCGGTCTTATGTATTCCCATCTAGGACACGTTAAACTCAGCAACCAAAATTTTGTCCTCCTTAATTATTATAACCTTACTCACATAAGAAATCGAATTATGACAGCCCAGGAATTTTACTATAAAACATTAATATTATGTACATATTTTTCTAAAAATCGGTATGAACCACAATGGTTAACCCAAATTAGCTATCTTGAAAATAAAATCAAAAACATTAAAGATGATTACGCGACACTCGCACATATTCATCGTAATCAAAACCGTAAAAAGCGCGGTGTATTAAATGGCATAGGCGACGGATTAAAATGGCTTTTTGGCGTTCCCGACGCTGACGACGCTCAATATTACTCTGATTCGATTAATTCTTTAATTTCCGGTCAAAGGCAAACGCATACCCTCATGCAACAACAAATTAAAGTAATATCTTCAGCCATTACTAATTTCAATGACTCAATCGTCGAGTTAGAAAGTTATACAAAGACTATGAACGAAAACTTTAAAAATTTTAACACATTTATAATGGCAACGACCGATAATGAAGCTAAATTAAGTTTTGAAGTTAATGTCACTTCACACATGTTAACATTGGTTGAAATGACGGACGAATTGCAATCGACTGTAAAAAACTATGTAAATGCTTTAACCATGATAAGAAATGGTATTATTAGTTTAGAAATACTACGTCCCGAAGATCTTTTAACCGAGTTACAACATCTAACAACTAAATTTATATTACCCTTAGAACCAACTTTAGAAAACTCATATGTTTATTACTATATTATGAAAGTTTCAGCTTTCGTGCGAAAAAACTTATTAATTATCTCTTTCGATATTCCCGTAGTAGAAACCTTAGGTTTTGACTTGTACGAAATTCATTCATTACCTACACCCCACCGTAATGACCAACACCTATATTCTTATATCGAACCTACTAAACCTTATATCCTTGTATCTATCACAAGAACGATATTTTCAATGATAAATGATTTAAACGATTGTACGGAATATCTACCAACACAATGGTTATGTCATGAAATTTCAACCACTAGGCGAACCGAAAACACCTGCTGCGAAATCGAGCTCTTCTCCAAAGAAACAAAGAAAATTCCACCATCCTGCGATATTAAAACTATTTACGCAGATGTAGAAATCTGGCATAAGATATCCAAAAACCAATGGCTATTTATTTTAACTAGACCAACTGCCCTCAACATACTTTGCCAAGGATCCGTAAATTATGAAGAAACAATAAACAAAATTGGACTGTTAGACGTTGACAACGGCTGCAAAGCTTTCACGGATAACAATGTTTTGGTTACCCAAACAATTAAGGGAACGAGAAACGCCACCCTGAAAATTCCCTTTACCGATATCACCGAAGATGATTGTTGTATTAAAATGAAAGAAAATATAACCTTAGAAGCAATAAAATTGCAACCCATAAAACTAACAAACCTCAATCTCGAGGAACTTAAATTTGTAAAACATAAGTTAAACCAATTTGACGAGGTTCTGCAACAACAATTAAATAAACCTTTTATCATAAAACATACCAATTGGTTTACTTCCATTCTCACCTGTATTGGAGGATTAGCAGCACTAATCGCCCTTTACAACTTATCCAAATGGCTTGGACTCATCACAATTCTCAAGAAATATCTTTGTTGTACAAGAGAACCGAGAGATGCAAATTCAAAATTGAAATCGATTTGTTTCCCCTGCATCAATATTTATAATCAGTCGCATAAAATGAAATCTACACCTACAACTTCATTTGAAGCTGAAATGGAACCATTAAGATGTTCGGTAACAATGCCAACACAATCTCCAAGAATCTCCGGACGACGTTCTACTAAATCAACGGACATTAGTTCTACGAGTGCAACAGTGAAAGTGATTCAAGACTAACAAATATTTTTATGCATTTAATTAAGATTTTATTCAATTTATAATATGTCGTGTACTTACTTACGTTAAGATTTCATGCAATTTATGATATTTTATGTAGTTAAGATATCTTTCGATTCTATACTTTTATTTTATACTTTAGACTAAGATTTTAAGCATTTTCCATTTAATCAAGATTTTATTCAATTTATAATATTTCATATACTTACGCTAAGATTTAATGGAATTTATGATATTTTATGTAATTAAGATATCTTTCGATTCTATACTTTTATATTTTATAATTAGACTAAGATTTCAAGCATTTTGCATTTTTAATTAGGATTTGTATCATTTCTTATTTTTGAACATTTTTATCATACACTATGTACTAAGTCAATATTTTCGATTTATTGATATTAGAATCATTTGATTAATCTTGTATTTTATAACCATTTAGGTTAAAACATTTGAGATTTAAACATTTTAAATTTTGTACTGAATTAAGAAATTGTCCAAAATTTACTTAACCCCAGAGGTGTTGCATACCACCAACTAGACCAGATTATACAGATGTTATTATTTAGATAATCGAATGACAGATGTTCGCAGATGTGCACAAGATTTACTATAAATACAGCCCTTGAGGGTCACATCTTTAGTTCGTAATTGAAGTAGGTTCTTGAATGTAGTTCTTAACTTCGACGAGTAAAACAATATCCTTGTTTGTCAATTAAATAAAATAATATAATTCTACCTTTGATTTTTATTTAATTAATTACGTGCTCATAGTAAAGATAATTCGTGTGACAGTAAAATCTGTACATCGTCGTCTGAAAGTTCAACTAAATAGTTGTGTGGCAGTGAATCTGTACTTCGCGACCTTGTTCGAAGGTATCTTTGCTATTTAATTAGAGTACGGAGCCTCTACCTTAAAGCTGCCCTGGTGTCAGAAACTGACGTGTTGTTTATTCAAACGGGTATCCAACAATATACTAAATTATAGCTATGGGAATTATATGATTACCTTTTTAAAGTCAATTAATTTGTCATCGGTAGCGATGTCTTGAACATTCTCCTTTCGTTTCGTAGCCGGTAACATACGCAAAATTGTGGATTCGCATTGGCAACTGTTTTTTCATACATTCGCAAAATCTCGTTTGCATGATTGTTATTGAAGCATTTTTCGAAATCTATAATAGTTACGAAATCTAGTCCAAAGTCATGCTCGATCTGAAAAATATATTCACTACATTTAGTAGTAGGTAGGTACCTACATCCGAAACGTAAGTGGTGATGTTAACTCATAAATTGGGAAGATAGTAATAGTGTAACGGAAAGCTGGCGCTAGTTTTAAGATTTATTTTATAGTTTTTGAGAAAAGTATGAGGTCACCATTTAGGGTGATGTTAAATGTTATTATTATTGTTATAGGCACGTGTAGGTATGTTTTTGATAGAACATTCCTTCTGAGAGGCGGAAGGAAATATTTAGAACAGTGTGGATTAAGCTTTGTTGAAGTAAAGATCATTTTAATTTCATTCGTCAATATTAATTATTACACCACCTTGGTCACAACGGCCACCTAAAATGTTGGACATCGTTCTGCGACAGCGAAAAAGGCTTATGCGAAAAATATGATGTTACATGAAACGAGTTATAGGTACATTTTTTAAAAAATTACAAATTACAATAAAAATACTATTTCCTCAAAATGCAAAACTGGGATATACAGGGTGTAACACAACTTATCCGAAAAATTTTAACCATAAATGCAGCTTTAAATAAGAAATCAATTTGTTAAAAAAAAACTTTTAATAAAAGTCCAACACAAAACGAGATAAACATTGTTAAATTGTTAACTTGTCGACATCGATTTGCTAGCAAAACCGACCGACCGCAGGGACTACTTATATGATTTTTGAAGACAGTTTGAATATTATATATTTTTTAAATCTTTTCAATTTGAGAAGAAAGAGATGGGATATGTATACGGTAATGATATAAAATTATTATTAATGTTGAATTTATGATTATTATCTTTATGTTCCTAAAAAATTAGTAAAGAGGTCTATAGTTTGATAAACAGAATTGTTTATTTTTACGATTTAATATTTTTAATTTTTAGTTATATGTTTATTAATAAATTGCAAAGGGTAATTATTATTTTGTAACATTGTCTTGAAATTTTGAATGTTATATTGATGAAATTTTTTAGAAGAAAGTTTAATTTCTCTTATCAATTAGACCGTATATATAGGGGAGAACAGGCCGTGATGGACCCCTCGATATGATGGCACCCTTTAAATATTTTATTTGCCTGAGCTGGCAACAGTGGTTTGCGCATGGCAAAGTGTTAAGTAACGTGAGTGCTACTGAGAATTAAAGTTTCGTATATGTATTAAAAGTTTTGGTGAATATATTTAGATTTGACGTAAAAGGTAAGTCTGAAATTTTTTATTTGTTATATTTGAAATGTATTTTTGCACTAGCAATACTAGAGGCATGTGCTTAATTTTTGTTTCTGAAATAGTCCCGAACATAACCTTCGATACGAGTCCACGCTAAACGCTATGTTGCAAGTAGTTGTAATGTTATCGCGCGAAATTTGAAATGTGTAGCTTTCGTCTTTGATGGACCCCTAATATTCCGGTTGTGTTGGCACAGGGTGCCATCATACCCGAATGAGTATAATACCGTTTAATTATTAAAAATCTGTTTTTTATGTTTATAGATAATTACAAATCATGGAAAAAAATAAAATCAGGCACACTTGGGACAAGAATAATATGGAGGCAGCAATAGATGCAGTAAAAACAAAAAAAATGGGATGGAAGTTAGCGGAGAAAACTTACCAAGTTCCAAAAAGTACCTTACGTCGGCGAGTGTTGGAGAAGAATAAAGTAATTAAGGGCGCGAACAAAGGTTTTTTGGGTGGTTCTACAACTGTTTTTACTCCAGAAGTCGAGGATGAATTAGTCCAGCACATAAAAACCATGGCGGATCGGTTTTTCGGCTTTACTGCTGTGGACATTCGTAGGCTAGCTTTTCAGTTGGCTGAAAAAATGAGTTTAGACCACAAGTTCAATAAAGTAAAAGGCATGGCTGGTTGGGACTGGTACAGCAAATTTATGAAACGAAATCGGAGTCTAAGCCTAAGAACTCCAGAAGCAACTTCTCTGGCTAGGGCAGAGGCTTTCAATGAAGTGCAAGTAAAACGATTTTTTGATGGTTTAAAGAAGGTGATGGAGGAAAACAATGTGCTTCCTGAACAACTATATAATATGGATGAATCGGGATTCTCCACCGTTCAAAATAAGACTGAAAAAATTTTGGCACAGCGTGGAAGAAAACAAGTTGGAACCTTAACCAGTGCAGAGAGGGGACATCATTTCACAGTTATATGCTGTATGAATGCTGTAGGTCAATTTGTACCACCTGGCATGATTTTCCCTCGGAAAAATATGAAAAAAGAACTGACAGATCACGCCCCAACAGGCACAATAGGGCTGGTTCAAGAGAAGGGATGGATGAATGGAGAAGTGTGTTTAAAATGGATGCAGCATTTTAAAAGATACACCAATCCATTGCCAAATAAAAAAATCTTACTTTTACTAGATGGGCATAGCAGCCATAAGAATTTAGAGGTGCTGCAATATGCGAAAGAAAATAATATTATACTATTTTGCTTTCCTCCTCATACTACGCATCGGTTACAACCGCTAGATGTCAGTTTTTTTGGACCACTTACTAGTTATTATAATCACGCCGTGAGGCGTTGGTTAGCTGCCCATCCCGGAAGAACCGTAACCCATTTCCAGGCTGCTGAATTGTTTAATGAAGCATATACAAAGGCTGCAACAGTGGGAATAGCAGCTAGTGGGTTTAGAGCTACTGGGTTGGTTCCTTTCAATGAGGATATATTTCCTGATTGGATGTTCGCACCATCCAAAACTACTGATCTGCCAGTTCCGGAAAATGATGAAAATACGGTCACACACCCACCTAATGATGTAGAGGCGAGTTGTTCAAATGCCTCACCGTCCTCCTCCAAGCAGAATAATATTGAACGAATGTTACCACCAGAAAAAGTTGACAATAACAATAGTAATGTTGTAAAATTAATTGAGCAGCTATCACCCTTACCACAAATTGAAAGAAGAACTAGTAATAGAAAACGACCAAGGAAAGGTAAAATGGGCATTTTAAATAGTACTCCAGATATAGAAGAAGGAAAGGTGAAAGCTAGGGAAAAAAATGAAAAAGAACAACGGATTGCAGCAAAAAAAGCAAAAAAAAACCTACAAATTATAGATGAAGAAGATGTTGAAGAACATTTCGAGGATGACAACACCAGTGATGTTGCATGCATTTTTTGCAACGAATTATTCTCAAAATCCAGAAAAGGTGATATGTGGATTCGGTGTCAGCAATGCGGTAGCTGGTGCCATACAGACTGTGCGGGAATTGACAGAAAAACCAAACAATTTACTTGTGACTTATGCCGTCAGTTTTAGTTACAAAGGTTGCTCTGCTGTCTGTACTGTGTTCTGAGTAGTTAGACAGTAATATTCATACCTACATGTTAGCATAACTTAAGAATTTTTAAGTTTTTTTCATTTTATTAATAGTTTAGCTTCTTGTATAAGATTTATAATGTAACTAGAAATTTTAAAAATAAAAATAAATATAAATATTTCAGGTTTTTGTTGGGGTGCTAACATAGCCTGATATCTGGGTATGATGGCACATATGTTGAGTTTCATATTACAATGGATAAAAGAAAAACTATGAATAATAAATTGTTTTTTACTTATTTTTACATTAGGCACATGTCCATTCTAGGCTTGACATATCAGTAAAAAAGTATAAACTGTTAATAGTCAAATATAAAACATGAATTTCAAAAAGGGGTCCATCACGGCCTGTTCTCCCCTAAGACTGATTTTATATTTGACTGTGGTGATAGAAAAATAATTTAAATATCTATCAGTTTTCAGAGGAATCACTTTTAAGAGACTTAATGTTAATCAAACAATTTCATGATTCACCACAAGAATTTTTTTAAAAAATAAAAATACAAAATTTAAAATCGTTAGGTACTACTTTATTCAAATATTCAAATAAATGAAGCTAATGCTGCTGCACGATTAATAAAATAAACTTTAATATACCAGGACTTCGAGAGCCGCCCCCATAGGTTCATTTTTAAAGTGTCAAAATCCGAATTCGCTTGAACTATTTCAAATATCAAATTTGGCTGATGTACTCTGAAAAGCAAAGACCCTGTATATGTAATTTAGGAGAACGCAAAGGTATACAAAGAAGGGGATGAAGCAATCAAAAGCGAATGAAACTAGACTTGGAATAAACTTGTTCATTTATTGTTTTTTAAAATGTTCGTTTAGAATAAAATTGGCAAATAAAGTACAAAGCTAAAGAATAATTATTTTATGGATATAATTAACTTAAAACTTAACTTACAAGATTTATAGCTAGGTATTTAATATAAATAAAATAAATCTATATTACAATGAACTGGCCCGTTGATGTTGATAATGTTGATTTTTTGTAGTAAGTTGTTGATCCATAAACTTAAACATGTATGTTAAACCTTGCCATTTGCGCCGCTTAAATTAAATCTTTAGGTAAAGATAGCCATTTGCGCCGAAGTATGTATCTTAATTCCACTGCAATGTAATAAACAATCATTAGCAGTATCTTGACTAACAAGGTGTGATTAAGAGACAAATGTCAGGGGGCGTTTCCTGCATGCGCATTTAAAAGATACATCAAATACAAGATTACCGAATGTTTTACCTAATTCTCTAGAACAAGTGAAGAAAAGTTAATTATTACTCACTGTAAAGAATAGCGGCAGTCGCACTGCTATGGATAGAATTTCCAGAATACGTAGTTGTAGTACTATTGCTCCTAAAAACACTTCAAGACTGTTCATAACATCTTGAAAGCGACAGCAACGATTGACAGAGGCAAGGAACACAAAACCCATGCTGTAAATTGATTTCATTTAAATCCAATACAATAAAATATACCCACGTTAGGTTTTTCGATTCAAATATCAAAAGAATGTGAAAAGTGAGAAATGTATTTTGCGTAGGATTGGTTGCCTATCCATTAGCCATAAAAAAATAAATTTTGAAAATAATTACAAAAATGAAAACTAGATAGAAAGACGGCGTAACTAGGCCATTCTAAAACAAAAACCTTAATAACCATTTGTTCTAAAACGCTTCTGAAAGAAATTATCAATCCCAGAAGGAGAGAACAGTAACGGACACGGAGCACGGACACTTATAAATTCGCACAACATAGGTAATTGTACGAGACAAAATTTATACAGGGTAGCTATTAAAAATTGGACCAAAGCCAAAGTGGCACTCAAACGCTTTGAGATTTTAATTTGAAATTTGGAACACTTCAATACGACATCACTTCGCATATTTTACAGTATAGAAAATATTTCTTTGACTCATACTTCCGGAGCCCGGCCGCCATCTTGAAGTTGGTATTAGGGGTAACGCAATACATTTTTAGAAAGCTTATTTTTTTCTCTTTCTAACTGTGGTAAATTATTATGCAATAAAATTAGAAAACAATTAGCCCTATGCTCGGACGGCTATTTACTGTATGTTTGTTGCGCTAAAAAAATTGTGTTTCATACGTACAATTATTATACTTTGTGTCAATAATGGCAGATTATTCAATTAATGAGAAGTTAGATATGATAAAATTTATTATTTATCAAATAATAATTCGAGACAAGTCCTGCAATTATAGAGACAACAATATCCGGATCGCTTTTATCCAAACCATTCGTATTTATTCAAATTAGAATGAAAGCTGAATAGGACTGAATCAGTATTAAGGAATTACGAAACACGTGAGATAAATGAAAATATAGAAGTTGATGTACCTATTGGCATATTTCAATGTTAACCCGAAAAATTTTGAACATTTTTTGTAGTTCGATAACATTTATTTTGTAATTTTATCTATGAGCTACTACCTATGATAATAAAATAATTGTTTATTTTGTACATTATTTTTAATAGTAATTTTGTTTTCAAAGCACACTTTATTTTGAGAAGAAACATTTAAATATTTTCATTAATATCTCAAAAACCATCAAGTTTAGAAGGTAAGAACCCTTAAACTTTTTTAAAACAATCATTATTTTCTCTTAATTAGTGCAATAATATACAGGGTATTCCATTTAAAAAAAGTACAAATATATGCAAATCTACGAAAATTAAACTTCTTTTTTACCAAATTTATACAGATTTAATTAGCTTCTTAAAAGTACTAAAAACTTGATTTAAACAATTTTTCGCTCTCTATAATAAGTTCCGAGAAACATGTTGTTTCCAATTTTGCATTGCACCCTGTATAATGCAGTTATTTCGATTTACCTACCTTAAACCTTACTTAATAGAAAATAAAAAATTTGAAAATCAATGCATTTACAAAATACTATATTTAATACTAAATACAAATATAACAGTGGCGCCGGAACTATTTTTCAAGTACGGGTGCAACGAAAAAACTTGGTGCCGCTGGCAGTGGAGTAAAAATACGGAAAAAAACTTCCTTCTTCAATTTTTACTTTCCCATACCACTACTGGTATAGGGAAGTATTGATATCATGAAAATTTTCGAAGTCGAGATTTTCGCGGAAATACGTGTTTTGGGTCCCCAGGAACCCAAAAAAGTGGTCTAGAAAAAATGTCTGTCTGTGTGTGTGTGTGTGTGTGTGTGTGTGTGTGTGTTGGTTTCACTATATTTATGGCAACTTGTGTGTGCATACTCCGGAACTGTGGCAACTTCACGAATTATGGCAACTTACACGCGTTGCCATAATTTTAAATTGGTATTGTGGCTTCTGTAGCTATCAGAAAGAGGTCCGTATTTGCCTAGAATAGCTCTGTGGTCACGTATACAGGCATCTATTCTTATCTTTGACGTAACAATAAAACTGAATGAGATATGAATATATTTTAAAAACCGTGTGTAAGATGCCACAAGTTGGGTTACCCTTCTATGTTTTCACACACGCAGTTATGGCAACCAAAATATAATTGCACGGTGGCGACACCTTTAGGATTAGTTCGTGCCTTGTACATGGTTGCCAAATTTTTGCGTGCTGTATTTATGCGCTCATGTATTACTTACTCAGTACGCCCGCCAGTTCATTTTTATTAATTATGTCCCGAGTGGGTAATATCGCTTTGTACCTATACAAAATCTTATCCAACACATCATTTGATTTTTCGAAAATTAAGATGGCGGATTCAATATGGTGGATCAAAGTATTCCATTTACCAATTTCGATCAAAATTGGTATCCGGGGGATTCTTGAGTCGTGAATTACGAATCTGCCACTATTATGAAATTCAAGATGGCGGATGCAATATGGCGGATCAAAGTTGTTCATTGACCAATTTCGACCAAAATTGGTAGGTACCCGGGGGCTTCTTGGGTCGTGAATTATAAATCTGACACTATTGTTATGTAGTTCCAGATGGCGGATGCAATATGGCGGATCAAAGTTTTTCATTGGCCAATTTCTACCAAAATTGGTAGCTGGGGGTTTCCTGGGTCTTGAATGATTAATCTGACGCTTGTTATGATATTTAAGATGGCAGGGGCAATATGGCGAATCAAAATTTTTCATTGGCCAATTTTGACCAAAATTGGTGCCAAGGTTTTTCCTGGGTCGTGAATTACGAATCTGGTAGTATTGTTATGAAATTCAAAATGGCGGTTCCAATATGGCCGATCAAAGTTTTTCATAGGCCAATTTCGACCAAAATTGAAATCCGGGGGGTTTCCTGGATCGTGAATATATCGTACACCTCATGCAAGATTAGTAATTTACGAACCGAAAACTTTGACCCGCCATGTTAGACCCGCCCTCTTGAATTTTATAAAAATTATTTCGAAATCTCCTACTCAAAAAATCCCTGGTTACCAATTTTGGTCGGAATTGAAAGATGGTAAATTTTGATCGGCCTTATTGCTTCCGCCATCTTTAATTTAATAACAATCTAGGCAAATTCTTAATTTACGAACCAGGAAGCCGCCGGGTACCAATTTTAGTCGAAATTGGTTTAAAATGCAAAACAGTTTGATTTTGGCTGAAAGTTGTAAAGCTGAATGTTTGCTAATATTTTGGGCAGGTTTGCGTTGCTTGTTTTAAGAGACCAGATTAGCCAGAACTTCACTAGAAATAATACTAACAATTAATGAATTAACCACAATCTACAGTGGTTATTCAAACAATCGGGGAAGCATTTTCACCCTGAATTTTTTTTCTTCTTCGAGTATGCGACCTCTCAATTAAAAACTGATTCCATATTATTTTTAAACGAATTATTGTAGAAAATCGGAAGTGAAAGGTGTTATTTAGTG
The DNA here is from genome assembly GCA_963082805.1 of Hemicrepidius hirtus. Classification (NCBI taxonomy): domain Eukaryota; kingdom Metazoa; phylum Arthropoda; class Insecta; order Coleoptera; family Elateridae; genus Hemicrepidius; species Hemicrepidius hirtus. The sequence goes on from OY720161.1 coordinate 15,781,979, forward strand.
TTATTGTTTTGTCTAATGGAGCCTGCGACATCAGTCTGTTGTAGGTACGTATCTGTTTACATCTTTATTGTTCGATGGTTGACATAAAATCTAAAAATCGTATTCTTGTTTTTATTATTGCAATACTTATTATCCTTAATTTTGGAGACAGGTAAACAAACATTTTTGTCTGATAATTATTTTCTTCTATCCGTTTGGTACAACTAGCTGTTACACCCTGTATAATAGCTTCTTTACACAGTTAAGAATTTATAAACATTTTTGTTAGGTAAGCATTATTATAAATAGAGTGATTTCATGGCCTTGGAGCAGCGCATGAGTTTTAAGACTTGAACCACCGTTTTATTAACGGTCATTACTAGTTAGTTAGCGTTGTGAACTATTAATGAACGCAAAACTTCTTGAAATAATAATTAATTTATTGAAATAAAACATTAAACTATAGCTTTGTTTGTTATAATCGGTTATAATTAAAGACCGGATAGTTAGGCAAAATGCCTTTTTTTAAAATTGAAGATATTTCAGGGAGTCCCGATTTAAAATCCGTTTCAGAGCGTGCGCTTTCCAAAAATGCTAATTTTATTTTGCCTTTTTTGCCTTTTTTGGGGGTTTTTGTCTGTTTTTTCACCTTTTTCACCTGTTTTTCTGTTGTTTTTGCCTATTTAGCACCTTTTCTGCCAAATTTTTTTTTTTTTTAGTTTTTGGTAATTTAATTTTTAATTTTGAACTTAAAAATTTTTTTTTCTAAGAAATTTTTAAGAACATTAGTTGAAACTCTAAAAGTATAAAGTTACTACTTGAAAGGAATTTGGTGTACAAACCACTGAAGGTAAACTTTCTCTTCAATATTATCTCTTATCTGCTTTTAACAGTTACTCTAAGGTAATAACAACCCCATTAGTCATTTAATGAGGCGGGGGTAAATTTACCTCATGGTATTGTTTTTACGTCCACCTTCATTCTTTGCTGATACTGTGTCAGATAAACATTGTGCGGTTTTAAAAGTGAAAAGTGTATTCGAAGAAAATGCCAGCCGACAGGCAATCAAAAAGTGCCAAGCATAAGGAGTGGTTAAAGTTGGATTCACATCTATCAAGTGACGGGGAAGTTCTTAGTTGCCAAGTTTGTGAAAAAACTGTAAGTGTTTTAATTATACCTTTTTGATTTGTTAGAGTAGTAATTATTGAGATTAATCATATTGTTTTTGTTATTTTGCAGATTACTGCAGGAAAAAAGTTTCATGTGACGCAACATTTGCAGACCGCGTTACATATAGCTAATGTGAAACGGAAATCTTCAAAACAACTTTTATTAAGGAACTCTTTTGCAAACATTTTTTCAAAAAGGGGGCCTGCCAAGTCTGGTTTTTCATTTGAGTTGTGTGAAGCTCTTATTGCAGCTAATATTCCGTTTTATAAATTACAAAATAAGACACTCAAAGGTTTTTTAGAAAAATTTACAAATCAAACAATCCCGGACGAATCAACACTGAGGAAGAATTATTTGAATTCATGTTACGAATCGGTTAGTGCAGATACTCTATCTTAATTTAGCGAATTGTATATTGACAAATTTTTGTTACTTTTTTAGTGTATCGAAAATATCCGAACCGAAATTGGCAACAATTTTATATGGGCTTGTGTTGATGAAACCACGGACTGCCGGGGTCGCTATATAGCCAACATTATCATTGGAAAATTAACGGCATATGAAGCGGGTACGCCCTATCTGTTGGCTGCAAAACAGTTGGAAAAAACAAATTATCAAACTATAGCAAGGTTTTTCAACGATAGCATGCGTACGTATAAATAAAAATTGTTGAATAAGTAACTACATAACCGTTACTACAATTGATGTTGTTTTAGGTATACTGTACCCCAACGAAGCGCCCGAAGAAAGAGCTTTGCTTTTAGTAAGTGACGCCGTACCATACATGGTTAAATCAGCGAAATCTCTGCAAATATTTTACCCCAAATTACTGCATCTAACTTGTCTCGCCCACGCACTAAATAGAGTTAGTGAATGCATTCGTGGAGAATTTGAAACTGTCAATACATTAATTTCCTCAACGAAAAAGGTGAGTTATTTGAATTTTATTAACAATAAAATTATATTTAGTTTGTTACTTTTGTTTGGATTTTTAGGTGTTCTGTAAGGCGCCATTACGTGTAGCCGTATATAAAGAAAAACTTCAAGGAATTCCACTACCTCCTGAACCAGTCATCACCAGATGGGGAACGTGGATCGCCGCTTGCGATTTTTATGCGACTAACTTTACTGCGATTAAAGAGGTACGAATATGCAGATTTAATATTGTATTCATAAACTATAATACCTGTTCAGACGTGCATACAACTAGACAATAATTGTTAATTAAATTTAATATTTGTTACTTAATAAATTCTTTTATTTGTAGGTGGTGTGCTCGTTTGATGCATCAACTGCACTAGCCATTGAAAAATCTCAGGAAGCCTTTAACAATAAGAAAGTAGAACAAGGATTGGTTTATATAAAGGCAAATTTTTCTTGGCTGCCCGAAAAAATAACGAAATTGGAAGAAATTGGGCTGACTCTTGTCCAATCTTTAAACATTGTTGAAGAGGTAGTCGAACTCACATCCAAAGCTGCAGGTCCAATAGGGAAAAAAATTAAAGAGAAGCTAAATTATGTTTTACAAAAAAATCCTTCTTTCGAAATTTTACAAACAATTTCGAAAATGCACGAAGGAGTTTCAAACCTCGATGATCTACATGACTTAGAGATGACTCCAGGGCAGATAAGCTCTTTCAAATTTGCACCCATCACATCTTGTGACGTGGAAAGATCGTTTTCCGCTTATAAACAAATTTTGAGTGACAGAAGAAGTAACTTAACCGTTGATAATTTAGAGAAACTTCTGGTAACGAGTTGGTACCAAAATAAAGATAATGGAGGCAATTAATTAGATAAAGTACCTAATTATAATAAATGTATCTTTTATACCTTTGTAAATAAAGTTTTTCTAAGTTACTTTTTTAGTGCCTTTTTTGCCTTTTTTGGTGCCTATTTTGCCCTTTTTGGTGCCTATTTTGCTTGTTTTTTTTGCCTTTTTGCCTGCCTTTTTTGACCTTTTATTTTGCCTAACTATCCGGTCTTTAGTTATAATACATATAATACGTAAATCAAGACCTTGCGATTGCATAATTTTGGTAAGTACCTACCTATAATTTCAATTACCTATTTTATTCTACTTCCATATCTGACCTTATTTCAAATGTTTTTTGTGGCTTTATGGATTAAAATATGTAATTTATAATTTCAAATTCCTGTCTAATCGGTAGAAAATTTTCAATAATATTTAAGTGCTAATACCTATAATTAGGGGAGACCAGGTACGAAAGTAACACGGGTTGGTTGTAACAATAGTCTTATTTCCGTTATCAAGAGGGTTTTCTTCAATTGTGCATCATGATAGAGTCGGCAGCGACCTCTAGCGTAACTATTTTGATCGTCAATCTCCTTAGTACGTTTTAGTTATAGTTATGACCGGTAATGTGCGAAGTGATGTGCAAAGTAATTTTTAATTCATTATTTGATCTACCATCATCCAAGAACTAAACGAGCTTTTAAATTGTATTATTGGCTTTTTAGATTTCTTATTATATTGACTAAAACGTAAGTATACGCTTTTAAGACAAAATAATGATTAAAAAAAGTTCTGGGCAAGTATAAGCTTAAGCACGCGAAAAATGTAAGCAGGGACGATTGTAACAACTAGGTAGTGGGAAGGTTGTAACATGTTACAACCGTCCCTGTAATATGTTACATCAAAATTCTATAGCTGATGAATCTTTTTTAATTAAATAAATAAAAAGCTACACATGTGGATTTTCAGAATGTAGATAATACAGAATTTTAATTTCTTCATTTAGAATGCCAAACAAGAGAAAAAGATTGACGGAACGCGGAAAAGCTACTCTGCACCAGTATGAAAGCGCATACATAGATGTTCAAAATAATGTATCCATTAGAGAGGCAGCCAAAACATGGAATCTTTGTCATGTGTCACTTTACAGATTTGTTAAAAAGCGAATTACTGGAATTGAGTCACCCAAAATGGGTTACGTAGGTAATAAAAAAATTTTTACTGGCGAAGAGGAAACCAGATTGGCAGAATATTTAATAACATGTGCTCAAATAAATTATGGGCTAAGCACCAAAGATGTACGCAAAGTAGCATATAAGCTAGCTCAAAAATATAACAAACATGTGCCCCCTTCTTGGGGTAAAAATGCAATGGCTGGTGAGGACTGGTTTAGATTATTTATGGAGAGAAACCCCATACTTTCCTTAAGAAGTCCGCAGGCTACAAGTCTCGCCAGAGCAACTAGTTTCAATCGATATAATGTCTCGATGTTTTTCGATAATTTGAAGATTGTTATGGACAGGGAAGAGTTGGGGCCATCTCAAATATGGAATATGGATGAGTCTGGTATAACAACCGTACAAAAGCCAGATAGGGTTGTTGCTCGTCGAGGGACTAAGCAAGTAAGTGCAACCACTTCGGCAGAAAGAGGGGCATTAGTCACTGTAGCAATTGCTGTAAATGCAGTTGGAAATAGCTTGCCTCCAATGTTTATCTTCCCGCGAAAAAGATACAAAGACCACTTTATAAGAGATGGGCCAATAGCATGTATCGGTTCGGCTAATGGCAGCGGCTGGATGCAAGAAGATGATTTCTTTATTTTTCTAAACCATTTTCAAAATCATGTACAATCTTCTATAGACCACAAATGCCTACTGTTATTGGATAACCATGAATCCCACCTGGCAATAAATAATCTGGATTTCTGCAAAGAACATGGGATAATATTACTTACTTTACCACCCCACTGTACGCATAAATTACAGCCCTTAGATCGCTCCGTATTCGGGCCTCTAAAAAAAGCTGTAAACTCATTTTCTGATAATTGGATAAGAAATAATCCAGGTAAAGTAATGACTATTTATGACATACCCAGTATACTTAGAGATGCTTTGCCATTGGCTGTAACCCCTAAAAATATTTCATCTGGGTTCAGTTGCACTGGAATATTTCCCTTTAATTCAGAAATATTTTCTGATACAGACTTCCTACCTTCTACTGTAACTGACCGTTCAATATCCCAGGTTGAATCAACGGATACACCAACTATGAATGCTGCTGAAGGCCAAATGGTTGACTCAACAATTGAACCAAGGACCAGTCACCAGTTAATTGAACCTTCACCCATGGTTGAGAGATTAACACCTGAACCAGGAACAAGTAGGCAGTTACTCCATCATACACCAGAAAGAGAAATCTTAAATAAGGCAGCCACTATTGAAACAAAGAACATTCAAGAACATAAAGAACACATACCAAAAGAAATAAGTCAAACATCTTTATATTTTTCACCCGAAGAAGTACTTCCACTTCCAAAAGCGCCGCCAAGGAAGCCAACAAATAAAGGCAAAGGCAAAAAATGTAGGAAATCAGCAATAGTGACGGACACTCCAATAAAAGCCCAATTTGAAATAGAACAGCGCCATAGAAAGAATGTTCAAATGAAAAAACAAGTAAAGAAAAAGGTGTTTAAAAAGAAGCCGACGAAAATTGTTCATAGAAGTGATTCTTCCGATACTGATGACGATTGCGTTTGCATTGTGTGCCTGGAACCATTCAAAAGTAGCAAACCTGGTGAGCAATGGACAAAATGCATGTCCTGTAAACATTGGTCTCACACTGATTGCACCAAAGGTGATGAGTTGTATATCTGCCACAATTGTGAGTCTGAGTAGGTAGGTAATTATGCAATTAATAACAAATTATAAATACCTTTTAAATTCATATTTTTTCTAAATACCTACCTATGTGTTAGTAGGAATAAGATTTATTTTTTTAAACTATTTTTATACCGGAAATTACAACTGTATGCTACTTATGTTACATAATATACGCTTTAATAAACATATAAACCAATGAATACGGTGTAAATACTTAGCCTTCTATACTTTTGACTGATGTTACTAACATCCCCATGGTGTGTTACTTTCAACCCATACCATTGGGTCGGTAGTAACAAAGTACAATCTCTGCCTTTTTATTGATTACACATTAATACGAACGTTAATTACTCCAGAAACATTTTTTTTTCATAAAGAGAATGCCAGAGAATTGACACATAGTAAACAATTTTAATTAAGCTTTGTTACTTTTGATTTTAGCTGGTTTTATAAAAATTGTTACTTTCGTACCTGGTCTCCCCTACATATGTTTACGAGGCGGCCATTTTACACCCAAACATTAAGACCGTTTAAATTATCATTTTAAACTATGAATAGGCCTGTAATGCTCATATTTATCTTAATATAGATAATTGTCATAACAAAAAGACATGACATTACATTAAAATTCTTAACACATAGGCTAATTTGGTAAGCAAATTTAAAAGTCTTTATTTTCTACATATTTTCCAAACCGTTATTATTTCCAATGAATTTTTCCTTGCAGTGTTAAATACTGTAATTTTTATTCAAGATGCTACAAGTAATTCTAAAAGATAATCTTCAAAACAATTCAAATAAGCTGACAAGTAATTACGAAGCTAGTCTTCACCAATAATGCCCCCTTCGTCACCGGTTCGGTGGTTCCCCTTTACTCTCGATTTCGATGATGTCACCCAGCAGGCCAGTTCCTGACTTTTATGTAAACAACCAACTCTGCATGGTGCTAACAGCAGTTACAGCTCGACAAAGCTTACAAAGTACAGCCAAAATAAAAACATTTAGGCGGCAAATTTAAATAATTGTAAATACTTTTCATTCGAAGAATTCCATGACCTTCCGAATGATATTTCTGGCTTCAGAATGAATTATCTTCCTCGATTTAGCATTATTTTATGCTTAATAGATTTTAAACGTCAAAACAATCCGACAAACACTGAAATTTTTAAAATTTCAAAAGTCAATTGAATTTTTTCAGTCAATGTACTTTTTAGTATAATTGTTTGCTATTGGTTGACGTATTGTCGCGCCTTGTCTATCAAAATTTAGTTGACATATTTTCCGGGGAATTTGTAAGCTTAGTGGAGCTTTTATGTTAATATGAAATAGCAAGTTGAATGCAAACGGACAAAAAAGTCACAATATTTTTTAAACTGAATGTATTTCTTGCTTACACGAGTTGAAACTTGAAACATCCTGTATATTAATTGCCCCAAGTTATACCTAAGAAAGAAAAACCTGAATTTTTTTAATTCTACTAAAAAGCGAATAAAATATTCTTTAATTAATACTACTAAAATATTAAATTTTGATTAGCAGCATCATCATGTTAACCAGGGGGAGAAGGATACTAGATTTACTAAATCTTCCAAAATATGAAACGACGAAAGGTACCCACCAACGTGACAGAGACTTGGCAATATTGAGTAAGTAAACATAATATACAGGGTGATGATAAAGTCTCGCACAAAAATCATATTCTGGTTAGGTATTTAATGTTTTTTTCTCCGATAGACAGTAAAAGCATGCTTTGACTGACATTTGACTGTCTCCAAAGTTCCACATTTACTGCCTAGGCAAAAGTGATCATTTTTACTGACAGTCGTGGTGTTAGGATTGACAGTAGCATTCAAAATCAGGTTGCTGCGAAAAACAAATAAATTTGAAATTTTTATTAATTAAATTTAAGTTTCATATTTTTCACGATTTCTTTAATTTCGGATGGGGTGAACATTTCTTCGTCATTTTCCATTGTAAATATGATTATAAATTAATTAATATTTACGAATTAACAAGATTAAACTATTTTATTCGCAACAAATAGAATGACATTTCTCTCAAGTATGTTTTTTTTCATAGCAACCAATAAGAACTGCATAGCAACAGATGCTTGCTGATACTAATAGCACAAAAAATATTAAAAATAATCATTAAATTAATGTTAAATGTAAACAATCGGAGAAAAAATTATATGTTCAACACGGCAGAAATACAGATTTACTGCCTTGGCTGGTTTCACAGCTTCTGCTTCGCCTCAGCTGTGAAATACCAGCTGCGTCAGTAAATCTGCTACTTTTCTGCCTTGTTAAACAAATAACTATTGTGGAAAATCCTGAGACCCTTCGATTTATGTTTTTAAATTGCTATTCAGACATATAATTTTCAACCCCCCAACCCCTAACTGCTAGCAACCCCAACTTTAAAAATTTAAATAGAAAGATACCCTTTGTGATACCTCTTTTTATTCTTAATATAACTAAAAAAAGTTTTTCAAAATCGGTTGATAAATAACGGAGATATTTAACAAAATGTAAAAAATGGGGTTGACATTTAAAAAAAATTATGACGTCACAGCGTAGAATCAATGGCCGATCAAAATCACACTTTTAGGTCAGGAGGTGCCCTTTTTAATGTCTACCATTTACGGCGTGTTTGAGCCGTTTCTTATCGAATATTGACATTTTCATTTGATTACGTGATCATGTAACGCCCATCTATAATAATTTAGGCATACTAAAATTAGACAGTTTAAGAAGCTTGCACTACAGTTGTTTTGTTTGTAAAATAATGAAGACCAAATCTCCGTACTATCTCTATTTACTTTTAACTCATAAATCAACCACATATGAAACGCAGTTAACACTGAGAAATAATAATGAATTGTACGTGCCTCGGCATAATACTGAAAAGTACAAATGTAGTTTTTCTTGTTATGCTCCTAGAATATTCAATGATGTATGTAAGGATATAAGGGATGCAGCGACTGACACGGTTAAAGATAAAATTAAAGCCAAATATTTAATGGCACAAATGGAGCACACCTAAGTTGTTTTTTATTTTTATTTTTATTTTATTTTTATTTTATTTTAGCTGTATTTTTATTTTGCTCTATTAGCAGTAGGTAGTAAAGAATAACAATCCCTAGGATTGAATTACTATCTCTTTGTATTAAGAATTATAAATTTATTATTTTTCTTGTACAATAAAGATTATTATTATTATTATTATTATTATTATTATTACATTTGTTAAACATCTCCGTTATCTATCAACCGATTTTGAAAAACTTTTTTTTGTTATATTAAGAATAAAAAGACCTATCAAAAAAGGTATCACAAAGTGTATCTTTCCATTTAAATTTTTAAAGTTGGGGTTGCTATCACTTAAGGGATGAGGGGTGGGGGGATTAAAATTACCTGTCTAAATGACAATTTAAAAACAAAAATCGACGGGTCTCAGGATTTTCCGCAAAAACATTAAATAACCAGAATATGATTTTTGTGCGATACTTTTATCATCACTCTGTACTATACCTAAGTAGAGAAAGCTTCCTGTTCATTTAGTAATGTTTGCTAATTAAGTAAGTAGGTAGTAAACTTCCTAGGTGGGTGTGGTGATGGAAAATCCGCCATTACATGGTGGAGTTCCACCAACCATCGCACATACGAAGTTTTTTCTACCCAGCGCAGCGGCTGGACTATTAATAGTGTTGGATACTTTCTACGTCATTGTCAATTTTAGGATGGAATGAGTTATACTCGAACAATAATGAAATCGTACAAAACAACGATGACACTCACTCTGAGGATAAATCCTCTGGTAGTGAATACCTGCCTTCGGATTCTTCATCAGACATCGATTCCATTATCGGCCTAAGCAAACAAAAAAAACGGCAAGGTTTTTATGAAGCAACAAGTGCGGAGGATACGTCAGAGGCAGTACCATTAAGGAATAATGAGAATGTTTCCAAAATACGGAATGTACGTCATAAGAAGATACCAGTAAAAGCAACTTCTACTGCGGTATGTATTGCAGACAGTACTACTGGTACTGTAGTTAGTCTTGCCACGTCATCAAACGTAGTAAGTAGGGTAGATGGTAAAACGGGAAATCCAAGAATTCGCGCCGCTAGAAAAACCGATACAGGCAAGAGAATTAGAGACAAACGGCATTCTTGTTATTTTTGCCAAATGGAAATCATTAATGTTGCCAGACATATGGAAGTTAAGCACGGAAGAGAATTGGAAATTGCTAAATTGCTTGCAATGCCCAAAAATTCTGAAAGACGTAAAGAAGGTTTTACTGAAATTGTCCGTGCAGGGGATTTCTATCATAACTGCAATGTTACATCTATAAAGGAAGGTGAACTGATTTTGGTTAGACGGCCAACAATTAATGAAATAAAATCCATTTCCTACAATGATTATGGACCATGCCCGAATTGTTTAGGGTTCATGTTGAAAAAACACCTATGGCATCATATTAAAACAAAATGCAATAAAACAAGAACCCTCGAAAATCGTGAGCATGCACACCAAAACAGACATATCATTGCTGAAAGCAATGCAATTTTAAGTAATGTGTTTGGTACAGAGTTTACTACTGACTATAAAACAAATATTATTAATTGCTTAAGAGAGGATGACGTAGGAAATTATTGTAGAGAAGACTTACTGATACTACGATTTGGAGGGATGCTGTTTGAAAAGTATGGTATAACACAATGCGAATTAATAAGGCAATTAATGAGGCAGATGGCAAGATTAGTTCTTACCATAAGGAACATCCGTATAGAAAAACTATCCCTAACTGATCTTTTGTTGCCAGAAAACTTCGATACTATAGTGCAAGGTACAAAGAATCTTTGTGGCAGTATTGTTAGCGATTCTACAAAAAGACCGGAGTTCGACATTCCTTCACTTGCACTAAAAATAGGACACTCTTTAAAAAAATGTGCTAATATTCAAAGAGGGTTAGCTTTAAGAAATCGTGATTTGAAGAAAAATGAAACATTGATGTCATTTATTAATTTGTTGGAACTTGAATGGCAAATAAGAATATCTTCAAATGCTCTTGCCACACTTTATAAGAGAAAATTAAATGTTGGACAGCTTTTACCTATCACTAGCGATCTTAAGAAACTTAACGATTATATTGACCAAGAAATGGATAAAACTAAGAAAGTCCTAACCAAAACTCAAAATATTGGAAATTGGAGTTACCTTTCAACTTTAACATTGTGTAGAATTATTCTCTTTAATAAACGCAGAGCTGGAGAAGCAGCAAGAATGACAATTCAACAATATACTTCTCGACCTTTATGGTCTGAACAAGCGAATGAAGAATTGAAGAACTCCTTGACACCTTATGAAAGAAAATTGGCAGAACGACTAAATATCGTACATATCATAGGAAAAAGGGGGAGGAAAGTACCTGTGATATTAACATCAGAAGTAAAGGAATCTATAGATATATTACTAAAATTTCGGGATAGTTGTGAAATTGTACAAAACAATCCCTACATATTTGCGCGTGGTAAACATGCTCTTTCAAATATGCGAGGACATGATTGTCTGCGAAAAATTGTTAACGATGTAAAATTAGAGAAACCAGAATATATTACAGGAACTAAGCTACGGAAATATGTGGCAACTGTGTGCCAAATTTTTAACCTGACCGAAAACGAGCACGATTGGCTAGCAAGACATTTGGGCCACGATATCACTGTGCATCGTGAATTTTATAGATTGCATGAAGATGCAGTGGAATTAACCAAAGTCAGTAGACTTTTAATGGCGGTGGATAAGGGGGAAGCCAAGGAATTTGCTGGTAAAAGATTAAACGATATACACATAGAAGGTAAATATTATCGGTAACATTAATCCATAACCTTAAATTAACCTTTATCAATAGATCTGCCTCCCATGGATGAAGATGATGCTGATGAAGAAGTAGATGTTGAGGACGCAGACGGTGAAGATGTAGATTTGATTACCGAAATACCAAATATGCACGAATCTGATACAAGTGAAATGGAAACTGTTATTAGTAACAATTTGCAACAAATAAGGGGGAGGCCTAGGAAAGTCAACAAGTCAGGTAAAATATATAGTAATTTATGAAATTCATAATAATGTAGTGCCTTCAAAAAGTTTCTCATTTAGAGCAGGCCGTGAAAAATAAAAGTATTGTCTGTATAAGCTTTAGAATTTAATTATTAACTGTCAGATCAGTTTGATAATAAATAATTATGAGTAAAATCAATTACAATGCATGTTTACATACCTGTAGCATCATTTGAGCTGTGAATAACAGTCACTGAATTCATTTACAATAAAATAAAATTCAGATATGTAAATTAATTTGGACATTGACATAATAAATAAATTCTAAAGTTTGCAAATACAGTAATTACTATCATTTCCTTTGCCTGTTCGAAGAGAAACTATTTAAAGGCACTATTAATTTAGCTACGAACCTAATCGAGTTTCTTTTTAGGCAAAGCCAAATGTAACGCAATGAAAAATCCGTGGACAGCAGAAGATAAACGATTTGTGTTTGATTTCTTTAAAATCCAAATAAAGAACGGGATAGTTCCTGGTAAAGAACAGTGCGAGATGTGTCAGCAAAAATATCCATCATTACTCAAAAGAAAATGGTCAGACTTGAAGTTTTGTGTAAAAAATCAAATCACAAAAATAAGTAAAATGAAGTCAAAAGTAGGGATAAATAGAAATTGATGGTGTCTATTATTTTTTGTGTTGTTTTTAATTATGGTGTGGTTGCTATATTAACTTACCTCAAATAAAGACAGTTTTATATTATATTTAACTTATGTCTTTTTATTCTTCTTCTTGAATTGCCTAATTTTTAACCTCCACTGTTTTTTGTCACAGTAGGTACCTACTTCGAATCCGGATATATTGATCAGAGAAATGTTGTTAGGATCATGATTTAAAGTATTTAAGCAAAAGAAAGTAGATCTTATTTCATACACTTTTGATATATCCCCACCAGCCTAAACAACTTAACTAAAATTCACTATAATAGAGTTTGAATTTATAATTATTTGTAAAGTGCAATAATTAAAACAGTTACATTTCAAAACTCAACTTTATTATTTTTGTTTTTATTTATATAATATACATTTTAAACTTAATCCTAGGAACTTACTAATATAGAGAAACGTTTACCTAGGTAGGTACTATATCCAACTTAAACTAAGTTAATGGCAATATTATATATATAATATAATAATAATAATATATATAATATAATATGTATAGATTGATAGAATGACTGAAAGAAACCAGGGGCAAATTTTACCCCTAACGAGGTGTAGGTTCGGTGGCAAGAAATTAGATAAATTTATGAGCTATTGTCAGAACAATCTATAGCACAAAATGCTTCCTTTAAGCAACTTACATAGTCTAGATCATTTATCAGATATCTTACTTATATGATTTCTGGATAATGTTTCAAGGACTGTACATAAATTTGGGCAACATTCCGAATTAATCTTTGAAAACCACCTGATCCTAAGAATCACAAGCCAATAAGTATTTCTAATATCACAGAGAGAGAGACTAACTTCGTGTAGCGTGTTCTAGCTCTGGAGTTGGCAGCTGGCACAATTCCAAAATTATATGGCAAGGCAAATGATAGTACCTTTAATAAAGTACCTAGTTATATTTAAGTAGAAACATCCCTAATTGTATTTACCTTGATAAAAGTGCATCGGGTACCTGAAGACGGCCCAAGCTATCTCGAAACAACCTCTCGATTCTTACATTTATCATACATCATTTATCGGATATCTTACTTATATGATTTCTGGCTAATGTTTCAAGGACTGTACATAAATTTGGGCAACATTCCGAATTAATCTTTGAAAACCACCTGATCCTAAGAATCTCAAGCCAATAAGTATTTCTAATATCACAGAGAGTGAGACCAACTTCTTCGTGTAGCGTGTTCTAGCTCTGGAGTTGGCAGCTGGCACAATTCCAAAATTATATGGCAAGGCAAATGATAGTACCTTTAATAATAAAGTACCTAGTTATATTTAAGTACAAACATCCCTAATTGTATTTATCTTGATAAAAGTGCATCGGGTACCTGAAGAGAGCCCAGCTATCTCGAAACAACCTCTCGATATTCTTACATTTGCTACTAGAAGTTGCTCAGGTGCTTCAGACATATCACTTGCCATTGACAACAATAGGGGGTGGTTCTTGCAGGTCTGCAAAACATGCTAAATGTAAAAACAGATTATAGGTGTTGTTATTATTGACTCTTTCTGCAAGTTCTACAAATAGGTATGATATAAAAATGAGTATTGTTTAATACTTACTTTTGTGTGTTCAGAAATCTTCTATAGCACTAAAAAGTACTTTTTGTATTAAAAAAGTCGCTGTAAATTAGCCCACAAAGTAACAAACTTATAATGTAAGGTCAGTGTTTCGCAATATCAATATACGGCAACCACGCAATTTGATTAATGGCATCTTTCACTCACTAAAGTTGTAAATGACATAATTGTGACATCTTTAAACACGGAGTTTGTGTATCCCAAATAGTGGCACAAGACGCCATAATTCAATTTTTAGTCTAGAACCTTACCCATGGTGGGTATCAGCACGAAAATTAAACAGATGTGCTTCCAACAGGTGGCACTGCGAGCAGCACCAATTGGAGCAAGAGTGCCATAATTAAGGGTATGGTTTGAGTTGCCATAAATATTGTGGGGCTTGTATGTGTGTGTGTGTGTGTGTGTGTGTGTATGTGTGTATGTGTGTATGTGTGTATGTAACGCCTGTAACGCAAAAACTAGTGAACCGATTTTGATGAAATTTTAACTGAAGGGGTATATCGAAAATTCATCGACAAAATAAGCTTTTCAAAAAAATCCGAAACCGGAAGCGGAAGTTAGACATGTTTTTTTGGTATCATTTTTTTCAGAAGCGGAATTTTGAAAATTTGAGTAGGGGATATGAAAGAAGGCCATAATTCAAGGAAAACAGTTTTTTACCGGACTCTCTAACTTCAAAATGGCGGTCGCTATGAATTTTTCAAAATTTCGACTTTAACGCCCCATAACTCAAAAACCAATTATCTGATCAGGTTCCGCAACAACTTGTTTGAAAGTCCTTTGGCTGTACTACACCAGGAAAAAAAATTATTCACTAAATCCAAAACCGGTCGCAACGCCGCTCTTCCAAAAATTTTGAAATTTTTGAAAAATTATTACAAAAAAACTGGTCTAAGGAATTTGTTTAAATTTTCTATACGTATGCAGCTTGGTATTAGCTACATTTTTGTTTTTTGATGAATGCCAGAATTCCACTGTGGCGCCCTCTACGAGATTTTGAAAATCGGAAATTGATGCTCCTATAGCGCCTTTATTAGTCCAAATATGAAAGAAGTTTAAATATAAAAGTTATTTAGTATATAATTCTGCATTTTCTTACATGTATATCACGTATACAGGGCGTTTGCTTTCCACAGTACAATAAGCAACTTTGTTATTTTAAATGAAACACCCTGTATATTATTATATAATTGAATGTAGAATTTTATTGTCTATCACATAGTATAAGGTGTTCATATGGCTAAAATGTACGGTTAATGAGAAATTCGTGAATATTGAACTTTAAAACAGTGTAGGGTGAAATTTGTAAGTGCCGATATGTTCAAGTGACCATGCGCGGGACGGGAATTCCTTGTCGCCGGCTAATCCTAGCAGCCTATGAATATAAATAATCACACATGCGCAGATGAACACAATCGGCACTTGTGTTAATTTTCAAGTTTAGTTTATCGGTTGTGGCGAACTATACTGTTGAATACCAAAAACGAATGTTTATTTTTAGTATGGGAAAGTCCAGGGGAGGTTTGCACCTCCACTTTTTTACTTTCCCATACCACTACTGGTATAGGGAAGTATTGATATCATGAAAATTTTCGAAATCGAGATTTTCGCGGAAATACGTCTTTTGGACCTCCAGGAACCCAAAAAAGTGGTCTAGAAAAAATGTCTGTCTGTGGGTGCGTGGGTGCGTGGGTATGTATGTATGTAACGCCTCTAACGCAAAAACTAGTGAACCGATTTTGATGAAATTTTAAATGAAGGGGTATATCGAAAATTCATCGACAAAATAAGCTTTTCAAAAAAATCTGAAACCGGAAGCGGAAGTTAGACACGTTTTTTTGGTAGCATTTTTTTCAGAAGCGAAATTTTGAAAATCTGAGTAGGGGATATGAAAGAAGACCATAATTGAAAGGAAACAGTTTTTTCCCGGACTCTCTAACTTCAAAATGGCGGCCGCTATGAATTTTTCAAAATTTCGACTTTAACGCCCCATAACTCAAAAACCAGTTATCTGATCAGGTTTCGCAACAACTTGTTTGAAAGCCCATTGGGGGTACTATACCATGAAAAAAAATTATTTACTAAATCGAAAAACGGTCGCAACGGCGGCGCTCTTCCAATACTTTTGAAATTTTTGAAAAATTATTACAAAAAAATTGTCCACAGGATTTTGTTTAAATTTTCTATACTTATTAAGCTTGGTATTAGCTACATTTTTGTTTTTTGATGAATGCCAGAATTTCACTGTGGCGCCCTCTACGACGTTTTGAAAATCGGGAATTGATGCTCCTATAGCGCCCTTATTAATCAAAATATGAAAAAAGTTTGAATATAAAAGTTGTTCAGTATATAGTTTTGCATTCTCCTAAATGTATATCACGTATACAGGGCGTTTGCTTTCCACAGTACAATAAGCAACTTTGTTATTTTAAATGAAACACCCTGTATATTATTATATAATTTAATGCAAAATGTAATTGTCTATCACATTGTATAAGGTGTTCAGATAGCTAAAATGTAGGGTTGATGAAAAATTCGCCAAGTTTCGTTGCGTTTTCGTGTCTCTCTTCTGTACGTATCGAAACCTTATAGTCTCGTTTTTCTCGCCACGCATTCAAGTGATTTCCAAAGAGTTTAAATAGAAACATTGTTCAGTAGTTGTTCAGTAGGTGGTTGGATTTTCATTGCCCAGCTTATATCTGCTGAAATATTAAAGATACAAGAAAAAGTTAAAGGAGCAGCTCAGCTGAGAGAACCTGGTGTACCTATAAAATAGCGCAAATAGAAAGTGATTAAAATAAAGAAAGTGTTCGATTTAAAAAACCTAAGTTACATAGTTTTCCGGAAAATTAGTAGACCGTGGAAAAAACTTGTTTGCGCTATTTTGTACACCAGGTTCTCTTAGTTCAGTCTCTTCTTTAACTTTTTCTTGTATCTTTAATACTTCAGCAGGTATAAGCTGGACAATGAAAAATCAGTCACCCTGTATAGCTCTGCGTTCTCTTAAATTTCTATCACGTATACAGGGTCTTTACGTTTCAGAGTACAATAGGCAAGTTTGACATTTGAAATAAAACACCGTGTCTATTATTGTAGCTGTAAAATTAAATTTTGTTGTATAAATGAGATGTCATATTATAATACAAATATGAGTTTTGTAACATTTGCAGATTTATTAAATATTTGTTAGTTTTGTTCCATAGTTTTGAAGCATGCTGTAACAAACGATATTTGTAATTTTAAAAAAAAGCATGGGATAAAACGGCATACATTCGTGCTGCTTAACAATCAACCCTCGCCTCGCAGGTAGGCGGATTACCTATTGCTAAAATGTTGAACATTCCAAATACCAGGTAGGTACTTAGATTAGGGACTTCTCAGAATTCTACCCCGCTTCGCTTGGCCCTACAGAACCTCTGCAATGGGTAGTAGAATTGTTCAGTTTTAGAATGGTTTTAGCCGGTACAGAGTAATTCTAAATTCAAGTAACAAAAATTAAAAATTGGTTGAGCCATTTCTTCTCAAAATGGGATAAGGTAGTAAAATTAAAAGTTAACTCCTAGTCGATCCCATGAATTGTTTAATGAGGTTAAAAGTAAAACGGTAGTCGTGCTACATGTTTCGAACTTAACAGTTCATCATCAGGCATCTTATCTTAAAAACAATAAATGGGAAACAAAAAATTACAAAAAATTATTTAAACACAATGAAAGTTATTAAAAAACATCGTATAAAAAGTTAAGGTTCATCATAGAAATTAAATACGAACTAATAAATTCAGAATAAATTTTAACACAACGACGACCATATGGTAAAAATACCATATGGTCGTCGTTGTGTTAAAATTTATTCTGAATTTATTAGTTCGTATTTAATTTCTATGATGAACCTTAACTTTTTATACGATGTTTTTTAATAACTTTCATTGTGTTTAAATAATTTTTTGTAATTTTTTGTTTCCCATTTATTGTTTTTAAGATAAGATGCCTGATGATGAACTGTTAAGTTCGAAACATGTAGCACGACTACCGTTTTACTTTTAACCTCATTAAACAATTCATGGGATCGACTAGGAGTTAACTTTTAATTTTTTTTTTCAAGTAACAAAGTTGTGGTTTCTAAAAATGACGTACGTGTTTGTTATAATTTAAATGTGAGAAGGAAACGGCTATATATTGTTGATGTCGTAGTGACATACAGCGCTAAGTCGAAATGGAAAATCTTAAATTTTAAGTGATTTTACAGACTATGCAAAGGGTTGTAGGTACCTGCTTCACAATTCTTGCTTTCACAAGAAATTTTAACCTTGACAAACATTTGAGGCGGCCGGTGCGGGGTGAGGGTTTTACATTTTATTTTCATCCTTGAGGATGCAAAAGCATTACACTGTCAACCTTACAAGTGAACTATTCGTCTGGTAAGAGAATTTTTACTGCTGTAGCTGACATTAGTGCCCAAACATTGTTATCATTTTGATGTTTGAGTTATTATTCTGGTTGTTTTATTTTTGCTAGGAGTATTAATTTACTTTGATTAGACTAACATAGGTAGTAGTTTATACCGTACATTAAAAAATTGGCGAATTTTGTAAAATTGAAGTCATTATTTTCAATAATTTCAATCGTTTCTTAGTGTTGATCTATAACCATAATCGAATTATATAGGTAGTAAATTTACTTAACGTTTTGCGAAGAAAATTATTTTCATTAGGTATTTATTAGATACTCTATTTATTACTATTGTAACAAGATGAAATCAAAACGATTGAATTTTAAAGTAGATTCTGATTTTCAAAATCCTAAAGTAATAAAAGCAGGAACTTTTCATGATGGACACAAAACTTTTATAGAGTCTTCAAATCTTAGAAATGCCTTTGTAGCTACCTGCTTTCGGATTTTTAAATCTCCGTATTTATGGGACGCCGGCGATATTGATGATATTTTGCAATTAGGGAAAAGTGAAGGGAAATGTGAATATGTCAAAATTAAAAATAAACGCTACATGGCCAATTCAAATCAGTTAGACATGAGTGAAGGCCAGTTTTTGGAGAATATTGAAGAAATATTGTCAAAGTTTTTTACAACTTTTCAAGCGGGTATATTATCATGTAATAATAAATCTGTAGCTTTGTTTAAAGAAATTATTAACGATTCTACCGAGTATTGGATGTTTGATTCAGAGAGTAGTTCGCGTATTACAGCGAAAAATGTCAAAGATGGGGTTGCGGTAAGCTGTAGTTTTGAAACACTCCATTATTTAACGCAATTGTTAAAATATAATTTTATTCAACGTTTAAATGCCCCTCAGAGTAGTATGTTTAAATTGTCTCCTTATACGATTGTCGAAACAGTCGCGAATAGGAAGGGTAGAAAAAAGTGGAAAACTACGTATCCAAAAATTACGAAAAAAATTAGAACACAAGGAGAAAGAGTTGATACGTAATAGAGTAGCTATAAAAAAATTAAGGGGTAACGTAGAATACAAATCCAAAGAAATGATAAGAAACAGAGTAGGTATAAAAAAATTCAGGGGTAACGTAGAATACAAAGCCAAAGAGTTGATAAAAAACAGAGTAGGTATAAAAAAAATTAGGGCTAACGTAGAATACAAAGAGAAAGAGTTAATTAGTAGAAAATCAGGAATGAAAAAATTAAGGGGTAATGTACAATACAAAGAGAAAGAGTTAATTAGTAGCAAATCAAGAATGAAAAAATTAAGGGGTAATGTAGAATACAAAGAGAAAGAGTTAATTAGTAGAAATTCGGGAATGAAAAAATTAAGGGGTAATGTAGAATACAAAGAGAAAGAGTTAATTAGTAGCAAATCAAGAATGAAAAAATTAAGGAGTAATGTAGAATACAAAGAGAAAGAGTTAATTAGTAGAAATTCGGGAATGAAAAAATTAAGGGGTCATGTAGAATACAAACAGAAAGAGTTAATTAATGAACAAAAACGGAAACGGGAAGTTAGGAAAAACGACGACGCAATTAGACTATTTGAACAACAATGCGACCTTCAAAGCAAACGAAACAGGCGAGAAAATGATATCTTACGATTTAGGGAACATTTTTACAATAATTTAGTAAGAGAAAACACAAATTCTGCGAAATTAAAATTAGAATTTATAAAAATTCGAAAATGTACTCCAAATTTTATATGTTGCTGCTGCGAAGGACTGTTCTTTAAACATTCTGTTATCAATTTCAAAATTACAAAACTGGATAAATTTTCTAATTATTCCAAGGATACTTTAGTGAGTTTAATAATAAATTATGAGTCGCCGTTCATTTGCAGAACGTGTGATAGATACCTAACCCTGTCAAAAGTACCCAAATTAGCCACAAGTAATGATTTAAAGTTTGTAGATTTACCCTATTGCATTCAAAAACTGTCACCATTAGAGGAAAGAATGACAGCCCCTTACATAAATTTTATGCAAATTAGATTTTTAAAACCGTATGCCTTAAATCCCCAGTTAGGTCTTAAAGGTAGTGTAGTTAACATCTCTGTTGAAATTAGCGATATGTTACAAGTTTTACCGCGAGCATTTGACAACATGGCTACAATTCAGGTTAAATTAAAGAGGCACATTGAACACAAAACGGACTACATGTATGAGACCATCAGACCAGCTATAGTTTGCGATGCGTTGTGTTATTTGAAAGACACCCCGTTATACAAACTGTACAATATTCAAGTTGACCGCGAATATTTTAGGCGTTACGAAAAGCAGTATAGCGAAAATGTAGATTTTATTGTAGAAACTAGGGATTGTATGAAGAAAGTAACGATTTTATAGCGGATAATATAATATCTACCGAGATATCCACGAACGACAACATTTGCGAAGAAATCACTTTAACCGATCTTCCGGAGGAAGAAGTGGGAAGTGATGAGGTATTAGTGATAGACGGAAATGCAGATGCCGTAAATAACGTACAAGTCATAGCGCCCGGCCAAGGTAAAAAACCGATACCTTGGCATATGATACCCCATATCGACGAATTATGTTTTCCCAAAATTTTCGCGGGCCATTCTTTCAACGGCAGTTCTAAAGTATCGTACTCTGATCGTATAAAGTCGGAAATTAGGCGTAGAGATCGTAGATCGTGCGATCCCACTCGATTACTCTTTATGGCAAAGAAAAAATTAGAGTTGTTTTGTCTTTCAAAAATTAATATTTGTATGCGGAAAACAAAAAATACTAGAAATGTTAAAGTGGGGAATGTGTTAAATGACGAATTTTTAGAAAACATGGTAAAATTTGACGACGGTTATAGGTTTTTAAGACAAATTAGATCCTCCCCTTCCTATTGGGAAACTAGGAAAAAAGAGTTGTTGGCTACCATTCGGCAATTAGGTAAACCCAGTATATTTTTGACGTTATCTGCGGGGGAAAACATTTGGCCAGAACTACTTCAATCGTTGGCGAAACTGGTTCATTCTAAAAATTTATCTCTTGTAGAAGCAATGAATCTCACTACTTATGAAAAATCCGATTTAATAAAATCTTAAAGGTAGTGTAGTTAACATCTCTGTTGAAATTAGCGATATGTTACAAGTTTTACCGCGAGCATTTGACAACATGGCTACAATTCAGGTTAAATTAAAGAGGCACATTGAACACAAAACGGACTACATGTATGAGACCATCAGACCAGCTATAGTTTGCGATGCGTTGTGTTATTTGAAAGACACCCCGTTATACAAACTGTACAATATTCAAGTTGACCGCGAATATTTTAGGCGTTACGAAAAGCAGTATAGCGAAAATGTAGATTTTATTGTAGAAACTAGGGATTGTATTGAAGAAAGTAACGATTTTATAGCGGATAATATAATATCTACCGAGATATCCACGAACGACAACATTTGCGAAGAAATCACTTTAACCGATCTTCCGGAGGAAGAAGTGGGAAGTGATGAGGTATTAGTGATAGACGGAAATGCAGATGCCGTAAATAACGTGCAAGTCATAGCGCCCGGCCAAGGTAAAAAACCGATACCTTGGCATATGATACCCCATATCGACGAATTATGTTTTCCCAAAATTTTCGCGGGCCATTCTTTCAACGGCAGTTCTAAAGTATCGTACTCTGATCGTATAAAGTCGGAAATTAGGCGTAGAGATCGTAGATCGTGCGATCCCACTCGATTACTCTTTATGGCAAAGAAAAAATTAGAGTTGTTTTGTCTTTCAAAAATTAATATTTGTATGCGGAAAACAAAAAATACTAGAAATGTTAAAGTGGGGAATGTGTTAAATGACGAATTTTTAGAAAACATGGTAAAATTTGACGACGGTTATAGGTTTTTAAGACAAATTAGATCCTCCCCTTCCTATTGGGAAACTAGGAAAAAAGAGTTGTTGGCTACCATTCGGCAATTAGGTAAACCCAGTATATTTTTGACGTTATCTGCGGGGGAAAACATTTGGCCAGAACTACTTCAATCTTTGGCGAAACTGGTTCATTCTAAAAATTTATCTCTTGTAGAAGCAATGAATCTCACTACTTATGAAAAATCCGATTTAATAAAACGCGATCCAGTTACATGTGCGCGGTATTTTGATTTCAAAATTTCAAAATTTATGTGTTATTTAAAACAAAAAGACGGCCCATTTCGCGAGTATTATGTAGAAGATAGTTTGTGAAAGGGTAGAATTTCAAAATAGGGGGTCGCCTCACGAACACATTTTATTATGGCTTAAAGACGCGCCTCAGTACAATCCCGAAATGTCAGGTAACGTGGAAAATTGTATTAGATTTATAGATAGGTTTATTACGTGCGAGTATAAGGAAAATGATCCGTATATTAGGGTGCAAACACATAGGCACACGCATACCTGCAATAAAGGTAAACGAAATAAATTCAAATGCCGGTTTAACTTTCCAATCTTTGTTATGCCCTCAACAACCATTATGGAACCTCTTCCGGAAGAGGAACAAAACGAAAATTTAAAACGCATTTTGAAAGATATAAAAAAAATTACCCAAGATTTTTATAAAAATCCGAAATTAGTAGAATTTAATGATATTTTAGCTAAACTCCTAATTACGGAAGAACAATATTATCTCGCTATTCGTAGTTCATTAAAAAAAACCCAGATATTTTTAAAACGTAGTAGTTTAGAAGTCGGAATTAATAATTATAATAAAGATATATTGCATTTGTTCGAGTCTAATATGGACATTCAGTTTATTTTAGAAGAATACGCGTTGGCATCGTATATTATTAATTATATTAGTAAAACGGACGCGGGACTTTCGAAATTGTTACGAGAAACGGCATCAGATATAAATAACGGATTTACTAATGTTAGAGAAAAATTCAGAAAAATTTCTAATGTATTTTTAAATAGTAATTTAATGTGCGCGCAAGAAGCAGTTTATCATGCGTTATCTTTGCCTCTTTGGAAAAATTCGCGAAAAACTACTTTTATTAGCACGTTTCCACAGCAAGAAAGAGTTCAAATGTTAAAGTCTAGGTTAGAATTAAGTGCCTTAAATGTAGATTCGGATGACGTGTTTGTTGATGATATATTCGGAAAATACGCGAAAAGACCTTTATCTATGGAAGACGTGTGCCTAGCAGATTTGCTTCGAATTTTACTGCGCTGAATACGGATAACCAGAACGCGAATGAAGACGATGATGATGACGTCATTAAATATTATAGGCAACGGCGAAAAACTGCCGTTATTAGATATAGGCGGTATAAACTAATTCAGGATCCGGTTAATTTTTATAGAGAAAACCTTCTTTTATTTTTACCGTGGAGAAGCGAATACTCAGAGGTGCAGAATGTAAATTACGAGGAAGTATTTTTAAACCATCATTGTACTATTGACGCTAATCGCAAAAAATTTCAAATTCTTGGCGACGATGTTTTAGACGAAGCCATGGAAAACGCGCAAAATAATGTTTTAGAAATCGAGGAAGAAGATATCGACGAATTTTCCAAAAGTGCATTACCTGAGCACCAGCAAATCGATATCTTACAGCAGGGGGGTTCTGAAATTATTAAAGATCGCGGTGCAAATCACTTTAGTTGTCCACCTAGAATATCAATCGAAGAAATTGTTCAATTAATACAGCAATTAAATACGCGCCAGAGGGAGTTCATAATGCACATTTTACATTGTTTTAAAACTGATAGGTTGCCTATAAGAACGTTTTTAAGTGGATCCGCCGGCGTCGGGAAAAGTACGGTTATAAATGCAATCTATCAATTGATCACAAGTTATTTTGATAAATTACCCGGTTCAAGTAAAGGAGAAAATTTTGTCTTGCTGTGTGCTCCATCAGGTAAAGCAGCATTTTTAATAAACGGTCTCACATTACACACCGCGTTTTCTTTACCGGTATCTCAGTTTGGTGGACAAATGCCAGAATTATCCAACGACATCGCGAATACACTACGAGCAAAATTATTTCATTTAAAATTACTTATTATTGACGAAATATCGATGGTGGGTAGTCGGTTATTTTCACGGGTCGATACTAGACTTCGACAAATCATGGGTTGCAAAGAGTCTTTTGGCGGCATATCGGTTTTAGTTGTAGGAGATTTAAATCAATTACCTCCTGTGATGGATCGCCCTGTATTTTGTTCACCAAACAGTAACAGTCTAAGTATTTTTCACGTCGAATCAAACCCCTTATGGGACGAGTTTAATTATTACGAATTGACACAAATAATGCGGCAGCGGGATGAAGTTCAGTTTATACATTGTTTAAATAATTTAGCTAAGGGGATTATGAGCGTTGACGATATAAAATTAATTAAATCGCGAGAAGTAGAAGAAACTCTAGTCCCAGAGACCGCGATTAGGTTATATGCGGAAAACGCTAACGTTGATGCGTACAATGAACGTCGTATAAACAATGCGCCTGGCGAAGAATTCTTATCTACTGCGGAAGACGTTATTTTAGGAAAAGTTTCAGAATTCACTAAAAGTAAAGTATTAGGCGCGTTAAAGAAAAAGAAAACTTCAGAACTTGGAGGTTTACCAACACATTTACGTATAAAATTGGGTATTAAGTATATGGTAACTTCTAATGTAGATATCGCGGACGGACTTGTAAACGGATCTTGTGGAATACTTAGACATATTTCGTTTGAACCAAATTCTAAATTTCCTAGCAAACTTTGGATTGATTTTCAGTCAAATGCGGTCGGTAACAAAGTGCGAAAAGCGTTTATAGGTTTAATGAATGCCGAAGGTATCGACTCAAAATTGACCCCTATAAGTAAGAATGCGTATCCTTTAACTGTCTCTAAAGATTTGCAGTATCAAATTGTACGCCGTCAATTTCCAGTGACAGCAGCGGAAGCTTTAACTATCCACAAATCTCAGGGGCAGACGTACGAAGAGGCGTGTATCGATTTTAAAAAATCAAAAAGAATTACCAGACAAATGATGTACGTCGCATTAAGTAGGGTAAAAAAGTTATCTGGACTTTACATTTTAGGTAGTTTCAAACCCCCGAAGTCTCCAAAAGAGAACGACCAAATTTTAACAGAAATTTTGCGACTACAGCAAAATAAACCGCTCACATTCTTCTACGACATTTTTAACAATAGCGATCAGATTAAAATTTTATATCATAACGTTGGATCATTGCGCAAACATTTACGAAACATTATCAGTGATGAGTGGTACATTAGAGCCGATATATTAATATTTTCAGAAACTTTATCACAAAATTACGATGATATAGAAATTCCCGGTTTTCACATAATATTTCATTCGAATTCGGTTAATACGCGCGGAGTTATTTGTCTTATCAAAAACCACATTACCGTTTGTAATATTCAGCACGTTTTAAAATTCGAATGTAAAAATCATGTTGACTTGTTTAGTTTTCAAGTAGAGAATTTTTGGTTAATTAGTGGTTACAAATCGCCTTCGGTTAGGCATGCTATGTATGAAAATTGTTTTCAAGAAATTATAAGTAGTACGTTATCTAATGCCGATGATAAAATTGTTGTGTTGGGAGATTTTAATTTTGATATATTTAATTTTGATGCTGCCTCATATTTTCCAAATTTAATGGCAAAGTTCGATTTTAAAAGTATTTTAAACCGTAATACGTCCACAACCGATCACAATACTCAAATCGACATTGTATTTAGTAACGACGAATCATTGATAGCAGGTGTTTACGACAGTTACTTTTCATATCATAAGCCCATATATGCGTTGCTCCCAATAATATCTTCTAGGCAGCCGGCTGCAATTTTTTTAAACAATTCGTCGGTAATAACAGTTTCGGATGAAGACGTTAATAATCGTGCCCTTTCTAGCAAAAATAAAAACAAGTACATAGGATTTATAAACAGGGATGGCGTTTCTTGCTATGCAAACAGTGTAATTCAATGCCTAATAGCTTTAGAACATTTTAAACAGGATTTAGTTAATAATAGTACACCAGAACATCGTGTCAGTAGCAGTATCGTAGACATAATTAATCTAGTAAATTTCGGGAGTGATTGTATTTCAACTTGTCATGTTAGAGCTATTTTAGATCAAAAAACCGACGTAAATTTCAATGCTACCCTACAGCAAGATGCCCACGAATTTTTAATGAAATTGCTGCAATGTTTAGAAGAAGAAAACCCTGCGTTATCTGCAAAATTTTATTATTCAAGAACTATTGTACTAAAGTGTTTTAATTGTGATTATTCCCGGGAACGATCAGAATTAGATTCCTGCTATTTTCTTCGTTTCGAAGATGATATGCCTTTGGATTTTTCTAAATTTATTTGTTGGGATGACACTAATATAAAGTGTTCCAATTGCCGCGTATCAAATTTTTCAGAAAAACATATTATATCGTACGTTAACCAGTATGTAGTACTAGTTCTTGCCAGATTCCGTGCTGACACAAAGTTGATGAATTCGGTAGTAAATTTTAATGAGGCAGAAGTTTGTATAAACGATACGCATTTTGACGTACGCGCGGCCATTCTGCACCACGGAGATTCGCTAAACCACGGTCATTACACGTGCATCATAAATGTCAATAGTAGTTGGATCGCGTACAATGATATACAGACGGCAAAAACTAGGTTCCCTGCAAATTTAGAAGTCGTGTATTTATTAATACTAGAGAAAAGGGGTCAATGAATGTCTACGCTGTACATATAGTTCGTTATGTTGATTCAAAATTTAAAACTTGTTTATTCTCAATTATTTTGTATCATTATTCATTTTATATACGTAATTGTATTTAACGTTTGCAATTTTATCTAAATCCCCAAACACCCGCGGACGGAGCTGTCTGGATGCCGCCGTCGTGCAGCCCGGGCAAGCGCGCAGTCGGATATCGGCAGTCTTCGTTCCATTAATAATAATAACAATAATACGTCATTTTATTTAACTTTTGATAATTTTAATTTGATCTGTTTAGAATTCATCAACTTAAAATCCTACAACTAAATCCCCAAACACCCGCGGACGGAGCTGTCTAGATGCCGCCGTCGTGCAGCCCGGGCAAGCGCGCAGTCGGATATCGGCAGTCTTCGTTCCATTAATAATAATAATAACAATAATAAGTCATTTTATTTAACTTTTGATAATTTCAATTTTATCTGTTTAGAATTTATTATCTTAAAATCCCTGTTCAAATATACAATGTGGCAATGTTTGGGATTGCGGGTTATCAGGAACAGAAACTCGCGGGTTATTAATTAATTAATTTAACGTTTGTCTAGGAACAGTTTATTCGTACGTCCGCACATATATGTTATTTAAATTTTCAAAGCAGGTGGTAGCAAGGCATAGAAGCGGGTGTTGTTATTTGGAATTTGTGTTATAATATGTAATCGGATTTTTTTTGGTATAGAATAAATGTCGTTAGTTGAAATCAATCATCCACGGGTTCTGCGTCTGAAAAGTTAGTCCGCGACTTTAGATTTAAAAATATCAAAAAACAAATAACGTAAATTGAATGTATGTGGCAATTATCAAATTGTAGGTATAGGTAGTATAGGTTCATGGGTTTTATATAGGGCTCCTGGCGAAAACTTCCCATGTAAAACAAAAAGTTTAACGCGTCTGGCATAGTACCTCATGTTAGTTTACTTACTGTAAACACTAACTAAGGTGATGTGGAAAACTATGGATTAATAATAATTAATACTTTTCGTAAAAGATTTAGGCTGGACTCTAACAGAAACGGATCATCGGTCGGTAGCGATCGTCCGGTTTCGCCAGCTGTAATTTCAAGCCGGTTACTACAGATAGATGCGTGTCTTTCTTCTGTACATATCGAACCAATAATCTTGTTTTTCGCGCTACGCATTCAAGTGATTTCCTACGCTGCCTCGAGAACTATTGTTGTATACCAAAAATAAAATGTTTATTTTTAGTATGGGAAAGTCCAGGGGAGGTTTGCACCTCCACTTTTTTTTCTTGCGTAGAACCAGCTAAAACCCATATATTCTTGTTCAGCACATTATTTTCCATATGAAATGGTACTTTACGATCTTTTTGACTGGTACCGACGTTTCTTATTTTAAACAAATTGACCAAAATCATTAATTTTGGAGAAAAACGTTTTTTAACAAATACAACCGCCTAACTCTGAAAGTACGTAACATATCGCTTCCTCCATCTTTTTTTTATTTGAAAGCAGATTAATAAGCGCAGATGATGGTAGTATTGTGATTTGAAAAATCAATGACTTTTTTGTAAACAATGTCAATGTCAAGAAATGTCTTTATGGCTCATAGAAAGTTTGATGTAGTGAGTTTTTCTGTCGCTTACCAATTTCTTTATTACTAAAAATTCGTGTATACATGCAGCGAAGTTTTTTTCAAAAAAGGGGCGTGGCTTCGGAAAGGTCCTTTAGGAGAAAGCTGAATATTTTTATGACAATTTGACACACCCTAAACTGACCAATCCGGTTGCGTTTTACTCACTTGACAAGCCAATCAGCGCACTCCAAATTTGTATATTCTCGGATATTTAGGACTAGTACAAAATTTCAGCGATAATTTTTCTGTCAAAAAAAACTGCTTCCAAACCGAGATGTGAGATTTCACAGTATTCTTGGGAGTTTTACCTTCCACAGCTTCGTTTATCTCTTCAAGTGTACTCTAGCCAAACGATTTTGCTTCAATTTTTCCGTAAATGTCACAAACCATACACAAAATACGTAGAAAGAAACATTAAATTTCATACAATTCTTGGGCATTTTACCTTCTAAGCTTCCTCTATCTCTTCAAGTGTACTCTGTTGAACCCGTTTTGCTTCCATTTTACCGAAAATATCACAAAGTATACACAAAATACGTAGGTAGAAAAAAAAATTAAATTTGACTTTTGTCTGGTTTGTATATAAAACCATGGTTACGAAGAAAATTATTATTAATCTGATTTGAAACTATAAAAATTTAAATTTGGTTCGTCAAATTGTCCTCCGAATACTACTCGTAACTACGAAATAATCCTGCAATTTTTGGACAGTACGTATTCGTACTTGATGCAGGATAATTCGCTATTCGTCCTTCGGACTCATAGCGAATTATCGCGCATCAAGTACTCTTACATACTGTCCAAAAATTGTCGGATATTTCGTAGTTACTAGTAGTATTATATATGAAAGTTTTTAAGGAGGAAAAAATATCATTCGTAAAACGAGTACTAGTATGTATTTAAATTTTCGTAACTTTTTGCAATGTAATAAACTGTAAGAAACAGAATAAACATAAATTCAAAAAATATTAAACATAAACTGATATATTAGTAGTTTTGGACGACATTATAATATTTGATAATAGTATATTATTCAACGAGCATGTTAGGATGGCTATTATTCACGACGGATACATTTACGAAACGAACCGCAGGTGAGTTTCGTAAATAACCGGAGTGAATAATAGCCAATAACATGCGAGTTAAATACTATACCTTGTCCACGACTATTACTAAATAGTAAATAACAACAATTTTTGTAAAAATTTATAATTACCAGAAACATTTTTTTTAAAAACTTCATCTAATCAGCCATGACATTGTACCTATATCAAAGGCAGCAATTGTTTTTGATGTTATTCGAGAAACGTCAAAAAATTAATACTGTGCGCGAGAGTTTGCTTTTGCAAGTATTTTGTATTAAAAAAGTTAAAAATGGACAAAATTACTTCTTTAAGTAAAGTTTGACAAATCTCAGGGCCTCGAAACTAAGTTGGGGTATGTTGTATTGTATTGTATTTTGACATTTGTGATTTTCACGTAAGAGTGAATTATGAGTCATAATTCACTCCCATAATTCACGGCAATTTATTATGGGTAATCTTATGTTTAACAAAACACATAAATAATCGATGTATAATTTAGTAGTCGTGGATAAAGTCTGTTTTTTTTAAAGATCCACCAACCTTGCAATTTCTCTCGAAAGTATGTTTGGCAACGCTGCTGGTGACATTTTTTAGTAATTTTTAAAGTAGGGTTAGGACTAATAAATTTAATGGTTACTTTTGACAAGTGCTTTTCACAAGAAGTATTTTCATATATTTTGTTAAATATTGTTGATTTATGTGGATATATGATGAGTTTATAGTTTTATAATAATCAATATATAAATAATTCGAGGTAAGAATAGAAAAAATGTATTCAGGCAGTAGAATAGTTGGGATTATTTTCAGAATCAGATTCGGGCAGTTCAAATTTTGAATCATCATATGAGAGATATGGTTCAAAATTGAATCTGTATCCGAATCTTCACCTTTATTACGATTGGCGGTATATTTTGAACATAAAGTTGTCCATTTGTCCTAAATTATTTATCAGCTGCCATAATTGAACTTTTGTACATGTAAGTTACAATGGAACGTTACACTTTATTAAATAATTTCCTATTGCAGTTTTGTTGGAATACCGTGTTGGAGGTTTATCTAAACGGACAGAATATGTGGCATTGTCAAAAATAATAACAGTTTTAAAACCATCAGATGGTAGAGCTGGAATTAATTGATTAATCCACTCTTTAAATAGCTGATTATTCATCGTTTTGTGATAATCCCGATCATTGTTTCTGGGTCTTAAAAGCAAACTACATCCATCTAAGAAACCTCAACACACCCAGGATGGAGCACTGTAAACCTGCTTTCCTTAATTTCTAATCTTTCTTGGGAAGGTTGTCAATGGTCCAAGATTTAGTAGCAGAATCGTTTTTGTAAATCGGGGTTTCATCAATAAAAATAAATCTTATATTAGAGTCAGGGCCGGCTTGATGGGGGGTGCCAACGGTGTCCCTGCACCGGGCCCCGGCCCCGCGAACAAGAGGGCCCCGCGTTTACCTGCCCTCGCATGTAAGAAACTCGAACTCCCATTCAGTGACCTCCTATTTAAGGATTTTTTCTATTTAGTGATGATTTTATCAGGATCTTGACTTTCGGGCTAAAATGCCTGTAAAAACACTTCTAAATTATGATGTTGAAATTCTATTTGAAGATCTTTTTCCAGCAACAATTTACCTAAATACTTAGAAATAACCAGAGTTTTGAGCGGATTATAAAGTATGTACCATAAAATGTGGGTTTTTCTTAGAATTTGTTTAGCTACTTGTACTTGAACAGCATGCCACTGAGATAAATTTTTAAGCGGATTATAGGATTTCTTACTTGGGTTTATACAGTAGGTACACATTTTCACTAATGTACTGAGAATTCCCTCCATTATTTAAGTGCATTTAAATTTAAATTTTTCAGTTGCTATTTTTGCGTTCAAACAAGCAGTTCTTTAAAAATGTCATAACGAAAATGTTTGTGTTTTAAAGAAAAATTGAAAGTGTTTTTTATACCTTAGATAATTTTATTACCTACATTACAATTTTTACTTTCCCATACCACTACTGGTATAGGGAAGTATTGATATCATGAAAATTTTCGAAGTCGAGATTTTCGCGGAAATACGTGTTTTGGGTCCCCAGGAACCCAAAAAAGTGGTCTAGAAAAAATGTCTGTCTGTGGGTGGGTGGGTGGGTGTGTGTGTATGTAACGCCTGTAACGCAAAAACTAGTGAACCGATTTTGATGAAATTTTAAATGAAGGGGTATATCGAAAATTCATCGACAAAATAAGCTTTTCAAAAAAATCCGAAACCGGAAGCGGAAGTTAGACATGTTTTCTTGGTATCATTTTTTTCAGAAGCGGAATTTTGAAAATCTGAGTAGGGGATATGAAAGAAGGGCATAATTCAAGGGAAACAGTTTTTTCCCGGACTCTCTAACTTCAAAATGGCGGTCGCTATGAATTTTTCAAAATTTCGACTTTAACGCCCCGTAACTCAAAAACCAGTTATCTGATCAGGTTCCGCAACAACTTGTTTGAAAGCCCTTTGGCTGTACTACACCAAGAAAAAAAATTATTTACTAAATCCAAAAACGGTCGCAACGGCGCTCTTCCAAAAATTTTGAAATTTTTGAAAAATTATTACAAAAAAAGTGGTCTAAGGAATTTGTTTAAATTTTCTATACTTATGCAGCTTGGTATTAGCTACATTTTTGTTTTTTGATGAACGCCATAATTCCACTGTGGCGCCCTCTACGAGGTTTTGAAAATCGAAAATTGATGTTCCTATAGCGCCTTTATTAGTCAAAATATGAAAAAAGTTTAATTATAAAAGTTGTTCAGTATATAAATTTACATTTTTCTAAATTTATATCACGTATACAGGGTGTTTGGTTTTCACAGTACAATAAGCAACTTTGTTATTTTAAATGAAACACCCTATATATTATTATATAATTGAATGCAAAATTGAATTGTCTATCACATAGTATAAGGTGTTCATATGGCTAAAATATACGGTTAATGAGAAATTCGTGAATTTTGAACTTTAAAACAGTGCAGGGAGAAATTTGTAAGTGCCGATATGTTCAAGTGACCATGCGCGGGAAGGGAATTCCTTGTCGCCGGCTAATCCTAGCAGCCTATGAATATAAATAATCACACATGCGCAGATGAACACAATCGGCACTTGTGTTAATTTTCCATATACTAATTTTCAAGTTAAGTTTATCGGTTGTGGCGAACAATACTGTTGAATACCAAAAACGAATGTTTATTTTTAGTATGGGAAAGTCCAGGGGAGGTTTGCACCTCCACTTTTTTATTTCAGGTTTAAAGTACAAATTCTAAATAGTGATGTTTCTATTTAGTGATGCTTTTGTGGGAACTGGGGACAGTTACAGTAATAGAACACTTTTTCTAAGAAATGAACATAAGTTGTAGTTTTTAAATACAAATCTATAACACAATTCGACTCGCTCTTTCTTCAACACTACCCACCATGCTCGGACCCTCAACATCTTCACGTTTCTTTCAATGTCTATGTCATATTTATTATGGTCTTTCTCGGAAAGTCGAAAAACCCCTTCACCATTACTTAAAGCTTCCACTTCCAGTACTTTATAGCAATTTTCCTAACAAAGATTCAAAATATTTTTACACAGAGTAAATTACTTAAGTTTCGGTGTTCGTTGCGTTGATGATATAAATTCAGAATTTGCTGCGAAACGAGCGAGAAAATTATTTTGAAATTATTGTATTTTAATAAAACTATACACCATTAAAAATAAAATTACTTATGTTTAAAAATTTGTTTGCATTGTCGTATTTTAATTGCCCATAACTTTTATTCAAAAAACAAAAACCGCAAATCGGTTTTTATTGTTTCGATCTCTTTTGAGAATCACCCACCATTCTAAAATCTAGGGGGCCCCGCTTTCATATTCTGGACTGGTTCCCGCAATTTTACAAGCCGGCCCTGATTAGAGTACCTAGTCTTCTTTATGTTTTAATTAACATTTTAAATAATTTAAATTTGAAATGAAGTGATGCGCACGCATAAATTGACAGAACATTTTGATTGAATCAATGGTACCATATATTGACAAAAATTACTCAAAATTTCAATTTTTTTATTATACCAACTGAAATCAACAGGTGGTGGATCTTTAAAAAAAACGGACTTTACTTGTCACATCAAATTTGTCGCAAATATATTTGGACTGTCAGTATTATTAACTTTCGGCTTATACCGCGTCGTCATTTGAGTAAAACTCACAGCAGGTAAGGACCAACCTGTAGCTTGTCTGCCATTACAAGCATTTGCTCTGGATGTTTGAGCTAAATTATTATTATTGTGTGAACCTTGGGGTGGACAAGGATTTGTTCTTTGTATAACTTGTTTGCCATCACAAGAATACTTGTTCGGTTTTTGCCTCATAGCTGTTTGTGAACCCATACAAACTAACGTTTCGCAAGACATTGCAGCTTGCATCTTCAGAGTGAGTCAAAGCGCACTGAATTCAATTCCGGGATGCGGAGGTATTTATACCCCTTTGAGCCAGTCGGGCAGAACGGCGCAGTTCACCTTGACCGTTACCGTTGGGCGAAGACGGAAGCGGTGGTGCTTGACCGTGAGATCGATGTTGCTTAAGAGATTTCAGAGGATGTATTACCGAGCCCAAGCTTTACTGAGTCTAAAACCATCCTCTCTATTAATATTATTCGGTTGTTTTTCGATTTCAATAGCAATAGGAAATATTGACAAATCATAAATTCTACCAGTGGAATCTATTGAACAATGTTTTCTCTTTAAGAAAATAAATTTAGTTTTTTTTATTTTTCTACATTTTGGGTAAAAATCAGAAAATAAAATGTGTAAAGTGGCGCCATCGAATAATGTATCTTGAACTAAGCTTTCTCAGTGCGCGTCTTAAGTACGTAGTACTTACTACCCGCATGGTCATAAAAAGATTCACCCATAAAAAAGGGTCCGGTAATGGTAACTCATGGTCGTCCACCCTGTCAGTACCAGTACGGTTTTGTAAATATGTTTTAAGATAGAATTGAGTGAGCAGATGTTTTTGTAGATATTTTATAGACAATCTAAGAAATGAAAAAAAATATTTACTCAATTATTTTTACAAATTTTGCGCCCTCAGGATTCGTGCGCCTGGAGCATTTGCTCCCCGGTAGCTACGCCACTGAATTGAGGGTAAAGCGAAAAACTTAGAACAGTAAAAGGAACGAAAAAATATATATCTCCTGCACTGATCTGGACCAGCTACATCGGCGCACGTCATGTCCATAACTTAGTTCGTATGACCTTGAAGTACATAAAGTTTTGGAATTTACTATATTAGGTACCTAATTAAAAATTTAAAAATTCTTTTACACTTGTGCATTTTGTTAATCTCTCCCTCTTTCTCTGGATTTAGATGCGACGATAATGCATTTACGTGGGGATTGCGTAATCCTTCGGGATGGCACGGTTCGGCGCGAAGCAGTTTCGGCGCCGGCCGTTTCGGCGCCAAGCAGTTTCGGCGCCAAAATGTATTTTCATGTACAACTTATTTAACTATCGCGACCGATTGGCAAACAGGGATCTAAGTGTGTCTTGTTAACATCGGCAAATTTGAAAACAAAAATGGATAGCAGGTAAGCTGAGGGATTTTCATTCCTCATAAAAGAAAACAAAAAATGGTTAGCAGGTAAGCTGAGGGATGTTCATTCCTCATAAAAGTAAACAAAAAATGGTTAGCAGGTAAGCTGAGGGATTTTCATTCCTCATAAAAGAAAACAAAAAATGGTTAGCAGGTAAGCTGAGGAATGTTCATTCCTCATAAAAGGAAACGGTAGCGTTTCGGCTGGTTCCGGAGATTCTTACGTTTACCGGCGTCGTTTGCCGTTGTGATCAAAGCTGAAATTTGCCGTTGTGAACAAGTTTGCTAAGATGGCAGATTTTTGCCGATATGATCATTTGCCGATGTTAACAAGACACACTTAGATCGCTGTTTGCCAATCGGTCGCGATAGTTAAATAAGTTGTACATGAAAATACATTCTGGCGCCGAAACTGCTTGGCGCCGAAACGGCCGGCGCCGAAACGGTGGCACCGAATCGGCCGCGCCGAAATGTCCTAGACCGGTAACCCGTGAATCTGTATGTTTGTATGGCACGCCCATTCTTTTAAGTGGCAATTTAACAACGGAACTTATTTCGGAATAGCATGACGCCGCAGGTGAGCACTGCACTGCAGTTATTGGAGCACCTATACGCGGCCGATTGGTTGACGTTCCTAAGATACCTGTATGCCTTTCCGCGAGCTCGCCGATTGGACATGGCGCAGTGCGCGGTAAGCCAACCTCCTTTGAGTGACCGGCGGCGTCGCGGAGACCCGCGGATTCGTTTGATAATAATATTAGTATTATAGTCTCTCGCATCAGGCGTCGCGATGATAATATTGTCATAAATTTTTCCTAGAAAATCGCCGGCGTTGTTATGCGAAGGCTGTCGTCTATTGGAGGTAATAAAAAGTACATTACCTACAGTAAGTAAGTGCTAGTACCTAATACGGTATAATAAAGCGGACGTGGAGGCATAAAGAGATATTGCTTAAACAAAGTAACAAAGCGTTATTGTCCCTTTCGGATCTTGGGAACTGCAGGGAAGGTTCTCACGCGCTATTAGGTATACTTTCTAGCTGCGGCGTAATATACTATACAGGGTGTCCGGATATTGTTTCCCCGTATACTTTAGGAGGCGATTCTACCTACACCTAAAAGTGGTATAGTAGCCAATGCTTATATGTACTACAGGTCGTATTATTATACGCTATTTTCAAATTCTCCGTGATAAAATCGTTTAATTAATTTCTTACGA
This sequence comes from Hemicrepidius hirtus, assembly GCA_963082805.1. Classification (NCBI taxonomy): domain Eukaryota; kingdom Metazoa; phylum Arthropoda; class Insecta; order Coleoptera; family Elateridae; genus Hemicrepidius; species Hemicrepidius hirtus. Next base: position 15,818,815 of record OY720161.1, read on the forward strand.
CGTAGATACTTAGGTAATAGTATGTGTAGGAATATTTGACGTTTTGGCGGTTGAAAACACAAGGGTGTTTCCTCTCTTTTAAAGGGTCTATTTAATGGCTTTCACAAAATACAGAAATATGTTTGCTAGTTATTAGTGCGATATATTATATTACTTCGATATAGCTGGTATATTGAATTAAGGCAAGCCTTATTCCGTGTGACTGTAATTAAATGAGTCTATTTTGGATTTGTGTTCGTTTATTTTCATACACCTTTCCAATTTTCCCAATATGATGCTGTTCGATACAGAGAGAGAGAGAGAGACCTAAAAAGCCTTGTTTTTAGTATACACCCTGTGTATTGTCGGAACGATGGTCTGCAGCGGCCCGACAAAGCCTGTCCGACACGTGTTGCTTAGTACTTCTTTCCGCTTGTTGTTCGAACTATGCAACGAAGGATTAGTAGGGACATACCAATTATGTCCATTGTTAATTTTACTAGTAGCAGACACCGACCGAGAACACGATAACGGGGCCAGAAAAGGGTCCGTCTTGCGGCGCCCTTACGATAAAGACGTTCCTCTAATGCAGTTTTATTTTTAAATTATCATTTAGAGATGTAATTTTCACCCCCCACACCCCAAACCCTAAGCGCTGCCAACTCCAACTTTACAAATTCAAATAGCAAAGAACCCTTTTTGATACCTCACCTGATAGCTTTTTTTATGCTGAATACAATAAAAAAAAGTTTTTCAAAATCGGTTGATAAATAACGGAGATATTTACCAAAATGTATTCAAATAAAAGTGCCAATATTCGAGCAGGCGTTGGTACTGCTCTATAGCAATGGGTATCACTGAATGTACTCATAAAGTAAGTCTATTTTGAAAGAGCAGCATTCTTTATTGTTACCAATTTTGAACTTTGACGACTGTAAGTTCAGGAAGCGTTTACCAGCTTTTTTGATATCAGATTTTTGTCTTAGTGTTGTCCAAGAAATAATTTTAACTGAAGCTTGCTCCACCATTTTTATACATTCTGTATAATGAACATAGTTTTGGTTTATAATGGTTTATTATAACGTTAACAATAGAAATACTAAACAGACTTATTAATTTCTGAGAAGTATGTTGCAGCCATGTTATATTTTAAATACAACAACGAGTTGTATGAAGGTGATGAAAAATTAAATATATTTCGACTTATTCACAAGTCTTCATCAATAATAATAGATTAATACATTCTGTAAATTAAGTAAGAATTAGTGAAAACGAATAAAAAAGTCTGTTACGGCATCGTCGCATTTATTTTGCCCTTCTCTGTGTATAACCCTTCCCCCACTCTTGGGGGTTGTAAGTCGAGGAAAAAGGGCCCTGGACGCGCAGGACTCGCTCTGTCGCAATGTAACGTCTTAAGTGAACACACGTTTTTTCGTTTCGTTTAACATGTTTTTACAATTTCAATTTCCTAGTGCTAAGTTACATGTATATAGTTGTAATGTTCAATCAATGTAAATATAATTAAATTAGTGAAAATCTAGGCTTATTAATATCTCCAGTGATAATGCGAAAGCAAGTGTTGCACCACGCAAAGCTGGTCTTGCAAAAAGAACTTCACCAGCGACCTCCATCCAGGTCCTAAATTTACAATTCAAAGTGGTCCTTCGAATGCCGAATTCTACAAATCTCTCAGATTTTTACATTAAGAGAAAAAAGAAGAAAAAATGTGTTAACGTGGTGACAAGCTTGGTCAGCGTGGACGCCATTGTGAGTCATGTTTCCGAGTGGCGCGAGCATCGCAGAAGATTTTCGACGCTACCTGTAACTTGCTGGTTCACCTACTTGACGAGAGGTGGCACCACAAATTCATCCCCACCAGGCTCAGGAGTCAGTGTAAGCAACGCAGCGAGGAGCAGCAGACCGACCGACGCGACGCTACGCGACGCCACAATAAGGTCAGATCGTTCCTTCCTTTACATTTACATTTAATACGCTTCCATGTTGAAGAGTTCAATGCTGCTTTGTTTATGAGTATTTCTGTGTTGTTTACGTATCAAATTATTCAAATAATTACTTTATTACTTATATTTTTACGCCATTTTCCAATGGTTATTTCCTTACATTTGCATTTAATTTCTATATCTGCATTTGCGAATAAAAGCTAAATTCGCGATTTAATTACGCACATTTCAATGGGTAAAAAAAACACCTTTACAATTACATTATTTCTATATTTGCGCAACTTATTGCCATAAAATTTGAACTTTGACTTGGTTTAAAGGTTAATTACATTTAATAATTGCATCTTATACGATTCCGTGTAGGATCAAATTTTCTAATTTTCAATTTTATTCTTGCGTAAAATCTTGCCTTTACGTCCAATACGACCAAAACAAACGAGACAAAGGTTTTGCTCGCCACGGGAAAGTCGATAATAACTAATATTAACAATTTCAAAGACTATTTGGATTTGATTGCACAATCCCTTATAGACAAATCAATTCTAACGCAATTGCAGCTACGTCTCGACGCTATTAAGTGTTTGCCTGAAAAGTATGAAGAGGTCCAAATTCAGTTGGATGCTCGTTCCGTTCAAGACCCTGATTTAATTAGTTTTACTGATTTATATAATCAACACGTAGATTTATATGCACGTGCTACACTTTTGTTGGAACAGCACCAGCCAAATTCTAGTGCTTCCGCGTCTAAACTCTGTTCAGGATAAGCTGATTCTTCATGTAAACAAAACCACGTGACTGCAGTACTATTCACAAGGTGCGCGCTCTACGTAAAACGCTTGCGGTTACCTAAATAACTAAACATTTTATGAATGTTTGTTACATCTTGAAAGCAAGTAAAGTAGTTATACCCCCAATAACAAATTTTCAAATACTTATGAATCAGATTAAATCTCAAATTAATTTGGTAATTACACTAATGGAAAATTTTAAATACTTATGAATAAGATCAAATCTCAAATTAATTTGGTAATTACACTAATGGAAAATTTTAAATACTTATGAATAAGATCAAATCTCAAATTAATTTGGTAATTACACTAATGGAAAATTTTAAATACTTATGAATAAGATCAAATCTCAAATTAATTTGGTAATTACACTAATGGAAAATTTTAAATACTTATGAATAAGATCAAATCTCAAATTAATTTGGTAATTACACTAATGGAAAATTTTAAATACTTATGAATAAGATCAAATCTCAAATTAATTTGGTAATTACACTAATGGAAAATTTTAAATACTTATGAATAAGATCAAATCTCAAATTAATTTGGTAATTACACTAATGGAAAATTTTAAATACTTATGAATAAGATCAAATCTCAAATTAATTTGGTAATTACACTAATGGAAAATTTTAAATACTTATGAATAAGATCAAATCTCAAATTAATTTGGTAATTACACTAATGGAAAATTTTAAATACTTATGAATAAGATCAAATCTCAAATTAATTTGGTAATTACACTAATGGAAAATTTTAAATACTTATGAATAAGATCAAATCTCAAATTAATTTGGTAATTACACTAATGGAAAATTTTAAATACTTATGAATAAGATCAAATCTCAAATTAATTTGGTAATTACACTAATGGAAAATTTTAAATACTTATGAATAACCTTTAATGGAAAGATTCTTTTTCGAAATATAGCAAAGAATTTCTACTACGACTGGCGTATTTGAAATCCATTTTTTTTAATATTTTATAAAAAGTTGTGCGTTTAAAATCCGGCAGTTGCTCGTCTTCGTTAACAACCGACAAAATTTTATTTATGGTTGGAATTTCGTTGCGAAAAAAAAATTCGTGCACCTAAACAAAATCATCTGTAATATGTGGCAAACATTTCAAAATATATAGATTTTAAGAACTACCTTTTTACGTATCACGGATAAATCTGTGTCATCAATGGTATCTTCAATTTTGGCGCGGAATCTCGTGGTTTTAGGGGACGTTACAGTTTCAGTCTCCCGAAATTCTCGAAGTATTCTCCTTACCGAAGCCACACTAACTTCCATAGTGTTGGCCACATGTTGCACAATATCGGTTAACGAAATGTCCGAATTTTGGGCTAATGTTTCACTATATAATTTTAAAATTAACTGTTTTTCGCGTAAACTAATACTCTGCCTCTTGCGCTTTATGCTTTGCTCAGGAGATATTTCCATTATTGTCACTTACTCAAATCACGATAATGAACTGACTGAACGTAATTACTTCCCCGTGTTAAGCAAGTATTCTTTAACTCCGCAAGTATACACCCCTTCCCGTTCAGCAACCAATACCAGACCTCGCTACCAGCCATGTGACTACCGGCCCACGTGGTTTTGTTTACATGAAGAATCAGCTTAACCTGAACAGAGTTTAGTAGCAATTCCGTAAATTCCTCTTCGGTAATTGGTTGCAGTGCCAAATTACCACGCATTTCTTTACCTTCGTACGATGGTAATTATACGGAATTTACAGCCTACCAAGAAACCTTCCTTTCTCTAATTCACAACAATCCCAACTTGTCAGACGTGGAACGATTTCTTTACTTAAAATCTAGCTTAATCGGAGCGGCAGCCCAAACAATTTCTAACATACAACCTTCAGCTGAAAATTACAAAATTGCGTTCGATTTAATATGCGAAAAGTACAATAATCCAAAATTGATTATTTTAAATCACATTAAGGGTATTTTCGAGCTGAAGTCGTTGAATAAACGCAGTTCAGCTGACCTCAGAAAACTGTATGATGATTTCTTAAAACACTTGCGAGCTTTGGAAAACCTTTCTATTCCAGTTGATAACTGTGTAACTTTCATTTACTACATTATACTTTCCAAATTGGATTCTCACACTAAGTCAAAATTGACCGAATATAAGCCGCAAGGTATCCCTACATTAGGCGAAATTACTGACTTCCTAAAGCAGCACTGTCAGCTGTTAGAAGAAATTGATACTAACAATAAAGATTCCAATTCACATAATTTACATTCCAATTACTCACGTAATGCGGGCAATAGCTTTGGTAATAAAAATCTTTATAAAGCTAAACAAAACAGTTTTCAGCAGTCTCTTGTAGTTACGCCAAGCAAGACATCTTGCCCAGTTTGTAAAGAAAACCATTTTCTAAATCAATGTCCAAAATTTCTAGCCTTATCGTCGAAACAAAGATTCGACAAGGTGAGTGAACTACACCTTTGCAAAAATTGCTTACGACATTCGAACCAAGGCAGTTGTAACTCTAAATTCAATTGTCAGATATGCCACAAAAGGCACCATACGTTACTTCATCTCGATCAAACAAAGGTCAATACAAATCCACAGGCTAGTAGCTCCACAGTCTTAAACAATGATATTCAGCCCGAGAATATGGAAAATTCCATAACGAGGGTTGTTTCTCAAACCCTTTCTTGTTTCGAAAATAAGTCGCAAGAGACTTTGCTTTCCACAGTTTCGTGGAAAATCCGATCCAACGATAACAAATGGTACGAGGCTAGGGCTATTTTAGATAGCGGAAGTCACGTCAACTTCATTACAGAAGATTTAGCTAAGAAATTAGGGTTGCACCGAAAACATACAAAAACACAAATCTTAGGCATTAATTCTTGCGCAGCTGAATCCAATTCTATTGTCCGAATTCAAATAGCTTCAATGCGAAATGATTTTCAAACGAATTTACAATGTTTAATAATCCCTAAGATTTCTGAAAACTTGCCATTTCGATCGTTTGATAAAACTTGCTTGGATATTCCAACGAACATAAGATTAGCCGATAATAATTTTAATAAGTCATTGCCAGTTGACATCCTTATCGGAGCTAGTCATTTTTATAATTTAATGTGTCTCGGACAGATACAATTAGGCGAGAATAAACCTATATTACAAAAGACTTTGTTAGGTTGGGTGATTTCTGGTCCATTTTCATCTAAACAAAGGTTACATGGTTCGGCACAATCTTATCTCGTCGTTAGCAATAGCGATCATTCTATTTCAAACGAATCATTAGATAATACAGTTAAAAAATTTTGGCAAATCGAAGAGGTGGTTCCACAAAATCCGTTAGCAAAGCTCTCGCGTGGAGACAGATTTTGTGAAGAGCACTTCGTTAAAACCGTTTCTCGTGATCCAGATGGTAGATTTGTAGTCTCCATCCCTTTTAATTCAAATATTTCGTTATTGGGGGATTCGGAGTTGCAGGCTACCGAAAGATTCTTACAGTTAGAGAAAAAATTGCTGAAAAACCCACCATTAAGAGTTGAATATTCAAAATTTATAAACGAATACATTTCCTTGGGTCACATGACAAGGTTTATTCCGGTTAAAGCAAGCTTATCCAATGAATTACTTATTAATACAATGCATTCATCATTCAGCATATCAAATATTTTTCCTTTTTATCTGCCTCACCATGCCGTAATCAAAGCAAATTCTATTACAACTAAACTTCGTGTAGTGTTTGACGGAAGCGCGAAATCCAGTTCCAATTTTTCTATTAATGATGCTCAAATAGTTGGGTCCGTAGTCCAAAGGGACTTATTTTCTATTCTTTTGCAATTCCGTCAGTACAAAATTGCGTTAACGAAGGACATTGAAAAAATGTACCGTCAAATTCTTATCCGCCCACCAGAAAGAAAATTCCAAAGAATCCTTTGGCGTGAAAGCCCCGAATTTCAAATAGAGATTTATGAGCTAAACACTGTAACGTATGGTACTGCCAGTGCCAGCTATCTGGCAACCAGGTGTCTTAATTACTTAGCAGATTTATATTCAAATCAATTTCCAAAAACGTCCAATATCTTAAAAAATAACGCGTACATGGATGATATTCTTTGTGGCGGGGATACAGTTGAAGAAGTATTACAAATTCAAAATGAATTAATTGATATTTTAGCTAGTGCAGGGCTTCCCATACGCAAATTCTTATCCAACCACCCCGCTATATTAGCGGATAACCCAAATTGCGATTCAGAATTTTACACTATCCCTTTGGGTGAACGGGAAGCAGCTAAAGCACTTGGCATCACCTGGAATTCAGTTGCGGATGTCATACAGTACGACATCTCCAACAATTCTAGCAATGCTGTAGTTTCCAAACCTACCATTCTCTCGATGGTCGCACAACTGTTTGACCCGTTGGGTCTTCTCGCACCTACAATTATAATAGGAAAATTACTAATACAAAAATTATGGCAATTACAGTTATCCTGGGACGAGGGTATTCCTGAAAATTTAAACTCCGAATGGAAATTATTTAAAGCGGAACTACCGCTATTAAATTCTTTAACTATCCCTAGATATGTACTTTCTGAAAATTCCGCGACAATTGAACTGCATGGCTTTAGTGACAGCAGTTCCCAAGCTTACGGTGCTTGCATATACCTCAGGTGCACAAATTCTCAAGGCATCATTTCAACGCAGTTATTGTGCGCTAAATCTAGGGTAGCTCCCTTACGTAGTACAACCATTCCTAGGCTCGAGCTATGCGCTGCGCTTCTCCTAGCACAGCTAATGGAGAAAGTCAAAATTTCTATCACAACTAATTTTCAAAATATTTTTCTTTGGTCTGATTCGACAATTGTAATAAATTGGATAAATTCGGCCCCTAATAGATACAAAACCTTTGTTGCTAACAGAATAGCAGCAATTCATGAGATTTCTAGGGAAACAAATTGGTTTCATGTACCGTCCGAACAAAATCCTGCGGATCTAGTATCCAGGGGTATATCTGCTGCTAATTTACTACATAATACTCTTTGGTGGCATGGTCCACCTTTCTTAGGTTTATCCTTAGATAAATGGCCTAAATTACTTATTACCAAATGTGAGGGGCAGAACTCCGAACTCAAAACTGACTTTCAAGTTGCTACGAACCTTTTAAACGTTCAGATTCCAAGTATCTTTAATCAATTCTCACGCCTAACTAAACTAAAACGAATAGTTGCTTGGATAATTCGATTTACCAAAAATTCGCAGCTGGCTAAAGAACAACGCATTCATGGTAACCTGCAGTCTACAGAGTGACAGTGCGCCTTAAATCGTTTAATACGCTTATGCCAAGCTGAAGCGTTTCCCCAAGAGCTGAAACTTCTCAAATCACACCAAGTTTTGAAAACCAGATCTGCCATTTTGCCTTTGAGTCCATTCCTGGACGAAATAGGAATTATTCGCGTAGGTGGTCGAATAAAAAACTCCAGTTTTCCTTTTAACAAAAAATTTCCCATCTTGCTTCCCAAGGGGCATGCTCTAACCCTATTAATCTTCAAACATTTTCATGACCTTCTGTTGCATTGCGGGGCACAACATTTGTTAGCCGCCATTCGCGAGTCCTATTGGCCCATATCCGGCCGGAATACTGCGAATAAGATAACACACAATTGTACAAAGTGCTTCCGTGTTAATCCCCAATCTAGCCATCCTTTGATGGATAGCTTACCTGCAAAGCGACTGCAAGTTGGTACTCCAGCCTTTTCTTATGTGGGTGTCGATTACGCTGGTCCAATATTAATTAAAGACCGTAAACTTCGCGGATCAAGGCTTCTCAAGTCTTATATCTGTTTATTCGTATGTTTAGTAAGCAAGGCAATACACTTAGAGTTAGTTACTTCTTTAACTACGGATGCTTTTATAGCTACATTTAGGCGTTTTATAGGTCGCAGAGGCAAGCCAATTTCAATATCTTCTGATAATGCCACTAACTTTCGGGGTGCAGCTAATCAGTTAAAAGAGCTATATACTATTTTAAAGGCCGAGAAAAACCGAGAACATATTTCAAATTTTATGGCAAATCAGGAAATAAAATGGGAATTTATTACGCCCAGAAGTCCTCATCAAGGCGGTATTTGGGAAAGTGGCGTTAAGTCAGTCAAAGTTCATTTGCGAAAAATTTTGGGAAATACCTCGCTGAATTACGAGGACTTTTCCACCTTACTTATACAAATGGTACAAGGATTTTGGCGTCGATGGAGCCGTGAAGTTGTTCCTGAAATGCAGCGCAAAACCAAATGGTTTAAATCCTTACCAGAATTGGTAAAAACCAACTCTCTTGTCCTCATCAAGGACGATAATTTACCACCCTTACAATGGACGCTGGGTCGTGTGACTGAATTGCACACATCAACAGACGGCGTTGTGCGATCCGTCACATTAAGAATTTCTAATGGGCACAACATCAAGAGATCAGTGCATAACGTGTGTGTGTTACCAGACTAAAACAATACTAGAATAATATAGTGCGCGTTAGATTTTAGTGGTTTAGTGTAGGGTAATTCAGACCCATTGGGCTTTCTAATTTTACTTTTTTATTCTGTCATCATTATAGTTAGCATTTAATAGTTTATATTGTTTGTTTTGTTTCTTTTAGTTGTACTCCTGCAGTTTGATTAGTTATCTATTTGAAATTATAGAATTTCAAGGTGGCCGGTCTGTTACGGCATCGTCGCATTTATTTTGCCCTTCTCTGTGTATAACCCTTCCCCCACTCTTGGGGGTTGTAAGTCGAGGAAAAAGGGCCCTGGACGCGCAGGACTCGCTCTCTCGCAATGTAACGTCTTAAGTGAACACACGTTTATTCGTTTCGTTTAACATGTTTTTACAATTTCAATTTCCTAGTGCTAAGTTACATGTATACAGGGTGATTTTAAAATGTGTCGCCAAACTTTGAGGTATTATTCTGCGCACCATGACAAGTAAAAAAGTTCATATAAACATGTGTCCGAAAATCGCGCGTTTCCGAGTTATGCGCAATTTTTGATTCGTCTCAATAGATCAAAGTAAACTTTAAAAAATATTAAAGTGGCTGATATTTGCTGTCAAAATCAAATAAAAACAGTGTTGTCTATGCCAAAATATACACAAATGCAGAATTACCTAGCAGACATGCATTTTATGTATGGTTGCGACTTACCATAATTTTCTGGAATATGAACTCGCAGGCCTTTTAGATGATGTGCCTTTACAATTACGCCGAGGGATGTGGTATATGCACAATGGGGCTCCACTATATTTCCTCATACTTGTGAGGCAGCACCTATTTCAAGTTTTTGGCGAGCAATCGATAGGTCGAGGTGGGCCTATTCCATCACCAGACTTTAATCCGTTAGACTTCTTCCTTTGGGGATATTTGAAAAGCCTCGTGTACACCACCCCCATTAATACAGTATAGGAGCTAAAGTGTTAACGATGCCTGTCAGACTATTAGAGGAATGATAGGCGTCTTTGAAAGAGTAAGACGGTCATTGAGGCGTCGATTATACGCCTATGTAGAGGTGAGAAGTGGACATGTCGAACATCTACTCTGCAGAATTTAACATCATTTAATTTAAAATCTAATTGTTATCAACTTACACGAATAAAGTTTAATTTTGTTTAACAATAAGGTTTCAGTTTCCTAAATACAAGAATTGCTCATAACTCGGAAACGCGCGATTTTCGGACACATGTTTATATGGGCGTTTTTACTTGCCTTGGTGTGTAGAGTAATACCTCAAAGTTTGGCGATACATTTTAAAATCACCCTGTATAGTTGTAATGTTCAATCAATGTAAATATAATTAAATTAGTGAAAATCTAGGCTTATTAATATCTCCAGTGATAATGCGAAAGCAAGTGTTGCACCACGCAAAGCTGGTCTTGCAAAAAGAACTTCCCAGCGACCTCCATCCAGGTCCTAAATTTACAATTCAAATTCCTCAAAAAGGATCTTACCTTGAATTGATGAAAGAAGTTAAAAAATATAAATTTGTTTTAATAAAAAATAATTTTGTGGCGGAATTAACACGCCACTTAACTATTGTTATATCATTTTTATGTGATATTAAAATTATTTAAGCAAAGAAATTATTTAAAAATTTTAAAGTAACAAGCTAACTTTAGCACTGTATTGTAGAACAAGTGACCTTAAAGTGAATGTATGGAAAATTTTTAAATAGAATATTTTACAGAGAGGGGGATCATTTTTATGTGATATTAAAATTATTTAAGCAAAGAAATTATTTAAAAATTTTAAAGTAACAAGCTAACTTTAGCACTGTATTGTAGAACAAGTGACCTTAAAGTGAATGTATGGAAAATTTTTAAATAGAATATTTTACAGAGAGGGGGAATTGTTTCTGTTTCATTTCTGAAATTTATTGGATATACATTTTTTTCTTTTTTTTTAAGATTTATTAAAAATTAATAATATAGTGCATTCTTCCACTCCAAGATCAAAATCTTCTGCAATTTACGACCTCACTAAAAAGATTAATTATAAATTGCAGAAGATCCAAAAATGGAGAAAAAGAATGCACCAAGGTCAGTTAAAAAAATTGTAGTAAACAGAATTAAGTTTTTCAATGTCGGTTTTATAATTAATTGCTTTAGGACTCTTTTTTATCTCTATCATTTTATAGAGTAATCTTTTATGTAAATTATTTTCTTTATGCAATATTTTAGGGGTATTAAAATTGAAATTATGAAAAAGTTGAACAGCATGATCTGATAAGGCAGTATTAGGTTTATTTGGAGTAGTAATTTTCGTTTTGATTGAGTTTTTGTATTGATTAATTCTTTTTTTTAAATTTTGTTTAGTTTGCCCGATGTAATTAGCATCACAATTAATACAGTCTATTTGATAGATAAGGCATGATTCAGAATCAGTGTTAATTTTATCTTTTAGATTGTTGAAAAAAAGTTGTCCAAGTGTATTATGGTTTTTATAAACTGTGATAATTGAGGTATATAAGGTAATGATATGTAATTATTATTATTTATGAATTGATAATTATTAAATTCACATCCTAAATAATTAGGGTATAAATCTATGGAGTTGTTTAAATTGTTATGTTTTTTAAATTTTAATTTTTTAATTCTATCTGTTATGTGTTTATTAATGAAATTCAAAGGATAATTATTTTTTAATAACATGTTTTTAATGATATTAATATTGTGTTTGTGAAATTTTTTTGAAGAAAGAGTAGTTGCTCTATCAACTAGACCATATATTAAACTTTTCTTATATTTAGTAGTTGTAGAAGAAAAAAAGTTGAGGTACCTATCTGTTTTCACATCTTTTCTGTACCAGTTAGTATCAATGGAATTTCATCGTCTTATTTATACTAAACAGACTATTATAACAGACTAGTATACCGAGTGGTTGGTATCTGAACAGGAAGTATACATTTCATATATCACGTTTATCCGAATTCCTGCTCTTAATTGTTATGGAAAAAATTGGTAATGGTAGATAGTAAACTAAAGAGAATAATATTCCGCGTTAAAAATTCTTTGTGTACTATTTCTTTAACATAACAATATAAAATTTAAAAATGTAGCTATTCAAAAAATACGAGGTGCTGCACTACTTGGCAAAACAAAAAATACTCATATTTTTCGGATGTAGAACCTTTATGTTTAATAGTTATTTATTGTATAAGTGTCTTAGGAAGTATTTTATCCACGCAAGAATGTTTAAACGCGAGAACGAAGTTAGAGCATTTAATTTTCTTAAGTGGATAAAATACAACTAAGACACGTATGCAATTAATACAACGTTTTATCCACAACCAGACCAGAGAGTGACGTTATTAAATTAATATTTTGGAAACATTTTATTTTGACATTTTGAACTGACTTTTGTCATACGTGTTGCTATAGATTTACCATTGTTTTAATTATAAGACCTATGTGTTTTATGAATATCATAAGACGTCTCTTAATAGTGGAATTATGACCTTATAATATACTGGTTGTGGATAAATTTTATATATCTATTTTTATATTATTTATTATAAAAAGAATTCTTTGAACTACGCGGAATATTTTTCTCTTTAATTTGGTACCATTACCAATTTTTCCATAAAAATGGCAAGAAGGAATTCGCATAGATGTGATAAACAATGAAACGGCCTATGTTCAGGGATATGACCAACCACTCGGTATAAATAACTCAAAGACAGACGTGTAGACCACTTTTTGTAACCAATGATATTATGTCCCTAGCAAACTTATACATTTACGAAATGTTACTTTATACATACAAAACTAGAGATGAGACTAGTAAAAACTTCGAATTTCATAATTACAACACCCGAACATGCCATATGCTGAGACCCGCATTTCCAACGCTAACGTCATACAAAAAGTCTTATATTTACAATGGCATACAACTATTTAACCGCTTACCCGAAAGTGTAAAATCACAAAAACCATTACGAGTTTTTAAAAAAAGCATACAAAAATATCTCACGGAAAACGTTTTCTACACCTTAGAGGAGTATCTGTCAAAATGACGCCAATCTCATTCATTTTATCTTATTTCATTTTATTAATTATAGTAAAAATTGTTCGTATATTTAGTTCTTTTTTGTTGTTTTTATCTATATTTACATATAGTATATTTATTTTATTTGTGTTATATCTATGTTTAATTGTACGCCACTGGCACTTATACAAAAATACATAAAAAAAAAAAATGTTGCTTACTGGGCTAAAGTAATAAACTAAGTGAATATACAGGGCGTAGAATTCAATGATGCGACATACGTGTGCGGATATATCTCCAGAAATATTACTTTTTCTGGAAAACGCTCGGACAGGTATAGCGATTTAAATTACGGAGCATATTTTAAGATGCTTCAAATTTTTTTTGCGTTAGTCATTCTTTGGTAGTGACGTCATCGACTTTTTTTTAAATGGAAACATGTATATTTGATTATCGCATTGGATGAACATTGCTTTTCTCTTTTTAAGCTTCTAATATTTTTATACCCTTACATAAGAAAATTTTTGAGAAAATTGCTAAAATAGTTATACGTCTCAGTAGACCGATCTGGAACAGCGGGTGCAGCTCCAACTCAAAGCAATTGTTTATTTAAGCTTATTACTTTAAAGTGAACAGCTTTTTTTTGTAAAATCTAGTGTATTATGTCTGCTTTTGTTTAAATTTTGACGTTTAATCAAATTAATTGTGTACAGTTTCATCTGGTAATTTGATTGCAAATCGATGGATTGGCCGACGAGGACCAATGGAGTGGCCTGCTAGATCTCCAGTTTTGACCCCACTTGATTACTTCATGTGGGGTTACTTAAAAAGGGGGGCTGACCACAGTCTATGTCACAACGGCCACCGGTCACAACGGCCACCTCATATTTTGGACGTTATGGTCATGGTCACAACGGCCACCTCGGTCACAACGGCCACCTATAAGTTTTGGTCACAACGGCCAGCTTGGTCACATCGGCCACCCAGGCTCGTGGTCACAACGGCCACCTTGGTCATAACGGCCACCCTTGTTTATAATTTGTAACACCAAACAACGCTGGTCACAACGGCCACCTTGGTCACAACGGCCACTCGGTTCTGCTGGTCACAACGGCCACCTTGGTCACAACGGCCACCCGATTCTGCTGGTCACAACGGCCACCTTGGTCACATCGGCCACTCGAAACAGCTATTTCCAATAAAACCTTCACGCAATAATGTATATTTGCACAAAATACATTCCATAACAGTGTTCTAAAAAGTAAGTAAGTACCTATACTGAATACGCGATATTTTTCAAGCTTGCAAATATACTTACATTATTGCGTGAAGGTTAACATTGGAAATAGCTGTTATGAGTGGCCGATGTGACCAAGGTGGCCGTTGTGACCAGCAGACCCGAGTGGCCGTTGTGACCAGCGTTGTTTGGTGTTACAAATTATAAACAAGGGTGGCCGTTGTGACCAAAATGGCCGTTGTGACCAAGATGGTCGTTGTGACCACGAGCCTGGGTGGCCTATGTGACCAAGGTGGCCGTTGTGACCAAAACTTATAGGTGGCCGTTGTGACCGAGGTGGCCGTTGTGACCATGACCATAACGGCCAAAATATGAGGTGGCCGTTGTGACCGGTGGCCGTTGTGACATAGACTCATCTAAATAACCCAATAGTTTGGAAGATTTGAAGGAACGCATTCGGTATGAAATAAGGCAGATTACGCCTGATGCTATTAACAGGGTTCAACAATAGTTTATTTTTCGTCTTGGACACTGTCGAGCTGTAAACGGATATCAATTTGAACATCTACTATAACAATTTATTCATCATTTCCTTGTGTGTCATTTAAAACTATCAAATTTTTTTTTCAATTTCTTATTAATTTAATTAATTTATTATTTAATTTATCTTTTTTTATAATTTTATATACTTTTATACTCACATTTCTGTTCACGTTAAAGTACTAAGCTTAAATAAACAATTGCTTTGAGTTGGAGCTGCACCCGCTGTTCCAGATCGGCCTACTGAGACGTAAATCTATTTTAGCAATTTTATCAAAAATTTTCTTATGTAAGGGTATAAAAAAATTAGAAGCTTAAAAAGAGAAAAGCAATGTTCATCCAATGCGATAATCAAATATACATGTTTTCATTTAAAAAAAAGTCAATGACGTCACTACAGAAAAAATTACTAACGCAAAATTTTTTTGAAGCATCTTAAAATATGCGCCGTAATTTAAATCGCTATACCTGTCCGAGCGTTTTCCAGAAAAAATAATATTTCGGGAGATATTGAATTTGTTCCAAACTTTATCCACACACTGTAGAAGGAATTGAATTGTAAAATGTTAAAAGTCCCTTATTTTTAAAATTGAAATATACACGGAATATCATTCTCTTTAATTTGTTATACCAATACCAATTTATTCCATAAGAATGGGGAGCTGCGCGGGATATTATTCTGTTTAATTTGGTACCATTACCAATTTATTTGTTCCATAAAAATGGGGAGCAGGAATTCGCATAAACGTGATATGCAATGTACAGGAATATGACCAACCACTCGGTATAAATGCTGCCTACTTGGCTAAAGTAATAAAGTAACTGAATATACAGTGTGTCGAATTGAATTACGCTACATAGGGAATTCAATTCAAAAAAGTCCCTTATTTCGGGGGCGAAACCCTCAGCTATTGGCACAATTTTGCGACGATGCTTATAAGCTGTTCTGCAGCTCGATTACCCAAGTGTTTAATTGCGCAATCAAAATATATAATTTTAAAATGAGAATAAATCAGAAACGAATTAATGCTTTAAGACAAAATCACTTAAGATTTTTACGACAGGTAGTATAATACTACAAGTGTTTAATTATAATATAATACTACAGAATATCAGCAGAAGAAACATTTGGTAAAAATAGATTATTATTACGTTCTGGACATTTTGTATTTTTTGGTTTTGTTTTCTTTTCCGGTGAAGGTATTCACAACAAAAATATTTTCTGATATTTTCTAAAGAAAACGAATTAACGCTTTTGCGCAACCGCTTACAGAACAAAACGTGCTGTCCGACAACGCAACCAACTCCGCATGCTCGCACCCTCCTTGGATGCAGCGTGAAGATATTTCGTGACGCGAGTATACCTATAACTTGCCTTCGTATAAGTGTTTTCAACACTAAAATTAACCAAATATCATGGTTACAAGTTTTTCAAACACATTTTAAATAATATTTTTCTTTACAGAATCTATTATAAGATGTCGGGATATAGACGGGCGTACACAACAGAAGAACAGCGTAGCATCGTCAGGCATATAGTAGAGAATAAACTGTATGCCTCTTTACGAGGTAATGATGATCGAAGCCAAAGTCGTGGAGCGAACGTGGCAAAGTGCAAAGGAGCACTTCAGAAAAAAGATTATATTTCGATTACACGATCCAAAGCTGGAACTATCGGGGGAGGAAATAGGCCTCATCACGGTGGGGTTCAACGACTCGGGCAAACCCGCACAACGTGCGGACCCCCCAATGGATGTGATGGATAGTAGTACCGATGATGAAAGTGAAAGTTAAGGCATTAAACATATTATTTACATTCACTTTAACAATTGCTGTTCCAAATGTTTCCAAATTGTTTCGTGGTGAATAATAAAATTTGGTCTGTATCTAATGTTGTTTCTTTCATACCACTTCACCAGCATGCATTTTCTTTCTAAAGTTGGGGGTAACATATTTTTAAACAGAGAATGCCAATCAAGTCCCTCTAGAATTATAAATTGACCTGGTCCATCCATACTGTTTATTTTCAACTAAACCTTTGCAACTTAGTAGGTTTCTCTTTGAAGTAACAACTTTAGCATTTGCTTTAAGTTCTTTATGTTTTGTTTCATATCGCATACACCACACATTTATTAAAGGACCTATCTGTAACATAATTCTAGGATAATGCAAAAGAAAGTGAAACTTGGGCTTTAAGGGTTCGTTAAAGCTTCCAAATACAATGATGCTCACTAATTAAAATCTGCAGTAAAACAGCATGATCTTTGTTAATCGACGTACTATTACATAGTAGTATATCAATAATTTCCAATAAAACTAGGTATACTTCCAAAGCAATGTTATTTTGGGGAACACGGTCGCCAATTATTAGGCCAAAATTCTTAACCAGGCATAGGTAACATTTCAGCTGAAGACACTATAATACAGCAATTTTTTAAATTTCGTTCTTTAATTGGAGGTGGTAGGTACATTGCGCTCATTAACTATATTGTAAGTAAAATAACGAATTCTTCTATTTAACATTTCGAAAGTAAAATACTTTTCAGTAATGAGATGTAATATTATTTTAGCCATATCATAGCGACATACTCCTTCTAATAAATCATGCATAATATCACATGATATATTTGTGGTTATATGAAAGTTAGGTAAACTATTGAACATGCACAATTTTTTGATACCATAGGAAAGGTTATGCAAGTCGTTTCTGTAATTTATTTTATCACGAACCAAATCTTTATCTTCAAATATTTGATTATTAGTTACATTTTTATCAGCCCTGCAAAATCTACAAAAAAAATTTGATGAAAAACTTTCCGTGTATCCTAAAATCTAATTTAATCCTAAATTATCTCCTGTAATAAAGTCATAACAAAATGAACTTGTGTTACGTCATCATTCAATGAAATACCAACATTTTCTAAATACAGTAATTCTTTAATTAATCTGCTAAATGTGGCTGCGTTTCCAAAAGTTACTGTATCACTTGAATGGAAAAGCTGTGCTAAAAAAATATTTTCTAAATGGGAAGAAAATTGTGGTGGTACCTATAATACCCATTGTATAATATACGGCACCTATCTTTATATGCCTGCATGCGGATTGCTAGTTTCAAAGTCATCAAAATAAAGTATTAAAGGTAGTACTACTAATTTATTTTTAAACTTTTTAACAATATCTTACCACAGATGTCCCTGAATTATATTATGAATATCTTCACAAGACGACAGAAGCCGTTCTCTGTTCTCTGTATGCCATTATAGTGTTTTCAACACTAAAATTAACCAAATATCATGGTTACAAGTTTTTCAAACACATTTTAAATAATATTTTTCTTTACAGAATCTATTATAAGATGTCGGGATATAGACGGGCGTACACAACAGAAGAACAGCGTAGCATCGTCAGGCATATAGTAGAGAATAAACTGTATGCCTCTTTACGAGGTAATAAGTGTTGGATTAAGATGATCGAAGCCAAAGTCGTGGAGCGAACGTGGCAAAGTGCAAAGGAGCACTTCAGAAAAAAGATTATATTTCGATTACACGATCCAAAGCTGGAACTATCGGGGGAGGAAATAGGCCTCATCACGGTGGGGTTCAACGACTCGGGCAAACCCGCACAACGTGCGGACCCCCCAATGGATGTGATGGATAGTAGTACCGATGATGAAAGTGAAAGTTAAGGCATTAAACATATTATTTACATTCACTTTAACAATTGCTGTTCCAAATGTTTCCAAATTGTTTCGTGGTGAATAATAAAATTTGGTCTGTATCTAATGTTGTTTCTTTCATACCACTTCACCAGCATGCATTTTCTTTCTAAAGTTGGGGGTAACATATTTTTAAACAGAGAATGCCAATCAAGTCCCTCTAGAATTATAAATTGACCTGGTCCATCCATACTGTTTATTTTCAACTAAACCTTTGCAACTTAGTAGGTTTCTCTTTGAAGTAACAACTTTAGCATTTGCTTTAAGTTCTTTATGTTTTGTTTCATATCGCATACACCACACATTTATTAAAGGACCTATCTGTAACATAATTCTAGGATAATGCAAAAGAAAGTGAAACTTGGGCTTTAAGGGTTCGTTAAAAGCTTCCAAATACAATGATGCTCACTAATTAAAATCTGCAGTAAAACAGCATGATCTTTGTTAATCGACGTACTATTACATAGTAGTATATCAATAATTTCCAATAAAACTAGGTATACTTCCAAAGCAATGTTATTTTGGGGAACACGGTCGCCAATTATTAGGCCAAAATTCTTAACCAGGCATAGGTAACATTTCAGCTGAAGACACTATAATACAGCAATTTTTTAAATTTCGTTCTTTAATTGGAGGTGGTAGGTACATTGCGCTCATTAACTATATTGTAAGTAAAATAACGAATTCTTCTATTTAACATTTCGAAAGTAAAATACTTTTCAGTAATGAGAGGTAATATTATTTTAGCCATATCATAGCGACATACTCCTTCTAATAAATCATGCATAATATCACATGATATATTAGTGGTTATATGAAAGTTAGGTAAACTATTGAACATGCACAATTTTTTGATACCATAGGAAAGGTTATGCAAGTCGTTTCTGTAATTTATTTTATCACGAACCAAATCTTTATCTTCAAATATTTGATTATTAGTTACATTTTTATCAGCCCTGCAAAATCTACAAAAAAAATTTGATGAAAAACTTTCCGTGTATCCTAAAATCTAATTTAATCCTAAATTATCTCCTGTAATAAAGTCATAACAAAATGAACTTGTGTTACGTCATCATTCAATGAAATGCCAACATTTTCTAAATACAGTAATTCTTTAATTAATCTGCTAAATGTGGCTGCGTTTCCAAAAGTTACTGTATCACTTGAATGGAAAAGCTGTGCTAAAAAAATATTTTCTAAATGGGAAGAAAATTGTGGTGGTACCTATAATACCCATTGTATAATATACGGCACCTATCTTTATATGCCTGCATGCGGATTGCTAGTTTCAAAGTCATCAAAATAAAGTATTAAAGGTAGTACTACTAATTTATTTTTAAACTTTTTAACAATATCTTACCACAGATGTCCCTGAATTATATTATGAATATCTTCACAAGACGACAGAAGCCGTTCTCTGTTCTCTGTATGCCATTATAGTGTTTTCAACACTAAAATTAACCAAATATCATGGTTACAAGTTTTTCAAACACATTTTAAATAATATTTTTTTTACAGAATCTATTATAAGATGTCGGGATATAGACGGGCGTACACAACAGAAGAACAGCGTAGCATCGTCAGGCATATAGTAGAGAATAAACTGTATGCCTCTTTACGAGGTAATAAGTGTTGGATTAAGATGATCGAAGCCAAAGTCGTGGAGCGAACGTGGCAAAGTGCAAAGGAGCACTTCAGAAAAAAGATTATATTTCGATTACACGATCCAAAGCTGGAACTATCGGGGGAGGAAATAGGCCTCATCACGGTGGGGTTCAACGACTCGGGCAAACCCGCACAACGTGCGGACCCCCCAATGGATGTGATGGATAGTAGTACCGATGATGAAAGTGAAAGTTAAGGCATTAAACATATTATTTACATTCACTTTAACAATTGCTGTTCCAAATGTTTCCAAATTGTTTCGTGTTGAATAATAAAATTTGGTCTGTATCTAATGTTGTTTCTTTCATACCACTTCACCAGCATGCATTTTCTTTCTAAAGTTGGGGGTAACATATTTTTAAACAGAGAATGCCAATCAAGTCCCTCTAGAATTATAAATTGACCTGGTCCATCCATACTGTTTATTTTCAACTAAACCTTTGCAACTTAGTAGGTTTCTCTTTGAAGTAACAACTTTAGCATTTGCTTTAAGTTCTTTATGTTTTGTTTCATATCGCATACACCACACATTTATTAAAGGACCTATCTGTAACATAATTCTAGGATAATGCAAAAGAAAGTGAAACTTGGGCTTTAAGGGTTCGTTAAAAGCTTCCAAATACAATGATGCTCACTAATTAAAATCTGCAGTAAAACAGCATGATCTTTGTTAATCGACGTACTATTACATAGTAGTATATCAATAATTTCCAATAAAACTAGGTATACTTCCAAAGCAATGTTATTTTGGGGAACACGGTCGCCAATTATTAGGCCAAAATTCTTAACCAGGCATAGGTAACATTTCAGCTGAAGACACTATAATACAGCAATTTTTTAAATTTCGTTCTTTAATTGGAGGTGGTAGGTACATTGCGCTCATTAACTATATTGTAAGTAAAATAACGAATTCTTCTATTTAACATTTCGAAAGTAAAATACTTTTCAGTAATGAGAGGTAATATTATTTTAGCCATATCATAGCGACATACTCCTTCTAATAAATCATGCATAATATCACATGATATATTTGTGGTTATATGAAAGTTAGGTAAACTATTGAACATGCACAATTTTTTAATACCATAGGAAAGGTTATGCAAGTCGTTTCTGTAATTTATTTTATCACGAACCAAATCTTTATCTTCAAATATTTGATTATTAGTTACATTTTTATCAGCCCTGCAAAATCTACAAAAAAAATTTGATGAAAAACTTTCCGTGTATCCTAAAATCTAATTTAATCCTAAATTATCTCCTGTAATAAAGTCATAACAAAATGAACTTGTGTTACGTCATCATTCAATGAAATGCCAACATTTTCTAAATACAGTAATTCTTTAATTAATCTGCTAAATGTGGCTGCGTTTCCAAAAGTTACTGTATCACTTGAATGGAAAAGCTGTGCTAAAAAAATATTTTCTAAATGGGAAGAAAATTGTGGTGGTACCTATAATACCCATTGTATAATATACGGCACCTATCTTTATATGCCTGCATGTGACCCTAACGGATTGCTAGTTTCAAAGTCATCAAAATAAAGTATTAAAGGTAGTACTACTAATTTATTTTTAAACTTTTTAACAATATCTTACCACAGATGTCCCTGAATTATATTATGAATATCTTCACAAGACGACAGAAGCCGTTCTCTGTTCTCTGTATGCCATTATAGTGTTTTCAACACTAAAATTAACCAAATATCATGGTTACAAGTTTTTCAAACACATTTTAAATAATATTTTTCTTTACAGAATCTATTATAAGATGTTTTCAAGGTGGCCGGTCTGTTACGGCATCGTCGCATTTATTTTGCCCTTCTCTGTGTATAACCCTTCCCCCACTCTTGGGGGTTGTAAGTCGAGGAAAAAGGGCCCTGGACGCGCAGGACTCGCTCTCTCGCAATGTAACGTCTTAAGTGAACACACGTTTATTCGTTTCGTTTAACATGTTTTTACAATTTCAATTTCCTAGTGCTAAGTTACATGTATACAGGGTGATTTTAAAATGTGTCGCCAAACTTTGAGGTATTATTCTGCGCTCCATGACAAGTAAAAAAGTTCATATAAACATGTGTCCGAAAATCGCGCGTTTCCGAGTTATGCGCAATTTTTGATTCGTCTCAATAGATCAAAGTAAACTTTAAAAAATATTAAAGTGGCTGATATTTGCTGTCAAAATCAAATAAAAACAGTGTTGTCTATGCCAAAATATACACAAATGCAGAATTACCTAGCAGACATGCATTTTATGTATGGTTGCGACTTACCATAATTTTCTGGAATATGAACTCGCAGGCCTTTTAGATGATGTGCCTTTACAATTACGCCGAGGGATGTGGTATATGCACAATGGGGCTCCACTATATTTCCTCATACTTGTGAGGCAGCACCTATTTCAAGTTTTTGGCGAGCAATCGATAGGTCGAGGTGGGCCTATTCCATCACCAGACTTTAATCCGTTAGACTTCTTCCTTTGGGGATATTTGAAAAGCCTCGTGTACACCACCCCCATTAATACAGTATAGGAGCTAAAGTGTTAACGATGCCTGTCAGACTATTAGAGGAATGATAGGCGTCTTTGAAAGAGTAAGACGGTCATTGAGGCGTCGATTATACGCCTATGTAGAGGTGAGAAGTGGACATGTCGAACATCTACTCTGCAGAATTTAACATCATTTAATTTAAAATCTAATTGTTATCAACTTACACGAATAAAGTTTAATTTTGTTTAACAATAAGGTTTCAGTTTCCTAAATACAAGAATTGCTCATAACTCGGAAACGCGCGATTTTCGGACACATGTTTATATGGGCGTTTTTACTTGCCTTGGTGTGTAGAGTAATACCTCAAAGTTTGGCGATACATTTTAAAATCACCCTGTATAGTTGTAATGTTCAATCAATGTAAATATAATTAAATTAGTGAAAATCTAGGCTTATTAATATCTCCAGTGATAATGCGAAAGCAAGTGTTGCACCACGCAAAGCTGGTCTTGCAAAAAGAACTTCCCAGCGACCTCCATCCAGGTCCTAAATTTACAATTCAAATTCCTCAAAAAGGATCTTACCTTGAATTGATGAAAGAAGTTAAAAAATATAAATTTGTTTTAATAAAAAATAATTTTGTGGCGGAATTAACACGCCACTTAACTATTGTTATATCATTTTTATGTGATATTAAAATTATTTAAGCAAAGAAATTATTTAAAAATTTTAAAGTAACAAGCTAACTTTAGCACTGTATTGTAGAACAAGTGACCTTAAAGTGAATGTATGGAAAATTTTTAAATAGAATATTTTACAGAGAGGGGGATCATTTTTATGTGATATTAAAATTATTTAAGCAAAGAAATTATTTAAAAATTTTAAAGTAACAAGCTAACTTTAGCACTGTATTGTAGAACAAGTGACCTTAAAGTGAATGTATGGAAAATTTTTAAATAGAATATTTTACAGAGAGGGGGAATTGTTTCTGTTTCATTTCTGAAATTTATTGGATATACATTTTTTTCTTTTTTTTTAAGATTTATTAAAAATTAATAATATAGTGCATTCTTCCACTCCAAGATCAAAATCTTCTGCAATTTACGACCTCACTAAAAAGATTAATTATAAATTGCAGAAGATCCAAAAATGGAGAAAAAGAATGCACCAAGGTCAGTTAAAAAAATTGTAGTAAACAGAATTAAGTTTTTCAATGTCGGTTTTATAATTAATTGCTTTAGGACTCTTTTTTATCTCTATCATTTTATAGAGTAATCTTTTATGTAAATTATTTTCTTTATGCAATATTTTAGGGGTATTAAAATTGAAATTATGAAAAAGTTGAACAGCATGATCTGATAAGGCAGTATTAGGTTTATTTGGAGTAGTAATTTTCGTTTTGATTGAGTTTTTGTATTGATTAATTCTTTTTTTTAAATTTTGTTTAGTTTGCCCGATGTAATTAGCATCACAATTAATACAGTCTATTTGATAGATAAGGCATGATTCAGAATCAGTGTTAATTTTATCTTTTAGATTGTTGAAAAAAAGTTGTCCAAGTGTATTATGGTTTTTATAAACTGTGATAATTGAGGTATATAAGGTAATGATATGTAATTATTATTATTTATGAATTGATAATTATTAAATTCACATCCTAAATAATTAGGGTATAAATCTATGGAGTTGTTTAAATTGTTATGTTTTTTAAATTTTAATTTTTTAATTCTATCTGTTATGTGTTTATTAATGAAATTCAAAGGATAATTATTTTTTAATAACATGTTTTTAATGATATTAATATTGTGTTTGTGAAATTTTTTTGAAGAAAGAGTAGTTGCTCTATCAACTAGACCATATATTAAACTTTTCTTATATTTAGTAGTTGTAGAAGAAAAAAAGTTGAGGTACCTATCTGTTTTCACATCTTTTCTGTACCAGTTAGTATCAATGGAATTTCATCGTCTTATTTATACTAAACAGACTATTATAACAGACTAGTATACCGAGTGGTTGGTATCTGAACAGGAAGTATACATTTCATATATCACGTTTATCCGAATTCCTGCTCTTAATTGTTATGGAAAAAATTGGTAATGGTAGATAGTAAACTAAAGAGAATAATATTCCGCGTTAAAAATTCTTTGTGTACTATTTCTTTAACATAACAATATAAAATTTAAAAATGTAGCTATTCAAAAAATACGAGGTGCTGCACTACTTGGCAAAACAAAAAATACTCATATTTTTCGGATGTAGAACCTTTATGTTTAATAGTTATTTATTGTATAAGTGTCTTAGGAAGTATTTTATCCACGCAAGAATGTTTAAACGCGAGAACGAAGTTAGAGCATTTAATTTTCTTAAGTGGATAAAATACAACTAAGACACGTATGCAATTAATACAACGTTTTATCCACAACCAGACCAGAGAGTGACGTTATTAAATTAATATTTTGGAAACATTTTATTTTGACATTTTGAACTGACTTTTGTCATACGTGTTGCTATAGATTTACCATTGTTTTAATTATAAGACCTATGTGTTTTATGAATATCATAAGACGTCTCTTAATAGTGGAATTATGACCTTATAATATACTGGTTGTGGATAAATTTTATATATCTATTTTTATATTATTTATTATAAAAAGAATTCTTTGAACTACGCGGAATATTTTTCTCTTTAATTTGGTACCATTACCAATTTTTCCATAAAAATGGCAAGAAGGAATTCGCATAGATGTGATAAACAATGAAACGGCCTATGTTCAGGGATATGACCAACCACTCGGTATAAATAACTCAAAGACAGACGTGTAGACCACTTTTTGTAACCAATGATATTATGTCCCTAGCAAACTTATACATTTACGAAATGTTACTTTATACATACAAAACTAGAGATGAGACTAGTAAAAACTTCGAATTTCATAATTACAACACCCGAACATGCCATATGCTGAGACCCGCATTTCCAACGCTAACGTCATACAAAAAGTCTTATATTTACAATGGCATACAACTATTTAACCGCTTACCCGAAAGTGTAAAATCACAAAAACCATTACGAGTTTTTAAAAAAAGCATACAAAAATATCTCACGGAAAACGTTTTCTACACCTTAGAGGAGTATCTGTCAAAATGACGCCAATCTCATTCATTTTATCTTATTTCATTTTATTAATTATAGTAAAAATTGTTCGTATATTTAGTTCTTTTTTGTTGTTTTTATCTATATTTACATATAGTATATTTATTTTATTTGTGTTATATCTATGTTTAATTGTACGCCACTGGCACTTATACAAAAATACATAAAAAAAAAAAATGTTGCTTACTGGGCTAAAGTAATAAACTAAGTGAATATACAGGGCGTAGAATTCAATGATGCGACATACGTGTGCGGATATATCTCCAGAAATATTACTTTTTCTGGAAAACGCTCGGACAGGTATAGCGATTTAAATTACGGAGCATATTTTAAGATGCTTCAAATTTTTTTTGCGTTAGTCATTCTTTGGTAGTGACGTCATCGACTTTTTTTTAAATGGAAACATGTATATTTGATTATCGCATTGGATGAACATTGCTTTTCTCTTTTTAAGCTTCTAATATTTTTATACCCTTACATAAGAAAATTTTTGAGAAAATTGCTAAAATAGTTATACGTCTCAGTAGACCGATCTGGAACAGCGGGTGCAGCTCCAACTCAAAGCAATTGTTTATTTAAGCTTATTACTTTAAAGTGAACAGCTTTTTTTTGTAAAATCTAGTGTATTATGTCTGCTTTTGTTTAAATTTTGACGTTTAATCAAATTAATTGTGTACAGTTTCATCTGGTAATTTGATTGCAAATCGATGGATTGGCCGACGAGGACCAATGGAGTGGCCTGCTAGATCTCCAGTTTTGACCCCACTTGATTACTTCATGTGGGGTTACTTAAAAAGGGGGGCTGACCACAGTCTATGTCACAACGGCCACCGGTCACAACGGCCACCTCATATTTTGGACGTTATGGTCATGGTCACAACGGCCACCTCGGTCACAACGGCCACCTATAAGTTTTGGTCACAACGGCCAGCTTGGTCACATCGGCCACCCAGGCTCGTGGTCACAACGGCCACCTTGGTCATAACGGCCACCCTTGTTTATAATTTGTAACACCAAACAACGCTGGTCACAACGGCCACCTTGGTCACAACGGCCACTCGGTTCTGCTGGTCACAACGGCCACCTTGGTCACAACGGCCACCCGATTCTGCTGGTCACAACGGCCACCTTGGTCACATCGGCCACTCGAAACAGCTATTTCCAATAAAACCTTCACGCAATAATGTATATTTGCACAAAATACATTCCATAACAGTGTTCTAAAAAGTAAGTAAGTACCTATACTGAATACGCGATATTTTTCAAGCTTGCAAATATACTTACATTATTGCGTGAAGGTTAACATTGGAAATAGCTGTTATGAGTGGCCGATGTGACCAAGGTGGCCGTTGTGACCAGCAGACCCGAGTGGCCGTTGTGACCAGCGTTGTTTGGTGTTACAAATTATAAACAAGGGTGGCCGTTGTGACCAAAATGGCCGTTGTGACCAAGATGGTCGTTGTGACCACGAGCCTGGGTGGCCTATGTGACCAAGGTGGCCGTTGTGACCAAAACTTATAGGTGGCCGTTGTGACCGAGGTGGCCGTTGTGACCATGACCATAACGGCCAAAATATGAGGTGGCCGTTGTGACCGGTGGCCGTTGTGACATAGACTCATCTAAATAACCCAATAGTTTGGAAGATTTGAAGGAACGCATTCGGTATGAAATAAGGCAGATTACGCCTGATGCTATTAACAGGGTTCAACAATAGTTTATTTTTCGTCTTGGACACTGTCGAGCTGTAAACGGATATCAATTTGAACATCTACTATAACAATTTATTCATCATTTCCTTGTGTGTCATTTAAAACTATCAAATTTTTTTTTCAATTTCTTATTAATTTAATTAATTTATTATTTAATTTATCTTTTTTTATAATTTTATATACTTTTATACTCACATTTCTGTTCACGTTAAAGTACTAAGCTTAAATAAACAATTGCTTTGAGTTGGAGCTGCACCCGCTGTTCCAGATCGGCCTACTGAGACGTAAATCTATTTTAGCAATTTTATCAAAAATTTTCTTATGTAAGGGTATAAAAAAATTAGAAGCTTAAAAAGAGAAAAGCAATGTTCATCCAATGCGATAATCAAATATACATGTTTTCATTTAAAAAAAAGTCAATGACGTCACTACAGAAAAAATTACTAACGCAAAATTTTTTTGAAGCATCTTAAAATATGCGCCGTAATTTAAATCGCTATACCTGTCCGAGCGTTTTCCAGAAAAAATAATATTTCGGGAGATATTGAATTTGTTCCAAACTTTATCCACACACTGTAGAAGGAATTGAATTGTAAAATGTTAAAAGTCCCTTATTTTTAAAATTGAAATATACACGGAATATCATTCTCTTTAATTTGTTATACCAATACCAATTTATTCCATAAGAATGGGGAGCTGCGCGGGATATTATTCTGTTTAATTTGGTACCATTACCAATTTATTTGTTCCATAAAAATGGGGAGCAGGAATTCGCATAAACGTGATATGCAATGTACAGGAATATGACCAACCACTCGGTATAAATGCTGCCTACTTGGCTAAAGTAATAAAGTAACTGAATATACAGTGTGTCGAATTGAATTACGCTACATAGGGAATTCAATTCAAAAAAGTCCCTTATTTCGGGGGCGAAACCCTCAGCTATTGGCACAATTTTGCGACGATGCTTATAAGCTGTTCTGCAGCTCGATTACCCAAGTGTTTAATTGCGCAATCAAAATATATAATTTTAAAATGAGAATAAATCAGAAACGAATTAATGCTTTAAGACAAAATCACTTAAGATTTTTACGACAGGTAGTATAATACTACAAGTGTTTAATTATAATATAATACTACAGAATATCAGCAGAAGAAACATTTGGTAAAAATAGATTATTATTACGTTCTGGACATTTTGTATTTTTTGGTTTTGTTTTCTTTTCCGGTGAAGGTATTCACAACAAAAATATTTTCTGATATTTTCTAAAGAAAACGAATTAACGCTTTTGCGCAACCGCTTACAGAACAAAACGTGCTGTCCGACAACGCAACCAACTCCGCATGCTCGCACCCTCCTTGGATGCAGCGTGAAGATATTTCGTGACGCGAGTATACCTATAACTTGCCTTCGTATAAGTGTTTTCAACACTAAAATTAACCAAATATCATGGTTACAAGTTTTTCAAACACATTTTAAATAATATTTTTCTTTACAGAATCTATTATAAGATGTCGGGATATAGACGGGCGTACACAACAGAAGAACAGCGTAGCATCGTCAGGCATATAGTAGAGAATAAACTGTATGCCTCTTTACGAGGTAATGATGATCGAAGCCAAAGTCGTGGAGCGAACGTGGCAAAGTGCAAAGGAGCACCTCAGAAAAAAGATTATATTTCGATTACACGATCCAAAGCTGGAACTATCGGGGGAGGAAATAGGCCTCATCACGGTGGGGTTCAACGACTCGGGCAAACCCGCACAACGTGCGGACCCCCCAATGGATGTGATGGATAGTAGTACCGATGATGAAAGTGAAAGTTAAGGCATTAAACATATTATTTACATTCACTTTAACAATTGCTGTTCCAAATGTTTCCAAATTGTTTCGTGGTGAATAATAAAATTTGGTCTGTATCTAATGTTGTTTCTTTCATACCACTTCACCAGCATGCATTTTCTTTCTAAAGTTGGGGGTAACATATTTTTAAACAGAGAATGCCAATCAAGTCCCTCTAGAATTATAAATTGACCTGGTCCATCCATACTGTTTATTTTCAACTAAACCTTTGCAACTTAGTAGGTTTCTCTTTGAAGTAACAACTTTAGCATTTGCTTTAAGTTCTTTATGTTTTGTTTCATATCGCATACACCACACATTTATTAAAGGACCTATCTGTAACATAATTCTAGGATAATGCAAAAGAAAGTGAAACTTGGGCTTTAAGGGTTCGTTAAAGCTTCCAAATACAATGATGCTCACTAATTAAAATCTGCAGTAAAACAGCATGATCTTTGTTAATCGACGTACTATTACATAGTAGTATATCAATAATTTCCAATAAAACTAGGTATACTTCCAAAGCAATGTTATTTTGGGGAACACGGTCGCCAATTATTAGGCCAAAATTCTTAACCAGGCATAGGTAACATTTCAGCTGAAGACACTATAATACAGCAATTTTTTAAATTTCGTTCTTTAATTGGAGGTGGTAGGTACATTGCGCTCATTAACTATATTGTAAGTAAAATAACGAATTCTTCTATTTAACATTTCGAAAGTAAAATACTTTTCAGTAATGAGATGTAATATTATTTTAGCCATATCATAGCGACATACTCCTTCTAATAAATCATGCATAATATCACATGATATATTTGTGGTTATATGAAAGTTAGGTAAACTATTGAACATGCACAATTTTTTGATACCATAGGAAAGGTTATGCAAGTCGTTTCTGTAATTTATTTTATCACGAACCAAATCTTTATCTTCAAATATTTGATTATTAGTTACATTTTTATCAGCCCTGCAAAATCTACAAAAAAAATTTGATGAAAAACTTTCCGTGTATCCTAAAATCTAATTTAATCCTAAATTATCTCCTGTAATAAAGTCATAACAAAATGAACTTGTGTTACGTCATCATTCAATGAAATACCAACATTTTCTAAATACAGTAATTCTTTAATTAATCTGCTAAATGTGGCTGCGTTTCCAAAAGTTACTGTATCACTTGAATGGAAAAGCTGTGCTAAAAAAATATTTTCTAAATGGGAAGAAAATTGTGGTGGTACCTATAATACCCATTGTATAATATACGGCACCTATCTTTATATGCCTGCATGTGACCCTAACGGATTGCTAGTTTCAAAGTCATCAAAATAAAGTATTAAAGGTAGTACTACTAATTTATTTTTAAACTTTTTAACAATATCTTACCACAGATGTCCCTGAATTATATTATGAATATCTTCACAAGACGACAGAAGCCGTTCTCTGTTCTCTGTATGCCATTATAGTGTTTTCAACACTAAAATTAACCAAATATCATGGTTACAAGTTTTTCAAACACATTTTAAATAATATTTTTCTTTACAGAATCTATTATAAGATGTCGGGATATAGACGGGCGTACACAACAGAAGAACAGCGTAGCATCGTCAGGCATATAGTAGAGAATAAACTGTATGCCTCTTTACGAGGTAATAAGTGTTGGATTAAGATGATCGAAGCCAAAGTCGTGGAGCGAACGTGGCAAAGTGCAAAGGAGCACTTCAGAAAAAAGATTATATTTCGATTACACGATCCAAAGCTGGAACTATCGGGGGAGGAAATAGGCCTCATCACGGTGGGGTTCAACGACTCGGGCAAACCCGCACAACGTGCGGACCCCCCAATGGATGTGATGGATAGTAGTACCGATGATGAAAGTGAAAGTTAAGGCATTAAACATATTATTTACATTCACTTTAACAATTGCTGTTCCAAATGTTTCCAAATTGTTTCGTGGTGAATAATAAAATTTGGTCTGTATCTAATGTTGTTTCTTTCATACCACTTCACCAGCATGCATTTTCTTTCTAAAGTTGGGGGTAACATATTTTTAAACAGAGAATGCCAATCAAGTCCCTCTAGAATTATAAATTGACCTGGTCCATCCATACTGTTTATTTTCAACTAAACCTTTGCAACTTAGTAGGTTTCTCTTTGAAGTAACAACTTTAGCATTTGCTTTAAGTTCTTTATGTTTTGTTTCATATCGCATACACCACACATTTATTAAAGGACCTATCTGTAACATAATTCTAGGATAATGCAAAAGAAAGTGAAACTTGGGCTTTAAGGGTTCGTTAAAAGCTTCCAAATACAATGATGCTCACTAATTAAAATCTGCAGTAAAACAGCATGATCTTTGTTAATCGACGTACTATTACATAGTAGTATATCAATAATTTCCAATAAAACTAGGTATACTTCCAAAGCAATGTTATTTTGGGGAACACGGTCGCCAATTATTAGGCCAAAATTCTTAACCAGGCATAGGTAACATTTCAGCTGAAGACACTATAATACAGCAATTTTTTAAATTTCGTTCTTTAATTGGAGGTGGTAGGTACATTGCGCTCATTAACTATATTGTAAGTAAAATAACGAATTCTTCTATTTAACATTTCGAAAGTAAAATACTTTTCAGTAATGAGAGGTAATATTATTTTAGCCATATCATAGCGACATACTCCTTCTAATAAATCATGCATAATATCACATGATATATTAGTGGTTATATGAAAGTTAGGTAAACTATTGAACATGCACAATTTTTTGATACCATAGGAAAGGTTATGCAAGTCGTTTCTGTAATTTATTTTATCACGAACCAAATCTTTATCTTCAAATATTTGATTATTAGTTACATTTTTATCAGCCCTGCAAAATCTACAAAAAAAATTTGATGAAAAACTTTCCGTGTATCCTAAAATCTAATTTAATCCTAAATTATCTCCTGTAATAAAGTCATAACAAAATGAACTTGTGTTACGTCATCATTCAATGAAATGCCAACATTTTCTAAATACAGTAATTCTTTAATTAATCTGCTAAATGTGGCTGCGTTTCCAAAAGTTACTGTATCACTTGAATGGAAAAGCTGTGCTAAAAAAATATTTTCTAAATGGGAAGAAAATTGTGGTGGTACCTATAATACCCATTGTATAATATACGGCACCTATCTTTATATGCCTGCATGCGGATTGCTAGTTTCAAAGTCATCAAAATAAAGTATTAAAGGTAGTACTACTAATTTATTTTTAAACTTTTTAACAATATCTTACCACAGATGTCCCTGAATTATATTATGAATATCTTCACAAGACGACAGAAGCCGTTCTCTGTTCTCTGTATGCCATTATAGTGTTTTCAACACTAAAATTAACCAAATATCATGGTTACAAGTTTTTCAAACACATTTTAAATAATATTTTTCTTTACAGAATCTATTATAAGATGTCGGGATATAGACGGGCGTACACAACAGAAGAACAGCGTAGCATCGTCAGGCATATAGTAGAGAATAAACTGTATGCCTCTTTACGAGGTAATAAGTGTTGGATTAAGATGATCGAAGCCAAAGTCGTGGAGCGAACGTGGCAAAGTGCAAAGGAGCACTTCAGAAAAAAGATTATATTTCGATTACACGATCCAAAGCTGGAACTATCGGGGGAAGAAATAGGCCTCATCACGGTGGGGTTCAACGACTCGGGCAAACCCGCACAACGTGCGGACCCCCCAATGGATGTGATGGATAGTAGTACCGATGATGAAAGTGAAAGTTAAGGCATTAAACATATTATTTACATTCACTTTAACAATTGCTGTTCCAAATGTTTCCAAATTGTTTCGTGTTGAATAATAAAATTTGGTCTGTATCTAATGTTGTTTCTTACATACCACTTCACCAGCATGCATTTTCTTTCTAAAGTTGGGGGTAACATATTTTTAAACAGAGAATGCCAATCAAGTCCCTCTAGAATTATAAATTGACCTGGTCCATCCATACTGTTTATTTTCAACTAAACCTTTGCAACTTAGTAGGTTTCTCTTTGAAGTAACAACTTTAGCATTTGCTTTAAGTTCTTTATGTTTTGTTTCATATCGCATACACCACACATTTATTAAAGGACCTATCTGTAACATAATTCTAGGATAATGCAAAAGAAAGTGAAACTTGGGCTTTAAGGGTTCGTTAAAAGCTTCCAAATACAATGATGCTCACTAATTAAAATCTGCAGTAAAACAGCATGATCTTTGTTAATCGACGTACTATTACATAGTAGTATATCAATAATTTCCAATAAAACTAGGTATACTTCCAAAGCAATGTTATTTTGGGGAACACGGTCGCCAATTATTAGGCCAAAATTCTTAACCAGGCATAGGTAACATTTCAGCTGAAGACACTATAATACAGCAATTTTTTAAATTTCGTTCTTTAATTGGAGGTGGTAGGTACATTGCGCTCATTAACTATATTGTAAGTAAAATAACGAATTCTTCTATTTAACATTTCGAAAGTAAAATACTTTTCAGTAATGAGATGTAATATTATTTTAGCCATATCATAGCGACATACTCCTTCTAATAAATCATGCATAATATCACATGATATATTTGTGGTTATATGAAAGTTAGGTAAACTATTGAACATGCACAATTTTTTGATATCATAGGAAAGGTTATGCAAGTCGTTTCTGTAATTTATTTTATCACGAACCAAATCTTTATCTTCAAATATTTGATTATTAGTTACATTTTTATCAGCCCTGCAAAATCTACAAAAAAAATTTGATGAAAAACTTTCCGTGTATCCTAAAATCTAATTTAATCCTAAATTATCTCCTGTAATAAAGTCATAACAAAATGAACTTGTGTTACGTCATCATTCAATGAAATGCCAACATTTTCTAAATACAGTAATTCTTTAATTAATCTGCTAAATGTGGCTGCGTTTCCAAAAGTTACTGTATCACTTGAATGGAAAAGCTGTGCTAAAAAAATATTTTCTAAATGGGAAGAAAATTGTGGTGGTACCTATAATACCCATTGTATAATATACGGCACCTATCTTTATATGCCTGCATGCGGATTGCTAGTTTCAAAGTCATCAAAATAAAGTATTAAAGGTAGTACTACTAATTTATTTTTAAACTTTTTAACAATATCTTACCACAGATGTCCCTGAATTATATTATGAATATCTTCACAAGACGACAGAAGCCGTTCTCTGTTCTCTGTATGCCATTATAGTGTTTTCAACACTAAAATTAACCAAATATCATGGTTACAAGTTTTTCAAACACATTTTAAATAATATTTTTTTTACAGAATCTATTATAAGATGTCGGGATATAGACGGGCGTACACAACAGAAGAACAGCGTAGCATCGTCAGGCATATAGTAGAGAATAAACTGTATGCCTCTTTACGAGGTAATAAGTGTTGGATTAAGATGATCGAAGCCAAAGTCGTGGAGCGAACGTGGCAAAGTGCAAAGGAGCACTTCAGAAAAAAGATTATATTTCGATTACACGATCCAAAGCTGGAACTATCGGGGGAGGAAATAGGCCTCATCACGGTGGGGTTCAACGACTCGGGCAAACCCGCACAACGTGCGGACCCCCCAATGGATGTGATGGATAGTAGTACCGATGATGAAAGTGAAAGTTAAGGCATTAAACATATTATTTACATTCACTTTAACAATTGCTGTTCCAAATGTTTCCAAATTGTTTCGTGTTGAATAATAAAATTTGGTCTGTATCTAATGTTGTTTCTTTCATACCACTTCACCAGCATGCATTTTCTTTCTAAAGTTGGGGGTAA
Source organism: Hemicrepidius hirtus (assembly GCA_963082805.1). Lineage (NCBI taxonomy): Eukaryota > Metazoa > Arthropoda > Insecta > Coleoptera > Elateridae > Hemicrepidius > Hemicrepidius hirtus. The sequence goes on from OY720161.1 coordinate 15,854,218, forward strand.
CATATTTTTAAACAGAGAATGCCAATCAAGTCCCTCTAGAATTATAAATTGACCTGGTCCATCCATACTGTTTATTTTCAACTAAACCTTTGCAACTTAGTAGGTTTCTCTTTGAAGTAACAACTTTAGCATTTGCTTTAAGTTCTTTATGTTTTGTTTCATATCGCATACACCACACATTTATTAAAGGACCTATCTGTAACATAATTCTAGGATAATGCAAAAGAAAGTGAAACTTGGGCTTTAAGGGTTCGTTAAAAGCTTCCAAATACAATGATGCTCACTAATTAAAATCTGCAGTAAAACAGCATGATCTTTGTTAATCGACGTACTATTACATAGTAGTATATCAATAATTTCCAATAAAACTAGGTATACTTCCAAAGCAATGTTATTTTGGGGAACACGGTCGCCAATTATTAGGCCAAAATTCTTAACCAGGCATAGGTAACATTTCAGCTGAAGACACTATAATACAGCAATTTTTTAAATTTCGTTCTTTAATTGGAGGTGGTAGGTACATTGCGCTCATTAACTATATTGTAAGTAAAATAACGAATTCTTCTATTTAACATTTCGAAAGTAAAATACTTTTCAGTAATGAGAGGTAATATTATTTTAGCCATATCATAGCGACATACTCCTTCTAATAAATCATGCATAATATCACATGATATATTTGTGGTTATATGAAAGTTAGGTAAACTATTGAACATGCACAATTTTTTGATACCATAGGAAAGGTTATGCAAGTCGTTTCTGTAATTTATTTTATCACGAACCAAATCTTTATCTTCAAATATTTGATTATTAGTTACATTTTTATCAGCCCTGCAAAATCTACAAAAAAAATTTGATGAAAAACTTTCCGTGTATCCTAAAATCTAATTTAATCCTAAATTATCTCCTGTAATAAAGTCATAACAAAATGAACTTGTGTTACGTCATCATTCAATGAAATGCCAACATTTTCTAAATACAGTAATTCTTTAATTAATCTGCTAAATGTGGCTGCGTTTCCAAAAGTTACTGTATCACTTGAATGGAAAAGCTGTGCTAAAAAAATATTTTCTAAATGGGAAGAAAATTGTGGTGGTACCTATAATACCCATTGTATAATATACGGCACCTATCTTTATATGCCTGCATGCGGATTGCTAGTTTCAAAGTCATCAAAATAAAGTATTAAAGGTAGTACTACTAATTTATTTTTAAACTTTTTAACAATATCTTACCACAGATGTCCCTGAATTATATTATGAATATCTTCACAAGACGACAGAAGCCGTTCTCTGTTCTCTGTATGCCATTATAGTGTTTTCAACACTAAAATTAACCAAATATCATGGTTACAAGTTTTTCAAACACATTTTAAATAATATTTTTCTTTACAGAATCTATTATAAGATGTCGGGATATAGACGGGCGTACACAACAGAAGAACAGCGTAGCATCGTCAGGCATATAGTAGAGAATAAACTGTATGCCTCTTTACGAGGTAATAAGTGTTGGATTAAGATGATCGAAGCCAAAGTCGTGGAGCGAACGTGGCAAAGTGCAAAGGAGCACTTCAGAAAAAAGATTATATTTCGATTACACGATCCAAAGCTGGAACTATCGGGGGAGGAAATAGGCCTCATCACGGTGGGGTTCAACGACTCGGGCAAACCCGCACAACGTGCGGACCCCCCAATGGATGTGATGGATAGTAGTACCGATGATGAAAGTGAAAGTTAAGGCATTAAACATATTATTTACATTCACTTTAACAATTGCTGTTCCAAATGTTTCCAAATTGTTTCGTGGTGAATAATAAAATTTGGTCTGTATCTAATGTTGTTTCTTTCATACCACTTCACCAGCATGCATTTTCTTTCTAAAGTTGGGGGTAACATATTTTTAAACAGAGAATGCCAATCAAGTCCCTCTAGAATTATAAATTGACCTGGTCCATCCATACTGTTTATTTTCAACTAAACCTTTGCAACTTAGTAGGTTTCTCTTTGAAGTAACAACTTTAGCATTTGCTTTAAGTTCTTTATGTTTTGTTTCATATCGCATACACCACACATTTATTAAAGGACCTATCTGTAACATAATTCTAGGATAATGCAAAAGAAAGTGAAACTTGGGCTTTAAGGGTTCGTTAAAAGCTTCCAAATACAATGATGCTCACTAATTAAAATCTGCAGTAAAACAGCATGATCTTTGTTAATCGACGTACTATTACATAGTAGTATATCAATAATTTCCAATAAAACTAGGTATACTTCCAAAGCAATGTTATTTTGGGGAACACGGTCGCCAATTATTAGGCCAAAATTCTTAACCAGGCATAGGTAACATTTCAGCTGAAGACACTATAATACAGCAATTTTTTAAATTTCGTTCTTTAATTGGAGGTGGTAGGTACATTGCGCTCATTAACTATATTGTAAGTAAAATAACGAATTCTTCTATTTAACATTTCGAAAGTAAAATACTTTTCAGTAATGAGAGGTAATATTATTTTAGCCATATCATAGCGACATACTCCTTCTAATAAATCATGCATAATATCACATGATATATTTGTGGTTATATGAAAGTTAGGTAAACTATTGAACATGCACAATTTTTTGATACCATAGGAAAGGTTATGCAAGTCGTTTCTGTAATTTATTTTATCACGAACCAAATCTTTATCTTCAAATATTTGATTATTAGTTACATTTTTATCAGCCCTGCAAAATCTACAAAAAAAATTTGATGAAAAACTTTCCGTGTATCCTAAAATCTAATTTAATCCTAAATTATCTCCTGTAATAAAGTCATAACAAAATGAACTTGTGTTACGTCATCATTCAATGAAATGCCAACATTTTCTAAATACAGTAATTCTTTAATTAATCTGCTAAATGTGGCTGCGTTTCCAAAAGTTACTGTATCACTTGAATGGAAAAGCTGTGCTAAAAAAATATTTTCTAAATGGGAAGAAAATTGTGGTGGTACCTATAATACCCATTGTATAATATACGGCACCTATCTTTATATGCCTGCATGTGACCCTAACGGATTGCTAGTTTCAAAGTCATCAAAATAAAGTATTAAAGGTAGTACTACTAATTTATTTTTAAACTTTTTAACAATATCTTACCACAGATGTCCCTGAATTATATTATGAATATCTTCACAAGACGACAGAAGCCGTTCTCTGTTCTCTGTATGCCATTATAGTGTTTTCAACACTAAAATTAACCAAATATCATGGTTACAAGTTTTTCAAACACATTTTAAATAATATTTTTCTTTACAGAATCTATTATAAGATGTCGGGATATAGACGGGCGTACACAACAGAAGAACAGCGTAGCATCGTCAGGCATATAGTAGAGAATAAACTGTATGCCTCTTTACGAGGTAATAAGTGTTGGATTAAGATGATCGAAGCCAAAGTCGTGGAGCGAACGTGGCAAAGTGCAAAGGAGCACTTCAGAAAAAAGATTATATTTCGATTACACGATCCAAAGCTGGAACTATCGGGGGAGGAAATAGGCCTCATCACGGTGGGGTTCAACGACTCGGGCAAACCCGCACAACGTGCGGACCCCCCAATGGATGTGATGGATAGTAGTACCGATGATGAAAGTGAAAGTTAAGGCATTAAACATATTATTTACATTCACTTTAACAATTGCTGTTCCAAATGTTTCCAAATTGTTTCGTGGTGAATAATAAAATTTGGTCTGTATCTAATGTTGTTTCTTTCATACCACTTCACCAGCATGCATTTTCTTTCTAAAGTTGGGGGTAACATATTTTTAAACAGAGAATGCCAATCAAGTCCCTCTAGAATTATAAATTGACCTGGTCCATCCATACTGTTTATTTTCAACTAAACCTTTGCAACTTAGTAGGTTTCTCTTTGAAGTAACAACTTTAGCATTTGCTTTAAGTTCTTTATGTTTTGTTTCATATCGCATACACCACACATTTATTAAAGGACCTATCTGTAACATAATTCTAGGATAATGCAAAAGAAAGTGAAACTTGGGCTTTAAGGGTTCGTTAAAAGCTTCCAAATACAATGATGCTCACTAATTAAAATCTGCAGTAAAACAGCATGATCTTTGTTAATCGACGTACTATTACATAGTAGTATATCAATAATTTCCAATAAAACTAGGTATACTTCCAAAGCAATGTTATTTTGGGGAACACGGTCGCCAATTATTAGGCCAAAATTCTTAACCAGGCATAGGTAACATTTCAGCTGAAGACACTATAATACAGCAATTTTTTAAATTTCGTTCTTTAATTGGAGGTGGTAGGTACATTGCGCTCATTAACTATATTGTAAGTAAAATAACGAATTCTTCTATTTAACATTTCGAAAGTAAAATACTTTTCAGTAATGAGAGGTAATATTATTTTAGCCATATCATAGCGACATACTCCTTCTAATAAATCATGCATAATATCACATGATATATTTGTGGTTATATGAAAGTTAGGTAAACTATTGAACATGCACAATTTTTTGATACCATAGGAAAGGTTATGCAAGTCGTTTCTGTAATTTATTTTATCACGAACCAAATCTTTATCTTCAAATATTTGATTATTAGTTACATTTTTATCAGCCCTGCAAAATCTACAAAAAAAATTTGATGAAAAACTTTCCGTGTATCCTAAAATCTAATTTAATCCTAAATTATCTCCTGTAATAAAGTCATAACAAAATGAACTTGTGTTACGTCATCATTCAATGAAATGCCAACATTTTCTAAATACAGTAATTCTTTAATTAATCTGCTAAATGTGGCTGCGTTTCCAAAAGTTACTGTATCACTTGAATGGAAAAGCTGTGCTAAAAAAATATTTTCTAAATGGGAAGAAAATTGTGGTGGTACCTATAATACCCATTGTATAATATACGGCACCTATCTTTATATGCCTGCATGCGGATTGCTAGTTTCAAAGTCATCAAAATAAAGTATTAAAGGTAGTACTACTAATTTATTTTTAAACTTTTTAACAATATCTTACCACAGATGTCCCTGAATTATATTATGAATATCTTCACAAGACGACAGAAGCCGTTCTCTGTTCTCTGTATGCCATTATAGTGTTTTCAACACTAAAATTAACCAAATATCATGGTTACAAGTTTTTCAAACACATTTTAAATAATATTTTTCTTTACAGAATCTATTATAAGATGTCGGGATATAGACGGGCGTACACAACAGAAGAACAGCGTAGCATCGTCAGGCATATAGTAGAGAATAAACTGTATGCCTCTTTACGAGGTAATAAGTGTTGGATTAAGATGATCGAAGCCAAAGTCGTGGAGCGAACGTGGCAAAGTGCAAAGGAGCACTTCAGAAAAAAGATTATATTTCGATTACACGATCCAAAGCTGGAACTATCGGGGGAAGAAATAGGCCTCATCACGGTGGGGTTCAACGACTCGGGCAAACCCGCACAACGTGCGGACCCCCCAATGGATGTGATGGATAGTAGTACCGATGATGAAAGTGAAAGTTAAGGCATTAAACATATTATTTACATTCACTTTAACAATTGCTGTTCCAAATGTTTCCAAATTGTTTCGTGTTGAATAATAAAATTTGGTCTGTATCTAATGTTGTTTCTTACATACCACTTCACCAGCATGCATTTTCTTTCTAAAGTTGGGGGTAACATATTTTTAAACAGAGAATGCCAATCAAGTCCCTCTAGAATTATAAATTGACCTGGTCCATCCATACTGTTTATTTTCAACTAAACCTTTGCAACTTAGTAGGTTTCTCTTTGAAGTAACAACTTTAGCATTTGCTTTAAGTTCTTTATGTTTTGTTTCATATCGCATACACCACACATTTATTAAAGGACCTATCTGTAACATAATTCTAGGATAATGCAAAAGAAAGTGAAACTTGGGCTTTAAGGGTTCGTTAAAAGCTTCCAAATACAATGATGCTCACTAATTAAAATCTGCAGTAAAACAGCATGATCTTTGTTAATCGACGTACTATTACATAGTAGTATATCAATAATTTCCAATAAAACTAGGTATACTTCCAAAGCAATGTTATTTTGGGGAACACGGTCGCCAATTATTAGGCCAAAATTCTTAACCAGGCATAGGTAACATTTCAGCTGAAGACACTATAATACAGCAATTTTTTAAATTTCGTTCTTTAATTGGAGGTGGTAGGTACATTGCGCTCATTAACTATATTGTAAGTAAAATAACGAATTCTTCTATTTAACATTTCGAAAGTAAAATACTTTTCAGTAATGAGAGGTAATATTATTTTAGCCATATCATAGCGACATACTCCTTCTAATAAATCATGCATAATATCACATGATATATTTGTGGTTATATGAAAGTTAGGTAAACTATTGAACATGCACAATTTTTTGATACCATAGGAAAGGTTATGCAAGTCGTTTCTGTAATTTATTTTATCACGAACCAAATCTTTATCTTCAAATATTTGATTATTAGTTACATTTTTATCAGCCCTGCAAAATCTACAAAAAAAATTTGATGAAAAACTTTCCGTGTATCCTAAAATCTAATTTAATCCTAAATTATCTCCTGTAATAAAGTCATAACAAAATGAACTTGTGTTACGTCATCATTCAATGAAATGCCAACATTTTCTAAATACAGTAATTCTTTAATTAATCTGCTAAATGTGGCTGCGTTTCCAAAAGTTACTGTATCACTTGAATGGAAAAGCTGTGCTAAAAAAATATTTTCTAAATGGGAAGAAAATTGTGGTGGTACCTATAATACCCATTGTATAATATACGGCACCTATCTTTATATGCCTGCATGTGACCCTAACGGATTGCTAGTTTCAAAGTCATCAAAATAAAGTATTAAAGGTAGTACTACTAATTTATTTTTAAACTTTTTAACAATATCTTACCACAGATGTCCCTGAATTATATTATGAATATCTTCACAAGACGACAGAAGCCGTTCTCTGTTCTCTGTATGCCATTATAGTGTTTTCAACACTAAAATTAACCAAATATCATGGTTACAAGTTTTTCAAACACATTTTAAATAATATTTTTCTTTACAGAATCTATTATAAGATGTCGGGATATAGACGGGCGTACACAACAGAAGAACAGCGTAGCATCGTCAGGCATATAGTAGAGAATAAACTGTATGCCTCTTTACGAGGTAATAAGTGTTGGATTAAGATGATCGAAGCCAAAGTCGTGGAGCGAACGTGGCAAAGTGCAAAGGAGCACTTCAGAAAAAAGATTATATTTCGATTACACGATCCAAAGCTGGAACTATCGGGGGAGGAAATAGGCCTCATCACGGTGGGGTTCAACGACTCGGGCAAACCCGCACAACGTGCGGACCCCCCAATGGATGTGATGGATAGTAGTACCGATGATGAAAGTGAAAGTTAAGGCATTAAACATATTATTTACATTCACTTTAACAATTGCTGTTCCAAATGTTTCCAAATTGTTTCGTGTTGAATAATAAAATTTGGTCTGTATCTAATGTTGTTTCTTTCATACCACTTCACCAGCATGCATTTTCTTTCTAAAGTTGGGGGTAACATATTTTTAAACAGAGAATGCCAATCAAGTCCCTCTAGAATTATAAATTGACCTGGTCCATCCATACTGTTTATTTTCAACTAAACCTTTGCAACTTAGTAGGTTTCTCTTTGAAGTAACAACTTTAGCATTTGCTTTAAGTTCTTTATGTTTTGTTTCATATCGCATACACCACACATTTATTAAAGGACCTATCTGTAACATAATTCTAGGATAATGCAAAAGAAAGTGAAACTTGGGCTTTAAGGGTTCGTTAAAAGCTTCCAAATACAATGATGCTCACTAATTAAAATCTGCAGTAAAACAGCATGATCTTTGTTAATCGACGTACTTGTAGTAGTGTGGTTAATGACTAAAACTCAACACTGCCACTTTACTAACTTATTTATTATCGAAATATTTACAATTAAAAATTGACAAGTAACAAGTAAAAGATAAGTTATAATATTGAACGTAGTGCGTCTGAAACGGTTCGCGTCAGGTGCGGCTGTCGACTGACTGTTTACTGGTCGCGCGTTCCCTACTTAAGGCGAGGGTGCGCTTCTAGAATCTTCTGGAATGTTCGAGAGCGCAACTAGAATCTTCCAGAATGTTCGAGAGCGTAACTGGAATCTTCTAGAATGTTCGAGAGCGTAACTGGAATCTTCTAGGAGGTTCGAGAGCGTAACTGGATTCGAATTTAGGCGGTAGCAGTCTGCAATAATTGGGGCGCCACATTACCCCCTTCCTAGTGACTTAGTTAATGAGTCACGATGCTTGGAATCGAATGGTGCGCCTGAGTGGTCTGCCAGCTGTCGATGTCGCTGTTGTTGCTGGGGTGTCGGCGTCGTTGAGTGGCACTTGAAACGCTGGTTTAAGTCTGTCCATGGAAACCGTATACGCTTTCCCTTTCACGCGAATTGTGTACACTTTTCCACGTCGACTTAGCACTTCGTGGGGGCCCGTAAATGGTGCTTGTAGAGGCCTACGTACGCGATCGTCCCGTAAAAATACGTGCGTGCACTTTATAAGTTCTGGGTGCACGAATGCAGTTTTATTCCCGTGCGCGGTTGTTGGTGTTGCGCGAAGCTTTCGCATAGCCTCGCGGAGATGTTCGCAGAACAGAGATGCGTCGGAATTTGCAGTGTTTGCTGAATTAACAAAGAACTCACCCGGTAGCCGCAGGGTTGTTCCATATAACATCTCTGCCGGTGATGCTTTCAAATCTGCCTTGAAAGCGGTGCGTAACCCCAGTAGAACGGTAGGTAGTACGTCGATCCATTTATTTGTCTCGTGGCACGCTATCGCTGTTTTCAGTGTTCGATGCCAGCGTTCTAGTATGCCATTAGTTTGCGGTCGGTAAGCTGTACTTCGGGCTCGTGTGGTTCCAGTAAGGTTAGTCAGCGAGTTCATCAGAGCGGACTCGAACTGGCGTCCCTGGTCAGTTGTTATAGTAACCGGTGAACCATATCTCGCTACCCATTGACTGAAAAAGGCCTCGGCGACGACTTCGGCAGTCATTTCAGCTATAGGTACTGCTTCGGGCCACCGGGAGAATCGATCGATCATTGTTAAAATATAACGCTGTCCTCGACTCGGTGGCAGCGGTCCAACCAGGTCTAGGTGCACGTGTTGGAATCTTTCGTCTGGTACCGGAAAGTGCTGGATTGGGCTTTTAGTGTGCTGCTGGACTTTTGATCGCTGGCAAGCTATGCACGTCTTCACCCACATCGTTATGTCCTTTTTCATACCCGGCCACACAAATCTTTCTGTAGTCAACCGCACTGTTGCTCGGGCACTGGGATGGGCCGGACCGTGGCACATATCGAAAACCCGTTTCCGTAGAGCCTTTGGTACGTAAGGGCGAATTCTGTCCGTGGAGATGTCGCATGTTAGTTCCACAGTTGAACCAATAGGTATCATTCTGCGGATGCGAAGCGATGTGTTGGACAGGTTGTTGATATCTTCATCCGTTTGCTGTTCTCTCGCAAACTCCTGTGGCGTTATGATGGTGGGTACTGAAATAGCATCTACTCGCGAAAGAGCGTCTGCTACTATGTTATCACTACCTGAAATGTGGACGATTTGTGTTGAGAATTGGCCGATGAAATCCAGTTGGCGTAGCTGGCGTGGAGAAGCTTTCTCTGGCTTTTGTTGAAAAGCAAAAACCAGAGGCTTGTGATCGGTTTGAATAATGAGTTGACGTCCTTCCAGCATGAATCGGAAATATTTCAGGGCTTCGTATATGGCGAGGAGTTCTCGGTCGTATGTGCTGTAATTTCGTTGCGTGGGACTCATTTTCTTCGAAAAGAAACCAAGCGGTTGCCAGTGGCCTGCATAATATTGTTGAATCACTGCTCCCAGGGAGGTGTCGGAGGCGTCGGTGATTACTGTAAGTGGCACTTCTTCGGTAGGATGAGCTAACAATGTGGCTGCGGCGAGTTTTTTCTTACACTCTTCGAAAGCGGCTTGTGTGTCCGGCGTCCACTTAATCAAACGTTTATCGTTACGAGTACCGTTGCGTAAAAATTCGTTTAATGGGGCTTGCGTGTGTGCAGCGTTCTTGACGAATCTCCTGTAAAAATTAATTACTCCCAGAAATCTGCGCAGTTCTTTGACTGTTGTAGGCTGTGGAAAATTTAGTATTGATTCAATCCTAGCAGGAAGTGGTTTGATTCCACCTGGTGTGATCAAATACCCCAAATATTCGATTTCTTCTACCCCGAAAACGCACTTCGATGGGTTAATCGTGATACCGTATTCGCGTAATCGATCAAATATTGTGCGAAGGTGTTGTTGGTGTTCTTCCGGGCTGGTCGAAGCAATAAGAATATCATCGATGTAGCAGTGGCAAAAATTTAGGTTCTGTAATACGTTGTTTATAAATCGTTGAAAAGTTTGAGCTGCGTTACAAAGACCGAATCCCATGAAATTAAATTCGAAGAGACCAAAAGGAGTAATTACTGCCGATTTTGGGATATCTTCTTCAGCTATAGGAATTTGATGATATGCTCTAACGAGATCCAGCTTGCTAAAAATGGTTTTGCCATCGAGAGTCTTGTATATGTGGAATAGGGTAGCAATCTGGTACTGTCACTGAATTTAAGCGTCTATAATCTCCACAGGGGCGCCAGCTTCCTGGTTCTCTCTTTTGTACCAGGTGAAGAGGGCTAGCCCAAGGGCTGCTAGATGGTCTGCATATACCTTGCTCTAACATATACTGAAATTCTTCTTTTGCGATTTTCAATTTTTCTGGAGGCAGTCGTCTTGGCTTTTGAGCGATAGGTGGTCCTTTTGTTATGATATGATGCTTAACGTTATGTGATTTTCGTAATGTATACGGAGATTTCGTTATAATTTCTGAAAATTCTGCTAAAAGGGATTTGTATTTGAAATCGTTGTTAATTATAGATATAGTAGTGTTCTGACACGATGTCAACTCGGCTAGCACAGATAATTGGGTGGCTTCGTCGCTAAGGCGTCGGTTTTTCAAATCGACCAGTAAACCATGATGGCGAAGGAAATCCGCGCCGATTATTGGCCGTGAAACTTTAGCGATGTGGAATTCCCACTTGTAAGAGCGCCGTAAACCGAGATCGAGACACAACAGCTTCGTACCAAACGTGTCGATAATTGTACCGTTTGCGGCATAAAGTTTGAAATCTGTTGGTGTCTGTCGCATGGGTTGATTGGTTTGTAATGGCACGACCGAAACGTCGGCACCGGTGTCAATCAAAAAACGCATCCCTGTTGCTTTATCTAATAAAAAGAGACGGTGAGTTTTGTTGCCGTCGTTGACCGCCTCGAGCAGCGACGGTTTCGCTAGTTTTCCGAGGTAGCCGTAAAAGTGCAGGGTTTGGTGCATCTTCTTGCATCGTTGCCGAATCTTCTATGATAGTAGCACACACCGCCGTCGCGTGCTGGAGTTCTGGGACGCGAGCGGCTGCGAGAACGACTCTGCGGGCGTCTGTCGTGTGTCAGTTGTTCCACCATCTTCGTTAGTGCTGCCATCTGTTGCTCTAAAGCTGCGATGGTTGTTGTTGGGGCTGGACAAACTACGGAACCGACGGATGTGGCGTTTGGCGTGGATGTACTTGCTGTTTCCGGTTTATGCACAATAGCGGAAATGTTTGTTGCCGAATACATATTCACCTCTGCTATTTTGTCGGCCACGGCTGCCATTTTGTCCAAAGTAGTGCCGTCACTCGCGCTTAAAATTAACTGGGTCGAAGTTGGTAGCCTTTGCAGCCATAGCGTCTTTAGAACCTCGTCACTGATTTTGTTTCGCGCCAATTCTTTCATCTCGCGTAATAATTGTGAAGGTGTTTTATCGCCCAAGTCTATTTCAGTTAACACGCGTCGTAATTGTTTTTGCTCCGAATCCGTGAATCGCGCGACTAATTGTTGTTTTAAACACTCGTATTTGTCTCTGTCTGGTGGCGTAGTTAGCACGTCCGATACTTGTTGTAGCACTGAACTGTCTAAAGCACTAATTACTGTGTAGTACTTGCTTGTATCCGATCGCACGGAATATGTATGGAATTGGGCTTCGACTTGGAGAAACCATAATTTTGGGTTGACGTGCCAGAAAGGTGGTAATTTAACTTTACGCACTTCTTCTATGTCCGCTGTAGGTTCGCTTCCTGTTGCACCTCCTGCGCCGTGTATCTCATGTTCGTCTATCATTTTTTTTAAACAAAAAAAAAAAAAAAAACTTGCACTTGCTGTTCGTTCACTGAAGCACTTATCACGCGGTCTGTACGCGGTGATGTTAACTTTGCTCGTTTTCTTATATTCAATGTCCGGGTCACCAATGTAGTAGTGTGGTTAATGACTAAAACTCAACACTGCCACTTTACTAACTTATTTATTATCGAAATATTTACAATTAAAAATTGACAAGTAACAAGTAAAAGATAAGTTATAATATTGAACGTAGTGCGTCTGAAACGGTTCGCGTCAGGTGCGGCTGTCGACTGACTGTTTACTGGTCGCGCGTTCCCTACTTAAGGCGAGGGTGCGCTTCTAGAATCTTCTGGAATGTTCGAGAGCGCAACTAGAATCTTCCAGAATGTTCGAGAGCGTAACTGGAATCTTCTAGAATGTTCGAGAGCGTAACTGGAATCTTCCAGGAGGTTCGAGAGCGTAACTGGATTCGAATTTAGGCGGTAGCAGTCTGCAATAATTGGGGCGCCACATACTATTACATAGTAGTATATCAATAATTTCCAATAAAACTAGGTATACTTCCAAAGCAATGTTATTTTGGGGAACACGGTCGCCAATTATTAGGCCAAAATTCTTAACCAGGCATAGGTAACATTTCAGCTGAAGACACTATAATACAGCAATTTTTTAAATTTCGTTCTTTAATTGGAGGTGGTAGGTACATTGCGCTCATTAACTATATTGTAAGTAATATAACGAATTCTTCTATTTAACATTTCGAAAGTAAAATACTTTTCAGTAATGAGAGGTAATATTATTTTAGCCATATCATAGCGACATACTCCTTCTAATAAATCATGCATAATATCACATGATATATTTGTGGTTATATGAAAGTTAGGTAAACTATTGAACATGCACAATTTTTTGATACCATAGGAAAGGTTATGCAAGTCGTTTCTGTAATTTATTTTATCACGAACCAAATCTTTATCTTCAAATATTTGATTATTAGTTACATTTTTATCAGCCCTGCAAAATCTATAAAAAAAATTTGATGAAAAACTTTCCGTGTATCCTAAAATCTAATTTAATCCTAAATTATCTCCTGTAATAAAGTCATAACAAAATGAACTTGTGTTACGTCATCATTCAATGAAATGCCAACATTTTCTAAATACAGTAATTCTTTAATTAATCTGATAAATGTGGCTGCGTTTCCAAAAGTTACTGTATCACTTGAATGGAAAAGCTGTGCTAAAAAAATATTTTCTAAATGGGAAGAAAATTGTGGTGGTACCTATAATACCCATTGTATAATATACGGCACCTATCTTTATATGCCTGCATGCGGATTGCTAGTTTCAAAGTCATCAAAATAAAGTATTAAAGGTAGTACTACTAATTTATTTTTAAACTTTTTAACAATATCTTACCACAGATGTCCCTGAATTATATTATGAATATCTTCACAAGACGACAGAAGCCGTTCTCTGTTCTCTGTATGCCATTATAGTGTTTTCAACACTAAAATTAACCAAATATCATGGTTACAAGTTTTTCAAACACATTTTAAATAATATTTTTTTTACAGAATCTATTATAAGATGTCGGGATATAGACGGGCGTACACAACAGAAGAACAGCGTAGCATCGTCAGGCATATAGTAGAGAATAAACTGTATGCCTCTTTACGAGGTAATAAGTGTTGGATTAAGATGATCGAAGCCAAAGTCGTGGAGCGAACGTGGCAAAGTGCAAAGGAGCACTTCAGAAAAAAGATTATATTTCGATTACACGATCCAAAGCTGGAACTATCGGGGGAGGAAATAGGCCTCATCACGGTGGGGTTCAACGACTCGGGCAAACCCGCACAACGTGCGGACCCCCCAATGGATGTGATGGATAGTAGTACCGATGATGAAAGTGAAAGTTAAGGCATTAAACATATTATTTACATTCACTTTAACAATTGCTGTTCCAAATGTTTCCAAACTGTTTCGTGTTGAATAATAAAATTTGGTCTGTATCTAATGTTGTTTCTTTCATACCACTTCACCAACATGCATTTTCTTTCTAAAGTTGGGGGTAACATATTTTTAAACAGAGAATGCCAATCAAGTCCCTCTAGAATTATAAATTGACCTGGTCCATCCATACTGTTTATTTTCAACTAAACCTTTGCAACTTAGTAGGTTTCTCTTTGAAGTAACAACTTTAGCATTTGCTTTAAGTTCTTTATGTTTTGTTTCATATCGCATACACCACACATTTATTAAAGGACCTATCTGTAACATAATTCTAGGATAATGCAAAAGAAAGTGAAACTTGGGCTTTAAGGGTTCGTTAAAAGCTTCCAAATACAATGATGCTCACTAATTAAAATCTGCAGTAAAACAGCATGATCTTTGTTAATCGACGTACTATTACATAGTAGTATATCAATAATTTCCAATAAAACTAGGTATACTTCCAAAGCAATGTTATTTTGGGGAACACGGTCGCCAATTATTAGGCCAAAATTCTTAACCAGGCATAGGTAACATTTCAGCTGAAGACACTATAATACAGCAATTTTTTAAATTTCGTTCTTTAATTGGAGGTGGTAGGTACATTGCGCTCATTAACTATATTGTAAGTAAAATAACGAATTCTTCTATTTAACATTTCGAAAGTAAAATACTTTTCAGTAATGAGATGTAATATTATTTTAGCCATATCATAGCGACATACTCCTTCTAATAAATCATGCAAATATCACATGATAGATTTGTGGTTATATGAAAGTTAGGTAAACTATTGAACATGCACAATTTTTTGATACCATAGGAAAGGTTATGCAAGTCGTTTCTGTAATTTATTTTATCACGAACCAAATCTTTATCTTCAAATATTTGATTATTAGTTACATTTTTATCAGCCCTGCAAAATCTACAAAAAAAATTTGATGAAAAACTTTCCGTGTATCCTAAAATCTAATTTAATCCTAAATTATCTCCTGTAATAAAGTCATAACAAAATGAACTTGTGTTACGTCATCATTCAATGAAATGCCAACATTTTCTAAATACAGTAATTCTTTAATTAATCTGCTAAATGTGGCTGCGTTTCCAAAAGTTACTGTATCACTTGAATGGAAAAGCTGTGCTAAAAAAATATTTTCTAAATGGGAAGAAAATTGTGGTGGTACCTATAATACCCATTGTATAATATACGGCACCTATCTTGATATGTCTGCATGCGGATTGCTAGTTTCAAAGTCATCAAAATAAAGTATTAAAGGTAGTACTACTAATTTATTTTTAAACTTTTTAACAATATCTTACCACAGATGTCCCTGAATTATATTATGAATATCTTCACAAGACGACAGAAGCCGTTCTCTGTTCTCTGTATGCCATTATAGTGTTTTCAACACTAAAATTAACCAAATATCATGGTTACAAGTTTTTCAAACACATTTTAAATAATATTTTTCTTTACAGAATCTATTATAAGATGTCGGGATATAGACGGGCGTACACAACAGAAGAACAGCGTAGCATCGTCAGGCATATAGTAGAGAATAAACTGTATGCCTCTTTACGAGGTAATAAGTGTTGGATTAAGATGATCGAAGCCAAAGTCGTGGAGCGAACGTGGCAAAGTGCAAAGGAGCACTTCAGAAAAAAGATTTTATTTCGATTACACGATCCAAAGCTGGAACTATCGGGGGAGGAAATAGGCCTCATCACGGTGGGGTTCAACGACTCGGGCAAACCCGCACAACGTGCGGACCCCCCAATGGATGTGATGGATAGTAGTACCGATGATGAAAGTGAAAGTTAAGGCATTAAACATATTATTTACATTCACTTTAACAATTGCTGTTCCAAATGTTTCCAAATTGTTTCGTGTTGAATAATAAAATTTGGTCTGTATCTAATGTTGTTTCTTACATACCACTTCACCAGCATGCATTTTCTTTCTAAAGTTGGGGGTAACATATTTTTAAACAGAGAATGCCAATCAAGTCCCTCTAGAATTATAAATTGACCTGGTCCATCCATACTGTTTATTTTCAACTAAACCTTTGCAACTTAGTAGGTTTCTCTTTGAAGTAACAACTTTAGCATTTGCTTTAAGTTCTTTATGTTTTGTTTCATATCGCATACACCACACATTTATTAAAGGACCTATCTGTAACATAATTCTAGGATAATGCAAAAGAAAGTGAAACTTGGGCTTTAAGGGTTCGTTAAAAGCTTCCAAATACAATGATGCTCACTAATTAAAATCTGCAGTAAAACAGCATGATCTTTGTTAATCGACGTACTATTACATAGTAGTATATCAATAATTTCCAATAAAACTAGGTATACTTCCAAAGCAATGTTATTTTGGGGAACACGGTCGCCAATTATTAGGCCAAAATTCTTAACCAGGCATAGGTAACATTTCAGCTGAAGACACTATAATACAGCAATTTTTTAAATTTCGTTCTTTAATTGGAGGTGGTAGGTACATTGCGCTCATTAACTATATTGTAAGTAAAATAACGAATTCTTCTATTTAACATTTCGAAAGTAAAATACTTTTCAGTAATGAGAGGTAATATTATTTTAGCCATATCATAGCGACATACTCCTTCTAATAAATCATGCATAATATCACATGATATATTTGTGGTTATATGAAAGTTAGGTAAACTATTGAACATGCACAATTTTTTGATATCATAGGAAAGGTTATGCAAGTCGTTTCTGTAATTTATTTTATCACGAACCAAATCTTTATCTTCAAATATTTGATTATTAGTTACATTTTTATCAGCCCTGCAAAATCTACAAAAAAAATTTGATGAAAAACTTTCCGTGTATCCTAAAATCTAATTTAATCCTAAATTATCTCCTGTAATAAAGTCATAACAAAATGAACTTGTGTTACGTCATCATTCAATGAAATGCCAACATTTTCTAAATACAGTAATTCTTTAATTAATCTGCTAAATGTGGCTGCGTTTCCAAAAGTTACTGTATCACTTGAATGGAAAAGCTGTGCTAAAAAAATATTTTCTAAATGGGAAGAAAATTGTGGTGGTACCTATAATACCCATTGTATAATATACGGCACCTATCTTTATATGCCTGCATGCGGATTGCTAGTTTCAAAGTCATCAAAATAAAGTATTAAAGGTAGTACTACTAATTTATTTTTAAACTTTTTAACAATATCTTACCACAGATGTCCCTGAATTATATTATGAATATCTTCACAAGACGACAGAAGCCGTTCTCTGTTCTCTGTATGCCATTATAGTGTTTTCAACACTAAAATTAACCAAATATCATGGTTACAAGTTTTTCAAACACATTTTAAATAATATTTTTTTTACAGAATCTATTATAAGATGTCGGGATATAGACGGGCGTACACAACAGAAGAACAGCGTAGCATCGTCAGGCATATAGTAGAGAATAAACTGTATGCCTCTTTACGAGGTAATAAGTGTTGGATTAAGATGATCGAAGCCAAAGTCGTGGAGCGAACGTGGCAAAGTGCAAAGGAGCACTTCAGAAAAAAGATTATATTTCGATTACACGATCCAAAGCTGGAACTATCGGGGGAGGAAATAGGCCTCATCACGGTGGGGTTCAACGACTCGGGCAAACCCGCACAACGTGCGGACCCCCCAATGGATGTGATGGATAGTAGTACCGATGATGAAAGTGAAAGTTAAGGCATTAAACATATTATTTACATTCACTTTAACAATTGCTGTTCCAAATGTTTCCAAATTGTTTCGTGTTGAATAATAAAATTTGGTCTGTATCTAATGTTGTTTCTTTCATACCACTTCACCAGCATGCATTTTCTTTCTAAAGTTGGGGGTAACATATTTTTAAACAGAGAATGCCAATCAAGTCCCTCTAGAATTATAAATTGACCTGGTCCATCCATACTGTTTATTTTCAACTAAACCTTTGCAACTTAGTAGGTTTCTCTTTGAAGTAACAACTTTAGCATTTGCTTTAAGTTCTTTATGTTTTGTTTCATATCGCATACACCACACATTTATTAAAGGACCTATCTGTAACATAATTCTAGGATAATGCAAAAGAAAGTGAAACTTGGGCTTTAAGGGTTCGTTAAAAGCTTCCAAATACAATGATGCTCACTAATTAAAATCTGCAGTAAAACAGCATGATCTTTGTTAATCGACGTACTATTACATAGTAGTATATCAATAATTTCCAATAAAACTAGGTATACTTCCAAAGCAATGTTATTTTGGGGAACACGGTCGCCAATTATTAGGCCAAAATTCTTAACCAGGCATAGGTAACATTTCAGCTGAAGACACTATAATACAGCAATTTTTTAAATTTCGTTCTTTAATTGGAGGTGGTAGGTACATTGCGCTCATTAACTATATTGTAAGTAAAATAACGAATTCTTCTATTTAACATTTCGAAAGTAAAATACTTTTCAGTAATGAGAGGTAATATTATTTTAGCCATATCATAGCGACATACTCCTTCTAATAAATCATGCATAATATCACATGATATATTTGTGGTTATATGAAAGTTAGGTAAACTATTGAACATGCACAATTTTTTAATACCATAGGAAAGGTTATGCAAGTCGTTTCTGTAATTTATTTTATCACGAACCAAATCTTTATCTTCAAATATTTGATTATTAGTTACATTTTTATCAGCCCTGCAAAATCTACAAAAAAAATTTGATGAAAAACTTTCCGTGTATCCTAAAATCTAATTTAATCCTAAATTATCTCCTGTAATAAAGTCATAACAAAATGAACTTGTGTTACGTCATCATTCAATGAAATGCCAACATTTTCTAAATACAGTAATTCTTTAATTAATCTGCTAAATGTGGCTGCGTTTCCAAAAGTTACTGTATCACTTGAATGGAAAAGCTGTGCTAAAAAAATATTTTCTAAATGGGAAGAAAATTGTGGTGGTACCTATAATACCCATTGTATAATATACGGCACCTATCTTTATATGCCTGCATGTGACCCTAACGGATTGCTAGTTTCAAAGTCATCAAAATAAAGTATTAAAGGTAGTACTACTAATTTATTTTTAAACTTTTTAACAATATCTTACCACAGATGTCCCTGAATTATATTATGAATATCTTCACAAGACGACAGAAGCCGTTCTCTGTTCTCTGTATGCCATTATAGTGTTTTCAACACTAAAATTAACCAAATATCATGGTTACAAGTTTTTCAAACACATTTTAAATAATATTTTTCTTTACAGAATCTATTATAAGATGTCGGGATATAGACGGGCGTACACAACAGAAGAACAGCGTAGCATCGTCAGGCATATAGTAGAGAATAAACTGTATGCCTCTTTACGAGGTAATAAGTGTTGGATTAAGATGATCGAAGCCAAAGTCGTGGAGCGAACGTGGCAAAGTGCAAAGGAGCACTTCAGAAAAAAGATTATATTTCGATTACACGATCCAAAGCTGGAACTATCGGGGGAGGAAATAGGCCTCATCACGGTGGGGTTCAACGACTCGGGCAAACCCGCACAACGTGCGGACCCCCCAATGGATGTGATGGATAGTAGTACCGATGATGAAAGTGAAAGTTAAGGCATTAAACATATTATTTACATTCACTTTAACAATTGCTGTTCCAAATGTTTCCAAATTGTTTCGTGGTGAATAATAAAATTTGGTCTGTATCTAATGTTGTTTCTTTCATACCACTTCACCAGCATGCATTTTCTTTCTAAAGTTGGGGGTAACATATTTTTAAACAGAGAATGCCAATCAAGTCCCTCTAGAATTATAAATTGACCTGGTCCATCCATACTGTTTATTTTCAACTAAACCTTTGCAACTTAGTAGGTTTCTCTTTGAAGTAACAACTTTAGCATTTGCTTTAAGTTCTTTATGTTTTGTTTCATATCGCATACACCACACATTTATTAAAGGACCTATCTGTAACATAATTCTAGGATAATGCAAAAGAAAGTGAAACTTGGGCTTTAAGGGTTCGTTAAAAGCTTCCAAATACAATGATGCTCACTAATTAAAATCTGCAGTAAAACAGCATGATCTTTGTTAATCGACGTACTATTACATAGTAGTATATCAATAATTTCCAATAAAACTAGGTATACTTCCAAAGCAATGTTATTTTGGGGAACACGGTCGCCAATTATTAGGCCAAAATTCTTAACCAGGCATAGGTAACATTTCAGCTGAAGACACTATAATACAGCAATTTTTTAAATTTCGTTCTTTAATTGGAGGTGGTAGGTACATTGCGCTCATTAACTATATTGTAAGTAAAATAACGAATTCTTCTATTTAACATTTCGAAAGTAAAATACTTTTCAGTAATGAGAGGTAATATTATTTTAGCCATATCATAGCGACATACTCCTTCTAATAAATCATGCATAATATCACATGATATATTTGTGGTTATATGAAAGTTAGGTAAACTATTGAACATGCACAATTTTTTGATACCATAGGAAAGGTTATGCAAGTCGTTTCTGTAATTTATTTTATCACGAACCAAATCTTTATCTTCAAATATTTGATTATTAGTTACATTTTTATCAGCCCTGCAAAATCTACAAAAAAAATTTGATGAAAAACTTTCCGTGTATCCTAAAATCTAATTTAATCCTAAATTATCTCCTGTAATAAAGTCATAACAAAATGAACTTGTGTTACGTCATCATTCAATGAAATGCCAACATTTTCTAAATACAGTAATTCTTTAATTAATCTGCTAAATGTGGCTGCGTTTCCAAAAGTTACTGTATCACTTGAATGGAAAAGCTGTGCTAAAAAAATATTTTCTAAATGGGAAGAAAATTGTGGTGGTACCTATAATACCCATTGTATAATATACGGCACCTATCTTTATATGCCTGCATGTGACCCTAACGGATTGCTAGTTTCAAAGTCATCAAAATAAAGTATTAAAGGTAGTACTACTAATTTATTTTTAAACTTTTTAACAATATCTTACCACAGATGTCCCTGAATTATATTATGAATATCTTCACAAGACGACAGAAGCCGTTCTCTGTTCTCTGTATGCCATTATAGTGTTTTCAACACTAAAATTAACCAAATATCATGGTTACAAGTTTTTCAAACACATTTTAAATAATATTTTTCTTTACAGAATCTATTATAAGATGTCGGGATATAGACGGGCGTACACAACAGAAGAACAGCGTAGCATCGTCAGGCATATAGTAGAGAATAAACTGTATGCCTCTTTACGAGGTAATAAGTGTTGGATTAAGATGATCGAAGCCAAAGTCGTGGAGCGAACGTGGCAAAGTGCAAAGGAGCACTTCAGAAAAAAGATTATATTTCGATTACACGATCCAAAGCTGGAACTATCGGGGGAAGAAATAGGCCTCATCACGGTGGGGTTCAACGACTCGGGCAAACCCGCACAACGTGCGGACCCCCCAATGGATGTGATGGATAGTAGTACCGATGATGAAAGTGAAAGTTAAGGCATTAAACATATTATTTACATTCACTTTAACAATTGCTGTTCCAAATGTTTCCAAATTGTTTCGTGTTGAATAATAAAATTTGGTCTGTATCTAATGTTGTTTCTTACATACCACTTCACCAGCATGCATTTTCTTTCTAAAGTTGGGGGTAACATATTTTTAAACAGAGAATGCCAATCAAGTCCCTCTAGAATTATAAATTGACCTGGTCCATCCATACTGTTTATTTTCAACTAAACCTTTGCAACTTAGTAGGTTTCTCTTTGAAGTAACAACTTTAGCATTTGCTTTAAGTTCTTTATGTTTTGTTTCATATCGCATACACCACACATTTATTAAAGGACCTATCTGTAACATAATTCTAGGATAATGCAAAAGAAAGTGAAACTTGGGCTTTAAGGGTTCGTTAAAAGCTTCCAAATACAATGATGCTCACTAATTAAAATCTGCAGTAAAACAGCATGATCTTTGTTAATCGACGTACTATTACATAGTAGTATATCAATAATTTCCAATAAAACTAGGTATACTTCCAAAGCAATGTTATTTTGGGGAACACGGTCGCCAATTATTAGGCCAAAATTCTTAACCAGGCATAGGTAACATTTCAGCTGAAGACACTATAATACAGCAATTTTTTAAATTTCGTTCTTTAATTGGAGGTGGTAGGTACATTGCGCTCATTAACTATATTGTAAGTAAAATAACGAATTCTTCTATTTAACATTTCGAAAGTAAAATACTTTTCAGTAATGAGAGGTAATATTATTTTAGCCATATCATAGCGACATACTCCTTCTAATAAATCATGCATAATATCACATGATATATTTGTGGTTATATGAAAGTTAGGTAAACTATTGAACATGCACAATTTTTTGATACCATAGGAAAGGTTATGCAAGTCGTTTCTGTAATTTATTTTATCACGAACCAAATCTTTATCTTCAAATATTTGATTATTAGTTACATTTTTATCAGCCCTGCAAAATCTATAAAAAAAGTTGTGTTCTCTACCTTCCAAGAGTGTGTCCAGTCGGCGAGCGATAAGTTATCGGGAGGTCAGCTGATGACCTCTCGGTTCTTCACCAGCTCAATCAAATACGTTCAACAAACAGGTACAAAATAATTTGTAGATTTATTTAAGCAGCTATAAAAGGCCGCCATGTATGGCGTGCCAAACTATGGGTATCAATACCCTACTACTACACCAATGGTGATTGATCAGCAATTAAATCCTTGTGCATATCAACAAACCCAATCACAACAACAACAGCAACAACAAATACAACAATTACCTTCACAAACACAGCCACAGCAATCATATCAAAATACCTATAATGCTTATCCATATCCATTTCAACATCTAAACCAACAACCATCTCCGCAAGTCACAAACCCAGAAGAACAATGGCAAACACCAAACTCAAGAAAAACAAAACGTAATGGTCCCGATCCACAACGCAACTGGAAACAAACAAAAACGTCAGACTATTGGCTGAATGCCCCAAACACATCCAACAGATTCGAAGCCCTCGCCGGCTCTGACCCAGATGAAAATTCAGAGGAAACAAAACCTCCACCAATATTTGTGTACGGAGTGAACAATCTAAAACCTCTAACAGATATACTTGAAGAAAAAGCCAAAGAAAACTATGTTGTCAAGCTAATTAGTAACACACAAGTAAAAATACAACTAAACAAAGCTGAAAACTATAGCACAATCATTAAAATACTAAAAGATAAAAACACAGAATTTCACACTTACCAACAAAAAAACGATAAAAGCTATAAAGTAGTACTACGCGATATGCACCCTACAACCGACCTTGCAGATCTAGCTAAAGAAATAGCTGGGAATGGGCATAAGATTATAAATATTCACAATATTAGGCACAGAGTCACCAAAACCCCTCTACCGATGTTCTTTGTGGAACTAGAACAATCACCTAACAACAAAGAAATCTTCAACATCGAATTTCTAATGAAATCTAAGATAAAATTTGAACCACCGCATATTAAACGAACAGTAATTCAATGTCAGCTCTGTCAGAGATACGGGCACTCAAAAAACTATTGCCACAGAACGCCAAGATGTGTTAAATGTGCAGGTGAACATTTAACGAAAGACTGCGAAACAAAAACCAGAAGTAAGGATGTGAAATGCATCAACTGCCAAGGTAACCACCCAGCGAATTATAGAGGCTGCATAGTAGCCAAAGAAATACAAAGAAGAAAATACCCACCTTTACGTCCAAGACAAACTGATTTAAACTCTCAGCTAGTCCAACCAGGAATATCATTCGCCCAAAGAGCAGCCGATCGTAATTCGGATCAGAACACAACAAACAACCAACAGCAAAACGCACAAAATTATTCTCAACAGCAAACAGACAACAAGCTAGAAACATTAATGACAAAACTTATGGAAAGAATGGACACAATGCTCAACCTTCTTACACTCATGATCAATAAAATGAACCATAATGCCTAACATCTTAAAAATCGCACTCTGGAACGCCAACGGCCTGACTCAACATAGCCAGGAGGTTAAAAAATTCTTATCTACACACGACATAGACATTATGTTAATATCCGAAGCTCATGTCACAACCAGCACTCACTTAAAGATTCCAAGGTACTCAATATATACTACACCTCATCCTGATGATACTGCCCATGCAGGAACAGCCCTCATCGTTAAAAATACAATCAAACATTACGAACATCAAAAATTTCAGGCAGATTACCTCCAAGCTACTACCATTGCAGTCGCAGAAAAAAACAGGGAAATTATATTTTCTGCTATCTACTGCCCCCCACGGCACACCATCAAAAAGGAACAATTTACAACTTTCTTCAACACCCTTGGACCCTGTTTTATAGCGGGTGGAGACTACAATGCCAAAAGTCAAATATGGGGTTCGAGATTAACATTAACTCGCGGGAGAGAACTATCGAAAGCAGCAGCAGAACATAACCTAGACTATTTATCCACATTTGAACCTACATATTGGCCGTCAGATCTTAATAAGATTCCAGATCTGTTGGATTTCTGTGTTACCAAAGGCGTCTCATCTAATTATTTAAAAGCTGAATCCTGCCTGGATCTGTCCTCAGACCATTCACCAATACTCATCACCTATAGCACTCAAGTACTACAAATACAAAAACCCCCAACACTTTCCACAAGACGTACGAACTGGAACTATTTTCGCGATTTAATTAACGAAAGAATACATCTAACTATACCGCTAAAAACAGAACACAAACTATTTAACGCCATAGAACACCTTAATCAATGTATTCAACAGTCGGCCTGGGATGCCACGCCAAACTACGACAGCCAGCAAGTTGCTGAATATTGTCCTATATCCATTAAACAGAAAATAGCAGAAAAACGCAGGTTAAGAAGAATCTGGCAAAATACAAGAAACCCTAGAAACAGAACTAAATTCAATCAAGCAGCTCGAGAATTAAAAAGTCTTCTAACCAACTTTAGAAACCAGGGAGTACAAGAATATCTGACTAACCTTACCCCTACCGAGACCACAGATTACTCATTATGGAAGGCTACTAGAAAACTGAAAGGACTAAAATCAACAGTCCCACCGATTAGAAAATCTGACGGGACATGGGCAAGAACAAATCAAGAAAAATCAAACACCTTCGCAGAACATTTAACCTCAGTATTTCAAGCACATGGAAGAACCTGTTCCACAGAGGAAGAGCTATTTATACATCAAACCCTTGAGAGAACCGAAGAAATTGCTCAACCCATAAGGCCAGTAAAGGTTAGTCAAGTTAATAACGTTATAAAAAACCTCAACCCAAAGAAAGCTCCAGGTTACGACCTAATAACCGCCAAAATTCTTAAAGAACTACCAGAAAAGGGAGCCAAACTGATAACCTATATAATCAATGCAGTCCTTCGATTAAGAATATTCCCAGAGCAGTGGAAAGTGGCGCAAATAGTCATGGTACCAAAACCTGGTAAAAATCCAGAAGACACAACTGCATACCGACCTATCAGCTTACTGCCTATTCTATCCAAAGTCTTCGAAAAGATACTACTTCAAAAGCTAAAACCAATTCTCGAAGAACGAAACATCATACCAAATCACCAATTTGGTTTTCGGGAAGGTCACGGCACAATAGAACAAGTACATAGACTAACAACGAAAATTAATCACGATCTACACCTAAAAAGGTACTGCTCGTCGGCGTTTCTAGACATAAGCCAGGCCTTTGACAAAGTTTGGCACACAGGTTTGCTATATAAGATTAAGAAGGCTCTACCGACAGAATATTATGAACTAATTAAGACATACTTAGCTGAACGAAGCTTCCAAGTTAAATTTAAAGACGCACAATCAAGTATTCAACCAATACAAGCAGGAGTGCCCCAGGGCAGCATTTTGGGACCTGTCTTATATCTTCTATATACCGCGGATCTACCAACAACACCACAAACTCTATTAGCGACATATGCAGACGATACTGCAGTACTAGCGTCACATACTGATCCACGTACAGCATCGTTAATTCTGCAACGAAACCTGAACAAAATTGAGAACTGGTTAAAGCTATGGCGCATACATGTCAACGAAACGAAATCGACTCAAGTAACTTTTACTCTAAGAAAGGAAACCTGCCCACCAGTAATGCTAAACAACACTCCAATCCCGCAACACGACAGTGCAAAGTATCTAGGGATTCACCTGGATAGGCGCCTAACCTGGCAGACCCACATAATTAAAAAGAGAATGCAACTAGGTTTAAAACTTCGCCAGATGTACTGGTTAATAGGAAGGAAATCGCAATTATCTCTTCAAAACAAAGTGCTTCTCTACAAAGCTATCATAAAACCAATATGGACATATGGAATCCAGATTTGGGGAACTGCTAGTAACTCTAACTTGGAAATATTACAACGATTTCAAAATAAAATAATTAGGACAATAACAAACGCTCCCAGATATGTCCCGAACTGGCTACTTCAGCAAGATATCCCCATACCTACCATCAAGCAGGAAATCCAAAGTGTAAGTGCAAAGTATCAAGCAAAACTTAGAGTGCATACAAATAATCTAGCTGTGGCGTTATTAGATAGACAATATATCCAAAGACTTAAAAGACACGACCAATTAGATTTAGTTAACAGATTCAACTAAGATTTATATAGTTTTAGTCTAACCCTTTAGAATTAATTAGTTTTAAGGCTCTACGACAAGCATCTAATGTCAAAACAAAGAAATAATACTAAAGAGCATTTATTTCCTCATGTCATTACAAGCAATCAAATAATTTGCTGAATGTTAATATAAATTAACAGATTGTAAATAAGTCGAAGAAATAAAAATGTGAAAAAAAAAAAAAAAAATATTTGATTATTAGTTACATTTTTATCAGCCCTGCAAAATCTACAAAAAAAATTTGATGAAAAACTTTCCGTGAATTATGATAGCACTCTATTATATAATATTAGCAGAAATGCATTTTACTTATCAACTTAGCGGAATAGATATTGTGTGTGCTTAGATAACATAGTTTTGCTTTTTACTTTAGTTTTGCTGTTTAAACATTTTACATAAGTAAGTTAGTTATAATTAAGCTTTGAAGCTGTAAACATCCTTTTGTAACTCCGAGTTGAAAATAAATTTTTTTAAGATTTATCCAACTCGATAAATTATTTGGCGCAGTCGGTAGGATTCAGTAGTTCAAGTACAAAAATCGACGTGAACGTGTGTTTTAACACTTTGACTGAATTCAACAACACTACCTTCCAGTAGTCGAATAGCAGTTGCTAACGGCAATTTTCAACTCCAATTTGAAGACAAGCATCGCGGATAATTGCGAGAAGATATTGTATACCAGCAATCGCCCAACTACGAGAAGAATACCGCACTAGTAGTTGCACCTGGACAGCATCGCCAAGGGGTCAACCAAACGCGTGTGGCAATATTCAACTCAAGCAAAGCCGAGGACAAACATCGCCGAAGCCAAGCTACCCACCAGCCTGCCAGCATAGCCAGGAAGAATGAAATTCACAACGCTGATTTTACTGTAAGACGTTTATTTTTATATTGTAATAAATTTCAGACTCAAGAAATTAAATATTAGATATTATAGTACATAAGATTTGCTTAACCAAATAAATACAGCAAATAAATTTGGTTATTATAAGCCCTGTCGACTAACTTCAGTTGTAAGCAAGAAAACAGGCATTTAATCAAAACATTAATAATCAATTAGTATTAGCCTCAGTTGAAGTAATATATTAAGTTGCTAAGATTGTCGGAGTACGCAATGACGATTTAGCCTATTAATATTTTTACAACAATTGCGAAAGGAACCTTTAAAAACCAAGTAAAATCCCGGACCCATTCAATAAACAAATAATAATACGTAAAAATAAAATAAAAATATATATATGCAAGAAAACGACGACAGACTACAGGAACTGTTCGCAAACTTAAATATTATAGAAGAAGAAGAAGAAGAAGAAAATTTACCAGCAAACATGGCACAACAATTCCACCTCGAATACCTCAAAACTGTACCAGATTTTGACGGAACATCTTACAAGCTGTCTGAATATGTCAGATCAGCTGAAATAATAATCAATAACTTCTTTCCCAACGGACAAGGAGACGTATTTTTACAACGTCTCGTTTTATCAGCATTAAGGACTAAATTAACAGGAAGGGCTCTTTTAGTCACCAGTGGAAGAGAAATTAGAAACTGGGAACAGCTAAAAACACTTTTGCAACAATCATTTGCCGATCAACGTTCCGAAGACTCTCTTTTGCGAGATCTTATGCTTTTGAGACAACGCGGCGAGTCAGCCCAAGAATACTTTGAAAAATGCCAGGAAGTTCGAAGCCTACTATGTTCGAATTTGCAATTAAACGAACCCAATGCCGTAACAAGAACCACCAAAAACAGTCTTTACGACACATTAACTTTAAAAGCATACCTTTCTGGACTTAAGGAACCAATGGGAAGTTTCTTACGAGCCAAGGGACCAAACACAATGACCCAAGCCATTACCTACGTTATCGAAGAAGAAAACGTACATTATAATAAATCAAGGGAAGTAGCTGAAAGAAATTCAACATCATCCACGTACAAAAAACCAACAGGATTGTACACAAATCGCAATGAATATACAAAACAACCACCAAAACAACACAATTTCGTATTCCCACAAAGAACATATCAGCAACCCACATTTTTAAATAATTCAAGGCCAATGAATTTTCCCGGACAACAACGACCAAACTTTTACAATAATAATATGAGACAACAACCACAAAGAAATGTATTCGCACCCCAACATCGTTTTCAACCAAGACCAGTACCAATGGACACTTCATCAGGAACAAGAAGAAGAAGTAATATAAGTAGTATGATGGATACTTCATCAGGAACAACAAGAAGAAGTGCACAACCCTCACACTATAACACATCTACCATTCAACGTCAACCACAACAACCATTCAATCAAGCTTGTAACTTCATGCCCGAAGAGTTACATTACCAAGAAGAAACCGAACAACCAACAGAAGAAGAATACTACGAAGATGACACCCAACTTACATCCAACGAAGAAGACTATAACGAGGATTTTACCAATGTTACAACACCAGACAACAACACGTAGAATACGAAGAACCTCTAACCGACCAATTCGAAGACAACTCCACGCACGAAATTATACAAATAAACCACCAAAATTTAACATTACCATGTATTTACATTCCGAAACTAAAATCAAATTTTCTAATTGATACCGGAGCATCAAGAACTCTCATAAAACCCGAAGTCGCACTTAAATATTTCCCAGAATTAATAGTACAAGAATCATTTCAAATTCAAACAGCACATCAAATATCTACGCATCAAGAAACAGCAACAATTCAATTACCATCAATTTTTAAAGTCAATGACAATCACAAATTCCATTTGTTTAACTTCAACGAGAAATATGACGGATTAATTGGAGTAGATCTATTAAGAAAACTGAAAGCAAGAGTTAATTTTGAGGAAAACTTCTTAGAAACACCAATCACTCATATAAAACTATACTCAATGGAAGAAATTAACCAACCAGTACACCATCAAATTATTGTACCCGCTAGATCAGAATATCTCATACAAGTACCAGTAAACAAGAATATTCACGAAGGAATAATCGAACATACAAAATTAAATGAACATTTAGAAATCCCAGCATCATATGTTAGAGTAAAAGATTATCATGCACTTTTATATGTTACAAATACTAGCGATCAAAAGATAACACACATTATAACCAATCCTATTCACATAGAAACAGTAGAAGAAAACGATGACACTATTTCAATCAATCATCAAATGATACCGACTAACTATCCAATACAATCACAAAACGTTAAAAAGCTACAACGAGAAAATTTACAACAATTACGACTGGACCACCTAAATGATGAAGAAAGAACATTTATAAAAAATCTCTGTGAAGACTTCAAAGACATTTTCTTTTGCGATCAAATCCCTTTGACATTTAACAACCAAATTAAACACGAAATAAAAACAACAGACAATTTACCCATTTATACGAAAAATTATCGATATCCCGAAGTACACAGACACGAGGTCAGAAAACAAATTGAGAAAATGCTTAAAGATAAAATAATTCAACCTTCCACATCACCATGGAGTTCACCAGTATGGGTTGTACCTAAGAAGGCAGACGCCTCAGGTAAAAGAAAATGGAGAATCGTAATAGATTACCGCAAATTAAACGACAAAACAGTTGACGATCGATACCCTCTACCAAATATAACCGATCTATTGGATAAATTAGGAAAATGCCAGTATTTCACAACACTCGATTTGGCTTCAGGATTCCACCAGGTCCAAGTAGAAGAAAAGGACGTACCAAAAACCGCATTCAATACGGAAAATGGTCATTACGAATTTAAACGTATGCCATTCGGCCTTAAAAATGCACCCTCCACGTTTCAAAGAGTAATGGACAACATACTCAGAGGTATACAAAACGAAAAATGTTTAGTATACCTTGATGACATAATTATATTTTCGACTTCTTTACAAGAACATATTTCCAGACTGAAAGACGTATTTTCGAGATTAAGATCAACCAATTTTAAAATTCAACTTGACAAAAGCGAATTCTTAAAAAAGGAAGTACAATACCTAGGACACGTGATTACGCCACAAGGAGTAGAACCAAACCCTGAAAAAATTATAGCAATAAAAAATTACCCAATTCCTAAGACACAAAAAGAAATTAAAGGATTTTTAGGCCTATTAGGATATTATCGTAAATTCATAAAAGATTTCGCAAAACTGACAAAACCCATGACCAAATGTTTGAAAAAAGGAGCAGCAGTCATATTAACACCAGAATATAAAGAAACCTTTGAGAAATGCAAGAACATCCTCATTAATAAACCTATTTTACAATACCCAGACTTTTCAAAAGAATTTAACTTAACAACCGACGCATCTAATTTTGCAATTGGGGCAATATTATCTCAAGGACCAATCGGAAAAGACTTACCAATATCATATGCCTCAAGGACATTAAACGAATCAGAACAGAGATACTCTACAATCGAAAAAGAATTATTAGCCATCATTTGGGCAACCAAATATTTTAGACCCTACCTTTATGGACGAAAATTTAAAATACTTACAGATCATAAACCATTGCAGTGGTTACATTCGCTAAAAGAACCGAATTCTAAGCTCGCTAGATGGAGGCTTAGATTAGAAGAATTTGAGTATGACGTTATTTACAAAAAAGGTAAAAACAACACTAATGCTGACGCATTATCAAGAATACAACTAAACCCTGTCGATACACAATCAATGATCGTTAACTTCGATACCACGATGGAAGAATTAATAAGCGATATTATAAATAATACCTCAAACGAACAAACCGATGAGATTACCATTATTCCAAATGAAATGCATAATGCACCTGAAGAGTCAAATGAAAACGAATTAACACCTACCGTTCATTCGCAAGAAGATTCAGAACCTAGCATACCAATTTGCGAAGACGCACTAGAAAGTAAAAGAAATCAAATAGTAATGACAATAATACATGGAAGGTCAACCAAACCAAAATTAGAGAAAAAGGAAAGAAATATGATAATTACCGCCCACTTAGGAGACAACAATTTCAGACACAGTATAATAGAATTTTTAAGAGAGTATTGTGAACCAAATAAAACGTACTACTGTTCTTTTCCAACTGAAGAAATTTATAAGCTAACATGCGAAATAGTCCGAGATCACTTCACACAAAATCAAATCAAATTTTACAAATGTACTAAAAAGGTTTTACACATAATAAATAAAAATGACAGATTAGAGATAATTCAACATCAACACGAAGGAAAAACTAACCACAGGGGTATCCAAGCCACTTGTATGGCAATAAAAAGAAACTATTATTGGGAAAACTTAGAAAATGATGTTACCAATTTTATTAATCAATGTATAATATGTAGAAAGACTAAATATGACAGACACCCGGTTAAAGCACCTCAAAATGTCACTGAAACACCCAGCAGACCCTTTGAACATCTACACATCGACACATTTCAAATAGAAAGGAATTCATTTTTAACAATTATCGACTCATTCTCAAGATTTTGTCAAGCCTACTATATGACATCAAAAAATGGAACAGAAGTAGCAGAAAATCTAATAAATTTCATCTCTCAACATGGATCACCAACACAAATTACTATGGATGGAGGAACCGAATTAACTAATGAAGTAGTTAGAAATTTACTGGAACTACATAAAATCAATATTCACATCACCACCCCGAAAAATCCAAGATCAAATTCAATGATCGAAAGAGTTCATTCCACATTAATAGAAAACTACAGAATAATCAAAAACAAAAATAATAAAGAAACACCTAAACAAATAATCACATATGCCATTATCGCATATAACAACACCATCCATTCGGCTACCAAATTTACACCATTTGAAATTATTTATGGGCATACTGCAACTCGAGATCCGTTCGATCTTCATCTAAACCAAAAATTTTACGAAGATTATATAACTACCCACAAACACAAATTGAACACCCTATATGAATCATTGAAGGAGTCAATGCATAAAAATAAAGAAAATCTAATTAACAAACGAAATAAAAAACTTGGAGAACACAACTATCAGATAGGAGATAAGGTTATGATAAAAATTGATAAAAGAGGAAAAGCAACTAATAAATACGAAGGACCCTATACAATTACCGAAATATCAGATAGAAATACCGTGACATTAATAGATTCAAAAAATAAGGAAAAGAAAAGACATGTCGAAGCATTAAGTAGACCTATTCTTTCAGATGGATCAGCACCTCCGCCGTCGCAACCATCGATAAGCCAATAATTACGAAAATAGAAAATAACCCAGGCTTGTTCCCACTGAAACTCGGAAGAGCAAGGAACCAAATAGACAAATGGACAATAATCAAAAATATCGATTACTCGTCACTAATACACCAATACGAATGGTTAGAATCAAATATACAAACAATGAAAACCACTTCTACACAAGTACCTCATGGGCATTCATATGATAAAGAACTTCAAAATTATTATATGTTATTAAATATCACGTCAACGGAAATTAAAAGAAAAACAAAACAAATATTTTTAAAAAGAAATAAAAGAGGACTAATCGACGGTCTAGGAACTGTATTCAAGTTCCTAACCGGAAATCTAGATTCAACAGATGGGACCAAGTATGAAAAAGCAATTACAGAATTACAAAAAGCTCAAGAATCCCAAAATAAAGTAATCACCGATCAAATATCCCTAACAGATCAGATACTTGATAAAGTAAACAGTACAATCAATATCTTAAGAATCGATCAGTTAACATTATTATCAAGAATGAAGCAACTTGAAGCGGAAATTAAGAAACGTGCTCTACACGACGCTGATATGTACAGCATAATCAATATGCATACCATATTTTTACAGATATCAGGAATGATGAATCTTGTACTACATTTATTCAATACTTTGGAAGATGCAATCACCTTCAGTAGATTAAAAACAATGCATCCGTCAATCATTGATCCCGAAGATCTGGAAGCTAACCTGCGATTTATTCAAGATAAACTACAAGAACAGCAATTACCTTTTACAGTCAATCAAGAGAATTTAATATTATTTGAAGAAATAATTACGGTCAAAGCGTACCAAATAGATACTAGGATCGTATTCATTTTAGAAGTACCATTGACAAATTTAGAAGTTTATGACTACTACCATCTTTATCCGTTACCTGTAGCAAATAATGAATATTTTCAAATAATCATACCTCGAAAAATCTATTTACTTTACAACGAAAATAATTTCATCTCTACAGACGAAATGTGTAAAATATTGAGCAACAATGAATTCTTATGCGAAACACAAGAAGATCTAAGTTCAGAAGACCCTTATTGCGAGACGCAACTTATTTCATTCGCTAAGAAAAATGATTGTAAACCAAAATTGTTCACACTAGAACACTTCAAAACACAAAGAATCACTGAAGATTCTTGGTTGTTAATAACCAATAAAGAATTAATATCTACCGTCACAAACGGAGCCAATACCTACAAAATGCTTTTGAATGGAGCATACTTGATACAACTACCACCAACATGTCAATTAAAGATTGAAAACAAAAAATTGAAAACGACTCAATATTCAAACACGATCAACGAAGTCATTCAATTACCAATGATTAATTGGACAACCATAGAAAAATACCAAGAGGATCAACTTCCATCTATTCACCTGGAGAGTATTCAACTTGATGATATCCTAACTTTAAAAAATAAATTGAGGGAATTACCCAGAAGTTTGTATACTCCCAATTTTAATATACAGCCACACATTAGTAGCATTGTAGTTTTTATTCTAATTACTGTTATAATTGTAATTTTATTCTTGTTATATAAATATAGAAAATTGCCGGTATTTTGTAAGGAAATCAATAAAGAAAAACCTATAGAAATAGTACCTTAGAAATTAAGATAAAAATGTAATTTTACCGTAATTTCTGTTTTAATAAAGGGAGGAATTATGATAGCACTCTATTATATAATATTAGCAGAAATGCATTTTACTTATCAACTTAGCGGAATAGATATTGTGTGTGCTTAGATAACATAGTTTTGCTTTTTACTTTAGTTTTGCTGTTTAAACATTTTACATAAGTAAGTTAGTTATAATTAAGCTTTGAAGCTGTAAACATCCTTTTGTAACTCCGAGTTGAAAATAAATTTTTTTAAGATTTATCCAACTCGATAAATTATTTCGTGTATCCTAAAATCTAATTTAATCCTAAATTATCTCCTGTAATAAAGTCATAACAAAATGAACTTGTGTTACGTCATCATTCAATGAAATGCCAACATTTTCTAAATACAGTAATTCTTTAATTAATCTGCTAAATGTGGCTGCGTTTCCAAAAGTTACTGTATCACTTGAAAAAGCTTGAAAAGCTGTGCTAAAAAAATATTTTCTAAATGGGAAGAAAATTGTGGTGGTACCTATAATACCCATTGTATAATATACGGCACCTATCTTTATATGCCTGCATGTGACCCTAACGGATTGCTAGTTTCAAAGTCATCAAAATAAAGTATTAAAGGTAGTACTACTAATTTATTTTTAAACTTTTTAACAATATCTTACCACAGATGTCCCTGAATTATATTATGAATATCTTCACAAGACGACAGAAGCCGTTCTCTGTTCTCTGTATGCCATTATAGTTTTAAAATTATCTCCTAATTCCAAAAAATGTTTCAACACGTTTCTCATTGGGACAAAACACCCTTCGCATTTTTTAAATCCTACTGACATCCTTCCATTTTTCATCCAATTGTTCAGTGTTGTACCTATACTAAAATTTTCGGGTTTTAAAAAACAGTTAGAGTTTTCACAATATTTTATTCGAAGATATTCAGTATTAAGACCAGTGAAAAGATTTTGTAGGTTTTTCAATTCAGTTAATTTGAATCAGAAGACAATAGGTGTGAATTTGTTGTAAGTTAACTATTCCACTGTCAAATAAATCAGATACATGTGTCACAATTTGTTGAACTACATTTCTAGGTATCAAAGAATTGTCATACAATTTTGACACAAACTGTATACATGCAAACTTTAATGAGTGATTAAAATTATGCAATATGTTGTAAAACTGATTTTCTGCATGAGAATCAGCTGCAGCAATACCTTGATGAACTGAAGAGGTTTTCACTATATTTGTGGACCGGATATTTGTTGCAGTTGTCATATGCTTAATTCGATTATGTATGAGATTTTTTAATTGTAGCTAAATGTTTAAAAGTAATGTGCTTTTTGAACATATTTAAATCTTGAAATCGTCTTTTGCAATTTATTGCTGTGCAATCAAAATGATCTGCTTGTGGGTGTTTATACATGATGTGTAATACCAATCTGTTAGGGATATTTTAAGATTCATTGCAGAAGGGACACTTCATGTTTACAGGAAATAATTAAAATTAGCAACAATGTTCATTACATATGGTACGGGCTTGTCCCATGAGGTTTTTACCTAGAATAAGCCTCACTGTATCAAAAACCAAATATGTTCAGCTTCAGGCGGATACGAAGCATTTCTCACGTGAAATATCTTAAAACACACTTCTAATCCGCGTAGTATTTTATCAAAAGAATACGTAATGTCATCTATAACTACATAAACCTTGGTGATGCTGCTAATTGTTGGCCCTTGAATAATTAAATATGGCTGTACAGTTTGATTTGCGGCCGGTTTAATATTTTTCTTTTCAAACATCTGAGTTTCGACATCTTCAGGTATCTTAAAGTGAAAGCAAATATATTAACATAGCAAACATCATTATAACAAATCAATCGTGGAAAATAACTTGTATAAATTAGACGAAATGAAATTACTATTTAGAACATATAATTAGTAGCAGTAATATATAAAAATTAAAATATTAGGTACCAGTAACCCTTTACCTGGGAACATCTTATCAAAATCTATATCACCCTAAAACATAAACTTTATAATTAAAAGGAGGTATGTTACCAAAATTTACTAATATACTTACCAAAACATAGCTCTTTAGATTTTTACTTTCCCATACCACTACTGGTATAGGGAAGTATTGATATCATGAAAATTTTCGAAATCGAGATTTTCACGGAAATACGTCTTTTGGACCTCCAGGATCCCAAAAAAGTGGTCTAGAAAAAATGTCTGTCTGTGGATGGGTGCGTGGGTGGGTATGTAACGCCTCTAACGCAAAAACTAGTGAACCGATTTTGATGAAATTTTAAATGAAGGGGTATATCGAAAATTCATCGACAAAATAAGCTTTTCAAAAAAATCCGAAACCGGAAGCGGAAGTTAGACATGTTTCTTTGGTATCATTTTTTTCAGAAGCGGAATTTTGAAAATCTGAGTAGGGGATATGAAAGAAAAATGAAGGTACTTTACTCTTGAACAAAAATGATTGTGATACGACTGATATAATTTAATATCTGATGGTTGAATTTTGGGTTTTAGAACATGCAGAACTTTGTATGAAGAATAATTGTTTTTCATAAAATCAATAATAACAAAGTTTTCCATATGTAGCCAACTTACGCGGACACACTGTATATACAACTAACTTCGCTAAATCTTCTATTTATGAATTCACACTTATAAATAAAACTTTTTTATTTTTCATTGTAAAATTGGCTGCAACATTCTCAAAAACTTCGAAAATTTAAACTGTGGAATTTATTACGCAAAAAGGGTTCAAAACCCCACCTTCTATAAAAAATTTAATTTTTACGTTGAAAAATTTCAAACATCTGTATGCACTAATGAAAAAGAAGGGATTTACTTCCATCAAACTTCGGAGCTTTAACCAAGATCCCATAGAGAATTTCTTTGGTAAGATTCGTCAACGTGGTTCCAGATTCACGAATCCAACTGCTACAGCTTTTGTAGCCTTTTACAAAAGTTTACTAGTAAACAACTTCACAGGCTGTCATTCGGCTGGGACTAATTGCGAAGATGACAATTCAGAGATGTTTGTAACTCTCTAACGCTTTGTGACTCAGGTACTTTTTGAATAATTATGTACCTTTCTGTTTTCATATTCGAGTGAATACACTTTGGTAGCCATTTTTAAAAACGAACAACAGCATTACTTATCTAACGGTCGATATTTTGCTTTCAAGGGTTTGCCAGAAGCAGTAGGGGATGAAACCCGTGAAAAAATGTTGGTCTCTGCAATTCCAGAGAAATTTAACACTCTGCGACCGCTTGAATCTGCTGCTGTTGCTTATGTTTCGGGTTTTGTAAACAAGAAGTAAACCTCATCGGTTGAGGTATATCAACCAGGCCTTCTACAATAATATTACACAAGTGTACAATATAATTTTATATTTGCTACCCAGATATATAACAAAAGTACGTTTTTCTAAATTAATTGTAAATTGTTGTCGAGAGAAAGTTGATTTCCACTTTCAACAATGCGAGCATGCAGCGTCAGTGAAGACTGATCTAATTACATATTTTGCAAGAATAGTCATTTTTAACTACTTAAAACAAGTGTCACGAACTCTACAAGGCAGGGACAGGCGACCATTACCACCAACTGCTGATCGCTTGTTTGCTCATTCCCAACATATACCAGGTGGCCGGTCTCAAAGGTGTACATAGGGATTTAACATTGTATTGAACGTTTCTGTTGATTCCTGCTCGCCAATTCAACTTACAGGAATGGTAATGGTATTAATTGGAAGGTGAAATGATTGCGCTTCAAATGGCGCTAATAATAAAATCAAATGTGCTATATTTATTTTAAAATAACGATTTAAAATTTTGCGATTTTTAAATATGACGTGCCTTGATTTCCAAATTTTACAGCATTTGTCAAAAAATTAAAAAAAATAGTTGGCATAAATTAGTGGATTTCTGTAAATGACAACTAATTTAACAAATTTTTGGACAAATGCTGTAACATTTGCAAATCATGGCACGTCATATTTAAAAATCGTAAAATTTGAAATTCGTTAGTTTAAAATAAATATAGCACATTTAATTTTATTATTAGCACCATTTGAAGCGCAATGATTTTACCTTTCAATTAATACCATTACCATTCCTGTAAGTTGAATTGGCGAGCAGGAATCAGCAGAAACGTTCAATACAATGTTAAATCCCTATGTACACCTTTGAGACCGGCCACCCGGTATACTTAAAAAAAAGGAATATACAAAAAAAATTATTCCAAATTTATTTAAACATTAGTTGGGTCGGTACGTGTAACCATACATCATTTAATGAAAATAGTTATTTGTTTAACAAGGCAGAAAAGTAGCAGATTTACTGACGCAGCTGGTATTTCACAGCTGGGGAAGCCGAAGCTGTGAAACCAGCCAAGGCAGTAAATCTGCATTTCTGCCAGTGTTAGTTTAAACATGTTAACAAAAAGGAACAAAGGTTTGAGGAACCAGTGCCCTAAAATCACAAAGATTAATTAAAAATTACAAAAGTGAAGCAGCAGATAGGTGTATGGAAATGGCGGGCGCGTCGGACGGTGTAGAGCTCGAGCTCTGCATAAAGTGCAATAAAGGAGTGTCTGATGACGGGAAAACTATAAGGTGTGGTGGATTGTGTGCAAGAACATTTCATGCAAGCTGTATAAAAGTAAGCTCACCGAAACTGAAAAAAATGAAAGAGGTACAAGACGTTATGGAATGGTTTTGTGCGGACTGCAAACAGATGCTAAGTGACCTGAAGTTGGTGACAAGGCCACGCGATCATAGTTCTACCAGTCCCGTAAAAAATCAAGAAATGGTGAGTGTAGCTGAAAACATCAAAACAATTCTCGATAAAGTGACGAACATAGAGGAAGACTGCAAACAAATAAAAGACTCCACTTACAACAATACAACATATGCCAATGCTGTCGTGCAAAACACGAACAATGCAAAACCAATTAACACTCACTCCACGGCAAAAAGTGAAAACATTCCTGGGATTATCATTAAACCAAAGACTTTACAACAATTCAACAAAACAAAAAGTGAAGTTCAAAATAAATTATACAAAGCCAGAGCAGGAGTATCATCACTGAAACCCACTAGGAAAGGTGGATTAATCTTAAAAAGCAGAGATATAAAAGCTACTGTAAGAATAAAGGAACTCGCGGAAAAGGAGTTGGGAGAGCAATACACAGTAGAATTAACAAGAATGAAAAATCCCAAATTAGTTATCACTGGATTGGACCGAAATTATAACACCGAAGAGTTACTTGAAGTAATGACAGCGTTAAATCACTTCATCACAAATGAAGATAAAATAAAAGTTGTATACAGCAGGCAACAAAAGAAAAACCCAAATAACTGGATCATTTACTTAGAGGCAGCTGGCTCAACGTTTAATAAGATATGCAACAGAGACATCAAAGTTGGATGGAAATCTCACAAGGTCAAAGAAGATTTAAACATCCAAAGATGTTACAAATGTCATCAATACAACCACAAAACAAGTGAGTGTAGAAATGTTAGCATAGTTTGTAGTTATTGCGCAGGTAATCATAGTATAGATCATTGCACCCTCACAAATGAAAAACCAAAATGTACTAACTGCCTACACGCTGTAAATAGCTATAAAATTGAAAGGAATATTTATCATACTGCAGATTGTATATCATGTCCAACATACATTAAAAAAAGTTACTATTGCCCGCGAACAAACAGATTACAGTGTTACAGAACTATAAAAGTTTCTATCATTCTATAATTAACATTAATGGAAGAAACCTTACAAGAACTTGAACACACTGAAATAAAAACCCAAACAATAGAAACTATAGAAGAACTCGATAAAATATTAACGAATAAAAAAGATAATATCGACTTTAAAATTTTTCACCAAAATATCAGGAGCATAGCAAAAAATATAGACGAATTAGAAATAGTTCTAAATGAATCTCATAACAATTTTGACATAATGATATTAACAGAAACATGGATTATTCAACATCCCTCCGTATTTAGCATAAATAATTATGATTTAATTTACAATGAAGGAGCTATAAACCAAAATGACGGTGTAATTATGTACATAAAGAAATCACATGAATACAAAGTAGAAATAGCTAATATTAGTAACATTAAGGTAATTAGAACTACAATCAAATACACTAACAAAACTATACATGTATCTGCAATATATAGACCTCCATCAACCTGCCCCTATGATTTTAATCACAATCTCAGACATTACCTAAGTTCACAATTGCGCTCAGATTACAGCTTTATAGTAGGCGATATCAACATCGACATACTAGCAGAAAAAGACTACAGCCAAGAATATTTAAACATAATAAGCGAAGCAGGTTACCAATCATTAATTAACGGATATACAAGAATACAGGAAGAAAGCAAGTCATGCATAGATCACATATTAATAAAAACAAAGTTCAGTATAAGTAATTGCACTCCAATCATATTAAAAAGCAGCATAACGGATCACTTCTCTGTAATTAGTAAAACAATTGTAGGGACCAACAACTGTACACTTCAAGCAAAGACTAGGCAAATAAAAATAATCAACTATGAAACTTTAAAAAACGAAATAACCAAAATAGATTTCGATCGCATAACACAAACTAAAAACAGCGAAAACGCAACTAACATAATAATAGAAAAAATAAGACAAGCAATTCAAACAGCAACTAAACTAATAAAACTTAGAAAAAATGAAGTCAAAAGAAAGGCGTGGGTAACCCCGGGAATAATACGATCTATCAACAAAAAACAAGAATTATATGCCAACTATCAACAAAACCTAAACGATAACGACATTAAACGGCAATATACTATCTACAGAAACATCCTAAATACAACAATAAAAACAGCGAAAAATAAATACCTTAAAACGCAATCAGAAAAAAATAATAGCATGAAGAACCTCTGGAAAACAGTCAACTCATTAAATGGCAATCAAAACAAACAGAGTAACATAAAAGAGATATTAAATGACAAAGGAGAAAAGATAACTAATGAAAAGGAAATAGCAAACATATTTAACAAATTCTATACAAACCTCGGCAAAAATCTAGCAAGCCAAATAAAACCAACACAAAATTATATTGCGGAACAAATAAGACACAACCAACAAACTATCTTCCTCACACCAACCTCCAAAACCGAAGTAAGAAAATACATTGGAGAACTAAAGGAAAATACAGCACCTGGGAAGGATGAAATAACAACAACAGTCTTGAAAAGAACCTCAGATATCATTGCAGAACCGCTGGCGAATTTAATAAATAAAATCATTTCAGAAGGAACATGCCCAGAAGCATTTAAAATTGCAATCGTGAAACCGCTACACAAAAGTGGCGAAAAAAGTCTTCCCGAGAATTACCGACCTATCTCATTGATATCAAACATTGCAAAAATATTCGAAAAAATTATTAAACAAAGATTAACGCAATTTCTAGAAAAAAGCGATATAATAAACAATAACCAATTTGGATTTCAAAAAGGCAAGTCAACGCAAGACGCAATAATTGTACTAAAAGAACACATACAAGAAGCGCTTGACAACAGCAACCCTGCTTTATGTGTTTTTCTAGACCTAGCAAAAGCATTTGATACAGTTAACCACTCACAACTCCTTAACACATTAGACAAGCTGGGCATAAGAGGCATACCATACAACCTCATGAAGAGCTACTTGCATGAACGTCCACAGTACGTAAAAATAGGAAACAGTACAAATAATAAAATGGAAGTAGTATGTGGAGTACCTCAAGGCACAGTACTGGGTCCCATTTTATTTACACTTTACGTTAACGACCTATTCTCTATACCAACAGAAGGAAGAATAATATCATATGCAGATGACACAGCAATTTCTTATAAAGACCAAACATGGAATAATTTAAAATCAAAAGCAGAAAGAGATCTAACAAAAATCAGCAACTGGTTCGATCATAAACTTCTTACAATAAACTACAAAAAAACAAAATATGTCACATTCACATGTACCAAGAAAACGCAACCGCAGCTCAACAATTTAACTCTAAATAAACAAAATGGGCTAAAAGCAGCAATTGAATCGGCAACTTCAATAAGGTATTTAGGATTAAATATACATGAACACCTGCAATGGAATGAACAAATCAAAAAACTGGAAAAACAACTCAGAGCAATATTATATAAATTTAAGATAATAAGCCAATTTGTTAATTTAAGGAACTTAAAAAACATATACTATGCATTAGTAGAATCCGTGATACAGTATGGTATAGCGGCCTGGGGAAAAGTAGCAACGACAAAGTACAAACGAATAGAAATCCTCCAAAAAAGATTTCTGAAGATTATGTACAAAAAGGAATATAATTACCCAAGTGAACTTTTGTACAAGGAAGCGGAAATACTTGACCCGAGAGGCATATATTTAAAAACAATACTTGTATACCAGCGCAAACATATAAACATGTTAGACAACATAAACCACTCCCATGCAACAAGAAATAAAGAAGAAAATAAGTACAAAATAAATCGAGTCAACAAAACAATAGGGCAAAAATCACTCAGATACCAAGGCTCGAGACTAATAAATATTCTGCCACAGGAATTAAGGGAAATGGAGTCATCAGCTAAATTCAAGAGGGAAATAAAAAAATGGCTCATTAAGCAAAGCAGAGAGAGAATTTCTACACTCCATTACCTGAACAACTATTATATACCTTATTAAAGTACCTACCTACAAATATATTATTAATTGTTAAGTTTAGTGCAATAAGTATAGTTACCAAATTCATTAAATATTATTTTCATTACTCAATTTTTAGTACCTAGTTAGTTTAAACCTATGCAATAATAGAAATTAACGATAGATTTTCTTACTAACATACATAACTGATAAGATGTTAAGTAGTAGATTAGAATCCTGTGTATCATGTAAGAGACTAGGCTCGTGCACAAGCTATGCTTTCAACGAGTTTCTCCCCTTGTTTATTCAACACACAATAATTATAAGACTGAATTAACAAAAAATAAAGCAAAATAACTGACTGATATGTATCTAAAGCTACATGTACTTTGTTGAATAAACGATTATTATTATTATATTATAGCACATCATGAAAATGGCTGATGATAAGAAAAATTACTAAAAATTAGAAAAGTTTTAAAAATTTAACAGTCGAAAATATAACTAAAACATTTACAGAAATCTGCTAAAATTACAGTAAACATTCTTATTTGAGGTTCAAAAATACAAGGTTATTATTAAAGTTTGTAACCTCATTTAACACAAGATCTGGGTTTTGTTTATAAGATCTATTAATTTCTAAGATTTCCAAGAAATTTAGTTTAAGGCCTTTATTACAAACATGGAGAATTTTAATATCTGAATTAATATTAAATTGGTGATTGGAAGATAAAATGTGAGTAGCAAAGGAAGATTTCGTAATAATGTTATCATGGTCTCTGATAATGTTGTTATCTCTGATTAGTTTATAATGTTCGGAAGCTCTAGTCTTAATTGACCTACCGCTTTGTCCTATGTAATGACAGGAGCAGGAGTTACAATTTAATTGATAAATTCAAGATTTATTAAGGGGTTCAATAAGGTCTTTATTATGAACGAGGAAGTTTTGAAGTTTGAAGTTTACAGAAAACGAGATTTTAATGTTATGGGATCTGAAGAGATTGGCTTTTGTTATATATAATTTTTTTTGAGTTGTTAGAACAAACAATTACATCTCTTGCTCTTCAAAACAAACCCCATTGTCTGTGGAATTGCGATGAGACTAGCTTTTCACATGACCCAAGTAGGACAAAGGTTGTTGCACCTATAGGAAAATTGTGTCATCGGATTACTGCTGGTACTGGTTGTGATAACACGAGCGTACTCGCATGCGTAAGTGCAGATGGGAAAAAA
The DNA here is from genome assembly GCA_963082805.1 of Hemicrepidius hirtus. NCBI lineage: Eukaryota > Metazoa > Arthropoda > Insecta > Coleoptera > Elateridae > Hemicrepidius > Hemicrepidius hirtus. Next base: position 15,898,986 of record OY720161.1, read on the forward strand.
TGGCTCCATTAGTAATTTTTAAAGCAAAAAATTTATGGAATCAATGGATACCGACTGGAAATGACGCTTTTCCACATACCAGTTATGTAGCAACCCCTGAGGGTTGGATGACCTCGGATATATTTAAAAATTGGTTTAAAGGTCCATTTCTAAGTGCAATTGGTGACGAAAGACCGGTTATCTTAATTTTTGATGGACACGCCAGCCATGTGTCGTCACAGCTAATTTTATGTGCTAAAAGAAATAACGTAAGGATGTTAAAATTACCACCACATACATCCCACATGTTACAACCTCTGGATGTATCCTGTTTCCGAGGATTGAAAGTTAAATGGGATCAGATTTTAAGTGTATGGCAACGTGAAAATGTTGGAATTCGGCCATCTAAGGTAGCATTTGCAAGATTACTAGGTAAAGCTTGGTGTAGTATGAGTAGCGAGACAATAAGAAATGGTTTCAAAAACATTGAAATTTATGATGCATCACTTGAAAGTGATAGTAAAATAGTAAATCGTGATGCAATCCCAGAAGAAGCATTTGATCCGCGAGAATTACAACGATACAAAAACGAAAAAGAAAATCAGAAGGGTCATATTAGTGATGATCAACAGATGAATGTGGAAGAAAATAACTATGGGGGGAACATAATAATAATCAACAGGTAAATCAGGAAGAAAATCACAAATCGAAAGAGAATGACAACCCTGAGAAGGTAAATAATGGCAATAACAACCAAGCAAATTCCAGGCAGAACATTCGTGAAGATGTTGGTACAAGTTCGAGCTCTAAAAGCACTTCCTTCAAAAGTCTTCTGCTGGAAACCATCTTACAGTCAAACACAGGAACAACCAAAACCCTGGTTAGAAAAAAGAAAATAGCTAGGACAGCAGCAGCAATAACTAACATACCAACAACCGTATTATTAAACAATATAAAGTCTGACTCAAAGAATAAAAATAAGAAGGCTATCATAGCTGGAAGAAAACGCAAATATAATCATAAAGGTGTGTGAAGACAGTGATGCCGAACAACCGGAAACAGAGCTAAGTGTTCATAATACCAGTAGTGACACTGATTCCGAAATGAACAGTAGTGTTGATGAGTTTGGTGAAGTTAGAGAACCTAATCTAGACGATTTTTGCTTGGTCAAATTTACTTTAAAAAGTCCACTATCCATTACTATGTAGGCCAAGTTACGGACAAACTGTTGGGTAATAAATATCATTTGAAATACTCGAGATGCAAAAATAAATAATTAGGAAAGTTTTATTGGCCAAATGTAGCAGATACATCAGTAGTGGATTCCACAGATATTATAATGAATTTACCATCTCCAATAATACACCTATCCAGGTAGCGCAAGCGAGTGAGATAAATATAACGCAAGTTGTGTTGAAAGAGACAACAAACCGGTGCGTAGAACGTTCTGCGCATTCTTGTGGCTTGAACAGTGTAAGCGTGAACTGTTATAACGTGCTTTCAAAGGGTATATGCAATGTGGGAAAAAGGTTTAAATGAGTTTAAAGAGTTTAATTTTGAAATAGCGGCATCATTTTTTAAAGAAAAAGGGTGGACTTCAAGGCAGCAATGTAAAGAATATAAATTTTTCGTAGAAGTCTGTTATATACAAGAAGTATGGACTGAAAATTTGTCAATTAAAGGCAAATGCTACAAAAGCCCGTAAAAGAACGATAAGCCACACCAAATGTACATGATTTTTGAAAAATCTGCAACCTTAGTTCTTAAACAAGTACATTGTACTTGTGAAGCTGGGTACGTATGTACTACATAGCTATATTAAATTTTAGTAGGTAGTTTTTTAAACTTAGTTCTATATTTTTAGAAATTCGCAGTCTTGTAATCACGTTGTTGGCTTTGCATATTTGTTGCAAGATTTCATTCTGAAGCAGCTAAACGTGGTTCCAGATAATAATGTATCATGTACATCGCAGCCTATGATATGGAATAAACCACGTGGGAAGAAAATAAAGCCTGAAAGAGTGGCCGACGCGATATTTCAAAGGCCAACAAATATCACAAGAAAAAAAAAGCCTGTTCGGTCAACCTTATTTGACCCAAGAACTTCAGCAGTAAAAAGAGTGAGAAATTCTGAAATATTAGAAATGAAACAGAAATTAAAGGCAATTAATAACAGAATTCCCTTTTCGTACTTGCTAACTGAAAATCAAGAAACTAACACACAACTATCAGTAGGTATGTATATACAATGTCAGCTGTTGAACGCAAATAAAATACGTATTTGATTCAGGAATTGAAGCGCCTGTAGGATCAACATTACAGCATCAATTAGAAAAAACCAAAATACAAGAAAACAATAATCACGGATTACAGCTACCTTTATTAGTTTCCGAGATAGGCAATATATTCCTAAGCATTCCACAGGTACAAATGGATGAATTTTCTAAAATTACTTTTAGTGCTGCCGGTGATATTGAGCAAAAAACTCAAAACCAGTCTGATTGTGCAATGTGGTATACTGAAAGAAAGAAACGATTTACTGCGTCCAAGTTTGGAACTCTTTGTAAGAGAAAAAAAGCAGTAGATGAAAAGTTTTTGCAGTCCATTATAAGTGGTGTCGATATAAGCATGCTGCCACATGTAAGGCATGGCAGACAGTTTGAAAATGTTGCAAAAATGAAATATGTAGCATTGAAAAAAAGGCATATTTTTGATTGTTGCTTAATAATCCATCCATATGGATCACACATCGCAGCCTCTCCCGATGGAATAATATTTGAGCCACTCTTAGGTTATGGTGTTGTAGAAATAAAATGCCCAAGTGGAAGAAAGTACACAAGTTTAAGTGAAGCAGCCCAAGTCTCTACATTTTATTGACAGTCTGATATCTCGGGTGAATTAAAACTCAAAAGAACCCATGACTACTTTTACCAAGTACAAGGCCAAATGTTAATTTCTGGCACAAGATGGTGTGATTTTGTTGTTTATTTTAGCCATACAGACGAACTCTTTGTGGAACGAATAGAACTTGATGTATTATTCTGCACCAATATGTACATTAAATTAACAGAAATGTACATTAAATACGTTGTACCTGTTTATAACACTATATTTGGCCAATAAAAGAAAATTAAGCAATTTTTGTAATCGTTATATTTGCAATACATATTTACGAATATATTTAAAATATAACTCATTTTGATATTAGGGGATATCTAAAATTAGTTAAAAGACAGCATACTGTATACATTTGGTTTATGCTTCCTAATAAAGATATCGGAATATTGTTAGATAATATTTTATATTTTTGTATTCTGTTTATTGCCCGTTCGACATGTATTCGCTCTTTAGCTATGATTCTTGTTTTTATTACATCTTCAGAACTAAACTGTAGACCAGAAATTCTAAATGTCGGTATATTTAAATTGATATTAATATCCTCAAATAAAGAAACTACATTAAAACCTTTATCTGCTAATATTATATCTCCTTCATGTAGCTCCCCAGTGCTAACTTCATTTTTAACAATTGATATATACCCACTATCAGTTATAATTTTTTTTATCTGATATTGAACCTGTGTAAAGCCTGTGTGACACGATTTAATATGAGATTCTATATAGAATTTAATGTACGAAAAATGTACTCCGTGTCATACACATTCTGTACAAAATATGCTTGCTAGAAATATTTGCGTACAGAAAATTCGAACATGTTGAATTTTTATGTATTTATTCGCCGCACAAGTGTTAATCACATCAACTGCGCATAGCTGTTAAGACAGCTACGAATGCCTCTCCATCAATGGTTGAAGTTAGATCCAGTTAGATTATGGTTTCTGGGTTTGTGTTGTTTGCATGGTTCAAAATACACGTGCACTTTTCTTTGTTGATACATATTTCAATATGTCGTGGTCACGTAATGAGGTTTCGATATTAATTGAAGCATATAAACAGCACGAATGTTTGTATGCTGTAAAAAGCCCAATGCATCACAACAAACCGGCTAGAATTGCTGCATTGGAAGCAATTCAGGGTGCATTGACAAATGCTCGGCCAAGTACAACCATCGCCGAAATAAAGACAAAATTCAATGCATTGCGGAGTAATTTCCTGAATGAATACAGGAAATACAAAAACAGTTTGCACAGTGGTATGAGTGAAGAGGAGGTAAGTTTTTACTGTTTTGTTGATATGCGATTTCTAGTTTATGCTAGTTAACAAAGCAAACTATACTATTTATTTTTATTTAATAGGTGTACAAACCATCAATATGGTATTTCGAGTGCATGAAATTTCTAATTGACCATGCAGCTGTACGAAAAGCTGTCGACACGGTATCAATTGCGGATGATGATTCACCAGAGGTAAGAAGTAATAAAATAGATAACATGGTCATTTACAATTTGCCTTTTTGTATATCATACTCTAATATGATGGTTTTCCAACACAGAATACTCAAGATATTCTACGCACTGTTGAGAATGTGGAAATCGAGTACTTGGATGAAGAAGTAGAATTTCCGCAAACTCCAGCAAAAACAATACCTATGCCATTAAGGCCTACACCATTAAAGCGGAAAAAGCCAAGTGACGAAGTTGAGGTTCTGAATGGCATAGGAAATGCTGTAAATGTATTGGCCACGTCATTACAACCCCAAATTTTTCCTTAAAAAACAGACGCCCAGGTTTTTGCAGACTTCGTAAGCAGCAAACTGGAGCAAATTACAAATAGACAGCGCCGACTCAATGTTGAACAAGAAATTACAAACATATTGTTCGAGGGGCTTAGACAATAAAGTATTTAATTATAATTTTAAATATGAATAAATATTTTTACTGTCAGTTTATTTTATTGTATTTTTGGTACATAAAACTTCGTGAAATCAGAACACATCAATATGAAAGAAAGTAAGAATAACCAAATATAAAATTACAAATTATGACTTAATATAGCATTTTCCTGCCATGGTACAGCACCTATTGGGCTATTAAAATAACTATTAAATTCCTCCCTTATTGCATATGCTTCATTTGTACTTCGTGAGACACACTGCCATTCGGCTGGTTGTAAATTATTAAAATTAGACAATTCTGCATCAGTTATGTGTGTATACAGTACACCATTTTCAGTAATTAAAAAATTGTGTAAAGTAACACAAGCCAACGTAATTATTTCAACTTTTTCTGCACAAAGAGAAATTGGATTTAGGAGCACTTGAAAACGGTTTGCTAAAATTCCAAAACTATTTTCAATAATTCTTCGGGCTCGGGACAACCTATAGTTGAATATACGGTTTTCCTTGGATAAACCTCGTTGAGGATATGGCTTTAAAACCCGATTACTCAAGGGAAATGCTTCATCTGCAACGATGACGTATTGTACTCTTAGTGTTCTACCAGGCAGAGCCTTATTACATGGAAAATTTAGCAGATTGTTATTCATGGATTTCGAAAGGTGACATTCACGAAAAACTCCTCCATCACTAACTCTACCATTAGTTCCCACATTTACATATGTGAATTTATAATTTGCGTCTGCCATACCTAGCAGAACAATCGAATGATCACCTTTGTAATTAAAATAATACGAGCCTTCGGACCTAGGAGCTCTAAATTTTATATGACGTCCGTCTAATGCCCCCAAGCAATTAGGAAATTGAAATAAATTATTAAAATCTTCTGCTATTTTACTCCATTCTTCTGTAGTGTTGGGCGTCTAAAAATACATGCAATGTTAAAATGGGATTTAGATACCTACTGTTTAAAGTAAAGAACAAATTACACTAAATACTTACTGTCAAATATGTAGCTTTCAAATTATTGTAAATAGCTCGGCATACTTCCGGAACAAACTTAGAAATCGTGCTTTCATGAATCCCTGTGCTCTACATTAGAGATCTGTACGATTCTCCAGTTGCAAGGAATCGTAGAGCGACTTTCAACCTGCAATTAAGAATTATGTTTACCTATAGTTATATTGACTTGTATATTTTTATCTTTTACCTGTTTCTTGCAGAAATACATTCCCGCATATTTGTAGAAATTCGTTTTATTTGGGGTTCAAGCAGTGTTAGTACCATATCAAACTGAGATGACGATAAACGTAAAAAAATTCTGTATGCGATTGGACCTTCGACGCGAAGTTCACTATTTAACATATTTAAAACTCCCTGTCCTTTATTTCTTCTTTGCAACCACTTCCGTGACCAAGTTTTTCGTTTTTTATGTTTCTTCATTGCAAGTGAAATCAAAACTGCCGCCGAACCAAGTAAAATTGCAGACGTTATCCTGAATGTATGATTGTCATTCATATTTGCAAATTACAATTACAATTGGAAATTAAAACATCCCTTTCGGTAACTATTTAAGGTTATGTTCACGTGATGTTTTGAAATAACAGTCACAGCTGTTAAAATAGTAGTTATACGCAGGCCCGTCAACATAAATTTGTACCAAATTCTGCATAGTGTCATGCTGCCAAAAATGTATTTCATAATGTTGCTAAATATAGTTTCGTACATTAAATTCTATATAGAATCTGTAGTAGTAGAATTAGTGATTTGAATTTGGCGCCAAGGATTGGGTTGGTGAGGTTGGTAATAGAATAGTTTCTTAACAGTCTTAAGTTATGGTGATGATGGCGAGGGTCGTTGTGTAGCCTCGTGTATGAATTATGAATATTGTTGAACCGTTCTTAAATAAATATTGAGTAAAGCCTAACTATCGTATTGAATGCCCTAGTAGTATAACACCTGCTACAGTCTCAGAAGTAGGATTACTGTTAAAATATTGGATTATTGAATTTGAGTAAAAAAAAAACAAAATGAGTGACCACGAGGAACTTGAAGAACAAATTGCTGGAAAAGTGTCGCTTCAAGAATTGATTGAAGCTACGATCAGAGCTGTCCAAAGAACAAGTGTGACACCTGCAATGTCATCACCTATTGCTCAGGTAGTAAAACCGAAATTTACTAACTCAGAAATAAGTGCATTGGTACCCACCTTCGGAGGTAATGAAGACGAATGTGTAGATAATTGGTTTACACGTTTAGGAATTGTGCAGAGAACTTATGAAGTTCCTGATGATGTGATGTATGTTGTAATTATTGGAAAATTGACTGGAACTGCTTTGAAGTGGTATTATTCAAAGCCCCAGAATGCAGCACTTTCGTTTGAAGAAATTAAGAGTGAATTGAAGAATATGTTTAAGACCCGAGAAGATAAGATTTGTTTGATGCGTAAGTTTGAAAGTCGACGGTGGAGAAAAAACGAGAAGTTTTCAGTTTACTACCACGACAAAGTCACTTTAGGTAATCGTTTGGGTATGCCCGATCAAGATATAATTGATTATATAATTGATGCAATGGATAATCCGACCTTGCAAACGCAAGCACGGATGCAAGATTTCACAACGCTAGCAGAGTTGTTCCGGATTATGTGTAAAGTTACCGTTGATGATAGAAGTGCCACTGCCCCGAGCAAGACACCTTCTTCAATTGTTTACAGCAAAGCTTCAAACCGTGTGACGTCACCACCAGAAACAAGTGGATCAACAAAACCTGTGGTACGATGTTTTAATTGTTCAGAAAATGGTCATATTTCTGTTAATTGTTCAAAACCGAAACGAGCCATGGGATCATGTTTTCGTTGTGGCAGTACGCAACATCAAATTGATACATGTACTCGAAATTCTGTGGAACGACCTTCGACTTCGAGAAGGCCGGCCGATAGTACAACCATGGTTATTCAACCCAAGCAGTTGTTTAGTGATCAGCTGAGTATTGCAGTGCCGGTAAACATTCCTACCTATACGTTGCCATTTAAATTTGAATTGATTGATAACCAGGATGATACAGTAACAAATTGCATGTCGGTAGCATTGTTAGATACTGGTTTATACAGTTTAATAAAATCAAAATTAGTACCTAGTTATTATTACAATAATGAATCAAGTTTAGAAAACTTTACTGGAATTAATGGTTCAAAATTGGTAGTATTAGGAATATTTAGTGTTAAGATTGAAATTGCTAATAACATAAATGTTTTTATTAAGTTTCATGTTGTGCCTGATAACACAATGAAATATGGTAGTATTTTAGGTCGAGATTTTATCAGCCATCCAAGTTTGGAAATTACATTTGGAGCAGATGTAAATATTCAGCAAGTGCTGGAACCAAATAATGAAATTGAGGTAAGCAGTAGCAATCTTGAAATTATGCAAATTGATCACAGTAATGTCATGTTTGATCCTAAAGATGCAACAAATATTGAGTCAAGTTTAGATTGTGAGACAAGGGAAACATTTGTTGACGTTTTTAATACTTATTATAAATTTGCCGAGAGACCCGATGTTCCTTTAATTGATTATGTAATGCATATTAACCTGAAAAAGGAAGATCCATTTTATTTTAATCCACGTAGATTATCTCATGCCGAGAAATTGAATGTTCGTGAAATTATAGACGAGCAACTAGACGCTGGTATTATTCGTCCTAGCAATTCAGAATATAGTAGCCCTATTGTTTTAATTAAAAAGAAAACTGGAGAGACCCGGCTTTGTGTGGATTACAGGGAACTAAATAAGCTTATTGTACGTGATCGTTTCCCCTTACCACTGATCGATGATCATTTGGATTCATTGAAAGATAAAAAATATTTCTCATGTTTAGATTTGAAAAATGGTTTTCACCATGTGAAAATTGCTGAAGATTCGGTACGTTATACTTCATTCGTTACACCATTTGGTCAATATGAGTATTTACGAATGCCGTTTGGTATCACTACGGCTCCTCAGATATTTCAAAGGTACATTAATTTAATCTTTGTTGATCTTATAAGAGAAGGGAAAATCTTAGTTTATTTTGATGATTTGATGATAGCCACAGAAAATATTACTGAGCATTTAGAGATTTTGAAAACTGTATTTACACTTATGGTTAAAAATCTATTGCAATTACGTTTAGATAAATGTCATTTCTTAAATAGAACTGTCCTGTATTTAGGTTATATGATTAGTTACGAGGGCATACGCCCTAACCCGGAAAATGTTAATGCAGTGTCTGAATTTCCCGTACCAAAAAATGTACATGAAGCTCATAGGTTTATTGGAATGGTGTCTTATTTTAGGCGTTTTATAAGGGATTTTGCAGCATTGGCCAGGCCAATGTATTTATTGTTGCAAAAGAACCAAGAGTTCAGGTGGGGCGAGCTAGAAATGAAATCTTTTAGTGAGTTAAAATCGAAATTAGTAGAAATGCCTCCTTTAGCAGTATATTGTCCAAAATTAGAAACCGAACTACATTGTGATGCTAGTTCACATGGATTCGGAAGTGTGCTCCTTCAGAAACAAATTAGTGATAATAGGTTTCACCCTGTTTTTTATTATAGTCGACGAACGACTGATAGTGAATCGCGCTATCATAGCTACGAATTAGAAACACTTGCTGTTAAGTATGCATTGGAAAGATTTCGTGTGTATTTACATGGAATCAAGTTCAACATTGTAACCGATTGTAATTCCTTTAAAATGGCATTGAATAAGAAGGAAATCAATCCGCGTATTAGCAGATGGGCATTGTACTTTCAGAATTTTGATTATACATTAGAGCACCGTGATAATACTAGGATGCGCCATGTTGACTATTTGAGTAGAGCACAGAACATTTTAGTCTTAGAGGAAAACACGTTTGAACATGTATTAGGGTTAAAGCAAGGACAAGACAATGAAATAACGAAGATTAGAGAAAAATTGGAAATTGGGGAAAATAAGTTTTTTGAATTGAGAGATGGTTTAGTCTACCGGAAAGGGAATAACGGTTTATTGTTCTACGTACCCAAATCCATGCAGGGTAATGTAATTCGAACCTGTCACGATGACATGGGCCACATTGGCATTGACAAAACTATTGAATTAATTAAGCGCACTTATTGGTTTACAAATTTACATGAACACGTCAAGAACCACATCTCTAATTGCTTAAAGTGTATAACTTTTTCTGTTCCGGATGGAAAATCAGAAGGTTTATTGCATAACATAAATAAGGGAAATAAGCCCTTTGATACTGTGCACATAGACCATTATGGACCCCTTGATTCGACCAAAAAGAAAAACAAACATGTTTTTATTGCGGTTGATGCATTCACAAAGTACGTCAAATTGTTTCCTTGTCGAACAACAAATACCAATGAAGTGATTGTTCATTTGACTCGATATTTAATCAATTATAGCGCCCCAAGGCGAATTATTTCAGATCGAGGGAGTTATTTTAGATCACAACCATTTAAAGAGTTTTTGAATTCAAAGAATGTTTCTTTGGTATTAATTGCTACCGCTACACCTAGATCAAATGGTCAGGTTGAGCGCATAAATAGATTTATCACACCAATGTTGTCTAAGTTAGTGGATTTACACTCTAATTTAGAATGGGATAAAGTTTTAAGTGATGTAGAATATGCTATAAATAACACTGTTTCTAGGTCTATAAACACTAGCCCTTCAATGTTATTATTCGGCATTAATCAAAAAGGTAAAGTACTTGACACTTTACAATTATTTTTGGATGAGAATGAGTATTTAGATAAGGATAGTGTTGATTTAAATATTGTAAGAGCGAGAGCTCAAGTACAGAATAAGAAAGTTCAAGATTATAATAAAAATATGTATGACATTAGACATAAGATTGCTAAGGTTTTTAAAGAAGGCGATTATGTAATGATCAAAAACACCATCACAACAGCCGGAGTAAACAAAAAATTGTTGCCGAAATACAAAGGTCCGTACGTAATTCGTAAAGTTTTATTAAATGACAGATATCTCATTGGAGATATTGAAGGATTTCAAATTTTCCGGGTACCGTTTGAAGGAGTTTTTGATCCCAGCCGAATGAAATTGTGGAATACTGAAAGTGCCGGTGAGAGCGATTCTGAACCCGTCGAGGTCGACGATGCGTCAGGACCGGCCGAGCTGTAGTAGTAGAATTAGTGATTTGAATTTGGCGCCAAGGATTGGGTTGGTGAGGTTGGTAGTAGAATAGTTTCTTAACAGTCTTAAGTTATGGTGATGATGGCGAGGGTCGTTGTGTAGCCTCGTGTATGAATTATGAATATTGTTGAACCGTTCTTAAATAAATATTGAGTAAAGCCTGACTATCGTATTGAATGCCCTAGTAGTATAACACCTGCTACAAATCTCATATTAAATTGTGCACCGTGTCACACAGGCTTAAGAGCCTAATTTTATTACTGAAATAAGTACTAAAAAAAATTGTACTAAAATTTGAATGCGCGCGCTGAATTAGTCGAAGGAAAATTTAGAACATGCTCTATATTGTACTGAAACTGCGCACAATACCTGTGCGCTCGCATCATTGAACTGAAAGTCGTTGAAAAGTGGTGTTCGTGGTGTTTAAAAAGTGAGGTTAAAGTTAAAACGTGTTTGTTGTTTATTGTTACTGTTATTGTTGTTTTCTCTTGTAATTTCTTCTAGCAAATTACCATAATATTTATTGGCAAGACCGGCTCACGTTTTCTTTTAATTTTATTCATGTAATCGTCGGGAAAAATACTATTTAAATTACTATTTGTAATGTACTACACATTTATGGTTTAAATAAAACACTTATAAAGGGTTCTAAATTTAATTAAACGAAACAACTTATTACAACTCTTATTCACTTATTGAAAACCAAAACGGAACTGAACTTACAAACTGGGGTTCGCCGGCACACGCGTTGAACCCCCCCTTTACGGAAAACCAAATGGCAACCTAAACTCTATATACATTACACTATTCAAAATATTTAATTTTATTTAATCAGTAACAAGTAATTGATATTTTAGATGAAAAAATCATGATTTGTCAACAAGAAAAATTATTTTTTATTTTATCAAAAATCAACAACTTTTCTTTTATTTTTTAAAGGCCGACTCTCTTTTTATCAGCTCTAAAAAAAATTGTTTTGTTGCCATGTAATCAATATAACTTAAAAAATGTAACTAACTAAAAAGTACAAACATACCGCCCGCCTTGAAATCAAATGATTTCAATAGCAATTAGTTAAAGATAACAAATTATGATTATCTATTGAACATAAGAAAAAAAATATATATCTAGTCAAAATATTTAAACTAAACTTTTTCTAAAAACTAATAAACAGTTTTTAATTTTTAAACACGCACTGGCATTATCAACAGCCTTAATAATCATTAAACACTAGGCAACACACACAATTTGTGGACAGATCTTTTGATGTGGTGACCATTGGATGTTCGAAGCGTTACAGAACGCGTCACGCCGTCTGGATAATTATGAATCTCGACAACCCTACTAAGAAGCCATTGAAGTGGAGGCAGGTTGTCCTCTTTAATAAGGACCAAAGAATCCACGGTCAACAATTCTGGCATATTGTTATACCATTTTGTCCTACGCTGTAGCTCAGGCACAACTTCCAAACTCCAGCGACGCCAGAAGTCTTTTGTCAAACGCCGCATGCGTTGATAGAGTGTCAATCTATTTTCGTTGAGCTGACCAGGTTAGTATCCTGAATAGCACTTAAAGATCTGGCTATCAGAAAGTGTCCAGGAGTAAGAGGAGTAAAGTCTGTAGGGTCAGTAGAACGAGGAGAAAGAGGACGTGAATTTAATACAGCCTCTATTTGAATTAATACTGTTGAAAAATCCTCATAAGTAAGGGAAGCATTACCTAAAACTTTCTTTAAGTGCGTTTTGACCGATTTTATGCCACTTTCCCAAATACCACCTTGATGGGGGTTTCTAGGGATAATAAACTCCCATTTTATATTTTTCATTACTGCGAAGTTTGAAATTTTATCAGCATTACTGGCTGAATTTAAAAACTTGTATATTTCATTTAACTCATTTGAAGAACCCTTGAAATTAGTAGCATTATCAGATGTAATGGAAATAGGGATACCTCTACGTGAAATAAACCTTTTTAAAACTGATATAAAAGCATTAGTGGTTAAATCTGTGACCAATTCTAAATGAACTGCTTTGGTTACCAAGCAAACGAACAAACAAATATAAGATTTTATTAATTTGGATCCCCTCAATTTTCGATCTTTTATTAATATAGGACCAGCATAATCAATTCCTACATGCGAAAATACTGGCATTTCAACTTGTAATCTTTTGGCTGGTAAATCTCCCATAAAAGGGTTGTATGACTTCGGATTTGACGGAAAGCATTTGATACATTTATGTGTTATTTTCTTAGCAATACTACGTCCTGAAATTGGCCAATAATATTCCCGAACTCCAGCTAGTAATTGCTGTGCACCACAGTGCAATAATATTTCATGAAAATAATCAAAAATTAAATTAGTTAAAAGATGATCTTTAGGCAATAAAATTGGAAACTTTTTATCGAAAGAATACATCGAATTCTTTTATCTACCGCCAACTCTTAAAATATTTTTAGCATCAGCATCATTAAAGATAAAATATTTGAAATGGTCTTCAATGGTTTCTTTGACTTTAATTGTTGAAGTTCATATGTGAACGCTTCTTGTTGGCATAATACAATTAAAATATTCAAAGAATTCCGTAACTCGTCAATTTGCAAAGTTCCGTAAATTCGATATGGTTTTGATAGTTTGCAATTCTTTTTAAAACGAATTATCCAAGCTATTACACGTCGTAGTTTATTCAAAGTAGAAAACTTCTCAAAAATTCCCAAATTCTGAATATTTAGCAAATTCAAAACAATATTACAGTTAGTCTTAAGTTCAGATACAGGAATATTATCAGATTTGATAGGCAACATCTGTGGCCATAATTCTGTTGCTAAAGTTAAAAATGAAGGACCTTGCCACCATAAAGAATTATTAGTTAATTCAGTGACATGGGAGCCCCTAGAAATCAAATCAGCTGGATTTTGTTTGGAAGGTACGTGATACCAATCACGAGGATTTGAAATTTCTTGAATGGTAGCGATTCTATTTGCGACAAAAGTTTTATATTTATTTGGAGGTGCAACTATCCAGTGTAAAACAATACTGGAATCAGACCAAAGGAAAGTTTTATGAAAATTAATGGAAAGTGATTGTTTAACTTTCTGAACCAACTGCCTCGTGCATTTTTCGTACCATGCGCGGCACACACACTAAATTTAGTGGTGAACGATGCTGCTAAAATTAACAGTGACACCATAAGTTTCTTTGGAATTATTCAAGAAATATATAATTTCTTTAGTGCTTCAACCAAGCGGTGGGACGTTTTAACAAATTTCACCAAAATTATACTTAAACCATTATCGGTCACTAGGTGGGAATCAAGAATTGATGCACTTCGTCCACTTAGATACGAAATTGGGGAAGTTTTAGATGCTTTGATTGATATTTACGAAAATATCCAAATGGACAACAATACAAAACATGAAGCAAAAGCTTTAGCAAATAAACTTAAAGATTATGCTTTTGTTTGTTCTATTGTAATCTGGTACGATATTTTAAGCAGAGTCAACGTAGTCACTAAAATACTTCAAAATAATGTTTTATCTAATTTTGTTTAGGTGGAGATGATGGTGAAATTTTCCGAAACAGAAAAGGCTACTTCTCACTGAATGTGCAAACTGTCTCGGATGCACAATTTAAAATCCGAAATATTGTAGCACGCTGACCAGGCTCCGTTCATGATCAAACCATTTTTAATAACAGTAATTTAAAAAGGGATTTTGAAGCTGCAAGATACCGAAATATTCTGCTAATTGGAGATAGTGGTTACAGCCTGCGGCAGTATCTAATGACTCCACTGCAAAATGTAGTCACACCAGCAGAAAATTTATACAACAAGTCGTTAATTAGAACAAGAAATACTGTAGAACGACAATATGGTGTGTGGAAACGGCGGTTCCCAATATTATCTTTAATGATGAGGGTTAACATCGACACAGCCATGGCTATAGTAGTAGCAACGGCTGTTTTGCACAATAAGGCAATTGATATGCATGATGATTTGCCCGATGATATACCCGATGAACCAGAAGTTGATGTAGGAATACAAGTGGATGGATTACCAGGAGGGCGTCAGCAACAGAGAGATGGTAATTTGGCAAGGCAGTTGCTAATAAATGAACATTTTGCTAGACTGTAGTGTTTTTTAACTATAATAGTATTATTTTTGTTTTTTTTTCATCCTAGTGTGCATAATAAGTAATAGTATATTGTTCAACGAGCGTATAATGATGGCTATTACCCATGAAGATCATCTGAGTGGGTAATAGTCATTGTACACGAGTCGAATACTATACTTTATCTACAACCCACGTCTACAATTATTATTTAAATAACGAAGCAAATTTAAAAGTTCAAAAATTTAAATAAAACAAATCATCATACCTGAAATCAATTTTTCTAGTTTTGTTTAATTTGACAGGACGATGAGGTAATATTACCCCATCGTAGTGTCAGTATTATTCAATTGACAATTGTAACGAGTGTCATTAACCGTTAAAAATTGTATAGTAATGATAGTATTACACAATGGTTGTAGATAAAACACTATTTAATGTTTATTAAATATTTAATAAAAATTAAAAATTGTTCATGACAGTCTTTGACTTGGGTTTTTTGTTGTTGCATTTACCAATGATACAAGTTGCACCAGATGTAGTTGATGTAGATATTGTAGATGATGGACTACAAGGGGATAGATTACCAGAACGCCAGCAACAGGTCGGAGGTGGCAATTTGGCAAGGCAGTTGCTAATCAATGAACATTTTGCTAGATTGTGATTGTTTCTACCAATGAAATAATTTATAGTTTATAAATAATAAAATTTATTCAAGTTTACATGTTTAATTCCTTTTTTTAAATTAAAATTTCTAAATCTAGTAACTCCATTTTTTTCTTATGCTGCTCCTCCTCCATTTCCATTCGCCTAGCCTGTCGCTCCTCTTCTTTTGCTAGACAGGCCAATTTTTTTTCATATACTCTAGTCTTTATATCGGGAATGTCAACCCCAACAATGATTTTTTGGGGGCTAGCTTATGATTTCTTTTGCGTTTGAGCATTGTTGGGGTGTACGTCCCCCAATTGTTTGTTGTTGGAATGCTGGTGGAAGCTTCTGGCTCGCAATATGTATTTTCTGGCCCCTCGCAGTACGTAACTTCTGCTTCCATGATGTCCTGCGGTAGCAGAGGGAAAGACGTAATGGACTGGATAGGTGTGGGGGTAATTAATGCCTCACTATGGGTTGGTGTGGCAATCGTTATGGTGCTGCTGGTTGCTGGGGGTGGCCCAGCATCCATATTGTCATCATCGAATGAATTCTGTAGCCCACATACCGTTTTCACATTCAGAATTTCTAGTATAACATCGTATATTATGTTACGTCTGGGTGGATTCGGCCCCCCCACCTGTGCCGTACAACTGCATCCTTTGAGTAGTATAGTACTTCCGGGCTGCAGTTTTTAGATTGTCGTACTTCGACTTGAGTTGTGCCACAGTACGTGGCCCATGGCAGCTATTGAACTGGGTCATAATTTTGCCCCAAACAACTTCCTACAAGAGATAAGAATTGTTAGAAAATGTATATTCATTTTGTAAAGTTAACATGTGTATTTACCTTTTCGGCCGGTGAAATCAAATTAGTGGTTTTGTTTTCCACCACGTCCTTATAAATCAAAATGATTTGCGCCAAGCGAAGTTCGCCTTCAAGGGTAAAATTTCCACTGCGTCCAATTTTTGACATGATGTTGAAAAATAAAGATAACAGGTAACAAAAACAATAACAAAAACGATAACAAAGAAAATAACGAGAACGATAACAACGATAATAACAAAAATAACAATAACTGTAACGACAAACAAACTAGATGAGGACAAAAAACGCAGCGATCTCTTTGAAGTCAAAGGAGGCAAAGGAGTCGAAGCAAAGAGTGGTGCCGTTTCGCGCCTTTAGTGACGCTCCCTATAGACGCATTCTTATTGGTTCTTAGGTAGTCACATGACGATCGTAGCTGTGTGAAGTAGGTTGCAATACGTACTTCAGTGTTACCAACACAAACTGTAGCCGACAAACCTCACTTTATCTCGACTTTAGCTAAAGTTGCCTAGCTCCGCCCACCTTTACCATTATGAAACACACCAACTTGAAGTCCGACTTTACGACTTGTACGCCACTGGCAATTTACAAATAAACTTATCTTATCTTATCTTATCTAAAGTTAAAGTCGACTTGAAGTCGCGATTATGAAACCGGGCGTGAGTATCATTATAAAGGTAATAAATACAAAATAATTTGTTTGCAGTTGACGTTATGGTTCTAAGATCTTTTTCAGATTATGATGGATTAGGTGAACAATTAAGGCTTTTCGCAAGTTACGCATTATTAGAAACTGAAAATGAAATTACGAAAATTATACAAGTAGGTACATAAAATAATGCTGTGAACCTGTGTTAGAAAACTTTCCTTTGTGGTATGCAAGAATCCGGCTCCTTAAAAATCAAATACTTATGTAACAATTATTTGATCACATTACATTGCCGTAGAAATAAAGATTTCATATTCGTACACTCTAACTGATATTAATATTCGCGTTTTCTTTGATTTCATATTAATACAGTCTTATGCAATTAGCATCGTAGCATGTTTCATCATAAAGCTGATTGTCGCATCAAATTCTTCGGTTATCATACTTCATACATCAAGATCATCCTATTAAAGTAAATTTTCACATTTCACATGTAATTTAACTGGGATTACTGATTGTCAGCTCTAAACTGTATTTGAGTTAAGGTAGGACCCCATTTAAAAAAATTAACATGAACATAACCTTTAATTGTGTGTAGTTTTAGTAAATTGACATTTAAAACACAAACAAAAATTTTAATCTGGAGACGATCATACATAATCGGCATGGAAATCGTTAACAATCGGTGATATTCGTGTAATTGTTTCAAGGCGAATGCTTCAAAGCACTCGTGGATCATTTTAAAAAATTAGCATTATAAGATCCCTATGTTCCGTCTTCCCAGGGACACACGGTATATACCGACACATTCGATTTGACAACCGTTCAAATACAACTCAACGCCTTGCTATTAGCAATGACAAATTAGAAGCAATAAAAAGTGTATTTGACAAGTTTTCAAGGGCATGCATTCGTTATTATTCAGCTAATGAACATGCGTGGACGAAAAATAAGAAAATTAATGTTATTTATTATTACTACTGTATATTATTCAAAGTAAATTCATTTATTCAAACAGGAACTACAATGATGGCACTTTGAGTTGCACAAGACATTTTTCTTTTTGCAGGAACATGCTTTATTGCCACATTTTTTATTGCACATGCATGACACAAAACACTGCGCTGAACCAGACTCATTTGATGAAGCAGCTCTAATAGATATTTCTGTATTACGAGAATTATTAAGAGTATCATCTGTTACTAACGCATTATTCTCTGCTAATTGAAACTCGTTTCTACAATAAAGTTTTTGCAAAATCCCAGTCTTTGTCGCTAATTTATAAAATCCATCTTCCACTGTTTTAACAACTGCTAATACGTTCCTAGGTGCTAATCTTCCACGATCAACGTCTGGAATTCGTACCAAAACATTATCACCAATAATTGCAGGTTTGAATTTTTTATTTGACAATGCCAATTGAATTGGCTTGCTTTTCTAAGCCTCTCTTGGCTGCTACACGATGAACAAAAATATTGTCTTTCCTTTGGTAAAGAAAACAGTGTAGTTCTGTTAGATTTTCATTTTGTATTTTTAAAATACCACAAGTAATGTGAATTTTTTCATTACACTGCATACAGTGTGAGAAGTCAGATACACGTAATATTACTTCTTGATATACGGCACAAGAACTAGTTGTGTCTTGATCATTTTGTGGAATACTTTCTACCGGTTCCAAATTATATTCATTTTCAATAATGGGAACAATTTCCTGTTCTTCCATATTTTCATCTACTGCATAATCTACATAATTGTTAGAAATATTTTCTTCGTTTACTACATCAATTTGTGATTTATTAGCTACTGAATTTTCTTCATGATTATCTTCACCATGTGTACCAGACTGGGATTTATTAGCTTCATCCAATACTTGGGCAAGATCATCTTCTAATGCTAGGGTTTCAACTATCTCTTGAGGTAAATCACTATCTTTCAAACCATTTCTTTGAGGACATCCAAACATGGCCTCATAGGGCGATCGTTTAATTGCGCTGTGGTAACTTCTATTTTTTTTGGACTGGACATAACAAAAACCATGACCCCAGTGTTTTGATTTTTCATCAGACATCCAGCATATTAAAGCATCCCTAATGTCTTGGTTGCATCTTTCGACAGAGCCCTGACTCTGCGAATGGCGTGGTTTGCCATGAACTAATTTCAAGTTAGGCTCGACTCTTAAATTATTTATTACTTGGTTGACAAATTCACGTCCATTATCTGACTGCAAAATGTACGGAGCACCAAATAAACAAAATATTTCTATCAAATTTCTTGCAGTTTCTTTTGCAGTTTTACTTTTCATTGGACGCAGAACACAAAATTTTGTCAAGTGGTCCTGATAGTTTAAAATAAATTTAAAGTCTTCATCAGGTTCAGTCTGCATATCAATCAAGACGACTTGGCATCGCGAATTTAGGTGGTTACTAATAATTGGTTTAACTACAATTCCTTTCTTTGCCGATTTTTTTTAAGTTGACACGCCTCACATAATTTTAAATATACGTTGATAACTTCTCTTGTAATGTTAGCATATTTCTTTTTCAATTCTTCTTCCATTCCTGCGATAAGAGTAAAATAAATTAATATTCTTACAGACTAGGCTGTTAATGTATAAAACTAACCTTTATTGCGTTTATGCCCAGTGTCTATATGAGCCTGATGGATTATATCCAAGATTTCTTCGCTGGGAATAAAATACTTTATTGTATCAGAGACACTTTCTTTTGTTCGTTTTAGAATTAGTTTTTCTCTTCCGCTTATACTAATAATATCAAAACGTTTCAGTCTTCTGTAATGCTTACTAGTTAAAGGCTTCGATTGGGATTTCCATTCTGTTGCCTCTCTAACCTCTTTTAAAATTATTAAATACTGTGATTTAGTCATTACATTATGCCGTTCAGTTTTCTTCATTAACTCGGTCACTTCACGATCAAATTGATCCCGCATTTTCACTTTTAAGTCTTAATTTCTTTAGAAATAACCTCTTTTAACAATATTAATAGCAAAGAAAGGCACCTACTGACAAATACTGCAAATAAAACGAAGGTTTGATAGCACGTAGTCGTTAACTCACGGATTTTAATGTAAAAATTTTTTAAAGATGGTAAAAGCAAAACGTTTTCGCCCTTACAAGGGCATCTTCAGTGCTAAAAGTGTATAACAAATAAGCCTTAGGTCTAATTACAAAGCTGCTGCAGTACCGCCAGAGCCCCAGGTAAATACCACTAGACGATGTAACTTTTGTCCACGGGTTCGTGACAGGAAACCAAAATTTTCCTGTATGACCTGTACCAAAGCAGTATGTACAGTGCACTACACCATATTCCCCCAAACTGTAAACCAAATGAATATAAAGAACGATGGAAAATTTTTGAATATATTTGTGTCTGTATAATAACTTTAATTTGTATTACCCAATAAATTTTTTTGTTACAAGAACTATATTGTATTTCTTTTATGATAAAAAACAATAACAAACCCAAAGTAAGTTATAGAAACAAAAACACACTGGGGTATCTAAAATATCTAAAGGAAGTTTTAGACTATGCAACTATGTTATAAAAGAAGTCAAGCCTGGACTGAAGATGAAAAAGAATTGTCTCTAAATATGTACCATAAATCTCCAGCCTTGTACCTTTTTTTGAGAGATTGAAATTCACTCTGCCTTCTAAATCGACCATAGTGTCTTGATTATGATAAAACCAGTTACATACAGGATTATCTACCGAGCTTTTCAATAAACTGGCTATCAAAGTGCAGACGATGTGTAAAGATGAAAAACAATGTGTCGTTTTACTGGACGAGATGCATTTAAAGAAAGGTCTTGAATACAATGCCAATCAAGATATAATTGAAGGTTTTGAAGATTTGAGCCACTTGAGAAGAAATAATAATATCGCCACCCATGCATTGGTATTTATGGCAAGAGGGCTGTTACACAAGATGGAAAATTCCCGTAAGTTTTTACTATCATCGGGGACAGTCAAACATCAAGATCTGTCTCAGCTTATTACAGAAAATATAAAGGCACTGCAAGGGATAGGCCGTAGCGTCCGGGCCATTGCTAGTGATCAAGCTGCAACAAATAGGACTGCATTTATAGATTTAGGTATTGCCACAGAACGTCCGTACTTTTTTGTGAATAATGCAAAAATATTTGGAGTATACGACGTTAAACATCTTATAGAAAGCGTTCGCAATAATCTTTTGTCACAGGACATTTATGTGGAAGGCAAGAGTATTTCGTGGCGAGACATTGAAAGGGTATATAGAATCGACAAAGCATCAACTACAGCTCGAGCAGCAGTAAAAATTACAGAGGCATCTTTGTATCTCTTAGTCCCTATTTACACATGCCTTTTCAGGGGACTGGGAAGTGGAGTTTACGCAAATCGCATTTAGATACGTCGCCAGTCTCGAAAACAAAATAAATACCGGTGCTATTTTCGTTCCTGAAAAGTCCTGAAAATGCAGGCGAAGATACCCGATTGGAACCGTAAACGGCCGAAGAGGTCAGTTCGCGAAAGGCAATAACGGTGTGTGGTGTGGTGTGTGGGAGTCTTGAAAATGGCGAATTGGTGCAAAGAGGAAGTATTATGTTTAAATACTGCTTACGAGCAGCATCCGTGTTTATATGACGTTCAACATAAAGAATATCATAATCGCATTAAACGAGAAGATGCGTATAGAGCAGTTTATGAACAATTAAAAACATTAAAACCTATGGTGACTGTGGAGGACATAAAGAAAAAAATAAAAACAATAAGATCCCAATATAATAAAGAAAAAAATGAAGTTTTAAAGTCCAAAAAAAGTGGTACCAGTGCAGATAATCTGTACGAACCGAAATTATGTTTTTTTTATTATTTGAAATTCTTGGATAATTATAATAAAGATACACCTAGCATTTCAAATGATCAGGAGGTAAGTTGCACTTTATTGTTTCGTATGAATGAATTTTAATGAACAAATTATTACAGCATGACGTTATGAAGGAATCTGTTGACGATGCTTGTTCAAATGTAGATACTAGTACATCAGAGGTTCAAGAGGCACGCGAATTACAAGAGGTAATTAAAAAACTAGAATGTTTTAAAGTTCCATACCTACTTATGGTTTATATTATTAACAACAATTTAATTACTTTAATTATACGTTTTCAGGCGGTACGGACATCAAAGTTGTCTGCCACTGTAGGAAGAAAAGGTGGATTGAAAAATACGGTTTGTACAAATTTATTAAATTCTTATACTCTTAATTGTAAGCTAAAACAAACGAACAGCTACACTTAATTAAGGCATATTTGTTAGATTTGTTGTTCTTGCCAATCTACTTTGCCTTCTTCACAAAAATAATTGGCAAATGATTCTCGGATGGCCCCAGCATTACGACTAGATCGGTTCACTGTAGTTTGATGTTCTGCTTCTGGAAACACGCAATCATTCTGTTCACTTTCGGCATATTGAGTATTTAATTTTAATAGAAAATTGTGTAACACACATGTTGCTAATACTACTTTATGTACGTTGGAAACATCCAAATCTATTGTTGTTAATAAAATTCGAAAGCTATTGGCTAGAATTCCAAATGCACGTTCAACACAACGACGAGCCCTGCTTAGCCTATAATTAAAAATACGTTTTGATTTTTCTTGCGAATGGTATGGGTATGGTTTCATTAAATGTTCTTGTAAGGGAAAAGCGTCGTCTGCAATTATAACATAAGGCAATGTCCTATTATTACCTATTTTTTTCTTCTTTGCAAAATTATCTTCTGCATTTTCAATTATATTTGCTAGACGACTACGTCTTAAAACACCCCCATCACTTATACGACCATTACAACCCACATTGATATAAATAAATTTATAGTCGGCAACTAAAAGTGCTAGTAATACTATGCTATCAATTCCTTCATAATTATGATATAATGCTCCATCTTCTCGCAGACATCTAAAATTAACGTGTTTCCCATCTAAAGCTCCAATGCAAAGGGGAAATTGCCATCGTGCAGCAAAGTTCTCAGCAATGTCGGCCCATGCATCTATCGTTCCTGGAAACTAAAAGAAAAATTGGTTGTTAAAATTTTTGTTACATTTCAGATACAAACACCAAATAAAAAACAAGCAGATTTGATTTCTGAGGCAAGAAAAGCATTAACATTTGCACAGGACTTGGCAACGACACAACTGAAAGATACACCAGAAGATATTTTTGGAGCATTTGTAGCGTCAGAATTAAAAGGAATAACCAACAAAATAATATTACAAGACACAAAATGGGCTATCCAAATGGCGATAATGGAAGGTATACGCAAACAATCCAACAAATTCCAAGGAAATGCACCGTTATCTTCCAATAACCTCAAGTGGGGTCTTTATGAATCTTCCGAACCATCACCAGCATTGTCGTCAGACAGTTGTAACAGCAACCAGAACTACCAATTTAATTCACCTTCGTCTACACAATACCCTTCATATCCTTCTCCTCCTACCACTAATGTTTTTCAATCAAATTCCATGCATGTATACTCCAACGATACATTACATGGTTTACCGGAGTAGTTACTACAACAATACCCAACACTACGACAAAGTTTTGCAACCGAACAAGAAAACAAAAAACAAAACGCAAACATTTTAGAAGTTGCATATCTTAATTCTAATTGATTAGTATGCATATTCTTAAAATAAAGGTTGTATTATTAAAAATAAAGTTATACCTTAAATTATTGTATTTATTGCTCTTACCTGTAGATATTCATTTTTAAGAGTTGAGTATATAACTTCACACACCTCTGGTACCAAATAACACAAAGATGACTTTGATATTCTTGTCTGGTACTCTAAACTTTGATACGATTCTCCTGTTGCTAGAAAACGTAAAGTTACTGAAAGTTTTTCACTTGGTGAAATAGCTCTTCGCATTCTCGTATTTTGTTTTGTCAAAGCTTGTTCTATTCGTCCCAACAAAATTTGGTATGTATTTGCATCCATTCTTAAATAGTTACGAAAAGAAAATTCATCTTCTAGTAATAATTCCCTTGTTAAAAATGAGAAACTGCTCTTTTCATCTCTTCTCGCTAACCAGGGTTTTATCCAACAGGAACGCTTTTTTTCGCCTTTTTTCATTTGCTGCAACTACCAATAACGATGCACCGGCAATGGTAGCTATTTGTGCAGCTCGAAATTGATCAGTTCTTCTTCTAGGCATTGTTTTCTAAAGCAAGCACAAATGATGCGCAACGTTGTCTTGATGCAGTGGTTGATATCCCCACTACTTACCGACTGACTCGTCGCCTTAAAAAGAACTTGTAAACGTCTGCGACTTTTGTACGCATTCCAAGGCGCCCATTAAGTCCCCGTAAAAGGCATGTGTAAATAGTGACTTAAGGTAGCTGAGGTCCCCATGTAATCACACCATCTTATCTTGGACACCCTGTATGTTCTATTTATGGATTCGGGAAATACGAACCCAACAGTTGGCGCCCCCAGTCAATACCTACCTAGTTTATGTGAAAAAATAGTTTTTTTCACTACTAACCTGAGAAGTCGTCATTATTTACTCCTTTTCTCTAATGACGAGTTATATTTCTGCAACCTAGGTAAATAATGATAATGAAAAATTACCTAGGTAAATAATAAAATAAACGTTGTACAAACCAGATGTTATTGGTTTTGCTTTATAGTTTGACAACTACAGTTCCAGGCTACTTAATACTTTTAAAAAATTAAAAAATCATGTGGAACTTGTACATTACAAAAATCTAAATGAATAATATTTCTAGTAGTGAAAATAATAGTAGGGAAGGTAGGTATATACCGGGACACGGTATATACCGGGACAAGTGATATTGTAACTTCCGGGTGTGTGCTGTGTTGCCAGAAACCAGCATAGATGTGTCAATGAACGTGCATCTATCTATCTGAGTTACCACCACGGTAAGTTTCTATATTATTTTTCAAATTATATTAGTTTAGTAGTACGGGTATATAATAACTATTTTCACGTAATCTCAAACTTAGGTTAAGTTAACTTGTGACTAAGATATCGGTGCCGGTATTTTAATCCATCCCGTGATATTATGCATTTAAAATAATATGTACGTAGTGGTATATAAAGGGACAGTGTTACAAGGTATATAGTGGGACATGTCCCGTTATACCGCATACCTAGTAATTTAGTACTTTATTGTTTTAGAAACAATGCCGAAAATAGAAAGAAGAAAATTTAGAGAACACTTTGAAAATAGTTCAGTAGAACATACCGAGTATAGTATTAACATGGCAGACGCGGTAAAGTCAGTAATTAACAATGAAATGAAGATTAGACCAGCGTCAAAAAAATTCAATATTTCTAAATCAGCCCTTCAAGGAGCTGTTCAAAAATATAAAAATCAGGCGCCTGATAATGAAATAGAATATACTTTTACGAGGAATCATGGGTTTCAATCTATATTTACTGTAGAAGAAGAAAGTCTGTTAGCTAAATACCTTATTCAAGCTTCAAATATGTGTTACGGGTTGACGGTGAAAGATGTGCGACGTTTAGCATTTGATTATGCTGTAGCTAATCAGAAAACTATACCTGCATCCTGGCACAAAAACAACACTGCTGGTAAAGAATGGTTGTTTTGCTTCAGAATGAGACACCCGTTTTTAAGTCTCAGGTCTCCCGAAGCCACTAGCTTGTCCCGAGCAACAAGCTTTAATAAACATAATGTGAATATATCTTTTGAAAATCTTGAGAAAGTGATTCAAAGATATAAATTTTCCGCTAATGAAATTTATAATTGCGACGAGACGGGGGTAACAACAGTCTATACATTACCAAAAATATTAGCACGAACAGGACAAAAGCAGGTTGGTAAAATTACATCTGCAGAACGGGGCACATTGGTAACATTCTGTGCGACAATATGTGCAAATGGAACATTTATACCGCCGTTTTTTGTGTTTCCCCGTAAAAATTTTAAACCCCATATGATACATGGGGCTCCACCAGGCTCTGGTGGTTCAGCAAATGCATCCGGTTGGATGACTGTTTCTAATTTTGAACAGTATATCACCCATCTCATCAACAATACACGGTGTTCCACAAATAATAAAATTTAACTGATATTAGATAATCATGAAAGCCACTGCGGAATTCAAATTCTAAATAAAGCGAAAGACAATGGCATTGTGTTGCTCACGCTACCACCCCACTGTAGCCATAAGCTACAACCGTTAGATATCAGTTGCTTTGCACCTTTCAAAGCGTACTACAACAGAGCTGTTGATCAATGGCTGCTAAATCATCCAGGTATTACTGTAAATATTTACGCTATTGCAGAACTGGTAGGAAAAGCTTTTCCAGAGGCTTTCACTCCTTCAAATGTAATAAAAGGTTTTGAGAAAAGCGGCATTTATCCGTTTAACCCGCAAATTTTCTCAGAATCAGATTTTCTCAGCAGCTATGTTACTGATCGCATGGATGAAAGTGCCATACAAATAGTTGAAAGTAACAATGATAACGCTAATAACGATAATGCTGGTAACGATAATGCGAGTAGTCCATCAACTAGCAAGCTATCCTCTAGTATTATACTGAAAACTCCTGAAGAAGTGAGACCCCACTTGAAAGCCCAACCTCGAATTAATCAAAGGAAAGGAAGGAAACGCGGTAAATCCCAAATTTTAACGGATACGCCAAACAAGTTATTAACTGAAGAAGAGCACGCAAGACGAGAGGAAGCGAAACAGAAGAAAACAAATAACCAATTAAAGAGAATTGAGGCAACTAAAAGGAAACTTATGGAAGAGACAGACACTGAAGAAGGGGAAATAGAAAATATCTGTGAAGAGTCTGGAGATAGTCCATTTGAAGAAGAACAACAAAATGAATCAGATGAAGATGAAAGCCTATCCATCGGAAATTATGTATTAGTAAAATACGCAACTAAGAAACGAATAAAATACTACGTAGGTAGAATAGAATCTAAAAATGGATGCGACGTAACCGTATCCTACTTAAAAAAGGGGTTCAATAAAAAATTCTTGTTTCCCGAAATTGAAGATACCGATACAATAAATTGATTTAGACGACATTGTTAAAAAGGTCCCAGCACCTAGGCCAGCTGGAAAAAGCGAACGTCAACAAAAACACTTAATGTTCAGTTGCGATTATTCAGCTTATGATATGGGCTAATGAACATTTCAATTTTTCAAACCATTTATAATACGTTTTATAATTATATTTTCTAGTTTAGAATTTCTTGTTTAGCGTTTAGTTTGTGTTATTATAATTAATGTAAGTTTCTGTTGTTAATTAAACATAGTATTGATCTATAATTATCTTTTATACAATATATTTACGACGTCCCTTTATATACCAAAAGGTGTCCCTAAGTATACCATAGTCGGTGTATGTAGGGACACGTGGTATATACAGGGACATGTTGTTTTTCTGGCAGTATAACGTATCTAATAAACATTCTGCTGTATAATAAAGTACATAAACTAACGTACAAGTAAATGAAATATCCAAAATAGCAAGGATTTGAATACTACTATGGCACCATCAAAAAGAAAAAAAGTGTCCCACTATATATATACCTACCTCCTATACCTATATAAACTACGGTAAAGATGATTTCTCTCAACCTCGTAACTTATATCCCTCGCTGCTTCGCAGCTCGTAAAACAATAATGCACAGTTGAGAAAAATGTCTTCTCTACTTTGGCCTATAATGTAGATACTATTATTTACGCCGTCTACTGAACTTTTCATTTTATACCTATCATTCGTTTAAGACGATTCAAATTATATCCCTGCAGGAATTTATTGTTAAAACAATAAGTGTAAATACTTATTCTTTTTCTTTAATGCGTTATATTTTTTAATAGCTGGATTAGCTGGGTATGGATTTTGTATTATAAGTAGTTCAATTAAGTATAATTACAACCGAAGTTGATCGTATTTTTGTTTAAATAAATACTTAGTTTTTTACAAATGATGAAAATTGTGCAACAAGGACGATGGTCTGTTCTCAGAATAAACTTCTGGCCCAACAAATAATTTTGAATTTTTTTTACCCCAAAATACAAAGCTAACGCTTCACTGTCAATTACTGAATAATTCTTCTCCGCCCGTGAATAGGTTCGCGACACGAAACCTACCGGTTTGTCCGTTCCATCTGGAAACCGATGGCATAACGCCGCCCCTATTCCGTCTTGGGAAGCATCGCTAGATAGTATTAGTGGCAAATCGGAATTATAACGTACCAGTATCTTATCTGACGCCATCTCCTTTCTTTATTACCTGAAATGCTCTTTGTCAGCTTTCATTCCACCTAAAATTTGTATCCTTTTTCAACAATTCGTAAATTGGTTTCATTGTCTGGGCTAATCCCGGTAAAAACTTTGAATAGTAGTTGACCATACCGTTGAGTGAATAAGTTGAGAAATAGGCGAAACATAATGCTTTGAACCGTAGCTAATTCGTGTTCCGAGATATAGAGCCGCAAGCATCATTAAGGTCCGAGATTAGGGCCAATGCTAGCGGTCAGAGAGTAGGCCAATCAGCATGCTGTATATTTGGCGCCAAATTACTCTTGACATTCCTAACTGTTGTCGTTGACGCTTGTGGCGTTCAATCTTCTGCGTTAGCGACTATCAGCAAGATATTATAAAAATGAGTACGATAACTAATCATATTTGTGTTTATAACAACTGTTTTAAAAGTGATAAAAATAAAGAAATCAGTTATTTTAAATTTCCCGTAAAAAACGAAAAAAGAGTAGAAGAATGAAAGAAAAATTGTGGCAACATTGCTCTGATGGATGTTACAAGTTTACGTAACAAGTTAATTTGTGAAGAACATTTTTTGCCAACAGATATTATTATCAATAATCAGCGAAAGTTGTTACAGAAAAATGCAGTTCCTAAAAGATTTCTAGAAAAAGGTAAATGCCAATTATTTGTTATTACTTGTCATAGGGTTCTCGAAAACCGTATCAGGTAAAAACCTCCCCGGACAAAAAATTCCCGGAAAAAAAAGCCCCGAAAAAAAATTGCCTGGAATAAACATCTCCGGACAAAAAATCCCTTGGATACCCGAGAATAAACATCCCCGGAAAAGATATCCACTTGGAAAACATCTCCCTGAATAAACATCTCCGGAAGAACAATCCCCGGAAAAGAAGTCCCTTGAAAAAAATCCCCGGGAATAAACATCTCCGGACAAAAAAATCC
Source organism: Hemicrepidius hirtus (assembly GCA_963082805.1). Taxonomy (NCBI): domain Eukaryota; kingdom Metazoa; phylum Arthropoda; class Insecta; order Coleoptera; family Elateridae; genus Hemicrepidius; species Hemicrepidius hirtus. The sequence continues at coordinate 15,928,411 of OY720161.1, forward strand.
CTTGGAAAAAAATCCCCGGGAATAAATATCCCCCGGAAAAGAAATCTCCGTGGAAAACATCTGCCTGAATAAACGTCCCTGAGCAAAAAAGACCCGGAATAGACCCCTAGAGAAAGTAACGAATAATGGATTTAGGAGATACTTTGGCGTTACTTTTAAAATTTGTAACACTTTATACCAGGGTTGACAAAAAGCACGAATTTTTTTAATAGAAAAAATCGATTTTTTAAAATTAAAGTGTATTTTTTTAAATTTAATTCTAACATTATCTAGTTCTTTCTTGCATACAAGTTTGTGCCTGAAGGTACTGCACTAGTTGAAGTCTTGTAATCGACAAATATAATGCTTTATTTCTGATTATTATTTAATAGAAAAACAGTGGCTTTATCCATGTAAATAGTATGATCTAAGGTGACGTCACATATCGGTAATTCAAAACTTCATAGAAGATTTATTTATTACAATATTTTGAAAATTTCATCTGGATGATGTAAATCATCATCGTGATTTATTCTCAAGGACTATATTTATTCAGGGAAGTTTATTGAAGGGGATGTTTTTTCCAAGGGATTTCTTTTCCAGGGATGTTTATTCCAGGGGATGTTTTTCCAAGGGATTTCTTTTCCGGGTTTTTCTTCCCGGGGCTTTTTTTTCCTGAGATGTTTTTACCTAGATTCCTCGAAAACAGCTGATTGGTTTAGAAATTTATCATCTTAAAGGTAACGAACAAGAGCCATGTGTACCAACAATTTCAGAGGAAGAACTACAGGATACAGCATCCAGCGCTGCTGTGGAAATTAAAACCTGTGGAAGGAAACGTCTAATTTCTAACAACGACATTGATGATTATGAAATTTTAAAATATAATCGTGAATTCAATCCTTTGCCAAGAATTTTAAGTTTCATGAGGACGGGAAGTGAGGGTTTAAAATTAAGTGAGCGAATTTTTGAAATGGCATCTCGCACTGGCATCTCACACTGGCACTCACACCTAAAGCAAAAATGAAAGCAAAGCAATCACAAACTTACAGGTTAAGAAAGAAACAGACTTCTTTTTCTATTGGTACAGTGCTTAATGACTTGTCGATGTACAAAAGTAAGTTTGTTAAATATTTGTAAATATGCAGCTGTTCCATAAAAAAAGAACCAAGTGGTCAACCGCTGAAAAACAGTTAGCTCTTTCTCTACATTATATATCTCCAGGAGCTTATAAATTTATGCTACTGTTAGCGCTCGTATCGGAAGCCCGTCATGCGCAAGCATGTCCATGATGTAGTTCGACAGAACCACAACCGGACTCGCAGTAGACGCATGTTTGTTTGTCTTTGTTGTGTTTATTATGTATTAAACCATTCTTGTATATTTAATAAAGCTTATTAAAGCTAATATCAGAAGTGGTTAAAGAACGCATATTGTGAAAAAAAAAGATTATTGATTCAGTGATATCACGTGTTAGTGCCATTATTCGGCCCAGCAATGGAACCACTAGAAGTAGAACCTCCAGAAGTTGCGACACCCACTTTGGAAACGTTTTTGCAGCAATTGTTGGAAAGAATGGGACCTCGCTCGTATGGTCCTGCAAACGACACAGCTATCTTGCCGGATTTCTTCCCTCAACGGGATGATCCTCAAAGATGGGTGGATGACATTACCAAAATTATGAACGAATTGGGATGGAGTGACACTTATTTGATGACTAGGATTCCGATCTGCTTTAAAGGTGAGGCAAGTGATTGGTTTTCGGGCTGGTGTCCTATTGACAGGCGTACGTGGGCTAATTTACAAAGAGATGTGCGCGCTAATTTTACCGGCGTTGCAAATTTTGGCCAACTTTTACATGATGCAGTTAACTATAATTCAGAAGGTTGTTCGAGTTATGGTCATTATGCTCGCATAAAATTACAAAAATTGGAAGCAACGCATATTCCTTTTACTCAAGACCAACTAGTAAGTACTATTTGTTTTGGTATAAAAGATGATACGATTCAGACACAAACTTTGCAATTAAATCATGCTACTGTAACGTCATTGCGGACGCAATTGTCACGTACAGTTGATAAACCGCGGAATGCTAAACCCAATAACAAAATATCAAATTTCAGTAGTAATTCCATTCCCAGTTCACGGCCGAATTCGTCAAACGTTGCTATAATTGTAATCAATTAGGTCACCGACGTGTGGACTGTAAAGTACGTGGAATAAAAAGAGAACGCGAAACGTCTGTTGCGAGTACATCACTTGCGAAACCTAATGTTTTATCCTGTGCTTATTGTAAGCATGTGGGACACACAATTGATAATTGCTTTACACGTCAGCGAAAGCAAGCTCGCCCAGGCAGTTCAAGTCAAAACGAACGACCTGAACGTTTCACTAAGGACACCAAACGCATTAATTTATGCTTATCACCAAAATCAAACGATAATTCCCCTTCCCCCCGTTAACATACCATCGTTTGAAACTGAATGAACATGAGATGAACGTGTTGCTAGACACAGGCACGCAAGTATCATTGGTACGTTCATCCTTGGTTACATTATTACAATTAGAAACATTTCCCGAACGTATTGAACTTTTGGGAGTAGGTGGCCTGATTCACTCATCATGTGCAGTTAATGTGAACATTAGGTTCAGCGAAAGCACGCTTGTACATAAATTATACGTGGTTGATAATGATGCCATATGCTGTGATGCATTATTTGGTTTGGACTTCCTGAATTTGCCTGGCATGACACTCACTTACGATAATTCCGTATCCATTTTAACATACAACCCTCCCCTAAAGGACTTAGATAAAAACATACAAATAATCTTACACGAATTTCGAGATATGACCACGTCTGGAAACAATATCCCCACCCCGATAACTACAGGTGAATTTAAAATCAGACTCACTTCCGACAAGGAAATTAAGTATCGCCCCTACCGAATGTCTGCTAGTGAACGTCAAACTGTCAATAGTATAGTGAAAGATTTAATGAATAATTCTATTATTCAACCCTCGAGATCTCCGTATGCTAGTCCATTCCTGCTGGTTAAGAAAAAGAATGGTCAACCACGACTTGTACTCCGAGCACTCAATAGAATCACGGTAAGGGACAGGTACCCTCTTCCTCTTATTGATGATCAAATAGATCGTTTATGGCGGCACTTATTTTACTACTTTTGATATGACAGCTGGCTTCCATCAGATACCAGTTCATCCGGAATCTATCGAAAAACTGGCATTCGTTACCCCAGATGGCCAGTACGAGTACTTGCGGATGCAGTTTGGTTTGGCAAATGCTCCCTCAATTTACCAAAGAGCAATTAACATCGCGTTACAATCAGAAATACAGCAGGGAATTGCTTTAGTTTATTTGGACGACGTTCTAATTCCATCCGCTACTGTTCAAGAGGGGCTAGTTAACTTACGTACAGTTTTAACTACTCTTCGGGCAAATGGATTTACTATAGATAGTCAAAAATGTTCTTTTCTCCAAAAAGAAGTCGAATAATTAGGTAGACTTATTTCCAACAGTAAGGTTAGTCCATCTAAGGCCAAAGTTTTGAAGACAATTAAACCCCCTACAAACGTTAAGGAAGTCCGACAATTTTTAGGACTTGCGGAATATTTTAGAAAATTTATTCCCGAATTCTCAACAAAAAATCGCGTTCTATCAAAGCTCTTAAAACACGATGCTGTCTGAAACTGGTCGCAAAAACACATCGATGCATTTAATTATGTAATCAATATTCTCATAAATGAGCCGGTTCTTGCAATTTTCAATCCATCCTTACCCACTGAGCTACACACGGATGCGAGTAGTAAAGGTTTTGGCGGGATTATAATTGAAATACACGATGGTTTAAAGAAAGTGGTTGCTTATTTTACTAAGGCTACTCACCCAGCTGAATCAAAATACCACTCATACGAGCTGGAAACCTTAGCTGTGGTGTACGCTTTAAAACATTTCCGACTTTATTTAGTTGGAGTTCCATTTAAATTAATTACTGACTGTAACTCACTGAAAAGTTCTCAATATAAAAGAGATTTAATTCCTCGCATTAGCCGTTGGTGGGTGTACCTACAGGATTTCGATTTTACCATTGAACACCGATCGGGAGCATCTATTGCTTATGTCGACTACTTGAGTCGAAATCCACCTGTTGTACTCTCAGCCAATATTAATCATATTGCATCTCCTACCACCGATAAGGAAGATGTAAGTCGAATGCCAGAGGGTTCGTTGAGTGTGCAACAGAGCGGGGATAGCGAGACTATTGAAATCAAAGAAAAATTAATTACTAATGAAATTGATCACAAGCAATTCTGTATCGTCGGAAATACTCTTTGCCACATAAATATAATAAACTCAGAAAAAGTTACGCAGTATTTCGTACCAAAACACGCACGCTATGCCCTCCTAAAGGAATACCATGATGGTCAAGCCCATATTGGCATTGATAAAACAAACAATCCTAAGTTTAAACACACACTTCTGGTTCCCACGTATGCGACAATTTATCAAAAAATATATCGAGTCTTGCTTCGTTAAAAGCTGCTCAAAATCATCCCGATATCGTTACATGGCATCGACTGGCATTTCATTACCCCCTACGTGCATCGAGCTAATGGCCAAGTAGAACGCTACATGCAGTTTGTGGCTAACCTATTACGGGTTCAAGCTGATGTCTCAGCTACTTGGGATACACTGGTTTCTCGCACTCAACTCACAATTAAATCGACAGTGCACAAAACAACAAACGGAACGCCATTACAGACATTATTTGGTTGTGACGGTCGATTGCCAGAAATCGCAAGAATAATTGATCAAGCATCTGCTGACAAACTACCACCATCTCCAATAAACCATGAAAAATGGCGCGAATTTGTAAATAAACGTTTGATTATGAATGCAGAAAAACAAGCGCAGCGTATAAACAAAGATACGCCGAAACGTTCATTTATACTTGGAGATTATGTACTTCTTTCTCGCGATGTCCTACGACCCAAGAAATTAGAATCTGGCTGGATTGGGCCTTACAAAGTTGTAACTGTATTAAAAAACGATCGATATGAGCTCCGTAAAATAAGAAATTTGGTAGAATCAACTCCACTAACAGCAGCTGCTTCCTCCCAAATGCGACTGTGGGGCAAAGAATGGCATCCTGAGGATTGCGTCGATCTCCTGGATAGCTACATGAACACTGAAATTGAGGTATAGTTCAATTTTAAAGCCGTGTTAGCGGTTTATTTTGATAATTTCCGTTTTAATCTGTTTGTGATCTGTTTGTGGTCTGATTCATTGTATTGTGGTGGGGCTCTAAACCTTGTTAAAGCAGTTTCTAATAACTCTACACTTGGTTAAAGTAGTCGGCGACTTTTGGTCGGTTTGTCATGGATAAATGAGTTAAAGCAGTCAGTCACTTCTGACTCTAAACTCAGGGAATCTGGCTGAAAATATGACGATTAAGTAGCAGTGATACAGTTTATAATCTTATAAATGTGGAAACATCACGTTTAATTTTGTTAAGGCTATGGTATCATGTTATTACCTACGCCCCATTCATTGCATTGTGATAAGATACTTTAAATCTGCAATATTTTGGCTAAACAGTTGGTTAATAATTATGATTTTCTTTCCTACTCCCCAGACATTGGAGTCAGGTTAGATCGAGCAAAAATGAGCCGAGAGCGTCCCACGTCAGGTTGGCAGTGTTAGCGCTCGTATCGGAAGCCCGTCATGCGCAAGCATGTCCATGGTGTAGTTCGATAGAACCACAACCGGACTCGCAGTAGACGCATGTTTGTTTGTCTTTGTTGTGTTTATTATGTATTAAACCATTTTTGTATATTTAATAAAGCTTATTAAAGCTAACAGCTACAGAATTTAAAATTCAACTTGCCATCTATTAGAGTAATTCAAACTTGGCTAAATGTGTTCAATTTACGAACTGTATTGAAAACCAGTTTAATTAAAAAATTATCGCATAAGGCGAAGTACATGACAGAAAGGGAAAAAATGTGTGTTGTAATGTTAGACGAGATAGCGTTAAAGAAACAGCTAGAATATAACCAATCCGAAGATATTATTGAAGGCTACGATGATCTTTCAACTTTGGGTAGGGAAGAAAAATTGGCAAATACAGTTTTAGTATTTTTTGTTCGTAGACTACTTTACCATTGGAAAATACCCTTGTGTTATTTTGTTTCTGCTGGGTCTGTAACGGGCAGTTTACTGCAGTACCTCATTATAGACGTGATTAAGAGGCTCAGGGAAATGTCATTTAATCCAATGGTTTTAGTGAGTGATCAAGGTTCTACTAACCGCAATGCCATGACTTTATTAGGTGGAACTAAAGACAACCCTGTCATAGAAATAGATGGCAAAAAAATATTTACTTGCTATGATGTACCCCATTTACTGAAAAGCTTTAGAAATAATTTTATGAATACGAAAGTGCAGTTTGTTGTAAATAAAAAGCCCGTATCTTAGAATATTATGATATTACGAAAACTTACGATATCGATCAAAAAAGCAATACCACTAGGGCTATGTTGAAAATAACGAAATAACACATTTCGCCCACCAATTTTCAAAAAATGCGAGTCAAATATACCGTTCAGATTTGTTCCCACACTGTTGCTGCAGCAATTAAAACAGCTGCTTTAACTAAACAATGCAATAGTTGCACATCCCTAGATACCGCAGAGTATGTTGAAAATATCAACAATATTTTTTTCGATGTAGGGTGAAAGCACCAATACCCGAACAGGCACCAGTGAATGAACGATTTGGCATTATTTACGCTAACACAAGGATAGCACAATAAATATCACCTAATGGACAATTTTGGCGGTAAATTTGAAATTATAGTTTTCCCAATTTCCTATTGGTTCAGTATAACACGTGATACATAACCTTAAAATGAACGTTGTAGTGTTCCCGCCTGTGACCAGTCTTCTACGGCATCAAAATAATTAAGGTAATGCAAAGTACACTGTTGTTAAATTAATGATATAATAGTCATATTATGAGTAGTAAAGTGCCAAAATTTGATATCTATATTAATAAATGTTTAATAACTTGATTGATATAAGCTAAATTGTAAAAATACTTTGATTTTTACTTAAAAGGTGGTGTTCATTTATTGGTACGTACAGTACACGGTATTTTCCAGTGAATGAACAAAATGTTCATTTACTGGAGATTTAGGCTAATATTGTGTTTGTGAACAGATTAGGGTCTATTTCATTGTAAATCACCTTCAAATATCAGTGATGACAACCATTTGATGTTTTTAGACCACTGTCCAGTGAACGAACGGGGTACATTGAGGTGTTCATTTACTAGCTTTTTTGTGTTCATCCACTGGTTCAGTTGTAGTCATGCACAATAGTATTTTTTATTTATGTTGCTATTTGGCTAAGCAGGTATGTTTTTTATTATTTTAATTTATTTAGATGAGTGCCACTCGCCCTAAAATGTATACGCGATTTAAGTATACAGAAGAGGAATTAAAGCTCGCTGTAGAAGCCGTTCGAATTGGCAGTCTAAGTCAAAATCAAGCCTCTAAAAGATACAACATTCCTAAGGGTACCCTGAATGCAAAAGTGCGCAATAAAGTACCGTTTGAAAGAAAAATGGGCCCCGATCCAATTCTTTCCCGAGTCGAAGAAGAAAAGCTATCCAACTGGATAATAGGAAAAGCAAAACTAGGATTCCCAATGCACCATGGAGAAGTTCTTGATGCCGTGGAAAAAATTATGAAAATGACTGGACGAAAAAACCCGTTCACAGAGAATCGTCCGGGCAGAAAATGGATGTCTTTGTTCTTAAAAAGAAACCCCGAAATCAGCAAGCGAAATACCGAAATTATTTCAAAAGCAAGGGCTGCTGTAACAGAAATTGCAATTAGAGAATGGTTTGCTGAGTTATCCAACTATTTATCAGAACATAACTTATTGGATATTTCGCCAACTAGAATATTTAACGCGGACGAGACGGGTATGAAATTCTGTCCAAAATCGGGAAAATTACTAGGACCTAAAAGATACAAAGACTTCTACGAAATTAGCAGTGGACCGGAAAAAGAATGCATGACTGTATTATGCAATTTTTCAGCAGCAGGAATTTCAGTTCCTCCAATGATCGTTCTACCATATAAAAGAATACCTAGGGACGTTCAGTTATCCATTCCAGACTCCTATTTTATTGGCAGATCGGACTCTGGTTGGATGGTGTCGGAGACATTTTACGAATATATTTGCAATTGCTTTTATCCATGGTTGGTGGAAAACAATATTCAATTTCCAGTAGTGTTATTTCTCGATGGTCATAAGTCGCATATTAATGTGCAACTTTATGAATTTTGTGTTGAGAAAGGTATTCTTCTGTTCTGTTTGCTTCCAAATGCTACACATATACTGCAGCCGTGTGATGTGTCAATATTTAAACCACTGAAAGTATCGTGGCGAAAAGAAGTGTTAAGATATAAGCAGCAATTTAACAAGTATATAACAAAGGTTACATTTAGTACTTTGTTTGAAAAAGCATACAACGAAGCTATATCTTCTGATACAATTAAAAATGGCTTCCGCGTATGTGGTGTATTCCCACTAAACGCAGACGCCGTGGACTACAATAAATGTATATCATTTAGACGACAAGAAATGTACAAACAAGATAATGAACATAACATAGAAAACACAAGTATCGTGGAAGATAACATTGAAGCAACTCTAACGACATTAAAGAATTACATGGATGAAAACAATATTACAACAGATGAAGCTGCGGAAGAATATCCCGGTGATGAAGATCCACTTATAAAGTTTTGGAAATATTGTAAAAAAATATTGGTCAGCAGTGCCAATAAAATGGCGGATACTAATATTGACATTCCTGAAAATAATGTTGAAACGAATGATAATACTTTCATTACTAATGAAGATTTCACAGATTCATTTTTACAACAATTGCCATTACATTTTGATGACTTCGTTTATTATCCAGAGGCAGAAAATGAAATTATTAATACAGTTGTTAGTAATAAAGAGGAACAAATCTATTGCAGTTCACATGAGGAAAAAAGCATCGATCCGAAGGAAACAGCATTTAATATAGGAAAAGAAGTTAGAGAAACCACGGGAGTAATTGTTTCTGAAGAAAAACCAAAACCTGACAAGAAAATTATTATTGTATCAAACGTGTTACTAAATCCAGAATTTGTTAAAAAATCTAAAGAGAGTTACGAAATAATTGATAATACACAAGCTTCCGTCGATGCTTCTACTATCATTAAACAAGGATCGAGTCAAATTTTTACAAACAAAAATGGAGAAAATGAAGAGAAAATGGCTGATAGTACTGGAAACGTCAGTAGTAAGGATAGAATTATAACTACATCTAGTGAAACTGAAGACTCAAAATTTATAGAATTAAATAGTACTGGATCTGAAAGCAATATACTATCTGATATTACACTTCCATCTTTAAACGACGTCTGGAGCAAGGTTCTTCATTGGCCAAAACATACACCATTACAAAATGAAAAAAAAGCAAAAGAAAAGGTTCCCTTTGCATTGGTTTCCAGTAAGTGGAAAGAGATGCACTCCAAGAAAGAAATAGAAAAACAACAAAAAATTGAAAACGCTCAAAGCAGGAAACGTGAAAAGCTAGAAAACAAAAGAAAATTGGAAGAAACGAAACAGAATAAAAAGAAGGTAAAAAACCTAAAGAAAGAGATCCAAACTAAAACTGAAAAGGCCAATGAGGTAACTAATCTAAATAAGGAAGACGTTATCTCATGCACTACAAACACCTCTGTACCAAAGCCTAAATGTGAATCTGGTGAAAGTTTAAAAGAAGGCGACTATAATCCATTCAGGAAACTCCCGTGACGTAAAAGTTACATTCAGTTGGTTAGCACAAAAATCCCTATTAGGGTGTTAGTAATTTTTATATTTGATATTGGCCCCACTTCAAATTTAAATTTAAATCTTTTGTTTGGTGCTGGTGTTTACTTTGACATTTGAATTATTAAAGCATTTTGTGATCAATTCATAGTAATTCATCAAAATATGAATGTAATGAATGAAATAAAGCAAGAAAGACATCTACTTTCAGCTAGAGAAAAAGAAGCTGTGTGTAAATATTGTATAGAGCGACAAGAGATTAGTCCTCAATTAAAAAAATATAATATTTTTGAAAAAGCTGCGTATATATTTTCAGTAAGCTTTACATTTTTATCCTTGCAAACCAATTTTCCTATCCTTCATCTCCTTCCTTACAGATTAGTGTAACGCAAGTTAACGAAATTTATACAAAATTTGAAAATGGTGAAGACTTGGAAGACGCAAAAAAAGGTGGAAGAACAGCCTCCAACATTGATGATTATAACAGAGTTTTTTTAAAAAAGGAATTGCAAAGAAAAATTTATTCATTGCATGAGAAAAATGAACATATCACCATTGAGAATTTACATTTATATGCTACACAGGAGTTAGAATTTAATAAAGGACGTACAACTTTATATGCAATTATAAGATCCATGGGTTATCGCTATAAAAAATGCAATAATCGCCTAATTTTATGCGAACAATCGCATGTTAAGGTTCAAAAAATGATCTTTATTAAAAAATATTTGCAGTATTTACATTCGAATACACATTATTTGTTTGTTTTCCTGGATGAAACTTGGATATATCAAAATGGTTCCCAGGTTCGTAGTTGGATTCATGATAGTGATATTCAAGCTAATCCGAAACGAATAAAACAAGAAGGTAAACGGTTTACAATACTTCATGCAGGGTGTGAACAAGGATTCCTCGAAAATTGTGATTTGTTGCTGGACACGAAGATTGAAGATCGTGATTATCATAAAACCATGAATGCTAATGTCTTTCAAACTTGGGTTGAAACACAACTTATACCTGCATTAACAAAAATTCAGAGAAAGTGTGTTATTGTAATGGATAATGCGCCATACCATTCTGTGACGATAAACAAGCCACCAAATTCCAATTCACGTAAGGCCGATATGCAGAAGTGGTTGGAAAAGGAAAACATCATTATTTCAGAAAATTCTACCAAAGCTGAACTATGGGCTTTAATAAAACCGTTACGGCATGGATCTGAAAAGGTGTATGTAATCGATGAATTGTTAAAGTCACATGGACATGAAGTTCTGCGGCTTCCACCCTATAACTGCCAATTCAATCCCATCGAATTAGCATGGGCATCTGTGAAAATGCATTATAACAGGCATATTAGGGATGTGAATATAACAACCAGCATTGCACGTGATAAAGTTCGGGATGTGTGGAAACAAGCTCTCGACCAATTTACACCTGAAAAGTGGAAAAACAGTGTAGCGCACTGTGAAAAACTAATTGAAGCTGACTGGCAGAAATTAATGGGAAATCATACCTTTACCAATATTCCTCCAATTATTATTTCCTTAATGGAGTCTGATTCTGAAAATGATTCTGATGAGGAGTTTCTTTATTAATTCTTTCAATTTAATTGCAATAAAATAAATGTCCTAATCAACTTGAATTTTCTAGTTTTAATGTAATCCGTGGTTCTGAAATTATTGATAAACTATTATTTAATATGTTCTATGAAAATCATCTTTAGAATTGAGCAAAATGACAAATAATTTAACCATAACCTTACTTACAACGTTTGACGCTATTGACCGTTAAGTACAGTCAGGTGTATATTAGCAGGTTTTGTGTGTATCAGGTACACTCAAAATTTTCCAATTGGCACATTAAACGTCACGGATGTTTTCTGATTCTACTATATGTACTTGTAATTTATAAAAAGAAAATCTATCCGGGAATAATTACAGACGTAGATATTGACACTGATGAACATGAAGTCAGCACTATGATTCCCGAGTCTGGTGGTAAAAACAAATGGAAATGGCCTAAGAAAAAAGATCAGATTTGGTATCATAAAAAATTTATATTGAAACGCATACAACGGCCTGATAAGGATAGTGTAGGTATTTACGAAATACCTGAGATAGAGGCCTATCATAAGACTATGATATAAGCGATTACCTTATTACCTACTTAACTTGAACACTATTGTTTTGTATTTGTGTTATTTTTTATAATTCCACTATTCTATAGTTAATGTATTTGCCTGTATTACTTCAAAACATTAAATATTAACTCGTTCATTCATTGGGACATTCTATGTTCATATATTGGTTTGTCATGTTCATTTACTGGTGATTTTCAAATTATTTTTTTGATTAAATATTATAAATATTTTATAAACATTTATAATTTTTTTGAAACCTGTATCAAATAATATCAAGAGATCACAGTAAGAATAAAAATTGTTCATATCGAATAATTAAGTTGTAACAATATAATACGCCATAATCAATGGCAAGATCCTTATTTGTTCGTTCACTGGTGCCTTCACCCTACTGTATAGCAGAATATTAAACGAACCCAATCCTAATAGATGTCCACTATCGATTTATAAATAAAAATCCACTGATTTATTAGAGAAGAGTTTACAATACTTTCAAAATCTTGAAGTATTTGAAAACGGAATAATATTTATTGTTTGAACGGATTTTTGTGGACAATACGGTCAATCTTATTACTATGGGAGTACCTTAAAGGGCAGGATATAAAATATTTATTAACGAGATTTTTAAACCAAGACCCGTTAGAAAATTTCTGTTCCGCAGTTAGAAACAGAGTAGGATATAATCCCACACCCACTGTTCGCCAGTGTCGTATATCTATCCAGCGGAATACGAACATTAGTGTAAAAACATAGTGAAGTAGTTCAACTCGCCGCGCCACTCGCCGTGTACCTCGCCAGGAAACAGTTTAATGGAAACCTATGTGTATAAACATATTGGAGTTGATCACCTCTCTGCGTACCTCGACGTGCATCCCGCCGCATTTGAGCGAATAAAATAATTTGTTTTTCTGCAGGATGCTGCCTGAAAATAGGTCCGCGATTGGTTGTCTCAGGGTCACATTTCCCCACTTTTACTTATCGCGAGTCTGGCTAATAATGCAGTAATGCAACAGTAGTAAACATGCGGGAAAAGGGATTAAGTTAGCTACTTACAGAAATGGACAAAGATCAACTAATTAGCGCAATATTCCAACAACCTCAAATATGGGATCAACGTCACAAAGCCCATCACAATAGGTATGTTTTGGATAAGTGTTGGGCGAAGGTTGCTACTACATGTGGAGTTACAGGTAGGAAAATGATATCAAAATAAACTTATTTATTTATGGTACAGTTTACTACATAATTCTGAACAACTTAAATGAAAATAAAAGTATCTATTTTATTTTATGCTTATCCCTTATATAGCATATTTTATTGAATTCTGTATAAATCACATATCTCCCCCAGGTCCCATAAGAAAATATTCTTTATATGTATTCCTCACTGAAGCAGCCTCTACTGTCGAACGGTTGTTTCTTCTAGATACTTGAATATCAGGTAGTATGCTGTCGCTGCTGTCAGTGGTGTCCTCCGCCATGTCATTTATTATGTTTTCTCTTTCAATTATAGTATTATGGAGAATGCAAACAGCTTTAATAATCGCATCGGCAGTGTCTGGATGTGTTTCAATAGCTTTGCACAATATTCTCCATTTCATTGTTCAAATTTCAAAACTACATTCAACAGTTTTACGTGCCCGAGACAGTCTCTTGTTAAATACTGCATTCTCTTCATTTAAATTGTTTCTGGCGTATGGTTTCCATCAGGTTTTTCAATAAAGGGTATGCTTCATCACCTATGAAAACAAAGGGGGCCTTAATATTGGAATTCGGAAAGGATTCCTCGGCGGGGATGTTCAAGATCCAGAAGAAGTTAATAATTACTTTGTTAATGGTACTCCCTTTGTAGACGCAGCCAAAGTATTATTGACTTTTATGACGGTATTAGTTTACCTAATGTACCTGAATTAATGTTTAGTACTGTGGACGCTAATGTTGTTCTGAAATTCATCAATCAAATAAAATCAAACTCTCTTGGTTGTGACAACTTAAACATAGAAATGATCAAATTAGGTTGTCCTATCATTTTACCTTACTTAACACATATCATTAATTCTTGTATTTTGACCAGTACTTTCCCGGATAATTGGAAACAAGCTGTAGTACTCCCGATTCCGAAAATTAAGAATCCCAATTCAATTAAAGATTTAAGACCAATCAGTATCTTGCCAGCTGTATCTAAAATTCTTGAGAAGATTATAAATCAACAATTAAGAGCTCACTTAGATAAATTTAATATTATCCCATCTTCCCAATCTGGCTTTAGACCTGGGCACAGCTGCACTACCACCTTACTTGATGTAACAGACAATATCTTAAATGCTATAGATGAAAAAAATGTTTCTGCTCTTGTATTACTTGACTTTAGCAAAGCTTTTGACACCATTAATCACAATGTCATGCTGTCTATATTAAAACACATTTCCTTATCCAATACTGCATTGGATTTTCTAAACTCATACTTATCTGAAAGGAAACAGTGTGTTCGAATATCTAATCTTACATCTTCTTACAAATCACTAACGAAAGGTGTTCCCCAAGGCTCCATTTTAGGGCCATTACTCTTTATAATATACACGAGCAACTTTCATAAATGTATAAAATATTCAAAATTAAGTATGTACGCGGATGACACACAGATTCTTCACTCGTTTCCGGTTCACGACCAGGTAAGGGGTATTGCAGAAATTAACGAAGACTTAGATAGCTTAGCTTTATTATCTAGAAAGCACTCTCTAATTCTAAACCCTTCCAAATCTAAAGTCCTAATTTTCGGAACCTTAAAAAACATAGACTTATATGACCAATCACATCAAGTAAAAATAGACGGAATGTTGGTACCTACAGTTCAGCAAGCTAATAATCTTGGTCTGTTAATGGATAATACGTTCAGATATGATGATCAAATTAGTAAGTACATTGGTAAGTCGTATGCAGCTTTAAAACTAATTTACCCTCATAGACATGCTCTGTCAGTGAAAATCAAATCTACTCTGTGCAACAGTCTGGTGCTCTCTAATTTTAATTATTGTTCTGAAATTTATAATAATTCGTTAACCAATGATATAGCACAACGTATTCAACGAGTACAAAACTCGTGTTTACGTCTTATATTTGGCATAAGGAAGTTCGAACACATCACACATAAGCTGAAAGACCTACAGTGGCTTAACATGTCTAATAGAAGATATTTACTCACTGCATCATTGTTTCATAAAATAATTACATTCAAATCACCTAGTTATCTAGTTAATAAAATTTCTTTTCGTACGGATGTCCACACCTTAAACATTAGGTTCAAGGGTACACTAACACCACCTGCTCATCGCACCACTTTATTTGAGAGAGGTTTCACCTATCAAATTACGAAAATCTATAACAGTATTCCTCTTATATTAAAATCCTGTAGACCAGCGTTATTTAAACTTAAATTGCGTCAATTTCTACTTAATCAACAGTAACAATCCGTCTTACAACTTATTAAGAAGTCAAATAGTACTATCAATCATGTTATGTTTTTCCATTACTGTTTATACTTGTCTGTACTTTCTCTTTTGTCTCTTTTCTCTAATTATATGCGAAATCTAGGTTAGGTTAGGCTAAGCATTTATTATATTTATTTTCTAATTGAAATCCAAGGTGATTGTGGAAGAACAAACGTTAGCTTGAACCATCCCCTTGTGATTCCGTAAATGTACAATTGAACTGATTTCAGTATTTTTCTTTTTATGTGTATATAGTGTATATTTATGGAATAAATACTTTATTATTATTATATTATTATTATTATTATTTCTGACATTCCATTAATTTGAAAAATTGCGAGTTCCAAAAAGTTCCTCCATCGCTGTTTCCCATATGCTCCAACTTCAATGAAAATAAATTTACAATTAGCGTCGCTGACTGCTTGCAATACAATTGAAAAGTAATGCTTATAGTTGTAAAACATTGTTCCTGACCGAGTTGGGCATTTGATTCGAATGTGCTTTCCATCAATCGCACCAAGGCAGTGTGGAAAACGCCATTTTTGATAACAAGTGCTCGCAATTTCTCTGAAGCTTTCTTCAGTGGGTGGTTTCATATGCAAAGGTTGCAAAATTTCCCACAATAAGTGAGTGATTTCTGACACGATGCTCGCAATGGTAGTAGCCCCCAAGCGAAAAGAAAATGCGAGACTTTTGAATGAGTTTCCAGTAGCAGGAAACCTGTGAAAGAAAACTATTTAATTAATTTCTTATAATTTAACGCATGCTTATATTTTATGCAATTTTTTTGAGTGGACTTACAACAATAATATTATGTTATAAGCTTTGTTTCTTATTTTATAGGTGTAGTAGCTAAAAAGGCGTGGAAAGTATTAAGGCAGCAGTTCAAGGTGCATTTTGATAAGCTATCTCCGCCAAGATCAGGAGACTCTCCACCTGAAAATGTTGTGGAATGGCCATATTTCAAAAGCTTGCTGTTTCTAAAAGACATTTTTGAAAAAAGACCCGCAAGTGGTAATTTATACGAAGTGCCACCAGATCCTGAAGATGAGGATGTTAACAATGGCGAAGAGGATAATGATATATCATCTCCTCCTACACCAGGTTCTCTAGCATCAAGTGTTGAATATTCTTCTGCTAGTACAAGCACTGTTCGGTCTTCTTCAACACCAATTCAAGTCACCGTGAATAAGGAAGATGGTTTAGGGTACAGAAAAAGGACCGCTCCAATTGAAGCAATAGGAAAAGATTTGTTGAACTTAGAAAAAGAAAAAATGAAAATGAAGAAAGCAAAGGAAATGTCAGCAGTGGATAAAAATGATGAAGATGTGGCCTTCTTTACGTCCTTATCACCTCACGTGAAAAAGTTGACCCCTGCTGACAAGTTGCAGTTTAGAATGAAAGTTCAACAATTACTTATGGAAAGCGTTTATGGGGTCCGAAATGAAGAAAGGGCCACTTGGACGTCAAATACAACTCCAACAACGTCATCTTCGATAGCACCAATACCTCAGCAACAAACAGTCACTTTGACTGGAAATAAATGTTATACAGTGTTGCAAACTCCCGAGCCAACTGAATTCGATTATGACATCGATTATGACAGCTACACTTAGTAAATATTCATACATTTAACTTGACATTATTACAATATACTTTACTTTTATACAATACAATAAATATTTTATTTTCTTACCTGAGTGTTATACCAATCGTTCTTCGGCACTGATTGGTTGCTTATGTAAGTTGGTGTACACTTTTTGAACTCTAGGTTCTATGAACTGTAGAATGTAATTAAACGTTCACTGGGCCATTCGTAAGTATTCATAAAATCTATCGGGGTAATTTTTGAGCTACTGATACAAATGATAGAATTCTCCAAGTTTAGTGCGTTCTCTATTCACTGGATGCACATTCCATTTTCGCACTCCGCTTTTGGAAAGCAACCACCATTTCAAACCGTTACTGGGTGAATCACTATCACTGCTTGAATCGGTGAACATTTTTAGCGCTCTGATTTAATAAGACTAAAAGCAAGTCATCAACGGCGAGATGAAATGCTGCAGTATGTTTTGCAACGGCGAGTATCAAAGCGCGGCTGTATGCACGGCGAAATACGCGGCGAGCGGCGCGGCGAGTTGAACTACTTCCCTATGTTTTTACCCTAAGACTACAGATGTCTGCGGAAAATGGGAAATTGTGAAGTAGAACAAGCCGAAATTCTTGATATTGACGACAAACAACAAACACAAAACACTGAAGCGATTGAAGATGATATAGGTGGACCAATTGATGGAGATGATTTTGAACAAGAAATTACGGCAGAATACGAAACCAAACAATCTGTTTTAACAAATTTTGCCGCAATAAAGGAAACGTGTTCAAATATTTATGTTGCTGGATATTTAGCACACAGTGTTGAGAAAAAATTCCACTGTGAAGTTTGTTCTAAAAACTTAAAAACTGAAAATGAGTCAATTAATCAAAATGAACTTTTTTTGTTCTGCAAAGATTATTGTAGGGATGGTACTATAAAGTTTTTAAAAAGACCTACGGATGAGTTTGCTAATATCGTCTCGTATTTGTTACAGCAATTCATAACTGCACATAACAAATATAAATGTGGCAGTAATGTTACTAAAAACATAGAAATTTTTCTAAAAAACTCATTAGAAACTAGCTCCGCTTGGTTACAATCAAACGAAAGTTTGTCATGTGCTGAACACAAACAGCATATTATTAGTTTATTTATTAAAATGAAGACATTGAGACACATAAAGTGGGAATCGGAAAAGCATATCATTATATTAAAGGAAACATCTAATTATACTGCAACCCTTCGTCCTCTAGATCACTAGGTAGTAGCCGAACCTGTAGGCTGCAAATCACACATTTTTAAAGTTAAATCAGTCAGTCCCTTTAGCGTCCCCCGAATTCCGTGTCGCTGTATTCATTCGTTCTTTGTGTGCGTTGCAAACAACACGTATCGGAATACGCGTACTTCTTCCAAAGTAAGTACGCGATTTTTATTTCCCCTAGCACTTATTTTTCAGCTTTTTTTCCCCCGCTAGCATGGGAAAACACCGTCGATTGGACCCGTCTTATCTTTTAAAACGATTAAAGAGAGTCGAACGTTCTCTACGAGAGAGGGAACGTTTAACAGATCGCATCTGGCGTGACCAGAGGCGATCCGCCACACGAAGCGGACAGTAGTCCCCTGGATTCGCTACTTTTCGGAGAGAATTTTAGCGAACGTGTAAAAATTGCCAAGGCGCTGGAAAAATCCGGTCACGACTTGCAGGTTACTAAAACGAACCGGGGTAACCTGACTCCCGATTTCAGACGAACTAGGCCTGCTTCGGCTAAGTCAAACTCTTTAAACTCCAAACGCCCGCTTCATCGAGTACCTGTGAACTTCAGGGCACATTCACGAGGCGGGCGTCATCTTCAGCAGAGGGGGGGGCAGCAATCAGCCATCCTTTCGAAACAAAAACAGACAAAACTAAAGGTAGGCAATAATGTAGGTAGGTTACGCCTTTATCAAAAGGAATGGTATCTCATTACGACAAATAAAAGAGTATTACAGTGGATACAGGGTTACAAGATTCCTCTTACCCGGATCGTTACCCAGACCGTCACCCCAAAGGCCAGAACTTTTTCCGCTATCGAGTCTAGCCAATTAGAATTAGAAATAGCAAAATTAATTAAAACGGGAGCGGTACGAAAATGCTCTTACAGAAAAGACCAGTTCATATCACCTTTTTTCTTAGTCAAAAAACCTGACGGTACTAGTAGATTTATTTTAAATTTAAAACAATTTAATAATTTGTTATCTCCGCCTCATTTTAAACTGGAGGATAGTCGTACTGCGATACAACTATTGTCCGCGGATTGTTACATGTCGACATTAGATCTCAAAGAGGCCTATTACTCTATCCCAATTCGGGCAGATGATAGAAAATACCTGCGTTTTCAATTTAAGGGTTCTCTCCTTGAATTCACTTGTTTACCGTTTGGGTTATGTACAGCCCCTTTCGTTTTTACCAAAATTATGAAACCGGTGGCTTGTCATTTGCGCAGCAAAAATATCCCTTGTGTATTTTATTTGGATGATATTTTAATCTTCGGTGCCTCAGACGACGCTTGCCGCAAAAATACGGCGGAAACGATTATAATACTCCAAAGATTGGGGTTTTCTATAAATTACCAAAAGTGCAACTTAAAACCAACACAAAAAGCGTTATTCTTAGGTCTAATTTTCAATACTATCGATATGTGCCTCGAACTACCCGAGAACAAGCAAACTAAAAACTGAATTTAGTAACAAAGTTTCAGAATTTACAAAGTTGCAAAATTCGCTACTTGGCTCACTTCTTAGGACAACTCACCTCGGTTTGCCCGGCAGTCAAGTATGGCTGGTTATACACTAAGCTTTTGGAGAGAGAAAAATGTCTCGCCCTGTCCACACATAATTACAATTATGACAATACAATGATATTAAGTACATGCCTTGCCCCAGATTTGATACGGTGAAAAAACAGTATAAAAAACAGTTACAATCCCATCCGAAAACATAAGTTCGAGTTAGAAATTTTCTCGGATGCCTCCTTATCCGGTTGGGGGGCGTGTTGCAGGGGGGAGAGGGTGCACGGCTGGTGGTCTGACTCGGAATCAAGTCAACATATTAACGCCCTCGAACTTACAGCGGCCTTCCTAGCACTAAGGTGTTTCGCCAAAGACAAAAACTCCTACTGCGAGTGGACAACACTACAGTGGTTTCCTACATAAATCGCATGGGAGGTACAAAGTCTTTAACATTACTTAAATTATATAAATAATAAATATTAAATAAAATATCGATTTCAACGGGAAATATCAAGATTTATTCGCTTTATACAACAAAATGACGCTTGAGAATGTCAATAAATTACTTAAATTAACTAAAGATATCTGGAGTTGGTGCGAGACACGAAACATCTGGATCTATGCCTCCTATGTGAAGTCAAAACTAAATGTGGAGGCAGACTTCGAATCTCGAGTTCTCCAACCGGAAACGGAATGGGAACTCAATCAAACAGAATTTCAGAATATTATTGTAGTTTTTGGCCTTCCGGAAATAGATCTCTTTGCATCAAGATCTAATACAAAATGCAAACGCTACTTTTCCTGGGGAAAAGACCCCGGCTCAGAAGCAATAGACGCATTTACACGCTCTTGGGCAGAACTGGCTTTTTATGCCTTTCCTCCGTTCCCCCTAATTCTTAGAGTTTTAAACAAGATCATTACAGATCAGGCGGAAGGCATTTTGGTGGTTCCCCTCTGGGTAACGCAACCATGGTATCCTCTGTTTAACTCTCTGATAGTTGGTAAGACCCTTAACTTTGGGCCCATCAAAAAACCTGCTGTTATCTGATGATAGGGTCCTCCACCCACTGAACCACAACCTTACCCTGGTGGCAGCAAGGTTGTCGGGGAAGTCCTAAGGAAAAAAGGGGTACCGACAGAAGGAATTCGGCTTCAACTGGCCTCCTTATCAAAAGCAACTTTTAAACAATACAACTCGGCCTATAAGCTGTGGTGGACCTTCTGCACAGCTAAATCCATTCCATATTATAATCCCACAGTAACAAACATACTAATGTTCTTACAAAAGTCTTTTGAGAACGGAGCCTCCTACGGAAGCTTGAACTCACAGAGGTCAGCGTTATCGTTGATATCCCAGGAAAACTTAGGCAGTCATCCTCTCATTAAACGATTTTTCAGAGGAGTTTATAAACTAAGACCACAAAAACCCAAGTATAGGGTTACGTGGGACCCCAGTATCGTCTTAACTTTTTTGGAAACTCAGGGTCCACATGAAACAATACCATTAAAAGCACTAACACAAAAACTAGTAACCTTAATGGCGTTAGTAACAGCCCAAAGAGTTCAAACACTCTCAAAAATTATTTTAAAAAACATTAACATTCAAGTAGACTCGGTACAGATTTATATACCGGTCAGTTAAAGACGTCGGGCCTAAATAAATATCAGCCTTTTTTCAGTTTTCCTTATTTTAAAGAAAAAGAGTAGTTATGTATAGCATCTACCTTACAGGTTTACCTAACGCGAACAAAATCCCTTCGGGGTAATTCCGAGAACCTTTTTATCTGCACTAAGAGGCCACATAATAATGCCTCATCACAAACTATTAGTAAATAGATAAAAACATCTTTGTTCCATAGTGGTATAGATACCAACGTATTCTCGGCTCATAGCACGAGACACGCCGCTACTTCGGCAGCCCTTCGAGGAGGTATTAGCATAAAAACAATCCTCGATACGGTAGGCTGGACGAAGTCGTGCTCTACGTTCGCTAAATTTTATAATAAACCTATAAGAAATGAAGAAAGTTTTGCTCTAACCATTTTAAACGGAAAAAGTAATACTTAAGTTTTTTAATTTTTTCCAATTATATATCTATGTTCATTATAATACATGTTCATGTTTCTTTATCAATAAAATATTGTCACGTTATAATTTGTGACTAGTCTGGATTCAAACAAGTCAGTAGTTTTAACATAATTATATTTAAACAAAGTTACAAAGTTAGCAAATGTGCACCATCAAGGTGAGCTTTCATAAAAACAGCTAGTAGCGCCAAGTGAACCATGGTTGGTCGAAGGATTGTTCTGTAGTCTTCTAAGTTCTGCTTAAAGTTGACACCGGTCAGGCTGGTCTTGATGTAGTTGTACGAAGGCCCAAGGGTCCACCAAGGACCCAACCATTTAGACTTGGTATTAGAGCTGGGTCGAAGAGTCTAGATGTTGGCTGGTTGCTGAGTGTAAGTTGCACACTGAATCGAATGGAGAAATGTTGTGCTTTTATACTAATTCCCGTGTCCCCATTTAGGTCATGTATCCATATTTGGGCATGACTTCGGAACACCCGTGCATCATCTAGATGTCTGATGAAATCTGATATGCTGACTTATCAGTATTGCAACATTTTATGCAAATAGAATGTAACCCTGACATGTGATACTAGCATGCTTGGCGCGTGATACTTGCATGTTAGACAAGTATTAATTTTACTGAAGTAATTACATTGGTTATTATTATTATCTTAATAATTATTTTAGGAACTTCGTGACATTTCTCCCCCTTGAAATCAAGCGAGAAGCATGATCGCTTAAGGAAAGAGTCATACGTCACGAAGTGACCTAACAAGATCTGTAACACTCACTCTTAATGGACACATTGACAAAAATATTACAATTGTAAAAGTTTTAAATAAACATGGTGTATGTACTACCCCATGGTTCGATAGTAGTATAGCATAAACATTGAATATATAAGCATATATAAGCATAAAATATAGTATTATGCAGTCATTATATAACACAAAAGTAATTGTTTCAATAAAATATGTTCTTATAAAGGTTATATGCAAAGATTCGTAAGCTATAATGCTACTAATATTTCGTATACATACTGTACATTACAACTATTGGTCACCGTGTATAAGGAGCTGACATGGTACATTCCAGAGTGATTGTGATAAGCTAATCAAAGCTCTACAAGTGCCAACAGACGTCGTAATTGCAAGTAAGTATAGTACACTGTTAAAAATATGCAGCTGTCTAATTACTAGCATATACGCTAAAACTTAAGTTCGTTAAGTGATGTGTAGGTGGCGCGGTATACATTTAATATTTAAAAATATTTGAAAAAGTAAGTAAACTTAATAATTCTTTAACTAACTGTTATTTTAAAATTAGGTATAATTTTCAAGAAAATCAAACATTTGCTTTACAACCAAGTACGGTATCCAAATTTGTCATTATGACTCAAATAAGTATTGAAAATTGAGAAAATGGTATACTGTTTATTTCTTAGGTGTAGGAGGGACTTTTTATCTGTTGCATTTTGCTAAACTTGCATATTTATCATATAAAACCAATTGATGCCTCCTGAAGAAGTCATTTGTAATTGAACTTTGTTTTGCCTAGTGTAGAAAAAAAAGAAACAGTTTAATCATGAATCTAGAAGGGGTACAAGTATTAACCCACACGTCGTCTATGATAGACCCGAACATGCTCCCGGCTGTCCGTAAGTAAAGAATTTGAAAATAATAATTATATTTGGTTTTTTTCGGATGTATATTTTTCCCTCTTTTTTTTTTCATCTGAACCTAATGGTAAAACAGGAAAGCGACACAATTTTTTCTTCTTTTTCAGAATTGTTTGAGGGTGTTCGCCTGCAGGAGGTGGTAGTTGGAGATGGCTACCCCTTATCCATCATTATTTCGGCGGTGGACACTGAGCTGGGGCATGGTCGGGTGTATGTAATGGCGCAAAACAACAACTTCAGGATGTACGGCATTAATATTCCTAGGGACTTCGTGACCATGGCGGTCCACGACATTGGGGCTGGGTTTACGAGGATAGAACTCTTCTATCCTTACCCCGATGATGTGGACCTCCCTGGCGACGTTGTCCCTGAAGAACACGAGGAACCAGAGGCACCCCAAGCAGGAGCTCCACCTCCAGCTCCGGCCTTAGTACCTGATGACATCTTAGGAGAAATCCTGGCCGAGCTGGAGGGTGGTTAGTTGGGGGAAAAAAAATTTTTTTCTATAAAATATAAAAAAATAAATACATTAAAAGATACCACATTGCGTTATTATTTTTCAGTATTTTTCCCATATTTTCAGGATAAGCCAAAAAAAATCATTAAAAGCAAAAAGTGAAATAATGTTGGTTGTAAGGTAATGCTTGAAGATATTCATACTTCCATAAGCGTGTGTAGTCTTCCTTAGCACATGACCTTCAATGCAGTTTCAATTAGAGAACAGTTTTTGTGCACATGCAGCTATTCAGTAGCTGAAACTTGTGCGTGTGAAGTGTTCTAGTACTCTATTATAAGCTTAATAATTACGGTAAGTAGAAAATTCCACTGATAATCTTAAATAAATTAAATCACTCTTCCATAACAAAGAAAAGTAAACTTCAAATTGTCACAAAAGAGGTAATTTTGAACTTATAAAAACCACACCTTTGTATTGTAGTGTGTTTCTTACATTAATTGTCCTTTATATAAATCATATTTTTTAGCTAGCTAATATTTTGACTAGTTAAATACTCGGTACAAAAGTTCAGACCTGAAGAAAATCATAATTTTTCTTTGGTTCTGAAGATTTGTGTGATTACATTTTTGTAAAGCAATGAATAATTATTATTTTAAATCGATGATTATAATCAATTCCATTTTTAGGTAATCGTGCAAAACTTTAAAACTCAAATAACATTAAATTAGTCTTATATCTACAATTCAGCAGTAAACGCGTTGTACAATATAATCTCTTTTATAACAAACTATGTCTGCGTAAGTCAGGGGTATTTTGAATAGGTCTTCCCCTTTCAACATTAATTATTTCAAAATTTCTAGCAAATTCTTGTAAATTAACACGGTCCCTTCTTATTTGTCTGCTTTTTAAGTACTTTTTTAAAATTCTAAGGAAGATGTAGGAAACTGTTAAAATAATTAGACTTAATAGAAAATATTTCATGTTTGAAAAACGTCCTGTATTGAAGTTTATTGATTTTTTATTAATAATTTTTGTTGCTAATTCGTTTATCTCTTCAAATCTATCACTTAGCAGGCTTAAATCGTCCAAGCTTTTTGGTATTGAGCGATAATTTAAACTAAGATTCATGTGTGGTATAACACTTTGAAATTTTTTTAAAAACAGAGTGGTTAAAATTCAAGTTGATAGGTGGAACATAATCTAACGTAAGCTCTTTGCTCAATAATTCATTATGAGGTAATAAAATTACATTTTTTGTATGACCTGAACACCGTGACGATAATATAATCTCGTCAATTCCTTTTAACGTTATGTCTTTAGAAAAAGAATCACCACAAACAATCGTTAGCACTTCATAATCAGGTATTACGAATATCCACCCATTTATGACTGACATTTGTGTGGTTGTGATAACTCTGTGATACGTTGATCACAGGTGTTTGGTATTTGCTTTGGCCCTTTAAATAATAAAATTTCGCAAAGTTCACTTTGACAGGATAGTAATAATGGTTGCTTTTGTTCACAAAGATATTTTTGTGTTCTAAATTTTTTGCAAACACCACAGCTTCTACAAAACTACCCCCAACAAAATTCCTCACAAACACCAATGTTCATGTTACCCACAACAGCCCAAAGCATTATGATGCCCATTCAAACTCCTGTACAAAACCAACCGCAAGCCAATTATTATTCAGCTGCAACCAACTTTCCAGCACTGCCACCCTCACAAGCCCATCAGTGAAGTCGTAAAAACCATGAAAAATAAGAAAACAGAAGACATCTTTGGCATCAGTTCCAACTTACTAAAGGAAGTCAGTAGTGAAGTTGCAGCCCCCTTATCTGATATAGTCAACGCTTGTTTCAAAGAAGGCTGCTTCCCATCAACATTAAAACTTTCAAAGATTATCCCTATTTTTAAAAATGGCGACCCGAGCCTTCCTTCAAACTATCGTCCAATCTCAATCGTCCCAGTCTTCTCAAAAATTATCGAAACTGCTTTTGTACGCAGATTAGAGAGATACTTATCGAAATTTAATCTATTAACTGATGCTCAATTTGGGTTTCGCCGAGGACGCACCACGACTGATGCCATAACATGTCTAATAGAGAACATCTGCACTGGACTAGAAGGTGGTGACGCTGTGGGTGGTATCTTTATCGACTTAAGTAAGGCCTTTGATTGCCTATCACATGAGATTCTACTACACAAACTACCTTACTATGGCATAAGGGGAAATGCATTAAATCTAATAAAATCCTTCTTGAGCAACCGACAACAGAAAGTTTCTCATGGCGGGAAGTTGAGCACTGAGTTACCAACAACGAGAGGAGTTCCACAAGGCTCGGTGATCGGCCCTATCCTGTTTTTGCTAAGTATCAACGACCTCCCCCAAAATAATGTAATTAGTAAAACCTTTTTGTATGCGGATGATACAACATTGCTATGCAAGGGTAAAAGCAAAGAAGAATTGCCCCAACAGATAAAAGAAGCCATGGATGAAGCAAAAAAGTGGTTTGCCGCAAACGAATTATCTTTAAACGAGAATAAAACTACTACCATCACTTTTTCTCTCAGGCCCGTCACCGAAATGGAAATAAAATCTGTGAAATTCTTAGGAGTGCATTTGGATCAATCAATCTCTTGGAGTCCCCACGTTGACGTATTGTGCAAGAAATTGGCCAGTGCTGTTTTTGCATTACGCAAACTGATGACCTGCGGTGCCACGTCCTCTGCCATCCAAGCCTACTACGGGTATTTCCATACAACAATGTGCTATGGGATCCTAGCATGGGGTTCAGCAGGCGCCACGCTACTCAACAAAGTGTTTGTGTTACAAAAAAGTGCAATTCGCACTCTGTGTAGGGCGCATTACCGTGATCATTGTGCGCCTTTATTTGTGAAACTCGGTATAAAGTCACTCTTCTCAGAAATCGTATACCAAAATCTGTGTTACATAAAAGTGAATAGATCTAGATATAGGGAAATTTCTGAAACCCATAAATACGGAACTCGAAACTGCAATAATCTAGTAATACCCTTTGCTAGACTTGACAAAACAAGAGCGAGATACTTGGGAATCTCCCTTTTTAATCTTTTGCCGGAGCAACTAAGGAACCTGCAAACAAAGTATTTTAAGACTATCCTGAATAAACTATTAACGGAGAATTGTCTGTACACAATTAATGACTTTAAAACTATAATAGCCAACAGGATTATATGAATTGTGATATTTTTGTCAATTTTGTCAAATTATTGTATGTACTATCATATTGTCTTGTTTTGTCATACTGTTTCCATTTACCTAAATGTTAAATGTTATGTGTTATGTGTTTTTACTAGTATCATTTTTTATTCAACACGAATGACGTATCCATGTCTTTGTAGACCAATCGGATGTAAATAAATATTATTATTTATTATTATTATGGACCAACGTATGAGACGTCCGCTTATACCTTTAGCGCTCCGTAACCAACAAAGTGCATGATGGTCTGTGATAATGGTTATGTGTTTACCGTAGACGTATGGTCGTAGGTAAGTTAAACTCCAAATAGCTGTTAGTGCCTCTAATTCGGAAATGGAATAATTTTTTTCAGCTTTGATTAGGCTTCTTGAAATGAATGCAATAGGAAAGAATTCGTTTTAAATTTTTGTAGCAATATGGATCCGATTCCTTCACGACTTGCGTCTATCCGTAATTCTGTTTCGGCTTCCGGATTAAAATGATGTAGGATTGGTGCAGTTGTTAATTTATCCTTCAGCGTATCAAATGCGTTTTGTTGAATTTCTTCCCAGGCAAATTTAACTGATGGTTTAGTAATTTCATACAGTAGTTTAGCTATTTTGGCATAATTCTCTATGTGTTTTCTATAATAATTACACATTCCTAGGAATGATTGTACTTTTTTAGCTGTTACAGGTGTGGGAAATTTTGTTATAGCTGCTATTTTAGTATTGTCTGGTAAAATACCTTTTGCATTAACTGTATGACCTAAGATAGTTAATTCTGTTTGTGCACAACTGCATTTACTAGGTTTTAATGATAATTTATAATACCGTAATTTATCGAAAGCATGTTGTAAACGAACTAAATGTTCATCAAATGTTTTTGAAAAAATTATAATGTCATCTAGATATATAAGTAATTCTTTAAATTTTAGATCTGCAAAAACTTTATCTGTCATGTTTTGAAATGTCCTAGGCGCATTTGTTAAGCCAAAACCCATTACATTAAATTCATATAATTCATCTGGTGAATAAAAGCAGTTTTTTCCTTATCGCTTTCTTTTACATTAATTTGGAAGTATCCACTAAACATATCTAGAGATGAAAAATAATAATTAGATCCTAGATAACTGATAATGTCGTCTATGACGGGGAGGGGATAACTAAATTTTTTCGTGACCCCATTTAATTTTCGGTAATCGATACAAAATCTAATAGAATTATCTGAAGTTCCCACTGATGTGGCCTTCAATATTTTTTTCAACTTTCAAATGTTTTTTTCGTTATGGAATTTTCCAATTTACTTATGTTTTAATTATTGTTGCGCAATAATTAATTATTCACCTACCAATTAATTTGTCTGAAGATGGTTTTAATTGCTTAATAAACCGAAACGTTACTATCAAATTTTATTTCATTTATTTTATATATGGACCTATTACAAACCAAGAAAACGTTTTGGATCTTTACATTGTTATATGGTCAAGAATAATTGAAGAGTGGAAGTTACAAAGGGGGTAAGTGCCAAATTTTAACAATTTGAGTTTTTGCCATAGAAAGGTGCTATGTGCCATGCTGCATGCTGTGACAAAAGCAGTAAGTGCCATGATGAATGCAGAACTTCATACAGTATTTGGAAGATGGCGCTGTTGGTATTTACCAGGCCTATTGCCGTACAAAGGTGCCAAAGTGCCATTTATGCTAATGACTAATATTTGTGTTGTGCTGGTCTAGGTTTCTGAAAATGAAATTTTGGAATATCAAAAAGACTGCAGATCAACTTTTAAATACTTCTAAGTTGCAAATCAGTAAAGCTGTTATAATAAGGCCCGGTTTTACAATCGGTGGTTAACTTTTGTTATTAGTTAACTATTACTTGCAGGTTAACTACAGGTTTATAAAGACATGCGTTTTTCAATGCTTTTCATAGTCATGGTAAGTTGACCTGTAAATTTTTTTTGGTTGGTAATGAATGATGTTCAAAATTCATACTAACGCGCTGTATTATCTATAATATCGCAGTGCTCTCCCGAAATTTAACCTAATTTTGAGTTTAGTTAAGAATTAAATTTGACAGGTGCGTGTTGAATTATATTTTTACAATACCAATAATTTTTGTATTGTAATTTTATAACTATATTTTGTAAGTGAAATGGTATTAGTGTTTATTCATACGAATATATATAAAATGTTCAGTCAAAAAGTATTTTTTATTCAGCAATGGAAAATAAAAAAGCGGTAAATTTCATGCCTGAGGAAGAGGATATTTTGGTAGGTTTTGTAGAAAAATACAAGTATTTGTATTATCCATAATACTGCAGTATTCTCCCGCTTTAAAAGTTTGTTTTGATAAACTTAACTAACTTTTTCCACAAATATGTGATGAATTAGATTGCCCTTTGACTAAGTTTCAGTATGACTTTCAAGAATTACATCAAGCTACTCGCAAAGCGTTGCATGATTAATGGACTTAAAAAATTTATAACGTTTTTACAATATAATTTTTGTGTTGTAATTTTCTTAAACGAAATGTATTGCTGTTTATTCATACGAATATATACAAAATCTTCAGTAGTATTTTTTATTCAGCAATGGAAAATAAAAGAGAGGTAAATTTCACGACTAAGGAAGAGGATATTTACATATCCATGTTTTAAATACTTAAGTATTCGAAATTAATTTTTTAAAATATATAAACAAAATCATTTTAGGTTAGGTACTTTAGTTCTGTCAAACTCTTTAACTGATAGTTAACCCATACATATGGTGTTGGTAACTTTGACTACTAGTTTACTTCGACCTTGTAGATAACCAGCAATTGTAAAACAGAATTTTACCGTTAACCAACAACTTGCAAGTTAACCACCGATTGTAAAACCGGCCCTAAGAGTTATGAAAAAGGGAATCCTACAATGGTGAAGTCAAAAGTGTCCTTCTCTGACTTAGCACCGTGGACCGAGACAAATATTTTGAAAAAGGGTAAAACCTTAAATAACATTAAGAAAACTGAACTGGACAAATTGGAGCCAGTAAATAACGTTTCTGAGAATAAGAAAAAGAGTCTACGTTCTATGATACCGTATCTCTATAATCCAGAACACCAGCAATTTTATAAAAAGCTGTTACACCTGGAGGAACTGGCAGAATCAGGCCCAGCTGAAGAAGGTACATCATCAGAAGACCCGGCAGAAGAACAAGGCCCATCAGAAAGCAAAATTCTACAGATATAATATTATTTTGCTACCACCTTCTTCGGAATATTGTAATGGCACATATCACCTTCTAACTTTTTATTGAAAAAAAAAATTTTTGTTTTCGTTATCTTTAATAATATTTCGGTTGTTAATATTAGAATTAGTTTTGCGTTTGTTATTAAATTAGTATGTCAAATAAATCTATATTAAAAATAGTTGTTTGTGTTTTATTACGTTTTCTTTAAATATCTCGAAACCATAATTTTGGCACTTAGCCCCTTTGTAACTTCCACTCTTCAATTTAACTTTTTATTAATAGAATTATCTTTCTTTTTGACTAGGACTATTGGAGATGCCCATCCACTTTGTGATTCTCTAATTATGTTATATTTAGGCATTTCGTTTATTTGGTCCTGAATAATTTGTCTCTCTTTATGGGACACTCTGTATGGTTTTGATTTAATTGGTTCAGAGTTTTCAACGATTATTTCATGTTCTACTAAATTTGTTGATCCCATTTCGGAGTAGTTAGTTGCAAAAATATCCTGATATTCATTTATTAATTTTTGTAATTGTTCTCGTTGAGTCGTTGTTAACGTGGGATTTATGTTGTCTTTGCTTTGGTTAGGGTTTTCACAAACATCAAGAGTTGCTAATAAATTCAAATCACCCAGTATTTCAAGATATGCTAACGTAGTTCCTGCTAGTAAACGTATTTTATTCTAATTGTTGGATTGCACTGTAATCTTCCAATCCTTCTCATTGATCTGATCAATATTAGTCGCAACTAATTTATGCTTAGACAAGAGAATTTCTTGTAAACATATTTTATAGGGATTATATGACAAATTGTCAATATTTTCTAATTGTAAGTCTAAAGTGCTTACTGTGTTCGGTAGAATTTCTATGTCATTGATTAAGCGTAATTTTCCCTTAACTTTTTGTTCATATGGTGCATCAATGTCGTCTAAAAAATTTCTAGATTAATAAAATAAATTTGAAGAATTTGTCCAAAGGTCCCTGATATTTGTTTTATGTATTTTAATTGTAATCGGTTGTACTGAAGTATTTTTTAATGTTATAGTATGATTTTGAAAATTAATTATACTTTTATGTTCTAGCAAAAATTTCATTCCGAGGATCAATGGTGTAGGTGAAGATTTGATTACTAATGCCGAAATTGTTGTTTGCCAATTTTGAATCGTTAAATTTACCAATGATGATACAATACAATACAATCTTTATTGGAACTCAATATTTACAGTCCTCGTCAGTTTAATATAGTATAAATATATAGTAACACTCCACAATACAATAATACAAGCATGGTTACTTACATTGACTAGTTTCAATTGTTTCAATAAACGTACAAAATTCGTGAACGTTGTAAAACGCGTTTTCCAATAGAATTTGTTTAATCTTTGCTTTAAATTTATTTTTTGCCATATTTTTTATTTCTGGCGGTAGCTTATTGTATAGTGTTGGTCCCACCTTTACATGGCTAGTTGTTGACAGTCTACTGAATGGAATCTCAAGGAAGTCCTTCTGCCTTGTGTTGTGGTTGTGTATGTTAGCTCTACACTGCGCGGTCGTTATGTTTTCTTTAACCCTGCAAAGTGTCGACCAAATGTAACAGCATGGCAGTGTTAACATCCGATGTTGTATAAACAGTGGAGCGCAATGGGCAATTTCTGGTGCACCGGCTAGGGTTCGAACGGCTCTTTTTTGGTATAGATCCTATATATCCTAAGATTGATAATTTATGATTATCAACCGTTGATAAAAATAAAATAGGACTAGGCTGTATTACTGTATGTACAAAATTTTGAATTATTACGTTTTCTACGGCACCTGTATCTATTATAATTTCCACTTTCTCATTATTAATATATCCTACAATAAGCAAAACTTGTAATTTATTATGAACATCAGGGGAGCCTTTAATCAATGTGTAGGACAGCTGTTAGGCTCAGTGCTTGCGCTGTCCTGTCCCGTTTCCCGAAGAATTAGGTTGCACGTAATTGTTACGGTTATATGCTCTACCCCTCGTATTTGTATTTGAAGAGTAACGTGTTGGTTGATTTTGTCGCGAATGAGTATATGTTGAAGTATTTTGTCTTGCCATGCATATACTGATAGTATGTCCTGGTTTATTGCAGTGAAAACAAATTGGTCTCCCATCTGGAGTACGTGTTGACCGATAATTATGAAATTGTCCTCTTCTAGAATTGTTGCTGTTGCGTTGATTACTTTGATTGTAATTTGTTTTATGAAACGTTCTTGAAGTGCTTGCTGTATTCATATTTAAAATCGGAGTTTCCGTTTTTTCCAGCTTAGCCAAACTCTCACGTTTCTTAACATCGCTGATTTTAAGCACTAAGCGTTTAAGCTTTTCTAGAGTCATATTTTCATCAGCTAGTAGCGAAAATTGATATTGGTATGCTGGATGCAAACCACATTCGAAAAAATCAATTATTTCTGATTCAGGCATATTTTCATCCAAGTTATAGCACACGTCTAAGATTTCGTAGAGGAAACTGTTAATATCTTCATATTCACCTTGTTTTCGTGAACGCAATTTAAATTTAGTTTGGCGATTAACAGCGGCTCCGGCGTATTCTTTTAAAAAGGAAGTTTTGATGTCTTCCCATTTGAAATTTCTATGAGCGGGATCGGCTATAAATTTTTCATACCAAATTGCTGCAGGTCCCATCAAAAAAGACCCAAAAAAACAAATCTTATTTGCGCCTGACCATGAATTTACAGCAGCAGCCCTTTCATAAGTTTTTAAAAACTTAGCTGGATTTTTATCCTTTACTGGGTTGTAAGTTTCAGGACTTATAAATTTTGGTAAAGTAGGGGTTGCTGGTGTTACAAACGCATCGGAAATTGTTACATTTGCCATTGTTGCAATATTATTTTCAACCGTTCTAAATAAATTTTTATTCAATATTACCGGTTCTATAAAATTTGGAACTTGAGTTTCGTTCTCTGGTGAAATAGACCTTGAGGAATTTCCAAAGACTGTTTCTGGTGTTGATACTAAATCAATAATATGTTGCTGATCAGAAGCAACTACGTTTGACAAAGAGCAGAATGATGATTTACCGCCTCTTCATATAGAAGTCGATTCTACACGAAACCAAAACCAAAAAGTAGATGGCAATCGCATTGTAAATATAAAGTATTTTACAGAGCAATGTAGACAATTGGCACTTCATGATGCAAAATGTACAATGGGCAGCATGGAGTTTAAAAATGAACGTAGAACAGGATAGCTTCTTGTTTTACATATTAACAGAAATTAATATAATGCTTGTGTGGGGAATAACCTCCATTGGAATCGGCTACGCTCAAACCGAAGAATTATTTGGCTGCATGAATCTTCCTATCATGGCCAGTGTATACTTCCGGAAAATTGAAAAATCTGTAGGCGACGATTGGCAAGACATCTTGCTGAGGCAAATGCTTGAGGCAGGACATGAAGAAAAAAAGAAAGCAGTGGAAGCGCAAGAACTGGAAGAAGGTATTCCATTTATCCCTGTTATAATCGACGGTGGTTGGGCTAAAAGATCATATGGCCATGGTTTTTCTTCTTCGTCGGGGGTAGCAGTCATTATTGGAAAACGAACAGGGAAACTATTATTTTTGGGAGTACGGAACAAATTTTGTAGCATATGTTCAGCTGCGAAAGAAAAAGACTCGATAAAATCTCATGTATGATACAAAAATTATAATGGTGCTTCTACAGGAATGGAGCAAGACATAGTTGTCGAGGGATTCAATAGAAGTATCGAACACCATGGTTTACGATATAAATACGTAGTAGGCGGAGATTCCAGCGTATATGCACGCGTTATTGAACGTGTTACCTATGGGAGATCAGTTGTAAAACTAGAATGTGCAAATCACATTACAAGGTGCTATACATCACAGTTACATAAAATTTCTGTGAAAACATCTCACGAAATTGAAAGTAGAAAAATTTTAAAATCTCATATTCACCGACTAAGCACGGCAGTGCGCTCGGCCATAAGAAATAATTCGTCAGGGATATTGAATGTCCGGCAATTACGCGAAGACCTAATAAACGGGCCTTATCACGTTTTTGGAGATCATTCCTGGTGCCGAGCAAAATACTGCAAACGCAAAGA
Source organism: Hemicrepidius hirtus (assembly GCA_963082805.1). Taxonomy (NCBI): domain Eukaryota; kingdom Metazoa; phylum Arthropoda; class Insecta; order Coleoptera; family Elateridae; genus Hemicrepidius; species Hemicrepidius hirtus. The sequence continues at coordinate 15,963,078 of OY720161.1, forward strand.
AGCAGATGAAACAAATTACGTGCGGTTATTGTAACAAAACCAAATTTTATTAGAATAGAAAGAACAGAATTTTGGTCAGAACAAATGATTCCGAAATTAAAAAACTTTTTTTATAAATGCATGCTGCCGGAATTAGTTGATCCGCGGGTACCATGGGATATGAAAATTAGGGACCAAAAAGAATCATAGAAGCTCAGGAAAATAAGAATTCAAAAAAAGCAAAACTAGCATGAAGCGGTCGATATAGTAATTAATTTGTGTAATCACTGTTAGCATCTCATAATTAATACTAAGTATGACATACAATTAGTGGAATTTAATACCATAGATAATGTTTACTTATTTAAATGTTCTGTGTTATATAATTATATTATTTAATATATTCATTCATGAATGAAATGTAGGTACTTGTTTTTTATTATTATTTATTTGTTTTGAACTAGTAAACATCATTCTGTTTGTATTTAATACTAACAAATAATGTGAAGAAGTGAAGAAAAAAACAGTTATAAATTAATTTTGTTTACTTATTTTTGTTTCTCTGTACTTTTGAATATTGTATCTAATGTCGCTGTTTCTAAACAAATAAATACTTTGTCCATCAAACTTTACGGTTCTATTGATTTCATCCATATATAAAATTAAATCAGTACATGTTGTTTTTTGTTTATAAATTTCAAAAGCTTCTAAAATATTTAATTTATTTTTGTTATCAGAAAAGAGTAAAAATTTAATTGTATTATTAGATGTTAATGCGTGATTTTGTTCTAACAAATGTTTAGCTTTTGAAATATATAAACACACAAAAAACAACATACCTTTAATGAATGAGCAAATTGAACTCTTAGATTCTCCTTTACTGAAGATTTTGGAATAAATATCCTTTTAAAAAACACTGATAAGCGACTGACCTCCGACGGGTTAACTGGGGCCAGTTGCTTCACGCAGTGTTAAAATAATAGAATCAAGCAGCTATATAAATCATTTTGCATTTGTTATTAAATATCTTATATAATTATATATGCTTTTGACAATGGCACATTGATGCCGAAATACGTATAAAGCAAAATAAATATTGTTATTCCAGTTAAAATCGATATTTTATTTGATATTTATATTTCTATAATTATGGATTTTAACAAAGTAACGCTTGAAAATGTCAATAAATAAATAATTAACAAATTAACAGCTCAACAATAGCAACATGACAATTTTATAAACTAATTAATTAAATGTTAAAATTATGACCATTTTGTTGCAGACAGTAATTGAAACGGTTATTAATTGTTAATTTGTTAATTTATCGATTCTGATTAGATTTTGTTTAGCTGACGGAAACAATTTCTTAGGTAACTTGATTTAATTTGTTGTTCTTACTACTAATCGGTAATTATTTTTTTTCTCGGGAAGGTGTAGAAATAAAGTATTAAAATGGTACATTTTCGAATTCAGCAAGTTGAGCTGTACACGAATCCGTTAAAAAATATAGGACTTCCATTAAAAAAATATCCGATGACGTCATCACGCGAAATCAAATGAACATCGGAAATGCGCAGGTATAGGAACAAGGGTCTTTTTCAAAAGTAACATCGACGTGTCCGAGGAAATTTCATGAAACGTCATCGTTTTCGAAATAATGAATTTATTCCATACTGTTCTTCCACACTGTATACCCAATAAACCAAACCGGTATGGGATTAAAGTATATGCATTGGTTAACGCAAAAATGTTTTACACGACGTCTTTAGAAGTTTACGTCGGAAAACAACCGCCTGGGCCATGCGCAGTTGATACCAGTAATATGGCTTTACCCATGTAGCATAGATTGTTGGCCCAATGTTGGCAAATGGATGGTTCGTTGGGAAATGGTTTTGTCACTTTGCCAGCGTTGGCCCAACCAAAATATAATGTGGTAAAACACACGAGATTTCTTTCTTGCTTTTAAATATTTATTGGCAGGGTATTCTTTATTCTGATAAGTTAGTAACTAAAGTGCAATTATTTATTTTTTGCCAAAGGCGATATTATTGAAAGTTTGTCGTTTTATAACGATGGCCCAACCAAAATACAATGTAGTAAAATACACGACATTTGTTGTTGAAAGTTTGTTGTTTTTTAACGATGGCCCAACCAAAACATAATGTGGTAAAACACACGAGATTTCTTTTTTGTTTCTAAATATTTATTGACGGAGTATTTTTTATTCTGATAAGTTAGTAATTACAATGAAATTATTTATTTTTTGCCAAAGGCGATATTATTGAAAGTTTGTTGTTTTATAACGATGGCCCAACCAATGTAGTAAAATACACGAGATTTGTTGTTGAAAATATGTTGTTTTTTAACGATGGCCCAACCAAAATATAATGTGGTAGTACAAGTGTAAAGAAAGTGCAGGGTGGAAAGGGGATACCGGTAGGGCATACCACGGTACCGGTTTAGCTTTCTTACTTGAATTAAGAATTACTCTCTACGTTTAAAGTATTTGTGATAACGATAACAACCGTTGAGTTCGAAAGAGATAAAAGGTTTGTTCGTTTATCCACTCTAAATTGCTCCGAACAGGAAACAGAAAAGGATGGCTACATACGGCGTTCATGCATTAAAAAGAGTTAGCATGTTGTTTGTTTCCTGTTTAGAGCAGGTAAACGAACAAACGTAATGGCGTACAAACCTGAGAGTTTTCTACGACCGACTTAAAACTCAACAATTTCACTACTTTATCCCATTCCAGAGGTTCTAAAAATATTAGGCATGTATTTTATGCTACGTTTATTCATTTTGGAATAATACAAGAAAATTAACAGTGCAAGACAACTTTATTGTTTTATTTCAATATTTTTGAAACAGTAAAAGCAAAGTCTAATTTCAAATTAGGCAATAGCTTTTAATTTCAACTTAAAAGTTACGTTCTATTAGAATGCATTTATAGATGGGTAATTAGTACTAGAAAGCGGTTTATGCATAATCAGGTCGTTATTATTTACTTGTTTTAGTTGGCAACTATCTTTCCGAAATGTTAAATAAAGTTGTATTGTACTATTTACAGTAGGGGAGGTAGGGGTTGGAAGTAACAGAGGTAGGTTGTAACACCCCTTGTAGTTTTTATAGTTTTTGTTAGATGGCGCTATAAGTGCTACTATAGCGTCTAAACACGTCGACCTCGACGTACGCAATAGTGTTTTGCCGCTGTCGGCCGTAGTACGTTCGAGACAAAACTCGTGTCTGTTTTTCGGCTAGAAGTAAATTCGCTGCGTTTTCTTCCCAGTGGTTTTACCAGAAGCTCTTGAACATTAATCAAAAGGTATGTAGATAATTTTAGTCTATGTTTAGTTAGTTATCAGTCGGCATGTAACAATTCAACATTGAAATTGTGGTTATGTATAATTTTCCTCCAAACTTCTTCAGTTTACCGTGGGGTTGGTTGTAACAAAGTGTTACAACCAACCCCAACATATTTTTCCTTTATATTACTTTTATACTACATAATTGGTGTACCCATTTGCAGATGAGAACTTACGAACGGAAAACAAATCGAGGAGCTGTCTCCTCCGATGTGATAAAAAGAGCAGTTTCGTTGGTCACTGATGAAAATAGGTCGATTAGAGCAGTAGCAAAAGAATTAAATATTTGTCATGTTACACTTTCTCGCTATGTAAGAAAGAAGCGGCAAACTGGAAGAGATCCTGATAGAACTGGCTATATTCCTAATAGGCAAATTTTCAACGAGGAGCAGGAGGCAATTTTATGTGAATACTTGAAGAAATGTGCAAGTATTTACTTTGGACTGACGCCAGCTAATGTTCGGAAGCTGGCCTATGATTGTGCACTTCATCACACTATCCACGTTCCTGCAACATGGACCAAGAACGAGACGGCTGGAGCCGAATGGTTTACCTCATTCCTGAAACGAAATCCCACTCTATCAATTCGCGTACCTGAGGCTACAAGTTTAAGCCGGGCCACCTCTTTTAATAAGACAAATGTCAAGAATTTTTTTGATAAGTTCGAGGCTGTTTTGAGAAAATACAATTTAAGTCCATCGCAAATCTGGAACGTGGATGAAACCGGCGTGACCACTGTCCAGAAGCCTAGAAAGATTGTCGCAACAAAAGGTGTTAAGCAGATTGGAGCATTAACATCTGGGGAGCGTGGCACCTTGGTGACTCTTGTTGCCTGCGTCAATGCAACGGGAAATTCAATTCCGTGCATGTTTATTTTCCCTAGAAAGTTCTACAAGGAACATTTCGTACGAGATGGTCCAACAGAATGTATCGGCACTGCAAACCCTTCGGGGTGGATGACTGCAACCGACTTCCGCATTTTTATGCAACATTTCATCAAGTACGTAAAGCCGACCCCTTTATCTACAGCACTTCTCCTTCTTGACAATCACCAGTCTCACCTTGACATTGAGGTGCTATCTTTAGCCAAAGAGAACAACGTTATCATGCTGTCGTTCCCACCCCATTGCTCGCACCGCCTCCAGCCTTTGGATGTCGGAGTATATGGGCCATTCAAGACCTATTTAGCTACATATCAAGACACATGGATGCATAACAATCCTGGAAAAGTTATGACGATCTACGACTTACCATCAATCGTAAAGAAATCACTCCCTTTGGCTACAACCCCAAATAATATCATGAAAGGTTTCTCGAAAAGCGGAATTTACCCGTGTAATAGAGAAATCTTCCAAGATTCTGACTTTGCAGCGGCCTTTGTGACAGATCGTCCAATGCCTGAGACTCCAGAGAGTGCTACAAATGCTGATGAGCCATCACCGGACATTAATTCTGAAATTGCTGGACCTTCGGGCTGCAACCAGATTGCGAGACCAACACAAGAGACAGAAGTTGAAGTTTCTGGACCTATGTCTACGCCAGGATCCAGTTTGGAATTCTCACCTGAAAACGTGAAGCCATTTCCAAAAGCACCGAAAAGACAACAAACGAACAGGGGGCGTAAACGCTGTGTGACTGCAATATTAACAGACACTCCCGAAATGGCTGCATTGAAGGAAGAACAAACAAAAAAGAAGAAGACAGTTGTGAGCAAAGAAAAGCAGAAACAAGTGACTAAACAACTATACATTGATGAAAAGGAAAGTGACACGAATGAAGAAGAAGATGATGAGGAGGAAACATTCTGCCTTATGTGTTGTGAATCCTTTTCAAGCAGTTTGCCTGGAGAGCAGTGGGTGCAGTGTCTCCGATGTAAATTATGGGCCCACGTTAAATGTGTTAAAAATAAAAAAATGTTCCTCTGCAGAAATTGCGACTCGGACGATAGTTTGTCAGATTGAATAATTGTCTTTTACGTTCTTTATATTTTTCTATTGTATAATAAATTTTAATTTTTTTATGTTGCATTTTGCCAAAAAATTTCCAGATTATTTTATATTTTTGTATTTTTATAAACTATTATATATTATATATTATTATACCTATTAAAAAACTACTTATTCTTCTTAATTATTTCAATAATCAGCTGTTACATCTTACCCCAATGCCTGTTACTTTTTGCCCCAACGTTGGGGTCGAAAGTAACACACGGCACTGGACATAGATATATTTTTTTTGTTAACATGCTTGACAAAACATATCTAATAATTACTTCCAAAGTAGCTTGAATGTCTGGTCTATCGTTTAATCAACATAGATGCCCAAAATTTGCATAGTTGTGAAAAACAAAAATTAAAAACAAAAAAATGCTACTTTCATCCCCGGTCTCCCCTAGTGTATTATCGCAAAATAAATAAACGTAACATAGGTATAAAATATAGGCTTCCCATTTTGAGAACCTTTGGAATGGGATAAAGTAGCGAAATTGTTGGGTTTTAAGTCGGTCCTAGACACCGCTCATGTTTGTGATGCCTTTATCTCTTTCGAACTCGACGGTTGTTATGACAAATACTTTAAACGTAGAGTGTAATTCTTAATTCAAGTAAAAAAGTTGTGGTTTCTAAAAGCAGACGTACGTGTTTGTTAAAATTTAAGTGTGAGCAGGAAACGGCTATATATTTTTGATGTCGTAGTGACCTAAAACCGCTAAGCCAAAATGGAAAATCTTACATTTTAGTCATTTTACAGAGGTAAGGGAAGGTCGGCCAAAGTGGAATAGGCGGGCAAAGTGAAATTTCGCTCTAAATTTTTTAAAAATTGGCGGTAAAAAATTTTGCTGCCACCATAACTTAGCTTTATCTAGTTGGCACCGCTGAATGTAGTATGGCCGTTGTAGCTTAAGTTGTTTACACGCAGTATCTACATTTAGTGTTTTTAAATAAAAATTGTAATATTTTGAGTGTATTGTGGAAGGTACCAGAAAAAAACGGTAAGACATTATTGCCCTATCTAGTTGTCAGATATATTTTACATGTATAGAAGCATTTTAATGTGTTTACTAACCCTAGTTTCCCACTTGGCTAAATGGTAGATTTTTCATTGCTTGCTGCCCCATTGCGGGGAAAGTGAAACAAAGGTGCTGCGGGCAAACTGAAATATTTCACTTTGCCCGCATGCGTTTTTCCGCATGCTATGACCATGTTTATTGTTCTTTTTTTTATTTTCAAATAAAAAATAGAACATAATTACAAAAGAAAAACGACTTACCAAACATGGGAGAACAATAGCATGGAAGCGGCATTAGCGGCCCATAGAGACGGGGTATCAATTAATTCAGCAGCGCGCCAGCACAACGTTCCTGTTGCGACGCTCTTCCGAAGAATAAATAAACCAATTGCTGAACGTGTTGAGACAAAGCTTGGACGATATCGCTCTGTGTTTAGTAACAACCAAGAAAACATGCTAGTCTACTACATCCTACAAATGGAAGAACGACTTTTTGGTTTAACCATAGCGGACCTTAAGTCTGTGGCATATCAATTTGCTGTAAGGAACCAAATTGCTCACCCATTTAACAATGAAAAACAGGTAGCTGGAAAAGATTGGGTTCACGGCTTTTTAAAAAGAAACCCAGGGTTATCACTGCGACTCCCAGAGAAAACCTCAGCAGCTAGAGCCTCGGCTTTTAATGAAGTTAACGTAAACAAGTTTTTCGATCTACTTGATCAATTGTATGAAACCCACCGATACCCTCCGAATCGCATCTATAATTGCGACGAAACAGGTATCACTACAGTTCTAAACAAACGTTCCAAAATCATATCAAAAAAAGGAAAAAAACAAGTGGGAGTTCTATCCTCAGCAGAGAGAGGAACATTGGTCACTGCAGAGATATGTTTCAATGCGGCCGGAGAATACATTCCTCCAGCTTTGGTCTTTCCAAGAGTTCGACACAGTGCGACATTTGAAAACGGTGTTCCTCCAAATACGAAAATTTTCGCTCACCCAACAGGTTGGATGCAGACGGACATGTTCACCAAATGGTTCGAACATTTTCTTAAATTTGCGAAGCCAACAGCTGAAGACCGGGTCCTTCTCATTTTGGATGGCCACTCTACTCACATAAAAAATTTAAACGTGCTGACTATGGCTAAACAGAAGGTTGTTGATATTCTTGTTTGGCCCCCACAATGTACACATCGGTTACAACCACTCGATGTGTCCTACATGTATCCAATTTCCATTTTTTATCAGCAAGCAGTAAGAGTGTGGCTGCGAGAACACGCCGGAAAAATTGTTACAATTCACGAGGTTGGAGCCCTATTTGGGGAGGCTTACTTAAAGGCAGCCACTATGGAAACTGCAATTTCCGGCTTTAAGAAAACAGGTATCTTTCCTTTTCAAAGGTTTCTCAACACCAATTACTTTGCAGCAGCTGAAACAACAAATCGTTTTGCCACTGCTGGAACAAGCCAAGCTCAAGGGCCATGCGCCGTACAAGAAACACCTCAAACTCCGTCAACGGCGTTTCCGGAAGGTATTATTGTTTCTCCTCAGGACATATTACCCGTTCCTCACGTAGGATTTTCTAATCAAGAAGATGGTACCCGAAAGAGAACGAAACGTCATGGGTCAACAGCAATTGCCACTTCAACTCCTTTTATCGAGGAGCTTAAAGTTTCCAAGGCACCGAATGAACCACCGAAGAATAAGAAAGCAAAGATAACCAAGCAATTGTTTTCCGAGAGTGAAAGTGAGAGCGATGAGGTAGACCAAACCCTAAACGATGAGAGTAGAGGCGAGCAAAACTCTGCAAATGGCTCCACCAGCAAATGCGCGATTGCCGATTTGAAAGAAGGAAGCTGGATTGTAGTAACCTATGAAAGAAACCTTTTTCCTGGGCTCGTCATAAGCCGTGTGGACACAGAAGTGACGGAAAAATGCATGGAAAAACGCCAAAAATATTTCCAGTGGCCCAACAAAAAAGATGTAATGACTTACACCGAAAACGACATTTATATGGTTATTAAGGAGCCAAAGGCACTGAAGCGTGGATTTTTTTGATGTGCCTGAACTGTGTACCTATGCAACCCCATGATTTTATTTTATTTTTTTTATTCAATATCTAACACAATATACGTTTGTATTATTACTTTAAACTATTATTATTCTATTAAACTGCGTTTTGAATATATTATGTTGTATATTTCACTTTGCCCTCATGAAAAATTGCACCTCCTCAGGTTTTTAATTTGTTTTATTTGAGTGTCATTAGGTTTGCGGTTCTAACTTAATACATTCTAAACGTGTATGATATAGCTACCAATTACGCATAAATTAAGTTTTCACAGTGCACTCACAAGACCACACGACATGTTCAAACATTAACTATTCCACTTTGCCCGACCTTCCCCTACTCTGCTTGAACGGGGGTGTATTGTGCTATTGTAGTATTTTACATAATTATTAAAACCGATCAACATGGATGAAAAAGTAAGTATAAAGTTTTATATATATTTTTTTTCATTATACTACTTGTGTCATAATCCTTGTTAACAAACTAAAGTCTCATTATCACAGAATCATGTATAACATTTAGTTTTCTGATGTTAAAAATAAAAAATAAAAAAGCGTGTCAAGACGAAAGATTAAACACGGCGTTTCGAATCGTGCTTTTAAATTCGTAGCGTCCCGACGCCACGTGCTTGAATTAAAATTATTTATACACTAGTACCATTATACCTAATTGCATTTTATGTGATCACACTTTGAACGATAAAATATAATATCTAGTACTTATTCAAATATATACCGTTATAGATACTAAAACTATCGGGAAACAAGTTTTTTATCAATTTTTGATTCGGAGTTTCTTTTTGTAGAATATTTTTCATGTAGTTGCATTTGCTGAGGATTCATCCGTAGGACTAATTAGAAGTGAATGGTTAACTCCAAAGAAAACCAATACCTTTTGGCCGCCCTATAAAATATCCAAGGATTATGAAAAAAGCCTTGTAGGTAGGGAAGCGGTTGCAGAAAACTGGCACTTGTATAAAATAAGCAGAACTTTTTACAGAACTGGTAGGCATGAAATTTTTTAGTAGGTACTTAATTCACTGTTTTCCAAACAGCGTGATTTTTATTTTTCCGAAATCATCCGTATTTTGCCAATCACTAAGCATTTTGCACCAGGAAAATAAACCTTCCCTGGTTCAATACAACACAAGCCAGATTACTATGATAATTTGATAAAAAGTATATTCTACTTTTTAGTTTTTATCACAATATTATGTTAAAAACATGAAAACCATGCTATATTTTGCATTTATTAACTACTTGTCTTGGAAACGACAAAAACAGCTTAAAAATTTAAATACGGCTTTTTTCCAAGAAATATAAATAGGTAAGAAAGCTGTATTGTAAATACCAGTGTTAACTAGACCTTTCTTGGAATTTGACAGGTACTTTACCAACGGACATTCGACTGTAATTCAATATAGAATACTAAATATCAAATAAAATATCGATTTTAACTGGAATAACAATATTTATTTTGCTCTATACGTATTTCGGCATCAATGTGCCATTGTCAAAAGCATTTATAAGATATTAAATAACAAATGCAAAATGATTTATACAGTAACTGCTTGATTCTATTATTTTTAACACTGCGTGAAGCAACTGGCCCCAGTCAACCCGTCGGAGGTCAGTCGCTTATCAGTGTTTTTAAAAAGATATTTATTCCAAAATCTTCAGTAAAGGAGAATCCAAGAGTTCAATTTGTTCATTCATTAAAGGTATGTTGTTTTTTCTGTTTATAAATTTCAAAAGCTTCTAAAATGTTTAATTTATTTTTGTTATCAGAAAAGTGTAAAAATTTAATTGTATTATTAGATGTTAATGTATGATTTTGTTCTAACAAATGTTTAGCATAATTTGATTTATGTGCATGTTTATATTTGTAACAACGGATATGTTCTTTTTGCCTAATGCTGAAATTTCTAATTGTTTGACCTATATATATATATATATATATACTGAATCACAATGTGAACAATTTAATTTATAAATACCTGATTTTAGCAAATCATGAATTTTGTCTTTAGCATTGAAAAGAGAGTATAGAATATTTTTATTTGTTTTAAAAATGACTATATTTATTTGTGTTATTTATAATTTTAGCAATATTTTCTGAAATTTTACCAAAATATGGAATTGAAACGTATTTTAGTGTTTTATCAGAGTTATTAATGGAATAAACTTTTTGAATAGCTAATTTATAATTTTTCTTTTTAATTAAAGTGTCAATAAGTGTTGTGTTATGTCCATTGCTATATGCAATTTGTTTAATAATTGAAATTTCTCTATTAAAACTATTATCTAAAGGAATTGTTAGAGCTCTGTGTAGAGGTGGGCGATATTGAAAAAAATATCGATAATATCGATATCAAAAAAATATCGATATTGTCGATATATCGATTTATCGATATATCGAATATATCGATGTATCGATATATCGATATTTTCCAAATTCAATATCGGTATTCGATTTATCGAAAAAAATCCCAGCCCTAGTTGCAATTAGAGGTGGGCGATATTGAAAAAAAAACGATAATATCGATATCAAAAAAATATCGATATTGTCGATATATCGATGTATCGATATGTCGATATTTTCCAAATTCAATATCGGTATTCGATATATCGATATATCGAAAAAAATTCCCAGCCCTAGCTCTGTGTACTAAAGATTGATATGCTGCTAATTTATGTGTATTATGATGACAAGAGTTATGTGGTATGGTAATATCAGTTTGTGTAGGTTTCCTATAAATTGAGTATTCGAGTATTCGTTTTCTAAATTAATTTTTATGTTTAAGTCTAAAAAGTTAATAGATCTGTTTTGTTCAATTTCTAGTGTAAATTTAATTTTTTGGTGTAAAGTATTAATAAATATATTTTCCATAAAAATATAGAAGATCAAATATTTGAATCAAATCTTTCAAATAAAATTGTATTTTGGTTTCGTTATTTTATTTTTTATTTTTCGATATTTTGGCATGTTTTCATTGTTCTTTCGAATACATTGACGACTTTTTAATTTTTATTAATACTTTACATCAGAAAATTAAATTTACACTAGAAATTGAATAAAACAGATCTATTAACTTTTTAGACTTAAACATAAAAATTAATTCAGAAAACATACTCGAATACTCAATTTATAGGAAACCTACACAAACTGATATTACCATACCACATAACTCTTGTCATCATAATACACATAAATTAGCAGCATATCAATCTTTAGTACACAGAGCTCTAACAATTCCTTTAGATAAAAATAGTTTTAATAGAGAAATTTCAATTATTAAACAAATTGCATATAGCAATGGATATAACACAACACTTATTGACACTTTAATTAAAAAGAAAAATTATAAATTAGCTATTCAAAAAGTTTATTCCATTAATAACACTGATAAAACATTAAAATACGTTTCAATTCCATATTTTGGTAAAATTTCAGAAAAGATTGCTAAAATTATAAATAACACAAATAAATATAGTCATTTTTAAAACAAATAAAAATATTCTATACTCCTTTTTCAATGCTAAAGACAAAATTAATGATTTGCTAAAATCAGGTATTTATAAATTAAATTGTTCACATTGTGATTCAGTATATATAGGTCAAACAATTAGAAATTTCAGCATTAGGCAAAAAGAACATACCCGTTGTTACAAATATAAACATGCACATAAATCAAATTACGCTAAACATTTGTTAGAACAAAATCACACATTAACATCTAATAATACAATTAAATTTTTACACTTTTCTCATAACAAAAATAAATTTAACATTTTAGAAGCTTTTGAAATTTATAAACACACAAAAAACAACATACCTTTAATGAATGAGCAAATTGAACTCTTAGATTCTCCTTTACTGAAAATTTTGGAATAAATATCTTTTTAAAAACACTGATAAGCGACTGACCTCCGACGGATTGACTGGGGCCAGTTGCTTCACGCAGTGTTAAAATAATAGAATCAAGCAGTTACTGTATAAATCATTTTGCATTTACAAAAAATTACTCTGACATCATCACAAAAAAATGACTGTCGCAAAAAAAATTGAAACACGTTAAAATATGCGCCATCATTTAAATCGCTATACCTGTGCGAGCGTTTTCCAGAAAAAACATTATTTTGTGAGATAATGAATTTATGCCATACTTTCTACTCACCCCGTATAATAGACATAGAGAAACAGCTGCGAAAGGAGAGAAAAAATCTGTTAAAAGATAGTAGTACAAATGTCAGTGGAGCAGCAAACAGTGGAGAGAGAGGAAAAAATATCACGGTGTATTGTTGTATGAGCGCAAGTGGTTCGTTTACTCCACCGCTGTTTATTTACCCTAGAAAAAGGATGGCCCCCGACTTAGAACGGAATGGGCCACCCGGTTCCATTTATACTTGCACGAAAAGCAGTTGGATGACGGAAGAAGTATTCCTCATTTGGTTGAAACATTTTGCTGAAATAATCCTATTCTACTCCTACTAGACAATCGTACAACTAACATATCATTGCCAACCTACGAGTTTTGTAGGGAGAATGGAATCAATATGCTCTTAATACCTCCCCATACTTCCCATCGGATCCAGCCCTTGATTTGACATTTCTTTCATGACTTAAAAGAGCTTATGACGTTGAATGTGACTTATTTTTGAAATCAAAACCATATGAAAAAATTCTGATGACTGATGTTAACGATATATTCACAAAGGCCTATATTAGAGTTTCAAACGCAGAAAAAGCCATAAAAGGCTTCGAAAAGGCTGGGATTTTTCCTATCGACCCTGGTGTATTCAGCGAAGATGATTTTTACGATAATAGTGCTAACAATCAACCTGAGAGAGAGAAGATCAGAAATCCTCACGTCAACACCCTTTAAATATTTACAAGATATTTTGTTAACTAGGAAAACATTTGGAGTCTACTCCAAGAAGTTCCCAGACTATTACGTCAACAAGAAGTCCTGCACCATCTACTTCTTCAAGTATATCGATCTTGATGAAACAATAGCTTCAGGTATACTCAGTTCATAAGAAATAATATTACCACGCTTCATTAATTCTTCATTTTCTGTATTTAATAGGTACAGGGTTTCGGAAAGAAATTTTCGATCTTTTACACAAAATTGAAAGACAAAATTCAGACATATTGAAACTTTTGAAGGAAAAACCACAAGGTGAACCAAATGTTAATAATGGTTCTCAATTGCTGAGTGAGTTGCCGTTGAAACTGCCTGCATCTTCACAAGATGATGTTCGTTTGCTGGAAAATTATCTTGTAGATAAAAATAATTTAAAGGCTATGGTTGGTATAATACCGGGTGGCCGGTCTCAAAGGTGTACATAGGGATTTAACATTGTATTGAACATTTGTGTTGATTCCTGCTCGCCAATTCAACTTACAGGAATGGTAATGGTATTAATTGAAAGGTAAAATGATTGCGCTTCAAATGGCGCTAATAATAAAATTAAATGTGCTATATTCATTTTAAATGCGATTTTTAAATATGACGTGCCATGATTTTCAAATTTTACAGCATTTGTCAAAAAATTTGAAAATTAGTTGGCATAAATTAGTGGATTTCTGTAAATTACAACTAATTTAACAAATTTTTGACAAATGCTGTAAAATTTGAAAATCTTGGCACGTTATATTTAAAAATCGCAAAATTTTAAATCGTTATATTTTAAAATAAATATAGCACAGTTAACTTTATTATTAGCGCCATTTGAAGCGCAATTATTTTACCTTTCAATTTATACCATTACCATTCCTGTAAGTTGAATTGGTCAGCAGGAATCAGCAGAAACGTTCAATACAATGTTAAATCCCTATGTACACCTTTGCGACCGGCCACCCGGTATATAATCTACTAATGAAAGGTAAATACTATGTAGTTATCATATTTTTATATTATTTAGCAGTCGTATTTGTCAGCGCTTAATGGACGTGACCTTTCAGCAGAAACAAATCGGGTGCTGAGAACATTATTAACCGATTCTGTTGCCTATACCTACAGCTTCTACGGCAAACGATTGAATAAAACTCCATTTTCTGGATCGGCACTGAAAACCATTGTTGTTGGTAAGGCTAAAAAAAATAAGAATGATGTTTTTATTGATTAGAATACATTAGGTACTTGGTGCTCACTTTTTACATAGTGGAGTCAAATATTTTAAATCACTAAGCAATAGGAAATAAATAGTAATTTCTAATTGGTAATAAACAACCATGGCAATCTATTATAATAATCGAGAAGAACAAAATCACAGTGCCTACATTACTCGTATTCAAAATTTCAAGGGACAACGTGTATATTATTATTATTAAATGGATTTAACTTCTTTTAAATTGTTAAATTTAAAGATAATAATTAAAGATCCTACACAAATAGCTGTTACACATTAGAACTTAACTTTATATAATTATAATAATATTCTTTAAGATACTGCACAACAAATTATTCTGTGCAGTTAAAAACAATTAGTGGTAGTTAAACAAGTACAATATCTTAAAAAATCCAGGGTGGGGTAAATATGATCCTGTAAATAATTAAAGTTACTTCTATAGTATAAAAGCAATAGTCCGTGTGATTAACTACTTAGTCTTGCAGTAAGAACGTGAGTTAACAATCAAAAATGAGTTTCGTGATATCTGAAAGAGGTAGCAAAAAGTTTGTGTGTGATGATAATTTTGTGTATGTGTTTTCGAAGAAAACTGTGTCTGGTGAAAACTCTATCTGGGTCTGCGAAAGAAGGGGAGATTGCAAAGGTCGTGTTTGGACAGCAGGTATGTATCATGTTATGTTTATTATGTTTTTTTAGTTTTTAACCGATTTAAATAAATTTTTGTCAGCCTTATATACACGCAAAAACTCATAATTTGAACTGCATGTTAATAATCTTTCTGTTCCGGTTTCGGCAGAAATGACCGCAACTTGAACTGAATAACTGAATCTGAACCACCTTTCAAACCATTAAATTAAAAAATAGTTGTGTATTGAAATCTAATACAAATATTATTTTCAGGAGATTCTGTGATTATCACTCGACATGTTGCTGCACATAATCATGCTGCTGAAGCCACAAGGCCAGCTACTTTGAATGTACTGCAAGCCCTGAAGGAAAGAGCTAATAATACAGAAGAAACAACACAACAAATAGTAGCAACTTGTTTACAAAATGTACACGATAACGTTTTATGTGCTTTGCCTAGAAAGGATACAATGAAACGAATGGTTCGGCGTGTACGAAATCAAGTTGGTGTACCTGCAATTGCTGCAGATGCCGAAAATTTGATAATTCCACCGGATTATCAAATGATCAACATTAACGACGAAGAATGTCGATTTCTTCAGTATGATTCAGGAGAAAGCATGCTGCCTGGCAGAATGTTAATTTTCGCAACAGCTGGTAATCTCAATATTTTGACAAGAAGCAATAAATGGTATGCAGATGGCACGTTTTCTGTTGCGCCAAATTTGTTTTTTCAGTTGTACACGATACATGTACAACAGTATGGAACCATAATGCCAGTTGCTTATGCCTTATTACCGAACAAAACAAAAGGTACATACAAAAAACTTCTACAGGAATTAAAAAATATTTGCCCTGGCTTACAACCAACCCAATTATTATTGGATTTTGAAATGGCTGCAATAGAGGCATTCCAGGAAGAATTTCCAGAAATTCAAGTTTCGGGATGTTTCTTTCATCTGTCTCAAAATATTTGGAGACAAGTCCAGTCACAGGGACTACAGGTACGGTTCTTTAAATGTATTATTGTTGTATGTTAATTATTTGGTTTTATAGGTCAATTATCAGAGGGATCACGTCTTCGCTGTATGGGTGCGAATGGTTGCAGCCCTTGCATTTGTACCACCCGCACAAGTAGCAGAAATTTTTGATATCCTGGTGGAAAACGAAAATTTTCCAGCCGAAGCTCAGGGGATTGTCGATTATTTCGAAGATAATTACATTGGTCGCCGTGGGCGTAGGCAAAGACGTCCTCCCAAATTTCCTCGCCAAACATTTTCAAATTTATTACTGCACTAAAAAAGGAGCAAACGCTAAACAATTATCAATGGAATCAATTTGTAACCGGAGCGCCTGCGCCTGGACAGCATAAGACTTATGCTGCTGTTGCGAAACGTTTACGAACAATAGTTCTAGATTATAATAATAGAGAACCCTTAGATTTTCTGAGAGGAATCGCTCACAATCTTTCGTTTTAATTTGTACATTTATAAATTACTATTTATGTGGTATGCTAATAAAAAATACATTATACAAAATATATACAGTCCGTTGTTTTATTTTTATTTTTATAATAAAATATAGAGGGTGTCTCTAAACCGAGTACCATAAATTTAGCAGCCGCTTCCTGACGCAAAAATAAGTCGAAAAGGTCGGTACTGTAACTATTTTGATTTTAATTTATTTTTCAATAAATTGATTTACATACAAATCCAGCATTCTAAATTGGTTTTGGCTAAACAGAAAACCTGCATCTTATAGGAAACGGTTAGTCCAGGCGAGTTGAAACAAGAGTACTACCTTTTTTGTTAATTAGGCAACAGGGAATACAAATCTCTAAACTAAAATGGAAAAACACAAAAGGTTAAGAAAAACGGGTTACAAGAAGAAGGTGATAACCCCCATTCGCGTAGAAAGTTTATACCTTTAATAGGTTAGGCTGCCTGCAAAATGTCGATTTTTTATCTCACACCGTTTTTAAAATGCAATTGTTTTCGGTTTCTTCAATACCATTTTCAAAGACTTCCTTATGCTGCGGTTTAGGACAAAATTTTTATAGACCTTTATGGTACTAGATTTAGAGACACCCTGTATACACCGGGTGGCCGGTCTCAAAGGTGTACATAGGGATTTAACATTGTATTGAACGTTTCTGCTCGCAAAATTTAACTAATTCCTAAAAGATCAATTTTAATTTAAGCTATTTGTAAGATTTGTATCAAAATATATTTTTTTTATTCTTTCCGGGGGCGAATGGTCCGGGGGCGAATTATCCCCGGGGGCGAATCATCCGGGGGCGAATCGTCCGGGGGCGAATTATCCCCGGGGGCGAATCGTCCGGGGGCGAATTGTGGGGGGCGAATTGTCCGCAACCCCTTGGAATTATCTAAACAATCAACATTCGCATTTACATCTGTCATTACGGTTTGAAGTTTATAACCGATTATTAAAATCTATTATTTTTAAAATGTGTTCAACGAAAGAAAAAGTAAAAATAATAAAGTGCCTTGTTTAGCGTAAAATATGTTCCTATTACCTACTCGTTTTATTGCTTTAAAAAGAAAAAAGATGTAATGAGACAGAAATGTCAGTGTGTTTGTTTGATTTTATAATTCCATGGCATCAGTGATTTTTTTAAAAAGACCATTTTTAATTTCTTCTAATTCTACGCTTCCGGAAAATGGAAAATTGTAAATAATAGTATAAAAAGATGCAGAATTTATGTCTCTACAAAAAACCTAAACACACTTTTGCTCTAAAATAATTAGGGGAGCCAATAATTGAACATTAAGAATTTTCCATTAAAATCCCTATGTTGCGTCGCTCAAGTCACCACCCGGTAGATGCTGAGTGGGGTCCAGCGGAAACGAGATTCCTGTTGGACAGATACGAGCGATACGTCTCCAATGTAGGTCCAATGAAAAGATTCCGCTCTAAGAAAGCAATGTGGGAGAAAATCAAAGAAGAATTAAGCAAAGAGCTGGACATTAGAAAAACGGCATTACAGTGTGAAAATAGGTACAAAACTGTACTGCGCAGAAAAACCTCCGCCGATACAGGAAACAAAACTTCTGGTAATTCAAGAACTGAAGTGGAGTACGAAGATGAAATACGGAGAATAGGTGCTCTGGATGACAGCATCGAACCAGAAGTATTAGGATCTCCAGGGTTAATTATTGTAAAAGAAAAAGGTGGACCATCATCGAGCACACCCAAATATTCAATGGAGGAGTGCAGTGATTCAAATAAGGGCAACAAAAAGAAAAAAGATTTAGCATCTGTATTAATGCAGATCCACGAGGAAAACGAAAAAAACAAAAAAGATAGACATGAGGAAAAAATGAATTTATTGAAACAGTTTCTTTCGTCCACATCACATGAAAAATCATCCTAACATTTTTTTTATATTAACTATGCATACTTACAAATAATAAATATTTTACTTTGAATAAACTGTATGCTATAAGTTACCAAGATACTCAGCTATTTTGTTCCTTTTACATTCCCCTTCCGCACGTTGCACATTCTGTGATGGAACAAGTTCGGTGCTTGGTAAATCATCATCCTCTGCAAAATCTTCTGTCCAGTGATCGTCAGAATCGATACATACATTGTGTAATACACAAACTGCAATTATAAATTCTGTAGTTTTTTTAACAGAGAAAAAGTCGGTTCTTATTAGCTGCCTAAACCGCTGTTTAAGGAGACCAAATGAATTTTCTATTTTGATCCTAGTGGCACAAAATTTAAAATTGTAATTGCGTTGTGCTTCCGTTAAATTTCCATAGTCACGATATGGAGTTAGAAGATATATCCGAAGTGGATAAGCAGCATCTCCAAGTAAATGCCATTTACCCCCTTCAGAAACATTTTCAATTACATCCGACAGTGGTGATAAGCGAAAAACTCTGGCATCATGAATTTTACTAGATATGCCCGTAAAAACATCCAAAAATCTCTTTTCTGCATCACACACAGCTTGCAAAGTTAATGATGGGTAATCGTGTCTGTTGATTTAATTTTGTGGGCTGGTGTCCTAATCGGAATATAGGTTCCATCTATGCATCCAATAACATTAGGAAATTGGGAAATCTGATCATAAATACAAATGCATGTTTATATTTGATAAATACACATCTAGATAATTATATTATTATACCTGTTCAAAATTTTGAACAATTTGTAACTTGTCTTCTGCTGATTTTGGGAAGAAAATTATTGATGGTGATATGCTGTTTAAAAAATGCATTACTCTGTCACAAATTTTCATCAATGTAGATTCGCCAATTCCAAAGCGTGAAGCTACATCACGAACGCAGCATTTGTTACCGCAGAACCTATGAAGTTTTACATTTATAGAAATATGTGTGATTTATTACGTTATATTGTTTCATTTACCACAAAAAACTATAAATGTGTACTTCAACGCTAACTGGTTCACTTCCACGTATAGTTTGGGGCGTGAATTCCGACATTCGAAATTTATTTATTTTATGTCACATGTACTCTTCGACATTCTGAAATGCATTTTAAACTAAAAGTTAAACGGTTATTTCTATTTGTTTTCGGTTCACAATAAAACATACACACCTCCGATTCCGAGTAGGATTGAATGATTTCCAAATAATTTGTAATTTTTGGAATACTATCTTTACTAATACGATTCCGAATTACTTCAAAAATTTCTTCATCGCTATCGTCACTCGAACTTTCCAATAGCTCTAACACAGCTGCTATCTTAGTACGTTCCATTAAAAAAAATTTTAGATGTTCTGATATTATTTTGTTGTTATTTACACGGTTTTGACAACCAATTGATAGCTCCACCGGCTGTCAAATTCCTTCACTACGTCCAAGAACTAGTGTTTGTTAGTGCAATACCAATGCACACCAAACATTGCACGACACAAAGTGGAATACGAAAACCGGATATACACCATCAGCTGTTCAATAGTGGAACACGTTGTACCGTTCGAGTGTACACCCGGTGTACACCAGTGTACGCCAGTGCAGAGAAGTGGAATTCGCTATAAGTCACATAGTGGTTACTCTGCATGTGACAAGTGTACAGAAGTAGGGGAATATATTGGAGGAAGAGTTATATTACCTAATAGTGCAGCAAAACGAACAGACGAATCATTTTTAAATCAGTTAGATGAGAATCATCATGTTGGGCAATCGCCATTGCTTAAATTAGGAATTGGATTAGTATCTAAATTTCCTATTGATTATATGCACTGTATATGATTAGGGGTGGTTAGAAAGTCATTAAATACTTGGGTAGGAGGTCAACCATTACGTGTCCGTTTGCCGGCCAGACATGTTAAATCGTTATCCGAATATTTAGTATTTTTAAAAGACAGTATGCCTGTTGAGTTTAATAGGAAACCAAGACCTGTCGCAGAATTGGCAAGATGGAAAGCCACTGAATATAGAACTTTTTTATTATACTTAGGTTCAGTAGTGATAAAAGATTTAGTAAGTTCGGCAGTTTATGAACATTTTTTACTTTTACATTCGGCTGTTACAATCTTGGAATCTAGTAAACATATTTTGAAATTTGGATTGAATTTAGCGCAAAATGTATTAGATGGTTTTGTAAAACACTGCAAATCACTTTATGGATCAGAATTTCTTGTTTATAATGTTCATATTTTGTCACATATTTGCGGAGATGCAGAAATATATGGTGCAATAGCTCAATTTTCGGCATTTCCATTTGAAAATTATTTAGGACATCTAAAACGTTTGGTCAAATCTCCTAACAAACCGTTACAGCAACTTCACCATAGACTTAATGAAAGTGATTCTATAGTCGGTAGTAAATCTGATATTAGTCACTCGACCAAACTCACATTGGAGCATACGTTAGGCCCACTTGGTAATTGTGGTGATTCTCGACAATTTAAAAAACTTTGTTATAAAAATTTAACTCTAATGCTGACTCCTACTGTTTATTAAGAGGTGGATTTGTTGTGGCTATTTACAACATCTTAAAAATGCTAAATGATGAAATTGTAATTTTAGGTCGAAAGTTTAATTCATATAATTAGTTAATAATTATAACTGTATAATTCATATAACTGCCCTACCTCGACAAAGTAAGATACTACAATTATAGTCTTGAAAAAGAAATTGTATAACGATGAGGAAAGCAAAAGACGAGGTCAACACAACAAACTAGCAAGACTCGAGTTGACACAAGTAAATAAAATGTGAGGTTATAATGTCGACTTTAACTTTTAAAGCGAGGGAAGGCGTGACTTTAACTTTAAAGGCGAGTTAAAGCCACTTTAACGTTAATGTCGCATTATGAAACACGATTTCTACTTTAAAGCCAACTTTAAATTTGATTATGAAACCGGACGTAAGTCTTTTCAGGTTGAGATGGGAAAATCAGTTCTATTTAAAAAATATATAAATATTTTTTTTTTCACTACTAACCTGAGAAGTCGCCATTACTTACTCCTTTTCTCTAATGAGAAGTTATATTTCTCAAGCTAGGTAAATAATGATAATGAAAAATTACCTAGGCAAATAATAAAATAAACGTTCTATAAATCAGATGTTATTGGTTTTGTTTTTTAGTTTGACAACTCCAGTTTCAGGCTACTAAATATTTAAAAAATCATGTGGAAATGGTAAATTGCAAAATTCTAATGAATAACATTTTTAGTAGTGAAAAAAATAGTATATAGACCACGGTAAAGAAGAGTTCTCTCAACCTCGCAACTTATTTCCCTTGCTGCTTCGCAGCTCGGAAAATAATAATGCTCAGTTGAGAAAACTGTCTTCTCTACCTTGGCCTATAATGTACTATTAATCAACTTAGTCACTTGATATTATTAGATGTGCTAAAAATTGTTTTTCGCAGCTTGACAAGCAATAATCATATTCATTTGTTAGTGCTATATTAAATACAACTGTTATTGTCATTTTTTACAAAAAGTAATGAGATATAATTTTTGAGTCGTGGTGATGTCGAAAAATAAAGGTTATTATATTTTCCCAGAATTCTGAGGTAATCTGTATCGAGGAAGAACTGAATTCATCGAATTTGAGTAGCTGCCACAGGTCTTCCTCAGCATCAAGTGCTTCTGTGCCGGTTTCTGAGGAGCTGTCCGGCCTCTCGGTATAGTCACTATTAGAGAAGTCGAAAAACACGGCCAAGTCAATTGAAAACAATTTTGAAGAGAATAAAATATTAACTTTATTAAATGCAACAATTGATGGTAAAGTAGTCCTTCAAAATTATAAACTTAATAAAATTTTGAAAAGAGGGGTTTTGGTAACTTCTAACATTAGAATCGGAAATTATAACAAAGCTGTCCAAAGCATTGATGAATACATGAAGCAGTAGCCGGCTTTAAGTTTACCTCTGGGTTATGAACTGGTGGGTTTATTTGTTCACTTTTATTTGTCTAATTACGTATCTATGTTTAATAAATTTTCTTTCAGCTATCAATACATTTTGAGGTACTATTCCCGGACGCAAAACATTTTTTCAACGAATGGGCCCTTCTTTATAAATCCATTATAAAGGTTGCTACAAAAAAAATGTCCTATTATTGGTAAAATATTAAATACACATAAAAGATGAGGTGTCGCAAAGCAAGTGAAACAATTTTTTTAGAATTCCCTCCCCACCAATTAATATATACCAAAATTTTCAGCTCAAATCGAAAAAAATGTTGCCTTGATGGTATTGCCATTTTTGTTCCCCAGTATTGTGCGAAAGAGAGACCGAAAGAGGACCTACATCTGAGAAGGAAATACTTAAATATTCAAAAACGGAATTAGAATTTTTAATTTACGTTGAGGAAAGTTTGCTTAAGGCACGTATCCATTTGTGTCAAATGTCCCGTAACGTATCACCGAACATGTTACGTTACAACTAGTGGAGACGGAAAATTGTTGCATGTTACGCGTAACCAATTTGACACGCGTAACGTACACAGACCGAACCACCAGCTGTCGGTTTTTAGCCGTCACATCAAAGGAATGCAACTTTACGCGTTACGATAAGTGGGGACAGGTTTTTTGCGTTATCACTGTAACATTGCCGGTTGTTGTATTATTCTTCTATTCTAGTCTCATTTGTTTGGCGGACTTCACGGTGTTAAGTTTGGTTAAGTGCGATTGTTTATTGTTTGTCATGGAGTAGAGTAAGGAAGACACTATGGATTTTATAGATCATTACCGTAAAAAAGCTATAATTTGGGATCCCCAAGATCACGATCATTTTAATAAAATTAAAAAAACAGGATGCGTGGATGCAAATCGCAGACAATTTGAGAAGACCTGTGGATATATGCAAGAAAAAAATGCAAACTCTTCTAGCTGCCCTTAGAAGGGAAATCATGAAAATGAAGAAATCGGAAGGAACTGGAAAAGGTAAGTGCAAGATTATACATTTTATTAGGTATTTATTGATTATTTTTAATACAATACTTCAAACTTTTTTATTTTCTAGGCGCAAAGGAAGTGTAAAAGAGCAACTGGTTCGCTTTTACCAGTCTCCAATTCATTTTGGACAAAAACAAAACCAAGCCGTCGCTAAATACTGAAAGTAAATAACATAAAATAATAAGATTTATGAAAATTTATTGTTATAAGATTTCAAAATACTACTTCAGAACATTTATAATTTTGTAATGCTACATTTTATTTTCTATGCATACTGGTTCTGCCACTCTATGCCCCTTCTTGAATAAAATAATCGGCGAGTTCTTCCCGCAAATTCAAAAAATTTAACTTTGCTCTACGTGGTACATTTCTCAGAGGATGTAGAGAATTACTTTCCTCGGACACAATTCCTCTCCAATTCCCACGTGTCACAATACCTGATTGTTCAGAATCGAATGTCCCCGGTGGATTGTAAAGTGCAACAGACTCGGGTCTTCGTCGCAAAAAGTTATGTAGCAAAGCAACTGTTAGCACGACAGTTGATGCCTTTTCCGGCTCCAGGAGGATAGGTTTTCGTAGTACCCGGAAAACAGCTGAAGCTATCCCAAAGACATTTTCGACTACCCTTCGAGCTCTACACACCCTATAGTTATAAATTCTTTGTTTTGATCTTTTGGCATGGTAACCTGCATACACTTTCATTAGGTTTTCTGACATCTCAAAGGCTTCATCTCCAAGAAAATAATACGGCAATTCTTGCGCTCTGCCATTTAGAGGACTAGGATCAGGGAGATTTAGTGTTTTGTTTTTCATTTCTTTGTATAAGTCAGTACTGGAAAATATGCCACCGTCTGATATTCGACCTTGGCATCCACTAGAGCAAACAGTACTACACTGAAAAATCCTTTATAATTAATATATTCGATACCACTGTTTATAGGAGATTGAATCACAACGTGTTTGCCATCTATTGCCCCCACACAATGTGGAAAATTCCAGCTGGTTTCAAAATCTTTACTCACGTTTAACCATCCCTCCTGTGTTCTCAGAATCTGTAAAAGACCGCACCTATAATTAAATTAATCAATAAAATAAAATTAATATTTCGAAAAATTGGAGTAGGTATTTTCAAAAGGAATTTTGAATTTCAGATGCGGCTACAAGATGAGAACCCTCAAGAGGATGGTGAGCCATCGACCGAAGCTGAGGCATCAGCCGAAACTGGTGGTTCCGCTCCATCAGCTGAAGAAACTGGTAGCGTTCCGGAGGAATCCGGAACCAAGAGGAAGCAAGCGACCCCAGTAAGTTCAAAAAAGAAAGAAAAAATTGGAGCGTCGGGGGATAGCGAGCGCCTTGATCAAGCCTTTCATATTTTGCAATCTACGGCCAATCAAGCCAATCAAGATGAATACTATCACTTCGGCAATTTTATTGCTACCAAGCTGCGGTCATGTGATGAAGCTGCCAGGTGCATTATTCAAAACGATATAATGAATATTTTTGCTAATTCCTATCCACGTCCCCATCCACCATTGCAAGCTAGGACCTCAACTGAAAACCACCCACCACCTCATAATAATCCAACCCCAGCCGCCCCATTGACTTATCCGAGCACATCAACGTCTCCCGATACATACAATTATTATAATTCCCAAAATCACTCCCCGTCAACTCCACAGGAATGGCGTTCCCCAAATCACTCCCCATAATCCGGAGATTTTAATATTTTGGAATTAATATAGATACTCTATTAATAAACAACTTAATATAAACTGTTTTTAATTTTGTCTTTCCTTTTTGTATATATGACAGCAATCTGGCATAGATAATCCTAGCTACGTAAAATAAATATTGACAATAATAAATACAAACCGTAATCAAAATTTCAAACACTATGGTAAATCTCTTACCTGAATGTAGTTTTTAAACGTCTTTATAAGTGCATCACATACTTCGGGAACGATTCGGCTTATTACCTGTTTAGACATTTTAAACAGATATTGAAGGCTTACATATGAATCGCCAGTAGCCAAAAAACGCAATGTTACTGCTAATCTTTCTTGTACAGGAATTGCATCACGAAATTGTGCGTCTTTCCTGGAAATCGATGGCCCAATTGAATTGATCAAAAATTCAAAATCTGTTGGGTGCATTCTAGTAAAAAATTTATACATTCCACTAATGTGTTGAATTTTTAAATCAGCTAACAAACTTGACCCACTATAAATCTTTCTACTTTGATACAGTTTTGACACCCACCACCGTGGAGATTTGCGTTTTTTATTTTTCAAATTAATCGTGTGGTGAATAAAAATGTACGAAGCTGCTGCTAATTGTAATTTCAGAGTAGCATCCATTGTCGCGGTCAGATTTATACCAGAGGGTGGGTGTGTGTCGTATCGTAACCCTGTTTTTACTGTTGTAACGTGAATGATACGACCAAAACCATACACCGTTTTCGCAGCGAACCCTTGTCATCTTTGCAACATGCCGTAACGTGTTCGCTGTTACGTTACAGGGCATTGACACAAATGGATACGCGCCTTTATATTACTTTTAAAGAAACATACTTAATAATTTTTTGTGAATTGCAGGCTTATGAAGATTTACAAGCCACTTTGGAAATACGAGAAAAAAAGTTGCAAGAATTAGCTAGCGAACAACCAACCCTGATTTTGATTGGAAATTTGGCAAATTCAAGATCGCTGGTAAAAATCAACGAAATTATTTTCGAAGTAGACACTCCACTGAAAGCACTGGATGTGTGTTGCATGTCATTCTTTTCTTTAAACGCATCTTATCCAAGTGAATTAGCTCAATGCTGGGCCTTTATTCAAAAAAATATTTACAATATTCACACCACGAAGTAATTCCACCGGATCGAGTGCTACTCATTAATCAAATTAATGTTAATTTTTCTGTTGAATTACGCTTTCCGTTTCAAAACGGTCTAGATCAATTCATGGTTTATACCACGCCAGAAAGGTATTGTTATCAAGAGTTACAAATTTTTTATTGGAGCTCAGAAAAAAATATTTTTAAGTATGAAAGTGGGTAGTTGAATATCATACATCATATCAGTACGTCAAAGTTTTTTCTAAGTTAGAGATAAAATCATGTTTTTTCTGTTGCCAACTGTTGTTGTTGTTCGCGTACAAAAATGATGAAAATAATCAGGCAAAGCCTGATTAAGACCGTCAAACGTGTTCGATCAACGTGTCGTTGTGAGCAAATCTGAAGTGTGCGGGGTACACAGTTGTGAAGAACGACGGTTTGTGCAGTTTTTTTGTTGGAATTTATAGAACTGTATCGCAGTCTTCCGTGTGTATGGAAAATAAAATCTCGCGAGTACAGTTATCGTATTAAGAAAGACAAAGCATATGAACGGCTATTGGCAAAGCTAAAAGAAGTGGATCCTGAAGCAACAAAAGAAGGGGTAAAGAAAAAGATTGATTCATTAAGAGCAGGCTCTCTCTTTCTTCGTGGCGCTACAGTCCTATTTGGACCTGGGCCTCCCGTATTTTCTGCCTCCAGACATCTCGTTGCCTTGCTGCTGTTTTTCAATTGCGGATTTTTAGCATTTGTTTGGCGTCCACTTCAATGTTGTTTGTCCATCTCTGTCTTGGTCGTCCTCTTCCCCTAGCACCCTCCATTTGCCCATTATATACTTTCTTTGGAATTCGATCCTCACTCATTCTCTCCAGGTGACCCGCCCATTTTAATCTTTGTAGTTTTATGTATTCGGCAATGTTTGGTTGTTGATATATTTGCTTTAATTCGAAGTTGTATCGGATCCTCCATACCCCATTCTCTATCACCGGCCCATATAGTTTCCTTAGGATTCGTCGTTCCCATCTTGTTAGAAGTTCCTCTGAGTATTTGGTAATTGTCCACGTCTCGCTTCCGTAAGAGCAGGCTACAGAAGGGAATTAAAAAAAGTTAATATATCAAAAAAGAGTGGCGCTGGAGGGTCTGGTACGATTCGCCGTCGGCCAGGTTCTCCTTGTGCGTTTGATTATTGATTGTAGTAGTGAATTGTCTGAATTTTTTTAATCCGACTTGAATAATTTTCTAGCTATTACGGTTAATAAATATATACGTATAAAAAGTATCGTATGGTTACCTACCGCGTAAGTTACTGATTAGGAAAAGGATTTGTACAAATTCCAGAACTTGAAAGGAAGACCATTAGACAAAAATATCTAAAGTTACATTCTTTCACCAGGGATTAATTTTATCTTAATCCAACTTCAGCCAATTACAGAATCTTTCTATGCATTTTCCACCCCTTTTTTGTAATATAAATACAACTAATTTCGGTAGGGCCGTTTAGTATCTACAGAATTTTCCTGGCAGTAAGAAGTTTTAATAATGGACGGAACAATTTTGTCAGAAAGGGGAAAAGAAAAATTTGCTGTAGATGGTTTTGTTTATGTATTCGATACATTTAGTAAAAGTGATATTACTGTTAAGTTTCGGACGTGCAATCGCAGAAAGAGGTGCAAGGTAAGAATTCATACTAGAAATGGCCAAGTTATTAAGAAAGTCAACCAACATTCTCATGATTCCTCGTCGGTTAATGTAGAAGTTGCACAGGTACTCAAGAATGTAAAGAAACGTGCTGCAGAAACAACTGAAGCCACAATTCAGGTAATTTAAAATATTATTTCTAGCATTTGATTTAATTGAGTTAATTTTAAATTTCAATTTAATTAATCATTAATTAATCACGTTAATAATATTGTATTATTTGTTATAGGTAATTAACGAGTGTATTGCAAATACAACGCAAGCTGCTCAAGGTAGACTTCCAAATAATTGCGCCTTAAGGAAAATAGTTAGGCGTAAACGTAATGCAATTCAAGCTGAACCCCCAAATCCTGTGAATCTTGACCAATTAATATTACCTGAACCTTATCGAATTTACGAGGCGCAACCTGGAGTTGAAGAAAATTTTCTATTGGCAGACAGCGAAGAAGGACCCAATAGGATTTTAATATTTGGAAGGCAAAGTTGGCTTCAACATTTGCAAACCTCAAGTACGTGGTACGCTGATGGGACATTCTCAATAGCACCACCGCTGTTCTCCCAAGTGTAATGGCTACTAAAAATAATGGCGTACATCCAATATTGTATGCCCTTCTACCGGACAAGCAACGAACCACTTACAACTGAATCTTCGAACTGATTAAAGATTTAATTCCAAATTTACAGCCAGTATCAATCCACTGTGATTTTGAACAAGCAGCATTTACCGCCATGAGAGATTGTTTTCCAGGCGTGAACATCAACGGATGTTTCTTTCATTTAGCCCAGAATATGAGGAAGCATATGGATACAAGGGGTCTGCTCAGGGAATACAATAGTGATCCACACTTTGCCTTGAGTGCCAAAATGGTAACTTCTTTGGCGTTTGTGCCCACTGCAAACTTGGACCAAGCTATTGAAGTTCTCGAAAAAATTTTACCTGAAGAGCTGCAACCACTCCTCGATTGGTTTGAAGATAATTATGTAGGACGAATGAACAGGTATATACAATTTTTTACTACTTAGAATATGGATACTATATAATGTATTAATCATTTACAGACGAGGAAATGGTAGACGTCCACCCCTTTTCCCTCATGAAATGTGGAACCTTTATCAACGAACGTTAAACGGAGAAGACCGAACGAATAACCATGCGGAGGCCGCAGATAGAAGACTTCAGTTGGAATTGGGAATGAACCACCCAACAATCTGGAAATTTATTGAGTTACGCAAAGTTCAAAAAGGCAGGGATACTTATTACGAACAACTTGTTGCTGGTAATCGTCCACCTGTCAAATTAAAGAAGTATAGGGATGCAGACGATCGTGTCTTAGGCCTAGTGCAAAATTTTAATAATGCCACCGATATTTTAGAGTATCTTAGGGGTTTAGCACATAATTATGAAATGTAATTTAAATAATAATTATATTGAGTAGAATGTAACTTTAGATATTTTTGACCAATGGTTTTGCATTCAAGTTCTGGAATTTGTACAAATCCTTTTCCTAATCAGTAACTTAAGCGGTAGGTAACCATACGATACTTTTTAAACGTATATATTTATTAACCGTAATAGCTAGAAAATTATTCAAGTCGGATTAAAAAAATTCAGACAATTCACTACTACAATCAATAATCAAACACACAAGGAGAACCCGGCCGACGGCGAATCGGACCGACGACCCACAGTGGTTCCAAATCGTCAAATCGTGGACATGATAGAAGATGGTTATACCTACATTATTTCCCAATACCATTTTTTTGTATTTTGAAGTTAAGATGGCGAAAGAAATTATTATCGGACATTAAAAAAACATTTTTTGCGATTTTTTTTTAAGTTTTAAATTGCCAGGGCTGACACTGTACTTGTGTGTAGAAGAAGGTGTTTTACATAACTGAGGCGAAAAAGTATCCGGATATCCTTGCGTCCGTGGTAGTAATAGCTCGAGGATCAATTTTTATCGATGAAAATAAAAATCAGTCACTTTTTAGAGTTGAAATATTTCTTTTATGAAAGAAGATTGTTACATCTACAATATATTTTCCAAATACAAGTTTATTTATAAAATCAAACTATACATACTATATTAACGAACAGCAATATGTATAACTAAGAAATATTTTAGATTCTTACAAAACGAAATGATGATGGCGATATTATTAATATTACGAGAAATTAGTACTTACAACTATTAATTACCTATACACAACGAATACTGATTGCAATATTCTAGTTACCTATCTATGTTATCTGCAATAGCAGACTTTCATCGTTCACTAACAAATCTTTTGCCTCAGAAAGCAATGCAAATTTTTGAATTTTGGTGTATGGGCCTAATGTGCGTTATGTATGGATCTGAACTGATTAATAAATTATGAAGCAGGTCTTATTTTAATGTCCGATAATAATTTCTTTCGCCATCTTAACTTCAAAATACAAAAAAATTATATAGGGAAATAATGTAGGTATAACCATCTTCTATGATGAAAAAAATATTAGAACTCAAAAAAATGACTTTGATTTTTATTTTCATCGATAAAAACTGATCCTCGAGCTATTACTACCACGGACGCAAGGATATCCGGATACTTCTTCACCTATGTTATGTAAAACACCTTCTTCTACATACTGTTACAGTGTCAGCCCTGGCAATCTAAAACCTTTCGACAAAATCTCAAAAAGTCACAAAAAATGTTTTTTTAAGGTTCGATAATAATTTATTTCGCCATCTTAACTTCAAAATACAAAAAAATGGTATTGGGAAATACTGTAGGTACCGTAATTCCGTCTTACTTTGCCCGCTGGGGAGTAACTTTGCCCAGCAACATGGTAAAATAAAAAAATCGTCACTTCAAACTGACAACACTGGAATGTGCGAAAATATCTGGAGCCGTTAGTAACAACTGGTCTGAACATATTTAGTCTAGTTTTAACGCTGGCGAGTGCATGCTATGTATTTTTATCAAGGTTAGCATTTTTAGTGCATTTAAGCCACATTTCTAACACATTAGAGTAAGGTCTATACAAGGGGTATTATAATACTTATTAATTTCAGAAATTAGGGTAAGATACTTTAACATGTTGTGAAAAGATCTATATTTTGTGGAACTAGAAAATCCGAACCTTAATATTTTTAATATTTAAAATATGAATGGCCAAAGTTAGTCGCAAGAATTTTGTTAAAATAAAATTTTATTTTTATGTTGAAAAAATCATTTACTGAGTAAATGTACTGTTTTCAGATTAAGTTATGGGTAAATATAAGCGAAGGTTGGGTGCTAGGCGCTATAGGGATTATTCCGAGGAAACTTTAAACGAGACATTAGCTGCTATGAGAAGGGGAGTTAGCAGTAGAAAAGTAGAAGAAAGATTTAACATTCCAAGGAAAACATGGCTGTGCAAATTTAAGAATCAAAATATGGGTTCTGTAGGACGTCCAACTGCTCTCAGCGAAGTCGAAGAAAGACAGGTGGTTGATGTCTTGATTGCGAGTTCGGAATATGGCTGCCCCATGACTCAAATGGAACTACAAATAGTCATAAAATCTTATTTGGACAATAAGGGTATTCAGCATTGCACAATTCGAAACAATTGTCCCGGTAAGCAATGAACTGAAAATTTTGTTAGGCGTCATAAAAACCTCTTGACCAAACGTCACTGCCAAAATATAAAAAGAAAAAGAGCAGAAAAGACCGACGAAGAAATTATAGCGTATTTTGATAATCTCAAGGAAGCAATTAAAAATATAAAGCCAGAGTTCATCCTGAATTATGATGAGTCGAATTTGAGCGACGATCCAGGGAGCAAAAAGTGTCTTTTTGATCGAGGGACCAAGTATCGCGAGAAGAATGTTAATCATACGAGTGCGATATCCATCATGTTTGCTGCCACAGCAGCAAGAATTCTGTTGCCCCTGTATGTTGTTTATAAGAGTGAGCGCATTTATGACTAGTGGGTAATAGGTGGACCATCAAGAACAATTTACAACAGAACCAAGTCAGGGTGGTTCGATGATCCATCATTCCAAGATTGGTTTCAAAAAGTCATCATACCATGGGCTCGATCTTCTCCTGAACCTAAGGCAATAATAGGGGATAATTTATCATCCCACCTTAATGTCGAAGTAATAAGGGCATGCCAAAGACACAATATTCGATTTGTGTTTCTACCTCCGAATGCAACTCACATTACACAGCCTCTGATGTGAGTTTTTTCATTCCATGAGGGTTGCATGGAGGAAAATTTTAAGGGAAATCAAACTTAAGCGCCCAAACCAAAATTGTGTAGAAAAAGGGAAATTAACAGGAATGCTAACAAGGCTTCTGAAAGACATAAAATCAAGTGCAAAAACAAACATACAGAGTGGCTTCAGAGCGACGGGGATATACCCTCTAAATCCGGATGAGGTTTTAAAAAAACTTCCAAATGCACGATTTAACAAAAAAAGTTTCACGGGAAATTGATTCTGCATTACTAACTTTTTTAAAAGAACAGAGATCTCCAACGAAGGAGTTAAGGAGAACTTCAAAAAAGATGGTTAAGGTTGCAGCTGGCTGCTCGGTCAAGTAAGACGGAATTACGGTATAACCATCTTCTATCATGAAAAAAATATTAGAACTCGAAAAAATGACATTGATGTTTTTATTATCGATAAAAAAAAATTGACCCACTTACCGTCATAATATAAAAAAACTTTATTTAAAAATGTTGTTCAGTCAGTGATGCTCTATAAGAAAAAAAATATTGCAAACCAAAAACTTGAATTTGATTTCTATGTCCACGATTTCACGATTTGGAACCACTGTGCGACGGCGAATCGTCCCATCCCCGCGCTGGAAGTGAAGACGTTTATATACCTAACTTGTGGTATTTTGATGATCTGTCATTTTTGAGTGACCAAGAAATCACACGGGCTAGTGTATCAAACCTAGACGACGACGAAGATTCCAACATGGATGACAATGACAATAATACCCAGAAAGAGGCCAATGAATCCCAGAATGTAAGTATGTTACTATTATAAGTTCACTTCTCCCGGAAATTAACGTATACCTAATTGAAGAGTATAAAATTAAAAGGGTTTAAGTGCCAAAAACGCGATTTTTTGTTTTTTCGCTAATATGGTTCTAAGTGCCATGCCCAGTCGCTTGAAAAAGGTTCTATGTGCCTTCTGTTCAGAAATTAGTTTATCTGTTGAATTAACGATAGCGCCAGTTATATCTCCCGTAGCTGTTTAATTCAAAAAGGGTCTAAGTGCCAACTGTCAGATTGTTAGCGCTAGGTTGCTTCTTGGTGTAGTTTTGATCAAATAATGGAAAATGTTAAACAAAAGCGTCGTGCTATAGGCACAGAAAGTGTTCGAAAAGAAACTAAACGTAAAAGAGCAAGTGGTGAGCAGTATAACAACTACAAAGGCAAGGCTGTATAGTGTTGCCACGAGACGAGACGAGACGAGATTATGCCCATTCTCGATCTCGATCTCGATCTCAAAAAATCTCGAACATCGTTTCTCGATCTCGACTTCGAGAATCTCGATTCTCGAATTTAAGGTGCACGTGTACCGAAATAGTGATGTCAGCATCGGATTTCGCAGAAAATTACTTCTGGATACGCGTGTTTTGACTGGGTTGTTATGGCTTTAACATTATACTCCATGCTGTAGATGTATTGGTATGGTGGAGTAGTCACCAAGTTTTATAGACAACCCTTGCCAGAATGGCTAGACTCTTTTG
The DNA here is from genome assembly GCA_963082805.1 of Hemicrepidius hirtus. Classification (NCBI taxonomy): domain Eukaryota; kingdom Metazoa; phylum Arthropoda; class Insecta; order Coleoptera; family Elateridae; genus Hemicrepidius; species Hemicrepidius hirtus. The sequence goes on from OY720161.1 coordinate 15,996,929, forward strand.
CTATTCAAGCAACTAGTGTAGGTACCAGCTGAACGGCTATTTTCGAAGGCTAGCTTGATTATTCGAAAACACCGCAATAGACTCGATGCCGAGTCGGCTACAGCACTGCTATGTCTGAATCGGACTGAATGCTTGGCAATCCTGCGAGTATATTAAACAATTTTTAAAATAAAGGTTATAAAAAATTCTTTTTCATTAATTGTATACCTACCATTTCTTATATTTACCAATGTTTACCGTTGGCGTTTTATAAAAAATAAAATAAAATAATAATAATAATACCGTTTTTTCACTACTAACCCAAGTCGCCATTACTTACTTCTTTTCTCAAATGAGAATTTATATTTCCCAACCTAGGTAAATAATGATAATAAAAAAACGTTCTATAAATCAGATGTTATTATTGTTATTGGTTTTGTTTTTTTATCTCAAATTTGGACAAAGATAGAAAAATACAAATAAGTGGACGAATATTTAAAAAATCTTGTGAAAATGGTAAATTACAAACATAAGACGAATAACATTTCTAGTAGTGAAAAAAATAGTATGTAAACCACGGTAAGGCGTCCCACAGAGCACAGACCAACGCGAAACAGTCGCAGCGCTTTATGTACATGGCGTTAAGAGCGTTTCTTCTTTTCGTCGCGAAATAATCGCAGCGTCAGCGAATGTTTCGCGTTGGTCTGTGGGACGCTTTAAGAAGGTTTGTTTCAACCTTGCAACTTATTGCCGTCCCTGCTTTGCAGCTCGGAAAATAATAATGCTCAGTTGAGAAAAACGTCTTCTCTACCTTGGCCTATAATTATTAATGTACTATTATTCGCCATTCAAATGAGTACAAAGTATTCGATAGTACGCATGTATAAGGCTAGTCAAGACATAAAATACGCGAATGTTATAACATGTAGGTACCTATTATTGAAAAACTGTCGAGATCGAGAATCTCGAAGAAAATATCGAGAATAACCGAGAATTTGGATGATCTCGTCTCGAATATTCGAGATTAAAAATTTGCAATCTCGATCTCGAATTTCGAGACGAGACGAGACGAGATCGAGAATTATCTCGTCTCGGCGGCACCACTAAGGCTGTAGCTGCAAAGGAATCACCACATATTGAGGTTAGTTTCTGTGAACTTAAATTAACTTTTTTGTAAGGCAACTTTATATTTCAGGTTAGCTGTAAATGTAAATATTACTGTAAAACCTTAACATATGACCGAAGGAAGCATCTGTTTCAAGAATTTTATAAAGTCGATAGGCTAACCCAAGGCACATATCTCATGGGTTTAATTCAGGTGGTTCCAGTTAAACGGCGTCGTTATGGTAATTATGAGGATCCTGCCCAAAGTAACAGGCAAGTAACAGTTTGCTACACTGTGCCAGATGGAAAAGGGGAACACCGACAAGTTTGTCGAAGTACGTCTGCGAATATATTTAGTTTGTCGCACAAGAAAGTACAAGTTTTGACTGAAAAGAAAAAACAAGGTGTTACTACGTACACTGACAATCGTGGTAAGAACAAAGGAGCTCGAAAATATACTGAGCAGGATAAAATGATGGTAATTGATCACATTAACAGCTTTCCTAGGGAAGAAAGCCACTACAGTAGGCACAAAACTTCAAAGGAATATCTTTCCCCTGACTTAAATATCAACAGATTATATCGTTGTTTCATATCAAAGTATCCCGATGTGAAAATGAACTATCGGTTTTATTCGACAGTATTTCACCAAAACTTTCCCAAACTAAAATTTGGTCCTCCACGGTCTGACACGTGTAGTACATGCGATTTTCTTAATATACAAGTAAAAGCAACAAACAATCAGTCTGAAATAAAGACTGCAAAAACTAAACTTGCTTTGCATCATCGAAAGTCAGAGAAAGCCATGAAGATGATGAAAGATGATGTAAAAAATTCGCAAGAACCTACAAGTTTAGAATGTACCATTGCGGTAGATTTGCAACAAGTACTCTTCATACCTACCCTAACACACGGCGATATGTTTTATCTTCGCCAGTTTTCGTGTTACAATCTTGGAATCCATGTTAGTGACACAAATAAGGCTTTCATGTGTTTGTGGCACGAGGGTATTACTGGGCGTGGAGGAAACGAAGTAAGTTCTTCTGTTTTTAAAGTTCTTAAAACCGAAATAACGACCAAAAAGATATTAAACATTTGGAGCGATAACTGTATCGGACAGAACAAAAATAAAATGATGTTGCTAACTTTAATGATGTTAGTAAGAGAAGAAATATTTGAAGAAATAAATCACAAATTTCTAGTTAAAGGCCATACTTACCTCCCTTGCGATAGGGATTTTGCCCTCATCGAGAAAAGGAAAAGACTAACAAAAGCATACTTACCGAGTGATTTAGGAGAGATGATTAAGACGACCAAACATGACAATCCCTTTAATGTGGTTACAATGTGCAATGAAGACTTTCTTGATTTGAAAACTGCCGCGGCAATGTTTCTAAATACGACTAAGCTGAACATAAGCAAAGCTTCTTGGATTAAAATTACTAAAAATAAAGAAACTACAGTACAAATTCGGCAAACTTTCAGTGAACTGGAGGAGTGGACTGAAATAGATGTGGTGAAGAAAGGCAAGAAAAAAGATTTTCGTAATATGCTGCTTTCTAAACTAGAATGCAAAAGCACCATTAGTGCAGAAAAGAAAGAGAATTTGAAAACTATGATCGGTTTCTTGAAGGAAGAAAATCATAAACAGTTTTATCAAAGCCTGATAGAATAAAATGTTTAAGGAGAGAACCTTTTTAACGAAAACGATGATCCCCCGGGACCCTTTCTGAGATCATGACTTTATGTTAGTGTTACTTTCTTGTTCTTATGTAAAATTACATTTCGTTTATAATTTAACATTTCTTTGTGTTATGATAAGAAAATAATAAAGATTTTGAAATACTGCTTACATTTTTATAGCTTATTACACAAGAAATACATTTTCCTCAGATTGTTCATTTTGGCACTTAGACCCTTTTAATTTTATACTCTTCAATTATAATACAAATCAACGCCTGTTTTTACAAGCTTTAGTTCACGTAACTTTTATGTATGTGTGTGTGTGTATGTATGTATGTATGTATGTATGTATGTATGCGTACGTGCTGCATTAACTGTGGCATATCGAGCAGGAATACACCTGAATTGTGGCCGATCCGCAAATTGTGGCATATTTTTTGATATGCCACAATTTTGTTTGCCTACTAACGCAATTGTGGCATCCTTATTTACAGCATGATGTAATTAATAGTAAATATGTCACAACTGAGGTACAGTTCAAGTGTGCAAAATTTTACAAAATCGCTATACTTGTGACACATCAAGAATTTACCGTATCCGCGCCCCCTATCGGTGTGTTTTTTCTGCAAGTGCCCAATTAATTGTGGCATCCTGCGTGAATCTGCCATAATTTTGTTGCGCATAACACGAACAATTTGTTAACTCGACATTGTACCTTTTATTGTTCTGTTTCTGTGCTGTCGTGTGTGTCCGTTAATTTGCAATAATTTATACCTTAAACGGCTTGCAGTTATATTGTGGGTATTAAAATAGTGTGGTAGGTAAGTATTTTGTATTTATTAGTTGCTCTAATATTGCACAATGCGCCAGGATACTAAAGTGCGGTATATTTAATGTGACACAATTATCTGACAAAATTACATTATTTATACCTACTACAGGATATTAAAAAAATTACATTTAGAGGACATGCAGCACCTACCAAATTGAATATACCAAAAAAAGTTTAATTAATGCTACCTATTATAGGTACCATTAATTATTGAAATATTTAAAAACCTAAACATTTTCATAATATGTAGATTTGAAAAAAGACCCGGTTTTCAATTGCATGGTATCCTAGGATAGTACTAACTAGACATTAACTAACATTTTACGATTTTACTTAAACCATGATTGTGAAACCGGGTCAATTTAAAGCATTTTGAAAATACTCCTAATTATTATTTTGCATAGACAGCTACGGATTGTAATATATTTCATTCTTTTAAAATTTGATGCAGATCATCAATATGTCATGCGTTTCCACCAGATCATTAAACATACTGGCGCGGTTGTCCTGCAGAGAAAATGACATCATTTCCAATATAAATCTGCCCAATTATGAAACAACGAAAAGACTTCCTGATACTCAACAGCAGATAGCAGTAAAACGTAAATATCTACGTTCAGTTTGGTACTTGTCTTAGGGATAAAAGGTGTTTCATAAAGAATAGGAGACCATTTCAACATAGATTGTTTAGTAAATTTGTAATTATACAGCTGGGCTTAATAATGATAAACACGAAGATGGAGCAGCAGCTAACATGTAAAACTACTTAAAGTAAAAACACAGATTTTACTTATGTCAAAATACTTTAATATGTCTTTGATTAACGTTTCGCCATTAAAGGCTTCTTCGGAACAAATTATAAGATGTGCATCTAAAAATTAAACAGGATGGTGGACCCACCTGTGTGGTGTATTATTTAATATTAAGTCAATTATGTAACTTTTGCTTAAATATAACTATTAAAAGGTTGATGTGTTTCTATCCAGACCATGTCACCAAATTATAACGTGACACCTCACACGAAAACATTTAAATCGTGGAAAAATTCAATTCTCATATTTCCATTTACGATATACAATGTAAATCGATGAAATGTTTTTGATACTTATTTGAATATTCATAAAATAAATTAGTTACTGGGGATTTAGGACAAGAAGTAAAACGATTAATTTAAATGTTACTTCTGACTTCTGTAGATAATGCTATTTCTTCTCCACATTATAAATAAGTGAAATAGTAGAAAGAAATGTTCTTACTGGCATGGTTTTACGCACTGAGTGAGTAACATAAATAAAATTTGAGTAATTAGTTAATTATAAAAATAATCCTGCAGTAACTTTAATATGTTATTTAAATTTTTTTAATGTAGTCCAGAGCCCGATTTAGGACCTTGAACACCTGAGGCAATACCCCAAATTTGCGCCCCCATATTGTCATTTTTTGGGATTTTTAACAAAAAATTCAAATTTTTAGTTGTCACTTATAATGTTTACATTAATTGCCAAAGGTTTCAACATTCTTTTGCAAACATATGGTAGTATTCTTTCAGTTGAGAATTGGTTAACAGGTATAGGTATAGAAACATTAAATAAAGTTGATATCGCAAAAGAAATAAACCTAACATATAAAATTCACCCCAAAATACATGCCTACCATTTTGAGAACATCTGGAATAGGATAATGCAGTGGAATTGTTGCATTTTAAGGGCCGGTTCTACAAAGCTAGTATAAGTTATGGTATAACTATTCTAGGCATATATTTATCCTATCATTTATACTTGGAATAAACTTGACCATGTTCTACCATGCACTTTTATACCCGGAATAGTTATTCTACATTTAAGCATACAAACTGAAACGTTGGCAGCACTGCAACGTGTAAATTGTCATTGAATCCAAAGTTTTAGGTCTAATGAATACGTATTTACCAGATATGTAAACAAACATAACCTTATATTTCGAGTGTGTGTTTAGAAGAGATTCGAAACCTGTGTGTTAGTAGATTAGTAGATTTAATTAATGTTCATAATGACCGATAAACGCAATCGTTGTAGCAATTTTGATTACAACGACGTTGAACGTTTGGTTTCCCTGGTAGAGGAAAAGAGGAGCATTTTAGAATGCAAAAAGACTGATGCTGTGTGCAACAAAACAAAAGCCGCCGAGTGGGAAAAGCTAGCAGTTACATTCAATGCTGGTGCCCAAGAAATGCGAACATCAAAAATGCTGAGGGCTAAATGGGAATCCCTAAAAAAACAAACAAGAAAGGATGTGGCTGCTGTGCAGCAGATGCAGCGCCGCACAGAAGGTGGTGCTGCCGAAATTATAAAGAAAAGCCCTTGGGCAGACCGAATACTTTTTATTCTGGGTGCAAGTGCTGTAGGAACGGTAAACGTTTTTGACAGTGACCAAAGTATGTATTTTACAGAATATATTGCAGATTATTTTCACTATTATTTCAGTTTCAGAGAACAATAGTTATGACGCAGGTAATCCCGATCCTGTGCTACTACATGATGTAACTGCAGTTGTAGTTATTGATAACATCAATGTCGATGTTGAACCTGTAAGTTTGATTCGAATTTTTATGGTTAGAAGCATGGTATTAATTTGTTTGATTAATTGCAGAGCAACAGTTCTGAAAATTGGTCAAAATGGGACCCAACTATGCTTCGACAGCCTGTCACCGAAGCACTAACGATCGACATAAGTCAATTTACTGGTCAGAGTAGCTCCCTGTCGACTCCCAGTTCTTCAAGTCCAGTAAGTTGTTGTTTTATAAGCAAAGTCCTCTTCATGATTTTTAATTGATCCTTTATTAGGCCCTAGACCGTCGTAGACCGGTGCTTAAAAAGAAAAGCAGTAGCTCCCCGGCTGTAGAATGCAACAAAAAAATTTCCGAACTGGCTGAAATAAAACGGGAATTGGTTCAGCTACAGCTACAGTTAGCCAAAAAGGAATCAGAAGCCCGGATGAAGATGGAGGCAGAAAAGCATGCAATTCAAATGCAAATTTTAGAAACAGAATTAAAAATTAAAGAAAAAATACTTAACTCTACAATTTAAGTTTTTTTGTTATTTTTTATTATTATTTCCATTATAAATGTGAATTACTTACAATAAATTTGAAAAATAATTGTGTATAAGATTCCTTCTTTTTGTATCATTTCCAGGATTTATTGGTGGTGGTAATTGCCCATCATTTTCATTAAAAAAAGCATCGTCAACGCCAAGATCTGGATCGATAGGAGGAACTACTTCCTTTTCATTAATTGCCAAGTTGTGCAAAACTGCTGTTGCTATAATCACTGTTTTTGATTTATAGGTTGATAATCTCATGCCCAGTGACAAAACAGGAAAACGTTTTTTCCATACCCCATAACTTCTCTCAACTGTATTTCTTGTTCTTATTTAGGATTCATTATATAAAATTTCGGCGGGAGTTGCAGGTGCCTGTAGAGGAGTTAATAAATAATGTGTTATTCCATAACCACTGTCACCAAGTAACACAAAGTTTCCCATTTCTCCATTCATAAATCTCGTTTTTAATGCGGAATTGTTGAAAATGGTTTGGTCATGTGTTGATCCCGGCCATCTAGCAACTATGTCCATAATTCGGAGATCACCATCACACACTGTCTGGACATTCCACGAAAAGTATCGTTCCGGTTTCTATATAGTTCGGCATCGTTTCCTCCAGGGGATTGTATTTTGACATGTGTACAATCCATTGTAGCTATAACATTGGGAAATCGTGCAATCTGATAAAATCGAAGCACAGTGTTTTCCCTTTCATGTGGCGTTCTAGGCAAATAAACATATCTGTGTAGCTGTAATGCAATTGCCTCAGAGACTTCCTTGACGACCATGCATGCCGAAGTTTCGCTGACTCCGGAAAAATCTGCAATCGCAAGAAGCATTGTTCCCACAGCATAAAATCTCAGTGCAAGAAGTATTTTTGTTATTGGTGATATGGAATGATTTCTACAATGAAAAACATTTATTCTTCACAATATAAAATGATTTTCTTGAGTTTCTCTTACCTATCAGTAGCAGATTCGATCAGATGTTCAATTTCAACCAATCATCGCAAAACAGTTGATTTTTGCAACCTAAACCGAATAAAAAATTGTCCATCCTCCAGTGTATCAAAATAATTGTATCACCATACGTTTTGGGCCTTCTCGGTCTCGCAATATAATTTATTAGCTCCTCGTCATCATCCGAATCGAATACCGGCACATCATATTCATTATTTGCAGCCATTATTATTTATTAACACCCCACTCCGAAAATAATAACAACATACCCATAACCTCAGAATGACTCAGATTAATATTTAACCTTGGAAAAGCCCACTATACCGCCGCACGAGAACCGGATAACTTAACCTGTCATTTATACCAAGATTTCTGATATTCCCTGGTTAAAGAAACTGATAGAACGCAAATTTTGGGTTTATACCTGGAATAGCTTTATTCCACAGTTAAACAGCTTTGTAGAACCGGTCCTAAGTCGATCGTAGAAACCGTTCGCGTTTGTCCATCTTTATCTCTTTTTAACTCGAAGGTTGTATTGACAAAGAATTTAAACGTAGTTATTCCTTTATTCAAGTACCTAACAAAGTTATGGCTTCCAACAGACGTATGTTTTTGTAAAAATTTAAATGTGGGAAAAAGAAACGGCTATATATTATAGATATCGTAGTGACCTAATAGTACAGGCAAATTAGGTTTTAACCCAAAACAAATTAGGGGAAAGCTAAAAATTTCAGGATGTGTACCCAGGTACTAGTTATATAACATGTAAAAAGTCCGAGCAAATCCGAGTGGGGGAACATGCCCATTCCCCCCCCTAAATCTGCACAATTTTAGTTTTCCTCAATTATTTCATCAGGTACGCTTTGTATCAAAAAATCTAAGGATAGATTAAATATAGAGTATAAAATTCTAAAGACCTTGGAGAAAACCGCATGTTGATACATTATAGCGTTCGTGATTTATAGCGCTCTAAACATGACTACAAACCGCCCGCGCTAGGGGTTGCACGCATTGAATATGAAATATCTGTGAACTGAGTACAGACGGCATACAGACTAATAGGGCCAATTGGAATTTTATTACCTTTCTAATGTTTTTTAAATTTTATAAATAACTTAATAAATATAGTAACCGTGAATTGTAGTTAAAAACACTGTGTTAAATAAACAAAAACACTTTTTAAGGTACCTATTAATAATCAGCAAGTTAACAGGATTTAAGGAGCAGCCGCTTTTTATCACATAAGGAAAGACAAAACTAAATTAAATTAATGAAATTGGTAATGTTAAGTGGAGTATAAGTACCTACCTTAGTCGTCTACTTCGTTGTCTTCATGGCCGAATTTGTACATGAAGTACCGTTATAGGATCCGCACCTTCATTACTGGAACCTTTTTTTAAATAAGAATTTTCGCTGAAATAAAACCATCACAACAAATGAAATAGTCCATTTTAAATTCTAAAGTGTTTACGTTTAAGCGAGTTTTTAAACAATTTGAATCTGTATAGAAATTTTATTTATGTTTTTATTGCAGCTTCAATATCACTTGAACGGATGTAATTTTTACGACAGTCTTTGTGGACAACAACATTACTTTTGCCTGGAGGATATTCATGCTTTCCATCCCTTCGTTTTAGACTACTATCAATAATTATTGTTTTTATACCCTTTGACACGTTTACATCTCCGTTATTTAGGCTATTGTATCTGTATCGACGGTATCCATTATTATCAAACCACACTATACAGCACTTTCTTAGCTCTTAGTTCTGTTTGAACAGTATGAACCATGAATCATAAATTTGGTACTTCCTTTGCCAATGGTGTGAATCACAACCACAGTGGAGGTGCCATGCAGCATGTTTACAATCATAAAATTTAATAAACACTAGAAAGGTAATAAAATTCCAATTGGAGGATGCCCTACTAGTCTGTATGCCGTCTGTACTCAGTTCACAGATATTTCATATTCAATGGGCGCAACCCCTAGCGCGGGTGGTTTGTAGTCATGTTTAGGGCGCTATAAATCACGAACGCAATAATGTATCAACATGCGGTTTTTTCCAAGGTCTTTAGAATTTTATACTCTATATTTAATGTATCCTTGCATTTTTTGATACAAAGCGTACCTGATGAAATAATTGAGGAAAACTAAAATTGTGCAGATTTAGGGGGGGGAATGGGCATGTTCCCCCACTCGGATTTGCTCGGACTTTTTACATGTTATACAACTAGTACCTGGGTACACCTCCTGAAAATTTCAGCTTTCCCCTAATTAGTTTTGGGTTTTGATGGTTTTTGGTCTAACTTTCCTGTACTATAAGGCGCTAAGCAAAAATGGAAAATCTTAAGTTTTACAGACTTGTAGTTTCCAATAGAAAATACCTGTTGAAATTATAATATTTATATAATGAATAGAATGTATAGCAAATTTGCTAAATAAACGAAGTTATTATTATTATTATTATTAATACTGCTTTTAACAAAAACCTTCAAGGGCAGCTTCTTCAACAAACGGACCTGCTGTTCTGTAACGTCCTAATCCATACCACATTTAATATTTTCCTTCTAGGAAGGTTTAGGTACCTACAAGTGTAGAACTTAGACGCTTGTTTTGCTTGCAATTTTTCCATTTACTGTGGTTTGTTGGAACTAGCAAGCAGCGAAAAGGCGGCAGTCCGAACTACGTATCTAAACTTGTGTTAATTTAACGAGTAAATTAGTAAATTCGAGTGTGTATTAACTAGTGAAATTTTTAAATTGAAGATTGAAGGTAAGTTATTACATTTTATTATTTATATTACTAGAAAAATACAATAATGTTTATTTTGACGGTTTTTAAAATTGTTTTAGCTGATTAAAGATTGTGAAAGGTTCTTTAACAAAAATAAAAAAATGAGATCTCCAAGTTTTTTACGGATGAAAGAAAATCAAACATACTGAGATTGTTAAAAGATACAAAATATCACGCAAAAATTAAGGAACTCGACGCATCTAATAATTTAGATCTACTGGGAAATGGTAAAGTAAATGTAACGTTGGAGAATTGCAAATTTTTAATTTTCTTTTGTATATTCCAGATATCGACACAATTTTAATTCTGCTTCCTCTGCTATTTAAAGAAGATCCATTGAATCTTATAAAAGCTGTAAGTTCACAAACTTTTTCTATGTATTCTATGACTGACAAATCATATGACAAAATTCGAAGTAATGTTAATAAATAACAAATTTTTTAATCAAGTTTCTTTGTTACTGTATCATATTGTCAAAATATTTAATATGTTACACGTTTTTTTCGCTTTGAATTGCAGGAACCTGAATTAATAACGATTGTACCCTCTACGGACAACAGGCAAGAATGGTTTACTGCCACTGGATACTATGTGTGCATCGAGGGCACGAAAATAGCCAAGATGGATTCCTATGCAGCAGCGTTGGAAGCTCTTTTGACACTAATATTTTTGTTTAATTTGGATTATCCAAAATTAAACAAAAAAACATTAAGTTTCATCGGTTCCCATGTTTGTACACTAGAGGAACCGTTACAGCAATACAAGGCGCAAATCATCGCCTCCGTATTAAATGAAATATTATAAAATTTGTTATTTATTAAAAAAGCAAATTAAATTACTTTAATTTTACAATGACTTTTTCTTGTGGAATTTATTCTACGAAATACAACATTCCCGAATTTAATATAACAGTTTATACCTGAACGACAGTTTTTAGACCAGTTGCTATTATTATTCTACCTCTACTTTTATTATAATACCTACTTATCGGTAGCGGTATAGTAATATTAGGGAGTTTTAATATCAGTAGGAGTACTACATTTTAATATACCTGTAGAGGTAGATTTTTTTAACTCTCATGAGTGGGTTTTGTTATCGGTAGCGGTATAGTAATACACCTTCACGATTGTTATTCTACCTCTGCTTTTACTACGTAGGTTCCATAATAATACCTATACGAGTGTATTTTTACACCTTTTATTAGGGAGTTTTAATATCAGTAGGAGTACATTTTAATATAGCTGTAGAGGTAGATTTTTTTAACTCTCATGAGTGGGTTTTGTTATCGGTAGCGGTATAGTAATACACCTTTGCGATTGTTGTTCTACCTCTCGGTTGGCTAGTTAGCTTATACGAGTATAATATTACCTTTAAGATATATTACTCTACCTCACTTTAAGGTATATCAAATAGATGTTTAGGTATTCTACCTTACTCACAGGTATTTATAATATACCTTAAGGTTGCATATAAATAACACCTTTAAAAGTAGAATAATCTACGGAAAAAAATAACAGTGGCTTCAAAAAATGGTTGGATGACGGCAGATATATTAAGAAATTACTTTCTTAGAACGTTTTTACCGTTTATTGGGGCTCAGCGACCCATCATAGTCATATATGATGGTCATACTACCCACATTGACCTTGGTGTGATTGAGGAAGCCATTAAAAATGAAGTGGTAATTCTCAAGCTTCCCCCCCATACAAGCCATATCCTTCAACCACTTGACTTGTCAGTTTTCAAATCAATGAAAATTACATGGGACCAAAAACTGTGCACCTGGCAACGCAAGCACTATGGTAAAAGACTCCCAAAGAAAAATTTTGCATTGCTTTTTGGAGAAACATGGCAAACAGTTGAGCAATCTTATATTTGCGCGGGATTTCGTAAAGGGGGCATATACCCTTTTAATAAAGATGTTGTAAATAAGGAAAAATACCACCCCGAAGCACTGAAGAGATGGGAAAAGCAGAAAAATCGAACACTTAGTTTAGAAGAGAATGTAATGGAAAATCACACAGATAACGAAATAATCCAACCAGATCCAAATATTAATAAAGACATAATAAATGAACCATCAAACGACCACCATTCTTTTCAAAGCATTTTGTTAAAAACGGTGCGACAAAACAAAAACGTAGAAGAGCCAAAACGAAGGAAAAGAGTGGCAGACGGCGCTGAAATTATTACAACTGAAGAGGTATTGCGCCGCTTACAAAATGTACCACCAAAAAAAGATAACAAGAAAACACAAAAAAAAAACAGCAAAAGGCAAAATAAAAAGCAACTGTCATCCAGCAGTAGTTCTGATACCAGCAATAATCAGTTACCACCATATATTGACACTGATGATGACATAGACCCAGATGACCCTGATTCTGATGGGGAAGATGTTTTTGATAAAATAAATTTAAATATACCAGCTAGTACTTCTACACCGAACAATGAAACACATTCAAATGCAACAACTAGTACCTGTGCACAGAGCAGTGACACGGAAATTCCAAACTAAAATAGAATAATGGAGAATATTAAAAAAGGCGATTTTATTTTATCAAAATTTTATACACAGAATGGTAAAATATTCAAAACTTTTATTGGATATGTGTTGCATGATATGGAAGAAGATGGGGAGCAGGTATTTCGCTGTAAATTCATGATATCTGCAAAGAAACAACATACCTATGTATTTCCCTCAGATGATATTTCATTGATTGAAAAATCCCAATTTGTAAAGGTTTTGGACCCTCCAACGGTATTTCGAGGCCATCATACTTTTAAAGATGTAAATTAAATATGTTACTTTTGTATTACACCAGTTCGTATGTTATTTCAACTTTTTAGAAAGTGTATTACGTTTGTAAGTTATTAGAATAAAAATTTGTGTTCTTTATATTGTATTGCTTATAGGTACAGTGTATGGATAAAGTTTGGAACAAATTCAATATCTCCCGAAATATTATTTCTTCTGGAAAACGCTCGGACACGTGTAGCGATTTACATTACGGCGCATATTTTAAGATGCTTCCAAACATTTTTTGTGTTAGTCATTTTTTTGTAGTGACATCATCGACTTTTTTTTAATGGAAACATGTATATTTGATTATCGCATTGGATAAACATTGTTTTTCTCTTTTTAAGCTTCTAATATTTTTATACCCTTACATAAGAAAATTATAATATGCGTTCAACGGGATTCGAGAGAATTTTGTGGAAATAGAAATTGATCTCTTTGCAACCAGACTAAATTCAAAGTGTAAAAAAATCATATCCTGGTTTAGAGATCCAGAGGCTTTCGGCATCGACGAATTTACTGTAAACTGGGCTAGTTTTTTCTTGTATGCTTTCCCGCCATTCGCATAATTGCGAGGACCCTTCAAAAGGTCATATCAGATAGGACAGAGGAAGTTTTGGTAGTGCCGTTCTGGCTTTTCCAACCATGGTTCCCTCTTTTCCATTCACTGCTGGTCAGGGACCCCACTAATTTCAAAGCGAAGGATAATTTACTTACCTATCTCTTTTGACAGATCAAGCCACCCGCTGGATGTTACCCTGGTATCAGGAGTCTAGTCCGGGAAGCGTACCGGCTAAGGGTGTCCTCGAATCTTCTGTAAACATCTTTCTTGCCTCTATAGCCGCTTCCACGAAGAAACAGTATGATACAGCCTTAACGCTGTTTTGGGGTTTTTGCCAAAAAAGGGAAAAAGATGTTTTTTTCTGGAGATGTGGGATTAATTTTAGATTTCCTCTCGGAAAAATTTGAGAATGGTGCTTCTTATGGATCCTTAAACTCCTTTCGATCAGCCATAAGTCTAATTACCTCCCCTATAATTGGGAAGGATTACAGGATCAGACGTTTCTTCAAAGAGATTTTTAAACTAAAACCCTCTAGACCTAGGTAAAAGACCACATGGGATCCTTCGGTGGTTGTAAGCACTTTGCAGACTTGGTATCCTAATGAGGAGTTAAATTTGGAAAAATTAACCAAGAATGTGGTTACGCTTTTGGCGTTGGTCACGGCCTATAGTGCACAAACTTTTTCCTTATTAGACATCAGAAACATAGAGATTAAAATAAGATACGTCGAAATAAAGGTGCCAGATTCAACCAAGACATCGGGACCAAAGAATTGGCAACCTGTATTGGTTTTACCAAGTTTTACTGAGAATTCCAACATCTGTGCTGCGAAGGCTATCTTGTGCTATTTGGAAAAGACACGTCCATTGAGAAGGACAGGTAGCTTTGCAGTTTTTCTAACTTATAAGAAGCCATACAAGAAGGCCACATCACAGTCAATAAACAGGTGGATACGAACCACGTTAGCAGCATAGTACCCATCACGCGTCAACGTCGGAAGCAGCTAAACAAGGGGTAGGTTTAGAGGTAATTAGAAATTTTGTTAAGAATAAATATTAAATCGAAGAAGACAATTCATTCTAAAGCCAGAAATATCATTCGAAAGGTCATCGAATTCTTCGATAGTCAAAAAGAGTCTGGCTAGTGGATATTTCCATTGGATCAAGCTAATAAACTTAGCCGCTGCTCTACAGGAAAATCTGTAGGTGTAATTAAGACTATCCGGGAAGAAAGTCTGACAGCTGGAAATGCTTGTCTACTGTTTCCAGAGAAGAAAAGACGAACTGAAGCGGTAAATAAAATTTTCTTGGATGACTTTGATAGGGGTGTTATAAGACGAACTGTACAGGAAGTTTATACTGTTGACCGAAAAGTTCCTACTCTAAATTTATTATTAGAGAAACTGAGTAAGAAAATACATTTCAACGGAGGCAAGGAAACTACGAAAACATTTACTGCTACTAGGATTTAAATACAAAAAATGTCATGATAAAATGAAGTTATTGATGGAAGGAGTTGACATTGTGGCCTGGCGTTCTCGGTATCTAAGGAAGTTGAAGGAGAATGAAAAGCTAGGAAAGCATAAGATGCCTGTTATTTATTTAACCCTTAACTGGTGACGTGGGGTCCTGCTGACCCCCGGTACTTTTATTTTCTGGTATAATTTTAGTATCGTACAGCCTATCGACTAGCCACCCCATCTACCTTCAAACTAGCCATACTTACACGTGCTCCTACCTCAGTTACCCGATAGACGCAGTTGGAGACGGTCTGCGATTTTTCAAAATTTATTTGGGGTCAGTACGGCACCACGTCACCAGTTACGTTTCTTTTTCCTATAACTTTTGTGATGGCTAGTACGTCTAAAAAAGTGCGATTTGGTGATGATAATTATGAAGAAACACTTACTAAGTGGTATGATGAAATTGAAAGCGATTTCAGCGATATAGAGGACGACAACGAACTTGCAAGTGATCATGATACCAATTCTGAAATAAGTGCAAATGAGGAGAGTGATGATGAGACTGCACAAGCTGCTATAGACAGTCCAGACAGTAGTCATGATATTGACCCAAGTTCCAGTTCCGCAAGTCATGATGAAGTACCAAGCGTGAGAAACTTTTTTGGCAAAAACCGATACAAGTGGTCATGTCAGCCACCTTCAAGAAACACTCGAACTTTACGTCATAACATTGTCATGCATTTACCAGGTATGTAAACTTCTACGAGTTTTATCGCTGTTTATAATATGTATATGTTATTACTATTTAGGGCTCAGGGGTCGTGCGAAAGCAATTGGAAATTCAGCGTCTCCTATAGAAGCATGGAGATGCCTTATCACTCCAGAAATAGAAAACGAAATTATTGCTCAAACCAATAAAAAATTGTCTGTAATTAGGCAAAATTATGCCCGTGAAAATAAGCCAGAACTGGCCGATTTAGATTTGATAGACTTTGAAGCTTTCTTAGGTATTTTGTATTACAGTTCGGTATTCAAATCAAATCATGAAGATTTACAGTGTTTGTTCGCTACTGATGGAACTGGACGAGACATATTTAGAAGCGTGATGTCTCAGAAGCGCGTTCTTGTGATTTTGGCTTGCTTACGTTTTGACGAGGCAGACGATAGGAATGACAGAAAAAAAGAAGAACCTGCTGCGGCCATTTCCTTCGTATTCAATGAATTTGTTAGGAACTGTCAAAGTTCATATTCTCTTGGAGAAACAACGTGCATTGACGAAATGCTAGTCGGCTTTCGAGGGCGTTGCAAATTTCGTGTTTACATGCCTAATAAACCAAATAAATATGGTTTGAAGATAATGATTCTCACAGATGCTCGCACAAATTACTTTTTCAACGCATACTTATATACAGGAAAAGGCAGTGATGGAAAGCCATTATCAGCCGATGAAAAGAAGAAATTTTCAGTACCTTCGCAGTCTGTGCTGCGGCTTACGCAGCCAATGGTCAATACAAACAGAAATGTAACAGCTGACAACTGGTTCTCATCCATAGAAATTGTGAAAGAACTACGAAAGAGAGGCCTAACATATGTGGGCACACTCAAAAAGAATAAAAGGGAAATTCCGCCGCAATTTCTACCAGTTAAGATCAGAGCAGAAAGAAGTAGTTTATATGGATTCACTAAAGAGTGCACAATGGTATCCTATGTCCCAAAAAAGAACAAGGCGGTAGTCCTTGTTTCTTCAATGCATCATACTAAAAGTGTAGATGCAGATACGGCAAAACCAGAGATCATTGCATTCTATAATTCAACAAAGGGTGGAGTAGATACATTGGATATGAAGTGTTCGACATATTCCACTAATAGAAGAACTAGAAGGTGGCCTTTGGCAGTTTTTTACGCCGTACTCAATATTGCTAGTGTTAATTCTTTTGTTTTGCATAGTTCATATGCTCAATCCCCAAAGACCACAAGAACAACATTTATAAAGAACTTAGCTCGCCAACTGGTAGAACCACATTTGAACATACGGTTGGCAAATTCAAAACTTCCAAGATAATTGCGAATGTCAATCGCCAGAATTTTGGATAAACCTATTCCGACAGGAAACAATTTACAACAAAACAATGGGAAAAGGAGAAGATGTCAACTATGTCCAAGGTCTTATGATAAAAAAACTAAAGATATTTGTACTACCTGCAGAAAACCAATGTGTGACACTTGTAGAGTGTATGTTTGTAAAGACTGCCAAACATAAATTTTCGTGTTATTGGGACCTTGTGATTTTGTTCAAAAAAATTTTTTTTTAATTTTTAATTCGCAGATTCTTATTCAATCGAGTTTAAATGTTTTAGTTATGTGTGAAATTTAGATCCAAAAAGATAAATTTTATTTTATTTTTTAAAATAACTATAACAATGTGTGGAACATCTTGTTAAGTGCAACTTTTTATTTACCCTTGTATTACTTGTTATTTGAAATAATGTTTGCTATAGATTTTGCTTATATATGACTATAGTGACGAGTTTTACTTAATTGGTAATTTTTTTTTAATTCTAAATATTAAATAATTAATTTAAAACTATTGGGGTCTTAATGACCCCACGTCACCAGTTAAGTGACTAAAATTTGACGTCACCAGTTAAGGGTTAAGACGAAATCTACATTCATCCTGGCAGTCCGAAGAATAATCTGGTGTATACCGAAGTGATAGAAGTGGTCAGAGGTATATAATAGTTCACGTAGGTGGTTCAAATGGCTTCATAGAGAATGGATTGCTGATTTTTAAATCAAAATGTAAATCGGGCGATTATCAGGATGACATAAATCACATAAATTTCATGAACTAGCTACAAAATCAACTAATTCCTAAGTAGCCAGAAAATAGCATAGTTGTTATGGACAATGTCCCCTATCACAGTGTTTAAATAAATAAACCACCCACATAGGTCAACCGCAAAGAACAGCTGCGGACATGGCTAGACGGTAATGGTATTTCAACAACAGACGACATACGAAAGGCTAAGCTGCTTACTTTGATTAAGGCGATAGTTCAAGCGAAAAGCTAGTCTCATTATGATGGACCTGTACAAACTGTATCAGGGACTTTGGGGTAAAGGTCTATAATTGAAATAAAATAAACTACTGTCGGATCTTAATTTCTAGAAAAAAATTGTATTTTTTTTATTAATTAAGATATTGTTACACCCACAACACAATATTACAGTTCGCTACCAACACAGCCTACCCCTAGCACGCGTCACCCTACTTAAGTAACCGCAAGAGGGAAGCAAGGCCGAAACTCCCCGTTAAAGTTAATGTCCCAAAAGTTAAAACGCTACAGAATCCAACCAAGAAGACAAGCAAAAGCAACTGGCTGGTTTTTAGGATATCGTCTCTCGGAGAAATATCCGCCTCACTGGACCTAAACGCTTACGCTTATATTGTTCTGTTTTTTATCTTTTTTTTTTCTTTACTGTTCATCCTAATTTATTTGTCTCACCGCTATTTTATATAATTGTGAACTCTTTATTACTTTACTATTGTCTTGTGTGTTCGATGAACCCAATAAACGTTAATTCGTTTGTTTTTTTTTTTACTTTTATTCCGAATGGCTAGTGGGGTATAAACCTACACTAACGCTATCCAAACAATATTAGATTTTTAAATACTTTCAGGTTTAATTTAATTTTGGAATATTTCTTTATATATACGTATTTCCTACATGATACGCTAGAGTGTTTGCTATATAAAAATTTAATATTTTCAACGGTTATCCTGGAATAATTAATTTAATTGCTCATAAAATTAGTCCTTTAGCTAGCACACATAAAAAGTCTGTTTTTATAAACAACGAAACGTTTGTTTGCGTTCATATTTTCAGATACCCTGGCGGCAATTGTAATCGATCAAATAAGACAAACATCTAACTTCAAAATTGTACCGATTTAGAACAATTATGTAAAAATTAAACCACATATTTTACGACTACAGGAAATGTACAATTTGAGAGAGCGCAACATAGTGAAAATAGAGAAAGAAGATTATACAACCCTCATTAGTAACAATGGCAAAACATATTGTAATATTTTCGGGTATATTTTCAGAATGATACTACTTCAATATACTTGAGTTGTTATTTCATATTGGTCAATCTTCGTGTAATTTCATTACCTTTTCTAAACTATCGACCACTTCGTAAACAAATGACGCATAACAATTTCTGATTATAATATTAATAGTTAACTTAAGGTCACTAATGACACTCGTTCGGTCACTAAATTCGCGTGGTAAACATATTATGTATACAAGTATTGGCATTAATATTTAATTTAAGGTACAAAATCTAAATTCAAAGATACATTGTTATTATTAATGTCATCCAGGAAAAGTTACATTTCCATGTGGGCCGCGGTCAGATTTTAATCCGGGTACCGAAAGTTTGCTGTTCGAATTGTCACCCGAAGTAGCAGGTAGACGGATTATAGACAAGATAAGTTAAGTTACCTACCATTAACGAATTTTCGATAAGATAAGTATGTCATAATGAAGTCCACCAAGACTAGACAAATTAAGTTACCATTAAAGAATTTTCGATAAGATACTAAGTATGTCATCATAATGAATTCGACCAATTAGATTGCATGAAAATCCACCCTTGGCCATTTCAAAAGTTTTCTTGGTTTTACAAACATTCTTATTCCTTCAGTTTTATTTCTCTTGTTTTTCAAGTAACAACTAAAAATAAATTCTGTGCAACTTATTAAGAGTGAAAAAGGAAAAGATATGTTGGTGTTAGACGGATTTAAGTTTTGTTTTCAAAAAACGTTGTCTGGTGGAACGGTTCAACGGTGGATTTGTGCTTATCGAAAAACGTTGTGCAAAGCGTTTGTTAAAACGGAAGGTGAAAACATGATATTGATTGATACATCACTAAACCACAATCACGAGAAAATAGGTGATGAACTGTTAAACAGGCAAATTTTAAGCAATACCCTAAAACGTAAAGCAGTTGATGACTTATGTGAACGGCCGATGAAAATAATACATAAAGAATTAAAAACTAACGATGTTGATTGTCTCACTGTTTCTGATGTCCAACGAATCAGAAAAAATATGTATTGTGCTCGAAGATCAGTTATGCCTAAAATTCCCAAAACAATTGCAGAAGTTCATCAGTTTCTAACCGAACGGCGTATTAAGACAAACAAAGGAGAAAACTTCCTGTTAAAAAACGACGAACAAAAAAATATAGTAATGTTTTCAACGAATCTTCGGTTTTTGTCAAAGTTAAGTATTATACAGGGCGGGATGCGAAATTGGAAACACCTTTTTTCTCGGAAGTTATTATAGATAACGAAAAATTTTTTAAGTAAAGTTTTTAGTACTTTTAAAAAGCTAACTAAATCTGTATAAATTTGGTAAAACAAAAGTTTAATTTTCGTAGATATTGCCATATTTGTACTTTTTTTAAATGGAATACCCTGTATATTAGTAGACTAATTAAGAGAAAATAATTTTTGCTTTAAAAAAGTTTAAGGGTTCTAACCTTCTAAACTTGATAGTTTTTGAGATATTAATGAAAATATTTAAATGTTTCTTCTCAAAATAAAGTGGGCCAGTAGTTGTAGTTTAGTGCATGTATATAATTCTCTAATCTCTTTGTATATTTCATCTGTATCTCTATTTTGTAAATTAAATAGTAATAGGTTTAATACTTGTATATATTTGTTTATATTTTCTTTTTCTCCTAGTAGTTTACCTATTTTCCTAGGACATCTATTATTTGGGTATGTTTGTGTAGTTCTTTAGTGGACATGGAAAAACGTACAATTTTCACGGGCGGCGAGAAGCTCCGTAGTAAAGAGCTCGTAACCAAGTATAGAGTGGTACTTGAAAATAAGAAATCAGACTGCATTACAGTCGCCCAAAAAAAAAGGCTTGGACTGAATTAACAAAAAAATTTAATTCCATACCAGAGCATACAAGTGTAAGTATTTAAATATAATATGTACATTGTTTCATACTTATACTAAAAAATATTTCAGCGCAATGCAGATCAAATCCGAAAATTTTGAGAAAACATGAAGCATCGGAGGAAGATGGAGCTCTGCGAGGAGAAGATGTAGAGGGTAATCACAGGTGGGGGTTGCTTTAAAATCCCACCTTCGAACGATGAGGATATCGACATTTTAAACTGCGAAGACATAGAAATAAAAGATGCAATCGATAGTGATGCAGTATTTATCATCAATCTTGATAATCTTCCAGGTATTTCGCACCTTTATTGTAATTAATGTTATGGTTACTTACTATAAGTTTTTGTTTTATTCAGAAAAACCTCTTGCCGTGAACCAATCCGATGCTATATTACTAGTAGGTGGTGCAGCTCCCGGTCGCAGTTACGTTAGCGTTGAAGGTACTTTAAAAACATTTCATTACTTTAATTACTGTTGCGGTTAGTCACTTATAAAGTTTTCATTTCTTCCAGAAAGTACTCTATCTACTGTCACACCAATGGGACGCACCACATCGAGAGGGAGTTGAGACGGAATAACCGGCTAGAAGCTCAGGAGGAAGAACTCCATGCGCTGCGCCTCCAGGAGCAACAAATTAAATAGAAATTGCTAAAGAAATTTTAAAACAGGAAAAAATAAAAACAGAGCAGTTTTTAAAAAATAAAAAATAAATGTTGATTATACTTGATAGTCCAGGAGCTAGCGGTATATTTTAAGACTAATTTCTATCAAGCTGAAATTTTTTTTATGAGCTGGTATGGTTATGTCTGCCAAATGTAGGTGGTCGGCAAAATAGGACCGCGGGACATAAAGCGCCCAGAATTTTTTTGTTTTTAATTATTTTTTGATGAAATTTATAAACTTCAATCAAGCTAATTCCTATTTTGCTCGTTATTTAAGACATTCAGACAACAAAAAATTAACTGTCCGACAGAAGAGTCGGAACTGAATCAGTGTCTGCCGTTTGGGGTTCGTATTGTTTTTAAGACATTTGACTTATTACCATCAACCTGATTTTTTTTTTAATAACTATACTTATACTAATGTAACAAACACAAAAATCACCTTGTCCGACAATTTGAGCGGGACAGAAGCACTCTCTGACGTCCTGGGTTGGTTAGTTGGCCAATTTTTTTTCTTAGCGCTCTATGTCCCGCGGTCCTATTTTGCCGACCACCTACATTTGGCAGACATAACCATACCAGCTCATAAAAAAAAATTCAGCTTGATAGAAATTAGTCTTAAAATATACCGCTAGCTCCTGGACTATGAGTATTTTATTATAATATATATTTTAACTGAGGGTCTTAGAATCAAAAGAGTATAAGTGCATTTTTTCAGATTTAGGATAAGTGCAAATTTAAGAATTTAATATTGATATTTGTTTGGAAAAAAATAGATACAAGTGAAATATTGATCTTCACTGCCATCTTTTGGCAAGTAGAAATACTATATGAATAATTTCTATAGTTGGCTCAGTGCAAGACATAACTGTCACTTGTACCCATTTTATTCTAAAGGAGGGTCAGCTATTTAAATATTGTTAACCGTTTTACTGTTAGTTGTGCAAGTGAAGTTTATTTTCGCATTATAACAAGGATTTTAAAGTGATTTGATTATTACTTTATTACAAGAAATTTTCAATTGGTGTAGTGCTAATTATTTGCACCTCAATTCTGATAAAACCAACTTTATTAGGTTCTGTACCCATCAAAGAACAACAAATCCGAAAATCTCAGTCAAAATAAATAGTGTTCCAATTTTAGAAGTAAATAGTACCACTTTTTTAGGACTCACGATTGATAAAAATCTAAACTGGAAAGAACATTGTCAAAATTTAAATAGTAAACTTAACTCGATTTGTTTTTTGATAAGAAACGTCAAGTCAATCTTAGACGGAATACAATTACGGTCAATATATTATGCCCACTTTGAAAGCAGACTGAGATACGGTTTGATATTCTGGGGAGCATCACCAGCTGCAGCTGAGGTTTTCATAAGCCAAAAACGGGTGCTGCGGTGTATGGCTGGAGTTAGCTCCACTTTTTCCTGCCGAGGTTTATTTAAAAAATTCAAAATTCTAACATTAACTAGCCTGTTAGTATTCGAATTATCATTGGAGACCTATTTGAATTTGTCCTCAATTAACAAGAACACTAACGTTCATAATTTTGACAACACAAATAAAAATGATTTATGGGTACCTTATTGTAGACTAGAACTAACAAAGAGATCCTCAAATGTGCTGGGATTATGATTATTTAATAAACTTCCGAGGTATATAAAGGACTCAAATACCAGTAGGACTTTTAAACTTAGGCTAAAATGTTTTTTGCTCGACAATTGCTATTACAACTTAGACGAATATTTTCTCGACACGAAAGCACAACGCTAACTATATTAATTTAATTTAATATTTTATATGTTAATGGTAGTTTTTAGTGTTAATTTTAATGTTTTTTATATTTGTATCTGACGCTTGCCACACATAACCACATGTATGTCTAAAGGTAATAAAGGTTATTATTATTATTATTATTATTACCTTTGATATTTTGTTATGGATATTTCGAATACAGAAGGTAAGCTTTAAAATAATATTAAATTAGTAAGGTTATGTTTATTTCTAAATATTTTTTTTCTTTTTACCAATCAGATATTGCAGATCCGTACGAAACAGATGAGGGAAGTGATTACGTTCCTCAAAATGATTCACCGTCGTCTGACGATGCCCATGAAACAGAACAGGAAGCCACAGAAACTATGGCGGAGAATCAGAAAAGAGATAAAGATTAAAGAACAATAAAAAATCAGTTACTGGCCAAGGTAGAGTAAATCTGTTTAGTCAAGTAATGCACGTCATGAATAAATTTGATGACGTCACAACCTTGTATGTGTATTGCAAAAATTAAACGGTTTAAATTGTTATAACCCTACTTTTTCAAAGGGAATAAATGAACAGAACTAACCTGCAATGACAACCACAACAAATGTGTGTAAATTTGGTGGACGTCATACCAACCTAAAGACACGTATATAATATTCACAACTTTGTTATTTATTTACAAAAATAAATGGGCATTTTAGTAACCTACCGTTATCTACTAAATTAAAAAAGTAAAAAAATAGAAAAAAGTAAATTTTGAATTTTATTTTTATGTTACCGGCGATGTTGGTGGTTGATCATGTGATCTAGACGTGCATTACTTGATTCAACAGATGAACTATACTAGGATCGGTTTGAACAAATATTTGCTTCCGACAAAAAAATCAAAATGCGTGTGTTGATATCAACTTCAACAGTGAACGATGAACTAGGTCCATCCAATACAGAAAATACTAATATTAATAACTCTGCAGTAACTCCAAGTACTTCACGTAGTAGTACTCCTGATGAAACTAAATCTTTTACTCGTTTAGATGCATTTCGAAAAAGGCAGTTAATATTAGAGGAAGCACGATTGGATGAACTGAAAGCTATACGATTGGAAATAGCAGAGTAATAGAATAAATTAAGAGAAACTGGCATTACTTAAACAACATTTGGAGGTATGTCATAATATTAATGATAAGTAGTTTAATGAAATGTGTATTTATTATAATTACAAATTACGTGTTAATAAAGGATATACTACAGTTCATAAAATGCATTATTGCAGAATTCTTGCTATAAAATCTCTTTTCATTTTTCCATTTACATTTTCATCATCATCTTTAATATTCATAATCATATCATCACTGTCAGCACCCTGTTCTTGTAGCTGATAATGTTTATGATTGTTCTAATTGAGTAGAAATTATGTAGGATATACGCACTTAAAATGACTTCTGGAATTTTGTCTGCTAATGACATATCAATATATTTTAAACGTCTCCATTTCCCTACGATAAAAAATATCGAATTAAATAATTACTCCAAATTGGACGGAGTTATGCAAAAAGGACGTGACGACAAAATTAGGAAATTGAGTTTGTTGCATGAAAAGTTGCCGAACCATGTGTACTGCATTGTGCAAAAAAGAACCATACGAAATGTCAAGTATACACTACGTTTACAAGCGGAGAGAACCATTTGAAAACACGAAAATGACTTAAACTGTTCAAGAAGGAACCAAGCGACATGATTCCTTTTTGTAAATTGTGATTTAATTCTTTTACTAAGAAAGATGTGCCATGGTCCCTTCTTGCAAAAAGCGTAACGGCTATGAATCAGCTGTTTGAATATCAGTGAATTGGAGAACGTGCAAGTGTAAACATTGTTTGTTTGTTAGTCCCTTTCTTTAATCGAAAAGATGGTTATAAAGTGTATTAGTGTCAATACAGATGCAGAAAGCATAGGTAACGAAATAAAACTAAACCTTAACCACAAATAAGTTCAAAATGTCTGCATTTTTCAGAAGCCCCGAGTAAAACAACTTGCCAAAACCCGTCTACGCATAAGATGGTGCATGGTTTACACATTGAAGTGGAGCAAAATGAAGTACCATTAGATTTTGACCAAGAAAATGTGTCCTACCAATCATCAGAACCACGAGACCTTGATCCAAAAGTTGCAAAGTTATTAGAGAACATATCAGATGATTTAGTCAAAGATCCGGATTTCAATATGGATAGCTTTGAAGCTTCTTCTCCTATGGTGCGAAAAGTTTCTACTCTTAATTTTTTTTCTTGCGCTTCTCCATAGTACGTAATTTTCGATTTTTTTCTCTATAACTTTTTAGGGTTGCACGCAAGTTTATTCAGCTGATGCAAGCATGCAGACAGATGTTACTAATCCTGAACAGAAAACATATGCTACCTTAATGCCTGTACGCGTAGAAACGTCACCAAATACGGATTTAAGTTCAAGTAGCAATGGGGAAAAACTGCGAAGACCTAAAAAGGGTAGAAAACGAAAGTTTGGTGGTATGTCGAGGGAAGAAAGGAAGATAAACAGATACAAGCGTAAGGAATACGTCAATTATAAGAAACAGAAGATTGCTTCTAATGAGATTATACCATTCGATTGTCAGGGGTTTGGGCAGAAAATTCACCAGACCTTAATCCATTGAATTACTCCAACTTTGCACATCTTTAAAATGAGGTCTACAAAGAAAGGATGAATAATTTGGAAGAACTAATGCACTCCGCATTATAATTAAATTCAACCATACAACACGTACAATGTTGCACCACATTTTCGAAAACATAAAACGTCGAATAGCATTATTTGTGTAGTCAGCAAAATGGTGGACATTTTGAGCATTTGTTATAGCCAATAATTAACTCTTTTCTAAGGACTAGCTTTAGTTTAGATAGTAGTCTTCCTTCCATTAATTTTAAGTTCTGTCTTTGAGAAACATTTCTTATTTTCTGGAAAACAATCAAGATTAATAATTTTTAATATGGGTCTTAATTCTTACGATATTCAAGCTGTTGAATAATGCGTTAAAATGGGTACATACCTCTAAATATCTTACTTTAAAAGTAAAAGACAACCACTTCAGTAAATTTTGTCAACAAAAACTTTTGAGGTTATATTATTCTTCCGTCTAACTAATAACAGTAGCGGGCGAAAGCGGCGCAGTGTACCTTCATATTGGAAATTCAAAGCACACTAGATGTAATTCATTTTTAGACACGCTGCATATTGCCTGGAACTTTCATAGTATCCCATGGTTGGACAGCATACCGCAACATCAAGCAGTTAAGCTGGGGTGGATTATACGAATCAGGTTATAATCCAACAGCAAAATGGTATTGATCCTAACAACGCATTCATCCACACAGAATGTATAGAACATGTGGATGCGGGAAAAACGAAAACTCCAGGGACAGTTCGGTACTTCGGAAGCCCTCCTACTTGCAGGAGAAATAACATTGTATCGAAGTGTCATCACAGGTTTTTCACATTAGAACACAATTTCTTTTGTGAAAAGAATAGGTTTTGCCTCTGCAAACTCGCATTGAACTTGTTCAATATTATTACGAATGTGTGGACGGAGTTTCTCGGCAGGTTTTCAACGGTTTCATACTCGCAACGGTCTAAGAGCTGGCCCATGCACTTTGCGAGCTTTTCAAAAGCTGGTAGCAAAATTTACGATAATTGACGATAAATGTAATATTTTTAATAAATCCCATTTCTTTCTGCACATACAGGCATTTTTTGCTCAATGATTGATAAAAATATCAGTATTTCAAAATACGACTTACTTTGGAAAAACCCTATACTTACTAAAAGAATTTCCTAAAGAATATCGAGGCATCCGCTTAGGACCCTTAGAATTTTCCAGTAACTGTCAACGTCATAATCAGAACGAATGAGAATGTTGCCTAACTTGAGGAGACGTTGCAGAAATAATTTCAAGTCAAAAATGTTATAATGCAGCTACAGGTACCGCTGTTATGACAAAGTCAGGGCTGATTCATCATTTGTTATTCATTGTGATAGGAAACGTCACTTAATTAAACTCATTAGTTACTTGAGTGTCGAAGCGCAGGGACGTGTTTTCTGCGGTCCGATATCACGAGTGTCTGTGTCTGTGCGATAGCGTGTGAATGCTATTTTTAATATTAGGAGTTCAACGTTAGCCACGACTGAGTGTAGTCGAGTATAGCGTATTAATTCTGTGTTATAGTGAGTTATTAAACATTTAGTTTGTTTTTATCCAATCGCCAGTCACCTCCAACGAAGTGCCGTGACATCCCCGGATAAGGGAACCGCTAATCGCGCGCCACAGGCGCTGCGATAACCACAATCAACAAACATTTCGTTTATTAGAGAAATATCTGCAGATTTATTGAACAGCAAACCTGGCAAAACCAGAAATAAGGTAATAAAACACCAACTAACAATCACTAACAATGATACAAAAATGGCCAAAAAAAAGACAGATGACGATATAATGGTAATTGATGATAGTAATTTAACACATGTAGATCCCAATGTAACAATAGTTAATTATGGTGGACAATCACCACCATCACAAGCAGCTAAACCCAATTCCCAAACTAACAAACGCCAAGGTTCCCCGGACGTTGAGGGGAGTAATAAACGGTACCTACTTGATAATTCTGAAATGCTATCGCAAAACAGGTATTACCTGCCGGATCAATTCAGCGTAGAACACAATCAACCAACCACAGATAACAGCCAAGATAATAATAACAAAATAAAAATCCCTCCACTATACTTGCATAATGCGACTGACTACCAGCGCGTCATAGATGACATTAAAAAAACTGTCAAAGAAGATTTTTCAACAAATTACAGAGGCACTTTTCTTAGGGTCAATCTTACTAGTATCAATGATTATAGAAACCTTTACAAATTTTACACCGAAAACCACATTAAATTTCATACCTTTAAAAATCCAGACGATAATAAAATAGAAGTAATAATTCGAAACCTACCAATATCCATAAGCGAACAAGAAATAGAACAGGAATTGCTTGAAAAGAAAATCCTAGTGACCAAGATCACAAGAATGAGAAACAAAGATAAAAAGCCACTGCCCTTGGCAGTAATCCAAATATCAAAAAACGAGAATGTTGCCGATATCTATAATATCACCAAGCTTTGCTACTGCATAGTCACGGTTGAACCTAGACACAAATCAAACAAAATCCCCCAATGTTACCGTTGCCAACGATACGGGCACACAAAAAATTACTGCCAATTAGATCCAAGATGCGTCAAATGCACAGGAAACCACCTTTACAGTGAATGCCCGAAACAACCAGAACAAAAACCGCAATGTGTAAATTGCGGAGAAAGCCACCCAGCGAACTATAGGGGATGCTCATATCTAACCAAAACGCTAGAAACACTACAGCAAAGATCAAAGAGCACTAACATTATTTCACAAACAAGGACAGCAAAATTACAACCCGCCCAATCTAATGTGGCTTGGGCCACTAAACCCAAAGTACCTGACACTACAGAAAATAATAACACCACAACCGATGACACAAATAACACCCTTAATTCATTTGTTCAAACAATAGTTAAACTCATCACTCCATACTGGAATACAATCAAAACCTTCGTCTTGTCAATAATCTCAAATCTATTCAACAATGAACAAAAATAATTCACGAACAATAAATAATTTAACAATAGCGAACTTTAACGCTAACGGCATAAAACAACACAGATCTCAGTTTATTGAATTCCTTAATAGGCACAAAGTTGACGTTGCATGCGTGAGTGAAACACACCTTCTCAAAAACACCACATTTACTATACCTGGGTATAATATTTCTAGAAACGACAGAGAAGCCATGAAAGCTGCAGGGGGGGTGGCTATAATTAGCAAGAAAGGCACTCACATTACGAAAATATCTTTACCACATCTACCAAGCTTAGAAGTAGTTGGCGTAAAAGTTATCCTCGAAGATCAAACAATTTTTAATTTAATCTGTGCCTATAAACAGCCAAACAAAAATTTTAACCAAGAGGATTTACGCAATATCTTCACAACCAATGAACCAACTATCATGGTTGGCGATCTTAACTGTAAGCACACTTCTTGGGGATGCCGAGTTAATAACCCAAACGGTACAAAGCTATACAACTACACCACCGAAAACTCTGTCTTAATCATCTCACCTCCCGAACCTACATATGTTCCTTACCGCAGAGATCATCAGCCGGACATTCTTGACATAATGCTATGTAAAAACTTCTCTAGGCCAGTACATCAATCGGTAATTCAAGAAATGGATTCGGATCATTTGCCCGTACTAATCACTTTCAATCAAAATGTTAAAATAATTGATAAACTTCCCAGGCTGATAAAAGGACCTGTAAATTGGGAAAAATTCCGCTCAATATTAGACAACGCAATTAAATGTCCCGCTAACATTATCACTAACCTAGATGTGGATAATGCAATTAACAAACTAACTGTGGAAATTAAAGCAGCAGTGGAAAGTGCTACAAACCATGTAAGAAACCAACGAAAAAAAGATGACAACCATATACCCATTTATATACTAAAGCTAATAAATGAGAAAAATCGTATCCGTAGATTATGGCAAAGAACCAAAGAACCTCAACTGAAGATATTACTGAACCGACTTACACATAACGCAAAAAAAGAACTGGACAGTTTTCGAATACTTAAATACCAATCATATCTCCAAGATCTGAACACAAATGATCCCAATATATGGCAGGCCACTCGTCGAATACTTAGAAAAACACACTCCATACCAGTATTAACAGTGGAGAATCACAAATGTATAACCGATCAAGAAAAATGTACAGCGTTTGCGGACCACCTCGAAAAAACATTTGTCACAAAACAAAAAAACAACAATAAAGAATTCTTTAACGAAACGAATCAAATGGCGGAAGACACCGACAATATTCAACCTACTCAAATAGAAACAACTACGCCCTCTGAACTAGTACAATACATTAGTAAACTGTCAATCAAGAAATGCCCAGGAGATGACTTAATAACCAACGTAGTTCTAAAAAACCTTACCAAGAAGAGTATAGTCTACTTAACAGTGGTATTCAATGCTTGTCTGCGTAATGGTTATTTCCCACATCGGTGGAAAAAAGCTAATATTTTGATGTTCCGAAAACCAAAAAAGGACCCTCAACATCCAGAAAACTACAGACCAATTAGCTTGCTGCCAGTATTGTCCAAATTACTGGAAAAGGTAATACAAACACGCCTCGCAAAATTCCTAAACGAGGAGAATATACTACCAGCAGCCCAATACGGTTTTAGAAACAAATTTTCTACAACACATCAGCTCTCCCGAATCACACAAATCATCGAAGAGGGATTTGAAAAGAAAATGTTTACGCCAATCGCATTCCTAGATGTCGCGAAAGCATTCGATAGTGTCTGGATTAATGGACTAATCCGTAAATTAATATCCATTAAAACACCACCATATTTAGCCAAAATAATCGTATCCTTCTTAAATGATCGTAACTTTGCAGTCAGAATTAACGCTAATTTATCTAGCTGGAGAAAAATTAAGGCTGGGGTTCCGCAAGGATCTATACTTGGTCCAATTCTTTTTAATGTGTTTACCCATGACCTAGAAGAACCTACCGGAACATCACTAGCAATGTATGCCGATGACACTGCCCTGATAGCACAGGACAGTAATCTTTCAAATGCCGTGACAATCCTTCAGACTGGCCTTAACAACATCCAAGAATGGTTTGCTAAATGGAACATAGACATCAACCCAACAAAAACAGAGGCTAAGATATTCACACTACGACGTTACGCAAACCCCCCAAAACTATTAGTGACAAACCAGGAAATCCCATGGAATCCAAATGATCGAGCCGTCAAATACCTTGGCGTCTATCTTGACCAACGCCTTCGATGGGGATTTCATATCAACACCAAATTAAACGAAG
Organism: Hemicrepidius hirtus; assembly: GCA_963082805.1. Taxonomy (NCBI): domain Eukaryota; kingdom Metazoa; phylum Arthropoda; class Insecta; order Coleoptera; family Elateridae; genus Hemicrepidius; species Hemicrepidius hirtus. Next base: position 16,028,577 of record OY720161.1, read on the forward strand.
CATACACCCGGCTTGGTATGCTATACCCCATTATCAACCGCAAAAGTTCTTTAAAAATTGAGTGTAGTGTGCTCATTTACAAATCCATATTAAGACCTATATTAACATACGGCGCCACTGTTTGGGGTGCTGCCTCCAAATCACAAATTAACAAAATACAAGTGTTCCAGAACAAAGTGCTGCGGATTGCTGTCAATGCAGATTGGTTCATATCTAATAACCAAATTCACCATGAGCTCGCGATACCAACAATAGAAACATTCATTAAACAAATGTGTACAAAGTTTTATTCAAACATTAAGTCGTGTCCAAGTGCAGAACTACATCAACTAGGGAAAAGAAACATTCACCGGCGTCTTAAACGATGCTTACCACAAGATATGTAGATATACTATGTTAAATAATTACATTTTTGTCAACCCATAATTTAGTCAATGTATAATATATAGGAGTTAGTTTGTTATTTCAACACAACCATGTATAGCATTTGTATGCTGAGCTGGTCTAATATTATAAAAAAAAAAAAAAAAAATTTTTAATATTGCACGAAGTTCGCTCATACAGTGTATGGTAAATCAAAATATAAATTTAAAGTGTTCGGCCGAAATGGCCAACACTTACAGCAATTACTTTGGAATACAGCCTGGACAATCAAATAACCTAACGTACTATGAACAAAATACTCCTATGCAGTACACACAGATGGCAAATATGCCTTATCATTCACAACAAACAATGTCGACACAACCCCAACAACAACAACAAATAACATACTTTAGTCAACCACATCCAGTTACACATCAAGAGCTACCACCACTTAAATTGACTCGTTCTGCTAACGAATGGAATATAGTACAACACAATAAGAAAAGACTAAGAAGCCCAGAAATAACAAATAAACAAAAACAATCTAAAATTACGGATTATTGGCTGGGTGATAATAGATACGCCAGCCTAGAAATAGAAAAAGAAAATGGAGATGAACAAATGTCAGACTCCGAAGAAGATGTAGATCAAGGGAATAAACCGAGAAATGAACCCAAACCGCCTCCAATATTTGTAGCAGGAGTAAAAAATATTAAACCACTAACAACATTGTTGGATAATATTGCTAAAGACAAATACGTTCTGAAAGCCCTAAACAACGAGGAGGTAAAAATACAACCCAAGGAAGGGGAAATATACAATATTATCAGAAAAGCACTAGATGAAAAAAATACACAATATCACACATACAAGGCTAAAAACGACAAAACATTCCGAGTAGTCTTAAAAAACATTCATCCCTCAACTGAAATAGAAAACATAAAACAAAACCTACAACATATGGGTCATGAAGCAACCAATATTTGGAACATCAAAGGAAGACTAACGAAAAAAGAACTACCCATATTCTTTGTGGACCTAAAACAAAATGAAAACAACAAAGACATATACAAAATCAAACTATTCATGAATACTGTCGTAAATTTTGAGGCGCCTCGCCCTAAAAGAGAAATACCACAATGCACCAGATGTCAGAGCTTCGGACATACGAAGAACTTCTGCCATAAAGAGCCACGATGCGTCAAATGCATAGAAAATCATCTTACGAAAGATTGCCCAAGAAATACAAAAGATTCAAATGTGAAATGTGTTAACTGTCACGAAAATCATCCAGCTAATTATAAAGGATGTTTCGTGTATAAACAAATACAACAAAAAATTTACCCGAGATTAAGGGAAAAATACATACAACCAGGAACAACATATGCAAACGCAACAGGGCAAAATATACAAGAAATACAAAACACTAATAATGTCAACGAACCAAGAGTTCTGTCGGAACAAACAAATGACATGACCGAACTGAAGATCATGATGAAAAATTTAATCAATCAAATGGGGACAATTATGAACCTCATTACCACACTAGTTAGCAAACTGTCATAATGGCGCAGATACTAAAAATAGTAGTGTGGAACGCCAATGGTCTGTGCAATCATGCACAAGAAATTCAACAATTTTTACAAAATAATGAAATTGACGTAATGCTAATCTCAGAAACTCGTTTTACCAACAAAAGCCATATAAATATTCCAAATTACCTCATTTATAATACCAATCACCCTGATGGAACGGCACATGGTGGAACGGCTATCATCATCAGAAAAGGCATCAGACATCACCAACTCAGCAACTATAATCCAGAACATCTACAAGCGACCACAATCGAAGTAACAGAAGCAATCAATTCCTTAAAATTATCAGCAGTTTACTGCCCACCGAAACATAATAACAAAAAAGATGATTATGGACAATTTTTTAGAACCCTCGGTAATAGTTTCATAGCTGGTGGGGATTACAATGCCAAAAATGTATATTGGGGATCAAGGCTGACAACAACCAAGGGTAGAGCGTTACTTGCAGCTATGAAAGAAAATAATTTGGGCTATTTATCAACAGCACAACCAACTTACTGGCCTACGGACCCAAGAAAAATACCAGACCTACTAGATTTATGCATAATAAAAGGGGTAAATAACAAAAAAATTAAAGTTGAGTCGAGCTTGGATCTATCCTCGGATCACTCGCCGGTTATTGTCACCATGTACACAAATATACAATACACGAATAAGCAAGCATTCCTCTGTAGCAAGAGAACTAACTGGGAACTATACAAAGAGAAAATGGAAGAACTCATTGATTTTAACATCTCGCTCAAAAACACCGAAGAGGTAGATGAAGCGGTAGATAAGATAACTAAGGTTATTCAAACTGCAGCTTGGATAGCTACACCAGAGCAAAAGAAAAACCACAGCAAAGAAGAATGCCCCATTATTGTAAAACAAAAAATAGCCGAAAAACGAAAAATAAGGAAACGGTGGCAACTTACAAGATCAGAAGCAGACAAAAAGATTTTTAACAAGGCGGTAAAAGACCTTAAGAAGCTGCTGTTGGATTTGAAAAACAAATCAATGCAAGAATACCTAAGTGGATTATCAGCTACTGAAGCAACCGATTATTCGTTGTGGAAAGCAACGAAACGACTAAAAAGACCACGACAGCATATACCACCAGTTAAAGGAAAAGACGGAAAATGGGCCAGAAATAATCAACAAAAGGCTGCAGCATTTGCAGAACATCTGGTAGATGTGTTTAAACCGTTCGATACAGAATTGACACAAGAAGATCAACGCGAAGTGGACGAAATACTGGAAGCCCCATATCAAATGGATATGCCCATTAAAAAATTCTCGTATGCAGAAGTTGAAAGCACCATAAAATATGAGCTGAATCCCAAAAAGGCGCCGGGCTTTGATTTAATTACCGGAAAGATACTCAAAGAATTGCCAGACAAAGGAATGAAATACCTATTGTATATATTCAACGCTTCAATACGGTTAGGATACTACCCAACTTCCTGGAAAATAGCTCAAATTATTATGTTACCCAAACCTGGTAAAAATGTTGAAGAAGTAACTTCATATAGGCCGATAAGCCTACTACCAATTCTTTCAAAGGTCTTTGAGAAGTTAATATTAAAAAGATTGAAAGTAGTGATAGAAGAAAGGGAACTAATTCCAGAGCATCAGTTTGGATTTCGAAACAATCATGGAACAATAGAACAAATCCATCGAGTGGTAAAGAAAATCAACAATAGCCTTGAAAGGAAGTGGTACTGTTGTGCTGTCTTCCTTGACATAAGCCAAGCATTCGATAAGGTTTGGCATAAAGGGCTATGCTACAAACTTAAGAAGAACTTACCACACCCCTACTATGAACTACTGAGATCGTATTTAACTGAAAGACATTTTTTAGTGCGGCAACAGGATGAACTGACTGATTTAAAACCTATATCATCTGGGGTACCTCAAGGGAGTGTATTGGGGCCAACATTATACTTACTTTATACAGCTGACCTGCCAAAATCCAGACTAACTACTACCGCGACATTTGCAGATGATACAGCTATACTATCATCTCACCCAAATCCCGAAGATGCTACAAGGCACGTACAACGTAACCTTAATAAAATACAAATGTGGTTGAAAAAGTGGAAAATTAAAGCGAACGAAGATAAGTCAGTACAAGTTACTTTCACCACGAAACGAGATAACTGCCCCCCTGTAATGTTAAATGGAAAACAGCTGAACCATACAGATCATGCAAAGTATCTTGGTATACACTTGGATCGTCGAATGACTTGGCAAAAACACATATTCTCTAAAAGAAAGCAGCTAGGATTAAAGCTAAGACAGATGTATTGGATGATAGGCAGACAGTCACAACTAACCCTTGAAAACAAAATGTTAATATATAAAGTTATTATAAAACCCATATGGACATATGGAATTCAACTTTGGGGATCTGCCAGCAAAAGTAATATTGAAATCATTCAACGCTTTCAAAACAAATTTCTAAGAACAATAGTAAATGCACCGTGGTATGTTCCCAACACAGTGATACATAGTGATTTGTGCGTGCCCTTGGTGAAAGAAGAAATAAAAAGGTTTAGTGTCAAGTACAGTGAAAGAGTGGAAGTGCACCCAAATAGACTAGTCGAAAAACTTATGGACACAACAGACGAATTAAGACGTTTAAAAAGATTCAAACCTTCAGATTTACCCTCCAGGTTCGATTAACTCTGACATTAATTTTAATTTTAATTTTCTTAATAGTAGGTAGTTAAGACAGGTAAAATAGCGTATGTTAAAATAACGTAAGCTAAGAACTATATGGAGAACACTCACAGGAGTGTCTCCACAAGTCAATTATGTATGTATGTAGTTGTAAGTATGTATGTACATAGTTATAACATAAGAAGAGCTGATTGTCCTTATCTGGATAGATTGTTCAAATTAAAAATTTAAAAAAAAAAAAAAAAAAAAAAATTAAACTCAGAGTAGTTATAGTTATTATAAAAGTATGTTCATTTTTGAAATGAAGAATACGCCGACATGCATTATGTTTACGGGTTCTGTAATGGAAACGGACGAGCGGCAGTTGTAAAATATCTTCGACGTTGTAAAATATCGAGGCAGGTGGAGAAATAGTAGAAAAAGGTCAGTCGGACGACCCGATCTGCATTATATTCAAGGAAAACCCGCCAATTACCGTTCTTCTACCTTCTGCTCATTTTGGCCTCTGTGACGATTGTTCCGCAGAAATGCAAGCACGGCACATAGCTGATGAACTACCAGGTGCAGACAAGGGCGTTGTCGTGCACTATTTCGTTTGTCCCCTCGATAGGAAGCGTGTAATCCAATGCGTTAGGGCTATTACCACCTAAACCAACAACCATATTATTTGTGCAGTGTAGATATAAAGCGATTCTATATTTATGTAACTTACACTTCTTATAAATAAATAGATGTTTTTTTGCTACTTCTATGTTTTTATTCGCATATTAGGTAGAGGCTACCATACTTTAAAATGATATCCCTTCGATAAAGATTTTCATTATGCGGTGACCCAAATGGACCCATGGCGGGAAGGTATTGTGTTTGGCAATCATGGTTTTCCCGTCAAACAAAAAACAATTAATTTAATTTAAAAATTTATGTTTAAACAATTACATGTAAACGGTAGCACTATGGTAGGTAACTAGTTTATCATCCTACTATAATTTGCTATTTTTTTTATTTTAAAATTTAGAAAACTAAACAATTTCAAAGGTAATAAATGAATATCGATATTTACAGTTAAATTATATTAAATTATGATAAAATCTAGAACCGAGATAGTACCTACCTAATTAGGCAATTTACAAAATCTTTTTAATCGTACAGTTTCTGTAATAGCCAAGGTAATAGCTATAATATGTCGCCACTAGTGGTTATTCTTATACAGGTTTGTGAATAAATTATTCTCGAAAATCGTTGCAGAACAATAGTAGTTATTCAATAACTCAAAAGTAAACAAGAAGGTTACTATTCTGAGGTAGTAATAAAAAAAATCAATTTTGTTTTCTAAAATTAAAATGCTTTTAGTTTATTGGCCGTAGAAAAAATAGCGCATGGAATTCTTGTATGTAATGGCACACTTGTTTGAATTACGAAACAACTCGTTGCATAAAATATAATGTTGGACGTTGTGGACCTATGTATACGGCGTTGTGATCGCATTTAGAATTTACCTTATTCCAAAAATTTGCCGAAGTTACCCACTACGCGACGCCACCATCGAAGAAGGCAAACAAGTTGGCGCCATTATATTCCACGTAAGATTACGTGTAAAGCAACAAGAGCTTTAATTTAAAATTGCATGTTTCATGTGTACCCTGAATATAATTTATTTATCAATATTGGTATATTAAAATTTACACATGCTGCAAAAGGTAAATTTATATACAAGTGAATAGCGTATAGTGTTTATAAATCATTATAATCTAGGTAGTTTTTCAGAGGTTATGTTTGAAAATTTATTGTTCTAGAGCCCCATGAAATTTTTAATATCACTAACAGAATTGCAATGAACTTGACTGAAGATGATGTTCCAGGTGCTACCTTGATATATAAAAACATTGAAGACGACGACCTAAAACGATGGTTAAGTTGTAGAAATTTACCTGTTGTAGGAAAAAAAGTCGATTTAGTTAAAAGCTGTGCAACCCTTCTCAAACTTAAAATACTTAGATCGATTAAAACGCTTGATTATTTTTAGAGTAAGAGATTGTATTAATGCTGGCCAGGACAAAAATATATATGTTGGAATAGAAGGTGGTATTTGATAAGATCAAAAAAACTTAGGTACTAGTTCAAGTTCAAACGATAGCAATACCGTATTAGTGTCGAAATATGAAACTATAAAATTGTGGCAAACATTCCCTTCGATTAAAATTCCTCGCACTTTCCGTCTTGAAATTATTCATAGTTGGATGACGGCTGTTTCAATAGATGATTTTTCTGATTCGTCGGATCCTGAAAATGTCACGGAATGCTTTATACCAAAAAGTGGTAATTCTAAGGCAATGTGAAGAAGGCGTATTAGTTTTATAAGTGGACATGTTACGGATATGCAAAATTTTGAAGATAACAATTTATATTACTTAAGAAGCAGCGTTGTCGCAAGCTATCGGAAGTTGGTGTATAAGAGTTTTGTAGTTTTAAAGAAAACTGGGAGTGATGTTTTCGATGCTTGTTGGGAATGCAAAGCATCAAAATTTAAAAAATGTTCTCATATAGCAGCACTCCTTTACGCACTGGAAGACTATACAGTACTACATAAATTTGACCCACCTTCATGTACTTCCTTACTAAAATCGTGGAACAAGGGTCGTAAGTTAGGAAATAATCCACAAATGGTAACCGAAGTTGAATACCCCAACCCTCATAATGTAATAACAGAGAATCGCAAACGATTAAAAGCATTTGATCCACGTTGCAAAGAAGGTACTGCTATACGTGATGGAAATCCAAATCAACGGCTCATAAATTTATTACACGAACGAAATCTGACAACTATGTACAGCACCCTGATTTATGTGAAATATGATGATTATGCACTTACTACTGATTTGAAGCAAGGACTTTCGGTAAGAAGAAACTATGTTTTACAATGTATGTACAATGACCTAAATGGTATTATTCATCGTTGTAAAACACAAAGTGATAGTCGTTGGCTTCTTGAAAGAAGAATGTACATCACTTCGACAGGATTAAAATCATTTTATACTTCCAAATATTTACAGAACCTTATCTACAAAAAATAGTGGTCAAAGGATGATCTTGAGGTTTTAAATTATTTACCTGCAATAAAATGGGAAAAAATTCATGAATCTGATGCATTAAAAGAATATAAAAATTGCTACCCAAATTATATAGTTAAACATTCTGGATTTGTGACAAATACCAACTTTATGGGAATTGGATGTAGTCCAGATGGAATTGTTAAATGCAGCATTTGTTCTGCTAAAATAACCTTTTGGTTTAAATGTTAAATGCAGGTATCAGAAACATACCTAGCATATTTTAGGGTTGTAGTTTTCAGTAAAATGTATTTTTACGTTTTACTGTTATATTTAATTTTATCATTTATAAAATTTATTAAATATTGAAAATTATCAGCTCATAAGAATTTGAGAGGTTAATTAGTATATCCGGACAGCTGCGTGAAATCTTTGATAGCGGGCCGCGCCTATGTTATCTAAATGGGACCGTTCTAAGAATTTTTGACTAAAATCATGTTAGGTGATAAATTAGCTAAATTACTTCGGGGAAATTTTATAAGAAATTGGTTTGATAAATAGAGTCATAAAATCGATAAGAAATGGAATTTAGATGAGTGGCTTATTGGTGAAGATTTGAACGCCTTCGAAATTCTATTGGCCTAAAACCTTTTAGAAGTTGGGGAAAAATAGGTTTCTTCGGTGATTAGATTTTCTTGAGAAGTCAGTTCCGAGCGGAGTTTTGCAGTAATTAGTTGATTTACAATAAGAAATTAAGTAAAAGTGAATTAGGAGTTATAATAATTCAAGTGTTCAGAAATTCATAAGTTATTAAACACGGTCAAAACTTCTAAGAACGTAGCCCGGGACTCATAAGTCAACTAAAGTTTAAAGTTATAAAATCAACAAGGAAGGTTCTTCGAAGAGATCCATTCTTTTTATTCCATTATCAATGTTTGCGAAGATTGTTCTAAGTACAGGTAGAATTTTGAATTTAATTATTAACCATTGAAAGATACTCTCTCTCTCTCTCTCTCTCTATTTTCTTTTCTTTAATTTTGAATTATTATGTTTATTTTTAATATTGATTTGAGTTTGCTTTAATATTGATTTGATATTGATTTCATGCTGATTTGAATTTGTTTCATATTGATTTGAATTTCTTCTAATATTGATTTCAATTTGCTTTAATATTGATTTACTATTGATTTCATATTGATTTAATATTTGATTATATTAAAAGGGGAAATCAGACTATTAAGTCTTTGCTTATAGTTTTAATTAAATTTAAATCTTATTTTGTGCTTGAGAAAATATTATAGTTTTCTTTTGATATCACTTTCAGTGAATTTTACTTATTATCACTATTGATAAATTAATTATAATTACTATTGATAAATTATTTTAACTTTGTTTCAAATAATTATATTTTTTCTATTTTGTCATTTATATGTTTCATTATTGATCTATTATTTTAGAACTTCTAACCATTATTGCAAGGGAAGTTAACATTTAACGTTAACTTGGGGAAATTATATTTTCATATAAAATTGTGTGTTAAAAGTGGCATAAATCAGAATTATACAAGGGTCTTACTAAGAAATGATTACTTCCAATTATTTTATTCGAATTCAATTAATTATTACTATTTTGTACTAATAATTATAGCGCTGTATTTGTTTGTTTCAATCTCATATTCAGAAAATTAATACTTTATTTGTTGTGCACCCAATTGTATAATTACTTGGTTTATGTTCTTTATTCTTTCAGAGAGTTGTATTAACCATTTTCTATTTGTTTGTGTCATTTTTGTACTTTTCTTTGAGATAATATTTATTTCAGGTTTATTTTGTGTAATTTGTAATTCTGTTTTACTTGGGTTTATGCTGTATCAAATCGGATTAAGGGCTCTTCAAGTTTAATTCAACTTACATACATTGTGTATTATTTGCAAATATTTTTATTATAATTTGGATTTACTTGCAACCATGTTTATTATCATTTGGGTTAGTTATAGATTTTATTGCAATTTATGAATCTCTGGTTATATACTAGATTATATTTTATCAATTAATTTCATTATCAATAAACTTTGTTTTGGGTTGATCTTGATGTTTATTTGATTGAGTTTAGTCAGGAAGGAAATTCTTATAGCTCTGAATACGAATCTCACTGGACCCGTCATAGCTGGTCAACTCCGCCGAACGCACGCAGTCTTAATAGTTAAACAAGGGTGGTAACTCGAAAGTGTTGAGCTTGATAAGTTCAATTCCGCCAAAAGTTACCTGGTGGCAGCATCCCGTAGGCCGGACCATCAACAGAATTATAATGAACGGAAATGGTATTCCTGAAGGAACTTTGGAAATAAAATGTCCTTACAGTATCAGACATATAAAACCAGTTGATGTTTCCAATGGGGAACATTATTCTTACAATGTTGTTAATGAAATATGTGTGTTTTATTCATAATTATTTTCAGCTAAGTTACTGGCGCAATTCTAAACCTCACTAGTTATTTTCATATGGTCTAAGTTATTTTCCACAAATTCCAAGATACTTCAGTTAATCCTCAGGGTTCAAATTCGTGGCGCAACTACACGTTAGAATTATACAGCTACCCGAGTCCGTGGCGCAACTCGTTGCCACCCGGCAAAATGCAGTTTCAACGGGAGCGTAAAACTGGTATAGTATCTTGCTTTTTATTTTATTGCGTCAATTGTGAGAAGACCATGAAGATATATTCTCATCCTTCAGACACAACAAAGGAAGTTAATAAAATGCTTGTATGGGGATCCAACTCGATTGGAATTGGTTATTCCCAAGCGGAAGAAATCTTTAGTTGTATGGATCTTCCAATCATGTCTAGTACATACTTTCAGAAAACAGAAAAAAATGTAGGTGACGATTGGCAAGACATTTTGCAAAAACAAATGTTCGAAGCAGGACAAGCTGAAAAAAGAGAAGCTCTGGAAGCAGAGGAAGTGGAACATGGTGTGCCTTATATTACAGTCATAATCGACGGTGGTTGGGCCAAAAGGTCACGGGTTTTCTTCTCTGTCAGGGGTAGCAGTTATTATTGGGAAAAGGACGGGCAAACTTTTATTTTTGGGAGTTTGGAATAAATTTTGTAGCATATGTTCCTCCACAAAAGATAGGGATTCGATCAAACCTCATACCTGTTACAAAAATTATACCGGTACTTCAACTGGAATGGAACAGGATATAATCGTAGAGGGCTTTAACAGAAGTATCGAAGATCATGGTGTGCAGTACAAGTATGTAATTGGTGACGGCGATTCCAGCGTGTATGCCCGCATTATAGAACGTGCAACCTATGGGAGGTTTGTTCAAAAACTGGAATGTGCAAATCACATTACAAAATGCTATACATCGCAACTTCATAAAATTTCCCTTAAAACATCTCACGAAATTGAAACGCGCAAAATTTTAAAATCCCACATTCCTCGGCTAAGTACCGCAGTTCGATCAGCGATAACAAATAACTCTAAAGGTATAATAGATGTGCAGCAACTTCGTCAAGACCTCAAAAACGGACCTTACCACGTTTTTGGTGACGATTCCCGCTGCCGAATAGAATATTGCAAACGCAAAGAAGCAAATGAAACCAACTTAGTGAGGACATTGCAACAAAACCAGATTTTTGCCGAAATTAATGCTGCTTTGGATTACGTAGTATCTAAAGCACATCGGTTAGTTACCAACTCCACTACAAACTATGCAGAACGGTACATGTCACTTGTTGCTAAATTTTGTGGAGGGAAAAGGGTAAATTTTTGTAAAAGGGGTTCTTATTTGCGACGATGTGTAGAAGCTGGGCTGTCCTTTAACAATGGGCCTTCTTGGCATAACTGCCTTATAAAAACGCACAAAGGTACGTATTTTACCTCATTTTGTAACAAACGGCAGCAACATAAGGGATTAAGAAAAACTTACCGAAAAATTAATATCCATCTCTAGCTGCTTCTCCTGATGGACTACTTGTAGGAGGGGGTATAATAGAGGTGAAGTGCTTGTATTCATGCAGATATAAAACCATTGAACATGCAGTGGAAACCGACTTTAAAAAAACATATGTGTTACATTTATAGACGGCAATTTCAGTCTGAAGAAAAAGCACAACTATTATTACCAAATTCAGGGCCAATTGCATATTGTAAATTCCCCCCATTGCGATTTCATTTTATATACAGATGTGGACTTACAAGTTATTCGAATAGAAAGGGACACACAATTCTGGTAGGATACAATGGTTTCAAAATTAAAAAGCTTTTATGTTCCCAAGGGGAATGAAAATTAGAGATCCACAAACAATTATTGATGCCCAGCAAATGAAAACCACAAAGCGGAGGCATAATTAAGGGTGTCCGGCAAGTTTATCGAAAACAATTTATCGAAAAACAATTTACCGAATGCAATTTACCGAAACACAATTTATCGAAAACTACCATTTATCGAAAGAACAATTTATCGAACAACAATTACTAATCGAAAGGTAAATTTATCGAATACCTATGTCAAAAAATAAATAAGTTATTGCTAAACTATAAATTTTAAATTTCTCACTAATGCGACAGGCAACAAACATTAGATAAACAAAAATAACTTTAACTGTAATTAACAATAAGTTAATTCTTAATTGGCAGTTTAAATTGTTTTTGCTAGTCAAGATATTTTATAACTTTAATGTAATACCCATACCAAATTTCATTTTGATCTGATTAGTATTTTCTTAAATTTTGTCAAAAATAGAAATAATTTTCTTCTTTCACTATAAGTTTATATAAAATTTATTGCTTAGGATTAAATTTGTTGTCTGAAAAAAAGTTTAGCGGGAAAAAAACAGGAAACCCTGTAGAATATAAAAGTAAATAAATCAACAAATTAAGAAAGGTTAAAGTTTAATATTATGAAACACCAATTACAAAATATACATACTCGTATGTATTACATTACACATTACATTAAGTTAAAGTTATTTTTGTTCATCTAATGTTTGTTGCCTGTCGCATTAGTGAGAAATTTAAAATTTATAGTTTAACAATAACTTATTTATTTTTTAACATACTCGATAAATTTACCTTTCGATCAATTGTTGTTCGATAAATTGTTCTTTCGATAAATTGTAGTTTTCGATAAATTGTGTTTCGGTAAATTGCATTCGATAAATTGTTTTTCGATAAATTGTTTTCGATAAATTTACCTAGATCCATAATTAAATGTAGTAAATTGCATATTTTATTTTGATTTATTAATTGAAGGTACTTATTTTATTTATATTTAATGTACTATATTAGTAAAAACTTTTTAAAAATCTGTTTCGATAATTAATTTATACCTACAATCATAATAATAATAATAATAATAATATGATTTTTATAGAAACGTTTGGTCAACAGCAGTAAATAAGTATTAGCCTTTGACCTGGTAGTCACGTAGTACAGCTAGGGTTTGAAATGAACAATTTATGACGCGCACAAGATTATACGTATTCCCTAGAAAAATTCTCTACATCCAGTTTACAGGTATTAAAATTAATGTAAACTATGGTGCACGAGAAGTTGCATAAGCATTTTCTTACGAATTTTCAAGCGACTTGTACGTCCTTAAGATTATGAAACATGGTTAAATAATTATTTTATTTCTTTATTCTGTTAATAATTAGTTTAAATATTAAGTTAGAATATTTAAGTCCAAATATTTAGTTTTACGCGCGACCTCGCCGAGACCGCAGAGATGCGGCGAGCCCCTACCAACGACCCAGCGCTGTCCGTGGGCGTCGCATTGAGCGTGCCGCGCCGCCGATAGGATTTCCGGACCGTATAAAAGCAGAATTTTTGCTTAATTTGAGGAGTTGAATTTCAACATTTAATCCAACAGCCGAAGAAGAAATTCAGTCGAAGTCAGCGAACATTTATTTGTAAACCCACCGAATACAGGTAATAACCCTCCGAATTTTGGTAATGCCGCATTAGGGTTGTACCTCCGAATATTAATTTAGGGTTGAAAATTAGATTTTGTCTCCGTTTTATTTTCATTTTAGTTTTAGCTTTTGTGTTATTTAGGCTTGGAACTATAACTTTTGCTTTGACGGTGTCAGAGTGGAAGTATAGGACCTGGTGCTCTGATATTTGAAGCTTAACAGTCCAGGTTTCTGGCGGAGCTGTGACCTGGGCATTTGAGTTTTAAATAGCAGAGAAGGTTAGGATTTCCGTTACCCGTCCGTGGAGGAACTTGTGATTTCTTCTTTGACGGGGTCCGAGAAGAAACACAAAGTCCTGGTGGTGCTACAACAGGTACTTGGTGATCTTGACATCGGGCGGTGCTGTGGTCAAGATACCCAGGTCTTGGGGTAGTTTTCCGTGTAGGGAATTGGTGTAACACAACAAACGCTTGGTGATCTTGGTTTCGGGCGGTACTGTGACCACGATACCCAAGACTTGGGGTGTTAGCCATTCCTGGTTCTCTGTACCTTGTTGTCTGCGCGTCGTGGCTTCGGGCGGTGCTGTGGTCACGTCGTCCAGGTGCAAAGTGCTGAGAACTCCGTAGTCCGTCACTAACAACCTGGTGCTGTTTTGGCTTCTGGCGGAGCTGTTGTCATTGCGGTCGAGGTTGTTCTTGACCTTTGTCCCGTCCTGTAGAGCTTCGCCGTAGTTAGTTTTATTTTTCCATTCATATAGGAGGCATTATTCAAACTTCTCAGAGAGTTATTTCTGAATACCGTCACCGCTACATATTTTATTTATTGTTTACCGTTTGCACCGATAAAACTGTTTTCCGTTTATATCTACCGTATTGACTTTATTGTTATTTGATTTTCTTTTATTGTACATAATAATAAAAACTCTGTTTATTTATCGTAAGTTGTCATCTCATTTAAATCACCCTGTTGTATCTTCACTGAAGTTACCTAGGTCTTCGCTCCCCCGAAACCGACTACTGGAGAGAAGCCGTTAGAGAGAAAACTCTTTAAAATCTGGCGCCCGAGTAAAACCCGAAACCGAAAAAAAGCGTCACAATTTTATATTACAAATTAAAGAAACATGAAATGTATAAGAATATTATTAAAAAAATTTAAAATAATCACCTTAAAGTTACATATCCGTAAGACAGTTACAATAATAAACTACAAAATAAAGGTTAATTTATGTCATACTATAAAGTACAAGAATATTAGTTATTTTTTTTTAATAATACGTCATAAAAATTCATTTTATTAGATATAATACAAGATCCAAGAGATTCAAGATTTGCAATTTTGTGGTCTTCTCGGAATTTAAAAAATATTTTTTGCATTTAACATTTACTACATTTTGGGTATATAAAGTTAAATATTTACTTTTAAAGAAAACCCTAAATATGGCTTAAGGCAGATTACTTTTCCCAAAAGCGGCGTTTAGAAAAAAACGCTTCTAGTACATTTAACAATTATTGTGTCCAATGGCAATAACAGCCCCTGTTATGAGCATTTCATACTGGTAATTTCCAAATAAATTTCTTTTATCCCCGCCCGAGTCTTCTCAGGATATAGAACTTAGTTAATACCTTTATTCTTGGTAATATACTTCGTAAATATACATTTGGAAAAATTAGTGATACTGAGAGTGTGTGTTTGGCTATTCATGTAATGTTGGAGATGGATATTTTTTAAAATAGTGTCTCGTTGTAATAATAAAGTAGATACACAGTGTTGTAACTAGAGCTCGGATTGCGTTTAAGATCGCCGACGAGTGAACACGTCCGTGCGTCTTCTGCTATTAAGAGAAATTGTAAAAGAAACCATCAGTGCTTTAACCCTTTCAGTCATCGTGTCCATCACCATGGACATCGAGCTGCTATGCTTTCAAATGTTTAAAATTTTTTTGTTATCCCTTCAAGCCATTACACAAACGTATTTACGAGCAACACCATTCACGATCTACACTGCACGAGCGCTCAACTCCGTCTATGGATCTGCCGACAACTTCCAGGCTGTCGAGTAATATGTATGAAGCTAAAAGGCCCCGCACAAATGATGAACTCTTAGAACTTCATATGAAAGATGACGATTCTGTTATAGGGGATTTATCAGATGGCTGTTGAACCGGCAGCTTGTACCGACCCTATAAATCCAGATGATGTCCAAGCCACTGCGCCGCTGAAGGAGAGGTCGATAGAATTCTATAAAAAGTTCGATCTAACTGAAAAACGGTGCATATAATGGAGGAATGATAATAATATAACGTATCAAACAAGGTCAATCAAATGGTTTATCCCAAAACAAACTACCATTACCAACTTACCTGCTCCGATAGTTTTTCAGACTATATATTCCAGTGTTTGATTGAACAAATGGCAGAAATGACAAATTTGTACGTCACACAACAAAACATAGCCCGTTTTCGTCATACCAACAGTGAAGAAATGAAGAAGTGCATTGGTATTCACATTCTTACAGGAAATCTAAAATTTCCTAGAGTAAGGCTTTATTGGAATAACACAATTGAAATTCCTCTTATAAAAGAAAATATGACTTTTAATCGTTTCTCTAAACTAAGAAATGCAATTCACTTAGTCGATATTACTGCCTCGACCAGATAATAATGCAGATTGTCTGTGGATAGTTCGTGCTCTCTACAATGGTATAAGAAATCAATGCAAGGAGCTTCCGGTAGAAACTAACTTGTGCATTGACGAGCAAAAATACGGATATTAGCTGGACAAAGTGGTCTGAATTATGATTTTGAATCAAACACGGGAATAAATGTAATATGTTGGAAACGTTGCCTATTGTTACGTCCGTTCGACATTTTCGCCATTATTTGGTTGGTAAAAAGTTTAAGATTGTGACTGACTGTGCAGCTGTGAAAAGCACTGACTAAGAAAGGTTTGAATCCTAGGATCGCTGGATGGGCATTACAGTTGGTCGAATATTCCTATGAAATTGTGCACCGTTCCGCTTCCCAGTTACAACGTGTCGATGCACTTAGCCGTAAACCCGCCAATTACCCAGCTGGAGTACAAGCCATTTTAATCTCACAGGATGATTGGATGGTAGCTGCCCAACACCACGACCAAGAAGTACAACTGAAAACAATATTCGAGTCTGGGGACAGAGAGCAACTTAGACGTGTTCAACGATTATGACCGTAGGTTGGAGAATGTTTATCGGGTGACTTCTCTGGTGATGACATTGGTCACTTTGCTGAGGACAAGGCCATGAGCAAATAGTATCTAGATACTGGTTTCCCCATATAAGACGATTTGTCAGGAACTAAGTGCGATCCTGTCTCAATTGCTTGTATCATAAAACGGCTTCTGGACGAAAACTTGGCTACCTACATCCAATACCCAAAGTTGTTCTGGTAATTGTCATTGAACAAGGTGTTCCAAACAAAAAAAAAGCACATTCGTGTACCTAGATAAAAGAGGAAAACCGAGGGCTAACGCTGTGTTTCTTTGTGCGCGGGTGAAGTCAGACCGGAAAGATGTTCAGCAGGATGCTGAGCAGCATCGCGATGTCGAGGACGTCATCGGGAACAGGATGGCCGAACGTTAGCAGCAAGAATCTTAAAAACCCAAATATAGTGTTTACCCGATAATCACGTTCGCGAGATCAATTTTCCACCCGAATATACCCGGGAAAACGGGTGTTCAGAGGCGTCCATGATTAAGCATTAGCAGAAAGTAGATGTTATATACATATCTGAGTATTTTCTTGAATAAAAAATTGTTACCTGTGTTTATTCTGGTGGATCATTCTATTTGCTTTTACATGTTTTTATTTATGTAAAACAAAAAATGTGTTTTATGTTTTTAAAGGTTTTTGTTTAATTTTTAAAACGGGTTTTTACAGCATTTAAAAAGAACGTGGTTTAAACAATAAATCTAGTGTTTAAAACGAAGAAAACAAAAAGAAATATGATGGCTACAAATGACCCCTTTTAGGGCCGCAAACTTATTAGAAAAAGAAATGTTAGAAAAGCATACGTTAACTGTTTTTACATGTATAAATGAAAATAGATAAAAATTATAATTTACACATTCTACCTCGAATATCTCGAAAACTATTGATTTTTGGTACATAGTCCTATTTAAATTTCTCAAAGTTTATAAACGTATAAATGCAAAAATATATGGTGTTCTATTTAAAATTTTCAAGTTAGCATTACTTCCGGTTAAACCGGAAACGGAAACAAATTTTCGACATACCAAAAATAAAGCTTATAACTAACCATACAAATTCTCTCCAAGCACAAACTTTCTATCTTTAACAATAAAAAAGTTATTCGGCTGTCCCGTTACTTTATTTACACACTGTACACTGTAAAGTACCTTTTTTTACCTAAAATTGTTCAATATTTTGGACTAAAACTTAAAAACGATTGAAAATAAAAAAGTTATTATTAAAACCAGCCGCCACCCCTGACAAAACTACCCCTTATGAGTCATATAGCAATTCCATTCTGACACCATCTAATTCTACGCTAGATTTAACATACGTATGAAAAGTTTCATTAAAATTGCATTTCTGTAGTAGCTGTGGTGAAATGAAAACCACAGTTTTTAGTTGCCTTTCAAAGGCCCGTAGTTCTCATAAAATGCATTGTTTATAGGAACTTTTTTTATTATTTTGACGAGTACTACCAGCCGTACAAGTTTTTTACACTGTTTTTTTACACCCTATATAAATGTATTGCCGGTTTAAAATTTGAGAGTGAAGAGCATGAGAGTGAAGAACATGAGATTCTGCGGCTGGAATTACCGAAAAGTCATTTCGAAGAGGCAACCAATTTCTGAGTAACGATCATGTTCATGGTGTATACGATATGCTACGGAACAAAACAGTGCTATTTAACACGTTGGCTGCGTTACATATCCCAGGGGTACTGTATGCCTCTTTACGCTAGGACGGGGGCAAAATTTGCCAAACTTTTGTTCTGTGCGGATGCGATAACTCCCTTATTTTTTAATCGACTTTGGTGTTGCGTATAGCGTTATAATCGTGACCGTTTGCGTAAGCGAATGCACTACGTGTTTTTGTACATGCCCCCAGTGATATGTAACGCACAGGAGTAATATAATATTACTTAAGTGCGGCACATGCCTTCGGCGGCATGTACAGACTAGTTGCATATCTTGTTTGAGTCATATTATACCATAGTTAGCAATAGCTAGTCTGACCAGCTGCGTTGATGAATAAAGGTCAATTATGTCATGCCGTACGAAAAAAAATTTAGAATTAGCTGCAAAGAAATTCACAGTCCCGGATGAAAGTGTTGTTACCGATGATGTGAGAGCATCAGATTCGTTTGGAGGAGAGGGATCATCCGCCAATTTGCGATCCGGGGAGATACAAACCAATTTGCCCGAATATGAAAGCGAAGATGAAGAGAGTGAAACGGAGTTAGTTAGATTGGTAAAAGACGGTAATGATAGCGATGATCCTTTTAGTAGTGATGATTCTGTGAAGCATGCTACCTACGAGGCTTTCTCAGCTGAAGAATATAGCAGTGATGAGTACAGTGATAGCGACGGATCTTTACATAATACAACTGCCTCTGAACCAGACACAGCACCTCCTAGTGGTACAGCAACCCCGAATAATACGGACACATGGGACGACATTACGACTTCCACGATAAATTTTTATTTGTTTACTGAAAAGTGCACATTACATCCGGGAATTAATACAGCAACAATAAAAAGGCCAGTAGACATATTCAATTTATTCATCAATGATGAAGTTCTTGACTTGATAGTAAATGAAACAAATGTTTATGCTACTCAACAAGCCACATTCAAATAAATCGAGAATGAAACGTTGGACTGACACAGATAAAACTGAAATTCGCAAATTTTTGTGAGTTACATTAGCTATGGGGTTGACTCAAGTTCCCGCAATAAATTTGTACTGGTCAAAAGATGGTTTGTATCACAATCAATTTATTGCTTCTGTTTTGCCAAGGGATAGGTACCTTCTATTATTGAAGTTTCTGCATTTTGCAAATAATGAAACAGCCGACATGAATAATAAACTGTATAAAATTGAAGCGCCCCTTTCCCTTTTACTTCAAAATTACACAATTTTTAATCCAGGAAGAGTACTAGTAATAAACGAACCGATGGTGCCCTTTAGAGGAAGACTTTACTTTCGACAATACATACCTAACAAGTCGCATAGATACGGTGTTAAATTGTATAAGCTGTGCACACAGAATGGTTATACGTATAATATAAAAGTGTACGCTGGGAAAGGCGATACAGATGCTGCAAATGGAATAAAATATAATGAAAATGAAATGGATAAATTTTGATATAATATGGAATAAGATAACAGAAGAATAACAGAAAAATAGTTTGTGAGTGACAAATTTTAAATTTATAAAGAAAGAAAAAGGGTTGTTGTGTTTTGGACAATAAAGTATATGAAATTTAATTAATAAGATTAGGGAAGATAGGGATTTTATAAATAGTAAAAATATTTTAATGGTATTTTGTATAATAATTATAATAAAAGAAATTGATATTTGCTGAGAACCCACCCTGAGATAAAAGAGTTTGTGTATGCTAGCTGAGGATAAAAAATTTAAATTGTATAAATTTTGAAATATAAATTTTGATTAATAAAAAATAAAACAAAGTAATAAAATTTAGATTGCCTGATAAATTTAAAATAAATAAAAATTAACAATAGTATTGCACTACAATATATATAAGTCGTGGGTAGATCCAGGATATAAAGGACTAATATTCATTATCCTTAAATTGTAATCGCAAATCTGCAATAATTAAAATAATTACATAAATACTGGTAAAAAATCATTTAAAAGGATGCACGAGAAAGGCTTCGACGAGTTATGGCACCAACTTGAGTCAGAGGCAGCCAAATTAGAATTAACCTTCCTGCGGTTCCTCGACTACGTAATGTCCCTCGTAGACTTGATAGCGATAGCACTGCACAATGTATTTTCGACATCTCGTAAATATTACGAAAAATTATTTTATGAAATAATAGACGTGACATTGTCCTCCCTGTACAATCGATTTCAATCGGATACGAACTAATTTTTAAATACGGTCGAAAATTTTATAATTAAAAACACACAATCGAAAGCAGATGTGGACATTGTTATTCTACGTCTTTCTACAATACGGATTGGAATAGCCGTGAATTCGATGGCGTTCAGTGACTCTAATGGATACCATCAAATGTGCAGCTGTTGGAACTTATATCGAAGGAACGTACCCAAATTCAAAGCTAAGCTAGAAAAGGGAGAAAGTGAGATGGTTTGTTGTGAAGAAAGTATACTAGGTATAAGATGGAGGGATACAGAAGATGTGTTACTGCGGAGCAATTGTCATGAACCAACGTTAAGCTTCGTCACACGAAAAATGAAAAATGGTACCATGAAAGAAACGGAATCTCCCGAAGTCATAGCTTTTTAACACCGCAATATGGGCGATGTAGATCATGGGGACCAAATGATTTCTCTATGAGTTGGATAGAAGAAGCGCCAAATGGTGGAAAAAGGTACTCTACCGCCTTTTGATGACTGCACTTTTCAATTCTTATATCTTGTAGGTCGAAAATAGACGTAGCAAGATACCTTATATAGACTATGTTATAAATGTAGCTTAGGGTTTAGTCGCTAAAGGACGGTCTGAATATGTAACCAAAAGGTCCCGTCGACACGGACGAGTTTCGAAAACAGTTGGGCTATGTGAAAATATTGGTGATCATCTACCACTTCAGAGAGGTGGCAGAAGCGGGTGGGAGAAGTGTTAGATGTCAACAAAGGAAGATTAAAAGTAGAACAAAAATAATTTGTAAACAATGTCAACTACCATTGTGCCTAGACTGTTTTACCCCATACCACACTTAAAATTATACTATGATTCTTAGTTGTTTACTAAAATTTTGCATATTCTACTGAAATAAAAGTTTTCGAATTCAAATATGCCTGCTCTTATTACTATTGGGACAATTGTATCCCACAGCTCATTACTGTAGGGACATATTTGTCTCAAATGTTTTTTTCGAAAAATAGGGGGAATATAATATATTTTTTTCTACGGTATATATTTTTTTCTAGGGTAGGGGAAAGTTGTACAAAACCGGGTAGGCGGCTAAAACCGGGTACAGAAGCTACACACCTGATTTGTGCCGTCATCTAGTGTCCCACGCGTAAAATTACTGACAAATTGCCATTAAATGATTCGCAAGTCGACAGCAGACGGTATAGTACCATCGTTCGTATGTGACCAATTTTTCTTAAATTCTTAGTAAAAAGTTGTAATTTTCAGTTCGCAGTTGAGTTGTTATTTTTAGTTTTTGTTAGCAGATTAAGTATTGGTAAGTACTGCATCTAAATATTTATCTTTCTGCTAGTGTTTTAAGATTTTAACAGTTCTTAAACGATGTAATGGAAAGTACTATTGGCATATTTCTTGAAGCGCGGAATGTTGGGGTAAAACCGGGTATTTATGGGTGGGGCAAAACCGGGTGTTTCTAAATGAGGATTTATCATTATTTTTCAGATTTCACCATGCCTCGCAACTACACGCGGAAGACGACGAGGCAAAATTGGTTAGTGGAGAGTATGGCTGGAGCCGTCAAAGAAGTTTTAGAGGGCAGGATGGGTTATAAGAGGGCGTCTAGCGCATTCAACGTACCTCAAAGTACCCTGGAGGATAAGGTCAAGAAGGCTCGTCAGGGTAATTTAACTCCTAAAGCAGCTGCTGAAAAAGGGTTAGGTCGTTTTAGATGCATCTTCACAGAAGCTCAAGAGAATGAATTGGTGGAGCACATACTTTTACTGGAAGAACGGTTGTTTGGTCTTACACTAACAGATGTACGTAAGCTAGCATATGAGTTAGCAGTCCAAAATAAGTTTGAACATACTTTTAATAGAGAAAAAAGATGGCTGGAAAAGACTGGCTCTACGGTTTTCTTAAGAGACATAACACATTGTCATTAAGAGGCCCTGAGGCAACTTCCATGGCTCGCGCAAAGGGCTTTAATCTTACTGCTGTACAAAAGTTTTTCAATCTATTAATGAATGTTTATGAACAGCACAATTTCTCACCACAAAACATCTACAATGTCGATGAAACGGGTATACTGACAGTACCGAATAAACCATCCAAAGTATTAGCGCTGCGCGGGAAAAAGCAAGTTGGCTGTTTGAGCTCTGCTGAGAGGGGTGTTCTAGTAACGGTAGAAACGTGTATGAACGCTGCTGGCAGCTTCATGCCCCCGATGTTTATTTTTCCGAGAGTAAAGGAAAACCCGCTCTTAATGGATGATGCTCCCCCAGGCTCATTTGCTGTGTATCATAAGACTGGATGGATTACCAAAGAAACGTTCATAATATGGTTTAAAAAGTTTATAGTTTTCAAATCCGTCTCCTCTTAGTCACTCAACTCATGCCAAAAGTATTGATCTTATAAATCTGGCAAGGGAACACAATGTAATTATGTTATGTTTTCCTCCCCATACGACACATCGCCTTCAACCCCTTGACATGACCTTCATGGCGCCACTAGGTGCTTACTATGAGCAGGAGGTGAGGAAATGGCTAATCAATAACCCTGGGCGATGCGTAACAATTTGCCAAATTGCAAAATTGTTCAAGGCAGCGTACTGTAGAGCAGCAGTTGTACAGACAGCCATCAATGGTTTTCCAAGAACGGGAATCTGCCCCTTCAATAATGATGTATTTCCAGATAATATGTTTGCACCATCTAAAATGACGGAGACACCTATAGAAACCAATAACATAACTATGTCTACACAGCCTGAAAACATTGATGTAGCTACAGCAGCAGCAATGCCTTCAACATCCAATGCCCATCAACGTTTTGCATCTAAAGGAGATTTGGCCCAACCATCGACATCTACAGGTGTTGCAGCTGGTCCATCAGCATCACCTGCTCCCAAACAAGGCACTAAAATTGAGAAAAAAGCTGACAAAAGACGGGGAAAAACTGCTATACTAACTTCCTCACCCTACAAATTAAAACTGGAAACCGAAGAAGAGGAGAAAGCCAAGAAACAAAAACCTTCAAAACGTAAACTTGCGAAGATTCCTCCAACAAAACTGGTCAAAAAGCAGAGGCAGACAAAACAAAAAAACAAAGATCAAGAATCATCCTCGGACGAAGAAGAAAATGATGACGCCTGTATTTTTTGCAATGAACTGTATGCCCATTCAACATCCAAAGACGGTTGGATCGTGGTGGGAATATAGGATGGTGTGCTCACCAGCCGTCTCAGTTTCATCATAATCGCGCAGTGACGTCAGCAACGAGACAAACTTGTGCTAAGCCGCATTTTATGCACGTGTTATCGCTAGCCATAGATTTTGCGTGTTTTATTATTTTAAATTTGTGTTGTTCTGGTTTATCGCATTATTAAATATTATTCCTATAGACATTTGTAAACTAAGTACATACCTACCTAATATATAATATTAAATTATACAGTATGCCGAACTGTTCAGTTTTTGGTTGCAATAACCAAACTAGAAAGAAGGGAACGGTTGAAGTAAAATTTTATACCTTCCCTAAAAATGAAGATCTAGCATTGCAATGGGCCAA
The DNA here is from genome assembly GCA_963082805.1 of Hemicrepidius hirtus. Classification (NCBI taxonomy): domain Eukaryota; kingdom Metazoa; phylum Arthropoda; class Insecta; order Coleoptera; family Elateridae; genus Hemicrepidius; species Hemicrepidius hirtus. Next base: position 16,052,824 of record OY720161.1, read on the forward strand.
TGCTTGTGGTAGACAAGATAAAGTTAATCTGAAAAACGGTAAATTTATAATTAATACCTACCATAACTACACTGTTAATTTTATTTTGAATTAAAATGTTTAGCTGTTATTTGCTCCAAGCATTTTGAAAGCAAATGTTTTTTTACCAGTTTAAAATATAGACTTCTCAATGAAACACCACCAAAGAGGTTTAGAAATTTACAGTGTGATGCCGTTCCAACTTTATTTATTCCTTTAAGGAGCAGTACTACCATGACTGCAAACTCAAGTAATTGTTCTAGTAAAAGGTCCCAAAGGATGCAAGCTAAGAATGATTTGGAAAGCCGGAAGATTATTATTGAAGATATTTTATCAAATTTATAAAACTCATAAATGACTGGTTCGATGTCTTCAACGTGCAGGTTAAATACGGTGCCCATCCAGGAGCGAACGCATTTGGTATCGATTTAGACAAGCAATTGATGATTTTGAAAGAAACGTCAGAGACAATATCCAAAATTAGAGTAGGACGACATAAAACTCTGATACCATTTCAGAAAGCAATTATACTGAGCAACAATTCGTTGACTGAACTGTATACATATTTACGTACATAGTGAATAAGTATAAATTGCAGTATATTTTCACGTATAGACTAAATCAGGATATTCTGGAAAACTTTTTTTCATATATCCGTGGTATGGGAAGCAACAAATGATCATCCAACTCCCATGGATATAAAATATAGGTTGCGGTGGTACATTCTTGGAAAGCACTCACTTGCAATATTCTCAATGAATAAAAACACCGAAGAAAGTACCGAACATTGTCTACTTGACCCATTGCAAATAGAAGATGTGCATCAGGATACTATTGACAACGAAATCTGCATATCGCAACAATTTTTTAACAACGTTCTTTCAGACAGCGAATTCGACAAAAATACATATCCTTCATCGGAAGTTGAAAATATAGATTTTTCTGACTTTACATTCCAGAGTCCGGATTATTCTGCTTCTCAAGATCACCAGAAGCTTTTGAACGTATTGAGTGATGGCAAAATGGCTGATACTATTTCAAATGAGGGCCTCAAATTCATTGCTGGATATGTAGCGTACCGATTCAAGGACAAATATCAAAATTTGGATTTGGGAACCCATACGAAACAAATGGAAACGAGTGGAGCCCCAGATTGGATTCAATTTTTATCACGGGGTCATCTTATGTACCCAAGTGATGAGTTGATGGAATTGGCCAAATTAGTTGAGATTGAATTCCAAAAATTCCACAGCAACTTCTTTTCCAAAGAATGCAATATTTTTAATAAAGTTTCAGAAAACGTTAAATTAGCCTGTACTGAAATTTCAAACACATTTCCCGCAGAAGTTTTACTGTGTTTAGTTAGAACAAGGACATATATCCGCTTAAGACATTTAAATAGAAAAATTAGTTTTGAAAACTGCAGACGAAAGTTGCAAAAAAAGTTATCCAAATTTACGAATGCCAAAAGCTGAAAAAACTTCGTATATTCATTCCTATTTGTATTGTAGTATTTGTTTAGTTGCGTTATTTGTATTTTTTTCATTTTAAATTGCATTATCTAATGAATACAATTTTATTTATTGTAATGATAATAAAATTTGCTATTTTCTGGTTATTCCTTTGATTTTCACCATTTTGAAGTAAATGTATGTAATAACATAATAATATAAAGGAATAAACAAAGGAGAATGATTGCAATCCGACTTAAAATACTGCATGTTAAATCGCGCCAGAGCGTCTCGTTTGTCTCGTTGCTGACGTCACAGATATTTGCCTGCATGCGCGTAAGCACACCATCCTATATTCCCACCACGGGTTGGATCCAGTGCTTCACGTGTCATGGATGGGCACATGAAGCATGCAGTAATGCGGATGAAGATGATGATACGTTCATTTGCGACTATTGCAGTTAGATATGTTATTTTTGAATATAAATAACAAATGTTTAACAAGAATTTGTTTTCTATGGGGTTAAATAGGTAGGTACCCGGTTTTATCCACCCTGGTCGGGTAAAATCGGGTATTTACATAGTTTCAAATAACTTTTTTTTGTAATAGTCGAAAACATTTTCCAATCAAAATATTTCATTTTCTGAGAGCCAAATAACCAATGAACTTGGGAAATAATGTGCAGAGTTCGAAATACAATTTGGCTGCTTTTGGGGATACAAAATATTTTTGGGACCCGGTTTTGCCCTAGTTTCCCCCTATACGTTCCTTTGATAGATAAGCTATGATTTAGACCAAAATAAATAATTTAATTCAATTGGCCATAAAAAATGTATTAAATATAATAATGTATTCCCTTTTGAACTCACAGGCCGATTCAGCTGATGCAGAAATTAGTTCGGCCCTAGATGTATTGGTAAGATTGAGAACAATTACTTAGCTACAAAGTAGCCTTTTACTTCTTGTTAAATCAATTTTTAAAAACTAATAATACAGGTAATAATTTTTATTATTGGCTTTTGATCTCACAGAACGATTCAGTTGTTGCAAATAATTCGGGCCTAGATTTATTGGTACGGTTGAGAACGATTAGGCTGAGGTTACATTAAATGCGTATGCGTGCGATTTTATAGTCGTACGCCGACGTACGACCACTGCAACGAAAACAAACCTATTCATTTCAATATGTATGGTTACATTGTACGCGATTGAGAGTGACGCGCGCGCACGTGAACGTACGTGTATCAACTCGAAACAAACTGATTTGTTTTTACCGCGCTAAACGTGCGATATTAGGTACTGAAAAACAAAAGTAAACAGATATTTCAAGCTAATTATTAAATATTTTAACAAAAATGGATGTTGAAAAACTTATTTTGTGTATTGTATCAAAAAGTCCCTTGTGGGACCAAAAATGTAAAGGAGTATCACAATATTGTCTTTTTTGGTCTAGAATCATGTATTTTAAGACATTCTTCTCGAATAAATATACATTTAATATTTCTTGGTTCATCATAATTGCACTGTCCACAACTGCGGCTGTCATAGGCGCCGACTCCGTGGGGGCACCGGGGCTCGTGCCCCCATAATGGTAATGTTATGGGGGCTGTGCCCCCATAAAGAAATCAGTGAATTTAACGTTTCCCTTTCAGAGTTGTGGTACTTGTCTATATCTACAAAAATATGTTCAATATATGAAATTATATCTAAAAAAATTTGTGGAATTTGTATTTATGGTGTAACCCAGGTAGCTAGCCCACTAATGCAGTCGGCGCCCAACACAGTAATCCGCAATGTGCAAAGTCTTGAGCTGCACGTTCCTTTCAATAGAATATTAAAATATTATGATGTTTCTTGGAAAACCTCCTCACCTTTACTTAAAGCTTCCACTTTCAGTACTTTCTAGCAATTTTTTTTAACAAAAATTAAAAATATTTTTACACTGAGTAGATACAATCAATTTGATAATAGACTTCGCAAACAGATTGCAAATTTTTAAGTTACTTAAGACCATTTTGTCCAACACCATGGACTTTAAGAATAACTATAAAAAACATTTTATATAAATTACTTGGTAATTTTAACCTTCTTTGATAAGGTTTCTAAAGAAAAGTCAGATGCAGGATCAAAAGCAAGAGGTATTTTTGAAATTTCAATCTTTATTTTAAGTTTTAAGTGCCCCCCCCCCCCCCATGGCCAGAAATCAAACATTTTAAACATTCGGCTATTATTTGTGCCCCCATAATGATTTTGAAAAGTCGGCGCCTATGCCGGCTGTCGCGTCGTCCTACGATGAACGGAAACAATATAACCAGAAGTTGAACGACAAAAAGTCGTGCGTGCGCGTACGACTAAAAAATCGCACGCATACGCATTTAATGTAACCTCAGCCTTAGGGTAAAGACGTATAAGAATGCGCGGCCGATAAGAATGCGCATTGCTAATTTTAGTGCCTTGCAGGTTGCATCTTACAGAAACATGCGTGTTCTTGCAAACCTAATTTTATTGTTGTTCAGTGGAAGTGAAGTGACGATTCCCGCGTGTGCGCCCGAGGAAAAAAAATACATTCAAGGTAAGGGATCAGGATACTATAATTTTTTAATGTTGTAGAAAGAGTGACAGATTCAACATTTCGTTATTAATCAAAGATTGAAACGGTTTAATCTATTTTTAGGCGATTTATCTGTAATATTATTGTAAGAACTTAACCTCAATTGTAGAAGCTTATGTAGTATTAATCATACAAAGTGAAAATGTGTGGTTGTTCAAGAGCGCGCAGTTTTGATATCACAAGAATGCGCGATGCGCATTCTTACGCAACTCATTCTATCAATTAATTAATTGTTGCAGAGTTAAGTGTTTTTGGGTCAGCAATGACCAGATATGCAAGAAAAAGTAATAGAGGACTTCGGTTTACCCCCGAACTTTTTCAAGAAGTGAATCGGAGGATTGAAAACAAAGAAAGCAAAAGGGCAATAGCTAGAGATTTAAGGATACCAGAATCTACGCTTCGTCAAAGACTGAAACTTGGCACAGTACCTACTTCTTTAGGTAGATTTAAAACGGTATTCTCTGCCCAAATGGAAGCCGAATTAGCTTCACACATACGTGAATTAGATAAAAGATTTTACGGGCTGACTTTTAAAGATCTTAGAAGCATTGCTTATGAGTACGCCAAACAAAATAAAGTCCCTTCAGGGTTTAATACCGACACACGACTAGCTGGTAAATCGTGGGCATATGGATTTTTTACAAGACACAAGCTGACATTGAGACAACCGGAGAAATGCTCGCTGGGAAGGATGATAGGTTTCAATAAAGTTCAGTATGATCGATTTTTTGAAAATTTGCGCTACGTGTATGAACGATATAAATTTCCAGCAAGTAAAATATACAATATGGACGAATCTGGTATTTCGACTGTCCCTAATAAGCTTCCTAAAACTGTGTCTCCAAAAGGTAAAAAGTTGGTGGGTAAAGTGGCCAGTGGAGAAAGAGGACAATTAGTAACAGTCGTATGTTGTTTAAGTGCTGGAGGAACATATATTCCTCCACCAATAATTTTTCCCCGAAAACGCTTCAAAGAAGAACTCTATACAGGTGCTCCCGCAGATTGCCTTAAATTAATTTCTGATAGCGGATTTATTAACAGCGATTTATTTATTGATTGGCTCAAGCATTTTAAAATATATGCTCAACCCACAATCGACAGTCCCGTTCTACTGATACTGGACAACCATGTCTCGCACTGTACATTAGAAGCAATCCAGTATTGCCGAGATAAACGCGTTTGAAGTACTTGCCGAGCCAAACATTGTTAATTTGGAAAATATCGATGTTTTTGATTTAAATGCTGTTCAGATATTTGATGAACTGGGCAATGAATTAATTGTTAGCAATGATAACGGTATTACTTCAGCACAAATATCTAGCAAGACAGCAGATATTCCGAAGGGGAGGGCACCGGAAAACACAGAAAAACAAATTGTTGCAGTACCTTCTACATCTCGACAAAAAGAAGAAGAATAATGTGAAGATGGAGAAAAAGAAAAAGTAAATTTAGTCAAGCCTAAGGATATTCATCCGTTTCCGTTTTCACCGAGACAACCGACTAAAAAAAGAAAAGGAGTAAAGTCTGAAATTTTATCAGGGTCTCCGTACAAAAACTGCCTAGAAGAAGAAATCGCTAACAAAACAGGTAAAATTAAACAAACAAAACGGGCAGTTTTTGGGCAATCAAAAAAGGGAGCTGCCCCCAAAAAGCAAAGAAAGGAGACAAAACATGAAGACGACAGTGAATGCCATTGTCCTGCTTGTGGAGAATTATTTACGTCACCTCCACAAGTAGACTGGATACAATGCTTCAAATGCAAGTCTTGGTGGCACGAAGACTGTACAGCTTATAATGGGACAGGACAGTATACCTGCGAAAACTGCATGTAGGCTAAAAGCATTTGCACGCGCACTCTTTTGCACCGTAACGCGCGATCTTATAAGACGGATTGTATAAGAGTAGGTACGCGTTTGCCTCGCAATGAAATTTATTTTTTATTTCTTTAGGTCCCTCAGTACCTTCCTAGCTTTGGCTTATGATGCATGTGCTGTAGTGTGTATTTACGCGGGATCGCTAAAAATCGTGTTATTTCTTGCAACGGCTTGACAGGCCCGGCGCCACCTTTTACGTTTCTTGTTAATTTTCTTTTCGTAAATAATAATTTTTGGTTTACTTCATAAAATGTAAGTATTGGAAATAAATTATTGGGTGAATTGAAAGATTACAACAGGTCAATGTATCTTATTTTAGTTGAAATTATAAATTATGGATTACGAAAAGGAGCAGGCAAGACTTTTGCGTTTGCTGCAGGAAGTAGAATCTGAAGATGAAGTATTTAGCGATGAGTCAGAACATGAAGAAGATGTAGTTACGGTTAGGGAAGAAATTACTGATACCGAACAAAGTGGAGACGAAGTGGAAGATGAACCACCTTTTGCCTGTCCTAAAAGAGTACCTGTTTTCATTGCCAAAGATGGTGTAACTACCTGGAAAAAGCATGTGCCGCCAAGGAACGTACGTACCCGATCGGAGAATATAGTCCTTCATCTTCCTGAGGTGAAACCGATTGCTAAATTGGCTAAAACCCCAATTGAATGTTGAAACTTGTTTTTACTGATGCCGTAATCGAAATTATTGTCGATGAGAAAAATAAATTCATTGCGTCTATAGCAGGAAAGTTCACACGAGAAAGATCAGCTCTCCCAACTGATAAAACGGAAATCAGAGCTCTGCTTGGATTGCTATACATGGCTGGAATTTTGAAAAGTAGTCGTCTCAATTTTGAAGATCTATGGGACCGGAAGGGATGTGGCGTCAAGTTTTTTGGCTCACGATAAATTGGCCCCGATCAGGTCGTTGTTTCAAATGTTCGTGAACAATTGTAAAAGAAACTACACTGTGAGTGAGTTTACAACAATTGATGAAATGTTGCTGGGCTTCAGAGGCAGATGCGGTTTCAGACAATACATCCCTAATAAACCTAATAAATATGGAATAAAAGTGTTTTCGTTGGTGGATTCAAAAATGTTCTATACCCAAAATTTAGAAGTTTACGTTGGGCAGCAACCGGAAGGAGAGTTCCAATTGAAAAATGACGCCGCAAGTATAGTCCAACGGCTAATTCAGCCCATATCAGGAACAGGACGAAATCTCACTTGTGATAACTGGTTTACAAGTTTCAATTTGATTGAAGTTTTATTCCGTGATCACAAACTGACATACGTTGGTACTATTAGAAAGAACAAGAGAGAACTTCCGAATGAGTTCTTGAATATAAAAGGCAGAGCAGTCGCATCCAGCATTTTCGGATATCAAGCAAATGTCACTTTGGTTTCGTACGTTCCGAAAAAAGGCAAAAACGTCCTTGTAGCCTCCAGCCTTCATCATAATGACAACATTGATCCATCATCAGGAGACAAAAAGAAACCCGAGATTATCACTTTCTACAACTCGACTAAGGGTGGAGTCGATACTGTAGACTTTTTATCGTCAAACTACGATGTTGCTCGTAAAACAAGACGTTGGCCAATGGTACTATTTTATGCCCTCATGAATGTTGCCGGCATTAATTCACAAGTGATACATACTGCCAATAATAGTAATTCAAAACTGCTAAGACGAAAGTTCCTGAGAAGCATCGCCGTGTCGTTGGTGGACGATCATCTAAAACGTCGTTCTTTGGCAACAAATGTCCCAAGAGAAATTCAACAAAGACGCCAAGAAGTGGCTGGAACGGTTCCTGGAAATCTTGCAGAACCAGATGTCCAGCCAGGGAGTAGAAAACGATGTACGCAATGTCCCAAAGAACGTAAGACAAGATATTACTGTTCTACGTGCCAAAAATTTTTGTGCTTGGAACATTCAAAATTATATGTGTCAAATGTTTGGATACATATCAAAACCCGCATGATTGAAAGATTTTGTTATTGTTTTTTCAGATTTAATTAATTTTGTTCCCGTTCTTTTTCGTTTAATAAATTTTTCTTTGGTTTCTATTTATTTCGTTACAAAATGTAATTTGTAAGAAAAGTTCGTCATAGATTTGAATGTAAGAAATATTTCAACAAAATTTGGTTTTTTATATACAATATAGATCAATGTTTGATGAAGTATGAGAAATATTAATTGCAAAAATCAACGGAACCGCAAGTAATTTTTGCGTTTCCGGGCCTCTCAGGCCAGGCGCCACCAGTTATGTTAAAATATAGGGCGCCACTAGTGAAGGGTTAAATATCAATGTAACATTGTTTTTCTTAGATTTATAGCTTATGCATAGTTTATGAAGTTTGTGTATTCGTTTATTTTGTATTTTTGCCAGAAATAAAACATTTATAGTAAAAAATGTGTTAAGTGCGCATTCTTATACGACTTGCCCCTACTTAGCTATAAAGTAGCCTTTACATCTTGTTAAATCAATATGATTTATTGACTAATACTACAATAAATTTATTCCCTTTTGATTTCACAGAAAACAGAATGAATCAGTTGCCGCAAGTAATTCAGGCCCAGATAATTGGTAAGGTCTAAAACAATTTACTTATCTATAAAGTAGCATTAACTTCTTGATATTATAATGTAATAATTTATGTTTTTGATTTCAGATTGATTCATTAGCTAGAATAGAATCGGTTTTAATAGGTGGTTATACACGAAACGATTTATCAGCCGATTTGAGCAATTTATAGTTGGATTTGCAGAATTGCACAGATAAAACTGCTGTTAAGGGAAGATGTAAAATAAACTATTATTGGAAAATAATTTGGAGCGCTAATTTGGTAATTTCCCATTAACATAACGATCAACTGCAGATAAATTTGTCCCAAATTATCTGCAGATAATTTGTAAAGCGTTTCTCTGGGTGTTAGTAGAGTTTTAGCAACTTCCCGTAATCATCACGGTAACGCTAAACGCCAATTTAGCAGCTTGTGCGCGTGTGCTAACGCTATTTAGATACCGGGTTACGCTATTCGTATGTGTTTAGGGTTTGCTTTACGTTTACCGTTTGATAAATTTAGGGAAGTTTTACTACTTGTATTGGTTAAAATGAAGAAAACACAGTTGGCAGTGGTAAAGCGCAGGCTCCGTAGCAGGAATTCATTCCATCCATTCTTTGTTTTGTTTGTAAACTGTCAAGATCTTCAAGATGAGTAAAATTAAAACAGTAAAATCAATCGAACGTATGAGAGTCACAATATATCACGATTTGCTGTTATTGTTGTATTTGTATTTTCTACTGAAATAAACGTTTTCAAAATCAAATGTGCCTGGTTTTATTACTGTTGGGACTATTGTATCCCACAGCTCATTACTGTAGACAGATTTGTCTCAAGTGATTTTTTTTGAAAAATAAGGGGGGGTCTAGTTTTTTTCTAGGCTTCATGTTTCTTTGATAGATAAGCTGTAATTGAGGTCAAAATAAATAATTTAACTCAATTGGCCAAAAGTCGTATTGAAAGGGTTAAAACTCCACCACAATATCGAGGGCTTAATCGGCTAGCGACTATGCAAGTATAATTTGTTAGTTTGTGAAGGACAATATTATACAAAATTATATAGAATCTGAACAAACAATCATCCTATACTATAAAGTGATGGTTGTTCCTCACAAAATGGAAGTTCTATTTTGGCCAATGCATTGATAAATTTAGCTGCAATTCTAAATATTACAATAGAACGAAAGTTTGTTGAAAAGGGTCATACCCAGATGGAAGCGGATTCAATACATTCGACAATCGAAAGACAAATACGGAACTCTAACATCTGCTTTAATTTTCAACGAGTTTTTTGGGTCTCCTGTAAGATTTGCTTTTTTGGACTTACTGGTTTAGCAGGTTACGTCGACGATATACAATAGCGGCTAATGGTTTTCGCACCACTGGTATTTACCCTTTTAACAGGAATGTTTTTTCCGAAGCTAACTTCATTACTGCGGAACACGAATCAGCGAAAAAAGTAATTAAAAACTTCTACTACCCCTGTCGACAAACCCTCCTGCTCTAAATCTACGATTGCCCCTGTCGATAAACCTTCATGCAGTAAAACGTCATGCGAAGACAATGCACCTGTCCGAATTCAAGCTGTTGACCAAGACCAAGATCAAAAGTCTGGTTCAAAAGTTGATATAGATTCTTAATCGGGAATTTTGATTTTTTTTAGGTATTTTCTAAACTAATCGTCGTAGGTCAAATTTCTTTTTAGATTATTGATCAGCATTAAAATACGCAACTTTGCCTCCATTTAATCGACTCGTATCTCTTAAGCTAACCGAGATCCCTATGCTTAGCTCCGAAAAACGGACACCCTGTATAGATATGCATTTGATATAAGAATTTTTATACTAGGAAGAATTTATAATTCTTTACGACTTTACGTTTATTTTCAAATAACAACCACTGTGCTACTTCCGATAGGTGCAATCTGGGAGCTGTTTCCGAGAATTTCTTTTGAAACATTTTTTTGAACCTGTAACATCTGGGAATGGGAAGTCGGAGCTCCGGCACATGTGAACGTGGCGACTACAGAAATTTTGACGGGTTCGGTCAGTTCTTGTTTTAAAAAACGTCGAAGCAGAAACAGTTTCGTATACGTCTCCAATCCCACCAATAGAAGTCTTCGCTGGAACTTCCGAAGCTTCCACGTCTTCAACTATTAGTTCAGGCATTGGCTCAAATGTGAATATTCACGCTGGTGCAAATTCAAATGAATCTGCAGATGATCATCAAGGCGACAATGGTGTGGAAGTCTCGACAGAAAATGATTTCGTTGACAGTGATAGTGCCAACAGTCACAACAAGAGCGATGATGACTCACTTTCACAAGGTGAGGGAAGCACCAGAAGTGCAGACTGCGAAGGTTCCGAAACTGGAAGTGTAAATTTATGTTTAAACTACCCCTCGGATCCTTACCGTTACCTAAAAAATTCTTCTCTCACTTGTGACCTGGTGAGGGATATCATCAGATATGGTCCATGTGAACCCGGTTTAAAAGAAGACTACAACTTCTTTGTCGGTCCAAACGAAAAAACATTTTTAAAAATTTGGTATTAGAATAGGTTTTGGCTGGTATATTCTCCTCGTTCATAAAAAATGTTTTGTCATGTTTGTTGATTGTTTCAGAAAAGTCAATGCAATAATAATTGGTCGGACGCCAAAATTGGCGTTGGAAACTTTAAAAAGGGGCTTGAAAAAATTAAAGCCAGTGTATTGTTTTCAAACCACAAAACTTGTTTGACTAAATACTTGTCAACTAAATATAGAATACACAACAACAAAACTGTGGTAGATGATCAGTTAAAGCAGGTGGAACTTGAACGAAAGAAAAACAAACACATATTAAAAGTTATTTTGGATGGGGTACTCTTCTTGGCTAAACAAGATTTAGCATTTCGGGGACATAGGAAGTCGCTTCTGGGTAATAATGATGACGTTAATAAGGGCAATTTTTTGGAGTTGATTAAATTGTTATCACGTTACGATATTACAATTACGGAACACTTTGTGAATAGATCGAAAGGTTCAACATCATATCTTAGTTGGAAAATTCAAAATGAATTTATTTCGGCTATAGCTAGCGAGTGTTCAAAACACATTTTGAGCGAAGTGACAGAAGCTAAATTTTTTACTACAATTGTTGATTCTACAATCGATTTCAGTAAAATGGACCAACTTTCCTTATCAATCAAATAATTGTACCAAAAATGGATATGCAGTAGAACGCTTTTGTCTTATTGACAGTCTTTCTGATTCATCTTCTAAAGGATTTTTTGAAATGGTTTGTAATAATTTGAATAAGCTTGGCCTCGACATAAAGAATTGTAGGGGTCAAGCATACGACGGAGCTTCAAATATGTCTGGACATATTTCGGGTCTTCAACAAAGAATTCGTGAGTTGCAACCTAAAGCCTTATATATTCACTGCGTTGCTCACAGACTAAATTTAGTTTTGGTTAATACAGTTTCAGAATGTCTAGGAGCCAAGTTATTCTTTGGTTGTTTGGAAACTCTATACACTTTTACATCTAGCAGTTTACCTCGCCTACATTTATTTCAGCAGGCCCAAAAGAAATTATATGAAGAAATTCGTGGTTCATTAAAGAGACTTAATGATACAAGATGGTACAGCCATTGTAATGCTGTAACTTCCGCCAAAGAAAGTTTGGAGGCTGTAATACTCGCTTTAGATCAAGTTTTAGCAGGTAAAGTACATACAACGCCAAAAATTCTTTCAGGCTGCAGTGGCATCAAGAATCAAATGATGAAATTTGAATTTGTCTTCATGCTCGTTGTTTGGGAGGACTTTTTAGTCAAATTAAATAGTGTGTCAGTGTATTTACAAAAACCTTCTATAAACCTTAAAATTGCTGCGGATATGATTAAAGTAACCAGAATTCAATTTGAAAATCTCAGAAACCGATGTTTCGTTCGAAAAATTTGAGCGTGTATCACAGGAGTATGCCAAGTCATGCAACATTATTTTTGAATACGATACGGTAAGAGTTCGTAAACGAAAACGCTTGGCTGACGAAAAGCGTGATGATGAACCAATAAACGATTGTCGTCAAGCCTTTAAAGTCAGTAATTACTATTACATATTAGATAGAATAACACAGGGAATCCGAGAACGTTTTAATGACTTTATCGAAACAGCTGCATTATTTGAATGTCTCGATCCACGTAATTTCGATACCATAAATAATGACCATGACCATAATATTAAATGCCTCAAAGATTTAATTTTGTTTTATGAGGAAAATCCCGCTTCTGTCATTGATGAATATTTACAATTTAAAGATTTATTTTTAGAAGTGTTTTCGGCAGATGAAAAAAGTGGAAGTGCAAACCTCCCCTGGACTTTCCCATACTAAAAATAAACAGTTCGTTTTTGGTATTCAGCAGTAGTTCGCGAGGCAGCATTGGAATTCATTTAAATGACCCGTGTAGGGTTTGATATGAACAGAAGAAAGACACCAAAACACCCATCTATCTGTAGGTACCGGCTAGAAATTACAGCTGGCGAAGCCGGACGATCGCCATCGACTGATGATCCGTTTCCGTCAGAGTCCAACCAAAATATTCAAAATTCACAAATTTCTCATCAACCGTACATTTTAGCCATATGAATGCCTTATAGTATGTGATAGACAATTAAATTAAAGCGGCCACCATTTTGAAGTTACAGTCCGGCAAAAAACGGTTTCCCTTCAATTATGGTCTTCTTTCATATTCCCTACTTAGATTTTCAAAATTCTGCTTCTGAAAAAAATGCTACCAAAAACACATGTCTAACTTCCGCATGTTCAAACGACATGCCAGATTGTTTTCCTAATATTTCCCTTTTGTACCAATTGTTTTCAACACTTCCGGTTGCAACAGCTTCTGCTGAACGCTCATTTAGTAGGCTTAAGTTAATAAAAAATTATCTTAGGTCGACCATTATCTATTTGTAAGATAACCATCAGACTCAAATTCCCTTAACACGACGCAATAACTTTTTCACCATTCAAACTAATATGCACTAATATTAAAATTAGTACCGTGCACTGTTAACCTGAAAAGCAAAAACTCCTCGACATATAAGTGTCAATGGTACAAAGTACAATTATTATAATCTGAAAAGCAGAAACTCCAAAACCTGCTAAAAACAATAAGTAGAACTTATTTCAGCGAATTTTATCTTGAGGATTAGCATGAAGTAGCCGCCAGGCGACAGAAATTATTATTATATCTATTTGTAAGATAACCATAAGACTCAAGTTCCCTTAACACGAAGCAATAACTTTTTCACCATTGAAAATGTTTTCCACTAACATTAAAATTATTACCGCGCACTGTTAACCTGAAAAGCAAAAACTCCTCGACATATAAGTGTCAATGGTACAAAGTACAATTATTATAATCTGAAAAGCAGAAACTCCAAAACCTGCTAAAAACAATAAGTAGAACTTATTTCAGCGGATTTTATCTTGAGGATTAGCATGAAGTAGCCGTCAGGCGACAGAAATTATTATTATATCTATTTGTAAGATAACCATAAGACTCAAGTTCCCTTAACACGAAGCAATAACTTTTTCACCATTGAAAATGTTTTCCACTAACATTAAAATTATTACCGCGCACTGTTAACCTGAAAAGCAAAAACTCCTCGACATATAAGTGTCAATGGTACAAAGTACAATTATTATAATCTGAAAAGCAGAAACTCCAAAACCTGCTAAAAACAATAAGTAGAACTTATTTCAGCGGATTTTATCTTGAGGATTAGCATGAAGTAGCCGTCAGGCGACAGAAATTATTATTATATCTATTTGTAAGATAACCATAAGACTCAAGTTCCCTTAACACGAAGCAATAACTTTTTCACCATTGAAAATGTTTTCCACTAACATTAAAATTATTACCGCGCACTGTTAACCTGGAAAGCAAAAACTCCTCGACAGATAATTGTCAAATGGTACAAAAGTACAACTATTATGATCTGAAAAGCAAAAACGTCAAAGACCAATTAACATACTATTGTACATTAAAGTACCTCACGCAATAAAGGAATATAAGAGAGTAATAGAATGCTACCCCCTCGAACATAACCAAATAATTTAGCATTGTCGACAGCTCTGGAGAAAAAGATTGAAATCTCCACCGGAGGATCTTGAGGACCATGGTAAGTGGCCACAAGAAATAGAAAAATGAAAGGTATGAAGGGGAACTCTGGTAGTACTACCGCTTTAGTAAAATCAAATACATAAAATTTATTTAGGCTGGTTTTTAATTGTATTTTACTAATTGTAGCAGACAAATAAAAAAATGTACATGATGCAATTTGCCCCTTCACATCACCAAAGAATCCGGCACTAATGTAGTCAGCATAGTAAGAGGAACCAAGCGTTTTGCAAAACAGTTAATAACCATAACTATGATGGAATAGAATAAATGGATAAAGACACAATGACATCCAAATCGAGACACTGAACGCTGTAGCAAACAGAAACATTGGGAAACCAACGGAAAAAAAGCCAAAAATATGCCAATGTGCACAATGCAAATGTATGGTCCCATAAAAGAATTGCGATCCTCGAAGTTCTTCTTCTTCATTTACACTGCAACAAAAACGCTAATTACCAACTTTGTAACTATGTTTATACAGGCTATATCCAAAAAAATCCTCGAGTCATAACTTTATTTTAATTTTAGCCGATTAATGGCAAGACAAAAGCTATCTTATAACATCGCCCTTACGTAAATAACTATAAACTGTTTTAAGCTACGATGTTTAACTTTTATTAAATACAAAAACCCTATATATTATTACATATTTGTATTGCATACAGTAGTGTTTCATTTGTGTTTAATACGCAGAAATTTTTTCGGACACGACCTGCATATTTTTTTGCAACCTATTTTTGTTTGCCTTAATGAATCAAGTATTTTGTATAAAAAAACCTTTTCTAACAAAGTAATAATAAACGAAATACTTTTTTGAAAAATGCATGTTCTTTTTCACAGCTATCTTCTGAAAGGTTTGATATGTTTGATTTTTCTAAGCAGAATCGAAACCAGCATGAAAAACTGCACAAAATTGCCCGTTTAACCGAATCTGAGAACGGAAACAAAGATAGTCATGCAATACTGCCCTGTCATAAGCAAAAACACAGTAACACGAAAATTTGAAAAAAATGAGTTAGTTACAGCTTAGGGTTCATGATACGTTATTCTACATATACTAAGCTAAAACACAGTAAAACAGCCAGAAACAAGTAAAATTGGCTTCCAAAAACACCGTAACTTAGAATATAGTTATACCCTGCTAAACAAGAACAGCGCAGCTAAGAAATCATAAGTAAAATATTTGATGTAAATCTAATATTATTTGTCGGAAGTAGAAAAAGTTTAATACATTACAACACGATACGAAAGTCCTTTCAGGTGTTTTTTCTGATTTTTTGAAAAGGACCATTTTTAATTTCTTTTATTCCTACGCTTCCGGAAAATGGAAAATTGTAAATAACAGTATGAAAAGATGCAGAATTTATTTCTCTACAAAAAACCTAAACACACTTTTGCTGTAAAATAATTAGGGGAGCCAATAATTGAACATTAAGAATTTTCCATTGAAATCCCTATGTTGCGTCGCTCAAGTCACCACCCGGTATATTACTATTATATTATAACTTTGCTTAGAAGTTTAATTCCCCTTGTAACAATTATTGTACCATAGGAATTAATCTTTTAGCGACGCTTATTATTTAAGTGTAACCAATGCAGTTGGGCCTAAGTTAAGGTGATCAACCCTACTGTTTTATCCAGGACAGTACTCTTTTTGACTTACTTGTCCTGGTGGATTTAAAAAAAAAATCAGGACAGTAAATGTTCTGGTTTTCAATTTCTGTACTGATTTTATTAAGCTTTTATCAGTTATATTCATTCCGCTTTCAAATCTTTTTCTGGTAATTCATTTCACCAATTCTAAAATTTAAAATAATAATGTAGGTACTTATGTCTGTAACATACCTTTTAAAAATATTACAATTTTGGTGGAATACAGTTTATGCTTACCGGGCACCAATAGCTCTGTAGAAAGGGTTTTTTCGGATATGAATCATATCTGGAGTGATGAAAAAACGCAACTAAAAATTAGCACTTTAAAATCATTGCTTATAATTAAAAATAATTATAATTATTCTTGTTCGGAATTCTTTAATATACTTAAAGAAAATAATAATTTGTTAACAGCTATACATACGTCACAAAAATACTCGTTTAAAAAGTAATTTTTCATTATAATACAGTGCTTCCCGAAAGTAACGGATAAATTCAATAAAACCGCTGAGAAAAATATTTCAAATAAATGCTCGGACACGTCGATTTTTATTTTTAAATTATCATTTAGAGATGTAATTTTCAACCCCCCACCCCCTAACCCCTAAGCGCTACCAACTCCAACTTTAAAAATTCAAATAGCAAAGAACCCTTTCTGATACCTCATCTGATAGCTTCTTTAATGCTCAATACAATAAAAAAAAGTTTTTCAAAATCGGTTGATAAATAACGGAGATATTTACCAAAATGTATTCAAATGAAAGTGCCAACATTTGAATTTATCCGTTACTTTCGGGAAGCACTGTATGTAATCAAATAGATATTTTAAAAAGTACTGGTTTTTCATTTCTAATAGTTGGTCACCTTAGCCTAAGTAAAACAATTAATTATTAGGTACTTATGATGTAGTATAGAAATAATGGCAAGTACCTGTGTTCCATTCGATTCCGGTTTGAGAATGGACACTCGGAATAACCGTTTAAGAGAATTTAAAAATTTACCAGAAATGACCACATTGTGTCAAACTATTACAAATCAACCTTTGATCGAAAATACGGCAATTTTTATTCCACTAAATTTGAAAGATATCCATCCAAACAGCACTGGTAGAACTAGCAGCAAATTAAAAACAGTTTTGAAAAAAACCAAAAACCTCCTGACGTAATTAAAGACACCTCCATTAACTTCACCCACGTTACAATAGAACCACGTTACGCCATTTTATTACAAGGGGTCAAGCATGGTACAAAATTCCATTGTTAAGATTATGTCACAAGGCTTTAACAGTTTATTGTTAACAAAAATATCAGATTTTAATTAGTAACTATCAATAATGTACTCACCTATAACCTGAACACAGTAGTCGCAAAGTAGTGGCCAAGCCAAGCATGTTCATTTCACATTTCACTCCGTCCAACATCATAAAAACAAGAGAAATAATACTTGTGATGCTCCTGCGCGTCATCGCTTGCAAAATTTCTTATTGCAGTGGAGTTGTCTACGGGAGTGAAAATGAACTACTTTGATTGGTTCTATGAAAAATACACGATTGGTTGCAGCGTTGCAGGGTATATCTTCACCATTATTTACAATCTTTTTTTTCATCTTCAATATATAAATACAATTTTTTATAGCCACATAAAGATACACAGAAATTCTAAAAAATAATTCGTCAACATGTAACATTTAATTTATATGCTTCCATGTAACAGGTTTACACAGAGCATTTTTGAAAATTTTAAACTACCCTAGGCACTTTGATTGTAATTTAACCCAAAATTTTATTATTTCACCGCAAAGTATTCAGTTTATTTTTAAAATAACAAAAGATTTAGCTTCGATTTCAAACTTATAACTTGCTTTAGTAAATTAACTTTAAGAAGTGTATTTTACATTTTATAATTTAATTTCAAATTACCCGGTCGGAATACGGGCCTTCGTTTATTTGATTTGAATTTCAGCGGGAAGAAGATTAACAAGACTTTTACAACTAATCAGTTCAACCACATTCACAAGGGCACTGCATTAAGAACCGGTTATTTGTGGCGTATTCACGCAGTAACGCACTTGTGCTAGACTTGTGTCTTCTGACCGTTAACGTTTTTCTGCAGGCGCTAGCGCATGCGCAGTATCGTCAATTCTGTCCGAAAATTTCAGAAAATATATTTATTGAAAAGCGAATACCTTCACTGAAAAAGAAAACAAAACCAAAAAATACAAAAGGTTCGGTAATAATAAAATTTATTTTTTCTTCAAGCGTATCATAATATCCGTATTGTTGTACAGAACTGGCTATGTAGAAGGAAGTCATTTTGTTAGTAGTCAAAAAATGAAAATAATGTTACTAGTACAATAATGTGTTTACGTATCCATGGCAACGGCAGTATTTTGCCCATAGCTCCGCCCCCAAGGTTGGTAGAAGGGAGAGCGTTGTCCTGTCGAAATGACTTTTTAGGAAATATTTATTTACAGCAACAGAATATTTTTACACTTGAAGAAAAAATAGTATATATTATTCTGAGTAGAACGTCTTATTTGTGTTTCGCTCACTTGCACAGCCTCGGCGCGTGCGCCTCGGCCGCAATATGAGCTCAACACAAAAAGAACTCTTTCTACTCCTAATAATATAATATACTATTTACCAAATGTTTCTTCCGTTGGTTGATATTATGTAATATTAAATATTATATTACTATATATAGGTACACTAACTTATTATTACTTTCAGATACCATACACCATACATGCAAGTATCACGGCCAACTTCATTAATGAAGCTGTCATTAATGAAGTTGGACGTGCAAGTATTTCACTGTGGCGCCCTCTACGAGGTTTTGAAAATAGGAAATTGATGCTTCTATAGCTCATTTATTAATCAAAATATGAAAAAAGTTTAAATATAAAAGTTGTTCAGTATATACTTCTGCATTTTCCTATATGTATATGACGTATACAGAGCGTTTGCTTTCCACAGTACAATAAGCAACTTTGTTATACAAATTATAGGAGTCTATGTCACAACGGCCACCGGTCACAACAGCCACCTAAAATGTTGGCCGTTGCGGTCATGGTCACAACGGCCACCTCGGTCACAACAGCCACCTATAAGTTTTGGTCACAACGGCCACCTTGGTCACATCGGCCACCCGATTCTGCCGGTCACAACGGCCACTCTTGTTTAGAATTCGGAGTGACTATTTGTACACACAGTATGTATGAATAGTGCCCTAGCTGTTCGTACACACCCACGCCGTTTTCTTTTTTGAGGAATGAAAATCCCTGCGGTGGGGTTTGGTTGCGTGTACAAACCCCAATCCCGGAGAAAATCACACATTCACACTAAAAAATATGAATGAGCCCCTAGCTGCTCGTACACACCCACCTTGTGTGTATGAATAACTTAGGTGGCCGTTGTGACCTAGGTGGCCGTTTTGACCAGTAGAATCGGGTGGCCGATGTGACCAAGGTGACCGTTGTGACCATGACCACAACGGCCAAAATTTTAGGTGGCCGTTGTGACCGGTGGCTGTTGTGGTCAGCCCCCTTTATATTATTCTTACAAAACTATAAAACCTACTTTAAGTTTATTTACATTCTTTCCTATTACTTATTAATTATGACTTATTAGCTAGGTAGTAATTCATAGGTGATGCAACCACTAAATTCCAGGATACGCATTTAATCGTTTACGTGGAGTTCGAGATTATGATAAATGATAACATTGATAATAACGATAGCCTAGGTACCTAATCGAGATATAAATCAGAATTTATAGGTAGGTAAACAGTATACGTAGGTAGTGGTAGTACCCATAGCTTAGAGCCTTTGTCAAACCTATTTGTAGTAAAACTAAGACAAAACAGGCACGCAAAGAAACCTCGAAAATATTTAGGCATGGGTGTTACAATATCAAGTTTGTTTTCGCGACTTTTTGGCAGAAAGGAGGTTCGCATTCTCATGGGTAATTTCTAATTTCAGCAAAACAGTAGACTGAAGTATTAGTATAACTCTACGTTATAATACCTACGTCAATGAACGGTAAAACCTATCAGTAATTTAAATATTTACTCCATTTTATTTGCAGTGGGATTAGACAATGCTGGAAAAACAACAATATTATATAAATTAAAATTGGGACAAATTGTAACGACGATACCAACAATTGGATTTAATGTGGAAACATTATCGCACAAGAATATTAATTTCATTGTATGGGACATTGCTGGAAGCAGCGATAGAATAAGACTGCTATGGCATCATTACTATGACGATAGCAAAGCTGTGTTATTTGTTATGGATTCTTCTGACCCCGAACGCAGTGAGGAAGCCGAAGAGGCATTACATAATTTAGTAAACTACTACCACCAAACTACCTAAATTTTTATATTAAATGGGTATATTTTTAGCTTGGTAAAAAAGAAATAGAAAATGCTACTCTACTTGTACTTGGTAACAAACAAGATCGACCCAATTCCATGACGAGCAATGAAATTGTAGAAAAATTAAAACTTAATGAACTATCAAATCAAAAGGTATTATAGTATATTTACATTTTACAAGTACTAAAAAAATGAAATAATTCTGCTAACTAAATGAAATTATTGTAGTGGCACGTGCAACTGACATGTGCTACGGAAGGACATGGTTTACATGAAGCATTGGATTGGTTAGCAAACGAACTAGCTCAATAACTGCAACTCCTTTCTTTAATATTTGGCTTCCACCAAAACCTGTATTTACTAGAATTTTTTCCATTTCGACCTATCAATTTCCTCTCTTCTCCCCCTTCTTAGGATCAGTGTCATTCAGCCATCGTTTCCTGGACCATCTTTTTTTTCGCCCATCTAAAACACATTAGGGGGGCAGAACCCGTAATTCCTGTATCAATAAACACGTTAAGCTCTATGTTACAGCAAGCAACACTAAGAAACTTTACCAATAAATGAGAATTTTCACAATTTACTACTTATATTAATTGTTTCTATAGGAAAATGTTGAAAATGGCATGTACCTATCTACTTCCAGAATAGGACCTACGAGATAATGACAAAGTGTTTGAACAATCACTGAATTGGAGTGGTGTGGTGTTAGGGAAGTCCGTAGTAAACCACCATAAATCAATATAAACCTTCAGTTAGGAAGGACCACCAAAGCAGAACTATAAACTGAGCAGATAAATAAAACAGGCTAAAAAATAAAAATATAATATTTGCTTTGCTGGCAGGGAGTGAGAGTGACCCAGTCAGCCAGTCAACATCTCAGAATCTCAAATACTACTTGGGGAAAGTGAAAATAGTGGATGTTAAATGTATGTGCATGCATCTAGAATTTAGACCATAAACCATGAAACAAAAACTTATTTTTGTATTCACTGTTGTAAGGGCAGAGAAATAAAGAAATTTTTGTTTTGAATTTATACCCATAACACAATAAAATAATACCTATATCCCTTGTAGCATAATTAACTATTAATTCATCTCATTCATCTTCATTAACTAAACTCCCTAATCAAAATTAACGCACCACTATCATTGTGTATAACTTTTATTTTTACAATTATTATTGAATATTGGTTTATGCTAACCTAAAGAGAAATAACTAGGTAACATTGCACAAGTAGATTCATTTTTAGTAGAGGTTCAACAAAGAAATAAGTCACTTATGATATGAATTAGTTTAATATTAAAAATGTACCCGAAAAAGTTAATGGTGCGTTAATTTTGAATTATAGTGATTCATTAAAAAAAAGCAGTTGAGTAAAAACTAACATTTTAATATCATACTGTAGTAATACAAATGAGATTTGAAATATACAGACAAAAAAAATTATTTACCATACTTTAAATAAACAAGCTAACAACTCTAATCACAGTGCTATACATTCTTAAAATATAAGTGATAAAAACATCAAACACTTAACATTCTATACAGGATTTAATTGCAAACTTCATTACACATACTTCAAATCTGATTAAGTTTATACAAAATGTTTGTAAATTGTTAAATCAAAAAAATCTACATACAGGTAAAACTTTGTGCCTGTTGCTATTAATTTACATATTCACACTATATTACATTACACAGTATAAAGAGATTTAAATAAATACTTTACATTTCCAAAATAAACTAATAATACCATTGTATTAGTAGCGGTAATTCTTATACTTACAAGTAGGTATAGAGAAGGCAAATGGTTTTAAATATTAAAATAATTACAACGCCTTTTCTAAAACAGCCAAGTGTGTGCAATATCTGTATTTATTCTAAACTATTAACAACACATTTATACCAGGTTAATTTCATTATAAACAAAGTATAAGCAAACTTTCATTAAAATAAAAAGTACACATTGGCTGTTTGATACGAAATGTTAAGAATCATCCAAAATTTACAAAAGGAATCTTATTTCTATTCAATGTGTACATCCTACATTATTTTACCAATAAGATGTACTAAAATAAAACGTTCATTTTACTAAAAAAAAATACCACACTCTATAGAAAGCGGTAGATAAATCGGTTTAAAAAGACAAACTAATTCTGACCATTTTGTCAAAGCTCTTTAAAACAACCCATACGCTCAAAATATCCTTGGAACCGATATATTATGGCGTCTTGTTATATACCTACAATAAAATTGAGTTTCTAGTTGCTTGAATGTATTTTAACAGTCAATCTTACAAAATTAAAATCAAAGCCTGTATTCTAGCAGAAAACGCCATACAGTGAGAACTTTTGAACATGGAACATTTGGTTCTCAATAGAATGAAGTAAGAGTTTTTTGTAAATGGGATATTGGAAAATAAAGGTAAGGCTGTTGTTAGGGAAATGTTTGTTGTAACATAGTTGTACCATAATAACAATTCTATGTTTACCTTCCAATGTTCCATTTTAAAAAACTGTATCCTACCAAGATGCAAAGGTTATGTTGCATGTTAGAACATTCTCACTGTGGCCTTTGCCTCTGCTATTTTCAATTTGATAAAAAAACGACATTTAAATAGTGATTCATTATAAAGGAGCTGTAATGTTTTAAAAAATCGTATTCCATAAAAAATTTAAATTAAAAAAAGTAGGTACAAATTATTTTTGTCGTCATAAGAGGAAAATAAATTTATTTGTAAATACCAAATTTTTATCAAATGGTGTAAACTATACTTCGGCTACACTTAACACTAAAGCAAACCTTTAGATCACTTAAAAACCGCTAAAGCAACATTTCTTAAAATTCCCAAGGGTAGAATAAAAATCAAAATATCAGCGTAATATTAACACACATCATAACTTATCACAAAACATATAAAACTTAACATCTAAAAACTGCTGTATAAAATACAAACAATCCAACTGTAATATTTTAAGTAAAAAATTCAACCCGTATATAAATTAATTTTGTACTAACCCTACCTGCGTTAAATACCTGCAGTTTGGATGAATCTTAACATAGATTTGCAATTACAAATATTTTCAGATCTATTCCAAAAAAAAACCTTAAGCAAGCACAGCCTATTCGTACGATCAACTCCCCTATAAGACATTTCAGTTGTAACGTCTTCATACATAAAAATCAGACTTTACCACTATCAACAAATACTTAATGTTAACGTCTCATTGTTCCATTAAGAGGTTGCATTAAACTTCCATTAATATAACCGTAAGTAGTGTACATTGTATTCTGTTGTGCAGCACGTTGTATAGCAGCAGGATCTTGGTACTGTGTTTGAGCCATATTCATAACTCCCATTTGCATTGGTATTTGGGCAGCATTATTAATAAAACCAGCTGCGGTGTTTGTAATATAACCTGCTACAGCTCCAGGAGTTTGCTGCGCTGCCATACGGTACCCGTTTAAAGTATTATACTGTGCCATAAGGTTGGGATTTAAAGTCACATTTGGACTAACCCTGCTTGACGATGACTGCATATGTTGAACTGCAACATTTGTAGAGTTTCTACCAGATCTACCCAAATTTTGACCAATGGGTGGTGTGACCGTCCCTCCCAGCTGATTAACATTCATATTACTTTGATAGTATTTATGATAACCCAACTGAAGGTTTGTTGGAATAGCAGAAGGTGGGGTGGTTAAATTTCGCACAGATTGATTCTGAATCATTTGATGTGATGGTGGAGGAGTCCCATGTGGGTGGTGTGGTGGTGGCGTAAGAGTCATAGCTGTAGGAGGTGGAGTCATTGTACTGCAAGAACTTGGTGGAATCATTTCTAAGCCGTTGGTTAACTGCTGTAATTTTGCCAAACTACAACTTGAATTACCCGAAGGGTTTTGACCTGTATTGCCCTGTATCGTGGAAACAGACCCTACAGGCGATGGTGTAGGAACAGGGCCTGGTGTATGCGAATGAGGATGAGGATTTGATTGTATGTAAAAGTTCCCACCAGATGTAACTGCACAAGCTGGTGATGGACCTAATTTTTGATGAGTCGTTAAAGTAGAAGGACCTAAACTTCCTAAACCACTCTGTTGAGCACTCATACGATGTTGAATTACTGTTGTCATAGCTGGCACACTAACATATGTACTTGGTGCTTGAGCTGAGAATGCTTGGGAACTCACAGCCATTTGTGGAACTGGAATATAATTTCCTTGGCTAATAACAGAGTGATGATGGGGATGGTGAGGATGTTGATGCATTGCCGAAGCACTTAGCTGATGATGTCCATAACCTTGATGCATCGCGTGGTGCTGTAAGTGAGCTTGCAACTGTTGCTGTTGTTGTTGCTGCATTGCATTGTGTTGCACCTAAAACAAGTTTATAAAACGAAAATTAGAGCTAGATACTGATAAGTCTATTTATTATTTAATCAGAATATGCAAAATGTGTATTGTAAGAAATGTTTGAACTATGTGTCGATGGCATATCCAAAAAGTGGACGTTAGCACCTCCCTGGACTTTTCCATACTAAAAATAATAGTATATTACTGATATTACATACCCAGGTGGAAAGAGTTTCATTTCTATCGTTTCTATCGTATTTAAATCGTTTTAAATTTTAACTTTTCTTAATGACCCTTATTTGCTTTAAGGGCTTTTTGTCCTTTAAATACATACATACATGTTATTTTTGGTATGTTGTTGGGTTTTTTTTTTTTTTTTTTAAACTCTTTGAGTTAATTTTTGCCTTTTATAAAAAATTTTTTGATTAATATATAACCTCATGTATTAATTTTTTCTTATTGTCGATGTAATTTTTGTTGTTCTGAAGATGAAGCCGTAAAGCTTCGAAAACGTTAAACCTTAACTTTTCGTCAATATATTTTTACTGTGGGTCAGACTGGGTGTTTTTCTAATTTTCCCTCAATAATATTGAAAACCCACTAGGAGTCATGGACTATCATTTACGAATACATAAGTTATGGGTTTCATAAATTTGTTTCCATAAACCGGGCATTATTCGCTTTATACGTATTTCGGCATCAATGTGTCATTGTCAAAAGCATATAATATATTTAATAACAAATGCAAAATGATTATAGTAATTGCTTGATTCTATTATTTTAACACTGCGTGAAGCAACTGGTCAAAAAGTTGACGTTTCACAACTAAATTGGAAAAAAAAATACGTATACCCTAATTTTCGGTGGAGAACGTACCCTCCAATTGATTTCCACCTGTTATAATCACCCTGTATCCCCATAACAAACTCAAATATTAAATAGGCAGGGATTGATCTTGATTTGATTGCGCAATCTGCAGTTATAATTGACTACAAAGGTCTAAATTTTGAAACAAAACACCAAGTCAATGCGACGCAACAGCCGGTAAATGCTAGAAATAGGTACTTGAGATACTAATTTGTCAAAAAAGAGACTTTTAGAGACCTGCATTAAATTTAGAGACTTTTAGGTATAATAGAGACTAGTTTTGAGCCCTGATTGGTTTCAAAACAAGTATTAAAAATTATTTACAAATACAAACACTCTGTACAGAGACATGCTTTATTCCTGTCCGTTATTTATGATTTTATAACAGAGTGATCCTACAATAGTCAAGTTGGCTGTGATTCTATAGAAGTTAAATGGACCACAACCAACTTGACATAGTTTATTTTAGACCACTCTGAACTAAGTTTTATCAAATCAAAGCATATTAATGTGCAAACAATTAAAATTACCTGTTGTTGGTTTTGTGTAGGACTAGCTTGCATGTGATGATGTGACTGCACTGTAGGTGGTGTGGCCCTTTGGCGTGCTTGTTGCTGCACAGATGTATGCTGAGCACTGGGCGGTGTTGACCGTACATTAGAATGCTGCTTACTGGAAGGTGTATTTGATCTATTTCTCTGTTGTTGCATCTGCCTTTTAGTAGAACCAGTTTGATGTTGGCTTGGCATAGAAATCTGCTGATTTAAATTGTTCTGTTGTGGACTCGATGCAGGTATAGTAATGTTCTGCTGAACCTGCTGTGCTATACTTTGTTGCATGTTATGTTGAACAGAACAGTCGTAATTTGGTTGTGGTTGAGGTTGACTGTGAGATGGGAGAACAGAAGGTGGGCGTGTAGATTCAACAGAATTCTGAGATGCCATATCACTGGATATAGATGTTGGCGATTCTAAACCTAACTGGCTAACATCCAAGTCACACTGTCCATAATGAAGGCTGTGCACTGAATTTGTTGTAGAGTCAGGAGTATAGACCCCCATTGAAGGAATATCGGGTGCTGATGGTGTAGGTGGTGTATGTTTAATTGAGCTTTGTACAGGTGTATGAGGTTGATGCAAAGAATCGACGTTATCTAATTTAGATATATCTGTGTTTGAGTCTATAAGTTCACCGGATTTAATTTTAGGCACTGTTTTATCATCTATTTGTAAATCACCGATATTGCTATTATTATTACTTGAAACAACACCAAGTTTATTTATAGTTTGACTATGCACACTAACATTATTAGCACAAGAGTTTCTAATCATTTCATTTGCTGCACTAACTGTGCTTACACTAGCAAGAGTTTCGTGTCGTAAATGACTTTCTTCACTGGGCTTACATTTAACATTAGACCTATCAGACATTCTCTCTTCTTTCTTCGGAGAAATTTTATCTTTTGTGTCGCTGATCCTCATATCTTTTGTTTTAGAACTACTTTGCTGCGAATGCTTTGATTCATGTCTGTGAGCTTTAAGTGCTAATTTATCCTTTTCGGTATGTTTAGGTAACACGTCCAATGGAGGAATATGAATAGGCATAGGATAACTTTGATAATCCCTCTTTGTAGGATCAAAATAAATACCTTTTTCCCAAGCAAACCTATCCCATTGCCACTGATTGTATTGGGCTTGAGTCATGTGATAATTTGGATTAGCCATAGAGAACTCGGCCTTTGCAAGGAGACTTTCAGCACTCTCCATATGACCTACTTTTGGTTTAGTTTCAAATTGTTTTTCTTCTTGCTGTTTCTGATATCTAATATCTTGAAGCTCATATTTTTCTTGCTTGTGTTTAGTTTCTACTTTAGGTGTGGTTTCTTGTTTTGGTTGGACTTTGGGTTCTTCCTTTGGTTTAACAGGTTCTCCTTTAGGCTCGTTAGAAACTCTCACTTCAGTTTGAACTTTGATTTCTGTAACCTTTTTCTCAGGATACAGCTTAATATCAGTCTTTGGACTTTTAGATTTCTCTTCTTTTTGTCTAATTTCATCCATCTTTTGTTTGGGTACCTCTTTAACAGGAATAGAAGATATATTATTGGATGATTTATTTTCATTTACCGCTACACAAACTGATGGATTCTGTACTACCCGCTGTTCTTCCATTTTTAAAGGTATTTCAGAAGTTTTATTGTCATCTGGTAAAGGTTCATTTTGTGCATTAAATTCATTTATAGGCTTCACCTTACTTATTTCATTATCATTAACTTCTGTTTCCTTACTTTTAACATCTACTTCGATAGCTTTTTGAGTTTTCTCTGATATTTTCTCAACTAGTTCTGAATTATCAACATTTTTCTTGTCTGTTTTGACTTCTGATTTATGCACAACTTTTTCAGGTATTTTCAAAATTTCCTCTCGTTTTGTTGGTGAATTTAATACAGGACTTTGTTTAGCCAACTCCAATGCTTCTTTCTGAGATAGAATCTTAATTTTTTGTCCATCAATCTCCGTTTCTGATTCTGATGATGTCGAACAAGTAGGTGAGGGATGCTTTTCAAAGTTATCTGTTGGTTTTCCCAGTTTTGATTCAATGGCTTCTGAAACATGCAACAATGTTTCTGGAGTTTCTTTATTAGACTTCTTATCTTTAGATGATTTTTGATCCAATTCACAAGGAGCTTTACTGGGAACATCACTCTGTTTAGTTTTATCTACAATTTTAACATCATCTCTTCGTAATTTTTGAAGTTTTTCTTTATCAATAGATTTCTGGAAGTCTGATACACTCTTAAGCGATTCTTGTTTAATTGGACTTGAACTTCTATTATTAAGTTTATATTTAGCAATGGGAGAGGAACTTTTGTGCTCTTTCGTGGGAATCTTATCTTCACGCTCATCATTTTCCATTTCATCATCAGCTTCTGCTGAAGAATCTTCTTCACTAGCAATTTGACTATTACGTTTTCTTAAAGGTAATTTCTCCTCAAGGTCTGTATGCTTGTCATCAACAGGTTCACTTTTTATGTTCATTTTACTACTTACAGACTTATTTTCGACATTATGGTTTGCAGATGAAATATTACTAACTGGAATTTCATCTTCGGATTTCTCTGATATTAAAGACTCACATTCACTTTCATTTTCTCTTATTTTTTCTTTGAGCAATTCTGGTAAAGTAAGCTGCTTTTTACCATCACCAAACGAACGTTTCAACCGCCCTCTACCTCTACCACGTTTCTTCTTAATTGGTCTACTGGGACTTTTATTTTTAACTTGAGGTGATAGAGCTGTAGCACCCTGTTTAGCTTCTTTACCCTCCCATGAATCATCTGCTGGTTTTAGTTCTGGCATATCCTCAGTTTCTCTTTTTATAGGTTCCTCTGTTTTGATGTTCTTCGATGTATCTCCTTGACGTTTGGCTCGTCTTTGAGACCATCTTTCACCAGAATTTTCCCTGGTTTGAGTGCCAATTCTTCGTAATCTAGAATTATTAACGTCTTCTATTTCTGTAGTTCTATTTCCAGATTTAAATTCAATAGAAGTTTTAGTTTCTCTGCGTTTCTTGGGTTCACTCTCTACTGCAATAGTATCTTGCTTTGTTTTAGATGTTTTCAATGCATTATTATGTGTATTTGCTTCATTTCTCTCTGTTTTAATTTTCTTTTTATCACTTTCAACATCCTTATCACTAGTTACAGATTCATTGCGCTTGCGTTTTGGAGTCTCAGTAGGATTATGTTGTTTATGTTTCACATCTGCGTAAGTAGTTTCATTAAATTTACTAGGACGTGTTCGTCTACGTCCCGAAGATGTAACTTCAATTTCTGTCTCTCCTGTTGCGATAATTTGTGTACTGTCAGTTCCAGGTGTCTTTGCAGAAGTTTTTGGTGTTTTAGGAGTCTTTGGATTATATGAAATTTTACGCTTCCTACCTTTCTTCATTTTCACACCTTGTTGTGTTTCAATGATAATTTTTTCAGGTACAGGTACAACAATATCAGCTGTTTCCATAAGACTTCCGTCCTTCTCTGCATCTGACTTGTCTTCTCTAAATGGATTGACCATTGTAGTAAGCAAAGGAGTCCATCGCAAACACTCATGATCAATAGGAATTCTTGTTTTTGACTTTGATACTCTTTCTGCATGAGCATCTGCTCTTTTCCAGTCAATGGATAATGCAGCCTTTGGACCTTTGTCAGTAGGTACAGTTTTAATAAAATTTAATAATTGCAAAGCAGTCGCAATATCGTTAGGATACATTCCAGTATCTTTACTAATTGTATTAAGACTGAACTTCTCCTTGCGATGTTTATGAAGATATTCAAGAACTACAGACTTCCAATATGCATGATATGAAACTCGTCCTAAATCTGATAAAGGTTTCTCTGGTGTTCCTGGCTGCCCTTCTTCTTTAGACAACAAATAGCCTGCAATAGAATTAATTTATAATTTTTTTAATTACTAAAGATACAAGTAAGAAAATGATTTCCCAATATCTCGTAATAACAGCAACTGTCACTACTTGATTAAGCCACAAAAGAAACTATTCAGCATATTATAAGATTAAAAAGATACTAATTAAATATCCACACTTACTAAAATCGATCAAGAATCTCCCAAATCCTTGTCTCTGGTACTGGGGCATAGTCATTATACATGAAACATTATATTTTTGCTGACAATGTTTCTCCTTTGAAAAATATCCCACTAAGTGGCATCCCTTTTTGTCATTCTTTGTTAATACATAAAACAAAAAGGGTTCAACATCATAATATAATGTTTTATGATCTAGAAATAGCTTTGCTAAGAGACATAAATTCTGACAATATATTTTATTAACATTTCCATCGACTTCGAACACAGATAATTCACTACACCGGTAAATTTCTGTTCCTGGTGGATGTTTCCAAGTACATTTATCTTGATGTCTCTCTAATACAGCCTTGCTCTTGGTATATTTTAGACAAAATTCACACAGGAAAAGTTTGGGTAATCTAGCATATTCCTGTGGAAAGGGACTGGAGTACCACGTTTGAATATCGTACATTCCAAATTCTATTGCAGCTGGACATCTTGCTTGTGCTGCCATCACTTGCGATGGTGATGTATAAACTCCAGTAAATCCATCTGTACTGGGCACTGATATTGTTACAGTTGTTATAGTTGTCACTGTTGTTGCAGAATTTGCACGTTCTCGAGTATCTCGAAAAACTTCTACGTCCTTCTGTGTAACTCCTGGTGGAAGTGGTGGCATTGTAAAACCACCTGTAACAATTATGTATGTCATATATTTCAAACATTCTAATAAATTAAAACTTGTTATTAGTTTAGTTAAATGTTTTGATTTTCCAGTTCAAATAATTGTTAGGATATAAATTATGCAACTAATAGTGCGTGAAATATATAAAACCCATATTCTCAATTGAGCAGAAAACAAATTAGAAGCTTCAACCATTTCAATTTAAATAATTAATCATCAAAGTCAAGATGTTTCACATTTCAATATAAGTTTAGTTAAGTTATAATAAATTAGTAGAAATAAAGGAAATTATCATTACCGACTAAAAACTTCCGAAACTTGAAACAAAATTATAAAGCAATATTATAATTGCTTCAGCCACCCTACACAGGCAAAGCCAAGCATGCAATTAGAACTTTAAAAATACAATTCTTCAATAATATTTAGTGATTTAGTAAATACATGTTACAATATACAAAGCATGTGCTCCTTCTTTAAGACAGCCAATCAGACAAGTAAAAGT
The DNA here is from genome assembly GCA_963082805.1 of Hemicrepidius hirtus. Taxonomy (NCBI): domain Eukaryota; kingdom Metazoa; phylum Arthropoda; class Insecta; order Coleoptera; family Elateridae; genus Hemicrepidius; species Hemicrepidius hirtus. The sequence continues at coordinate 16,084,529 of OY720161.1, forward strand.
AAGGTGCAAGCAAGGAATTATTGGTAATTATTTGATTTCCTCATTCTTCCCACTGAACCAGTAAAGTAATTCGAAAGACTTTACGAAAAATAGACTGTTTAAAAAATATCTTGGAAATAAAATACACTTTTTAGTTTAGAATTTGTTTTGTAAGAACGAGTGATATATCAACAATCGAATAATTTATAACACCAATTACTTACATGCAGGTAAGATGGATAAGGATAAGCAGACAAGCATTTTAATCAAGTACTCCGTACTTTATAAAATTATTGGATATTTTGCCTGAAATATAAGCCAGTTTTCTTTTGTGAAACAAAAGATATTTCAAGCTAAAAATAGTACTATGTAATCATATAGAAATATAGTACCACTTGTGCTTACACAGAACTTACTTAAAACAGAAATGGTTTTTTTTATATTGCCAGTGGCAAATTTTAAAAAACAATTATCAACTGCTAATGCAAAGCTGTTAATTATATGGAGCAGTTATGAATGAGCAGCACTTTATACTTAAAACAAAACACTTTTAGCCGTTTTTATATACAATATTTTGCTAAAAATTTAACAATGGAAATTTCGTATCATTAAAAAAGTATCTGTACCTCCAAAGTGAGTTTTCCTTTGGTAGCATTGCAATTTAAAGGTTATGTCAGAAAGTAATGATTTCTGTTGATTCACAATAAAGAGTTCACATAAAAATTTGAATTTATAATAAATATAAACTTCGTGCGTGTAAGTTAGTCTTAGTAATGATTCCTATCCTGGATTGTACCATTTAATACAAGTACAATATCTCTGATTCTTTATTTAAATACAAATCAAGCATTTGTTCTATTCCTAAGTGTACGTAACTATGAAACAGCTACAGAATCTTATTGAACTTCAAGTCAGCTCAAATCAACCCTCCATATTATCACACTAAAGACTACAACACGTCATATTACATGAATTGTTTCATAAGCCTGCAGTCAAAAATTAAACTTCTGATTTAAGGAAGTAGTCCAGTTGATTTTAGAAAAAAGTTATTTAAAATCAAAGCATCTTTCTTTTTGTTTCTTATTTTGAATCATTCAATAATGAATGTTCATTCCATCTGTACTTTTTAAATTGTATCCATAAAAGTTCATCCATCCTAAACATAGGTAAATAAACAAACAAACAAACACACTGGCTTCTATGAGAGACTAACATTAAAAAAATGTAAAGCTATTTAAATTTTGTAAGGTTATCATGTGAATAGTTTTATCAATTTTCCCAGGTCAGAGGTTGCTTTAACTACAAACCTGTCCAAATATAATATGTTTCCTTTTGATATAAAATGCCCAAATAAAGTGGAATCAACACATAGCTGGTCATGTAAACAATTTAGTTTCATCTACAAAAAACGAACTTTTAACTGTCTGTTCAACCCTTTAACTAAATCGTAATATGTTAATATGTATAACAATGAAATAGATTACAGCTATGCATCCAAGAAACAGTGTTTGGGAAAAGTACAAATTTTCAATGTGAACCTCTTTAACAGAATAATGTACTTTCATTAATGAACTACTTACTAAAAGGCTAAGGAGGTGTAAAATGGAAAGAAAAATAAATTGAGTACAGCAATTAAAAAAAAGCTGTACTGTTACTCTAATTTTATCTTAAAACTCTATAGCAAATTGAGAAAGAAACAAAATTAATTGAACTAAATTCCCATCTTCGGTAAAACTGAAGCTACAATGAAAAGGGGATGCCATAAATTAAAGGAGTGGATAATACCAATAAACCAGCAAGTGCAAAACCTTGGTCCAAAACTAGGCAACTAGAAAGAAGAAAGCAATGCCTACTAACAACAATGAACATAAAATTTTGAAACTCTGTAATCTATAGGTACACTTCAAAAAGAGCAAAGATGACATGAAACTATTATGAATGTCAATAACAAAAATAAATATAATTAGTGAAGAATGAGAAGGCGAAAAACAATAATTTATTATGACATGATGAAGTAGCTATAACAATATTAGGAAATGTCAAGAGACCTGCACTATAACAAAACAAATGAGTGGAGCAGAATTCAAACAACACAAACCAAGTTCTTCAAAGGATACTTAATTACGCATATAATATTATGTATAAAAGAATATATTCCTAAACAATAATATAGATCAATGGCTAAAGAAGTAATAAGATACCTAGTCGCAAAGAATAAATATACACAAGATATAAAAATTAATGGTAGAATAAGACCTAAAACGCAAATGCAAGCCAAGACCAAGAGTTGGATGTATTATTAATCTGGAAACACTCACAAGAACTAACCCATAAAAAAGATTGCCACAACAAAAAATGTTCCAACCGAGTCAATTTGCCAACCAGTCTCACTTCACTGGTTATAAAAACAACTTTTTTTATTTTGAACAAACCCACACTGCTCAATAAGTTAACAAATATAACAACTCACTAATTATTATTAATACAAATCATCACCGAACTGGGGATAAATTTAGCTTCTTATTTATCTAAATTTTAGCATTGACTATACCCAATAGCATCATATTTATGGGCAGTGGATGTTTCGTCCCCGTAATGACAGTTAATCCTAATTTGATGAGAGTAATTTTTAAGCTGGATAGACGTTTCGTCCCGAAAGATAACAATTCATTATACCGGCCAAGGTAATTAGGGTAATAACTTAATAAATTTGTTTTGTTTTCGATTTATGTTCTATTCAGCCAAATGATGAGAAAGTTCAAAAATTTTCAGATTATTTGACTAATAACTAGATTGTAGAAGATTCACCATATCCCCTACATACAGGGTGTAGAATTGAATGACGCCACATAGGGATTTCAATGGTAAAATTTTGAAAGTCAAATATTATCTTCCCTAATTATTTTAGAAAAAATGTTCATGAAGGTTTTTTGTAGAGAAAAGAATTCTGCGTCTACTCATTTATTTATTATTAGCTTTTTCATTAGTTTTTCATAGGCTGAGAAAATTGAAAATAGCAAAAAGCTGTTTTGGCGAAAATCTGTAGTGCCTTGGAATTATCTTGTGACATCTACCGTTCAGAACGTTCCTTATTCGATCATTTTGCTTTAGTTTACATGTTTACACATCGCAATCTTCGAAATTTTTTTATTATTATACCAAAAGTAATGATGTCATTAGAAGAAATAAGATAGTATACGCTGAAAAATTTTTTCTTCTAACGAAAACATAATTTGTATGAAATAAACGTTTGCTAAGATATCAAATACGTTCAAATTAAACTCAAAGTCGTAAAAGTAACAGTACAGGCGGTATTACGATGAGCAGTTGTCACAAGATAATTCCAAGGCACTATAGATTTTCGCCAAAACAGCTTTTTGCTATTTTCAATTTTCTCAGCCTATGAAAAACTAAAAGCTACATGAGTAGACGCAGAATTTTTTTCTCTACAAAAAACCTTCATGAACATTTTTTCTAAAATAATTAGGGAAGATAATATTTGACTTTCAAACTTTTACCATTGAAATCCCTATGTTGCGTCATTCAATTCTACACCCTGTATATGGGCAACAAAAACAGCTTCTAGTACGCGTACTACCAACGCCTGCGAATCTTTTCACAGCTTCTACAACAATAGTGTTAATTGTACCCACCCTAACATATTCATGTTCGTAGATTTTGTGAAATGCTATCAAAGTGAAATATAGGTACATTAAATTGCAGAGCACTAATAAATCTGATAAGCCTAACTCGGATACCCAAAAACGGGAACCCTATTTAAAGGCTAGAATAACTGAGTATGACAATAATAAAATATCGTGTCTTCATTTTGTAAAAATATCATTACATTATTTTAGTAATATTTTATAATACATTATTATGTACCTATAGAGATAGCTAATAAATATCTAGAATTGTATGTATATGTTTCCTTGGGGACGAAATGTCAAAGGAGATTATCTTAAGTACCGGGGACGAAACGTCAATGGAACTTAACTTAAATATTTCGTACCGGGGACGAAACGTCAATGGAACTTAACGCTAATTACGTCTTTGGGACGAAACGTCCATCGCCCATATTTATGTTACGGGTATCTCAAACCACATTACAATCATTATCCAGAATAAGCTAATGATGCTTTTTCCCTTATAACTCATCATTAGGTCCAATAAGCTTGTGAATTCATAACATTTATGTATCTTAATTCATTTGATTTTTTACTCACTTTGAAATTTTTCCTGGTATGTGTAAAAGGAAACTAAATTTTAACAAGTACCACCCACTAACACATTTACAAACATGCGCAAAATTTAATGATCATAACAAAAGTAAAATTATAATAAACTGGAGGGTATCCTACATGTAGAATCATATCAAGTCACATTCAACAGATAATGGAGATAACAGAAAAAGAAGTGGGGCTTTATATTTTTAAAACAATACACTGTCATGCACAGTTCCAAATAAACTTCATGAAATTTTTATAAAATTTCTATTTATACTACCCGCCGAGTCGTAAGATTTCTCTTTGTGGAGAGCACTCATATAAGTATGCAACTTCTTGAGAGTAAAACATTTAAATCATAGAAACACATAATTATAACTTTTTGAAATAATTCAATATAATTACACAGTAACTTACTGTCTGTGTACATAGCCATATATTTCAGGCATGAAGGAAAGCAGTAGAGGGAAGGAAAGGAAGCAAGTGTAGTTGGGTTGGAGTCGGATCTTACCCGTCTGATTGTTGGAAAGCGGCAGCACCGACAATGGATGGTTTGTCTGTGTGGCCTCGGCAATTAGATTGCGTTTTTTCATTCGAACATCCTCTAACATTGCTTTTTGAGAGAACCCCACCGTACCCAACCCAGCTTCACTCTTAAGGAACTTCCTTCGCTCTAGCTCATGCCGTTTTGAATTAACGGCTGTCTTAACCAGGTTGGAAGGTGTCATTTGTATAGGTTCATCCTCGGATGCAAGGACTTTAATAGGATAGGGGAATTTACGGAGGAATTGAGGTGAAGCTGTTTGTTTTTGACCGTTAATATTAATAGATTTTAAATCTAATACTTGATGATTCTTTAACTCAAGTTTTTCTTTTTCAAATTTTACTTTTTCAAGTTTTTCTCTTTCATATTTTTCTTTTTCAAGTTTTTCCTTTACAAGTTTTTCCTTTACAAGTTTTTCCTTTATAAGTTTTTCCTTTTCAAGTTTTTCCTTTTCAAGTTTTTCCTTTTCAAGTTTTTCTTTTTCACGTTTTTCTCTTCCCACTTTTTCTTTTAGTATCATTTCTTCTTTAATAACTTTTTCAATTTTCTCCTTAGTACTGACTTGCTCCACAATTTTATTTTTAGGTGTATCATCATTTGTTTGATCTATATTGTCAAGTTTCTTTCTTCTATTTGGGTTATAATTAGGGGAATTCCCAGATCGCGAACGATTTAAAGCTGGTGCCACAAAAAGATGGGACAACCCATCAAACAAACCTTTCAGTTGACCAAGGCCAGGTCTGTTCTTATCATTAGTGCCTACTATATTGTATTCTGAATATTTATCTTCCATTTGTAAAGTATTATCTTTATTGCTATTTTTATTATCACTGGTTATCTTATCACTTGAATGTTCAATCTTATTATTATCATCGGAGTTTACTACTTCTTTCTGCTTTGCTTCAGCAGCAGCAGCAGCAAACCCCCAAATATCATCTTTGTTACTAATAGTAATACCACCTATAGTTCCAAATGTTTTTGTTTCTGTCCGAGCTGCAAATACTGCTTTTGATCGTTTTGCATGTAAACTCGATTCTTCAGATAACTCCAATGAAGATTCAGATTCACTGTCTGAACTTGTGGAAGCTTCATCACTACTGCTAGAACTTGCCGAGGAACTTTCAATTACTTTGCTTTTATTTAAACGTTTGGCTTTTATATCATCTGTGGAACAATTTGAATCTGATTCTAACAAATCTTTGGTCTTTTCAAATTTCTTTACTACTACTTTAGCACCTTTTGATTTTGGTAATTGTTGCACCTTTTGAATAACATTATGCTCTTTACACTTTGCTTTTGAACTTCTACTTGTATCTTTAACGCTGTCTATGATACTAACTCCTTCGGTAGGTTTCGTATTACTATCCTTACTTCTAACATTTTTACAAACTCGATTTTGTGTTATTCTTTGAACAGCATGATCTTTCTTACCTACAATTTTCTTTTCCAATTTTTTATCGCAGGAATTCCTTTCTGCAACTTCATCTTTCTTATCACTATTACTAACGGATTTGACAGCTTTTTTGTCACGATTTTTATCTGCATTAAATGCAGACAGCCTAAAGAATTTTCGTTTTTCCTTAGACATGCGGTCAGAGGTTTCAAGACGGTCAATGGTAGGAGAGGTTCGAGTGTCGGATGGGTGGAGATGAGAAGTGGTGGGGAATGGCGTACCCTCGTGATCGCTGTAGTCACTCTCGCTAGGTAGTGGGACTCCACTTTTGCGTATGCTGCCTTTAGACGTTGGTGTTGTAACAATTGATGATGTGGGGGTGCCAGAAGTTTCTCTCGACATTCTACAAACAATTTATAGTTTTAACATTAATTTATTGGTAATCCAACACTGGGAATCCAAGCATATATTTTGAAAAGTATACTATGTTCTTATTAGGAAACAATTTTATTAATGAAAGTTTAATGGGACTGGCTGTGCTATAATCCTGTGTAGTCCTTAGTCGTTTCCATTGTAACCGCCATCTTGAATTTCTTTAAATGACATGCCTATATTTTTTTGACATACGTATGCAAACTCGATTTTTGTTCTCCTTAGGCCCGGTCTTTCCATCTCCTACTAAAGCTTCTATTAGCTAATAAACGATTAGTTGTCATGGATACCATTGTTACAAGAATTGTTTCCATGACAACTAATCGTTTATTAGCTAATAGAAGCTTTAGTAAGAGATGGAAAGACCGGGCCTTAGGAATCATAATAAAATATAGTCATAAAAAATGAAACAAAAAGTCATTTTACAACAAAAACATTCTGTCTATTGTATGACCATAACAAAAAAAGGAATCTAAATGTCTCATTTAAAAATTCCAAGATGGCGGCGCGCGGCGCTGCGGCTACAGTGTGCCATGTAAAAAAACAACTGACTATGCAGAATTTTTTTTTTTGTAATACGTATAGTTTTCAAAATTATACTTCGATACAAGTGTTGACTCACCCTGTAGATTACTTTCGAATATTATTAAAGCATATATTGCTAATAGTTTGTAAACTTATACAGGTATAACTAATTAGGCAAAAACGACTTTAAACAAAATTTGTGGGCATTTTATAAATAAGAAACAGCATAGCATTAATCTTGTAAAATTATTCAAATTTCACCAGCTTCTTCATTTTTTAGGAACATATCTATGATATCAAAACGTAAATTATACAGAATGATCAAAAGTAGCAGTTAAACGTTCTACCAGCATAAACATTAGTTTTACCGAAAAAACTTAAAAAAAATGCGTCAACTACCAGGGTTTTATGGCCCTTATCTAATACGTAAATTAACACGAAACACACCTACCCAAGGACGTAAAGATCTTACCCGTTCTGCAATGGATTTTAGTCACCGTTTATAATCGTAGCTTAAAAGCCTCCAATCTATCCCTGCGCTATGCCCAGTGCCACAATAATTTATTTAAAAAAATTGCCGATACTGAATGTTATCCTATCGTGGCGTATTTTTGGCAAAGTATCGATAGTTATGGTAATATTAATATCCCTTTCTAGGATAATAAGAATAACATTAGCTGATATTTTTGCTATGAACATTAGGTACAATAGTTGCTAGCCAAGACTTATTGCCCCATAAAGTTGATGCAAATTAAAATTACTTTGGAGAAGCGACAACTGGCAAGCAAATCTGTCAATTTGCATATTACCGACTCTTCCGACGGAAAAACACTTTCAGTTGATTCATCTAATTTCAAGTAAACGTATCTATTCGCTTTCATAACAATAATTACTAACCAAAATAGTTCCATTGGAAGAGAAGGGCTTGGTTTATCTGCCAATCAAGGCCTGTGTGTAACAACACTAGGCTCTCCCTGGCCTAGTCCCTAACCACTTTTAAAATTTACAATTTTGCGTTAGGTTCTAGCCATCTATTTGGAAAAATTGTTATTTGTCATTTGAAACCCTGCAGAGAGCTAATGCTAATATCAGGGTGTATTAAAAATAGCGAATAATATTTACATCACACGATTCTCCGTTGGAAAACAATCAATTTGGTCTTGAGGATGAGTTTTTAAATTATAAGCAATTAAAGGTTTTTTAATTTGACAGCCCTGCCCAACTCGACCATGAGCTGACGACACATGCATTTAGTAGTCATCCTTGATATCTACAGCTATAATAGGCAGTATCCATTTTTATTTTATTATTACAGTCTAAAGGCCCACACTCACTAAAGCCTGGGTTTCCTAAGAAACCGGTGCCGTAATATAGCGAACGTAATGTGACGGTACATGACGTCACAATAACTGGACCATGAGTTTAAAATAGATGTAGTTTTCTCGAAAGCGGTACGATTCTATTAATTCAAGATGTCAGAAACCGGGATTTAACAGGTTTGGGTAGTACCTACAATCGTCAGAATTATGTCGGCTAAATTACGGTTTTCTCAGGATACCAAAACTTTAAATTTTGTTTCCTAGGAAAGTGGTGTAATTAATAAAAAAAAAAGTATTATCTATTGAATTGGCTACCTTGACATTCGTATATCACTTGTTAACCAGTAGACCAATCTAACAGATTGAAATACAATCATAATGGAGGCTTATTACCCTGATATTTATAAAATGATAAAATTCTGTATTCACCCTACGTTGATCTTTAAGCAAAAATTACATGGTGGAATCCCTATGACTCGCACTCCCTGTATATACCACTCTCGAGAAAACCACACCCATTTTATACGTAGGGAACCCTAACTGCGTCTCATACCTATAACAATTAACACCATTAGTTTGAAATACTTTCAGGTAAAAAGTACATTTATTAGAAAGTTCTTTACCACCTGTACGCTAAGAGTACGCTAACACTACCGAAATCTAGGCTTTACAGTTTGCCTGTAGCCTGTAACTGGACAGTCTAGGACTGTAAGCAAAAACTGATGTACGCCACACATTAATTCAGACTCCACAACAGTCTAAGCTTGCAGATCGTGAACCGACAGTCGACACCCTCCAGGGAATCTTTAAATTCAACCACATCATCAGTTTACTAAGAATTTCCGTCTGACTCAAACATTCGTATTATTTATTTTGCCTGTTGATATCGCAAACTGTACTTTTATGGCACATTTTTTTTAAATGAACTGCAAATCTCGCCTAAATTTTCCAACTGATTTAAATATTTCGTCTGCAGATTAAAACCTAAGTTTTGTCAGTCTTGTTGCACGCAAAGACTGCAGGATTCGTCGGATACCAATGGAAAGCACTAATATTTTATAACAACCTACAGCCGTTAATACAGATATGTACCTACGTACTATAAATACTAAACTTACTTTTTGCTTTTTTCTTTAATTTTTTCACGCACTTTATCAATCTTCTTACGAACATTACTACCAGGTTCGGATTTCTTGTTCTTAGCATTATCGTGATGCGCCAGGCAATGTCGACAACGCCAAGGGCATTTGGGTTTACGTTCTGCGGCAGGATCCAAACAACCCATGTGGTAGATACGTTCACAATTACAGCAGCAGAGCAAACATGTAGATACATCGGTATTACCTGCAATTCGGAGTAAATACTTAATTATTGAAAAAAAAACTTGTACTACTACGTACTACACGCATCAAGTTAAACAGCAATGCTGATACTGAAATACATGTTTAGGTTTATACTACAACTACAGAGTGTTAAAAAATCAGGTTTAAATATTTATAAAGCCGTAAAAAGCATATGATAGGGAAAAAAAGTTCTAATATCCGAAAAATCAATAGTTTCGAGATAAGAGCGATTTTGTTTTTCATCCACTATGGTAAAAGTTTGATCTGTGTACACACAAACCTCTATCATCCATTGCAAAACGATCGATCAATGTAACTTTTCCCATAAGAATACTTGTGTTGGAAATTTGGTTGACGGTGGCTGTTCGCAGACGACCGATACTGAACGCTCAGTCTAATTTCTTGTCTTATGGGCAAAGTTATATTGATCGATAGTTCACGGCTGGACTCGATCGTTCTGCAAAGAACGGTTTGAAATTAGAACCAGTTCTAAATTTTGGTCGGTCACGAACGTTCGTAGTAGAGTGCGCATGTGCTAAAAGTAACGTAACCCAACTTTTTAAAAGTGCGTTTATTTCTTTTGCCAATAACAGTAAAGAACGGTCACCATTTGTTCCTTCTCACTTGAACTGGACATTTTTTAATGAATTTAAAAGAAAAAAATTATTTACCTAGTCTTAAGTGCAATGGCCACAAACAATTTTTTACCGTCACCGGTCGCTCATTCTAGTGTTACATTTTCAGAAGGCTGCTAACCGATACAGAACGATCGAAGACGTTCGCGGACGCTCGTCGGTGAACGCTCAGTCTAATGCCTGGCTAAATGACGGTATGGAAATGCTACATTATAACATTACACGCTTTTTCGCCTTGACCGCTCACCCCAATTGCGCGACGCGGCTGTTCGTTCGCGTAATAAGACAGAGATTAGACTGATCGATCAGCGTCGGTCGTCCGCGAACGGTCACCGTCGACCAAATTGCCAACACAAGTATTCTAATGGGCAAAGTTACATTGATCGGTCGTTCACGAACGGCCTCGATCGCTATGCAACGAACAGTTTGAAATTAGAATTTTGATCGGTCACGAACGTTCAAAAGTAATTCGTAACCCAACTTTTTAAAAGTGCCCTTGTTTTTTCTACCAATAACAGTAAAGAACGGTCACCATTTGTTCCTTTTCACTTGAACTGGACATTTTTTAATGAATTTAAAAGAAAAAAATGTATTTTCCTAGTCTTCAGTGCAATGACCACAAACAATTTTTTACCGCCACCGGTCGCTCAGTCTAATGTTACATTTTTAGAACGTTGCTAACCGATACTGATCGATCGAAGACGTTCGCGGACGACCGACGCTGATCGCTCAGTCTAATCTCTGTCTAAAGGTGCGTACAGACATGCAACAAAACAACGATCCGAACGCCGCGCCGTCGCGTACATCATTGCGTCTATGTGTGGACGGGGAATGCAACTCCGCAACACAACAGTGCGGCCGCGGCGCGGCGTCGCGAACACTGCAACATCACCGCGTTCCACTAGTTGTCGGTTTTCTATTTCTGCCGTCACATCAAAAGAAATGTTGCACGACTACGTTCGCTGCTTTGTTGCATGTGTGGACGCGCATCGTGCCTCAGCTGGCTGTTTCCTTTGCAAAACACAGTACCGACTCCCGAGTGTATAGTATTGTTGTTGTTGTTGGTTTTGCACGTAGAGGTATGGAGTGGAAACAGGAGACCATTTTACATCTCATTGAGATGTACAGGGAAAAAGAACTTATGTGGGATGCAAAACATACCAGGTATTACAACAAAATTTAAAAAAACGATGCATGGACTGAAATCTCTACCGAAATTAATCGGAACGGCGCGCGGTTTGTTCGCCGAAATGTTCGCGACGATGTACGCGCCTCTTGGTAAAAACTTCTTCGTCTTGTTCGCGACGAGGTTCGCAGCGACGTTCGCAGCGCTGTTCGCGACGAGGTTTTGTTGCATGTCTGTACGCACCTTATAGACTTTGAGGGCGAAAGCAAAATGAAAGCACGAACGTCAAGACGAACAGGGTCACAAGCGCATCAAATAAACAAAAGACATCGTCTATGCGTTGATCTGTCATTGGTGACTGACGGTCAAAATCATGGCTGATTTAAGTAATAGAAAAGGTCAACTGTTGTTAGAAGTGCAACAGGTTCATGAAATTATGAACTCCTCTTCAGTAGAAGAAAACTATGATGAAAATAAAGAACTATAAATGTGCCCAAAGCAGAGATTGCAAAATTTAAGTTGAGTTACACTACCTAGCTCAATACACAGATCATGTAAAGTAAAATACAGGGTGATTTCTAACGTACGAAGGAAACTGAAAGGACAATTAGAGGAGACCAAAATATAATTTTTTTTTACAATAAACTTTTGATCAAAATCGAATAACAAGAAAGTTACAGCGATTTAAAGCTCTTATAATTTAACGCCCACGTTATGAGTACCGCTGAGCTTATTGTATTCGCTTTTACATCAGAAACACTTCTCACACAATCTGACAAATTGCTGCTGTAATTTTGACTTACCTACATGATCAGATTATGTAAATCAGCGGTTGTCAATAAACAAACACCTATAATTGAATATTTTCAAGAACACTTTATAGCCATAACTTTCGTCTTATAAAAATTTTCACTGAATTTTGTTTAATTAGCTTACAAATATACAAAAGTAGAATTCAAAACGTAAATAATTACCGTATTTCATTAAAAAAAAGTTTATAAGAACTTTAAACTGTTGTAACTTTCTTGTTATTCCATTTTGATCAAAAGTTTATTGTAAAAAAAACTATGTTTTGGTCCCCTCTATTTGTCCACCCTTGTCCTTTCAGTTTCGTTAGAAATCACCCTGTATAATAGTCATTTCCCAAATGTAAACTCGATCTCTCTATCCAATACGAATCAGATGATCTTTATTGAAGTAATAATATTTCAACGACTTTTCAACCACAGTAGAACATCTCTCTCTCTCTCTCTCTCTCTCTCTCTCTCACTCTTTCGCTACAGCTGACTCTCTCGTTCTCTTTTCTACCTCTTATTTCCTTACCTACGACAACAGGTTGTTGACTATTATTTAGAAATTTGCGTATGCTTGTTCATCATGTCACTATCTCTTTCACTCTCTATTTCAGCTTTTTTCTATCACCCTTTCACTACTCCCCACGCGGCCCTGCTAACTTTATTACCATTTCGTTACTTTAACACCTTCTCAACTACAGTCAGATCTCTCTGTCTGTCTCTCTCTCTCTCATGCTCGCAGTCTTCGCTACAGTCGCCTCTTTCTCTCTCTTTCTAACTTTATATTTCCGTAAGTAGGGTATTGAATATTATTAGAAATTTCCGTGCGCATGTTCGCCTATCACATCAAAAAAATTGAAAAATCTGAAATAGAGTGAGAGAGACACTATAACTAAAATTATTGATAAGACATTTTTTTCCTCTGAAGCAATAATTAAACTACATTAGATCTCATCTTAGGCAAGCATTGTATAGGCTATTTAATAAAAATATTTTCATTACGTAAACTCGGAGTGATTATTTTTAGTCGCTTGTAGCAATGAAGAATACACGTACCCCTTTTATTGTTTACTTTCTCTTTATAGTATAACCTCCAACATGTACAGTACAAACGTATGTCTAGATTTTTTCTTTACGTCACGGCGACATCGGTTAAGTTGGTCCTGTACGGTGGCGAACGAAGCAGGTAGATGTGATTGACAGAAAGTTGCTGTTGGGATAGCGATTCGGGTTCCCAACAGCAGCGGTTCCCAACATGTTCTGATTTTATGACCAATATTTTTATTAATATTCAAATAGATAGCTTAAAACTGTTTTGGTATCGCTGGTGCAAAACAGTAGAAGGTCTCGATTTACAGCGAGCCGAGTTAACTTACTTCATACCACAGTCTGGACTTTGGACCCGACAAATAATAGTCACTTCTACTTTATACACAATAATTATGCAAAGTCCGCAATATCAAATCTTTTCTTCTTATAGTATAGGTACCTAGTATATTAAAACTTTTTACTTCATTTTCATCATATTATATGCCGTTTAAATAAAATTAACAGAACCTAATATCAATATTGTTTTACCATATTCCATAACTTGACTATTAATTAATACATATCTACTAACAATTTAATTTAATCTTTACTAGTTGTATCTTGTATGCTACTAAATTACAGCATGTTAACTAAGATGTTAACACTAGGTTTGTAACCAGTCCTTTCATTGAAATCTTGTTGCACGAACTAATTAGATCACTAAACCTGTAGCCTGTCACTGAGATCATGACGTATATGCAACACATTTAAGTGCATGTATACCTAATTGCATCATAATTTTTAAAAAACAAAAATAGAATGGTATTCATTAAGTTTAACGGTAAAGGTACATTCTTATTAATAACATAATAAACTAACACCAAGAACATAAAAGTAGGTACATACCACACGCATCACACGTTCTACAGTCTTCGCAGAACCATTTACTCCCTTTTGATAAAAGTACCCCAAGTTCAGATCCTGCATTCGTACAACTAATATGGACACAAGATCCACAGCCCGAACAAGAACTCAGTTTTTCGAAAACACCTTCCCGATTTTTTGCTTCTGTTCCCAAACATTCTATGCATATTGGTAGCGCCGTTGGAGTCTGTAAAAATAAGAATTAAAATTACTATTTTGTAAGTACTAATTGTGTAATATAAAAATTATAACCATTTAAACTTGTCAAACTGATTTTAAAGAATAAATATTTTCAAACGGTTATCTCCGCTTTGTTTCATTACCTACACTAGAACTAGTAACTGGTTATATTTTCCTCAAGTAAAATCGTTCCCTAAAAATAGAAACAAATACGGTAGCTGTTTCTAACATTTTCGCAACTTATTTTTATCGGTTGCAGATCGGAGATCTACAGTGTGTCCACGGATTGGATCTCCATGTTCTGAGGATCACTCCTGCTTAGTCTCAAATTAAGATATTGAAAAAATGAGCCAAATCAATTAATATATAGGGTGTTTTTTTGGCCGAAATCTAAAAATTAGTCGACAGTAAACTGTCTTTATTTTAGCAGATATAACAAAAATGTATTAGAAAAAATTGTTTAGAATTAAAAGCTATTGAAGATTTTCAATTTTTATACAAATCAGCCTACTTTGATTTTTCAGAATTCTTAATTTTGGAATGATGGAGCTGCTTTCAGAACAGAACAGCAAAGAGAAACGGTAAACAGTGCTTGTGCGCAGCGCTGAATCGCAGTACAGTGGCAAAAGGTACGATTAACATTTTTAATTTAATGATAACGCCGAAAACCTCTCCCATAGTACATAGGTACGTGCAAAGGTTTCCTGGAAGAAGGATTTTCATCAAATACATGAATGAATCTGAAAATACGTCAGTAGGTGCTGCAAGATGAGAAGGAAAGTTCTATTTGTCAAAAATGCATTCTTTTTCAATACGATAATGCACCAGCACGCCACGCACCTGAGAAATAAATATACTTATACCACACCAACTTTAAAAGTTTACAGTACCTACTGAAACTGGAAAATGGTTAAAATGAAATCGTAATTCCAATATAAAAAATACCACATTAATCACGGTATATTGATTGTAGTACTTGATATTGGTGTGGTTTACTATACAAAACGAGGTTTATAATAATTGTGATTTCATTTTGTGTAGATAGGCGGCGTATGATTGTATTGATTTTGTATTATCAGATACAAACTGCGTAATTTAATTATCTGGTGTAGTGGAAAGTAATAGGTACCATCCATATTATTATCTGTTTATGGCCACCCTAAAGTAAAAATAAAAAATTATACTTTTCAAATTTCGAATAAATGTGTTGAGAAAATATTAAAATTTGCAGTGTTACCCTCAGATGAACGATCCAAACGATTAAAATTAGATTGTTTGAAATTTCCGTATATTGTTATTGAGATTAACGGAAACTTTTGTCATTACACTAAGGGCCGGTTTTATAAAGTCTGGTTGACCAACAGTTGACCCAACCTCGATCAATTGTCATGGATACGATTCTTAAAAACAATCGTATCCATGACGATTAATCGTGGTTGAGTCAACCGTCGGTCAACCGGACTTTATAAAACCGGCACTAAGCTAAATTTATCAAAACAATTCTGGTCGTGCGCAATTTTTCCCGAAATAAAAAAGTAATATTGGCTACTGCATCATCATATTACAGCTTAAAACCCAATAATGTATTTACATCTTGAATAAAATGGTGGTATTTCTATTCTAAAATTTGAACCACCCCACCCTTCTTGTATCTAAAACTTCAAACACAAATCGGACCATGCAAAATTGTTGTGGCTCGTAATCAAAGAACGTCGGGTCTCCTAGGCTTTGATTTCATTGGGATTTGCCGTTTCGTGTTATTTTCTGCTGAACACGTGGTCTAAACTCCACCCAGTGTAGCCGATTGGTTAACTGCGAAATGGACCCGCTGAGGCTCACATTTTTCTACATCATCATTCTTTTCGAATGACATTTTTAAGACCTAACAACCAAAAATATGTACCTCCTCTGATGCCAAATACAACGACTAATGAGAGACTTCGTTATGTTTCATCAATTATGATGGTAGGTACACGATGCGGGGTACAATGGCACGATTACTCGTTTGCATCACAAGTTTGCACTGCGTTTGCAGTTCACCTCAATTACGTTAAACTTAAAAAAGCAGTAAAATATATAACGCAGATATTCTAAACTAAAATGGATAGGTACCTACCATTAGAAAAGGTTAACATCAAAATTTTAAGTAAGGAGTCGAAGAACTGGGTCCGTGACAGATGTTCAGAGTTCAAACTCGTGGTTGAGAATTTAAAAATAGTTTCTGTATAGTACTTCCTACATTAGAAACAAAACAAAATGTAGGCTGAAGTTCTCAGAGTAATTGTGTATATTTCAGATAATGGAATTGATGATTAATAAATGATTCTCCTGAACTATACCTACTCATTTCATTATGATCAACTCGCCAAATCACAAACATTCACGTGACACCCACAAAACGAATTGAAAATTATAATTAATTTATACGCATTATATATAGGTAATCCCGCGATTAGTACATTTAATTACATTCCTTAAAACATATTAGGCTAAATTCAGATTTCATGATGCATGACGCTTTTGCAAATATTGCTACAAAAAAAGGTTTGCAAAATACTAAAATAAATAAATTTTTATGTATGTAGGTATGTATCTATGTATCGCAAGTTAGGTCCCAGGCCCAGTAAACAACAGAATCGTGCAAGAGGAGGACCCGGATGTAAGGGACTGGAAAGGGCGGCCTTTTTGCCAATGTCGAGGTATAATTAGAAACGTGTCCCAAATTTTCGACCTCAAGTACCTTAGTACCTAAAAAGTAGGTATTGAACTTGAATTTCTCATGGCTTTATTTCAATGGCAGGCTAAACATATCAAAACATACTACCTACTTTTTATGTTCTAATTTTTGATTAGGGGGCCCGATTCGTAGTTATTGAATTTCTTTTGTTTTTTAACAATCGTAATAATTCCCCTATTTTAGGGAATATTTTAGAAAACGAAAGAATTTTCATATTAGTATTTCTAATTTCCTAGCTACCGCTAAGAAGCCTACTTTTGGCAGTGTTTGTAGAAAAATAACTGCAATCTCAATCAATACCTTTGGTTCCCATTTAACAGGCAATACACTGTACAAACCTTCATTAAAGAGGGCGATTAGTCCTAATCAGCTACTTAGCATTCCTGGACACCATTTAACCACCGTTCCCCGACCTGTGAAGGAATGCAACGCAGCTTGATACCAACAGTTTTGGTATCAAATAAATTGTGTAGTACTGCACTAGTCGCGGGATTACTGAACTAGCAAGTAGCATGTATTAATATAATTAGCAATTCTATTGTTATAGGTATTTTTATAGAGACATAAACTACAACATAAAAATTAATAGAATATATTGGATTTTTTTAAATGCTTTGATAATAAGGTACCATGCACAAGCTCCCAAAACAGGAGGTATTATCTATAAACTTAAGTGCACTGCAATATATGCTTAATGCTTATACCATTTTACCCAGACTGTTGGACAGTAAGGTATACTATAAAATAAAAATATTTCAATCGTTTGATACAAAAATGAAGAAGAAGAACCATTGAATCATCGCATAGTCATGTATCATGTTATACTTAGTCACTACCGCCACTACAAACCAGAAATTGGATATTGGGTTCTGAGAATCTTCGATGAAAACTTGTTAAAACTTTAAAAGTAAGGATTTGGTATTTGGAAGCTTATATAAATAATTATACAGACACACTAAAGTGCCTGCGAGCGCTTAAGTGGGACTTTTCACTCCTTTATATTATATTAATTATAATTATAAAATCAAGCAACCACGTGTCATTGCCTGCGCGCGAAAACACTCATTCTCCGCTGCCCGGTAATGTGTCGCATCTGCAGTTCGCGCTCAGATTTTGAGTATGCACCCTTCATATACATGATCGTGGAAGTATTTTCATATACAATATAATAATAAATACCTCGGATTTTTATCGGAAAATTTCAGTAGTAGTTCCCGAAACATTGTTGCTAGGTAAAGCACGAGGGCACAATACATTTAAAAAAAAACGAGTGCGGTAGCACGAGTGTTTTTTCGGTTTTATATTGTGCACTTCAACACAAACGCTGTTAGTCTGTTACATTTTCCTCACTAGAAAGGGAAAACTAATTTTCTTCACTATTTTGCGAGAGGAAAGTGGGGCTTTCGGGGCATGTCGTGGAAAAAGACATTTTTTCACCCCTGCAAACGCAGTGATGCAATTAGAAAGGGTTGCATCCTACTTCTAACAGTATCACTGGATACACAAAAATAACAGGACACTCTATAAATATCCACCTGCGTTCAATGTAATCGAATGTAAAATCTCTAAAGTTATTTTATCACCATTTACTCAAAGTTGTCACCCGTATAAATTGTTAGACACGAGTTTTTTTATAATAATTTGGACTTTTAAAAGTTCTAATTTCTATGAGCATATCTGCCCAAATTTCAAAGATTTGTGGGCAAAAGAAAACTGGCTTAAGACTTAAGAAAATGAATACAACCTGAATAGCATCACTAAAAAAAGAATGCTAGAATATGTATCACCCTATACGACAATTTAATAAATTTAAGAAATACATATGTTGTTGAATGAAATGTAAAAGGTGAACTGATTAATGTTCGCGTCAATTCTGTGGAAGTTAAAAATATAGGATAATTTAAACATACAAATCTTTTAAAGTTATTTCCCAACAATTACGAACAAACCGTTAAAGATCGGACACCTATTCATTAAAAAAATTCTATATAAAATAATTCAAAAACTGTTCTTTAGTACTTGTTCTTTTTCGATATTTAACATGTTACATGGAACAAACACCAACCACTCTTCTTCATTCAGGTTAATAACATATACGAAATAACAGCTTTAAGTATTGTTAATGGAATAATTATTCTGCTTTGAGGATAAAATTACACCCTAGTGAGAATACATATGCAAATGTGGAATGTTGTGCACCATTTAAACATAATAGGCACAGCGGAAATTCGAGTCAAAGCAGCGGAAGTTTAAGTCAGGTGCATCAGATTATTATGCCATCGTTTTGATAAAATATAATTTTTAGTTTATTCGTCAATGTAATAATATGTCGGTATAAAGTCGGTAGGTCCGTGAGTGGAAGACAAAACCTGTTACACCGTCAAACAGGCGGGTAGGTTGCAATATATTAGAGGTGCATATTTTTATTTATACAATGGATGCATATTTTACAATTTTAATTATTTAAATGAGTATATGGGCATTTAATACATAACACTCGCGAGAAAATAACCACGGTATATCGCTACGACTAGACCAAGATAAATGAGATATTATAAGATAAAGTAGGGCTTGGTAAGTAAAATTTGTTCAAAGTATATGTAAAATAAAACATTACTTACCTATAATATAAATAATGTGTTATCTTGCTTGGTATGTTTGTATACCGACTGTGAGAATTTGAAAGTTAATTTAGAATCTTTGAAATGCAATACAATCATTTCCTTATCAAAAATAGGTAAATACGTAACAGTGCGCTTTGCACCTACATAGTTAAAAGTACAATAAGGTCGAGTTGTATAAAATATTCGGCTCCCAGTTCTGATTCTTTAGAACAATCGTATCCATGATAATTATTAATTGTGGTTCAGTTGAACTGGGAGTCCAATCTTTTATACCACTCGACCTAAAACTTCTAATGTTTTTACTAGAATACTATGAACTAAATGGACCAGCAGTTCAGGTTTAACCAGTGACGGATTTGGAGATGAAGCAAGTAAGGCACCACCTCAAAACCCTCAGGCAATACAATTATTTTTTTATAAAGAAATGTAGAAAATGGTCATACCTACACCTATACCAATGGTAAAATTCTTGTAAGAAAATATTGTACCCATGACAATTGATCTTTGTTTAGTTTAGCTAAACCGAGAGTTAAACCCGAACTGAAAATCGTCTCTATACCTGCGTGCATTAACGATAAATGAAAACTCGCAAAAGTCCCTGCAGAAGAGCGACGATCCGATTATGAAACACTAACGGCCATCTGGAAGAGCGATGCTGCGAGATTTTGCCGTAATTCGGCATTTCATGAAAGTTTACACCGTGAAATGTAGGTTAGTTACATTCTTACATTATGGACGATTAAGTAACTAACTTAAACAACCGGCATCAGGTATCATCATAACTAAAATATTTCTGAATTTATATTTACTCTAATAGCATTTGATTTGCATGATCAAAGATCAATAAACATTTATTCAAATTCAAATTCCCCCGATATTATATTCAACAATTGAAAATAACCGTTAACTAAACTACACTAAACTGTGTTTGACCAACAATTTATTGAATGTTTTTGAGAGAAACGTAATTATAAAAGCTCGTGTCACAATTGAATATGTAAAAAAAAGTTTTTCCGAGCTGGGAATTGACCCTACGATCTTGTATACTAGTCTATAGACACTACTGTTTTTAGCACCTGCAGTACGCTAAATTTAAAATAATCCAGATGACATCTGGATAATAAAGTATAATAAAAAAAACACGCCATCTATTTTTACACTTCTATCTTGCAGCATCGAATACAAAGTAAAAGAACATGTCATATTCATAGTCAAGTTTCCTGGTAAGAAATTGGAAGTCACAAGGCAGAAAATATTAGTTGACTATTAAGATACGACAGCTGTTGTAAGAGTTATTCCGTTTTTATGACGGAAGAAAAAAATTACTGCAAAAAATACATTCTCACTGAAATCTGTGCATGTTTTTGTGGGCGTTGAAATATGTTTGTTTTGGCGTTGATTATTTTACTACTACATTAATTTGCTAAATAATTATAAAATGATATTCTCTCTTTACAACAACAAAACAAGAGAACCACAAGACATAATAATTAGGGATAATAAATTAATAATCGCCAAGCCAGAAAAGCAATAGAATCTATTAGAAAAATCCCAATACACACCGACGCAGGATTAGAAATAAAAAAGTAATTTTAAGATGGTATTTCCAAAGCAAACATACACATCCTACACTCATGTCATAAACTAGAATTCCCTTTAATTTTGCGGGTAAAAATGCCATATGTATTTGTATGAATTTCATGAACGTCTTGCGTTGGCGCGCACAGTGGTTCAGAAGAGCCGCAGAATTACACTGCACTTGAATGTAAATGCTGTAAGTTGATATTTTCAGTCATACCCGATTAATATTATACGCATTATACAGTGTGGGTACTTTCAAAACCGAACATAGGAGAATTGCATTGTAACTAACCTTTAGATAGATTCCTGCTCGCCATTTAAACCCACAAGAATGGTAATTGTATGAATAGAACAACAAAAATACTGCGGATGCGATGGTACCAATAATTAATGTTAGCACTTACTTAGTTACCTTTTTCTGTAAAAAAAATTTATAAAATAATGCTATTTGAAATAACGTACGTTGCTATGACTGTCAACTTTTTATCTGTCAATTAAATTATTTGACATCAGTCATAAGTTTCTGTTATTAATATCAGATATGAATACTAACGCGTATTCAGTTGAGCAGAGGGTTTTGCAATTCTCCTATGTTCGGCTTTCAAAGTACCCACTCGGTATATCGTTAAGTGTTTTTGGGCAGTCGTAGATCTTATGACTTCAGTCCACGTGAACAAGAAAAAGATCTTTCTGCGGTGCATGTAAGTAGTTACGCATAAGTTTTGTATAAGGTTTTACTTTTGTTTCCAAAAACGGGACATACGTCCAATTTGTTTGTTTTTTTGAGACCCATATCTAAAAACCTGTCTTGATATAAAGTTAATCGAGGTGCATCGGAATCATCATCATCATCAATATTGCACATAGGTACACCTGAATTAAAATAAAACCACCGTATCTGCAGCAACTTCCGTACGTACCAAATAATTCAATAACCATGGCCTCGAGATGCTCGAACACCTCTTTAAAATTTAAATGATTACTTTCATCCAATCGGGAAATTGTCATATCAATAAAAAAAAATACAATGTTGAAGATACGATCGAGACAAAAAGTTGGAATTGTGGTATCCCCGTTAATGAAAGCAAGAGTATCCATACTCAGAGTATGACTCATTTCCAAATCTCAAGAACTTTCTTTAATCTACTGAAGAATTATCTGGCAACGATTTATTTTTTTGTTTTTATTATATTTTCCTCTTTAAATATTAAATATTTATTTAATTGATATTTAATTGATATTAAATATTTTAGGTTTGTTTGTAAATATTTATTCAACCTTGCGTTTCAATACCTGTTAAAGTCAATTTTTAAAATACCTACAACCTATGGATCAGTCGAATTTGTGCTCATCAGTTCCGAATTTGAGATTCTAACAATACAGAGTCCAAATCTATCATACATCTTTGAACGGTGGTGTTTAAAAGACCAAACGAAAAGAGAAAGAATCACTTACGATAGAAAATGTCGGCATAATAACTTCAAACAATAAAGACAAAATTATTAAAAGAACGAACCTTGTAGATGTTTCAATAAATAAATTATTGTCTATTAGTGAAAAACAGAACGCAACAAACTGATAAAATTAAATTGCGTTAAAATAAGGAATGTCAATCTGAATTCCAAAATAACTTCTAACAGGAATGTACGTGGGCGGATGGGTGGGTATCTATCCATACAAAAGGAAAATCAATTTATTTAACTAATGGGCACATCGCCAAATTAATTATCAGTAAACCACTACGAATATGGCATATTTTACAACCATTTATACTAAACAAATTTACTTAAACAAAAAATACTCTACTATAGTACTTCAACAACATCCAGAATCTATAGGCAAGATGAATATAAAAATCATTCGTCTTTTAATATTTCCACAACTGACAAATTAGATGCGAATACATTTTCCTAAGAAGTGAATAAATTTTATAAAACCACTTAAGCCTAATAAAACAGAAACGGCACAGGTTACCTATCAATTCTTTCAAAAGTCAGGTAGAAAACCACAAATAAACAAGTTTCAGTAATTGAAAACTACCTGCTAGCTGCTATGATTCAACAATTTCTTGTAAAACAGAATAAATTAAGGTGATGTTTTTATTAAGGATAAGATTCAAGAATTAATGATGACGTAAATAATTTCATATATTTAACATTTTTGAACACAAAGAGCTTATGGTTAAAATATAATTTCTGATTTTGTTTGCGATTTTTTCGCGCTTGCCTTAAGCCACATACGTACATGTTATGTAGATGTGAAGAAAATTGCGAATAGTGATTTGCACCCTTGAAATTGGATAAAGTATTCAGTTTAAAATGCATTGCATGTATTCAAAAATCGGGTAATTCAGGTCAATGCGGGTCAATGAAAACAAACAAATAAGCAGTAGCAGTTTTGTTATGAATTTGCGACTTCAGAAAGCCTTGTTTCCACATCAAATATTCCAAATTATCACCCCATGCAAAATTTCAGAACTATCGGTTTACTTTTGTGAAATCGTGTCTGCATATTTTTTATTACAAAAAATTTGAAAACAATAAGTTGCCAATATTTCTGAAATCTTGGATGGAGTGATGATTTCACATTCTGAAAAACTTTTCTCAATGTAGTTTTGCCACAGTTAGAAAACCTACTTTATCTGATCCATGCACGATCCATGTAACTGAAACACATAAATTCCACTTTTGCTGAAAAACTATTAGAAATATACCCATTAAATATATATTTTTAAAATCTGTAATAAACACTTGTTTTAATAGGGGTATAGCCAACTATGGTTTCTATTTAAATAAACACAACTATATTTAATATCTCCGAAATTTGAACCCTAGTTAAGAAATCGAGTACGCCACTGAATTCTACTAAAAAAAGTGCCTGCAGCATGTTTTTACAGTTTTCAGATAGCTAATAAAGCAAAAAAGTTATTCAGCATAATAAGAATAAAGAAATTTCGGAAAATCGCGTTTTCCTTGAAAATGAGAAACGATTAAATTTGTCTCAGAAAACGAGCTCGAGAATGTGCCCTCAGTTTTCTCCTTACAATATCTACTGGATACCCTATACGGACAACCAATTTGGGCCACCCGTACACTAAAAAAACTAATTAAAAATTATATCGAATTGTGTGAATCGCATAAAAACGAAGAATATGCTCCAAAATAAAGATATATAGATTTGATTTTTTGATTTTGCATTTTTTATAGCCTCTGATGATGAGTATTATGTACGACAGTTAAATTTACGAAACAGTGACGCAATTATTAATTCTTTTACTAGGTAAAACATTTAAATATTACATTTCTAACTCAAACTATACAGGGTGTCTCTAAGCCTAGTACCATAAATTTACCAGCCGCTTCCTGACGCAAAAATAAGTCGAAAATGTCTATAAAAGTTTTGTCCTAAACCGCAGCATAAGGAAGCTACACGTCTTTGAAAATGGTGTTGAAAAAACGGAAAACAATTGCATTTTAAAAACGGTTTGAGATAAAAAATCGAAATTTTGTAGGCAGCCTAACCTATTAAAGGTATAAACTTCCCACTATTTTTTTTTTGTAAATTAACCGGGGGCGGCGCGAATGTGGGTTATCACCTTTTTCTTGTAACCCGTTTTTCTTAACCTTTTGTTTTTTTCCATTTTAGTTTAGAGATTTGTATTCCCTGTTGCCTAATTAACAAAAAAGGTACTCTTGTTAAAACTCGCTTGGACTAACCCTTTCCTATAAAATGCAGGTTTTCTGTTTAGCCAAAATCAATTTAGAATGCTGGATTTGTATGTAAATTAATTTATTGAAAAATAAATTAAAATAAAAATAGCTACAGTAAGTGTTCGTACTGTTTATACCTTCAATAGGTTAGGCTGCATGCAAAATCTCGATTTTTTTAATCTCAAACCGTTTTTAAAATGCAATTGTTTTTCAACACAATTTTCAAAGACGTGTAGCTTCCTTATGCTGCGGTTTAGGATAAAACTTTTATAGACATTTTCGACTTATTTTTGCGCCAGGAAGCGGCTGGTAAATTTATGGTACTAGGTTTAGAGACACCCTGTATAAAAGCTATTTTTAAATTTTAAACAAACACTCGATATCTATGTAAAAAATCTGTAGGAACACCCATAAAAAGCATTGCATGTCGCATTAGTTAACAAAGACAAAACACACATGCGCTTTGACAGTGTACACCTAGTACCATTATAATTGCTAATTATCTAGAGATCGATGTCCTATAGTCACATTGCGACTGCATCAAACAAATCTATTACCAACGTACTTTAATTACCTTTAAATCAATAGCTAATGCGTGAAACAAACCGTTACCTCTACGCTATTAGGGCATGTAAGTGAGCCAAAGTGACACATACCTATAATACCTGTGTCTGAGTATTCCTCAGCGACTTGAAATATTCATCCGGAATTTTTCCGGCGTAACGTCGGGTTAAAACGGTGCTAGCTTATTGATTAGATGAACGTGTATTTAAGAGTTGCGCGATATTTACAAGGGTTTGGTAATTCCCGAGGAAAAGAAGACGATAAAAATAGACGAACAAAGTCGATTTGTAACGGAATCTGGAACTTTCACTTGCTCTTTGAATCTAAACTCATGATTTCATGAAGATATCTGTGAGAGCTCGCTGTTATTGATTTCGCGCCATGGCACGGCTTGCAATCAATAAAAATTTTAGAAATTACTCCTAGATTCTCTAAAAATAGTTTTTGAAAGGGAATTCTAAATTCAAAAGTATATAGTAGGTATATCCTAAGAATGTTTTTCATTAATCTGAGAATAAATAAATTACTTGAATAATTAACAATAGTTCTCTACAAAAAAACATTAGTAGGTACGTATTACTCAAAAAAAGATCTAAGTATACGTAAACAAATTAAACTATTGTAACTAAACGGTCCAAGCATTCCATAATTATAGGTACTAGAAATGGTATGAGTGCATCGAGTACAGTTAACTTATGAATCACTGAAGCAGATTTCTAATACACCTCTAATGTACCCGAAACGGGCCCCTTTGCCCACAAAACAGGTACGTAATTAAAAATACCAGAGAGCAACTACCCCAGCCGGATGAGCCAAACAACACCGACTTTTTCATGCTGGACGAATTCACTTTTTTAGTAGCTATAAATTTTCTAACTACAAGATGCCAATTCGCTGACAAAATTCGCAGCACTTCATAAAATAAAATTATATTGGATTTCCCAATTTAGAAAAAAGTGATTTATAACACCTTCAAATGTAACTTGCTTATGTGTTATAATACATCTTCTAAACAAAGATTGTTGAATAAATTCAACTGTCTTATAATAAACATTATGTGGGTAGGCAGTACGTTCATTAAAAATCTTTTTATGTATCTCAGGGAATTTCAATGTACCTAAACACACCTATCTACGTGAGAAGAACAATAATTCAAGAAAACAGGAGCTTATCATGATTGTTTACCATTATCTGCGATTGAAATGTCGCCTGTAAGGCAAACTTGTTTTTATATTCACTACGGACACAAATAATTCTACTTCCTCTACTATTACTCTACTTCTTATAATTTTATACCTATCCATGATAATCTACAATCATTGCAGCTACTTGGCTTTGTTATTTATGAATTATACGGTGTAGTATTCGGTGTCCGGTAATTTGTTCGAAAGAAATTTGTTCGACGGTAATTTGTTCGAGGCGATTTGTTCGAACGGTAATTTGTTCGAACAGTAATTTGTTCGAACGGTAATTTGTTCGAACGGTAATTTGTTCGAACAGTAATTTGTTCGAACGGTAATTTGTTTAGGTTTCCCCGTTTAATAACCTAAAGCAAAGACACTAGTGGGGCGCCCCTCGAGCTTTAGGTTAGTTGCAGTTTGAGAATTGTGTTTCGAACAATTACCGTTCGGACAAATTACCGTTCGAACAAATTACCGTTCGAACAAATCGCCTCGAACAAATTACCGTCGAACAAATTTCTTTCGAACAAATTTCCTGGAGCCGAATTATACTAGGTATATGCAGTAAAATTGGCAACTTCGATATACACAATACACATCAAATCTAAATACATTTATATAGTAGTAAAATGAATTCAATGCAGGGTGCATAGTATACTTACTATTCTATTATACAGGGTGTTTCATTACATGTGGGAAGTATGTGAGGAACGTATGCAGGACATAAAAATTAAGAAGGTGTACTATACAGTGTATACGATTTCCACGGACACTTTCAGGGAGTACTTGCTGCCTAAATATGTAATATTACCATAATTGTTTATATACTTGTCTATCATCTTTTTAGAAAAGAATTAAACAGAAATTAAACAGAATTAAAACCCTAGAACCACAAAAAGTTTATTAATCCTAAACATATTTCACTTCAGTAGACTGAAATCTGATTCAAAGATTTGAATGTTAGATTAGAAGAGAAGCCGAAAAACTTCTAAATGAAAGAAAATAACAATTAAAACCCTAGAATCACAAAAAGTATAGTAAGCCTAAACGCGTTCGGGAACTACGTCCCCATCTTCAGTAGACTGAAATCTAATTTCAGATCAGGTTTGTTACAGTACAATAGGCAACTTTATTATTTTAATTGAAATACCCTATATATTATTATATAATTGAATGCAAAATTTAATTGTCTATCACATAGTGTTAAGGTATTCATGTGGCTAAAATGTACGGTTGTCGAGAATGTCGCGAATTTCAGTTGCGTTTTGTAAATTATTAAGATTTAAGGCTGGACACTAACAGAGACGGATCGTCGGGTTTGAAATTACAGCTGACCAAGGATAACCTTGCGAATACTCACGATCGCTACAGACCGAAGGCCCTTGGCCCTTCTCTGTAGAGTCCCAGCTTGTTATTACTGAACAGTGAAGATGCGAGTCTCTTTCTGTATGTATCGAACCCGTATAGCATATAGTTTTTCTCGGTACGCATAGTAATTTCCAGAGACTACCTCGCGAACTATATCTACTGCTGAATACCAAAAAAGAAATGTTTAATTTTGTTTAGCTTATAGATATAGTAGAGAGAAGGCTTCGTCGCGTTATTTGGCCAATTCATCGTCTTGTGACTGTTATTCCCCAATATTAAAACGTCCCTCAAAGAGGAAAATATGGAAGAGTACGAAATGTAAAATGTAAAGTTCTTTCAGCTTGTATTGAAAGCTGTGCAAAACTTACAGAATTTGAATAGCGATCATCTCTATTTGGGAGATTCCCATACGATGTCATTCTAGACACCCTGTAGACTAAATACAGAAAAACAAAATGGTACTTTAATCATGTTCGTTTAAGACTTTACGAGGCTGATAAGTCTACTCTACCGTGGTTTATAAGTGGAGACTTTGGTTTTTTTTTTTTACCTTTACCCGTGACCAATTTTAGTGATAAATTTAAAATTTATAGGATTAAGGATATGCTAATTAAAGACCGCAAATTTGGAAAGATTTTGTTAAGTTCCTTATAATTCGGTAGGTATTTTATATTACAAGTCTTCATCTTTTCTAGAAAAAAAATTTACAGATTAGCACATGGAGAATAAATTAAATGAATGAGTTTTCCTGAACTTAAGTAGGTAAGTAATACAACCGCTGGGTTCGGATGAATTACTACCTAAAACTATAAGAATCAATGCAACTACACCATTTCCACCACATTTCATCAGCCAAACTTCTAACTAGTTCTAAATAATTCACCTTCAATTAATACTAATTCGATATATTGGGAAATTTGTTTTATTATTTAATGGTACAAGTAATGACATAATATTATACTTCAATAGTTGTAAACCTTTCTAGACTAATTGATCTACAATTTATAGTTTCTAGGACCAAGGTTATAAAATTTGGCAATACGTGCACTATCAGTCGCCAAATAAAAGTACGTCAAAATATAAACAACTTCATCTCAAATGATATGCTGCCATGTTCCCATAAATTACCAATTCTATAGACTCCGAGCTCGAATCCCTTCCGATGGCGTATTTACATTTGGTCGATTTGATTTAGGTATGTTTTGTTTATTGTTAAAAAAGGGGGGGGGGTAATTAATATATGACTCTGGCAGTTGGTGCCCCGCAAACAATTTTGATATATTATTCTACTCCGTTGACTACTGATTCTTGTTAGAACTAGAACTATAGGGGTTCATTGCAAAAATTCATTGGGATTATTTTAATAAAACGAAAACGTCATAACTATTTATATTTATACTATATCAGAACCAAATAAAACTTCATTATTACAATTTATTATATCTCTGCTATTTAACAAGTCATATTAAACAAAGACATATGCACATCTGCACCGGATAGTTCACGACAGTATATCTATTTTAGGAATTTGTAATAAAAACTGTTGTAATTGCAGCATTTCGTACTCTGGACTTTTTACTGAACAAAAAATCATCACAGAACTTTTTAAATATAACTACAACCACGATCCACAAGGTTTGAAGTGGTTTATTACAGTTTTTGAGCAATATAAGCTAATAGTATACGGTAAAGCCGGCGCTACACGATGCTACCAACACCCTCCAACGTTGGACGCATTGTGTGGCCGATTCTCGAACTACGAGTGTCCAGTGTCAAGCGTCCAACGTTCGTGTTGGAAGGTGTTGGGCCTGTTGTCGGTCTTTTGACCCGCTTCAAAGGGTTTTTGTTTCATTGGACGGTACAATTGGACGACATTTGACACACTGCTACACGATTCCGTCCAAACCCAGAATAGTTGACATTGTAACTACAGCTATGTTTTTAAACTTTTTTTATTTATTTATTTTTATTTTAATTAAAATATGCATGTATTTTAATAAATAGTAATAAAAAGTAATAGAAAAAGTAGGTAGGTACCTTTCTCTGTTCCTATTAAGAGACACCATCCACCACCTCCTTTTTTTATATGTCTTTTTTTATTCATTTCAAGTTGTAACTTGCAACAAGACAACAACATTACTGTTGGGGCAGCAGCCAGAATATCCTCATCATAGTCATCAGCCTCCATTTTTTAAATAATTAATAAATAATTAAAATTTAAACAAATTTAAGGACTTCATACACAAACTATAGCCAACGTTGGGTAGTTGGAACAAATGTACATTGGATCAAACGTTCGTTCCACCATGTAGCAGAGGACTCGCCATGCCAATTGTCCAACGTTTGACTCAAAGGTTGGAGGCCAACATTTGAGTCAAACGTTGGTAGCATCGTGTAGCGGCGGCTTTACACTAACGCTAACGTCTTTGCTAAGCAAAACAATATGTTGCTTAGCAAAGACGTTAGCGTTAAAAACGCTCAAAAACTCTGTACTATTCCAAAGAATCCAAAAGTTCGTCGCAAAAACCAAGAAAGACGACGACGATATGCTCAGCTCAAAATGTTAATCTGTTTACGACATAAGATGCTTCACCTATTCGTTCATAGTTCGCACATCTGATATAAGTACAATTTACTGATTTGATTACACCATCACTTGTTCCACTAAAATAAAATGACGTTCGACTACATCGAAAAAACATCATTTCCTACACTGTTTAGCTGGCAAACATATCCACTTTTTGATACGAGTCGCCTTTTACTTTTCAGGTAATTATGCTAACAATGGTAAGCCATAATAATTCGTATAAATATACGAGTACCCGAAAAAACATGTACTTCATTTGTAATAGATAACGATTGTCGTTGAATAAACGATTATGATACGCAATAGACTCGATTCTATGCTTATTAGTAACGGGTGATCAAAAATGATTGAAGGTCACATGACCGCTAGTCGGTCCAATTACTATCAAAAATGCTTTCCGTTTTGTCAAACAGTCTGTTGTTTATCAATACTTACATCTGTACAGTGTCTTGCGCATTATTTTCCATCTGTCATTTCCATCTGTCATTTAAATTACAATGTCTACACCACTGAAATTACCAAGGTTATTTAAGTGCCGACAGCAGCAGTAAGCGGACAACAAAAAATCAGTATGAAGCGGCACGTTCAATCATTTTTGATCACCCTGTATTACTATAGGATATTAAACATGGGGAATAAAACAATGAAGACAAAAATATTACTTATTACTCAAGTTATGCATTCCTAGTAAGCGACATAACAACGTACCACCATTTTTGTGTGGTGGGTGTGAACAGTTGTCAAATACTAATTGTTCGGATAAAGCCCAACAGACATAAACCGAGGCAAATAAACACCATCCTCACTTATAAACGAGGTAATGTGCGAAGTCCCAGTAATTAATCATAAAATCAGGCGCGAATCCACGGGGCTGTAGCCCCCCCCCCCCAGAAAGTTTGAAAATTAATTTTTTAATGAGATGAGTTTATATTTCGAGCAATTTTAAATACTTTGGTTTGATACTCAATAATCCGGTTGACCTCAAACCTTAGGCTTGTGCCTTGGAGTGTTGAATTCCCCCTCGGGGGAAAAGTAGTTTCCGAAGCTAAGCCCTTTTTTTGAAAAAACATTTCGCCTGCGGCGCTGTTAAACTCAGCACTTCCCGCCTCATTCTACCTACCCACTGTTCTACGTTTTAGTTTTAAGATTAACCCCCCCCCCCCAAATCTTCCTAGATCCGCGCCTGCATAAAATGATCCAAAATAAATTGATTCTCAGCGGGAGATTAACCCCCCCCCAAAAAGCTTCCTAGATTCGCGCCTGCATAAAATGATCCAAAATAGATTCTCAGCGGGCTGTGGAATCAAGGCCATGCACGTTAATACATACTAAATTTAGGAAACGAGCAATACATACAATGTCAATGATAATTTAAAAAACAAAAACATATAAAATAGGTGGTATCCTATAACCTATACTGACACGTGAGATGGCGCTCTTCTCGATTTGATATAGGAATGTAAAATGAAGGCATTCGTTAATTCAAAACAGTTAAATGGGAAGAACTTTCTGAAAGTTTAATCAATGTTTATACCTTACTCTACTTGCAGGTGTACAATGTACATTGAAGAGAAACGTAATTTATTTAACTCTATTGTTATAGGCAACGTTAATTTGATGCGGTGTAATGTCTTTCAAACACATTGCCGACATTATTTTTATATACGATGATTAGCCGCTGTCTAGTATCAAAACATAATCGCTAACCAGCGAACAAATAATTTTCTTTGGAATTTTATTAATATTTAAAAAATTTAGAATTTTTGAAAAATAATAACAGCAATATTAAAAACTCCTTCCAACTGTTTTTGTGGGGCACTGCCACATCCGAAGTTGTGGGAGACAACTATTTCATATTTAGTTACTTTTCCGCTGGAATTCCTCCACAAACTTGTCAATTATGGCCGGACAGTGAACTACTGCTGACCTAATATGCCCGGGATTCTCAAGTCGGGATCAGAATCCACTATACCTAATCAAAAATTTCAGTTATGATAATGCAATCTTTAATACATAATAAAAGTAATTCATGAAACAAAAATGTGCTTTCCCTAATCAGATTTGAAACGCCATCCAGTCAGTTATTTACATCATTTAAGCTAGGTTCGTGCATTCGCGTTTTATAGTCCCACATCTAAGATACATTAAATATATGATTTTTTTAAATTAAGACACGAGGGGCGGCAACTATCAAGGTCATACGTCCCTTTTTAACACACTTTCATTAATTCGAACACAAACATGACGAGACCGGGATTAGAATCACCTCTTGGTTGCCAAGTGTATTCTCATCAATTTAACCGCTGCGGCTCCATTATCGAATTGAAAAACTATGGAGTACAATAGGAGTATAGCTCCAATTATAAATTAAGCAAGATCCATTGTCCTACATAAATATTCGTTAAGATTTTAAGTGCATAAATAATCTGAGGGTTTATTATGTTATACAGACTGATGTCAGCTAGTGGGAACATAGGAGCAGGCACGACAGCATGCTTTTTCTTTGCACATATGCACCCTTGATTGATCAAATATTACGGGATGTCAAGTAAAGTAACGATTAGTAATAGAAGAATAAAGGAACAGGAAGAGGAATAAATTTATTTGCGTGATATTGTGTAATAAATAAAATCTCTTCCTTTATTTTCCTAATCATCAATTTGTAAGTAACTGTTAAGTTGTAAAGTGCTATATTATTTAAAAAAAAAGGTAGACAGTGTAAAAGCATGACTATCGTATACGCATGCATACTATGTTCCTAGTAGTCAACAATCGGTATATGATCAAGTATTAAATTAATGGTAACTACATAATTAAGGTGATAATGCATATTAAATCTCCTAACAATATCCAACTCCAACTAACCGCATTAATTGAAAATTAACAGTAGTGCCACCAACGAAATATTGTTTAGTTTCGCTTCATCTTCACAACTACTTAATCTTCTCTATAGTCCATCTTCTTATGACACGAAATTTGCCTCAACAGAAACTTATAAAAGTTTCGTTGTAATAAAGAGTGTTCTGACAGCTGTAAGAAACAAATATTACACTGTATTGCTCTTTGTAAGTGTAATTGCAGAAATTAGTCTGAAAAAATACTTTTGTTTAAATTTTATAAATATTCGCAAATATAAGTAATTTAATAATTATTGTTTATTATGTAGACATAAAAAAATCAGGAAAATATTTTGGTAATATAAATACTTATTCTTATGTGTATATCGTTATTATCGTCTAAAGTACCTACCTATGTTCAATAGCTGTGAAACTGCATCATTGTTACGCGCTACGTGAGCTATGTTTATTAATATCATGGTGTTGTACTTCCTCAATATAAAGAAACTAAATTTAAAATGCGTATAAAGTAAAGTTCGGGCAATATATTTTATTGACTAAAACTCGTCATAAAAAAAATCAGCAACAAAGTTACTGATGGTAATATAAAAAATTAGAAATTCGTTTTTCAAAAAAGAGTAAATAGAACATATAAATATTAACTTTAGGTACGCCAATTGTGGATAAGCCAGTTTATAGAGTGATTATCTGCGGATACTTTAGAGAAAATCCTGGGTTAGTGGTCATTTTAATTACAAGAAAAAAAAATTACATCGTTAATCCTTGCGCGCACAAACTTAAGACCACGGGAAAGGGGGGGGTGGTAAGCTATGAGGAAGTGAGTCTTATCGTAAATGTACTTCATACCACATATACAGGGTGTCTCGAAAATGGCGCAAACTATTTATGGGGTGTTGTAGGTGACTGACAAGGGAGTAAGGGAAAAATACAAAAAAAATTCTACCTGCCGTGTTTTTGTAGTTATTAACCGAAAAAGAAGTGCACAATCTGGCACATCCACATTTTATAACTTGTTTAAGGGTCTATTCTGTATGAACCTGTTAAAATTTAACGTGGCTTTAAAATTGTAATCAAGCGCTAAATTTAAAACATTGGCGTTGATTGGTTAAATGGCAGTTTTAGCTGTCATAATTAAGCTTAACGATTGGTTAAAATTTTAACGCCATGTTAAATTTTAACCGGTGGTTACAGAATAGACCCTTTAGGAGGCTATTTATTTTGATTGTTACCTACTCATTGTTACCTTGGAAACCATACGACTGATTTTTGAACAGAGCACAATGTTGTCAGAATCATTTTCGCGCTATCTCGATGTAAAAATATCTTCAGTAATAATTTAATAATTTGTAAGTACGTGCTTTTTGCAATTTTTAAAATTTGGAAACAATAAAAGACATTATTTTCAACAAGTAGAGTACCCTTAGTCAGTTTCATATTCAATTTTTAAAAAGTGGAGGTGCAAACCTCCCCTGGACTTTCCCATACTAAAAATAAACATTCGTTTTTGGTATTCAACAGTATTGTTCGCCACAACCGATAAACTTAACTTGAAAATTAGTATATGGAAAATTAACACAAGTGCCGATTGTGTTCATCTGCGCATGTGTGATTATTGCTGCTAGGATTAGCCGGCGACAAGGAATTCCCGTCCTGCGCATGGTCACTTGAACATATCGGCACTTACAAATTTCTCCCTACACTGTTTTAAAGTTCAAAATTCACGAATTTCTCCTTAACCGTACATTTTAGCCATATGAACACCTTATACTATGTGATAGACAATTTAATTTTGCATTCAACTATATAATAATATATAGTGTGTTTCATTTGAAATAACAAAGTTGCTTATTGTACTGTGAAAACCAAACACCCTGTATACGTGATATAAATTTAGAAAAATGTAAATTTATATACTGAACAACTTTTATAATTAAACTTTTTTCATATTTTGACTAATAAAGGCGCTATAGGAACATCAATTTTCGATTTTCAAAACCTCGTAGAGGGCGCCACAGTGGAATTATGGCGTTCATCAAAAAACAAAAATGTAGCTAATACCAAGCTGTATAAGTATAGAAAATTTAAACAAATTCCTTAGACCAGTTTTTTTGTAATAATTTTTCAAAAATTTCAAAATTTTTGGAAGAGCGCCGTTGCGACCGTTTTTGGATTTAGTAAATAATTTTTTTTCTTGGTGTAGTACAGCCAAAGGGCTTTCAAACAAGTTGTTGCGGAACCTGATCAGATAACTGGTTTTTGAGTTACGGGGCGTTAAAGTCGAAATTTTGAAAAATTCATAGCGACCGCCATTTTGAAGTTAGAGAGTCCGGTAAAAAACTGTTTCCCTTGAATTATGCCCTTCTTTGATATCTCCTACTCAGATTTTCAAAATTCCGCTTCTGAAAAAAATGATACCAAAAAAACATGTCTAACTTCCGCTTCCGGTTTCGGATTTTTTTGAAAAGCTTATTTTGTCGATGAATTTTCGATATACCCCTTCATTTAAAATTTCATCAAAATCGGTTCACTAGTTTTTGCGTTACAGGCGTTACATACACACACACAAGCTAAGGCTAAAGAAATCGCTACTAAAAGATCGTCACTGTGACTATTTGACATGACCCCACTCCACGGAGCTTCAAAACTGAGAAAAAGTATGAACTGAACACGCTACATGTGGATGCTTTTGAAGTCTTGAGACTTCTCTTACAACTAAAACTGTGCAGGCAAGTATTAAGGTAAGACGAGCGTCTGTAGCGGCCTTAACAAATATAAAGGTTGAAATCTATAAAAACAACAATAATATCAGTAATATATTACATAATTTTAACAGTTTGCATCGATTTCTAATTATACCTTAGCAGAATTTATAGTTTATATAAAATAAATGTTAAGAATTTCTAGCACAGTGGCATTTAGTATGTGAGTAGGTACTTTAACTAACTGACAATAACTGATTAGTGATTATTTATTATTCTAGCAATGGAAAA
Source organism: Hemicrepidius hirtus (assembly GCA_963082805.1). Taxonomy (NCBI): domain Eukaryota; kingdom Metazoa; phylum Arthropoda; class Insecta; order Coleoptera; family Elateridae; genus Hemicrepidius; species Hemicrepidius hirtus. Next base: position 16,121,178 of record OY720161.1, read on the forward strand.
CCTAGGCTTTTTATGTATTGGACACCTGTATTACTATCACCGCTGTACATCTACGATTCTAATTAAATGTGTGTATATTACCTATAAAACATAATTAAATAACCACCTACACCTGTCACGACAGAATGATATATTTATCTTCACTTAACTTGGAAAATATACTTGCATATACTTTTTGTTTTAGGGAATTGTGGGAATTGTTTAGAGATTGTTGGAATTGTTTAGGAACTGTTTTGGGATTGTGGGAATTGTTTAGGAATTGAGGGAATTGTTTCGGGGTTGGGGGAATTGTTTAGGAATTGTGGGAATTGCTAGTTAATTTTTTAGAGATTGTGGGAATTATTTAGCTTTTGCCAGACTTTCAGTTGTTGGAATTATTTGGAAATTTTTTGAAATTGTTGGAATTTTTGTGGAATTGTTGGAAATTTTTTGGAATTTGGAATTTTAGTGTACCTACTCTTTTGTTTGGAAAATGTGCAGTGGATGTTTGTGTAAAAGCTACAAATTATTTGTTCTGTATAAATTGTATGCTGTTTTCGTGGTCTCCACGCAGTGTTAGCACCGCTCGCTGGAGTTGCACGACAGATGCAGAAGCAAGGGCTTTAATTACAAAATATTCTCAAATAGGGCAAGATCTATTTTATACGACCGGACAACAGCATGAAAGGGCTGAAAGAAACTATTTCAACATACCGTAACCACTTGGATTCCTTCAGAGGGAGTTAAATAATATAAAATATAAAAAAATAGTGTCTTATGAACAAGGGCCCCCTTTAGACCTATAGCCCCACGCCTCACAAAGTCTTAATCCGGGCCTGTGGGCAATTACGTACCAGTAACTTAACTTTAATAAATTGTTAGTAATATCGGTGGATAATGTTAATGGTAATAAAATAGGTAATATTACCTATACTTAGGTATATTTTCAGTCAACACAAAATCCAAATGAGTTACTTTTTGGCACGGTATTACTTATTCCATAGTATAGGTATGCTACTTGTATTACTTAATTAAGTAACATTACCGTACATAATATTTTCCAGTTACATCACTACCCACTTCAATCTCTTAATTTTAGGCAAAAAGCCGATCGACACATACTATTTATAAAATTCTATAAAAAAGCAAATTAAAAAACTGGAGGTGCAAACCTCCCCTGGACTTTCCCATACTAAAAATAAACATTTGTTTTTGCTATTCAACAGTAGTTCGCGAGGCAGCATTGGAAATCATTTGAATGCCTCGCGAGAAAAACGAGGCTATACGGGTTCGATATGAACTAAAGAAAGACACCAAGATACGCATCTATCTGTACTCTGTAGTAGGTAGCGGCTCGAAGACGATCCGTTTCCGTCAAGAGTCCAACCTAAATATTCAAAATTCACGAATTTCTCATCAACCGTCCATTTTACCCATATGAATACCTTATACTATGTGATAGACAATTAAATTTGGCATTCAATTATATAATAATATATAGGGTGTTTCATTTAAAATAACAAAGTTGCTTATTGTACTGTGGAAAGCAAACGCCCTGTATACGCGATATACATTTAGGAGAATGCAGAATTATATACTGAATAACTTTTATATTTAAATTTCTTTCATATTTTGACTAATAAAGGCGCTATAGGAGCATCAATTTTCGATTTTCAAAAATATTTATTATTTTATAACCATACTTAATAGTTTTTCAAATCTTAATTTGCCAAGTTTTTTACTTGAAATTAAGTACTACCTGAATGAAATACGATTCATTTTTTCCATTTCTACTTTTATGTCCTTTGTGCAATCAGAAATGAATAACATATTGGGACAAATGATTGATTTTTTTGACTACAAAAAGTCGGGCTTTGAACTGGTTTCTAGTTAAAAGTTCACATGATTCTTGTCTTGAGAAAATCCTAATTTAGTTTGCTGTGCTTAGTACAAGAATCATAGCCTAACTTGACCAGGAATTTATTTGAGGTTTTTCTCCGTTGTTAGGATAAATTATCGAGCAACCCCTAATCACAAAATATTTTTAAAAAACAAAATTGAATGTTTTTAGCAATTCTACATTTGTAAAAATGTAAAAGAAATTTTTCCACAATTTTTGTATATAAAAACTCAAAATAAATTACTGTAAGAGTTAAGAACGTTGACAATAATTCATGAACAATGGTAAATCTTTGTAAAAGGTAAAATTACCCCATAAACCCATCAGCAGAATTAAAGAAATCCCCCATCAATTGCTATGGAAGATTATTAGGATTATTAGAAATTCTTCCAAGAATATTCCTATCCAAGAGTGTCCAAAATAGATTTTTGAATTAAAAATGAAGTACGTAATAATATAATGCAATAAATATTAAGATAATTTGATTTTTTAAATGTCAATAGAAATGCTGAAACAATAAAACTGCCGTGTACCGAAAAAGAGGCTGGCGCATCATCTGAAAGATCAAAATTGAATATTTGGAACAAAATCTCAAGACGTATTAAGAAGGTATCATCATCATCTTTACTCGAATATTTAATTTTAAGAACTATTTATTAATTTAAATTAGCTTTTGATTTAAAATAAGTTATTTGTTCTTTTAATGCATGCATTGCTGATTCTAAAATTCGTGTCTGATGTTCTTGCGTTTTAATTTCTTCCCTGAAATCACATGTTCGTGAATTTTTCTGAAAAATGTATAAAACCTAAAATCCAACCGTAATCCAACAGTCTGATTTTTTGCAACTTGATATTTTTCATTTCCAATTTTAATATCTTTTTCCCTGAGATTCATTTGGAATTGGAGGTTTTCGAGTTTGTTTTGTAAGGTACTACAATCTAATGTTTCTGCATTTTCTTCCACGCTCAAGTATATTTTCTGTATGGACTTGTCTATAGCTTTGCTTCTGCACTGGGGACATGTTTGAGATCTGTATCGTTACCTTTCGATCCATTGTGCGAGACAGTGGTAATGGAATAAATGTCCACATGGTGTTGTATAAATTTCTGCATGAGGGGTGAATAAATCACTGCAAATTAAGCATTTCAAATTCATTTTTTTACAGGTAAATTGACCCAAAACCCTTTTTTTAACTTTCTCCGACATTTCCAGCCACAACTGTGGAATGCCGGCCTATAAAATCGCAATTAAAGGGGCAAGAAAATGGTGCACCATTTTCTTGCCCCTTTAATTGCGATTTTATAGGCCGGCCTTCCACAGTGTTGTTGACGAAAGTGTCTTAGATAATTGAAAAAAGGATTTTGGGTCATTTTACCTGTCAATTACCTAAATAATTTTACAAAAAATATATACAGCTGTTTGCAAATATTATAAAAAAATAATGTGTTGCTCTGCTAATCTGCTTGTTGTATTTTAATAGGATAGAACCCTAATTAAGAATCTGTATAATAAGTATATTTTATTTATGAGATACCAACCAATGAACAGAACAAGTTGATATTACACTCAACATGAATAATTCGCTAAATGTATACCAGCTTAGTGCAGAGATATCCCACCAATTTGGACCGGACACGGTATACACTAACAATGTCTATCTCCCTCTCTGTTTTAATTTTTCACAGTCAATTGTGTTGTTAAGGTAAAAAAATCAAACTAGGTACATTTAAAGATTAATGATATTGAAGATCTTAAATCAGTCTTACTGATTAAAATTCCTAACACTAGAACTAATAAGGCTAGATCATTTACTGTGATGGCAGATAGCTATTTAAATATTTACAGAAAATATGTGACCCTTCGCCCGCCAAACTTTGCAGAACCACGGTTTTTTGTAAAATACCAAAATGGAATATGTCATCGAGTAGTAGTAGGAATTCATAAGATTAGCAGTGTTCCACAAGAGATCGCAAAATTTTTAAATTTAGATAATGCGAAAGAATTTACAGGCCACTGCTTACGAAGAACTTCTGCCACGTTTCTAGTAGAGGCTGGCGGTGACCTCACGTGTCTTAAAAGACATGGTGGTTGGAAATCAAGCACTGTGGCAGAAGTTTAATTTTGGGTGTGTTTTTCATTTTCGTTTCACAATCAAAACTATACTGTCCTCGATAACACATGCGGTTTGGTAATAGTAAAATAATGTCAAGGGCACATTTTGGGATTAAAAAAATAATTACTTACATAGGCTGTGAAATACGATATAGGTTGCATAAGAAGATTTTTTTTATTAACGGTCCTACAGATATAGTAGTTTTTATTTTGATTTAAATTAAGGTAGGTACCTACAGATTTTCTTTCTAATTCACCCGCCAAAGTAAAATTGTTCCAGCCAATTCTTCCAGTTTTGTCTTCTAGGTGCCTGTGGTAGCTTAAAAGGTGTAAAAATCTGGAAAACCTTGGCTTCCTACAAATTGCCCCAGAATTATCCCGATTTTGCCAAAACATTCCAGATTTCCTGCAGATAACCCATACTCTCGCAGAACTTTCCTGAGACAACCCAGACGTCTCAGGTACTACTCTAGGACTAGCGCTTGTGGGTCAACCCTAATTTTCCATGGACTTTTTAGATTTCGCTGCAAGAACTAACCAGAATCCAGCAACTTTCCTGAGACAAACGTAATTTACCCAAACTTCGCTTGACTTTTCCAGACTTCTCTGCAAGCAACACGAACTCAGAGACTTTTCCGGGACGAAACTAATTTCCCCCGAACTTCCCTTGGACTTCCTAGACTTCTCCGCGAACAACGAGAACGCAGCGCAGCGACTTTCCCGGGGCAAACCAAATTTCCTCCGAACTTCCCAAACTTCCTGTGGACTTCGCAGACTTCTCTGCGAGCAACGAGAACCCAGAAACTTTCCTGGGACAAACCTAATTTTCCCCAAACTTCGCTTGGCTTTTCCAGACTTATCTATGAGCAACGCAAATCCAGCAACTTCCCGGGAAAAACCTAATTCCCCCCGAACTTCATTTCATGTCCTCCTGGGTACATACGTTGATGACAGGATAATTATTACGGCGCCCTAATCGCCGAATAGTACACCAAATTAAAACTATTGGATACCCCAAGTTGCAAAATGAAAACTTTCCTACATTATGTATTTGGAGCATCCTTCATTACAAAAAAAAATTATGTAAACCATATTTGTCTCTCACTCGCTATTATTTTTTGTATTATCCCAAGATGTGCCCTTGACATTATTGTATTTAATACCAAAACGCATCTGTTATCCCAGACAGTATAGTTTTGTACGTGAAAACTAAAGCACATCCAGATGGCTAAGGTAAACACATTATTATTCGGTTGTTATTTAATGATCTTAGTTTTTGTGGTATTATCCCAAATCGAATGCAAGACTCGGTTTATTTTACAAAATAAGAAAAATAACACAAACAAATTTGATTCCTTGCCGTACATATACCAGATCTACTCGTTTTTCTACAAACCGGAACATGTAAAAGATCGTTTTTCTGTAGACAATGACTATATCACCGATTGCCATAAGGATATCCAAGAACTTATTTGTTATCAAAATACAGTACCCCTTTGTTTAGCAAATGGAACTGTTTTGTGTACCATCAACGCTACTTTGACCGTTCCATGCCAAAAACCACCCCTGAACCAGTGCGTGCGTGTAGGCAATCTTGGAATATTTTTGCCATGCATTTCAAATATATTCCGCATTACCAAACAACCTGTTTCGAATATCACTAATTATATTCCTCCGCCAAGAGTTACATCTCCAGAACTTTGTGTGGCGACTTTTGCAGAACCAGTTAAGAAGAATCAGTATAAGAAGCAATGAAGTTAAAGTTTTGAAGATTAGTGCTGAAAATGTGAAGGTGGATTTTATTAAAATTTGAATTGGGAAGATACGTGTCACGAATGCTATTTTTTTTTACTGAAATTTACTAAGTTTTTGAAATTTATTTGCTATGTAGTGTCTTAATATTAAAGCTAGTGAAAGTAGTGGGATGTCAAAAAATCTAATATAGTTGGGTGCGAGTTTTATTTAAATTACGTGGATCGACAACCAACTTGGCTAGGTTTTTTTGATTAGTACTCTGTATTATTTTCAGCAATAGGAAAAATTAAGTAAGCTGTTTCTTTTTATAAGAATTGATGTATTTGTGTTAATAAAGTAGTGCTTTTTACGTTGTTTATGTCTTTCTCTCTTTGCATGTGGTAAATTAAAAAACAAACGAGGCAGCATTGGAAATCATTTGAATGCCTCGCGAGAAAAACGAGACTATACGGGTTCGATATGAACAAAAGAAAGACACCAAGATACGCATCTATCTGTACTCTGTAGTAGGTACCGTACCAGCTAGAAATTACAGCTGGCGAAACCGGACGATCGCTACCGACCGACGATCAGTTTCCGTCGGAGTCCAAACTAAATATTCAAAATTCACGAATTTCTCATTAACCGTACATTTTAGCCATATGAACACCTTATACTATGTGATAGACAATTCAATTTTGCATTCAATTATATAATAATATATAGGGTGTTTCATTTAAAATAACAAAGTTGCTTATTGTACTGTGGAAAGCAAACACCCTGTATACATGATATACATTTAGGAGAATGCAGAATTATATACTGAATAACTTTTATATTTAAACTTCTTTCATATTTTGACTAATAAAGGCGCTATAGGAGCATCAATTTTCGATTTTCAAAACCTCGTAGAGGGCGCCACAGTGAAATTCTGGCGTTCATCAAAAAACAAAAATGTAGCTAATACCAAGCTGCATAAGTATATACAGGGTGATTTCTAACGTAAGGAGGAAACTGAAAGGACAAGTAGAGGGGACCAAAACATAGTATTTTTTCCAATAAACTTTTGATCAAAATCGAATAACAAGAAAGTTACAGCAATTTAAAGTTCTTATAATTTAACGCCCACGTTTTGAGTACCGCTGAGCTTATTGTATTGGCTTTTACATCAGAAACACTTCTCACACAATCTGATAAATTGCTCCTGTAATTTACCTACATGTTCAGATTATGTAAATCAGCGGTTGTCAATAAACGAGCACCTATAACTGAATATTTTAAAGAACACTTTAAATAGCCATAACTTTCGTCTTATAAAAATGTTTACTAAATTTTGTTTAATTAAAATTACAAATATACAAAAGTTGAATTCAAAACGTAAATAATTACCGTATTTCATTTAAAAAGTCCTCAAGTTTATAAGAACTTTAAACTGTTGTAACTTTCTTGTTATTCCATTTTGATCAAAAGTTTAAATGTTTTGGTCCCCTCTACTTGCCCTTTCAGTTTCCTCCGTACGTTAGAAATCACCCTGTATAAGTATATAATTTAAACAAAATCCTTAGACCAGTTTTTTTGTAATAATTTTTCAAAAATTTCAAAATTTTTGGACGAACGCCGATGCGACAGTTTTTGGATTTACTAAATAAGTTTTTTTCATGGTGTAGTACCCCCCAAAGGGCTTTCAAACAAGTTGTTGCGGAACCTGATCAGATAACTGGCTTTTGAGTTATGGGGCGTTAAAGTCGAAATTTTGAAAAATTCATAGCGGCCACCATTTTGAAGTTAGAGAGCCCGGCAAAAAACTGTTTCCCTTGAATTATGCCCTTCTTTCATATTTCCTACTCATATTTTCAAAATTCCGCTTCTGAAAAAAATGCTACCAAAAAAACATGTCTAACTTCCGCTTCCGGTTTCGGATTTTTTTGAAAAGCTTATTTTGTCGGTGAATTTTCGATATACCCCTTCATTTAAAATTTCATCAAAATCGGTTCACTGGTTTATGAGTTACATACACACATACACACACACCCACACCCACCCACACAGACAGACTTTTTTTCTAGACCACTTTTTTGGGTTCCTGGGGACCCAAAACACGTATTTCCGCGAAAATCTCGACTTCGAAAATTTTCATGATATCAATACTTCCCTATACCAGTAGTGTTATGGGAAAGTAAAAATGAGTATTTTGATAGTAGGTAATTGGAAAAATTGGGGGCAATAAAATTTGACAGATTAGAAAACATTTCCAATTATTCGCTGTAAATCAAACCACATGAATCACTAAATCTAATCGCAAACAACTAATAGGTTAGGTAAACACGTTAACACACTGAAATCGATATCAGATGCGCTTGGAATTACCGATGAGTAATGCATACAATCTGTTACAGAACATCTGCTAAGATGTAATAAAATTTTAATTAAATGTTAAGTTATTTCATTTTAATGTATGTCACCTAATTGAAAGTAATCGATAGAAAATTAAAAAAAAACTGTCCAACTGTCTGGAAAGGTTCGCCCATAAAGCAGCAACGCATAATAACTATATTTCATGTGAAAATCCGTAACAGATGATGTCCTTGGGCAACACCATTAATAATGATCATAAATATCTCTGCTACTTACCTATTGAAATAATGTGTAAACGCAATTATTTCTTATTGCCACTATATTATTAAAGGATACAAGTTGAATTCTTAATGCCAGAGCATGAACTGAATAATAATAACTAGGTGGTATTACCAGGATTATTACCCATGGATTGCATGCACGTGCATTCATAACCTGATTAAACGTCTTTCCTTCTCACTGAACAAACACAGCAATGCTAATTGTATTTTATATCAAATATATGACATTAAATGCATGCACACGTTATTTTTCATTAAAAGACACTAAAATCAATCTAAAAGTTATTATACAGAGTATTCCAGAAATGATAGAAATCAAATGAAGATATACGAGTATAGCTCAAGCTGAGCAAACGCATCACTTCCCAGATAAGAGCTTGGATGCATATAAAAAATGTTTGCTAGCTGAAAGTAGGTAAATAAAGGTGGAATGGGTTGCACCAACTCTTCCTTGCGTTTACATTCCACACCTTCTTTAAGAAACTCTGCATAGAAGAACAGAATCACGCAACTGAAGAGAAGGAAAGCTGTAATAAAAAAATCTCAAAACAGAATAATTCATAAATTACATCTCCAAAAGGCAAAACCAAATAATATGACCAGGATGAGGGAAATTAATAAAAATTAATCATAGGTACAAGAAAAAGAAGAACGGACTACACGCACACAAGAGTAAGTTGCAGAATAGTAGGCGCTGTCATGGCGATTCATAAAAAATACCAGTATCCAGAGCAACTAATGACTACTTCCAGAATTGAGTAATTCTACATATAAAGTTCCTCAATTGATTGAAATTAGCTCCATATTTCTGTGGGTACGAATCAAGGGAGATTAGAAGTTTGATTATAATAAAGCTGCAATCCACCGTCAATAGTGGTCAATAGTCGTAAATTGTAAGACTTTGAATATACGGCCCTGGAAGGCTGGAACCGTCGATCAAACAAAACTGGATGGATAGAAAATTAAAGAAAATATGGATGGATTGGCCACACGTTAAAGAAAAGCAAAATTAACATGAAAGATACCCTTTAAACTACTTTCTTCTTTAAAAACTAAAACATAACACTTTTGAAATTGAAAATTTGTGAAATATCGCACAGACAACATAATATGAAAATTTTCATTGGAAACTGCTATAATTATACATTTAATGTTGAATAAAATAAAAAGACTGTATAAAACTCAAATAAAAAACCATAAAAAAATATTCTATTCTTTACTGCACGGTTCTGTGCATCCGTCGCAGGTCGCACCGATTTCCCGCCAAAACTATACCATCATCAAAGTTGTTGAAGATAACTCCGATAGCCTTGCCTGACAAGTTCATAACAATGTTGATTATTCATTGCAAGTTAACACTTTATCGTAACGTTCTTGACAAGTCTATTAAACAGCACATAATTATTATGTATACTACCCCAAAGGTGGGAAAATAAGAAACTTTAAATTATAGCAAATTATCGATGTCAACAGGTGGGTTACTAAACGAGCAGATGCATCTTGCTCACAGAATTCATTAAATGATTGTATCGAGATACAAAACGTGACAATGCAGTTGCAGTTCAATGTGACTTTGAAATTAGCATTTATAATGCAGACAATTAATACATAATTTCGAAAATTTAAATTTAATGAAAGAGGGCGATGCCGACTGACCTTACTTCTTACCCAACAGTTGTTATACTTGTAGAACATAGGGGTCGATTATTTATCATTATTATTAATGGCGCGGAGCTACTTAAAAATATACCAATAGGCCAGACGTTGCAACGCTTAAAAAATATACCAAATTTTGTAGTATTTCTCACGCCTGAAAATATTGTAGCCGATATATTTGGTAATAAATATCTGTTACTTAATTCAGGCATTCCCCAATAATAATTCTGAACTGAATCATATATTGGAAGGAAGCCATGTGTTGATTAATTACTTCAATTCAATTAGTAAAAAATAATTAGAAATCCTACAAGACGATGACCTTGCCAAACATTCTTTGTTTCAAATTCGATGTATAACTCCCACTACTGAAAACGCAAACATTTTATCGCCTTTCAAAATTAATAATGCATGATATTAGCATGATTTTCAATAATTAAATTAAATATCGTTCAACAAATTGATCCAAGAAGGTTATATTATTATATGGTCTGTTTTTTTCGGTAATAATTCGAGTGTGCTGGATATGTTTTTATTTTTAAAGTGTACTCGGATTTAGTAGTGTCAAATGAACTGTCACTGAAACTTTTAATAATTAGACATTAATGTTTATTCATTAAAGTTCGATATCCATAAAAAGCAATATATTGATGTTAAAACTCGATATTTATTTTATTATTTTCCATAATGTAAAGATGGGAATTGAAAAACTAAGAAATCCGAAATTGTGGCCGTAGTTGTAGATTTCTTTGGTACGAGCATACGGTTTGCATAATTTATCAATGATTTTTCAAATTTTTGATGAAGTTAAGAGTTCTTCAGCCTAGATTCCTTTTTGTCACAATATGCAAGGCATAATTTACAGTTTTCAATTATACAAAATTTTAAAGTCAAGGGGTTTCAAATTAAAATGGTTATGATGGAAAATGGTTATATGCGAACAAATTATGTGGTTACTGCAAAAATTTTAAGAAAATACATACTTGCAAATTACAAAATGAGATAAAAGTAAGGTTTATATGTATTTCGATGATTTGTACAAATGGAAGCAGTATGGGTACATAGGCCCATGAGCGTCTGCATGCAGGTTGTGGATTACTACTATGAGAAGGGTGCAAATTTTTAGTTTATGGAATAGTAATGATAAGAGACTGCTATAAGTTATTAAATTTTTTTCTTTGTTCTCAATTTAAATTTAGAAAATTCGATTCCTGCTGTTAATTGCAGAATTAAATTAAATCAAGGGTATTTCATTTTTCATAAATCAAAATATACAGTGTGGAAGAAAGGTATGGAATAAATTCATTATTTCTAAAACGATGACGTTTCATGAAATTTCCTCGGACACGTCGATTTTATTTTTGAAAAAGACCCTTCTTTCTATACCTGCGCATTTCCGAAGTTCATTTGTTTTCGCGTGAAGACGTCATCGGATATTTTTTTTAATGGAACCCCTATATTTTTTTAACGGATTCGTGTACAGCTCCACTTACTGAATTCGAGAATATACCACTTTAATACTTTATTTCTACACCTTCCCGAGAAAAAAATATTTTCCGATTCGTAGTGAGAACAACAAATTAAATCAAAGTTAGGTACCTAAGAAATTGTTTCCGGCAGCTAAAGAAAATATAATCAGAATCGAGAAACTAACACATTAACAATTAACAGATTAAAAATTAATAAATTAATAATTAATAAATTAATAATTAACAAATTAACGGTTCAACAATAGCAACATGACAATTTTATAAAATAATTAATTAAATGTTCAAAATTATGATCATTTTGTTGCAGGCAGTAATTGAAACGGTTGTTAATTGTTAATTTGTTAATTTATCGATTCTGATTAGATTTTATTTAGCTGCCGGAAACAATTTCTTAGGTAACTTGATTTAATTTGTTGTTCTTACTACGAATCGGTAATTATTTTTTTTCTCGGGAAGGTATAGAAATAAAGTATTGTACATTTTCGAATTCAGCAAGTTGAGCTGTACACGAATCCGTTAAAAAAATATAAGGGTTCCATTAAAAAAAATATCCGATGACGTCATCACGCGAAAACAAATGACATCGGAAATGCGCAGGTATAGGAACAAGGGTCTTTTTCAAAAGTAAATTCGACGTGTCCGAGGAAATTTCATGAAACGTCATCGTTTTAGAAATAATGAATTTATTCCATACCTTTCTTCCACACTGTATGTATTAGTTTTATAAGGACAAATATTGTAATTACTATTGAAAGTTCTACACTCTCACAAAAAAGTTAAAAAAAAAAAAAGAATCAGCACACGAATCATCAGCGATAAAAACACTAGTATAGTAGTAGTAGTAGTAGTATAAATATAAACAATTTGAAATTTTGTTACAATAAATACTACACTGTATATTTGAAGACATAGGCGCTGCGCCGTCTCCGTGGGTACTCCGATGCTGAAGTAACCCAACGAAAACAATTTCAAAAATTACAGAAATTTGATAAAATAAAATTCATTTAATTTTTTTGAAATAAAAAAAATCTCCCCCTTCAACTGAAATTTGTTGAGAATGATGAAATTCAATGAAATCTTTTAAAAACGGGGACCTATGTATAAATAAATAAATAATGAATATTGACTAACAAACAGAAAAACTGATTAAAAAGTGAAGATTTTCAGTTTTGAAGGCGTGTTTACAACCTAATTCATAAACATTTCATTATTGACATTTCACAGGAAACAGAAATAATGATATTGTGCTAAGACTAGGAGTATTTACTATGTCAATGTAGTAGATTTGTAAAAGGTGTTTAAAAAAGGGGGTCAAGTTGGCTGTGCATTCATTGTTGTACTAGCGATTCGAGGGCACTAAATTTACGCAAGTTTCATTGTTATTTGCAGTTTTTCTGTGCAACTACACAACCATCAATATTTTTTGGAACTACACCCAATAATTTAATATTTTTGTAAAATAGGGATCGCATCATTTTTAATCTATCTGGGATCATTTTAATTTAAAAGTTATGCACTTAGTATGCATGTACTACCCCAGTTTTTAACATTCCTTTTGTTGTTGTCATACAATCCTGATGAGTCAGACTATAAAAACACGTGAACTGATAAATACTTAAATTCTAATTAAAATTTAACCTAAAAACCAATGTACAAACCAAATTCTTTCAGTAAACCATTACAACAGATAGTAAATCTAGCTTTGTGCGTTCTAACCAACTATACGTAATAGGCAGACGTACGAAACAAAACATTTGCATATGAATTTATGTTCCAGTTTTTGAAAAAACCAAAAACGTTTCTTACCTTAGGTTGGGCATTAAAAGTATCCTCAGGTCCCGAGGAAAGCCGTTTTGGGGTACCAGGATCTAGTTTTTTTCTGGCACTAGGACTGTGAGTGTAGTTGTACTTGAAAGCCTTTCCATCTTGAATTATTAAACCCCTAGAGACGGCCCGCTTAGCGGCCATCCTCAAAGCAATTTTTAAGTCCGTCTCTGAATGTTCAACCACAGTGTGGGATTGTCGCACATATTTTTCAATGGATTTAAGGGTAGATCCATCGCGTTGTCCTAACTCACGCACAGCTTTAGCGATGACTTTCGTAATGTCGGCCCCCTTTTCAATAATAAGGGTGCGACTTTGCAAACCCATAGGGTCCTTGTAAGAGCTTTGTCCCTTGTTAAACACTTTAAGAACGGTGCCTTCTTTAACCGCGGCCTCAAGGTGCTCGGCGACCACATCTTCATGGTAATTATGATGCTGCCGGATGGCATGGCAGATTCGCTCCACGCTAGGCCGCTGCTTTTGCGAACGTATTTTGCGGATTGCCTCCAATATCCAACGTGACCAAACGGCCTGGGAAACGTCCTCGGGTTCGCACATGCCGCTCACTGGAATCAAACATACAGCAATGACACCTGGTCTGCTCTACCTGGGCCCGCGCTCGGCCCCGCGGCTCCCGTCCGCCGGCTCACGGGCCCTGCCTAAATGCCCTCATTAAAACAAAACGGATCGATTTCACAACATGACACATACACCAAATCACTCATCAATCGTCACTTCGGAGGGAAAATGGGGCATAATGGATGGAAACTCCCGTTTAGTAATAATATCGCGCGCTTTCGAACAACACGAAGCCAAAGTAAAATACCGTCGGTAGCCATCTTGGGCGAAAGCAGCAGTTACAACATTTGACGGGTTTTTCTCGAACTTATGCTTGCCTTACACACGAAACAACAATTCAGCAACAATCTCACGATTCATCCGTTTCAAACAATAATATTAACACAAAGAACACTTACATGACAATCACGAAATGACGCAAGAACAAATGACAGTTGAGTCGCTGAGCAACGGTCGAGTCGTCCGGCGGCAGTCAACGTTCCAGCAAAACATTCCATAAACTTCTCGACGTTCTCCCGCCTTCTTGCGGAGCTGCTTCTGTGAGATGATTTTCACTAAACCGCCCGATTTACTTACCGAATCACTCAACACCTTAATTATTTGCCGTAATTAAATTACAATACACATAATTCATCGCAATAGACACATCACAACAAAAGGTTAATATTGTGACAAAATGGCTAGAATGAGGGCGCGCGCATTTCCTCCCCCTTCCCGCGCCAGATCATTGCGCCAAGTGCTTCAGATACGTACCTCTCATAGGCGTCTACACAGGGGGGTAGCACTAATTAAAAAATCAGTTTTTAAAGCAAGCATAATTTTTTATTTTTAATTTAAATGTCGGTTAGTCGGTTACCAATAGTAGGACAACATAGTACATAGAACATACAATAATAATCTATCCTTGTAATACCTAAGTACCAAACCGTCGAGAATAGCTCTCCAAATTTTAACTTTATCAATTAATTATAACGTGTGTCTGCGTAAGTTGGCTACATATGGAAAACTTTGTTATTATTGATTTTATGAAAAACAGTTATACTTCATAAAAAGTTCTGCATGTTCTAAAACCCAAAATTCAACCATCAGATATTAAATTATATCAGTCGTATCATAATAATAATTATATCATTTTTGTTCAAGAGTAAAGTACCTTCATTTTTGACCATATCGAAAAAAGTTTAAAAGAAAAGATGTTATGGATTAAAAATAATTTTTAAATATTTAATATTGTTCATTTATAATTAAAAAATATTATTAATTAATTAATGAATTATTAAATGTAATGTGTTAATCTTCAAACTTAAACTTTCAATGTTATCGCAGAGAAAATGTAAAAATAATATTTTTTAATATTGTAAATAAACAATATTGAATATTTAAAAATTATTTTTAATCCATAACATCTTTTCTTATAAAAATTTTTCGATATGGTCAAAAATGAAGGTACTTTACTCTTGAACAAAAATGATATAATTATTATTATTATGATACGACTGGCCGATATAATTTAATATCTGATGGTTGAATTTTGGGTTTTAGAACATGCAGAACTTTTTATGAAAAATAACTGTTTTTCTTAAAATCAATAATAACAAAGTTTTCCATATGTAGCCAACTGACACGGACACACTGTATGTGTATAGGAATAAAGTAAAAGTATCTTATTCTACTTAGTAAAAAAATTGCGCATTTTTTATGTTCAAGCGCCACCAAATACAACAACAATATAATAGCTACTTCAGCTACTTGTAAATCATTAATGTAAAATTTTACGTTCAAGGGATCAATATGACAGAATAATATTATACCTACTGGTATATAGCAGCACATAGTAGGTACTCTACTGAACGTCTTGACTGTGATAAAATAAAAAAATTAAAATGTAATTTATTACTAAAAATAATATGTAGTCACACTACATGATACTGATGATACATAGATCGAGACAAATTATGTTTTTTTTTTATATAGGTAGTACCTACAATATAACAAAACCTTGAATTTTTATCGGAAAATTAAAAATTTCAGTAGTAACGAGAGATCAATAAAAAAACCAATTAGGGCATATTAATATTTATGTACGATCGATCAATAACAACTGTTTTTTAGACCTAATTTTCAGGCGTAAACCTAGTCTTTTTGGCCCTCGGGCCGTAATTATGTTTTTGGCCCGCTGATGGCACTTTTCTAATTTAAGGAATAATTTTATTTTTTGTTTGGAATACAAGTAGTAACACAGTTATTTGTTAATATGAACATTTATATCTATCTTACAGTTATTACAATTACTTATATTAAATGCGGAAGGAATGGTGTTTATCAAAGATTCACTGATAACGCTTTCATTAGTACCATCATTCTCTAACGTAGAAAGAATGGTGTTTATCACAGGGGGACTGCGAACGTTTTCATTACTGACAGCATTACTTGTTGGGGGTACATGAAGACCTTCGCCTACCATAACCTTTTGTGCAATTTTCATTTTATTTTGCAATGAATCCTCAATATAAGTCTCAGCCACCGCCGAGGACTTCCAGCCACCATGACGTTTGATACTGATCAAGTCTGCGCCCCCATCAACTAAAAGAGTTGCGGAGGAACCAGGAACGTCAAAAGCAGTGTCCTGTATAGGCACCTGCATCCGGCATATTCAAAAATTTGGCTACTAACTGTTTGCGGCACTTGTCCCAGTGTATTTTTTCCTACAACCTGCGATGTACACTTGCCATTTTTGTAATACACAAAGAGTCGTCGATGCTCCGTGTGTGATGGCCGTAAAAACACGTATTTTCGAAATATTTGTAGAAAATTCAGTGCTAGTTCTTCTTTGTTAACGACTGTAAATGTTCTGTTGATTTTGTTCTTTGTCTTATTGATTTTTACAATGAGTGCAGACCCTACATCCTCAATATCGTCTAGAGTTAATTGGGCTAATTCGTTTCTACGACATGCCCCAGCGATGCCCATGATTATTGCCACCTACAATATTGTAGAAACTCAGTGAGTATAATTATCATTATCACCCCTATTCTGTAAAAAACCGTTCATGAGCGGTTCGTTAGCTACCGGCGATCGTTAGCGACTCCCCTACCGATCATTTCAACGATCAGCCTACGAAAGCTATTCTGTAAACGGTCTCGTTCACGACTTAACCTTGCGTCGACCTCGTTGCGTAGCAAATATGTACTTGGCTACAGAAAAATGTTTGCGCATGCTTTAACTACAAAATTTTACCCGGCAAATACATTTTTTGGATTTGCCAGTTGCAATTTACTACCGACGGCATTAACACAAGTGTTTAGTTCCAATTACCTGTCTACTGGATTTTCTTCTAATTTAGTATATTACATTAAAAGGCATGAAAGTGGCGTTTTACAAGACGAGAAAGCTTAGAGTAAATCATTCCTTTGCATGCACAAATAATATTGTTATAACAGATCATGAAAAACATTAACTGATCCAAATAATATGATCCTGGTGTCCACTCTTAAAGAGGAACATAATTTACTATGCGTCAATAAAAAGTAGTTTAAAATTAGTATTTAAAAATAGAAATTCCATTATTAATATTATTCAATATGCAGTTAAATTAATTTTACATTTCAATTGATATTATTACCTTTCCTGGAAGTTGAAATTAGTGAGGAAGAATTAGCAAAAACATTCAATACAAGGTTAAGTTTTTATGTTGGCGTTTAAGGGTGGACATTCGGTAGATATACATATTTCTTATAATCCTGTTAGAGCCTTTTTACAAGTCAGAGAATTACTCCGAAAATTATTGTGAAAATTACTCTGAAAATTTTCAACAATAATTATATGACGTGTAACACAGCATTTTACTCGCAAAGTTGTTGCGAAAGTTATTACCGTTATGAATTTTGCGAGTAAAATACTGTATTACACGTCAAATAATTATTATTGTTGAAAATTTTCAGAGTAATTTTCACAATAATTTTTGGAGTAATTCTCTGACGTGTAAAAGGGCTCTTACGTTACTTGCCATCTTTCTAATTCATCTAAAATTATTTGTAAATTATTATGAGCCATGCTCAAGCCGAAAACAAATATAATTCTTATAAAAATAATATTTTAAAAACACACAAACACTAAAATAACTTTTGGAAAAGTGGATCGTAAAAGCTGAACGTGAGCAGCGCAGACGCCGTTCACTTAACGAGATATTTCAACCGATACAACCGCTGTTGATCGATGGCGGGAGTTACAGAATAACTTTAGAGCGAAAAATCGTTGAACACATCGGTAACCGCTGCCGAACGAGTCGCTAACGAGTCGTTAGGGCTTACAGAATAGGGGTGTATATTTCGAATTAGTGATTTTCTTACCTTCATCATTAGAAATGTATCATCTGGGGCTTCCAAGAAAAATTTTGTGATCTGTTCCCTGTTGAGTATTTTTGATTTTTTGGGTTCGTACCCATCGCTTTGCCTTTTCAGAAAGGCGAACAATCGCTTGAATTGACTGACATCAATGTTTTCCTTAGCTGCCAAATTTGCTTTAATCATTGAGTAACGCGACCAAAGCGAGGTTGGTTTGTAAATTTTACTTTGTTCATCAAAATATACCAGTAAAACATTTTCAGTAATGGTTTTTACCTTATTAACTGCACACCACTTTAAAAAATCATTATGTTTTCTCATATATAGCTTTGGATTTTGGCGGTAACAGATTCAAAGTAATGTTCTTTGCTGCTTCATCAAAATCTGGCACAATGCACGAGAAATCTTCTTCTTTAGACATACTTTTGCAAACAAATAGTGACAAATACTTAAATTACTTACTATTTTTTTGCAAATAATTTGTTTTTGTTTATACTTGTTGCTGTGGTTACGCAGTTTTATTTGGTCAATGATAAATCGATTTCAAACGAGCGCTTTTCATTTTTTGTTTAAATACAGACATTGTCAATATAAACTATAATTTTACGGTTTTTAAAATTTCGATCTTACATAAAGTTTTGTATGCACCTCAGGCGTAACCGACGTCTTTGGCCCTCGGCGTGCTATAGCCCTCCGTGCTTCGCACGTCGGGCTATAATTTTCACACCGCGGGCCAAAAACGCCTGGGTTACGCCCTTGATACATAAATAACTATTTATCCACAACCAGTATATTATAAGGTCATAATTCCACTACTAAGAGACGTCTTATGATATTCATAAAACACATAGGTCTTATAATTAAAACAATGATAAATCTATAGCAACACGTATGACAAAAGTCAGTTGAAAATGTCAAAATAAATTTTTTCCAAAATATTAATTTGAAAACGCCACTTTCTGGTCTGTTTGTGGATAAAACGTTGTATTGCATACGTGTCTTAGTTGTATTTTATCCACTGAAGAAAATTAAATGCTCGAACTTCGTTCTCGCGTTTAAATATTCTTGCGTGGATAAAATACTACCTAAGACACTTATACAATAAATAACTATTAATAATTTGATAATCAAATAAAAAACTTAGACTAGAGCGTTCAGTTTTAAATTTTCATGTCAGAAATGTCATTCTGTGGATGTGGTACAGTACCAATTTAAAATAATTCAATTTCACAGCCTGCCCTAATTGGTTTTTTACTTTCCCATACCACTACTGGTATAGGGAAGTATTGATATCATGAAAATTTTCGAAATCGAGATTTTCACGGAAATACGTCTTTTGGACCTCCAGGATCCCAAAAAAGTGGTCTAGAAAAAATGTCTGTCTGTGGGTGGGTGGGTGGGTGCGTGGGTGGGTATGTAACGCCTCTAACGCAAAAACTAGGGAACCGATTTTGATGAAATTTTAAATGAAGGGGTATATCGAAAATTCATCGACAAAATAAGCTTTTCAAAAAGATCCGAAACCGGAAGCGGAAGTTAGACATGTTTTTTTGGTATCATTTTTTTCAGAAGCGGAATTTTGAAAATCTGAGTAGGGGATATGAAAGAAGGGCATAATTCAAGGGAAACAGTTTTTTACCGGACTCTCTAACTTCAAACTGGCGGTCGCTATGAATTTTTCAAAATTTCGACTTCAACGCCCCATAACTCAAAAAACAGTTATCTGATGAGGTTCAGCCATAACTTGTTTGAATTCGTTAATGACTAAGGTGCCATGTGCACATGGCGCCTTAGTCTGTGTTCAGGTTAGTTGCTCTTTGCTGGTAATATATATAGAAAGATGGCTAAAAAAAAGAAAATGGTAACACAAAGGGATGCTCATTCCTCATAAAAGAAAACAAAAAATGGTTAGCAGGTAAGCTGAGGGATGTTCATTCCTCAGAAAAGAAAACAAAAAATGGTTAGCAGGTAAGCTGAGGGATGTTCATTCCTCATAAAAGAAAACAAAAAATGGTTAGCAGGTAAGCTGAGGGATGTTCATTTCTTTGATTTTCGTCATTTAAATCAAAAGTTTGTGTTATGGACTTATGGCATCGGTTAGATCTCCCGGCGCCGAATTGCCCGGCGCCGAATCGCCCGGCGCCAAATCGCCAGGCGCCGAATCGCCGGCGCCGAATTGTTACGTACCGCAATACATTAGATATGAAAAGGTATAATAATATTATGATATGAATGATTATGATATAACGCCCTAAACTAAGGGCTTATAGACTTCTTTAGTCAGATACCTCAATAAACAACAAATAATAGATAAGGGAAAATTAATCATTTTTATAAAGTAATGTCAACATACAGAGTGATTCATATCGTAAGGATAAAATGAGGAAGAAAGAGAAGAAGTAAAATAATATTATTTTTTTCTTCTTCTTCTTATTCTCTTATTGTATTGGCAACCTAAACAAGCCGACGTGTAATTTTTCACATAATTACGCATTCTTGCGAACCAATATCGTTCACTTAAAGATTCGAGAGTCTTATCTACAGCAAAATGTCCAGCCCCGTCATGATATAACTTGAGCAAAGCACGTCTGTTGACTTTTGGCCTTTTGGGACTATACCCATTTGGGACCTTTTGGGGTTTTTCGGAACACTCGGTTGTCTTTGAGGCAAAAGTTACGATGTACGTCTTGTTCACGACTATCTGTCGGATCCCGTAACAGGATGTCATGTAACTCTTTGATGTTTTCATCTTTCAGCTGAGCAGCTAGGAGCTAGGACCCAATCTTCGTCAGTCGCATTTACAGGTAATACTGAAACTTCGTCGTATCCAGTAGCTACCTCAACTGGAGCTCGACTAAGCGCGTCGACATGGTTCATCTTAGTACCTGGTCGATACTCGATAGTAAAATCGAATTCTGGTGTTGCTATCCACCATCTTGCAATACGCGGAATTAGATCTCTCTTTGTCAGGCTGGTTCTAAGCGCACTGCAGTCGGTGAGGACTTTAAAAACTCGTCCAATCAGGTAGACCCTAAACTTGTTGAGCGAATTCACTACAGCAAGAGTCTCTAACTCATAGGAGTGGTATTTTTGCTAATCTACTGTAGTACATTGATGAGGCTCTTATCAGCTTGTTGAAGTAAGATGCCAGCTAAGCCAAACTTACTAGCGTCTGTATGAACTTCTATTTGGGGTCATATACAGGGTGTAACACAACTTAGCCGAAAAAATTTAACCATATAGGTATGCACTTTTAAATAAGAAATCGATTTGTTAAAAAAATTTTAATAAAAGTCCAACAGAAAACGAGATAAAAATTGTTAAAGTTACAAATTAATGAAAATGTTTTTGTTTTCGAACTACGAGATCTCGAAGTATCTTCGCGGTAGCTAGAGCTAGAACAGCTGGCTGAAGTTAGCTTCAGATTCAGATTCATTATTTCCTCCAGAATCAGTTTCTACAGTCGGTCAGTTAAGTGGTGCTGTATTTTTCTAAAAACGTATAAATCTTATAATACATTGTCATGGAGTATTACAAAACCCCAAAAAGGGATTGTTTTGGACAAAAAACGAGAATCAACTGCGACGATATTCAATCAATTCAAAAAATAAAAAATAACTAAAAATAATATAAGATTTGCGTAAGACGTGCAAACGTTTACTTTTTAGTAATGTCCACAAGTTAGATCAAAATCACAAGAACTTGTTATGCCAGTAATCCATCCCCCACGAATCCCCTGCAATTAATGCACTTCATTTTTTAAATCAATAAGATTTCAATATTAGTAGGCTAAAAATTAAAATAAAAAAAATCGTAAAAAGTGTGAATTAAGATGTTGCACGAAATTTCTTAAGAAACTGTGTTTAAATAGGTCAGAGGAACATAATCTATGGGGTGCCCACCCCCAATTTGCTTTACTAAATTCAGAATAATTATAACAAATTTAAATTTAAAAAAATCGTAAAAAGTGTGGATTAAGATGTTGCACGGAATTTCTTAAGAAAATGTGTTTGAATAGGTCAGAGGAACATAATCTATGGGGTGCCCACCCCCAATTTGCTTTACTAAATTCAGAATAATTATAACAAATTTAAATTTAAAAAAATCGTAAAAAGTGTGGATTAAGATGTTGCACAGAATTTCTTAAGAAAATGTGTTTGAATAGGTCAGAGGAACATAATCTATGGGGTGCCCACCCCCAATTTGCTTTACTAAATTCAGAATAATTATAACAAATTTAAATTAAAAAAAATCGTAAAAAGTGTGGATTAAGATGTTGCACGGAATTTCTTAAGAAAATGTGTTTGAATAGGTCAGAGGAACATAATCTATGGGGTGCCCACCCCCAATTTATATATATTATATAATGTGTCTTTCCCGAAGCACAAATATAACAAATTGCTTCTCCGACTCATTTAGTACATTCGATCCAGAACGGTATAGGATCGTCATACAAAACCTTTTATTAACTTCCTCGGAAGCAATGTTTCATCTTTGTTTAAAATGTGGCCTCCACACACCAGATGAGTATATTGAATGCGCTACTTGCAAAAGGTGGCTTCACTTTAAAAAATGCTCTGAAATAGATAATGACGTTTTATTTACTGACGCTCAAAACCCCGATTACCTCTATATATGCCCTGTGTGTAAGTGTACCACAGAAGATCCCTTTGATTTCACCAACACAGATCGGTATATTAGATTGTGCCATGAAGAAATTGAATTCTTAGTAATTCATTATACCACTTATTTACAAAAGATACATGCAACAAGAAACAGTAATGAGGAATGCAGAAGATACAGAGAGATAGCCGACCCATTTCAACATTTAAAATGGGACTATTCCGTAGCGTTCATTGACATGCGCACGTCAGTTTTAATATCAAAATTGATCAAAAAAAATTTAAATATTAGTGACGATACGTTTACATGCTTTTGTCTTCTTGGCATTATGAACACGAAAATTATTTACAAATATTACGGAATAATTGAAAATGGCATCATCGACATTGTTGAAAAGTATAAAAAAATAAATCACATTGACGAGTTCGACTTTGAATACCCTACACCATATACTCTGGATGAAGTATTTAAAACTTTAAACCAGGACCAATAATTGAACACAGAGACCACATCATCAATTTGTTATATTTATTGTGAATTTAGTAAAGCAAATTGGGGGTGGGCACCCCATAGATTATGTTCCTCTGACCTATTCAAACACATTTTCTTAAGAAATTCCGTGCAACATCTTAATCCACACTTTTTACGATTTTTTTAAATTTAAATTTGTTATAATTATTCTGAATTTAGTAAAGCAAATTGGGGGTGGGCACCCCATAGATTATGTTCCTCTGACCTATTTAAACACAGTTTCTTAAGAAATTTCGTGCAACATCTTAATTCACACTTTTTACGATTTTTTTTATTTTAATTTTTAGCCTACTAATATTGAAATCTTATTGATTTAAAAAATGAAGTGCATTAATTGCAGGGGATTCGTGGGGGATGGATTACTGGCATAACAAGTTCTTGTGATTTTGATCTAACTTGTGGACATTACTAAAAAGTAAACTTTTGCACGTCTTACGCAAATCTTATATTATTTTTAGTTATTTTTTATTTTTTGAATTGATTGAATATCGTCGCAGTTGATTCTCGTTTTTTGTCCAAAACAATCCCTTTTTGGGGTTTTGTAATACTCCATGACAATGTATTATAAGATTTATACGTTTTTAGAAAAATACAGCACCACTTAACTGACCGACTGTAGAAACTGATTCTGGAGGAAATAATGAATCTGAATCTGAAGCTAACTTCAGCCAGCTAGCTAGAACCGCGACACGGGCGAGAACGTTTTCCCATTGTTATTCAGTTATTGCAAACACTCAAGTAATTCACTCAATTCACTAAGAACACACTAACACACAGGTATCTTTACCCCACACCTGAACTGTAACAATTAATATTGAAAGTGTAATGACGAATAAAATCTGATCTTTACTTCAACAAAGCTTAATACAAACTGTCCTAAATATTTCCTTCCGCCTCTCAGAAGGAATGTTCTGACCATATCAATAATAATAACATTTTACATCACCCTAAATGGTGACCTCATACTTTTCGCAAAACTATAAAATAAATCTTAAAATTAGCGCCAGCTTTCCGTTACAATACAAAAATGTCCATTATCAAGGTACGTAACTAAAATAGTTATTTTTATATCAAGTACTACCAAAAAGCTGAATTTAGGTACGTGTTACAAACAACATTTTTTTGTTAAAGCTCTCAAAAACACATTAAAACCTTTTATTATGTATGATTAATGTAAAGAGTAAATATTTCTCAAAAACAGCGAGCTTGGGATTTTAATTACCATGCCACCATAGTATCCAGATTATTTAATGTAAACACACTTCTTCTTCTTCTTTCTTTCTAATATAGATTACTAGTATATTTAAGTAGGCTACTGCCTGTTTTAGTCCTTTTCGGATGTAGTGTAGATGTTCAACATTCCTTCCAGCGTTTCGGCGATCTGCCCTGAGATCTTTTTCCGAAAGGGTTGTTTAATTTCGCATTTTTTACAAGTCTGTTGTCATCTATTCTACTTATATGTTTATTTTATTCCAGTATTTCCTTCGTTGTCTTACCCATCCATCTATAACTTGGATGCCATTCGGTTGCATTCATTCCATGGAAAGAAATAAACAACATTGTAATAAATTGTAGACGAAGATGTGATGTTGAACTATATACACGGTGATTGCGATATTGTGATTTTATTTTTAAGGGGTGCTTAAACCTAAAACACCTTTTAACGAAAGTTGTATCATAAGAGAGGTATGATTTTTTTAACAATTTATCAATTAACAATTTTTAAAGATTAACATTTTATTTTACTTACAACAGTTGTTCCATAAATAAAAATCTAGGGGTGTCAGATCTGGAAGTACTACTAGTAGAAGGATTTTCTTCAGCTATGGTTTAACACTTTTTCGGCATCCAAAATTCGTCGATGTCGGCCAAGTCCACCACTACGTCCAGTTTCTCTTGCACGGAGTACTACTAGGGTATAGTAAATCTACGGTACAATGTGTAGGAATCCATTCTTTTGGAAAAATGCCCCCTCTATTGTTGCTGAATTTCGTAAACTACCGAACCCGAAGGAGTAGACAGGGTATTGCTTCCGTCCGACGAAGTTCTGCGTCTCTTGCGTTGCGACAGATGCTGACGTTAATTTAACCTCGTTGAAACGACTTGGCGGATGGAACCAAGTTTTTTCACAATATTACGTATTGTCTTTTTATTATTATTCTACTAAATAATACTAACTAACTCCAGGTCGTCTTCAGTGGCAGAGTCATATATAGAAGAATCAAGAGAGAAGAAGAAAAAAAGTGTGCAGAATGTTATTGGGAGAAAAGAAAACCTGAACCAGCGAGTAGCTATAAGGTAATGTCAGTTACTACCACTACCGAAGCTACTACCACAACATCAAAAGAAATTAAAATGATACCTAGGGCTCAGGTGTGGTGTAACAGTTTCGAAGATTGTTCATTTTATTTTCATTTTGGCGAATAAGCATTTAATATACTAATGAATGATTTTATTAATTTAACTTACAAACCTAATAATTTATTCATATTGTTGTACTTATTAGATAATAAAGTTATTTAATTGGTGTATTGAACCATTGTTTTATTTACCTAAATAATCCTCAAAAGTTGCCACGACGACTTTTCGGTATCGAGTCCAGAAAAGGCTCATTTTACGGACTTAAATGAGTCCCTAAAATAGCTATTTTTGGCAGCATATAAAAAAAATTATTATACCTCATTGGAAAGAACTAAAAAAGATTTGAGTATGCTTAGGTACATTTATAGAGTAGCTATTATAGAATGAGTATACACTTTGTTCCTTGAAATTTTGAATATGAGTAAAGGCCTGTGATTTTGCAGCTGATTGTTCTTAGCAAACTCGCCCTGTAGTCAAAAGAACCATTAAAAGCTTAGAGTAAAAGATGCTAATGATAAAATATCAGCAACATAACGAAAACCAAAATACAATTTTATTTAGATTTGATTCAAATCAAGCAACAACTAAGTGTTTTTATTAAAGATTCACCACCTGTTGCCTTAAGTTGGTATAATTTTTTTTTAATTTTTAATAACTTTTGTGTAAGTATAGGGTGATCATTTGAAAACGATCAATATCTCGCGAACCATATCAATTATCAAACAAATGTAAAAATACGTTTTTACAGAGAATGGGGCACACTCGATAGCGTAATCCACGTCGCGCTAATACTTACTCCACCTATCCAACCTTGAAAAGTTTAAATGGCACTATGCCCTTTGTTTGTGATACCTGAAATTAAAGGTCTTTAAAATTGTTATCGTTTTACGCAAAGAAAATGAAAATCTACCTAGTGATTAGAGGACGAGGCTTTGCAGTATAATTTTTTTTTCTTACTTTAAAATTTAGTGGTTAATGCAGTAGGTACCGAACGAGGGTAGTACCATGTACTACCTAGTGATCTATCGGACGAGGCTTTTCGTATAATTTCGATTGCAATTATTGGAACTATAAAATATAATATAATATTAAAAAAACGGACTTTAACTGTCAATCATTTTTTCGGAGAGGAAAAGTACTATATTGACGAAGACTATCCGAAATAACTAACACTGGTATTTAAAAATATATCAGTAGTAGTTTTAATAAAAATGTATATTGTCCCTTTATCCCAACGTTCGTAGCGGTAGCCACGATGCGCCTGTGTGTATTTGCTTGTTTTGACGCGCGACACGAGGAATTGATCAGACATGTAATACCTACAGCTAATCATTTCTCTTTTCTTTACAACGAAGTAGCTATGCGCTTGCTCAGAACACTCCGATACAAATAACTAAAATAGTTTGAAATAGTTTCCTTTCCACTGTTACTAACTATTAAACTATTGTCTGATTTCTTGTTAGTTGTTACTGATGTATTTATATAAATTTACACACCAATTATTACTTATTGTTCAAACGGACAGATTGTAACTTGTAAGCGTAAAGGAGTAATAAAAAAAAGTTTTGTGAAATATATAGGGTGGAGTGCCTTTTTTCTCGGAAGTTATTATAGATAGCGAAAAATTGTTTAAATAAAGTTTCTAGTACTTTGAAGAAGCTAACTAAATCTGCATAAATTTGGTAAAAATAAAGTTTAATTTTCGTAGATATTGCCATATTTGTACTTTTTTTAAATGGAATACCCTGTACATTATAATTATTGCTTTAAAAGGGTTTTTAAGGGTTCTTACCTTCTAAACTTGATAGTTTTTGAGATATTAATGAAAATTTTTAAATGTTTCTTCTCAAAATAAAGTGTGCGTTGAAAACAAAATTACTATTAAAAATAATGTATAAAATAAACAATTATTTTATTGTCATAGTAGCTCATAGATAAATACAAAATAAATGTTATCGAACTACAAAAAATGTTCAAAATTTTTCGGGTTAATATTGAAATATGCCAGTACATCAACTTCTCAATTTTCATTTATCTCACGTGTTTCGTAATTCCTTAATAGTGATTCAGTCATATTCAGCAGTGGTGGCGCTAGAGGGGGAACGGGGGGCCGAGGCCCCCCTACATATTAACAGGGCCCCCTGTTGGCCCCCCTAGTTTTTTCTTCAACAAAAATTGTCAGTCAACTGCTTATTGCTCACTGTACCATTATTGTGCTTTTCCTAATGGTAACATCGAATAGAAAGCGGGAAAAGTATTTAAAATATAAGGAAGTGATCGAATGATATTTGTCACGAATTTTAAAGTTAATTTTGGTATTTAACATATTTTCAAACTCAAAATATCAGTCTGACTTTTGAAAAAATTAATTTAAAAAAAAATCAATTAGTATTGTTATTTACGGTTGCTACAGATACCGTATCACAGCCAATAGGAAGTCGAAGCACCAAATGGAATATACGGATGGACCAAGAAGGTATATCCGAGAATTCCCGCCGTGATTGGTTCATTTTTAAAAAATTCTTAAATCCTATTGGTCTGTAATATATGAGTGATATAATCAATGCAATTAATAGAGGTCTCCTTATTTTCACTTTCAGATTCAGGTTCATTCACGTACTCTTGGATAGTAGGGGAATAAGGGAGTTAATCAAAAAAGTGGAGGTGCAAACCTCTTTCCTATACTAAAAATAAACATTTCGTTTTTGGTATTCAACAGTAGTTCGCGAGACAGCATTGGTAATCACTAGAATGCGTAGCGAGAAAAACGAGAATACGGGTTCGATATGTACAGAAGAAGAAAGACACGCATCTATCTGCACCTGTAGTATTTAAACCGGCTTGAAATTACAGCTGGCGAAGTCGGACGATCCGTTTCTGTCAGAGTCCAGCCTAAATCTTCAAAATTTACACCTTTTACCTTATACTATGTGATAGACAATTGAATTTTGCATTCAATTATACAGGGTGTGTAAAAATGATCGTGCAAGCTTCAAGTAAAGTTATTCCTTGGACAAAAATAAGGCACAAAGCTTATTTGAAAAAAGTTCTTAGGCGCATGGCTACCCCTCACCATAACAGATTAAGAAATGTAAATTTGACAACCTTGTATTTTAAAACTACAAATATCAACCAGTCCATGGACCTTGTTTTACTAAACTACTAGGCTATATTTCAGTTTAGAACAAGGTGGGCTATCATTATTAATTTTCAATATTGCGAAGCGTATTTTTTACGCATTTACAAAAATTATATGATTGGAAATAATGAAAATGATTAATATCCTATTACTTTTAAACGATCAATAGCAATAAATTCTAGTTATTGTCACTAAAAGTACGCATCAAGTACTTGATTTTGCAAAATAGCTTTCTTTTAGTGTTACCAATTTCTAACTTTGAAGGCCCGCGTAGCTTGAGGAACCCTTTGCGAGCTTTTTTGCAATAAGCTTTTTGCTTTATTTTTGTCCAAAGAATAACTTTACCTAAAGCTTGTACGGCCATTTTTACACACCCTGTATAATAATATATAGGGTGTTTCATTTAAAATAACAAAGTTGCTTATTGTACTATGGAAAGCAAACACCCTGTATACGTAATATAAATTTAGGAGAATGCTTAATCTATAGGGTGTCCCGAAAATGGCGCAAAATATATACATGGTACGCTGTTCAGTACCGCTAAACAAGTGTGAGAAAAATGTTAAAAAGAATCTTTTCGTTCAAATTTGTAAGATATGAAGATGTAAAGTTAACACTTGTAGCTTTTTAAAAATTGGAAATGAAACTGACTAAGGGTACTCTATTTGTAGAAAATAATGTCCTTTATTGTTTCCAAATTTTAAAAATTGCAAAAAAGCACGTACCTAATTACAAATTATTAAATTATTATTGAAGACATTTTTACATCGAGGTAGCGATTATGGTATGATTCTGGCAACATGTGCTCTGTTCAAAAACCAGTCGTATGGTTTCCTATAATAGGTATTAATGAGTAGGTAAGAATAAAAATAAATAGCCTCCTAACAAGTTATAAAATGTGGATGTGCCAGATTGTGCACTTCTTTTTCGGTTAATAACTACAAAAACACGGCAGGTCGAATTTTTTTTGTATTTTTCCCTTACTCCCTTGTCAGTCACCTACAACGCCCCATAAATATTTTGCGCCATTTTCGGGACACCCTGTATACTGAACAACTTTTATATTTAAACTTTTTTCATATTTTGACTAATTAAAGTACATAGTTATAGCAAAGAATATTGGTTATAGGAGCAACAATTTCCGATTTTCAAAACCTCGTAGAGGACCCCACAGTGAAATTCAAAAAACAAAAATGTAGCTAATACCACAGCTAATACCAAGTTGTGTAAGTATAGAAAATTTAAAGAAAATCGTGTGGCAAGTGTTTCTGTAATACTAATTTTACAAATATTTCAAAATGTTTGGACCGTTGCTACGAATTTCAAACAAATTGTTGCGGAACCTGATAAGATAACTTGTTTTTGACCAGTGGCGTTATAGTCGAAAATTTGAAAAATTCATACCGGCAGCCATTTAGAAGTTGGCGAGTAAAAACTGTTTCCCTTGAATTATGGTCTTCTTTCATATCCCCTACTCAGATTTTCAAAATTTTAATTTAGAAAATTTTCATGATATACAGGGTGTGTAAAAATTGTGGTGCAAGCTTCAGGTAAAGTTTCCTTGAACAAAAATAATGCAAAAAGCTTATTGCAAAACAACTCGCAAAGGCTTCCTAAACTTACACGAAGCCCTCAAAGTTCAAAATTTGTAACAGTAAAGAAAGCTGCAATTTCAAAATTAAGTTACTGGATGCCTACTTTCAGTGATAATAGTTGAAATGTATTACCATCTATCGTTTAAAAGTAAAAAGAAATTAATAATTTTTATTATTTCAAATCATTTAATTTTTCTTAAATTGGCAATATTGCAATGTAAGTGTTAGCTTTTAACTATATACTGTGGCTTTAGTGTCTTTCAGAGGGCCTTGATGCAATGACAGATAATATTTGTGGTCATCAGTGATCAACTTATCATAGTAGGTGGCTACAACGTTGCCAAATGTACATTTCTCAAATTGTTATGGTGAGGGGTAGCCATTTTTGTTCGAGGAACAACGCCACGTGAAACTTGCCCACGAATTTTTACACACCCTGTATAGTACTTCCCATAGCCAAGTACCTATGCAAGTACCATCCAATACACATTAAATTAACAGGGACTACTCTGTAATGACTCTGTACGTCTGCAAATCTCTGAACTGACATTTTTATCAACGCACTCAAACTCCCATCACTTTAGACCACTTTAGACCCACCGCTTTGGACTTTCAGTTTAAACGTCCTTGTTGAGGTTATGTTATGTTTATTTATTAAAAATTATTTTTAAATCAAGGGAATTTTACAAAAATACTTGAGTAATATTTACAATTCTAGAAATACAGAAGAATAAAATGGCATCAGATGCTAAAATCGATGATAAAACCATCCAAATTGATAATTTCGAAGCAAAATCAGAAAACAAGGAAGGTAAACCTTTATTGAATGAAGAATATGTGAGCAAAGATCCAGAAGAAATATTAAAAAATGAACCACAAAAAGATTTAGGTTTATCCAAAGAACCAACTGTTAAAGGTGAAACTGAACCACTTCCAGATGTGAGTGACGAACCAAACAAGGACACAGGAAATAATTTTAAAACCAATGATGAGGTCTATAATTTTCTTAAAAATCTCTTAGAAACTAGTTTAAACAATGATACGGAAACAGAAAAGGCCCCAATTGAAACCCAACTTAACACAGCTTTAAAATTTTTACATACGGGTGATTTGGAAGATCAAGAAAATCTTCCACATTGCTTAACAAACTTAATAAACTGTTTAATTGAAGTGGCTCCTCAGTTTATAAAATTTCCAAGCCCTGAAGAAACAATCACAGCTCAAGAATACTTTTATAAATTAGGTGAACGTAAATATGGAATTGGTTTTCCAAATGTCCTAGGAGTAATTGATTGCACGCATGTTTTACTACAAGCACCATCGAATCGTCCAGAAATATACATTAATCACAATTCTCGTCATAGTATTAACGTACAAATCGTTTGTGGAGCTGATTTGCAAATATACAACGTCCTCGCTGCGTTTCCAGGTGGAATGGAAGACGCATGTATTTGGCAATGCAGTAATTTACGTCAAGTTTTTAGTGAATCCAATTTAGACCATCAATGGCTGATTGGTAAATATATCTTACTAAGAATAGGTTTTATACTGTGATTAAATTTGTGTTCTTTAGCTGACTTGAATTATCCACAAGAACCCTGGATTATGACACCGTTAAGTAAGCCTCAATCACCTGCAGAAAAATTATATAATAAAATACATATACGCACATGGAGCGCTATTAAAAAATCCATTGCATTATTAAGATCGAGATTTGGTTGCCTTCAATCCATGTTGCATTACGAACCAAAGAAAGTTTGTGCCTTAATTACAGCTTGTTGTGTTTTACATAATATTTGTATACAATTTGAAGATGCAGGGGAAATTAATCCGGTAATAGAGGCACAAAGTTTAGTAAATACCAGAGAAAAAATTACTGTAGATTCAATGGAAGAAGGCGTTGTCGCACGTGAAGATTTAATAAAAAATTACTTCACGAAATAAAAATTAGTAAATACTATTTTTATTAATTTGTTTAAAAAAATTAAGGGTGCCTTATTTCAGATTGATTATGTATTTAATTCTTATGGATGTTCCTGCATGCTATACCAAAATTAATTTCATCAAAACGGGAGGAGGTATAAATAAATTCAAGTTAATTACAACAAAATACACGGTGAGTGTCCTAATAAGAATCGGCTGTAATCTCCATTACATATTTGAAATATTCAAATAATTCTGCTTCGGTAGGCTATAGAACCATATATAGCCATAGCAAACTCGCTATGTATAGGCCACGGTATATAGGCACAGTCAAATCTTTTTTAAACTTCTCTGGCGAGATGTAATGAATCTTTTAGTTACCTTAATAATATATTTTCAAAAATCATTACTTTTATTGATGATTATCGTTTACTATATTTTCTCTTTGTCCCTCTATTCTTAAAAAAGTGTTTACTGAAGCTGTTACTTAATTAAATTTATCAAAATTATATTAATACCCTGGCATGACCAACTTCATTAAAATGTTCAATAAAATCGGCCACGACCCTAGCAAACCCAGACCATTTGATTTCTAAAGTAGTGACCCAGAAGCCAAATTTTAAATCATTTTCATTGTTGCCTTTGTAAAACGTCAGGTGATGTGGCTACTTTAGAAGAAAAATAGACTGGATTTGGACCCTAGTTCACATGAGTGCAGTCTGGTACAGTTTTGTCATCATACGTCGAGATATGGTAACTAAGAAATATTATGTAATATCAAATAATTTAAATTTTACATTTCTCCAAGTATCTTATTCCGTTTTTAAATTTTTATTTAGCAAAATAAAATGGTTATTTGTTTTACAGTTCACTTTAATGCATCACCTAAGACTGCAACACAAGTTTTAGAGAACCATTATGAACTTCAGCCATCATACATCTTTGATTGTGTTTTTGATTTTGTTTTGTTCAAATTATAAGTTAACGCCGTAAACACATGTGAACTAGCGTAGGTACTCATAATATGGTTATTTTTTCAATTTTTTAAGTAGTGGTTACAGATATCACGTTTTTAAAAATACAGCCTGTTAACAAGAATATCGTGGCAAACAATAATCAGCCATAAAAGTATTAGTTTAAAATTAATATACCTTATCGGTAAAGCCTACAAAAAATTTACTGTACCTATTACAATTTACCCAACCAGAATTGTTTTAATACTTCGGATACCCAAGATAGCTAGCTGATTCTTTTCAGCAGACCCATTCATATTTATTTAAACAATTCTTTGAATTTACACTCTACTGCTTCCAGTAGATTGAATCAATTTGATTGGTTTTTTTAACAGTTTCCTTTTATTGTTGATTATAATATTGTTTTCTAGAGTAACAAGAAATACAACCCCTAGTATTAAGAAGAATTGATTTGATTATAATCTGGTCGATTTTTTTGATGCATTAATAGTAGTTTGGAAGAGGAATTTAAAACTGCTTCAAGGACGTTTGTATTATCATATAAAAAATTTAAAGAAAAATAATGCTTGCCCTAAACTGTTAGGTACTTGTTGTGTATATAAAATATTTATTTGCAAAATATACTAATGAATGTTAAATAATTTGATTAATTTATTATAACGAATATTTTCCTGTTATTTATTTGAAAGGTATGTAAATACAAAATACTTACAAACAGTAAGCTTTCAATTAAACAGTCGGTGATAGAGTCTTAAACTCTCTAACTACCACAGACCAATGCTGCGTACTCCCCTAACATTATTAATCTTTATAAATTTTAATCTACCTAGTGCATTATTATTTTGGTTCAAAAGTGAAAACTGCGCCCCTAAAAATTAATATAAAATCCACCCCCATCAAGTTGTACAAATAAATTATAATTAATAAGAAAAAATTCAAGTTTTAGGTGGTAAATTCTAGAATAAGATCAAGGAGTAGTAGGCCTACTATGTCCTTGAACATGTAATGTAGTTTTTATGGGTCTAAGACACAAGGCTCACTGACTGGTCATAACACCCACCGTTTATTTTTTCACAATGGTCATTTTTAGAATTGGTCATAATGCCCATCATGGTTACAGGCTCACAGCGTCCACCGAGATATTTGGTCAT
Source organism: Hemicrepidius hirtus (assembly GCA_963082805.1). NCBI lineage: Eukaryota > Metazoa > Arthropoda > Insecta > Coleoptera > Elateridae > Hemicrepidius > Hemicrepidius hirtus. Next base: position 16,155,729 of record OY720161.1, read on the forward strand.
TGTGCCCACTCTGGTCATAACGCCCACTGCTCTCTTTGATCCTTGCGCCCACTCTGGTCATGCTTAATTTATGACTTTGGTTACAAAGCCCACTGCCTTCTGCGCATAGGTTATAGATACTCTTCTGCGTCATGATACAACGAATATTGAAGATATGACACTATTCGATCTCAATTTCGTCCGCTTGTGCGCATGACGTCACGCGGAGAGTCCTACCGCTAATACTTACCCATGATTACCTACAACCCAAAGATTTTAAGGCTGTTCTTCAAAATTTATTAAAATATGCCTAATACAAAGCATTTATATCGCTTAAAAGTAATATAAGTTAAAGTAACAATATTTTTTCTTATTATAATTCCATGATAAAATCATTAAAAATGTATTATTTCTGAAGAATATCACAGACAGGGCTGTGACTGTAGATTTTGAATGTACAAGGATGTTTCAAATTTAAACCAGAATTTTGTAATTACCATCGTAAAAATTACTGCAAATCGGAATAATTTTTTAACAGAATTCAGGAGGCTTCTGTAAAGTTTTGTTCAGTTTAAATTCATTAAGGCAAGTTTATCAGTCCCGGTTCATTATAATATTTTTTGGGTGTGGAGGAAATTTGTCTGATATAATAATATACAATTATTTGGTATATGTAATCTTTATTTAACATACAAACTGCATAACAGAATACAGCAAAATGTTTTCTATTTTATAATTTTTTGAAGTTTCCGTTTTTTGTTTAGCGTACTATCAGCTAATTGTTTGTTCAAATTTCGCATTCTAAAAAACATTCTACATCTGAAAAATAACTTTTTCTTCTCCTCACTACAGCTGATATCACTACTTTGCAATTGTAAATTTGTTAAATAGTTCTTGGAAATCAATAAACTATCTCCATTTACACTATTGAAAATAGACTCTAGCCTCTCCATCTGCGCCATTAATTCAGTAGAAGGTTTACATAAACCACCTTCACTGAGATGATCAACCCATGAAAACAGCCTATCAGTACTATTGCTAGCCAAAGAGCTTCGGGGTTCTAATTTTTTACAGATAAATCCGGCAAGATTTTCAAGTCCATCATACGTAATATCATCCAGTTCTGGTAAATCATTTTCAGCTGTGTGAGGTTCTGGCTCGCATTCCACCTGGAGGATTCCAAAACATTGTCCACTTAAATTTATTTCAGTTATAGGCAAATCTGGAGTATCATCTTCCTCAACATTTGAATATGCTGAAAGTGATCCATCATTTCTTCCCAATATGTACGCACGTAGACGGTACCGAAATTCTAGTGCATCAGGATGATCCTGAAGAACATCACGTCTCCATTAAAAGACTTTGATTGATTGTCTGTGTTACAACCAAATACTGCACACCGCATATTGTAATATTAAACACAATTTGTAAAAAGAAAACGCAATTCATAACACAACACAACACAATTTCACAACAAAAACGGTCGTTCAGATTATTTGTTTACTCTCCACTTGACGTCACAACATGGCGTAGCACCCCACGAATATGCGCAATGTCATATCTTCAATATTCGTTGTATCATGCTTCTGCGTACGGTGGTTGCTGCGGCGCAATGCGTGCGCAACTCTCAACTTGTGCGACGCTAACTTCATCTGAGTATATTCCCGCCAATTTTAATTGTCATCGCGAATGTTCAAGGGTTATAATCCACAGTTTGTATTATTTTTGTTTATTATTAAGTTTTTTCAAGTGTATCTTTTATTAATTCAATTCTGATTTCAAAAAAATGATCCCAATTGTCGATTTTTATATCAGTTCTGCCATACCGCGAAATCCACATGGGTTTCCATGGAAATTAAAAAAATTTCCCAGTGGCATTGTTTCACTTTGAATGCCCTATAAATGATTATGAATATATTTTACATGACATACCTATATGCTTTAAAAATGCAGTAATTATTTGAATTTTCGTGTAGGTAGATACCTACTTACATGTGCATCTTCACTAAATGAATTTGTTTTAATGATTAATAATCGCGTAGGACTCAAATACACACTTTCGCAAGACTTGGGTGAAACTAAATAACGTTGCAGAACTTACCATTGCAAACTACCCCTTGTAAATATATACGATGTAAAAATGTGCTATGCACTTGTTTAAAATGCCGCCGTAAACATTTCAAATTTCGTCAAGAAGAAGCGACACGCATAGAACTTTAAAGTGAGATAGAGATATGCTCGATAGCTTCTCGACACCTATAGTGGTAGCATGGTGGTAGCGAGTGGAAATGACAGATCTAGCCGACAGCGTCCGTACTCGATACTACTTTAGAATCGCAAAGATGGCGTACTCGTGTCGAGTCGAGCATTCAGAATCCCGGTACTGTTGCGAATTGAATCCATGTTTATGGGACATTCACATTCTATTTAAATTTAAATGCCCTCTCGAACATACTCCACGAATATGTATGGTACACGTCATGCATTCACTAGTGCTCCTCTCAACAGCGGATGTAGAAAAAATCTGTGGGGGCTAGGAACCAACAGAACGGAGAATAAAAAATAATAAGAGGAGAACAGACTGAATATTGTAATGCAGTGGCGTACCCAGAAATATTAGGATGGGGGTGCACTTTGAGAAAAAGATTTTTATTCATTGGAATTAATTTAAACTTTTGTACAACATCCAGCTACTAAATGCATTGACCTTGACCAAGCTTAGTCATGAGATTCATGAGTGAGTTCCAAACTTCTTTAATTACCCTGCGAAATACTTGGATAGAAATATGAACGTGACTATTGCGTAATCACTCTTTCCCGGCTTGTGCGATTATTAGTAGGTACAGGGACAGTGAACGTGTTAATCATGAAAATTTTCGAAATTGATATTTTCGCGGAAATACGTGTATTGGACCTCCAAGAACCCAAAAAATTGGTTTAGAAAAAATGTCTGTGGGTGTGTTATTACTTATTATTTATCCACAAAATAAGCTTTCCAAAAAAATTCAAAACCGGAAGCGGAAGTTAAGACATGTTGTTTTGGTCACATACACATTTTAAATTTGTATGGACTCTCATGATCTCCCTTTTTTAATGCTTGGGGGTGTATCTGAGCAGAAGGAAACGTTTTTTTGTTTCAATTCGTTTAGATGGGCCCATCCTGGAGGTATCGACTGCAATACGAGCGAGGCCTATATGCGACGGTGGATGTGGAGCTAGGCTAGTCCCTATCTACGGACAAGTTTCAAAAATTAGTTTAATATACATTTTACGTACAATGGTGTAAAACAGTAAAGTATTGCATTCATGTTACATTTTTGTCATTGTTCTGTCAAATTTTCAATATAAGTGTCTCGTGACTACTTTATCACGTCAGATTACGATTTTCCGTAAGGTAGGACTTCCACTGCGGCGATCGACCGACCAAGCTTTCAAACACATAGGTTTCTATGTGCAGCTTTCCACTGCACCAACCGACGATCATCGATCGTAGTCGACCTGTTTGTAATTTCGAACTATCTGTTGATCAAATCGGAAATACCAACCCGACAACAATAATAGTACAGAATTATTAGTTACTACTTGTTGAATAATTTAATTTAATTTAATCAAATAGTTATCTGTGTTTGTTTTTAGTTTTTGATGTTACTATAGTTACTTAAGTTGTTAATTTTATATAACTGAAATATGTAAAATTCTGTAAAAGATTTATATGAATTTTCTGGAATAAACTATCAAGATATATACACCACTGTGTTATAAATATTGTATATATCTAACAGGTTATGGGCCCAGATCTCATAGTTGTGAATTTTTCAAGTATAATTGGTATTTTATTTGTGTAAATCAAGATGACAGCAAATACAACTCCAGTTAATGTTTCTGTTGGATATCAGTCAATTGAAAAATTGGAAGGTGTGAGAAATTATGGAACTTGGAAATTTCAAATGAAATTATTACTCATTGAGCATGGGCTATGGAATTTAACTGATATTGGTTTATCAGACAAGTCTGCTGAAGACGAAAAAGTACGAGATCAAAGAGCGTATGCTAAAATTTGTCTTAATGTCAATTCAGCTTGTCATCCTCATGTGAGGAATGCAAAAACTGCAAAATCTGCATGGGATAACCTGAAGTTAGCATATGAAAACCAAGGTATTAGTCGTAGATTAGCATTGAAACGGAGGCTTTGTCGTATAAATTGCAATGAATTTGAATCAATGAATTTATATCTAAGCGAAATCTTGTCTATTACACAAGATCTAGCTGATCTTAATTGTGCTGTTGATGATGAAGAGATAGCAGTCACAATGTTATGTGGTTTACCAGATGAATATAATCCTCTTGTTATGACTATAGAATCCTCACAAACTAAGTTAACCAGTGAATTTGTTAAATCAAGATTGCTTCAAGAAGATTATAGACTAAAACTGGATAATGATCAAAATGATACTGCTCTAGCTTTAAAAGGTAAACAAGGATATAAACAAACTAAGTTAACCAGTGAATTTGTTAAATCAAGATTGCTTCAAGAAGATTATAGACTAAAACTGGATAATGATCAAAATGATACTGCTCTAGCTTTAAAAGGTAAACAAGGATATAAACAAAACAAATCATTTCGGAAATTTGTTCCTGTGTGCCACTACTGTCACCAGAGAGGTCATATTAAACCAAGATGTCCAAAACTACAAAAGAGGACACCTATGAATACTATTGAAAAAGCAAAGGAACAAAATGCTGCTTTGCTTTTGGTATCAGCTCTTGGAAGTGGACCATTCAAGAAGGAAGAATGGGTAATTGACTCTGGTTGTACAAATCATATGTGCATGAATGATCAATTATTTGTAAATTTAAACAATATTGGTTTAGATAAAACAGTTAGTGTAGCTAATAATCAAACAATTTCATGCATAGGTTCAGGTAATATAGAGTTAAAGTTAAAAAACAATGTTAATAATGTTGTTACTACTGCTATTATAGAAAATGTTCTACATGTTCCTGATGTTGCAACTAATTTGATTTCAGTTGGAAAAATTGCAGATAAAAATCGCATTGTAATGTTTAATCAAACTGAATGTCGATTATATGATGCAGAAACAAGTGGAATTTATGGTAATTATGTATCTATTGGATCACGGAAAAATGGTGGTCTGTATCTCCTAAATGAAGAGGCAAATGAAAATCATTCTGCATTGGAGACTGTTGCTGCATCATCAACTTTTGTCTCGCAGGATACATGGCACAGAAGACTTGGTCACTTAAGTATATCAGGTATGCGTTTGTTAAAAGAACAGTTAGCCATAGGCATAAACTTTAAAGAGGAAGATTTAAATGTTTGTATACCATGTATTGAGGGAAAGCAAGTAAGAAATGCATTTCCAAAAGGTCAAGCTAGGCGAGCACAAGAAAAATTAGAATTAATTCATTCAGATGTATGTGGTCCAATGTCAGAACCTAGTTGGATGGGTGCTAAATATTTTCTGACTTTTACTGATGATTATTCACGTAAATCATTTGTTTATTTACTAAAAGAAAAATCACAAGTATTTGATACCTTTGTGCAATTTAAAACATTTGTTGAAAATCAAACTGATTTGAAAATTAAAAGGATTAGGACTGATAATGGTAGGGAATACTGTAATAAAGCGTTTACTAATTTTTGTTGTAAAAATGGTATAATGCATGAAACTACCATTTCATATACGCCCGAACAAAATGGGGTGGCTGAACGCCTAAATCGAATTTTAGTTGAAAAAGCCAGAACTATGTTAAGTGATTCTGGACTTCAAAAGCGCTATTGGGGGGAAGCAATAAACACTGCTGTTTATTTAAAGAATCGTAGTCCCACTATAGCGGTGAAGGGTGCAACTCCTGAGGAAATTTGGTCTAAAAAGAAGGTTGATTTGAGTAATCTTAGGATTTTCGGATGTGAAGCATATGTTCATATTCCAGATGTTAAAAGAACAAAATTTGACTTTAAATCTAAAAGATATATTATGATAGGTTACTGTGAAGAATCAAAAGGATATAGATTAGCTGATCCTAATAATCCTGGAAAGCTAACGAAAGCCAAAGATATTGTTTTCATTGAAAATATGAAAGATAATGTTTCAAATGTTAAAAGTAACATTCAAAATAATAATATTGAACCTTCTATTTCGGTTTTAAATCAAAAAGATGATAATACTGTAAATGATTCAAATGAAAGTTCTGATACAAATGATAATAACTTTGAAACTGTAAATATTAGGCCTGTGCGTGAGCATAAATATCCTGTATGGATGAAAGATTATAATGTTTAATTATCAATTGATGATGTTTCATTTTCAACATTAATGGCTTTACCAGGGGAACCTCAGACAGTTGGAGAGGCTCTAAATAGCTCAAATTGTGATGAATGGAAGGAAGCTATGAATGAAGAGTTAAATTCATTAAATCAACATAATGTATGGGATTTAGTAGACCGTCCCAAAAATCAAAATGTAATAAAGAATAAATGGGTATTTAAGATAAAAAATGAAAATGGCGTTGAAAGATTCAAAGCTAGGCTTGTTGCTAAGGGGTTTAGTCAAAAATATGGCATAGACTTCAAAGATACTTTTGCTCCTGTCGTAAGACACTCGACCATCAGATATTTATTTGCATTAGCAAATCAAAATAATATGGATATTGATCATATAGATATCAAAACCGCTTTTTTAAATGGTGAACTTACAGAAACCATTTATATGGAACAACCTGAGGGTTTTGAAGTTGGAGATGAGAATAGAGTTTGTAAATTAAAAAAAAGTATTTATGGTTTGAAGCAAGCCAGTAGATCATGGAATAAGAAAATACATACAAAATTACTTTCAATTAACTTTGTACAGTCTCAATGTGAACCTTGTGTTTACATTAAACGAATTGAACAAAAGTTAATAATCATTGCACTGTATGTTGATGATTTCTTTGTAATTAGTGATTGTACTAAAGAAAAAGAAATGTTTGTTAAAGCCTTGAAAGAGGAATTTAATGTTAAATTCTTAGGTCCTGTGAGTTATTGTTTAGGAATGGAAGTTAAACGTAATAGAGAAGAAGGTATTTTAAGCCTTAATCAGAAAGATTTTGCATGTAGATTATTGAAATCTTTTGGCATGGAAAATGCTAAACATGTAGCAACTCCAATGGTAGTTAACGAAAAACTTATGAAGCCTGAAACTGATACTTGTGATATACAGGTACCGTATCAGCAATTAATAGGAGGCCTGATGTACTTGACTGTATGTACTCGACCAGACTTGAATTTTGCAGTAAGTTATTTAAGTCAATTTAATAATTGCCACGATAATACTCATTGGATAGCAGCAAAAAGAATACTGCGTTATATAGCTGGAACAATCAATTATGGACTTGTTTTTAGAAAAAGTGATAAAGGAATTGAAGCCTTTGCAGATGCTGATTGGGCTAATGATATAGTAGACAGAAAGTCCTATACAGGATTTGTTATTAGGATTGGAAATTCTACTGTTTTTTGGGAATCGAGAAAACAAAAAACTGTCGCGCTTTCTAGCACTGAAGCTGAATATTTGGCTCTGAGTGATGTTGGAAAAGAAATTTACTTTATTAGAAATCTAACAAATGAAATATTAGGAAGAGAACCAACAGTAAATGTTTTCAATGATAACCAAAGTGCAATAAAAATTGTTAATAATCGGCAACATCATAAAAGAACCAAACACATTGAAGTAAGACATCATTTCCTTCGACAAGCAGTGGAAGAAAATGTAATAAAAATTGAATATCTATCAACAAATGAAATGATTGCAGATATAATGACCAAGCCCCTATCCAAAGAAAAACATAATGGTTTCTTAAAAGATTTGGGCATTGAAGGAACTATTGAGGGTATTTGATTACATGGGGGTGTTGAATAATTTAATTTAATTTAATCAAATAGTTATCTGTGTTTGTTTTTAGTTTTTGATGTTACTATAGTTACTTAAGTTGTTAATTTTATATAACTGAAATATGTAAAATTCTGTAAAAGATTTATATGAATTTTCTGGAATAAACTATCAAGATATATACACCACTGTGTTATAAATATTGTATATATCTAACACTACTGAATTTATTTAGGGATATGTTGGTAGTTCAAAATGCGGTTCCACTTCTAAACATAGCACGTTAAAACAATGCACAGACATTCGGAAATAATTCCGAAATTTTTTATCGTCAGGAATATTGCGGTATCAAAATATAGTGCTCGCTGCATTGTGAGCGGTTTAAGAATATTTCCCTGATCCACACATGTGAAATGTTGTCGTTTAAACACGTGCCACAAAACATAGTCGCTTCTTGATAAAGATACTGGGTAAAAACAAAATATTCAAGCAGGTAACTGGCTTAATAAACCCTTTCCAGAAATTAGCAAACATAGTATTCCCGCGTAATATTTGCCAATGTAGGTACTGCATTCTTACGGGAATTATAGAAACCGAAAAATACGAGGGAAATTTGAATTTCGGTCGATCGCGGTCGTGCCAGTGGAAGTTTAACGTCGATCGACCACTGACGATCGCTGGGTTGGTCGTGGTCGATCGCCGCAGTGATATAGGATATAGGTATCGCATGGATCCAAATAGCTGCATTGCTGCATAAAAGGATCGTTTTTCTTGTTCTAGCGTGAGCGTCCCAACGATTATTGCCTCCACCTTGTCACTTCTATATCGAGGTTCAAACGTCTGCCTTATCCCATCGTACTTTCGTAGTGTGAGAGCCTCTCCTAGGTGCTGACCGGGTTAGCTTGCTTTTGATGACCTAGCATAACTATAACAGTCATGTCATGCTGTTCCACGAATATGGCAATATAATATTTATAATAATATTTATGGTTTTAACAGTGTTTTATGGCATGTACAGTCAGCGACAAATGTTTTCACCAGTATGATACCACTGAACACGCTTTTCTGAAAAAAATAAGAGGTACCATAACATCGTTCTTATTGTTTTATACAGGGTGTCCGGAAACAACGTTCCGTAACTTCGGGAGATGATTCTACATCCAAAAATATGAAGAAAAGTTCTCATGAACAGGGGTCCGGAAAAGCTTTCTAACGGAGCTACGGCTCTTTGAAGAGGGGCCTCAAAACGTGTTGTTTTATTAATTAGTTAATCAATACTGAAACGAGATTGATAAAATTTGGTACCCAGGGTATATTTGGTACGGGAAATAGTTTGGTAATGTTAAAAATAGAAAAAAAAGCCAGGGGCGTGCGTAACGGGTAGGGTGTATTGATTAACTAATTAATAAAACAACACATTTTGAGGCCCCTCTTCAAAGAGCCGTAGCTCCGTTAGAAAGCTTTTCCGGACCCCTGTTCATGAGAACTTTTCTTCATATTTTTGGATGTAGAATCATCTCCCGAAGTTACGGAACGTTGTTTCCGGATACCCTGTATAGATATGTTGGTAACACTGTTAACAAGATGAAAATGAAATATAGAAATGTATTATATTTCTCAGTAAAGCGGGTTACAGTGGTACAAGACTGGTGAAAACATTTGTCGCTGACTGTACATTTGGCAATATCTGTAATACAGGGACGGGGGCACTCGAGGTTTACTAGTGAAGTAGAGCAGATGTGTTTTTTTACTTGCTTTTGATACCTAAGATTGTTAGTTGGAAGTACTCCACGTAATAAGTTTAAATAAAGAAACAGTTACTTGTGTTCACATCAGAAGTGGGATAACCCACCAGTTTTAGTGTGGTGATGTTTGATTTCATATACAGGGTAGCTATTAAAGATTGGACAAAAGCCGTAGCGCCCAAACGCTTTGAGATATTAATTTGAAATTTGGAACACTTCAATACGACATCACTTCGCATACTTTACAGTAAAGAAAAATTTTCTTTGACTCATACTTTCGGAGTCCGTTCAGTTTTCTTAAATGGTAATAGGGGTAACTCAATACATCATTAGAAAGCTTGATTATTTTTCTTTCTAATCATGGTAAATTAATATGGGGTTACATAAGAAAATAATTCAAAAAAATTAGAAAGCAATTTGCCGTATGCTCAGACGACTATTATGGTATGCTTTAAACTAGGTAGCTCTGCAATTCTGCATTAACACAATGTCAAAATTAAACAAAAAACAAAATAAACAAACAATGAATAAACACAGTACCTACTAAAATTAAACAAACAATTCTAAAAGTTAAAAAACAAATACCATGTGATTGTTAAAACTAAACTATGGTATCAAAAAACTGCTTAAATTCACAAAAAATGTTCAAACGGTTTTCTGTCACGAAAAGTATGACAATGTACCTACTGTCATCTGCTAAACTGATACCGGTTGTTTTTTTGTTTAATTTTGACGCTCTGTTAAAGCATAGCCACCTAGAATTAAAGCATACAATAAATAGCCATCTGTATATGGCAAATTGTTTTCTAATGTTTTTACATTATTTTCTTATGTAACCCCATAATAATTTACCACAATTAGAAAGAGAAAAAATTAAGCTTTCTAATGATGTATTGCGTTACCCCTATTCCCATTTAAGAAATTTCAAGATGGCGACCGTACTCCGAAAGTGTGAGGCAAAGAAAATTTTTCAGTACTGTAAAATATGCAAAGCAATGTTGTATTGAAGTGTTCCAAATTTCAAATTAATATCTCAAAGCGTTTGAGCGCTACGACTTTGGTTCAATCTTTAATAGCTACCCTGTATTAATATCTACCCGAGATGAGCGACCGACCTCGCAAGCGATCTCGCAGGGACCAGTAGTCGGCACCCCGCCCCGTAGCACAACTCCACTGGGGGATCCTCCGGCTTCCAGGGATGTACCGATGGGTATGAATAACCTGTCTGCAGTTGTTGGGCAACTGGTAAAACAAAGGTATAATCCAGAAATGACGGTAAGAGATTGTGACATTAGTGATTTTGATCCATTCTGGGATGATGGGCTTGTGTGGTTGGCTAAAATTGATGACTATGCAATAATCTATGGTTGGGACGATAGATATATTTGTCACTTGGCAATCAACAAGTTGCAAGGGTCAGCGTTAACGTGGTACAAAAGTCTCGCAAACCCCTCGTAATTGGGGGGAATGGAAAATGCTTTTAAAACAAACGTTTCCCTCTATTCGCGATTTGCATGCACTTTTGACCAATATGTTAGTATTAAAACCTAGGCCAACCCAAAGTCTGTTCGAATATTGTTTTGAGAAACTATCGTTAATTTAGACGAATGAACCTCAATTTGAGTGGTCCTGATGACGTTAGTTTGATTGTTGGCGGTATTACTGAGCATAGATTATTGTTAACTTCAGATTCTGAAGTTAACAATAAAAGCCGCTAATATTAGTGATCCGTCGCAGTTAGCCGCGTATGTTAAATCTTTTGGGAGTGGAGCACCTGCTTTGCCAGGCTTTGCCGCCACTAAATATACCTTTTCGCCCGGCTAAGCGTTATCCATCATTACCCCCACAGCGCAAACCTGGTTTTGTTTCTCGGAGCATCCCTGCGCCTATCTCCACAGACAGTGTAGTGTGCTTTGTGTGTAACACACAGGGTCACAAGGAGTACTAGTGAAAGGTGTCGGTATTGTCACCGAATAGGCCATTCTCTGGAAAACTGTTTTAAAAAGCAGGCACAGGAAGGCAAAGGGGGTAATCGCGCTAGCACTAGTGCCACAACGTCTAAACCTCAAAGCTGACTAGTACGCATTTTGCGTCAGGGGGCGAAAAATAAATTCTATAAGACTGTCTCGGTAAATGGAAGTGAACACAACCAGTTAGAAACACGACAGCTACCACCTGTACAAATATTAACAACGTTTGGTGGTTGCGAAATCGCAATAACGAGAAGTGCTTACTGCATGGTCAGTATCGATGGTGTAGAGTTACAGATTGAACTAGTGGAGGTCGAAGAATGCCTTCCAGGGGTTGATGTGCTTATCGGTCAAAATTATACGGAAGACCCAGCAATAAAATATGAGCGAGTAGGTCTTTCGTTAAATTTCAGTTGTATTCCATCGATAAACTAAATTAGCCAACATAAATGTCGGAAACCTTGATGAACACAGCTCAGTGTCGTCATTGCTTGAAAATGGTACCATCCGCCCCTCAGACTCACCATAGTCTAGTCCGGTAGTAATGGTATCAAAGAATACCGGCGCGGCGGTACACGATTGTGCGTTGATTAGCGAGAAATAAATAAAATAATTGAAAAAGATCCTTACCCGTTACCTCTGATCGAAGACTTGATTGATAGACTTTCAGGCTATAAATATTTTACAAGTCTCGACCTGTTAAGTGGGTACCATCAAATTAAAATGAACGCCGACTCAGTTAAATATACAGCTTTTCTGACTCCTGATTCTGAAGGTAAATTTGAATACCTTAAAGTACGATTTGGTTTGTCAAATGCACCGTATATGTTCTAACGTGTTCTGGATAATATCCTGGGGAATATTAGATTTACCAAAGTAGGTACTTGTATATTTAGATGATGTGGTAATTCCATCAACTACTGGTATGCTAATGAAAAATATGGAATGAATAACAATCCTCATCACTCAGCCAGTAGCTCAGTATGTCCAATTTATTGCCAAAAAATTGATAGAGTTAAGGAAAGAACCCAATATAATATAGGTATTAAACCTATACACCAATAAGGACGAAAGCACATCAACACCAACGGTAGATGATTAGTGCCTCAAAATTAAAAAATCTTGAACAACTAAAAGTTTTATACCTTAACTCAAGAAGCATGAAAAATAAAATGGTGGATACTTCAGATAATTCAAGAACACAATTTTCCAGACCTTATTATAATTACAGAAACTTGGCTAGAACCAGAAGATGAGCAATTCATCAACTTACAAGAGTACACAGCTTACTTTGATAGTAGAAATAAAACGAAAGGAGGTGGAGTAGCAATTTTCTGCCACTCCTCTATCGAATCAAGTATATTAGACAATAGAGAATTTCCGAATAGCAACATAAATCATATACTCATTGAAATCAAAAACTTGAGACCCAATATTAAAATTCTCGCAGTTTATCGACCACCAAATGCAGACAAACAGAAATTCATTGACGACCTAGAAGTTGCCACGAGAACGCCAAACATGATCATTATAGGAGACATAAACATTGACTTACTTAACGAAACCAGCCAGGACTATCAAGAAATGGTCAAGGCGAACGGTTACTGGTAAGCAAAAAGGTTACACCCGCATCAATAATAGATCACTTCCTGACGAACTGTCCCAGAGCAAATAAATATAAACTTGACTATATCTCACACCCCTTATTCGACCATAAAATTATAACAGGAGAAATACACATTGCAGGACTGAAGAAACTGAAAATGGAAGACACATACATCCGAAGCACAAATAAAACTAAGTTTATAGAGGAAGTATCAAGCAAATTAACCACTGAAAATGTCAACAATATGACAAGACTGCAAGATGTTCTCTCGCAAGCAACGCAAAACTCAAGCAAACTAATTAAAATTAGGACTAGAAATAGCAACTGGATGAATACTAGCTTAATTTTTAAAATAAAACAACGAAACACACTATACAAAACCATGAAAAAATTTCCGAGCAATGTTACTATTGCACAAGAATTTATGAGACTAAAAAATCAGATAACAAATCAAATAAAAGAAGAAAAAATGAAACATGTGGAAAATAAACTAAATCAAGTGAACGGCAACCGCCAAAAGATTTGGAATATAATCAATACACAGATAAAAGGATCTAAATCAGACAAAAGTATTAATTGCATCACAGTAGACGAAACAACAGCAGAAAAACCAAAAGACGTAGCAGAGCAACTTAATAAATATTTCACCGAAATCTCAGCAAAACTCAAGGCAGATATCAGCACTGGGAACAATGAGAGAATTCGTAACACTATACAAAGTAAATCAATATTTCTCAGCCCAGCACTGAGAAGGAGGTATCTGATATCATTGTAGCGGTTTGCGTACTCTTATTGATGTGTATTGAATTAATCTGACTCCAATTGATTATCAAATATGTTTATTATATCCGAACAACTTATATACAACAGTTAAATAAAAACCTTGTAAAGTGGGTAAAGGTAGGTGTAATAATAAGCCCTCACTCTGTATATTATCTTTATTATTTGAATACAAGCTGTGACGCAACAACATACATGGACAAGCGCGTAAACGTGACTGACCCAAATTATTCATACATATTGGTCAGCGTAATGTTTTCCTACTCTAAGTATAAGAATATTATGTTACATGCCCTTTTTTTTTTTTCTTTTAAACTAAAAACTTAAACCCTTAAACATTTACTGTTAAAGGTAACAAACAAATTACAAATTATGACATTATATAATCATCCAAATAGGCGGGCTTTTTAATAGCTCTTTTGAATCGAAGTGCAGTGTTTATAGTTACTTCTGAACTTGACCCGGCACTTTTTATTAGATCATCACTATTCGGAAACGATTTATTTAATTGCTCTGCTTTATTTTCCGTCACTTCCGGCACTTTTGTTTCACAACTTTTATTTAATGCTTCTTTGTTGTTACTGTAATTAGAAACCGCATTTTCTGGCTCAGTTGTAGCTGGCGAGTAATAACATCTCAACCCTTTTTATTTAGATAAGTAAATATATTAGTAAACATAGTAGAAGAACGCCACCCTCCAAAATATAAGAAATACGTTTTATTGGTATATCTTCCGGTTGGCGTAGCTAGATATCCGTTCTTTGTAATATTTTGGAACAATAGACTATAATGCACGTTAGCACGTACATCTTGTTTATAAATATTGTAACCACCTAAAATGTAACCAGTCTTGATTGAAGTTTTGCTGTAACAAAGTTGTCGTCTTGTACTCCCTTGAAGTTAATAAATAATTTAAAAAAACAATTATTGACTTCATTGTAAATTAAATGGCGCAGTCGGTAGGATACGTGAAGAAATAGGAAGTCAAAATCCATTTCTTGTATTTCAATACTTTATCACGTATTTAAGAAGATTAAACCATCGTTCAACGGACTCTTCAAAAATTAAGAAATCCAGAGAACACCCGAAATTCAGCACTGCAACGACTACGGACAAACATCGCCACGGTCCAAGCAGCCTGGTTTCACCTCTGATCATCGAGATCACCAGTTCATTGAGAACAGCAGATCATTGCGATCAACTTTAGAATCATCAAAGGATGAAGTAAGAAACTTTAATTATTTTTTTTTGTTTTGTGTGTGAAGTGAAAATTTAAACAAATTTACAAATTTTAAATATACTAACGTACAATTAATATTAATTTTAAGCTCAAGTAAAGCATGGTAAGCGAGACTATTCAGTGTGTATATTAGATGCACTTAATTTCTGAATATACTCATGCTTTATGTGTAGGAACCCTGGTTAGGCCCTTAGTATTAAAATTAACATAAAAAAAAATTAATTATTAAGAAGTAAAAATAATAGTGAAAAAAGGAACTAGAAACATTTATGTCAAGAAATAATAACATTCTAAGACAACCCAGATTAAACATGGCTCATCCAGCACCTGTAGTAAATAATTTTGCATTTCATGTATCTATGTTAGCGGAAATACCAACTTATGATGGTAATCCAGCTACACTTTCCGAATTTATTAGAGCTGCAGATGTAATTTTATCTCAATTTCTGCTACCTCAACAACCAGAAGCATATATAAACAAATTTTTAATTTCCTCAGTTAGAAATAAATTAAAAGGAAAAGCACTTGAAGCAGTAACAGGTTACACTTATAACACCTGGTTAGATTTACAAACTGTATTAATTACAAATTTTGGTGACCAAAGGTCAGAATTAAATTTAAATGTAGATTTATCTCGCATTAGACAAAATTTAAGGGAATCCCCCATTGAGTTCTATAATCGAGTTAGATCACTGTTAGCGGTAATTAATTCAAAAATATCTTTAGGACACGAAGCACTAGCAATTAAAAATTATAAACTAGAAAACGCAAAAAATTTGGCATTGAGAGCTTTTGTAACAGGCTTAAATGAACCTTTTGGTAGTTACATTAGATGTAGAAACCCAGATTCGTTAGAACAAGCTATAACAATTGTGAGAGAAGAAATAGACATTCGATACACTCAAAATTTAAGTAAAAATTATTCCAATACTGATGTACAAATTACTAAACCAACTAATCAAAATCAAATGCAAAATCAGTTTAAAAACAATAGTGGACTACAGCAAAGTTTATTTCCACCCCGAACTTTTGTTCCGCAGCAACAAAGTTCATTTGTACCTAGAAATTCCATACCTTTTAGAAATCCTATGAATTCATTTACACCTCGAACTTTTATGCCCAATAGAAACCCCACTCTTCAATTAAATCCAAATCAACGCCCTATGCAATTTCCAGGCTATCAAAAACCATTTGGAAAACCTGGTCAAAATGTTTTTGCTCCTCAACGTGGTTTTAAACCAAGTCATCCCCCAGAATCCATGCAAGTCAGTCAAATCCAAAAACGACCTGCATCAGAACAAGTAGGAAACCCAAATAAATTTAAATTCTCTACTCCATATCCATGTAATTACATTAGACAACAATCACATCATGTTCCCTCTGAACAACTCTATAACTTAGATGAACAATCCAATTCCGAAATTGAAGTTCAAGACCCACAAGATTTCGAAAATATTGATTCTGAAAACGAGTTTAATGATTGGCAACTAGAAAACGAAGATGAATGCCATGATCAAAATAATTATTATGATCCTGATGTAAATTTTCAAAAGTAGCCTCGGACGTAATAGAAAATTTTAACATTAATCCCAAATCGAATCTCCCGTATATAGTTATTCCCCAAACTGGCGAAAAATTACTTATAGATACTGGAAGTTCTAAAACATTAATGTCTCCTAAATTTATTTTTAAAAATTTTCCAAATTCAATTCTTATTCACAATTTTGAAATTACAACATCACACGGAACAACAGCACATGACAAAATTGCAAACATCCCAATTAAAACTTTATTTAACCAACCCGGAAATCACACCTGCTATTTATTTGATTTTCACGACGAATATTGTTACGCCCCCCGAGAGGGGTGTAACTGGCAAGGGCCAACTTCCCTTGCCACCGGGACCTTCTCCTCTCGCACCCAGATAACAACTAACTCTAAATTTAATTTTAGCTTAACCATTACAACTCTTTAGCAAGAGCTTCCTTAAGATTACACAAACCCTTAGCAAGCTTATTTCATATTTCTAAAGTTCTTTATTATTGCATACATGCTGAGTCTAAGTTTGACCTGATTATGACACAATGCAAATGCAAACACTAGATGCAGCAATAATGCAATACATTGGAATGTAACTCTTTCACAATGAATTTTAAATTAATAAATTTTGATTATATTTTAAGATTATAAATTTGACTAATTAATTCCCTCGTAGCATTACTCCCCCCTTTGAAAAACGGCGACCCGACGTTTATAAGCTTGAGCCGGTTTACACAAAATTTATATCTTATACTAAAATAAAACCAATTTATTAAAAATAATAGTCACAAATCAGTCATTGTTCAAATCTTAAGTTCAATATTGTTACGTTAGCACTACCACAATCACTTCCAGTTTATGCAAAATGCGCCAAATAAGCAGAATATGAACCTGTTCACGTTTCGTCTTAGCAACTTTTACAAAAATGTAGTTAGTTTGTCTGATGTGTCTTCATCGAGGTTTATTCCGAGAAACTTTTGGATTAATCCTTGCCGAACGGTATTTGATTTCACCAAAAAAGGACGTTTAAGTGTAGATATTTTATGTGTTCTCCAAAGTTCGAATTGGTGCTCCATACTTGGAATAGTAGGTACAGTGAATCTCCAGTGATTTATCAAGATATGTTTGGAATAATTAATAAGGAGTCAACTTAAGATAGGTAGGAAATATTTTTAAATGTGGAAATTGTGCGATAGGCGTTAGTTATTGGGACTGATAGGAAAATATTTGGAATTCGATTGTAGGTGAAGAAGTAAGTATCAGGTTAAAAGGTCCTTGGAGAACGGTTAGTGTATTCTTGCAGATAGTAGATATTTGCTTGCTTGATTTCTTTCTTACTGTATACAGCTGCCCACGGCAAATTCGGCAAAATTGTATATCAAAGATAGCGGATTGTGGCGGCTGCGGCTGGTGACCTCGTTCGTATCTCTGGTTCGGATAGTCGTCATATGAAAATAAAATTATGCTACTTTTAATCTAATTATCTAGGGTAAATTATAAACTAACTTAAAAATCTAGTTAATCTCTAAAATTCAAACCTTCAACACATTCAAGGTTCACAAAAAAAAAACGATCAACATTTCACTCGTCTAAGCACATTTCTGGTGCAATTATAAGCTCACTTATTTGTGCGTTTGGGCACTGTGAGATACACAACAATAAAAACTGCATTAAACATTTATAACGAGCAACAACAAATAATCATATTCTCCTTTAACACCATCAATAGCAATAAGCACACTTTGTGCAATTACAAGCCCACTTATCTGTGCGTATTATGCACTGTGGGATACAAATTAATACATACATTATTTATCATTGCCAGCAACCTTTGGCAGTAAACACTCAACAGTAAGAATAATAAAAAAAAAACTTAGCTTTCAAAAACTTGACTTGATTGGCTCAACTGGTAGTGATTCTCCTGTCTCCATACAATAACTTCGCCTTATGTACGTTGTCGATCGAATTAATCTTCATTGTCATCTTCTTCGCCTTGCTGATCGAACCTCGATTTCTTTTCCATTTTCATATTCTTTAGCTCGAATGCGTGTCGGGTGCTAGAGGTCCGCACCTCCACCACATGTTACGCCCCCCGAGAGGGGTGTAACTGGCAAGGGCCAACTTCCCTTGCCACCGGGACCTTCTCCTCTCGCACCCAGATAACAACTAACTCTAAATTTAATTTTAGCTTAACCATTACAACTCTTTAGCAAGAGCTTCCTTAAGATTACACAAACCCTTAGCAAGCTTATTTCATATTTCTAAAGTTCTTTATTATTGCATACATGCTGAGTCTAAGTTTGACCTGATTATGACACAATGCAAATGCAAACACTAGATGCAGCAATAATGCAATACATTGGAATGTAACTCTTTCACAATGAATTTTAAATTAATAAATTTTGATTATATTTTAAGATTATAAATTTGACTAATTAATTCCCTCGTAGCAATATGTAGGACTCATTGGTTCAGATCTTTTAGCAAATTTATCTGCATCAATAGACTATAAGTGGATGCAAGTTAAAACTGATACAACAGTTATACCATTTCATTATAATTCTTCTAAATTAAAACAGGAATATCAAAAAAGAAATGAATGTAATTTTTCGAAAATGAAACAAAATTTAGAACCAATTTCAACATTTACAGTTTTACCACGTACCGAACAAATAGTTGAATTACCAGCTATTGGTGAAAATGGTACTAAAATATCACCTAAATTAAAATTTAGTAAAGACGTATTTACACCTTTGGCTGTCGTTAATCTCGACAACAATTATTTCAAAACTACCGTTATTAATACCTCTGACGAAAAACAAATATTCAAAATTTATAATCCCCTAATATTAGAAAATTACACTAATCCCGAAAATTTAGAAATTTTTAACTTAGAAACTAATGAAATTCAATTAAATAAATTATTAACAGCCAACTTACAGAACAATTTGAGACTAGATCATCTTAACGATAATGAAAAAACACAATTAACTAATATTTGTCATAAATACAAAGATATCTTTTATACCCCTGAAATACCACTTTCCTCTACTAATGTCATGAAGCATCACATTAGAACAAAAACAGATGCCCCAATTTATACAAAAACTTATAGGTACCCTCACGTGCATCGCGAGGAAGTCAAAAATCAAATTTCAAAAATGCTTAAAGATGGTATTATCGAACACTCAGAATCCCCTTTTAATTTTCCAATTTGGGTCGTCCCCAAAAAGGAAGACGCTTCAAAGAAAAAGAAATGGAGAATAGTTATTGATTATAGAAAATTAAATGAGCAAACAATAGAAGATAAATTCCCCTTGCCTCGAATAGAGACTGTTTTAGACAATTTAGGAAGAGCAGAATATTTCACTACCCTCGATTTAGCGTCTGGATTTCACCAGATCGAAATTGAACCCAAAGATCGCGAAAAAACAGCTTTCTCCACAGAAGAAGGGCATTACCAATTTCGACGTATGCCTTTCGGTTTAAAAAATGCCCCAGCAACTTTTCAGAGATTAATCAATAACGCCCTAATAGGTTTAACTCCCTCACAATGTCTAGTTTACCTCGACGACATAATTATTTATTCAAAGTCATTACAAGATCATATTATACGATTAGAAAATGTTTTCAAAATTTGCAGAAAAACCAACATAAAAATACAATTAGATAAATCAGAATTTCTTCAAAAAACTGTGAAATATTTAGGTCACATCATTACACCTAAAGGTATAAAACCTAACCCCGATAAAATAGAAACAATAAGAAATTATCCATTACCTCGTACAAGAACTGAAATAAAATCATTTCTTGGAATGTTAGGCTTTTATCGAAAATTTATTAAAGACTTTGCAAAGGTAACAAAATTTTTAACTTTCTGCTTGAAGAAGGACAATAAAATTGTTCATACTCCCGACTTTATTGCAAATTTCGATTACTGTAAAACACTGTTAATTAACGAACCTGTATTAGCATATCCAGATTTTGAGAAACCTTTTGAGTTAACAACAGACGCCTCTAAATATGCAATTGGAGCCGTATTATCGCAGAATCAGAAACCAATATGTTATGCCTCTAGAACTTTGAATAACTCAGAGCAAAATTACCCGACGATAGAACGTGAACTCTTGGCTATTGTTTGGGCCACCAAACACTTCAGACCTTATCTTTTTGGTAACAAATTTAAAATTTATACAGATCATAGACCCTTAATTTGGCTTCGAAATATTAAAGAACCAAATTCAAAACTAACTCGTTGGTCAATAAAATTAGAAGAATTTAACTTTGATATAGAATATTTACCTGGAAAAGTTAATAAAGTTGCGGATGCTCTATCCCGAATTCAAATACATCCTACATCAGTAAACGATCGATTAAACACCCCTGAACCACCCTTATCTTACTCAAGTATGATAGCTGAAAGAGTTGACTCACCTGAACTTACTGACATATTTACGATACCTGAACTCAATCTACCTAATACTATTAAGAAACCCATAAAAATATTACAAGATATTAAAATAAAATCAGCAGAACAATCAATCCATTCAATCAGTTCTAATTCAGATGTAGATTTAGATGAATTAATAAAAGACACCCTAGATTTACACGATAACGAATCAATAGTTAATACAGTTCATTCCCAACAATCTTCTACACCTGTTATAGACATTTCTGAAAAACCTTTACAACATCATAATAATCAGATTGAATTTATCAAAGTGACAATCCCTAAAGAAATCAGAGAAACCAACTACGACGGTATTAAACATTATGCTGTATTTGTTACTAATAACAAAAAAATTGAAATTTTTACAAAACTACTTTTAGAATATTGTCAACCAAAACTGAATTACTACTGTTATTTCCCCAATGACGAATTGTATTTAGATTTTTCAAAATTCCTAAAAGATATAATAAATGAACATACTCCTAAGTTTCACAGATGTATGTCACAGGTTAATTATATTTTAAATCCTGAAGAACGAAAATCCCAAATTCAAAATTATCATATAGGTAAGACTAACCATCGTGGTGTGCAAGAAACTTTAGCACATTTACAAAGATATGTCTTTTGGAAAGGCATGAGTAAAGATATTCAAAATTTTATAAATTATTGCGAAATTTGTAAAACAAGAAAATACGATAGACATCCTAATAAATTACCTCTACAATTAACTACTACATATAACAGACCTTTTCATACTTTACACATGGATATTTTCCAAATAAATAACACAAAATTTTTAACAATCATAGATTCTTTTTCCAAGTTTGCACAAGCATATCAGTTGAAATCGGCAAATTTAACAGACGTAATTGATAAATTATTCCTTTACATTTCCCATTATACGACACCGAAAGAAATCGTAGCTGATGGAGAATTTGATAAAAATATATTTTTGGATTTTGTGAAATTCCATAATATTAAAATTCACATAACACACCTCATCATCACCAATCTAATTCAATTGTTGAAAGACTCCATTCTACACTAATAGAACATTTCAGACTTTTGAAAAACACACCGGAAGACAAAAGAATGCCTTATTGTATTCTAGCATATAATCATAGTATACACTCAAATTTGAAATATACTCCTTTTGAAATTTTATATGGACATACAGACAGCCTTAATCCTTTTGAATTAAACAATGATACATTTTATAGCATCTACATTAACGATCACAAAAATAAAATGAATGCTATTTACGAAGACCTACATGACAAACAAAAAACATCTAAAGAAAGTAGAAACTTAAAAATCAACGAAAACAGAAAACATATTAAATTCAAAATTAAAGATAAAGTGTTTATTAAATCTAACGAACGTAATAAAAAACTTCCAAAATTTATAGGACCTTTTGAAATAATTGAAATTCTAGAAAGAGATAGATATACTTTAAAACATGTACAAAATAACAATATTTTAAAGAGACATCTTAATGAGCTATTGGCATTTACAGAAGACCAATCAGCATTACTCTCTGGTACATCACCTTGTGGTGTTTCTGCCATTGTGACGTAACAATTAAGGACTTAAAAACTAACCCAGGACTATATCCACTGACATTAGGTGACGCTTTAGTGAAGACATCAGAATGGACTATTTTTAAGACTATAGACTATAAGCCTTTATTAAGTAGTTATGATACCCTTAGAGAAAATATTATTAAAGTAATTAAGTTCTTAGAAAATAAAGATTTTGTTGTCGAACATAGACAAATGATGGTAATAATGAACGCACTTTCAAAATCAAGTCCCAAATCAGGACAAAAAGTATTCTCAGAACACACTGTGATAAATCACAACAATCAATTATTACTATTGCAACAGTATGTACTAAAATCAGATAAATTAATTAATCAACTGTTTCCCACTATAACCTCTAAAAGGATTAGACGAGGACTAATCGACGGAATAGGTAGTATATTTAAATTTTTAACTGGAAATTTAGATGCTTCGGACGGACAAAGATATGATTCAATGATAAATGCATTAATTACAAATAGTAATAGTCAAAAGCAAATATTAAAAGAGCAAGCGCAAATACTTAATGATACAATTTTATCAGTAACACATTTAACAAAAAACCAAAATTTACTAAATGACAATTTAAATAAAGTTATTTTAAATAATCAGCTGATTAATAAAAACATTGCTGATTTGTCAATTAAAAATACACTAACAGAAGCCATCGAATCGTTACAATTATTCATTGACTTCTGGATAGAATTAGAAACTTCCATTACTTTAGCCCAAAGTCATCAACTCCACATTTCTTTAATAGATAACGATGACCTAATAAACAATTTAAATAAAATATCAGAACTTCTTAGCTTGGCTTCAAAACATAGAAATAAATCACTAAAAATTCCATATCCTGCTAACGTTAATACGCTACACTTATATGAATCAATAATAACAGTCAAAGCTTATCAAAAGGACACTATCATAACCTTTATTTTTGAAATACCCCTTATTAACCAAAACATGGATTATCAATTAAAAGAACTAATTCCTTTTCCAATTTATATTTCGCACAATCAATTCAGAATGATTATTCCCACTTATCAATTAATACTATTTAATAAATTAATGAGTATTCCAGTAAATATTGATCACTGTAAATCTACTTCAAACAATCAATATTTTTGCTCACCTGGCAATAAATTTGAAATCCCTAATAATAAACTTTGTGAAACACAATTGTTAAATTTCGATAAAAATCAGACTTGCAAACCTTTTGTGTTTGATTTGTTATCCACTAAACTCTCCCAAATAGATGCAAATACATGGTTAATTAGCACCCCTGAAAATGTCATATTGGATATTAAGTGTTCACATAATGTTTATCGTAAAGAAATATGTGGCTCATACATAATACATATTACACCTGATTGTAATGTTGTTGTAAATGATGAAGACACATTGCTCTATATGACGTCACCCATTACTAAAATGATCGATTTAAAATTACCCCACATTAGCGAATTAAAAATACCGCAATCAAACCATTTTAATATTTCTAAATTAGATTTGTCTTCTATAGATACACAGAAATTAACAAATAATCAAATGAAATTGTCTGAACAAACAAAATTATTAGATAATATAAATTTTTCTTATAATAATCATTTAAGTGCTGCTTCGATTATAACTGTTATTATAATAGTAATGTTTATAAGTAGTATTTTTATTTATATATATTGTAAACGTAATGTATTAAGAAATAAATTGCTAAATTATATGTACACTTCAGAAGAAGTTAATATTGACGATATTAGAATTGTTACAATTTAAGGTTTAATATCTTCTTCAAATATATTAAACCTTCTTAGGCGGGAAGAGTAATAACATCTCAACCCTTTTTATTTAGATAAGTAAATATATTAGTAAACATAGTAGAAGAACGCCACCCTCCAAAATATAAGAAATACGTTTTATTGGTATATCTTCCGGTTGGCGTAGCTAGATATCCGTTCTTTGTAATATTTTGGAACAATAGACTATAATGCACGTTAGCACGTACATCTTGTTTATAAATATTGTAACCACCTAAAATGTAACCAGTCTTGATTGAAGTTTTGCTGTAACAAAGTTGTCGTCTTGTACTCCCTTGAAGTTAATAAATAATTTAAAAAAACAATTATTGACTTCATTGTAAATTAAATGGCGTTTTAAATACCTTTAAATGCACTCTATTTCTTCTTAAAGGCGTACCATCTTCCGTGATAATTTCGTATGAATCTGGTTCCCTACACTTTGCTGTAATTTTAGCCGGTGTCCAATTTCTTGTGTTATTTTGAACCAACACTTGCTGATTGATGTCAAGGTCGGGCAGTGTGTGAGCAATTCGATCGTAAAATTGCTTCTGTTTCCTTTGGGTTTCCTTGATCCTTTGATGAGGTTCACTACATTCGTATTTAGGAGTTAATACTGCTTTAGTCATTAATGGGTCAGATCTTAATTTTCTGCCCATCAATAGTTCTGCTGGAGATGGCAAATTGTTCTTAGGGGTTGTGTTAAGATTAAGGATTGCATAAGGGATGCTTCCATTAGATTTTAATGCTTTTAAAATTAAACCTTTCACTGTCTGAACTGTTCGCTCAACCAATCCATTACTTTTTGGGTAGTTCGGGCTGGATGTTGTGTGTTTAATATCGCAGAGTTTTAAGAATGCTTTAAAACTTGTTGAACTAAATGGCGGACCATTATCGCTCATAATTTCTTGTGGTATTCCGAAATAAGGAAATGTGTCTTCTATTACACTTATAACGGTATTTGCATTTTTTGATGCGACTCTTTTGACGACAATGAACTTGGAGAAATAGTCAACCATTACTAAATAGTCTGTTGATTTGATATAAGCAAAATCCATTCCAATTTTCGACCACGGCAATTCAGGAATTTGATGAGAGTTTAATGGTTGTTTCGGATTAGCCTTTGTATACATCTGACAAATTCTGCATTTTAATACAAGCTCTTCGATGTCCTTTAACATTCCTGGCCAATATAATGCTGCTTTTGCTTTGTTCTGACATGCCGTAACCCCTCGCGTAACCCCTTGGTGAGAATCATGTAGTTTATGAAGAACCTGCCTCGTTTCGTTCTGAGGAATTACAATTTTATTTCCACGGAATAAAATACCATCAGCATAATGTAATTCTTCCTTTATATCCCAGAATTTCTTCACATTTGGTTTGAGAGATTTCTTGTGTGTTGGCCATCCTTTATTTATATAAGATATTATTTCTTGCATTACTGAATCATTGGTGATCGAATTCTTGAGTTCTTCAATTCTGCTATCTGTAGCACACACCAAAGAACTTACTGCAACTGTTTTACCTTCTAAATAGTCCGTTCTGAAGAATCTATTTTTGCTAGGATCGCGCGATAACGCGTCGGCAATTGTTAATTCTTTCCCAGGAATATACTCTAGTTTGTAATTGTATCTCATTAATTTCAAAACTAATCGTTGGATCCGTGGCGATAGTAAATCCATGGACTTGTTAACAATGCTTAGTAAAGGTTTATGGTCTGTTTGCACCATAACTTCCCTTCCATAAGTGTACATGTGGAATCGTGTTAACCCATGTAGGATTGCTAGCAGCTCCTTTTCAATTTGAGCGTATGCCTGTTGCGTTTTATTTAAAGACGTCGAGCAATAACCTACAGGTTGCCCATCCTGCAGTGCTAAGGCACCTAACCCATGGGAACTGGCATCCACTGAAATACACAATGGTTTTTCTGGATCATAAAATTTCAGACTGGGTGCCTGACTGATTGTTTCCTTTAAAGTTTGAAAACATTTCTCTTCATTTTCACCCCACAAAAATTCTACTTTATTACTTAACAAGGCTCGTAACGTACTAGTTTGTTGAGACATATTAGGTACAAACTTTGCTAGATAATTTACCATACCTAATACCCGCTGTAGGTCTTTCTTGCACGTTGGGCTAGTTAATGCCTGAATGGCCTCTATTTTGGTGCAATTTATGGAAATTCCTTCCTTGGACAATGTATGGCCCAAAAACTTCACGTCGGTCTTAGCCAGTTGCATTTTAGCATTACTGAATTTAACTTTAAACTGTTTGGCTCGTTCTAATGCTTGTTTTAGTCTAACGTTATGTTCATCTAGAGTTGTTCCGTAAATTAATACGTCATCAATATAAGGGACTACACCTTCTAACCCTTCAAAAATGTGATTTATCAGCTTCTGATACACTTCAGGTGCACTACTGATTCCGTAGGGCAAGGTTTTGTATCGGAACCTTCCGTAAGGTGTGGCGATTGTACACAATTTTGAACTTGATTCATCAATAGGTACTTGCAAGAATGCTGTTCTTGCATCTAATACCGTAAAGTATTTTGCTCCCTTTAGTTCCGAAAGGACACTATCAACAGTTGGAAGTGCATAATGTTCCCTTTTGATGTGCTTGTTAAGGGGTCTAGGATCCATACAAATCCTAATTGCTCCGTTGGGTTTCGAAACAATTACTATTCCGTGAACCCAATCGCTTGGTTCCTGAACAGCCTCTAAAACCTGATTTTTAATCATTTTGTCTAATTCCTGTTTTAGTTTGTTTTTTAAAGCAATTGGTACCCTTCTTGCTGACGAAATGGACGCCACTGCATTTTCCTTTAAAGTTATGTGATATGGTTCACACTTTATGCGTGATGCTTCGTCATCAAATACTTCTTGGAATTTGTTTATTATTTCTGCTGATGTTACTTGTTTCACCCCATTAACCTTGATATTGGGTACTAAACCAAAATAAGCTGGGTCATCGAGACCTAGAATACAATCGTTGTTCTTTTCTGCGACGTAGAAATATAACAATTTATTTTTTCCATTAAGGCTGCTATTAAATACGCATTTTCCCAATGTCTTGATAACGTGTTCTGAATAGGAAGTCAATTTCGTTGTTGTACGGATCAGTTTCTGCTTCTGTGGCAGTGAGTCATAAACATCTTTTGAAATTATGTTTACTTCACTTCCTGTATCAACTTTAAACAAAATATTTTTCCCACTTACTTGTATAATTTCTTTCCACGCTAGTTATGTTAATAAAGTTAGAGTACCATGTGAAACTGAAATGATATGAAAGGGAGATGATATGATCTTCAACAGGTATATCTTCAGTGACGTTTTACCCAATAGGCTATACAGGCTAAAGCCTCAGGCGCCAAAAAAATTTACAGTTAAAGGGCGCCACCACAACTTTTGATGCGCGAAAAAAATCAGTTTCAAATTTTTAGTCAGAAGTTTTTAAAAAATGCTGTAAATTCTAGTTGTAGATTGTAGTAACATTGATCTGGGCAATACAAATCAATGACTCAAGTATTGTCGAAGGTTGCACTGGGGGCTGCCACGCTACAATTTTGGTAATGTTTTTGATTGTGTCACATACTGCACATTACTAACCGGTACATTTCGTCTTCCGTTCTGATAAACTTTTGATCAAAATGGAATAACAAGAAAGTTACAACAGTCTAAAGTTCTTATAAACTTGAGGATTTTTTTAATGAAATACGGTAATTATTTACGTTTTGAATTCAACTTTTGTATATTTATAAGCTAATTAAACAAAATTCAATGAAAATATTTATAAGATGAAAGTTATGGCTATTTAAAGTATTCTTTAAAATATTGTTATATAGGTGTTTGTTTATTGACAACCGCTGATTTACATAATCTGATCATGTAGGTAAGTCAAAATTACAGCAGCAATTTTACAGATTGTGCGTTGGATTGTGTGAGATACACTTCTTGAGGTGCGTTTAGACTTGAACAGCAACGCACGCGCATGGTGTGAGCGTGCGCGCACGGCCTGAGCGTGCACGCACAGTGTATATTTTACCATGCGTTAAAATCCGACACACAGCGCATGGCTTTGAGTTCGCAAGTGCTCCCGCTGTGCGTCAGAATTTAATATTAAAAGAATCAGCAAGTAAACAGTGCTAAAATGAATTCTGTTCAAACTGAGAGTGCAGCATTTATAGTTTTGTATTCATTAATTAAAAAAGAAGAGATATTATTAAAGAAAAATAGGTTTTGATATATTTTTTCCCAACAATCAAGTTTTTTATATTTTGAAAAATATTCGGGATATTTGGGATTCCACAATATTTCGAACTTTCTGTACTCCTTTATTAATTGGAGGCAATTAGCGCTGCTCCACTCCATTTATAAGTAATAATAAAAACAAGTAATACAATAAATATCAACGCACGGAGTGAGCATCTACAACTAACTGAATGGACGTTTGAACTGACGCACAGGTTTCCTTTGAGCACCGTCAAAATACCGACAGCAATCGGCTCGCGTTCGCGACCATGCGTCAGTAAGTTGAGCGGTCGCGCATGCTAACGCATGCTCACGCACGCTAACGCACAGACGTTTACACTTGAGCATACGTCAAGGCTCAGCCCGTGCGCGTCGTTCGCGTGCGTTGCTGTTCAAGTCTAAACGCGCCTTTATGTAAACGCGAACACAATAAGCTCAGCGGTACTAAAAAACGGGTGTTAATTTATAAGAACTTCAAATCATTGTAACTTTCTTGTTATTCTATTTTGATCAAAAGTTTAAAAAAAAAAAACTATATTTTGGTCTCCTCTAATTGTCCTTTCAGTTTCCTCCGTATGTTAGTAATCACCCTGTATAGCAAGTTATTCTCCATTTAATTTTATTTTGTTATGTTCTGAAAACACAATATATTTTTTTGTTTCATAGTCATACAATGGTTTTATATGTGTTAAAGAATTTATAAATAATTTCATAACTGTAATATTGTTATTTGTTGTTAATTTCCTTCAACAGTGTTTCTAGTAACTACTATTAATTCTAATATGACATCCTATAAAAATCCTTCAATTATGCAGTCAAAAATATTTTTTTAACAAAAATAAAGGCTTTTCTCGCTAGGTTCCCTGAGAAAAGATGGGGGGGGCAATGAATTTTTAGCCTAAGGCGCCTGAAACCTTTAAAACGTCCCTGTATATCTTATAACATAATCAAATATGTAAGTGCAAATCAATTAATAAAATAAGTAGTTGATATTATAATAATTAATGTGTATGTGCAACCTGAGGGGGTTTAATTTAGAATGTTTAGATAATAGTTTACTTAAATAGGATTCAGCCATAAATACAGTTAGTCTTAGAATTGTCGTTGTACCATTAACATCTGAAATAAAAGTATAATTTCGTTCTGAAACTCCTATGATATTTGAACATAGTTAAATAAATCATTTAAAAAAATTCGTTTCGGCATCCACGCATCGAAACTGGCGCAGTCGGTAGGATACGTGGCGAAAAGGGCACTTCGAAAATAAAGTAACCCTAAATTTCGTGTATTTTTATACTTAACCACGTATTCGAAATCTAAACCAACGTTCAAAAGGAGGTAGCTACTCCGAAGGAACATCTGCCTAATCAACGACGTCTTCAGAGGGACAAGCATCGCCCCGGCAAGCATCGCTGGTTACAGAAAACGAAAATCTGATCATCGAGATCGCTTTTTCCATTGCGGAAACTTCTGATTATTGGAATCATCAAACAAGGAATGAAGTAAGAAATATTTTTATCACTAAGTGAACAGTGAAGTTTTAAAGAATTTTAAAGGTATTAACATAATTTTAAATTAATTTATAAGTTCAGATAAAGATATAGTAAGCAAGAAGTACAGTGTAGTTCTTATGACTACTTAATATCCGCTGTATGACTTATATCTTTTGCGTAGGAACCCTGATTCAGGCCCTTAACATAAATAATTAAAGCACAATTAAAAATAATTAGTGAATCTGCATAATTTCAAAACAATTATTAATGCCAAGAAACCGATCCAGATCACCACGAACTACGAATATTTTACAACAACCTAAACTATTATTTTTGACAAATCAATCAATCAATAATAAAACCATGGCAGAACCCCTATTTCCTGCTGGTTTCAACATTTCTCTTTTGAATGAGATACCCACTTATAACGGCAATCCAGCCACCCTATCAGAATTTATTAGAGCAGTTGAAGTCATTACCACCCAATTTTGCACACAAACTCCTAACGACTATATAAATAAGTTAACAATATCCTCAGTCAGAAACAAATTAAAAGGTCAAGCTTTGGAAGTTGTCACCGGATATGATTACGATACCTGGGCAGAATTAAAAACTACCCTTGTTGAAAACTTCGGCGATCAAAGATCCGAATTAAATCTTTTAGTAGATTTAACTAAACTAAAACAGAATAGAGACAGTCCAATCGAATTTTTCAATAAAGTTAGAACACATTTGGCCATATTCAATTCAAAAGTATCGCTAAGTAACGAAACCCAAGAAATTAAAAAGTACAAATTAATTGTCAATAAGAGCTTAGCTCTTCGCACTTTTATAAGTGGACTAAATGAAAATTTAGGAAGCTTTATTCGCAGTCGAAATCCAGATTCTCTTGAAGAAGCGTTAAAAATGGTGAAGGAAGAACTAGATATCAGGTATTCCCAGAATCAAATAAATAAACAATTTCCCTCGCAATTTCCTAATCAAACTGAAAAAACAAATAGACCTATGACAGGTAATTTCAATCCACATAATTCAAAAACGGCATATGTACCGCTTCGAGATTTATATACTCCAAAATTTAACAATTTCATGCCCAACGCAAATAATTATAGACCACAAAACCAAAATTTTCAAACTCAGAATTTTTCCCCTAGATTACCATTTCCCCAATACAAACCAAATTTTTATAATAGTCCTATGAGACCTAACCCAAATAATTCCAGAAATTTTCAAAATCCAAACCAAAATGTTTTTGCACCTAGACAAAATTTCAAACCTATGAATCAACCTGAACCAATGGATATCAGTGTATCAAAAAGACCTGCTACCCAGCAACTAACGAACCCCAATAAATTTAGAGCAACCTCGCAAAACTTCCCTATGATTAAACAATCTAACCAACCGAGAAATTTCGTAGCCGAAGAATTGTTCTATCACGACGAACAATTAGAAAACCACGAATACACTCACGAACCAGAGTACAGTCAACCTAATTGCTCAGAATTCCCTGCAGAGAATGAGGAATTATATCCTTTTGACAATATAGACACAAACTACGAAGAACCACCTTTTATTGAAAACGAGTACGAAACTGAAAATTTGCAGTAAGTGCCTCGGAAAATATAGAAACCTTCAACATTAATCCAAAATCTAACCTTCCTTATATATTAATACCCGCCACTGACGAGAAACTTTTAATAGACACCGGCAGTTCTAAAACAATTATTTCTCCAAAATTTGCACAAAAACATTTTCCGAATTCAATCTATCAATACAATTTTGAAATAACTACTTCACATGGAACCACTAGACACAACTCTGTTGCCGATTTACCTATCCAAAATCTTTTCAATGAACATGGTATTCACACCTGGTATTTATTCGATTTTCACCCAGAATATGCTGGACTAATAGGTTCCGACCTTCTTGCAAATTTACCTGCATCTATCAATTACAAATGGATGCATATTCAGACAGAAAAAACTACTATACCCTTTCACTATGACCCCTCCAAAATCAAACAAGAAGCCCAAAAAAGGAATGAATGTAATTTTTCCAAATTAGAACCAAGTCAAAAATTAATAAAACAAATAAGAATACCCCCACGCACAGAATTATTTGTAACCCTGCCTGCTGTTGGAAACAATGGATCAAAATTAGCTCCAAAACTAAAATTCAATGACAATGTTATAATGCCCTCAGCAATAGTCAAACTTCATAACAATTGGTTTATAACTAGCGTTGTAAACATTTCAAACGAAATTCAAGACATAAATATTTATAATCCCTTACTTTTGGACGAATATCAACCAAACGCAAACAACCATTCAATTCAAGTCAATAATTTTAACATTAACCATCCTTACCAAAATGTTAGAAATATTTTATGTAAAAACCTGGAAAGCAATTTAAGAACCGACCATCTCAATGATGAAGAAAAAACAATTCTATTCAATTTATGCCATGAGTATAAAGATATATTTTATTCCCCGGATATCCCTTTATCAGCGACTAATTTGGTAAAGCATCATATCCGAACCAAAACTGATGCACCCATATTTACTAAAACCTACCGATACCCCCATGTCCATCGAGAGGAGGTAAAAAGACAGATAAATACAATGTTAGATGAAAAAATAATAGAACCATCAGAGTCCCCTTATAATTTCCCCATCTGGGTCGTTCCCAAAAAATTAGATGCCTCAGGCAAACAAAAATGGAGAATAGTAATAGACTATCGCAAACTAAATGAACAGACAATAGAAGACAAATATCCACTTCCCCGAATTGAAACCGTGTTAGACAACCTTGGCAGAGCCACTTATTTCTCTACTTTAGATCTCGCTTCTGGTTTTCACCAAATCGAGATAGAAAAAGAGGACCGTGAGAAAACAGCTTTCTCTACGAGGTCATTTTCAATTCCTAAGGATGCCCTTTGGTCTTAAAAATGCACCGGCTACATTTCAAAGAGCAGTTAATAATGCACTAACCGGATTAACACCACAACAGTGCCTTGTTTACCTCGATGACATTATAATATATTCAAACTCATTACAAGAACACATTACCCGATTAAAAAACGTATTCAATAAATGTCGACAAACTAATAACAAAATTCAACTAGACAAATCCGAATTCCTCCACAAATCTGTTAAATATCTTGGACATATAATAACACCCGATGGAGTAAAACCCGATCCATCAAAAATTTCAGCTATCAAAAACTTCCCCCCGCCTAAAACAAGAACCGAAATAAAATCGTTCTTGGGACTGTTTGGATACTATAGAAAATTTGTTAAAGACTTCGCTAAAATTACTAAATTCTTGACAGTATGCCTTAAAAAGGAAAATAAAATTATTCATTCGCCCGAATTCCTAAGAAATTTCGAACATTGCAAACAAATTTTAACTAATGAACCCTACTTCAATACCCAAACTTTGAAAAAAAATTTGAGTTAACCACTGATGCATCGAAATATGCATTAGGTGCCGTTTTATCACAAGACGGAAAACCCGTTTCTTATGCTTCAAGAACTTTAAACGACGCGGAACAAAGGTACACCACAATAGAACGAGAGCTTTTAGCTATAGTATGGGCTACCAAACAATTTCGGCCTTATTTGTATGGTGTAAAATTTACCCTATTCACTGACCATCGACCACTTGTATGGCTTAGAAACCTAAAAGAACCCAATTCCAAACTAACACGATGGGCACTTAAATTAGAAGAATATGATTTTGACATAAACTATTTACCCGGAAAACTTAACAAAGTTGCCGATGCTTTATCAAGGATCCAAATTCACCCCATGACTATTGAAACACATGACCAACTTAATACACCTGAAAGTATATAAATAAGGACCGTTCTGGCACAGTTACTCCCATAAGAAACACATGTAAAACGAAATAAGCTGTTTTTCGGTTTTACATCCGGTCTGACCGTCCACGTATACGACGTATCAACCTGCCCTCAGGGCATTAATTTCGCACTTTGATTCATATTTTGATTGATTGATCTAATTAATTTATGTAATTTATGACTTTGATTGACTGGATTAATTAAATTCTTGCTTAATTCGTGGAATTTCGGGAATTAATTCGCGGATTCGTGCCTTGATTGATCTGATTAATTTAATTGATATGTGTGTGTGTGTATGATCTAATTAATTTTTATTGATCTATTTAATTTTGATTAAGCCGCGGGGTTGATTCAAGGTTACGCCTAGAAATATGAAATACAAAGCGTCTTTTTCTGCAGGTGGAGACATGTTTAACAGTTTAAAAACATGACGTCATCAACCTTCAATGAGTAAGAGTGAGATAACAGACATTTAAACAGAGATGGAAATAGTAATTAAAATAGAAATTTTGAAGTAGGTCTTAAAGATTACATGGAAAGACCCTTCTGGCGCAGCCCCTCCCATAAGAAACACATGTAAAACGAAATATGCTGTTTTTCGGTTTTTGATACTGGGCTGGCCGTCCACAGATGGCGCTATCATTACATCACTTTTATTCTCAAGGTGCATGAAAAATACTACTTTTTGCATAATTAATTGTTAATTTAGCACTTTGATTCATATTTTGATTGATTGATCTAATTAATTTGTATAATTTGATTGACTGGATTAATAAATTCTTGTTTAATTCATGGAATTTCGGAAATTAATTCATTCCTTGATTAACCTGATTAATTTAATTGATACGTGTGTATATGTATGTGTATATGTGTATGTATAATTAATTTTTATTGATCTATTTAATTTTGATTGAGCCGCGGGATTGATTCAAGGTTACGCCTCCTTTAGAAATATGAAATACAAAACTGCAAGTCGAGACGTGTTTAACAGTTTAAAAACATGACGTCATCAACCTTCAATGAGTAAGAGTGAGATAACAGACATTTAAACAGAGATGGAAGTAGTAATTAAAATAGAAATTTTGAAGTAGGTCTTAAAGATTATATGAAAAGTCCCTTTAGTGATTTGTATAGCTTAAATATCTTAAGGAATTTTTACCTAATTTTATACTTTTCGTACTTTGATTGGTCTGTGACTTTAATTGATGCATTGAATCTTTATCCTTAGAGATTTATATATTTAAATAATTACTCAAAAATATTAAGATAAATATTTATCTTTAGGAGAATTAAATCAGGAAATAAAAAACTCAATTCATAAAACATTTTATTGTAGGAAATACAAATACACTAGAATTATTATTTCTATCATATTTATCTCTAATCTAATAGTTAAATTAACAATGAATATTTTTTCCAAAAAATTAAAAATCATTTTCCTATAATATTAATTATTTTACAGATTACCATAAAGGAAGTTGTTATCATTTACGTCACCACTGACATTTAAAATATGATTTTTATTTAAAATTATAACATATGTAATATTACAACAAATACGTTCTTATATGACCTTCAATAGGATTACGACAAATAGGGCATTTTGATAGACGCATTATACAAGGGGCGCATACACAGAAATGACCACAAGAGCTTATTGTTAATGTAACTGAATTGATCAAACAAACTTTACATAGGAACTAATTTGACCCTCGATCAACTATTTCCTGGGATGCAGAATTCAATGATTTTAATTCATTTTCATGGGGTGCTGAATTCACTGATTCTAATTCATTTTCCTCAGGCGGACATTCACGCTCAGGGTAGCTGTTGGGTCTATACTCAAAATAATTATCCCTCAATATGAATGCCGAATGGGCAATTAGGACTCCAATGTATATGATCCCCCATAGGAGTGTCACCTACAGTCGAATCGCATAGTGCAATCTAATAGTTAAATTAACAATAAATATTTGTTTCAAAAAATTAAAAATCATTTTCCTATAATATTAATTGCTGGGTTGATTCAAGGTTACGCCTCCTTTGGAACTATGAAATACAAAACGTATTTTTTCTACAGGTCGAGACATGTTTAAAAGTGGGTTCTCACTACGTACACTGCCCGACAAATCTAATGACGCTAGCAATAGTCTCAATAGGCAACACACTTGCCAGGATAGAGCTTAGCTGCGACAAACGTTAAAAATACTGAAGAATAACTCTGTGGATTAACGTCGTAAAACTAAAAAGGTTCTCTTTAGATTTTTACCTGCTCTATCCCAGCAGGCCAGCATTTCATGTATAAACTTAGTTCTGTTATTTAAGGAACTAAAAATTAGAAACTTTTTAGTGATAGAATCACATTCTAGTTAATTGTACTACATCTAGAGTTTGATATCAAAAGATGGGAAACTTTTCTAAGTAATCGCATTTATTATGGAGAATTTCCATTTGATCGTTAAGTTTATATTAATAAAAGTTAAACTTACTAATTGATAATTATGAAAAACGCCAATTCTAAGATCTTTGATAGATTTACATTAAACGGATTTTTATTTAGTAGTATAATAATAATTGTATTACAATATAAAATGATTGAGCAGAGCTGTTTCATTACGAACCAATTTTAATTACACATTAAAAATATACAAAAGCAATATGTTGATAAGTTGTGACTGAATTCTATGAGTTTGTTTTTTAACTAGGAGGAGCGATTCAAATTTGTCGCGCCAAAATCCACACCTGTGATTGGCTGCGGCCAGGCCGGTTTCACACCGCTAAGTAATTTGTATAAGTTTTGACGTTTGACTTGATTTGATAATTATTTTTCTAGGCGCTGACAGTGACATAATTCAGGCAAAATACATTAAATTAGTTTTAATTTCAGCTGTAAATTTTAAACATGATAAAAATTCAAATTTACCGTCAAAACTTCGGAAGTCTTCTTTTCTAGTGACATTTCTAGTGTGAATCTGGCTTTTGTATTCACTCCTCCTAGTTAAAAAACAGACAGACTCCAAATATCTATTGCATTAATTTGCGAAATGAACTTTTTTTTATTTCAAATGGGACAATCGGTAAAATTTTTACATATTATTTTGATTTGGGGCCTACCGGAATTCAGTTACAGCCGGTATACAGGGTGTCTCAAATGGATTAGGATAGTACCTATGGGTATCTTGGTTATTATTGAAGATAGAGATTCGGTTAAATGGGCAATGTTTTGCAGTTTCTCCATACTGATTCATATCCCGATTAGAAAAGTTACAAATTTTCAGTCGTTCAGTTGTTATCTTGAAAAAACTGAAAAATGCGTATTTTTAAAAAGTGGAATATTTCCGTAATTTTAATATTTATGGAGAAAAGTTTCAAATAAAAGTTAGTAGGTTCGATTAGCCCGATTTAAAAACCTTATTCAATTTTTTTTCAAAATGGTGGTTTTCAAGATATTGATAGCAACTTTCTTATTTTAAATGGGCGCCATTTTGTTTTTTTACAGAAACGGATTGCATTTTTTTCTGATTTCAACGATGTATAACAACCTATGTTTAAATAAAGTTTTACAACTGAATTTACTGATGTTTTAATTTGCGGTCGAGTTATCCATGAAAACAAAAGACATGAAACAAAATTTATTGAAAATTATTGGTAAAGCATGTTGCAATGTGTTTTGATTAATACCATTAAATGCTTCCAACACCTCTTAATAAATAATTAATAATAAATTAATTAAAATTAATAAATAATAAATTTTGTTTCATGTCTTTTGTTTTCATGGCTAACTCGACTGCAAATTAAAACATCAGTAAATTCAGTGTAAAACTTTATTTAAACATAGGTTTGTTATACATCGTTGAAATCAAAAAAAAAATGCAATCCATTTGGTTCGTATTGAAACAGTTCATACTTTTGCGAGTTTTGCTTATATTTTTTTAACTTCCTCCGGGGACTTTTCCTGTAACTAACGAATTTCAGGATATCATCCATCATTTTTTAATTTTTATAATACAATAAATTATGTAGTATATTATACTAAATAAAAATCTATTTAATGTAAAACTATCAAATATGATATGTAAATTTTAGCGAAAAATGTGGAAATTTACTTCTAAAATAATAAAATTTAGTTGTAGGGTTTAAAATTACAAATTCCTGGGTTTACCAAGATTTTATTCATGCCCTTTCTAAAAGTGCAGGCTATTCTTCTCGGTGGGAAGAAACGATTTAAGCAAAACAAACCACGTCGTCGTTTTGTTAGTCACCAATATGCCGAGAGCCGACGTTACGGCAAACTGCTAAATATTAAGTAGGTAATAAATGAGTTTCGTAACGTTTGTCGCAGCTAAGCTCTAACCTGGCAAGTGTGTTGCCTATCCACACTATTGCTAGCGTCATTAGATTTGTCGGGCAGTGTACATGTCCTGGATAATACAAGTATCATACAAGTATTTAAAAAGTCTAGAAAAATTTCAGATATGTTTAATACAAGTTGTAGATTTTCAGAAGTATGCAACTGCATTTGTTGGTGTATAGGACATGTATTATACAAGTACGGCCGATCCGAAGTGGATGGAAAACACATACATGTCTGACAACTTGCGACTGCACATTACGTATTTTCAAAGCCTTCTATAGTGTTTTATCGCAAATGGAGTGGTCAAAAGAGAACACAATTCAATTAATTGAATTTTTAAGGCAGAATGAAGTATTATTGATCGAAACGCAAAAAACGATGCACTTCGTTCGATTACTGATAATTTAAAATTCAGCGAAATAGATGTGGATAAAAAAGTTTCTACTCCACCACCTTTGCCTTCTTTTGGGACTTTCATTATTATTACTTGCTAATCGAAAATTAAATAACTTGACGCGGCAGAAACAAACATATAAGTTCTTCGTTTGAAGCCATTTTGTAAACAACTTTACAATACAATGTGAACCAGTAATGTTTTATACATTATCTACTACTTGTATTTAAAAATGTATAAGACTTTGTTTATGATAAATTTGAGAAAGTATTATACAAGTATAATACATGTATGCCAATTTATCCCAGACTTGTTGGTAATGTAAACCCCGCTTAACAGTTTAAAAAACATGACGTCATCTTCGAACCCTCAATGAGTAAGGGTGGGGGGAAATTGTGATTTTAATTGACGCATTGAATCTTTATCCTTAGAGATTAGAAACTTTCTACACAGGGTTTTTGATGTACTTAAATAATTACTTGAAAATATTCAGATAAATATTTATCTTTTGGAGAATTAAATCAGGAAATAAAAAACTGAATTCATAAAACATTTTATTGTAGGAAATACAAATACACTAGAATTATTATTTCTATCATATTTATCTCTAATCTAATAGTTAAATTAACAATAACTATTTTTTTCAAAAAATTAAAAATCATTTTCGTATAATATTAATTATTTTACAGATTACTGTATAGGATATTGTTATCATTTACGTCACCACTGATATTTAAAATATGATTTTTTATATAAAATTATAACATAGGTAATATTACAACCAATACGTTCTTATATGACCTTTAATAGGATTACGACAAATAAGACATTTTGATAGACGCATTATCCAAGGGGTGCATACACAGAAATAACCACAGGGGCTTAATGTTAATGTAACTGAATTGATCAAACAAACTTTACATAGGAACTGATTTGGCCCTCGATCAACTATTTCCTGGGATGGAGGATTCAATGATTTTAATTCATTTTCCTGGGGCAGACATTCACGCTCAAGGTAGCTGTTGGGTCTATACTCAACATAATTATCCCTCAATATGAATGGGCAATTAGGACTCCAACGTATATGATCCCCGTCCCCCCATAGGAGTGTCACCTACAGTCCAATCGCGTAGTGCAACTCCGCAAAATGCACATTTAACAACATCATACATTCCCATGTTAGAATCCTGCTTGAGCTAAATCATGAGGCTTAATGAACTTGCATGACCAATTTCTAAAGGAATTAAACCTATGCGTTTCAAGTTGCATGTCCATGGCTACTGAGGTTTTATGAAGTGAAAATTCTACTTATCCACCACCCTCCACTAAGAAAAACGTAATAATTTATAAAAAAGTTTTTTATTTTTTGTTATATTTTATTATATATAAATATGACATATTTCAATAGAGACCCTAACATTACTACCAAGTCCTCATTTGCTACTCACATTTTATCATCCAACCATCAATTTAATATTAATTCTGATATTAAAATTTTACACGTTTGTAATAAAGGCCCGAAATTAAATGTTTTGAAAATCTTAGAAATTAATAAAACTTACAAAAATAATCCAGGTTATGTCTTGAAGGAAATAACTAATTTCAACAATAACCTGGTATTTTTAAACTTAAAATAATTTTACAGTTTCCTGTAATTTTAGTAGATTTCTATTTTAACTTTGTAGATTTCTAGTTCAATTTGTTGCAATTTTTCAAATTTTTCATGATGTGCTGTTTCAATTTTTGTGTTTGTTAAATTTTATAATAATCCTATGGATTTCAGGACATTGGTTCCTCAAA
This sequence comes from Hemicrepidius hirtus, assembly GCA_963082805.1. Classification (NCBI taxonomy): domain Eukaryota; kingdom Metazoa; phylum Arthropoda; class Insecta; order Coleoptera; family Elateridae; genus Hemicrepidius; species Hemicrepidius hirtus. Next base: position 16,196,447 of record OY720161.1, read on the forward strand.
CCCATGTTCCTTTTGTGAACCTTTTTATTTAACACTTCATGTTATTTAAAATTTAAATTTTTATGAAATTTTTATTATATTTTACTATTTTTACATCTACCATATGGTAAGTTCTTATTAATGTATTTAGACCTAAGGCTTATTTGTTATACATTTTTAGCATCTGAAGATGCCCTCTTAAGGGTGAAAACGTGAATGCTACTTTAATTATTTTTAAATTTACATCAATTAAATCTGTGGGTTATGACTAAGTGTTTTTAAACCTTAGTTTTGTTTCATTCCTAACCCATTTTGTATTCCAATCAATCTTGATAATTTAATATGACATTTGTTATAGCGCATGAGCATACATTTAAATTATGATTAAAACATTTAGGCGGGCTAGGTTTAAGTTTGAATTAAGTTTCTTCAATAGAATGAACTTTATCATACAGAAATTTTTTTAAGTACAAATTACATTTTTCAAGGCCTTTATAATATACTAGATCAACATTAGCAGTATGACATTGTAAAATTTCAGGTGTTTAAACAAGATGTATTAAATTTAAAACATGTCTATGACGATCATGTCGGATATACCTTTCGAAGAATTCAAAGCCGTATGTGCAAAATGTTGGAAAGAAAAATATGGATTTATTGTGATAGATAGATACTGATTCTAATATTAATATGGGTAGATTTCGTAAGGGTTCAATTGTTATATAAGCATATAAACAGTACCGAGCAGTTCAAGAGCAGTCCAAAGCGGTCCAAAGCAGTCCAAAGCGGTTCAAGAGCGGTTCAAAGCGGTTCGAAGCGGTCCAAGAGCGGTTCAAAAGCAGTTCGAAAGCAGTTCAAGAGCGGTTCAAAGCGGTTCAAAGCAGTTCAAGAGCGGTTCAAAGCGGTTCAAAAGCGGTTCGAAGCGGTTCAAAAGCAGTTCAAAAGCAGTTCAAGAGCGGTTCAAAGCAGTTCAAAAGCGGTTCAAGAGCGGTTCAAAGCGGTTCAAAAGAGGTTCAAGAGCGGTTCAAAGCAGTTCAAAAGCAGTTCAAGAGCGGTTCAATTCAGTTCAAAAGCAGTTCAAGAGCGGTTCAAAAGCAGTTCAAAAGCAGTTCAAGAGCGGTGCAAAGCGGTTCAAGATGGATAAATCAGATATAGAGAGTTAAAGAAAAAATCATTCAGGCCCGCAATTCGATAAAGCACAAGTATGCTGAATTAAGAAAATGTAAACGCTTTGACATCACTCGATCTCGATTGGAATACCAAGAGCCCCCAGAACATTGGCGAGTACATAGGTAATTACTTCCATGGCATATGCTAGTGCTGTGAAAATTATGAAGTGTCCATTCAATGTTATTTTGGATGAAGAAAGCTATAAAAATTTAATGAACATGACTGACTATATCGGCGCACGTATGGAGTTACTATAGCAGTACGGGTTTACAGAATTTTACAAAGCGATGGTTTACATTATGATGGGGACGACAGCCTTTTTGAAAAATTTAAAATATGCACTGTGTAAAATAAAAATGGACCAAATAGGTGTAATATGGTTGAAATGCTTATGTTATATCCAGAAAAAAATATTAGACGATTATATAGCTAGCCTAAAAACTAGTGGTACTCTATCAAAGTCCTAATCATCGTCACGTATACGCGTCGTGTACTGAGTGTAGTAATTTATCGAATTTATAAGTAGAGTGCTTATTAATTAATTAATTAGTTAATTAATTATAATATTTAAAGTTTATATATTTGTAACGCAAGCATTTCTATGCATTTTAAGACTTGTATAAAACTTGCAAGTTCAGTTCACGACTAGAAATAATCAAAACCTTTGTGGTTTGGTCATAAACAAGTTTCGACATAAACAACCTATAAAGTGTATAAAAACGGCTCGCTAGTGTAAGATCACCCTCAATGTTTCTACGTCAAGCGCTTGAAAATAGTTAGTAAAGTCTAGTTTTACCAAATTCACTAAGATATACTCCAGATATAGTCGTTGCTATGAAGATGGTTATCAACCACCAGCACCACATCAGACAGGACTTCAAGGAGGTCCTGCTAAACAAATCAAGACAGCTTCGTCGTCGTATCCGGGTGCTTATTTTCATCAATCAGCAATTTTTTAACTTAGCGCTGAAGATTTCAAACGTTTTGAAAATGAACCAATGAAAAAATTAATTTAATTGATACGTGTGTATGTGGGTGTGTGATCTACTTAATTTTTATAGATTACTTTCAGGGGTTCGTGCAGCTGAGCAAGTGCAGTCTCCACGTGTTGATCACCCGCGCCTTGATGCTGACCCCTTGCGACCTCAGCCCCGAGAAACGCAGGCCACTGCGTTTCGTCTAGCTAAAAACCAACGGGTCTGTGGACGCAGGGGGTCAGCATCAAGGCGCGGGTGATCAACACCTGGAGACTGCACTTGCTCAGCTGCACGAACCCCTGAAAGTAATCTATAAAAATTAATTAGATCACACACCCATATACACACGTATCAATTAAATTAATTTTTTCATTGGTTCATTTTCAAAACGTTTGAAATCTTCAGCGCTAAGTTAAAAAATTGGTGATTGATGAAAATAAGCACCCGGATACGACGACGAAGCTGTCTTGATTTGTTTAGCAGGACCTCCTTGAAGTCCTGTCTGATGTGGTGCTGGTGGTTGATAACCATCTTCATAGCAACGACTATATCTGGAGTATATCTTAGTGAATTTGGTAAAACTAGACTTTACTAACTATTTTCAAGCGCTTGACGTAGAAACATTGAGGGTGATCTTACACTAGCGAGCCGTTTTTATACACTTTATAGGTTGTTTATGTCGAAACTTGTTTATGACCAAACCACAAAGGTTTTGATTATTTCTAGTCGTGAACTGAACTTGCAAGTTTTATACAAGTCTTAAAATGCATAGAAATGCTTGCGTTACAAATATATAAACTTTAAATATTATAATTAATTAACTAATTAATTAATTAATAAGCACTCTACTTATAAATTCGATAAATTACTACACTCAGTACACGACGCGTATACGTGACCGCAGTGGCGTAGCCAGAAATTGTATCTGGGGAGGGCTATGTACAAACTGAGAAGTTCTAACGATTTTTCCCAGTGCCCCTTAAAAAGATGATAAGTATAGAGAGGGTCGATCCTTTGTTGTAGGTAGGATTTTTCAAAATTCTGGAGGGGGTTCAACTCATAAATGTAGTGGGGAGGGTTTCCCAGGGGTGGTGCACGTTAGACCCGTGCATAGCGTTTCATGAACTTATCCGGGGTAAGTGGTTTTTTAAAAAAACTTTTATTTTTGTCTTTGTTCCGAAATATTAAAAATAGAGGAGTGAATTACGGAAATGAAACTGATTCCCTTTGTAATACTGCAAAATAATTTTATATGACATTATTACATAGATTCCTATTTGGAATTCTATAAAATAATCCTATGACTATGTTCGCTCTTCTTCATATCATCCAAAACTTCGTCATTCAAAACGGGTGTTTCCCAATGTATATTTGATTATCCAACGCAAGCCCAACAGAATTTCGTAGATAGCTTTTGATTCTTTTTAAGGTGGAAAATGATCTTTCGCTTGTACTAATAGTAAACACAGGTACAAAATGTGGCGAATTTTTTTAACAAAATAAAGATATTTATTTGGGTACATATTTTTATTGCTAATATTTTTATTTGTTTCGTCGTCATGTTTTTACAAAATCGATCATATCAAAGTACAAACTCGCTCTCTAAAAAACGCTTTGGTTTAGTTCTTGTATGTCGTTGTGGTAGAAAGCAGGTCCAATTGATTAAATTTTAGATTATTTGCAACTTTTGCCCAGATTTCAAGATGTTTACCAAATCTAGTGCTAAGTTGGGACAATAGTTCGTCTAAAAAGGGTAAAAATATTGATATTCTGAAATATTCTTTTGGTGAATTTGTTTGTATGTTATTTCGATATACCTGTCATCCAATTCTTCGTGGTATAGGTACCTGTACCTCTACCCCTAGAATATCGATAATGTCGTTTAGCGTCTCTGGGGGGGGCTTTAGCCCGGTAGCCACCCCCTTGGCTACGCCACTGCGTGACGATGATTAGGACTTTGATAGAGTACCACTAGTTTTTAGGCTAGCTATATAATCGTCTAATATTTTTTTCTGGATATAACATAAGCATTTCAACCATATTACACCTATTTGGTCCATTTTTATTTTACACAGTGCATATTTTAAATTTTTCAAAAAGGCTGTCGTCCCCATCATAATGTACAGAGTGATGATAAAGTATCGCACAAAAATCATATTCTGGTTATTTAATGGTTTTACGGAAAATCCTGAGACCCGTCGATTTTTGTTTTTAAATTTCCATTCAGACATATAATTTTCAACCCCCCACCCCTCAACCCCTAAGTGCTAGCAACCCCAACTTTAAAAATTTAAATAGAAAGATACCCTTTGTGATACCTCTTTTTATAGGTCTTTTTATTCTTAATATAACTAAAAAAAGTTTTTCAAAATCGATTGATAAATAACGGAGATATTTAACAAAATGTAATCAATGTAAAAAATGGGGTTGACATTCAACAAAAAATTATGACGTCACAGCGTAGAAATAATGGCACAAATCCTGAGACCCGTCAATTTTTGTTTTTAAATTGGCATTTAGGCAGGTAATTTTAATCCCCCCACCCCTCAGCCCCTAAGTGATAGCAACCCCAACTTTAAAAATTTTAATGGAAAGATACCCTTTGTGATACCTCTTTTGATAGGTCTTTTTATTCTTAATATAACAAAAAAAAGTTTTTCAAAATCGGTTGAAAAATATCAGAGATATTTAACAAAACTCTACTTATAAATTCGATAAATTACTACACTCAGTACACGACGCGTATACGTGACGATGATTAGGACTTTGATAGAGTACCACTAGTTTTTAGGCTAGCTATATAATCGTCTAATATTTTTTTCTGGATATAACATAAGCATTTCAACCATATTACACCTATTTGGTCCATTTTTATTTTACACAGTGCATATTTTAAATTTTTCAAAAAGGCTGTCGTCCCCATCATAATGTATATACCGAGTGGGTATTTTCAAAGCCGAACATAGGGGAATTGCATTGTAACTGATCTTTATATAGATTCCTGCTCGCCATTTAAACCCACAAGGATGGTAATGTCTTTATTATAAAAACCCTCTGCTCTACTGAATACTCACTATTATTCATATTATTTGATATTAATAACAGAAACATCGACTGATTTCAAATAATTTAATTGACAGATAAAAAAAAGTTGGCAATCATAGCAACCTATATTATTTCAAAATAGCATTATTTCATATTTTTTTTTACAGAAAAAGATAACTAAGTACTAACATTTATTGGTACCATCAGATGCGCTGTATTTTTGTCGTTCTATTCATAACATTACCATTCTTGTGGGTTTAAATGGCGAGCAGGAATCTATATAAAGGTTAGTTACAATGCAATTCCCCTATGTTCGGTTTTGAAAGTACCCAGACGGTATAAGCATCGCGTTGTAAAATTCTGTAAACCCGTACTGCTATAGTAACTCCATACGTGCGCCGATATAGTCAGTCATGTTCATTAAATTTTTATAGCTTTCTTCATCCAAAATAACATTGAATGGACACTTCATAATTTTCACAGCACTAGCATATGCCATGGAAGTAATTACCTATGTACTCGCCAATGTTCTGGGGGCTCTTGGTATTCCAATCGAGATCGAGTGATGTCAAAGCGTTTACATTTTCTTAATTCAGCATACTTGTGCTTTATCGAATTGCGGGCCTGAATGATTTTTTCTTTAACTCTCTATATCTGATTTATCCATCTTGAACCGCTTTGCACCGCTCTTGAACTGCTTTTGAACCGCTCTTGAACTGCTTTTGAACTGCATTGAACCGCTCTTGAACTGCTTTTAAACTGCTTTGAACCGCTCTTGAACCGCTTTTGAACTGCTTTGAACCGCTTTGAACCGCTCTTGAACTGCTTTTGAACTGCTTTTGAACCGCTTCGAACCGCTTTTGAACCGCTTTGAACCGCTTTGAACCGCTCTTGAACCGCTTTGAACCGCTTTGAACTGCTCTTGAACTGCTTTTGAACTGCTTTTGAACCGCTCTTGGACCGCTTCGAACCGCTTTGAACCGCTCTTGAACCGCTTTGGACTGCTTTGGACCGCTTTGGACTGCTCTTGAACTGCTCGGTACTGTTTATATGCTTATATAACAATTGAACCCTTACGAAATCTACCCATATTAATATTAGAATCAGTATCTATCTATCACAATAAATCCATATTTTTCTTTCCAACATTTTGCACATACGGCTTTGAATTCTTCGAAAGGTATATCCGACATGATCGTCATAGACATGTTTTAAATTTAATACATCTTGTTTAAACACCTGAAATTTTACAATGTCATACTGCTAATGTTGATCTAGTATATTATAAAGGCCTTGAAAAATGTAATTTGTACTTAAAAAAATTTCTGTATGATAAAGTTCATTCTATTGAAGAAACTTAATTCAAACTTAAACCTAGCCCGCCTAAATGTTTTAATCATAATTTAAATGTATGCTCATGCGCTATAACAAATGTCATATTAAATTATCAAGATTGATTGGAATACAAAATGGGTTAGGAATGAAACAAAACTAAGGTTTAAAAACACTTAGTCATAACCCACAGATTTAATTGATGTAAATTTAAAAATAATTAAAGTAGCATTCACGTTTTCACCCTTAAGAGGGCATCTTCAGATGCTAAAAATGTATAACAAATAAGCCTTAGGTCTAAATACATTAATAAGAACTTACCATATGGTAGATGTAAAAATAGTAAAATATAATAAAAATTTCATAAAAATTTAAATTTTAAATAACATGAAGTGTTAAATAAAAAGGTTCACAAAAGGAACATGGGTTTGAGGAACCAATGTCCTGAAATCCATAGGATTATTATAAAATTTAACAAACACAAAAATTGAAACAGCACATCATGAAAAATTTGAAAAATTGCAACAAATTGAACTAGAAATCTACAAAGTTAAAATAGAAATCTACTAAAATTACAGGAAACTGTAAAATTATTTTAAGTTTAAAAATACCAGGTTATTGTTGAAATTAGTTATTTCCTTCAAGACATAACCTGGATTATTTTTGTAAGTTTTATTAATTTCTAAGATTTTCAAAACATTTAATTTCGGGCCTTTATTACAAACGTGTAAAATTTTAATATCAGAATTAATATTAAATTGATGGTTGGATGATAAAATGTGAGTAGCAAATGAGGACTTGGTAGTAATGTTAGGGTCTCTATTGAAATATGTCATATTTATATATAATAAAATATAACAAAAAATAAAAAACTTTTTTATAAATTATTACGTTTTTCTTAGTGGAGGGTGGTGGATAAGTAGAATTTTCACTTCATAAAACCTCAGTAGCCATGGACATGCAACTTGAAACGCATAGGTTTAATTCCTTTAGAAATTGGTCATGCAAGTTCATTAAGCCTCATGATTTAGCTCAAGCAGGATTCTAACATGGGAATGTATGATGTTGTTAAATGTGCATTTTGCGGAGTTGCACTACGCGATTGGACTGTAGGTGACACTCCTATGGGGGGACGGGGATCATATACGTTGGAGTCCTAATTGCCCATTCATATTGAGGGATAATTATGTTGAGTATAGACCCAACAGCTACCTTGAGCGTGAATGTCTGCCCCAGGAAAATGAATTAAAATCATTGAATCCTCCATCCCAGGAAATAGTTGATCGAGGGCCAAATCAGTTCCTATGTAAAGTTTGTTTGATCAATTCAGTTACATTAACATTAAGCCCCTGTGGTTATTTCTGTGTATGCACCCCTTGGATAATGCGTCTATCAAAATGTCTTATTTGTCGTAATCCTATTAAAGGTCATATAAGAACGTATTGGTTGTAATATTACCTATGTTATAATTTTATATAAAAAATCATATTTTAAATATCAGTGGTGACGTAAATGATAACAATATCCTATACAGTAATCTGTAAAATAATTAATATTATACGAAAATGATTTTTAATTTTTTGAAAAAAATAGTTATTGTTAATTTAACTATTAGATTAGAGATAAATATGATAGAAATAATAATTCTAGTGTATTTGTATTTCCTACAATAAAATGTTTTATGAATTCAGTTTTTTATTTCCTGATTTAATTCTCCAAAAGATAAATATTTATCTGAATATTTTCAAGTAATTATTTAAGTACATCAAAAACCCTGTGTAGAAAGTTTCTAATCTCTAAGGATAAAGATTCAATGCGTCAATTAAAATCACAATTTCCCCCCACCCTTACTCATTGAGGGTTCGAAGATGACGTCATGTTTTTTAAACTGTTAAGCGGGGTTTACATTACCAACAAGTCTGGGATAAATTGGCATACATGTATTATACTTGTATAATACTTTCTCAAATTTATCATAAACAAAGTCTTATACATTTTTAAATACAAGTAGTAGATAATGTATAAAACATTACTGGTTCACATTGTATTGTAAAGTTGTTTACAAAATGGCTTCAAACGAAGAACTTATATGTTTGTTTCTGCCGCGTCAAGTTATTTAATTTTCGATTAGCAAGTAATAATAATGAAAGTCCCAAAAGAAGGCAAAGGTGGTGGAGTAGAAACTTTTTTATCCACATCTATTTCGCTGAATTTTAAATTATCAGTAATCGAACGAAGTGCATCGTTTTTTGCGTTTCGATCAATAATACTTCATTCTGCCTTAAAAATTCAATTAATTGAATTGTGTTCTCTTTTGACCACTCCATTTGCGATAAAACACTATAGAAGGCTTTGAAAATACGTAATGTGCAGTCGCAAGTTGTCAGACATGTATGTGTTTTCCATCCACTTCGGATCGGCCGTACTTGTATAATACATGTCCTATACACCAACAAATGCAGTTGCATACTTCTGAAAATCTACAACTTGTATTAAACATATCTGAAATTTTTCTAGACTTTTTAAATACTTGTATGATACTTGTATTATCCAGGACATGTACGTAGTGAGAACCCACTTTTAAACATGTCTCGACCTGTAGAAAAAATACGTTTTGTATTTCATAGTTCCAAAGGAGGCGTAACCTTGAATCAACCCAGCAATTAATATTATAGGAAAATGATTTTTAATTTTTTGAAACAAATATTTATTGTTAATTTAACTATTAGATTGCACTATGCGATTGGACTGTAGGTGACACTCCTATGGGGGATCATATACATTGGAGTCCTAATTGCCCATTCGGCATTCATATTGAGGGATAATTATTTTGAGTATAGACCCAACAGCTACCCTGAGCGTGAATGTCCGCCTGAGGAAAATGAATTAGAATCAGTGAATTCAGCACCCCATGAAAATGAATTAAAATCATTGAATTCTGCATCCCAGGAAATAGTTGATCGAGGGTCAAATTAGTTCCTATGTAAAGTTTGTTTGATCAATTCAGTTACATTAACAATAAGCTCTTGTGGTCATTTCTGTGTATGCGCCCCTTGTATAATGCGTCTATCAAAATGCCCTATTTGTCGTAATCCTATTGAAGGTCATATAAGAACGTATTTGTTGTAATATTACATATGTTATAATTTTATATAAAAATCATATTTTAAATGTCAGTGGTGACGTAAATGATAACAACTTCCTTTATGGTAATCTGTAAAATAATTAATATTATAGGAAAATGATTTTTAATTTTTTGGAAAAAATATTCATTGTTAATTTAACTATTAGATTAGAGATAAATATGATAGAAATAATAATTCTAGTGTATTTGTATTTCCTACAATAAAATGTTTTATGAATTGAGTTTTTTATTTCCTGATTTAATTCTCCTAAAGATAAATATTTATCTTAATATTTTTGAGTAATTATTTAAATATATAAATCTCTAAGGATAAAGATTCAATGCATCAATTAAAGTCACAGACCAATCAAAGTACGAAAAGTATAAAATTAGGTAAAAATTCCTTAAGATATTTAAGCTATACAAATCACTAAAGGGACTTTTCATATAATCTTTAAGACCTACTTCAAAATTTCTATTTTAATTACTACTTCCATCTCTGTTTAAATGTCTGTTATCTCACTCTTACTCATTGAAGGTTGATGACGTCATGTTTTTAAACTGTTAAACACGTCTCGACTTGCAGTTTTGTATTTCATATTTCTAAAGGAGGCGTAACCTTGAATCAACCCCGCGGCTCAATCAAAATTAAATAGATCAATAAAAATTAATTATACATACACATATACACATACATATACACACGTATCAATTAAATTAATCAGGTTAATCAAGGAATGAATTAATTTCCGAAATTCCATGAATTAAACAAGAATTTATTAATCCAGTCAATCAAATTATACAAATTAATTAGATCAATCAATCAAAATATGAATCAAAGTGCTAAATTAACAATTAATTATGCAAAAAGTAGTATTTTTCATGCACCTTGAGAATAAAAGTGATGTAATGATAGCGCCATCTGTGGACGGCCAGCCCAGTATCAAAAACCGAAAAACAGCATATTTCGTTTTACATGTGTTTCTTATGGGAGGGGCTGCGCCAGAAGGGTCTTTCCATGTAATCTTTAAGACCTACTTCAAAATTTCTATTTTAATTACTATTTCCATCTCTGTTTAAATGTCTGTTATCTCACTCTTACTCATTGAAGGTTGATGACGTCATGTTTTTAAACTGTTAAACATGTCTCCACCTGCAGAAAAAGACGCTTTGTATTTCATATTTCTAGGCGTAACCTTGAATCAACCCCGCGGCTTAATCAAAATTAAATAGATCAATAAAAATTAATTAGATCATACACACACACACATATCAATTAAATTAATCAGATCAATCAAGGCACGAATCCGCGAATTAATTCCCGAAATTCCACGAATTAAGCAAGAATTTAATTAATCCAGTCAATCAAAGTCATAAATTACATAAATTAATTAGATCAATCAATCAAAATATGAATCAAAGTGCGAAATTAATGCCCTGAGGGCAGGTTGATACGTCGTATACGTGGACGGTCAGACCGGATGTAAAACCGAAAAACAGCTTATTTCGTTTTACATGTGTTTCTTATGGGAGTAACTGTGCCAGAACGGTCCTTATTTCTATACTCCTGAACCTTTCACCGTTAATGATAGTATGATGGCAAGCAGATGTAGTACTCCCGATATAGAAGAACTATTTAGCACCCCTACTCTTATTCCACCTGAAACAAACGAACCCCGTCACAATATACCAATAAATCCACCCAATAAGTCACAGGATGAAAATAATGACCCTATTTCAAATCATCATGATGAAAACGATTCTCTAGCCGATACCGTACATACACAACAATCATCTACCCCTGTAGTTGACATAGCCGATAAACCCTTGCAACATTTCAAAAATCAAATCGAATTTCTGAAAGCTCACCTTCCAAAAAACATACGTATGACTAAATACGACAGAATAACTCACCACTCTGTATTTGTTAACGAAATTAACAAAATGGATATTTTCAATACCTTAGTGACTGAACACTGTCAACCAAACACCCATTACTATTGTTATTTCCCCGATGATGCACTTTATTTAGACTTCTCAAATTTCATAAAAGATATATTTAACGATAATACACCTAAATTTCATCGTTGCATGACACAAGTCACCTACATTATTAAACCCGAAGAACGTCAAACACAAATCCAAAATTACCATTTAGGAAAAACCAACCACCGTGGTATAACAGAAACAATTGAACATATCAAGCGTAAATATTATTGGCAATCGATCAATAAAGATATCACCGATTACATTAATAAGTGTCAAACATGCAAAATGCAAAAATACAACAGAAGTCCAATCAAACAACCCCTACAATTCACACCCACTCAAAACAGACCTTTTCACACTGTACACCTTGATATATTTCAAGTAGGTAATAGAAAGTACTTGACAATATTAGATTCTTTCTCAAAATTCGCTCAAGCTTATTTCATCGAATCACATAATTTAACAGACGTTATTGAACAATTGTTTAAATACATATCCACATTTACTGCTCCTGACGTAATTATTGCTGACGGAGAATTTAACAAAAACATTTTCAAAGATTTCATAGCGATTCATAAAATTCAATTGCACACCACAACCCCCCATCACCACCAATCAAATTCACCAGTTGAACGTTTACATTCAACAATCCTTGAACATTATAGATTACTAACTCATATACCTGAACACCAGAAAATGCAATATTGCATCTTAGCTTACAATCACACAATACACTCCAATCTTAATTTATCACCCTTTGAAATAGTATTCGGACATACGGATAATAAGAACCCATTTGGATTTGACCTCGATTACACAAAAACTTACTATCATGATTATTTATCAGAACACAAAACAAAAATGAAAAATTTATATAAAGCCCTACAGGACAGACAAATAGGGACCAAAGAAAAACGCAATTTAAAACTAAATTTGACCCGAAAAGCCAAAGCTTTCAAATTCAAAGATAAAGTATTTGTTAAAACTAACCTTAGAAATAAAAAAGAACAAAAATTTACAGGACCCTTTATTATTTCCCAGATTCTTGAACACGATGTTTATGAACTAACACCCGTTAATAAGGGACCCCTAATTAGAAGACATGTTAATGAATTGTTGCCCTTTACAGGTCAATCACCTTTACAATCTTCTGCTTCGTCACAATCACAATTATAACTGGTAAGGTGACCATTAAAAGTCTAAAAGATAATCCAGGACTCTACCCTTTAAATTTAGGTAACGCCATTGTGAAAGAAAGTGAATGGACGTTAATTAAGATTATAGATTATACTCCCATTATTATAAACTATGGTACCCTTAGAGACAACTTGATAAAAACAATTTTGACTCTTGAAAATCAAAACAGACAAACTAAGAATAGCAAAGATATTAATATAAATCATAACAATTCACTTTTAATCATGAAACAATATATTGACAAAGCTGATATACTTCTTGATCAATTATTTCCCGATACTAAACATAAAATCAATAAAAGAGGTCTTATTGATGGAATAGGATCCATTTTTAAATTTTTAACCGGTAACCTTGATGCTAACGACGGAGAAAGGTATGAAACAATGATATCTAAATTACAAAAAAATAGCGAAATACATAACCATGTTCTATTAGAACAAGCTCAAATTTTAAACGACACAATTACAGTATTAAACGATCTAGCTAGAAATCAGGTGCTATTAAACGATAACGTAAACAAAATTATTTTAGATAACAACAAAATAAAAAAAACCATTGCTACATATTCAGTAAGTACCGTCCTAATTGAAGCAATTCAATCCCTAGAATTATTTACAGACACTTGTTCAGAACTAGAAAATGCACTCACTTTTGCTCAACATCAACTGATGCATATGTCATTAATTAACAATGACGAGTTAATTCAAAAATTAAATGAAATATCTACTTACCTTAATACCATATCAGAAAAAAACATTAACCATCCCTTACCCTGCACATCTTAAATATTTACATCTTTATGAATCTATCATTATTACTAAAGTATATCAAATAAATAATAAAATTACTTTCATCTTCGAAATACCACTGATTTCCAAAGTTAACGAATACCAAATTATACAATTAATACCTTTCCCAATATTTATTGAAAGCCACCAATTTCGTATGATTATACCCACCTATTATACCTTGCTATTTAATGTCAAGAATAGCATTCCCATCGAAATCGATCATTGCAAATTAGTAACCCTAGAAACATACTTTTGTGATCAAAATAACCACTTCGAAATTCCTAATGACAAGTTGTGTGAAACACAATTGCTTTCATTTAACAACAATCAAACATGCATCCCATATTTATTTGATTTAATCAACATTAAAATATCACAAATAAATTCTGCTACCTGGTTGATAACTTCACCTTCTGAGACAATCTTAGATATCAAATGTGCCGACCAAACTTTCAGAAAAGAATTATCAGGTTCTAAAATGATACATTTAAGTCCAGATTGCATTGTTTTAGTAAATTATGAACGAACATTATTTACAGCAAAAACTACTTCGACTAAAGTCATCGATTTGAAACTTCCAAATATTGATCAATTAGTAATTTCAAAATCAAATCACATCAACATTTCAAAAATTGATTTAACTCCCATTAATATCCAAAAGCTAACTAAAGATCAAATGACGATCAATGATCAAAGACACATGTTAAAATCTATTGATTACATTAACCACAAACATTTAAATATATCCTCGATTGTTATTTCCATAATAATTATATTGTTATTTATAAGTGTAGCATTGTATACTTATACTAAACGCAACTCATTAAAAATAAAGTTCATTAGATTTTTAAACAAAGGTATGACAGTCAAAGAAAATGAAACGTCAGCATAAATTTTAATTAGCTTTAATAAAGTAGTATGTAAAACTGTATTAAAGACTCTTGGATGGGAAGAGTTATGTTAATAAAGTTAGAGTACCATGTGAAACTGAAATGATATGAAAGGGAGATGATATGATCTTCAACAGGTATATCTTATAACATAATCAAATATGTAAGTGCAAATCAATTAATAAAATAAGTAGTTGATATTATAATAATTAATGTGTATGTGCAACCTGAGGGGGTTTAATTTAGAATGTTTAGATAATAGTTTACTTAAATAGGATTCAGCCATAAATACAGTTAGTCTTAGAATTGTCGTTGTACCATTAACATCTGAAATAAAAGTATAATTTCGTTCTGAAACTCCTATGATATTTGAACATAGTTAAATAAATCATTTAAAAAAAATTCGTTTCGGCATCCACGCATCGAAACTCGCTATCTCATTGACCTTTTTTTGCTTTATTGACAGTATTGCCTGTTCTTCCCCGGATTCTTCAGAAGAGTCGTCGTCGTGTTGTATAGCCTTGACCATTTTCTTGCTCTTACAAACGCTGGCGAAGTGATTTTTCTGTTTGCACTTTAAACACACTTTCCCTTCTGCTGGACACTTATTTTCACTGAAGTGTAATGTTGCAATCCGCATTTGATGCACTTTGCTTTATTTGAACTTTTGTTTTGGTTTTTCACTCCCGACTTCGGTTTTTGTTTTACGACGTTAACTTCACCGCTTCTACCCGAACCTTTGATTTCAACAATCTGTAGTTTGCTGATTTCACTCGATCGGCAGTGATCCAGGCCCTGTTTTAACTTTAAATCTGGTTCTCTTAATAGCCGTTCTTGAAGATCCTTATCGGCGATTCCCAAAACCAGCCTGTCACGGATTAGACTTTCGGTTTGATCTCCAAACAAACACGGTGAAGCCAATTTTTTTAACTCAGTCACGTACCTGTCCACCGTTTCCCCTTGTTCTTGAGATCTCGAGAAAAACTTGAACCTGTCATACACAATATTCTTACGGGGCTTGCAATACCCGTCAAATTTCTGCATAACATCTATTAAGCTGTCCTTGTTTTCATCTGTCCCAAAGGTGAACGTATTATAAACATCAATAGCCTCGTCTCCCATTAAATTTAAGAGTAAAGCCACCTTCAGTTTATCTGGTTTCGTACTTTTTTCACTTGCTTCCAGGTAGAGTTCGAACCTCTGTTTGAACTTTTCCCAATTGGTTGCTACACTGCCTGTAAAATCCATTCCGTTTGGTATATTTATATGCTTTTCCATTTTAACAATATAATCTCTACACTCAAACACAATTTTATTTCGGTTTTACCAGCTGCCACCATGTAATAATAAGCCCTCACTCTGTATATTATCTTTATTATTTGAATACAAGCTGTGACGCAACAACATACATGGACAAGCGCGTAAACGTGACTGACCCAAATTATTCATACATATTGGTCAGCGTAATGTTTTCCTACTCTAAGTATAAGAATATTATGTTACAGTAGGTACCCTTTATTAATAATGTTAAAGAAAAACTTTAATAAATGTGAGGGAAATAATCCCAACAATGACGAAATTGTGATAGGTCTTCAGGTACTTCAATTTCTTGAGATCTTCGGTAATTGGATCTAACAATGAATCTTCGAGGGTCCAAGTTGGATAAGAAAAATGGAGAAATTCCAATGTAGCTGGTTGAAGATATCTTGAGAGGTTCAAGATGGTAATCAACAGAAGAGGGAATTTCTAAAGGATCTTCCTTGGACAAAATAACTGATTCTTGAGTGTTGACAACCGAAGGTAAAGTTGAAGAAGTCTGCTTGACTGGTGATGGAGGAAGTGGTGAACCTGCTGTTGGAATTCTAGTATGATGTAGAATCGCTCGTAACGTGCTACGCTGTCTACTAGATTTGCTTGATACAGTTCATTTCTTCATAACATCCAGAAAGCTTAAATAAATGTATTATTATGGGAAGACCTGAGGAAACCTCTAGGTTATGTTGAGAGTAGTTAGGTGAGTTCACTCCATGACTCCAACTAAACTCTCACTGACTCTCACTGTTTTTCCAATTTGCTTCGCTTTATACCGAGTGGGTACTTTCAAAGCCGAACATAGGGAAATTGCATTGTAACTGATCTTTATATAGATTCCTGCTCGCCATTTAAACTCACAAGGATGGTAATGTCTTTATTATAAAAACCCTCTGATCTACTGAATACTCGGTATTATTCATATTATTTGATATTAATAACAGAAACATCGACTGATTTCAAATAATTGAATTGATAGATAAAAAAAAGTTGACAATCATAGCAACCTATATTATTTCAAAATAGCATTATTTTATAATTTTTTTTACAGAAAAAAATAACTAAAGTACTAACATTTATTGGTACCATCAGATGCGCTGTATTTTTGTCGTTCTATTCATACCATTACCACCCTTGTGGGTTTAAATGGCGAGCAGGAATCTATATAAAGGTTAGTTACAATGCAATTCCCCTATGTTCGGTTTTGAAAGTACCCAGACGGTATACAAAACTCAGATAATTAAAATTCTTTCATTGGTTGGTCCAAATTGATTTTCACCAATCACATTGCTGAAAATCTGTGTGGGAGGAGTCTATTTGTACAATGACTGAGCTTGATTGCACTTCATAGTGACACTTGCATTGCAATACAAACACTATGTTTCTATGCAGATCAGCAGTTTGGTTTCCAAGGTATCTCCATACAAATATTACCCTGGCATCGGACTGAAGCCCCGATATCATCAACAACCTCACTCAGCACTCAGCCCCAGGACCTGATGGAGTAACAACAAAAAATATCCAAGACGTCAATGAACTAATAACACCCACGTTAACCCAAATAATAAATGAGATAATGGAATCAGGCTCATACCCGGACGCACTAAAGGAAGCTACAATTAAGCCAATATACAAATCAGGGCCCGAAACCAACCCAGGAAACTACAGGCCCATCGCACTGCTGAACACACTCGGGAGAATAGTAGAAAAAATTTTGAAGAAAAAAATTGTAAACTTTATAGATGAAACGACAGGCTTTGACCCAAATCAATTCGGATTCTTAAACAATAGCAGCACACAGGCAGCAGTTACCACAATACTGGAAGAAATCTACAAAAACTTAAACAAAGGAAAATATGTTGTAGCCCTGTTTGTGGACCTAAAGAAGGCCTTTGACACAGTAGACCACGAGCTACTACTAGAACACCTACAAGATCTAGGAATAAGAGGCCGAGCTAAAGATCTAATCCAGTGCTATTTAACCGGAAGAACGCAAAGAACGCAGGTTAGTGGGGAGTATAGCTCAGCAGCACAAGTAACATCTGGGATACCGCAGGGATCAGTACTGGGACCCCTTCTTTACAACCTTTATGTTCAAAATATCGCCTCTCTCCAACTTAATGGTAAATATTTAATGTACGCAGATGACACAGTCCTGATACACTCGGCAGATACCACAAATAAACTCCAGACTGATTTAAACAACGACCTCATTAAGTACAACAACTGGCTTATAGCAAATGCCCTGACAATAAACACAGCGAAAACAGTATTTATGATATTTCAAAACAAAAATAAAAGACTATGCTCTCTTGACTTGAAATTCTGTGACCGAACCCTAGCCGAAACAAAGAAGTGTAAATATCTAGGGGTTACCTTGGACAATACCCTAAACTTCAGCTCCCATGTTGACAAGATCTGCGCGAAAGTAAATGCCTTACTTGGTGCCTTCAAGCGAAGTGGCATTCATGGAAATGATAAGATTGCCACCCTCATCTATAATGGTTACATATTACCTCACTTTACGTATGTACTACTCGTACCAGCCTGGGCAAATGGAACAAAAAACTCTGTAAATAAAGCTAGCAGATGCATGAACCGAGCGTTAAAAATCCTTTATGGACTGGAAATACTGGAATACAGAACCCAAACAAAACTATTATACAAACAATTAAATAAACTAGATATTCCCCAACTGTGCGTAGGTACTTGAAAAAGCAAAATACGCATATAAAGTGATAAATAATGAGGTTAAACATAATTTTCAACTAACAAAAAACACAGAAATACATCGACATAACACAGGACTAGGAAATTATTATCACAAACCATCAGCTACCACGAACGCAGGAAAGAAAACATTTATAAATGAATACCTTGAAACATACAACAAACTCCCGGAACATATAAAGAAAGCCAAGACTCTCAACAAGTTTAAGTTCCTCCTCGAGAAAAGTCTGATTAGCAACAACTAGTTCAAACTTTACATATGAAGACATAATGTGATCAGTATTCTAAAACGTGCAATTTATAAATTAGAACAAACTAGACTTTTACTATAATTTATTTTAGTTTATGTTATTTACTTTTTTTTATTATTCTATATTTACTTCAATTTTAATTTTAATTGTCTATTTGCTGTAAAGCTTGAAACTACTTATACCAGTGTTTTCACTGTTTGTAGTACTGTTTTTCTAAAAAAAAAAAAACGTTTGAAGAAGGTATAGAAACTTTAAAAGAGGTGTTTACCCTTTTCCGAGATAATAGTATCACCCTAAATTTGTCTAAATGTTTCTTTGGTCAAACTGAAGTTAATTACCTTGGGTATACCATAAAAGATGGAACTGTGAAACCTAATCCACAGAAAATCCAGGCAATCGCGGATTTTCCGTATGCCCGAAATGTACACCAACTTAGGCAATTCTTAGGTGTAGTAGGGCATTTTAGAAAATTTGTGCCACAATTTTCACAAAAATCTCGAAAATTAACAAGTTTACCTAAAAAAGGAGTTGATTGGGACTGGGGTTCTGAACAGGAGCAAGCTGTTACCAAATTGAAAGAACATTTAATAACAGAGCCGATTCTAGGCATTTTTAATCCCGAGAAAAATAATGTTTTGTCGTCAAGACATAGTGGAGAAGAGTAGGGCCGATCAAATTGCGCAGAAGGCTCGTTTCGACTCTTCTAGGGCAGTTCCGATACCATTTTCAGTGGGAGAGTTGGTCCTGGTCCCATTGCGGGGATGGGGTCCAGTAGAAAGCTTTTGCGTATGTGGAAAGGACCATTTAAGATCTCCAAGGTGTTAGCTGGAGATAGATATGAAGTAATTGAAATACCAGGATCAACTAGATCCCGAATACCATACAAGGGTGTATATGCGTTAGAACATATGAAACGCTTTGAAATATTCGATGACACTTGTATGTAATGCCGCAAAGGAAGCCATCACAAGCCCAGATTCAAAAACCTGTACACTAATGACCGCCGAAGATGCCAAAATCTATATGAAATCCATAATAAGAAATAAATGGAATCAAATATGGGAATCACAGAAAGAAAATAAACTATACAAAATAAAAAAACAACACGCTACCATGGATACCAATAAATACCATACCAAAGAGAGATAAGGTCAATCTAAATCGTCTCAGGATTGGACATACTTCTCTAACCCATGGTTACTTAATCGAAGGAAAATAAAGGCCCAAATGCGACACATGTAATCTAACACTCTCCATCGAGCACATCTTACTATCCTGTCCAAAATATGCAATAACCCGTTCAAGATTGAAAATTCCCAACAATCTCCAGGAAGCACTGTCCAACAATTGTGAAAACGAACAAAAAGTGACCAGTTTACTTAAATCTTGTTCATTAGATACTCTAATTTAATTTAACGTTTACCACCCATAGACGCTAATAGCCTCGAAGCTGAAGCGTCTTAATTTAATAATAAAATAAAATAAAAACTTGTATGTAATGTGGTAATACAGGTTTGTGTTTATCCTGTATCTGTGTGTTTGTAACTTTGTTTTGTTAGTAACTGCCTCTTGTATAGGAGCTGTCTATCTGAATTAGATGTTCTAAATTTAAATTACAGAAAATGCCCAAGGGCATTAGGCACTACGCTGACCGCACGGCCATCTCTCTTGAGATGGTGTTGGTCACCACGTTGCCGCGCTAGGACCTTGGCCTCCACAAAACATACAGTTGGCCTCTCTCATGTTGAGTGCTGTTATGTTGAGTGTTAGGCACCACGTTGATCGCACGGTCATATCTTTTCAGGTGGTGTTGATCACCAGGTTGTCGCATTCTGAGTGAAGTAGAGTAGTTGTGTTTTTTTACTTGCTTTTGATACCTAAGATTGTTAGTTGGAGGTACTCCACATTTATTGTAATAAGTTTATATAAAGAAACAGTTACTTGTGTTCACAGTAGTTTAGTCGCTCTGGCTTGAGGAAACGCGTCGAGACCATTTTCGAACGGAATGGTTACGTTAATGATTTGTAATATCTACAGTGTTATTCTTTGATATTACCAAATCCGGTCTTAGGCGAATGTTAGGGAGTACCTACAATTACACTGTGTATGTACACAAGTCCCCCATAAGAATGCCCCATGTACCATATATGGTCCATTGGACTCCTGACTGTTCTCAGACGTATTGCCACTAAATATTTTTTATATACTTATCCATTATATTTCTTAGTTAGTAGGGTAATTTATAATGAGCTACAGCTTTATTTTTTATCATTTCATTTTTCTTTGCATACCTATATTTGTATGTCATACTTACTAAATAATTGTTCAGTTCAATTTTTTTTTACTTCCAAGTCCAATGTACCAAATACGGGTCACAACTGCATTGCCATACAATATAAAGGTTGCGCTACAGAGTCTCTAGTGTTTTACTCAGAACCATACCTATTACCAGTGGCGGCTCCTCCATTCGGTCAATTGGGCAATGACCTATCTAGAACAAGGAAGGCATTTGCGCTCTGTGAAACTATTAATTATGAAATCAAAACAGAAATAGTAAATATTTTTATTATTATTGCACAAAATTAAGAAATTAAAAGCCAATACTGGTTTAAATTTTGAAAATATTTTGAGTAAATGAAACGTCCTCGAAGATCTTAGGTTCAAATAAACAGCAGAACGGACAAGACAGAGCAGTCTAGTTACAAGGGCTAGGATGCAACAGGTAAGAATGTTGTTTTTTTATTAAAATAACCTCCCCTTTAGGACTGACCACCAGCCACCACTGCTTGTTACCGGTTGAACAACATACACAATTGAACAAAAATTGGGATATTATGAAAACATATCACTGGCAAGTAGGTAATATAGAAAATATTTCAATAAAACAAAAACTGAATCATTGGAAAAACCGTTTTACTACAAAACATTTAATTGCTTTATACACCATAAAATAAAGACAATACACGTTCACAATACTACTTCTAAATACAACAATGTTGCATTATCAGTGAATTTAAAAAAATACTTTCAATCTTAAAACAGAGGAATAAATTCTAATTAAGAACTTAGTAACAAATGTTAAACATAAAATATCTCCCATATACAGCTGTCGTTCAAGTTGCTTGATTTGATATTCTTGTACTCTTCAATAGGGAGCGTAACGCCTTGATGGTGAAGGGCCTCGAAGACCAGGTCTGTAAACAGAGAATACACACATTATAATAAAAAACAAAATTCTTTTAATAAAGATCATGATCAAGATCAAGATCATCATGTATAATATACTGTCCGATTATTTTCAATTCAGAACATAGGCCATAAGCATGCAAACTTAATAGGCTGCAACAACAAAATCTGCCTTCTCTGATATTGACATTTCAAAATGTTATTAAGCCATCCCTGGAATCTCCACTACTCGCGTGGCTTTCATGGTCGTCACTAGCTTCAGACAGGCTATGTCGCAAATCCCCAGATATCTAACTTAACTTGCAAAATGAATTTAAAAGTTATTATTGTAATTAAAACATTTTAGAATGGAGTAAGGTTTAAGGAATGTATGAAATTAATTTTCTGTTAGTGATAATATCCAAACAGCCCTAAATCGTTTTATTACGAAATATGAACATAGTCTATGTTCAGCGTGAAAATTACCACACAGTATGTCTTATAAATACAGAGGTTCGCCTTAAAACAAGTAGTAATTTTATTTTTTTATCTGAAAATATAACTCACCGCCTGTCATCAAATGAATCCCTGCTGAAATCTTCATACATGCGGCTCACACGAGACCCCTGCATCCCACTGGATGGTGGGGGTGATCTGCGACTGAACATGCCATATTCACTGCTACTACGGCCAAAACTGGAATCTCTCATGCCACTGCTCAAACTACCAGAAGGTGGGCCACGAAGACCGATTGATGGCATGGGTGGGAGAGGCTCACGGCGTGGTGGTAGTGGGGGAGGTAAGAAGTCTCCTCGGCCACCCCGTAAGCCAATATCGCTACGTGTGGGTAAGCCTGAATATCGGCGTTCATATAAGTCTCGTGAATCATCATATCTTCTGTCGTAGTAGCTATCATAGCCATCCTGTTATTTAAAATAATATTATTTTCTAAAATACTAGGATAAAAACTGTGATATAAGGTTGGTTGTATTTTTGTTGGTAGACACTGATTCGTTAAAAAAAATTATGCATGTCAATTAAGTGTACATACCTAATATAAATGTGGATAATGAAAATATTTTAGTTCTAACAATGTTCATTCTAGTTGATGGTGAAAAACTTTAAACAGTATAAAATGAAAGCTCTACAGATGGAAAAACAAAAAGCATGACGACACAGGATTGGAGAACTGTGCAATATACAATCTATTGTGATTATTTTTAATTGTATTAAGGTTGGTTCATTTTTCAGTTTGCACAATGAAACAAAATGATTTGGAAAATATTAGTAAAAACTTTATAATTTAACCTAACACAAGAAGTGGTGCTCAGAATCGTCTTTACTGGTATAGAACAAACTATAGTAGGACAAGAATCCAACTGAAGTGAAGCATTTTTCCGTGCATACAATGGAGTTGCACCCAATACAATGAGTGAACGAAAAGGGAAAAAAATAATAATGAAGGTGGGGGGTTTGCTTTTATCATGTAAGATGATAAAGAGATTTAATAAGGATGTAGGATGAATGGAGTGCAGATTGGTGGGATGTGACAAATAATGTAGGTGATAAATACAAAAAATTATATAGTGCCCCTACCCCAAAGCGGCCCATCATTCGGTCGCGCAGGAACGGTGGAGGTGGTGGTGGCGGGTAGGGGTCGCGCCCGAACATGCGGTCGCGGAATCGGTCAGGGCCCATGCCCTTGGGGCACTCCTTCGACCAATGACCCCCGCGGCCACAGCGATAGCATTGCTCGGGGTCACCCATGCCCGGCCGTTGCCGCACGCGACTCGTCGATAGCTGCACCTTCATGGGCTGCCCGTCCACCAGAGTGCCATTCAGCTCTTTGATCGCTTCGTTCACATCGCCCGACGATTCTAGATGCACGAACCCGTAGTTTCGTACTATGTCGCACTCCACCACAGTGCCAAACTTTTTGAACAATTCGCGTACTTGTGGAGCCTTCGTGTTTTCAGTCAAGTTGCCCACGAATATCTTTGTGGTGGGTGTTGTGGGTGCCTTGCGACTCTTGGCAGCTTCGCATTTGATGGGTTGCCCGTTGACCATGTATCCGTTTAAATTTTGTATCGAATCGCGTCCTTCCGATTCATTCTCCATATGTACGAAACCGTAATTCTTGACAACGTCGCATTCCACTACCTTCCCGTATTTCTCGAACAGGGGTTTGATATCACTGACTGTTGTTTTCTCGGCGAGGTTCCCGATAAATATTTTGAACGTACCCGCACTGCTAAAACCCGGCATGGCTAAGCCTGAAACTCGGATTAGTAAATACCCGGTAATAAAGCCAAGGTGATAGATAGGCACGTCGATCAAACGAGATCAGTGCTGCCAGCATCTAATTACATCATTTTAGTGATATCAACAATTAATATTTCATAATTCTCAAAAGTGAAAAAGGGTGGCGTTAGCCAACTCGGCGTAGGTTAGTATTCAGTATCTAGATAGGTTACACAACGTAAGTCTTAAAGTACAATGTTAACAAATCCCCGTCACTATAACTTGAACAATTTACCAATACAAAATAGTACTAAGTCATTACTTTTACAACCACGATGACGAAGGAATCTTAATTATTAACCAATTGAAAGCTTATGGTATTACACGATTGTTACTGATTGCCTAATTCTGTTGCAGTCATAACTGTTAGGTTTAGTTTTAGAGATTATTTTTTAGCTGTAAAAGTGTTCGAATTGTTGGGATGTTATAGCAGATTGTAATACAAATATGTTTTGAGTATGGTACAAGATCTGTGGTCTTTGCATAGTTTACGACACTAGACTACTTATTACTTGGTGGTAATACCCGGCTTATCGTAAGTCCATTCAGAGGAGATATTTTGGATTTAGGTACTCGTGAAAACGACTATACTGTAACTATTGGTTACACACAGGAGGTCCTAGGAAACAATGCCTGTCCGCTAACAAGTCAGCAAATTCTAATGGTATCCTAATCCAAATCGCTTACTTCAGCAGCTTACAACCGATTACAAGCTTTGTCCAAACTTTTCTTAAACTCTCTTTCTACTCTGGGAAGTTAACAATAGGGAAGTGTTTATTAGCAGGATGAGTACATCCTTTTACAAATTCATTTTATTTTAAAGTTTGCGATTAGGTAGGGTATTAGAATTTTGCTGATTTGGGAGCTGACAGACTATGTATACTACTTTTTATTAAATTTCATTTACATCCTTTATTCATAATTTCTTGGTATCTTTATCCCAGCGAAGATGAAACTGTTTATTACCAAAGATTTGTTAGGGTTCTTCGTTTGAACATAGGTAGTAATTATGTAAGTGACGTGCGAGACTTTGGCAACCTTAACAATTTACATCTTGCTTTAAAAAATGAACTTTAATAAATACTTATCGAAAGTACACCACGCAAATTTAACGTCACTATGCTATTGATTCGTAAAACAGAAAGAATGGGGAATCATGAATGATTTGGTGGCTCGTGGTTATTTTCCTAGGAAATGTATGTAAATTATCCATGTCAACATACTAGCCATTACTTTTGAAATAGACCACATAGAAATCAAATCCAGTGATATGTGCAGTAGTGTAATACCAGTAATACAGTGGTATGTCACAAGTTTTTTTATGAGACTATTATGGGTGATGAAAGTATTTGTTTAAGCCATTAATAATATTGATGGCCGTTTTCACCAACGTTTCCTAAACCAGTACCTACGCAGGTATTACATAGAGATAGGTAATTCCTAAACAGATGCGTAAACTTTATCCGTTTTCATCAGCCAAACCGTTGCTTATGTAGGAATTTCTTACAGAGGTAACCGATGTTATATCGCAACGTCGCAAATGACAGTAGTTCGTACATGATTTAGATAGTTTTCTCGTCCTTGACAGATTGTGAGTACGACAGGTGGATGCACACCATACCATCACTGGTATATGGGAAGCTTTAATATCATGAACATTTTCTAAATTGAGAAAATGTCTGTCTGTGGGTGGTGTGTGTGTATGTGACGCCTCTAACGCAAAAACTAGTGAACCGATTTTGATGAAATGAAGGTTTATATCGAAAATCCATCGACAAAATAAGTTTTTCAAAAAAATCTGAAACCGGAAGCGGAAGTTAGACATGTTTTTTTGGTAGCATTTTTTTCAGAAGCAGAATCTTGAACATCTGAATAGCAAATATGAAAGAAGACCATAATTCAAGAGAGATATATTTTTACCGGACTCCTCTAACTTCAAAATGTCGGTCGATATGAATTTTTCAAAATTTTGACCACCACGGTGATTTCCTCGTCTGATGTACATGCGTCGTATCTATCTAAATTTTCAATGAAACGCCCTGCACGCATGTTGAAAAAAAACTAAAGAAAACTTATAGGTGGCAGCTTTCAAAACTCTCTAACAAAAACGCATGAACAGAAACGTCAAACAAGATAGGCAATGCCTACCGATATGAGACAACGTCAAATGGGTTCCTAAAGTTACGCATTGCTTATCTTATTTACGAACTCGATTGTGCTTCGTGAAAACCAAATTGCAGTTAAGCAGTGCCTAACCCTTAATATAAGCAATTCTTATGTAGGCACCAGTTTAGGAAGCGTTGGTGAAAACGGCCATGAGTATCATATGTTAGGCCCAATTGCTACGGTTACACTTAAATAATAAGCGTCGCTTAAAAGTTTAATAAATTGTCATGGATACAATTCTTGTAACAATATGTATCCATGGGAATGATTATTTTAAGCGAAGCTTATTATTTAAGTGGAACCGGTGCAATTGCGCCTTAATGCAACATTTTGTATAAAATGTCTTCCAAAATAGGTGGGGTTGAAAACTGACAATTGATTGTTTTTGTGGTATAATTACGTTTACCTCTAAAATAACTGACGGGAATTTCTTCAAATATAGAAATTAATGGTGAATTCCATTAGATGCGGCAACACTGAACGATATTCTCGTCTCGCTCTGACACACCGACTCGTGGCGTCGTTTGGAGACTCGTCCTCCATTTGTAAATTTAATAATAAGATAGCAAAAAATTTCTAATACGAAATTGAAAATTAATTGAAGTACATAAAAACAACATATCCAAACGACGTTCTTTTCCTAAACTGTATTAACATAGCAAGAAATTACCAAGAGGTGGATTCGTACCAGTCATCGCGAGAATTATCAGCTATCGATTTTAACGGAACGATATGACAACTCTTGGTTTTCTACTGAGTTCAGTTTAATCCAAGCAAAAAGATTATTGTAACTTACCTATTTATTCCAACGCAAATAATGGATTACAAACACTTTTTATAAATATTATGACGGAAATCACTTCTTCAACCTTCCAGGTCGCCAAACAAACGAATAATGGCGTCAAGGTCGGAAAGGCAGGGTGTTTCTCTTATGACAACGCCTGCGTGTAGATGTATTCCTACGCCGCAATATACTTCCCGTTTCTCATTGAACCGGGAAATTCAAATGAAATTGACATTTTATTTCATTAAGTTAAAAGTAAAGTTTCACAATTTAAATAAAACTAGATTAATATTTTGTAATAATAACAATAAATTTATATCTGTCAACAATATGTAAATAGATACTAATGCTTTCTCGAGTTATAAAAGCCAAAGCTTCTTTGGAGCACCTTCTTTCCTGCAGTGGAAACCAACCAAGAAAGACAAGGAAAATGGTATGAGCACCTGATCCGATTATCTCAATCCGTCTCAATAGAAGACTGGACTTCCAAAGATGAAAATAGGGGTTAAAAGAGAAAGAGGAAACCCAACCCAAATTTGATAAACACCCAGAGAAAAAAATATGGAGGAAGTAAAAAATAGATTACAGCCAATATCAGAACTGGATTTACATAGCTCTAATTCAGGAACTCTCGAAGTAGTGCTTTTGGGTATTCCATTCTTCTTCACCCCACCAACATGTTCATATCATGTAATGTTTTGTACACAAACTACCTCTACACATGACATACACTGACATTTTTATATAATATAACCAATTTATATAATTAGTCTGCCCTGTTACATTCTTTATACACGTTTTCTCTTGCATTAATAATTTTTTTAACTTCCTTTGATCAATTCTATTCAACATCTAACAAGCTAACTGTACATTATTACTTTCCTGAATATTTTTTTAAGTGATCCAATTATTTTATTCTTTTAAAAAACGGTGATGGTTTTTGGATGAACTACATTGGGTTTAGTTTATATGTGTATACATAGAAGAGTTAAATTCATCAGTCTAGTATAAAATCAGTGTCAGGATACACGTTTAGATGTAGCATGTAGGTACTAGGTACATATAATTAGTTGCTCTAATTAAAAGTGCGAGCTTTAATTGATCTTTATCGTTTCCTATCATATTTTACTGCTGATTAGTATATATCGGGACACTACAATGCTACATGGATTTCTAATCACAGTAGAATTGATTAATAAAAAGAAAGAAAATGACGTAGCTAAATACTAACCAATATGGAAAATAGTTAGGTTTATTATTTTACAGTTTCAACCTGTTAATCGAATTTTTTCCAGGAAGCACATTGATGATAAATTGTTAACATAAGTTAAATCCCCAATAGAGAATTTCTGATCAAAGGAGATACTAGTTAGGATCACTATGGTGGTCATAAAAAAGGCATATATTCTATAAACTATTTATTACATTTTATTAATTTTTTTACACAAAACATACCTACCACATTCACAATATCAGTCTTGCAATATCTACTGCAGCGCTCATTCAACATCATATAATTATAACACACATTCAAAAATTTGTGTAAACTACTAACATTACACATTTAAATGCACATTTTTTGAGTCACACGGCCTACTACAAACATAAAATTAATCTAATTCAGAGCAAAAACAATCTAAATAGTTAATGGGCCAATTTCTAAAAAAATGGAAAACTGTTTAAATCAAGTAAGTTTATTATACTTCATATTTACATGGAAATTGGTCCACAATACCAAAATGTATTACTCAACAGGCACATGTGAAAACTGTAATTAATTACATTGTAGTAGTTCTTACATTTCACGTGATTACTATTAAGATTAAGAAACACAGAATCAGTTTAAACAAAAAATTCATTATTTCAAGTATAGCTACTAATAGATAATTTTAAATATCAATCCGTTGTAAGAACTACTACCTCATAATATTCTCAAACATAAAATAAAATCTTAACTTTCTGTGCATAAGCTTCATGTGTGCATAAAAAACAATAATAAAATTGAGCAGGTTAATTTTTAACTGAAGTCATATAAAATGGAAATTCTAAAATCATTCATCAAAGACATTAAATTAAAATGCAACAGTGCAATTTGTTAACAAGTGTGTCCCTTATGGGAGAACAAAAATAAAACAAGGAAATATCTACTTGAATATTATTATTTCATTCGCACTAATTAACTGTGAAGATTGTCATATGAGCACCAAAAACTAGTATGTGAGAATTTCTTAAAGGTGTTTACGATTACACTTACACTTCGAAATGCATAACTTTTTTTTAAATAAATAACAGAAAACCATGGCACTACAAAACAAACACTAAATTCTTAAATAAATTAAAATGGCAATACAATAGGATACATAATATTATGTTTCTACATTAAACAGTTTCAATATGTGAATCTGTTCCAATACAACATTCTGATTCATATGTAACTAAAAATAAGAGTTAATTGTATGCATTTCGATGTCCATAACAAATATTGTCCTTATCAATTTCGTTTTCATGTATAGTAGGAGTAGGTAATTCGACGTCTTATTAAGTTTTGTTTTAATCTAACCTTAGGCTATACTATTTACAACTTAATGCTTCTTGCTATTTACAAAATCAGTTATTGTAGATGCTCCAGCCTTATACATCAAATTGGCGAACTATTATTGATTATATCTATCAAATGGCAAATCAAGTACTATTTGATGTACAAAACTGTGTACCTTCTGATTTCTATTATAGGGTTAGTTAGTATTATCAAATAGTGCCACAATTAAATTCTTCATTCTTTTTTCATGGATTAAATAAATACCTTCTTTTATCCATTTCTAAAGCTACATACTTCAACAAAAATAATAAATTACACAATAAACATAGGAAAGCAAACATTGTTGTTCAATTTTGGTAATAATTTTTGGAAGAATAAAAGAACTGTAGTAATAAATGAAAGTTTTAAGACATAACTTTTATAGGAATTGTAGAATTGGATTAGGCACCATAGGGATTTCAATGCAAAAATCTTTAGGTTCCCCTATTTATTTTAGAGTCAAACTGTTCTGAAATTTTGTGTAGAGAAGGAAATACTGAATCAGGACTTAAAATTGGTTTTGTATTTTAGTTCTACAGAAAGAAAATATTTACATAAATTCAACGCCTGAATTTAAATTTCGCGCGCGTTATAAAAGAATTTCTGCGAGATTGATAAATTAAAAGATTTCGAAGACAAACAATTATCTCATGTATATGTGTTATACCTTTAATACATTTATTTACAGTTTATAAGGAAGCATAAAAATTCATCCAACATAAATGACAGTTCTACAATTATTAAAAAAAGCGCGCGATTTTCAAATTCAAACATTCAGTTTTTGAAATTTTTTTCTTTCTATAAAACTAAAACACCAAACCAATAGAATGTCCCGATTTAGTATTTCTTTCTCTACACAAAACCTACGACCAGTTTAGCCCTAAAATAATTACGGAAAAAAATAAATGAACATAAAAATGTTTGTATTGAAATCCCTATGGTGCGCAATTCTATACCTTGTATGATACCATTACATGAAATATACACAAGGGTTGGCGATAAAAATAACATCTATGTACAGTGAAATCCCATTAACAGCACCTCTCATAGACACAAGAATTATATAACCCACAGAATTTTGACACATTATTTGCAATCTCATACAACTGCCTTGGTAAAGTTGATCTTGCTGGAACACACTAAACAAAAAAACTGGGGGATGCAATAATTTAGAATATACAGGGGGAATCACCATGGCTGTTTACACTACTGATGGGTGTTACAGTGGGGGGACTTCTTTGTAAGAAACAAAAACTAATAATTTAATGCTAAGGAAACATGAGCACCTACCAAGGATGTTTTTTATGTTTGGCAAGAATTTAATATTTTGCAAAAGCATCGCTTATGACGATATTCCGCTATAGACCAGATTTTTAAGGTTCCTTCAATGTCCTTATAATGGTATTTCAATGTACTTGCTTATGCATGGGAAACCGGTCATATCAAGATCAAGTGCAAATTTAATCATTTTCACACTATAACATTAATGTTCACATATGTGTGTTTCTTGTCATTTAAGTAAAAATTATAATTTCTAATACATTTTTTAATTTTTTTAAATAATTGTTTGTGATGGAATTAATAAAAAAATGGACATTGAAAATTAATAAATTCTGAACCAAGCAAACACACTGATATTATTTTTCATAATCAACCCCTACCTATGCCTTTCTATATTATATGGTGAAAATATTTACGACAACCGCGCATGTTCAAAATTTGATAGTTAAATGAGTGGCACGCTGGCACCTAATTTATTTAAATTGATTGGCTAATATTTTATAATACAAAATAACCATTCTAATATAACAATATCAAACTAAACATTAAACAATTTTAATAGTTGTGTCAGTATTTAGTTTTGACAAAGTTTTCTTAACCCTAAGGGCTGTGAGTCGAACAAGAGGATTACTATGCCAACACTCCTGCATGAGTTTAGCCATTGTTTGTAAAACATCTTCAGACTCCCATCGCAAAGGAATCTGTGGCCTCATCTTTTTAACACACACCACTTGTAACATATCTTCAAAACTGGGATCACTATCAACACAATCATAATATGGCAATACATAGTCATCTGCTATTGTAATCTTGTCTCCTGTTACACACCGTCTTGACATCTCCCACAATACTAATCCGAATGAATACATATCAGCCATTTTATGTGCTTCAAAACTGTTAATATTTATGGATTTATCCAACACTTCTGGGGACATATACCTCTTTGTTCCACTTCGTTCATTGGGTGGCACATCAATTTCGTTTGTATCACTTAAAAATTTCACAGACAATCCAAAATCAGCAATGGCACATTCTCCATTTCTTTTTACTAAAATGTTTTTGCTCTTGATATCTCTATGAGCTATAGCAGGTTTACCTCTTGTTCCAAATATTTCGGTGTGCAAATGTGACAGACCACTTGCAATACTAAAAGCCATAATTAGGAGGGAGGAAGGGTCTAAAGCTTGAGTTTGAAGATAATCATATAAGGAACCATGTTCGTGATAATCTGTAATGAGCAACATTTGAGTCCAGGAACCAGTTCCTTTAATATCAGCAGCAATAAAACCCAGAATATTTTCATGTCTCATAAGAACCGTTTGATATATTTCAGTTTCTCTAAACCACGATTGCTCTTCAGTGGTGAAAAATACCTTTACGGCTACACGCTCACCGCGCCATTTTGCCAACCAAACTTCACCATACCGGCCCTTGCCAATTGAATGAACCATCTGTATTTGTTTTGCGATCGTTCTTTGTACTAAGAGTGGTAAACCTGAACCGGATCCACTGGATTGTTCTATGAAATTTGCTAATGTGGCATTTGGAAGAATTTCAACATTGGGATATCTTTCAGGATAACGTTTAATATAGTACTGTTGTTTTCTTTGGTCTTCTTTTCTACGATAGCGCAAGTACACACACGCAATTACAAGAAGGAAGACTGTAATACAGACTGTTACTGATGCTAAGAGAACTATGTATGGAACACTGTCTCCTTGGTCTAAGATGGATGGTGCTGGAGTTGTTGTACGTTCTTCTATGTGGGGTTTCAGATTCTTGTTGCATTGGTCATGTGTATCACAACATTCTATGGATTTGCCTCTAAAATGCGGCACGAGATGACCTTTACACTGCAACAAAAAAAAAATTAATATCAGGCATTTCTAATTTCCATTCAATAATTTAAAACATTTTTTAAACTTAATACGTTATAATTTTGTAGTAGAAACGCTAAATTATAATTAAATGATAGTGAGCAATGATTCGAGTCCTTGGCGGCAGTGGGCGTAGTTTAGGGCCAGAGTTAGCGACATGGATGTGTGCGAGTTCATCTTAGAATAAGTGTTAGATGACAGGATACATTACCTAAGTAGTGCCCCCCCCCCCCCGTAACTGTAGATCTAAATAAAAACGACAAGATACAACATTGACGAAAAAATAAAAAAGTCTATAAAATTCGTGAAATAACAAGCAAGGAATAATGGGTTAGAGAATATTGTAGGCCCCAATGCATAAAAACGAAAACCTACGATGTTGTGATGTTGGCGACCTTAGCAAAAACAATAAAAACCTGGGATTTGCCAACAAAATGATATAAGAAAAAAGTGAAAACAGAAACGCACACAAGAATTTTTGCAAACATAGGATATAGAACAACGGCAATATTGTTTAAAACTTACTAACCACATTAGGTTTCTCCAGTCACTATGAGAATACTACTAGAAGCGATAAATACACGAGACTGGAGAGCTATTCGGCCATTATAAGTAAGAGAAGTAGAAGTCTTTTACTATCTCATAGACCCAGAATTGCGTAGAGTTCATGGAAGGTCGGGGGCTGTATTCTCGAAATCACTCGACATTTTCCCGTACACGACAAAAAAATTGAACCAATCCGAAGGCTATTTTCCTGACAATTGAGCAAAAAATAGTTTGATTGGTTAATTTTTTTTGTCGTGTGCGAGAAAATGTCGAGTGATTTCTAGAATACAGCCCCTGAATGTAACCTGTATGGCCTAGGTATGACGGCTAGCGACGATTTTAGGTACTCTGCGCCGGGACCGTGAGATAATGCCAGACTTCTAACTGTTTACGAATTTTGGCCAATAGATACTACTGAATAGATAATTCAGCAATAATGGAAAAAACGGGATGAAGGACCAAAAGAGAAATTAAAGAGGCAAACAGTAAGAGCAAGAAATTTAGTAGGTACACAAATTATTGTAATACTACATAATAATATTATCCATGGCCAAGAAATTTACAAATAAATAACAGTGAAAGATCAAGGATTGATTTTGAGTGTGTGGAAAGCTGCGTAGGTAGTATCTGAGAAGCAGAAGTGAGCAACAACTGCAACAAAAATAAGAAAAAAAAGTTAAAAGCTAGGCATGATATGTACTTAGCAGCCACATTTCACGCGGCTTTGCAAATAAGCGGAAAAGCATCTCCGAATGCGCGTTACGCTGATGCTTTCCCGCGTATTTGAAAAGCAGCGCGAAATGTTGCTGCTACCGATAGACCAAGTTCATCTGTTTTCATTACTGAGTTATTAGATTAGTGGCGCGTTATCTTATAAGGGAGTCAAGTGCTGAAAAATAAAAGGATTTGAAGTTTGGAAAACAAGGAACATTGCAACAAGAAACAAGATGAGCTATGGAGACGAAGAATAAAGATATAAAGAAATTGAATCGAAAATAGAAATAAAAGAACGCAATTCTATTGAAACAAGCACCACCACAATAAAATTGAGACTACTGAGAGTTTAGAACACTCTGTCGAACAGCGAATATTGATGTAATTATACAGGGTGTCTCTAAAATATGGTGCCATAGCTCAACCACAGATTCCGAGGATCAAAATAAGTCGATTTAACGCAACTTACCTCTATCCGAAATTGCTTCGTTAAAGCGCTATCGAACGCCAAAGATCTTCAAAAAATTTCTATTTTTTTAAATAACAAAAGATTGTTTTTAGCGATTAGGATGAAATTTGGGTTGTGATTCTTTACTGGAAAAAGGTGTTTTTTGACATCATTTTTTTGTTCAGGAGTGTCGTGTAAGTGGTCAAAGAAGCTCATATCTTTTTAACAGTTCGGCCAATAGTTCCTGATTTATTTCTCAACATACGGGACAACTAGATTACTACATCTTTTTAAGAAATGCACTGCAGCCAATCAAAATAATTTTTTCAGCCTAAACTATGGCAGATACCGAAATCAAACAAGAGACAAAAAATATTTGAAATAAGAATGTCTCTCTGTAAAAAAGCTTTGAAAACTATTGGCCGAACTGTTAAAAAGATATGAGCTTCTTTGACTGTGGATGATCAACCTTTGACCACTTACGCGACCCTCCTGAACAAAAAAATGATGTCAATAACACCTTTTTCCAGTAAAGAATCACATCCCAAATTTCATCCTAATCGCTAAAGACAATCTTTTGTTATTTAAAAAAATAGAATTTTTTTGAAGATCTTTGGCGTTGGATAGCGCTTTAACGAAGCAATTTCGGATAGAGGTAAGTTGCGTTAAATCGTCTTATTTTGATCCCCGGAATCTGTGCTTAAGCTATGGCACCATATTTTAGAGACACCCTGTATAAACTAATACAACGATTTAAATATCCACCAGCACTAGATGGCAAGCCAAAATTGCTGAAGAGATACCGACAGTCACAAGGAATCTTTAAAAAGTAAATTGCATGACCGTTTAATAAACATTACATCATAAAATTAAGCGGTCTAAGATTATACACTACTCCTTGTCTTTATTCTAGTGGCAGGTAGATTTGAAAACCCAAACTACAATAGAAAATTCTAGAAGGGCTACACCTTTTTATAAAGTACAAAATTTATTGTTTGAATACACTATGCTTTATCGTTCACAAGACCAAATATAAAGTACTCAGATTTATATTATCCAATTTTATCAACAAAAATAAATGGTCAATGGCCTCAATATTTTTTATACACGTTTCTTAATATTTAATCCAGAAACACAAAATTAATCCTTCGAGTTATTCACAGACTTCAAATGTTTCAATCTCCCATGAAAGAAACTCATTTCACGCTACATTCTCAAGTAAGGAATTCTGCGTCCTTAGTACATACCTGCATGAATCCTCGTTCATCAGCAGGGAGGCATCCATAGGTGACATCGTACTCTAGCGATCTAGTATCCGGATCCCATACCTCTTCGACAGCGGTAAAGCACTGGCCTCCTTGTTTGATTTCACATGTCCCATTGATCATATCATTGGGACAGTGACCTTCGCAATAACATTTTCTCACTGCAACAAAACAAAATGTTAATTCACTTTGGAATAACCCATAAAGGAATATCACAAATTTTCAGATAACGGAAGTTTGAAATAAATTAACCAATAATATGTTTGCTTATGATTTCCATCAACGGGATATTAATTGTCAACACTAATTAAGACTAAAAAAAAGTTATTAAGGTTGTAATTTCCTCTACATACAAGTTACAAGAAGTTATAAAAATTTATAACATTGTACTGAACATAAATATACTAAAAACTGCTAGGATTACTTTTCAATAATGGTGTCACTTCTAGATATTTATATGGAAGGAAAGCAAAATTATTTAACGGTTAAATATATCACCTACTAACATTGCAGTACTAAACGCTACAACACGATAATAATGGCAAACTTTCTAATGATTTATTATAATCTAACCTTACAAGACCTGTAACAGCATATCGCATAATAATGGGATATTTATTGTTCCAGCTTGAAAAGAATTGTAAAGAAACGGTAAAAAGAAAATTGTTTTCAGATAAACGCCCTTTTATTTCCAAATTTGTTACCTGGGCATTAATTTTTGATAAGCTCAGTCCGTAATTCCAAATCTTCTAGTAACACAACAAACAGACGTCTACTCTTGATATAGTACGGATATATCAATAAAGCTATTGTTCAGAAATGCTTGTGGGAGTAAAGCAGATTTTGTAATTTTTATGTTAGCGCAAGTGGCCACTCCTGCGCAAATCAATTGCAGAAATCGACGTTTGGCATCTAACAAGTTTATTTGTTCCAAGGAGGCATTGTTTCGACATCGACATTACGCTAAGTCAACATTATGCATAGCTCAATTAACAACAAACCTTCTCGACCGCTCCTTATGTACACGGTGTTTTACTTAGAAATGGGCTGGGTATCTAACAACAGATGGTGGTATGTTCACAATTTATTAGTGTAATATTAAAAATTCGCTAATGTGCTGTATACAATAAACGGTACACGTGTATTTTGTCTCGAGGAATTATCCGATTCTAAATATAGACAATAATTTACAGGCCGATTATTGTAAGTCGTTGTGAATTAAGATTTAGTATATAAATATGCATATGTATTCATAAACATTAAAGAAAATAAAATGTTATTGAGTGGGAGTTGAAAATTGAGAAGAAATTTACGACTTATTAATGGAAGAACTTTCTCTTAGACAAGACAACTATAAAAGAAGTAGTATGTTTTATTTTAAAGTGTATAAGGTATTACCTACAGCGAATATGTTAAATGATTCTTTTCTATCCTATTTCAGGATAATGATATTCATTTATAACGACTTACAGGACATCACAAATGTTTTAAACATTTACTATAACAGGCGTCGTCTGTAGTGTAGCGATATAAGCATAAGCTTACGGTTTCTGGACTCTTTACCTTTACTTCTTTCGTTCGATTATAACGAATACTATAGGTAGGTATATAGTGCGCGCATACAGTTTGGAATAATGGAAATAATTCTTTTTCCGGCAAATTTAAAGAAAAACGGTGTGACACGCCAAATTGATTTATTTTAAAAGAAATATTTTGAGATAATTTTCATTTTTCTACCGATTTCAGATTTCAAGCAGTGACGTCATCGATATTTTTTTTAATGGCAACTCCCTATTGTTTTGACAAATTTGGATAGATAATGAAATTCTGAATTCAAAAATATCAACATTTATGGTATTCAGACTGATTTTTTCAGAGATATTAATTTTTGAATGTAATCAAATGAGTGATTTCTAAAATAAGTTTATTTTACTAACCAACTACTTTTTTGAAGAAACGATGTTGGTGTGGTTCTTATCCATACTGGAGCTCACTTTTTGTAACAGGAATCAGTACCTACCATTTCCTCGCAAAAAAATTGTTTTTTTGGAAAAATAAACTTCTTTTAGAAATCACTCATTTGATTACATTCAAAAATTAATATCTCTAAAACAATCAGTCTGAATGCCATAAATGTTGATATTTTTGAATTCAGCATTTCATTATCTATCCTAATCTGGCAAAACAATAGGGGGTTGCCATTTAAAAAATATATCGATGACGTCACTGCTTGAAATCGGAAATCGGTAGAAAAATGAAAATTATCTCAAAATATTTCTTTTAAAATAAACCAATTTGACGTGTCAAACCGTTTTTCTTTAAATTAGCCGGGAAAAGAATTATTTCCATTATTCCAAACTTTATGCGCGCACTGTATACAGTGTGTGGATAAAGTTAGGAACAAATTCAATATCTCCCAAAATATTATTTTTTCTGGAAAACGCTAGGACAGGTATAGCGATTTAAATTACAGCGCATATTTTAAGATGCTTCAAAAATTTTTTGCGTTAGTCATTTTTTTGTAGTGACGACCTTGACTTTTTTTTTAAATGGAAAGATGTATATTTGATTATCACATTTGATAGACATTGTTTTTCTCTTTTTAAGCTTCTAATATTTTTATACCCTTACATAAGAAAATTTTTGAGAAAACTGCTAAATAGTTTTACGGCTCAGTAGGCCGATCTGGAACAGCGGGTGCAGCTCCAACTCATAGCAATTGTTTATTTAAGCTTATTACTTTAAAGTGAACAGAATCGTGAGTATAAAAGTACTACATAAGATTATAAAAAAGATAAATTAAATAAATTAAATTAACAAGAAATTGAAAAAAAAAATGTCGATAGTTTTAAATGACACACAAAAAAATGATGAATAAATTGTTATTGTAGATGTTCAAATTGATATCTGTTTATAGCGACAGTGTCCAAGACGAAAAATAAACTCTTGTTGAACAATTAAACAATTGCTTTGAGTTGGAGTTGCACCCGCTGTTCCAGATCGGCCTACTGAGACGTAAAACTAT
This sequence comes from Hemicrepidius hirtus, assembly GCA_963082805.1. NCBI lineage: Eukaryota > Metazoa > Arthropoda > Insecta > Coleoptera > Elateridae > Hemicrepidius > Hemicrepidius hirtus. The sequence continues at coordinate 16,235,383 of OY720161.1, forward strand.
TTTAACAATTTTCTCAAAAATTTTCTTATGTAAGGGTATAAAAATATTAGAAGCTTAAAAAGAGAAAAACAATGTCTATCCAATACGACAATCAAATATACATGTTTCTATTTAAAAAAAAAAGTCGATGACGTCACTACAAAAAAATGACTAACGCAAAAAAATTTTGAAGCATCTTAAAATATGCGCCGTAATGTAAATCGCTATACCTGTCCGAGCGTTTTCCAAAAAAAATAATATTTCGAGAGATATTGAATATGTTCCAAACTTTATCCACACACTGTATACCAACACAGAAGCAACTGCTAAATGTAAAACACGAACAATCAGTGTGTGGTAATAATTCTTTTCAAGAACAAATATACCCTTGAATTAGAATATACCACAGCCCTCTTACTGTTTAATGAATAGGAAAATAATGCGACGAAGATGCAACGTCTAAGACTGGTCCAAAGAGCGAAATAATCCAGAAACATACAGTCGTTATTAGACTTATATTATTACATGTTTAAGAAGAAAAGATAAATAGAACTTTATTATCTTGTATACTGGTCATGAGGTCATTAAACGTCTACACCTATATTTCATGAGTAGTCAAGTCAACCAACGTATGCATTGTTGTATTGGATCACTTAATTATTATGTTAAATAAACTAACATTAAACAAAATCTTGAGAGACTACCACCATATTCTGTTTTAGCTTCAGTTTGATTATTGCAAACAATTGATATTTTTTGGGTTGTGATTATTTTTTAATAACCGACAGACAAGTAGATAATTAACAAAACGGAGACTAATTTATAGAGGATTAATCTTAATAGACAAGACGGTATTCTTGGATAGGTTGCGACGTTTATGTAAATCTATTTGAGACCTTTACTTTTCATTTTAACTAAAAATTAATTTTTTACAACAAATTCCCATTTGCTCCTAAATAGTCCCAATCGGGCCCTAGAGTTATAAAAATAATATTATTTCATAAATAGGTTCTTTCAAAAGTAGATTAACTTTAATAAATGTTTTGAATTCCAGTCTGTAATCATTATCGTAATTAAAATAAACGTAGTACTTCGCTGCATAAATGCATGAAAAGAATATCTACTCTTCAGATTATCACAGGAATTTCGATTAACATTAAACAACATATTTTAAGTTTGTATAAGCAAACTATGACGCAAATTAAATATTTAAATAATAACACAACAATATAAAAATATCATCTTCGGATAACAACATAATGCAGAATTAATTTGTAAGAGATTACTTTATCCTTGAGAATTTTGAGATATGTACCGTTACTAAGTAATCACAAATACAAATTTACTTTAACACATTACATTATCTTAACTATAATTACTATGTATTTACATAACTAAAAGAGTTGGTTTGCATTTCGTACATTTTTAGTACACAATGAAATTAATATACAGGGTGGTGACTTGAGCAACGCAACATAGGGATTTCAGTGGTAAATTCTTAATGTTCAATTATTGGCTCCCCTAATTATTTTAGAGCAAAAGTGTGTTTAGGTTTTTTTGTAGAGAAAAGAATTCTGCATCTGTTCATACTATTATTTATAATTTTCCATTTTCCGAAAGCGTAGAAATAGAAGAAATTAAAAATGGTCTTTTTAAAAAATCAGCGATGCCTTGGAATTATCTAAACAAACAACATTCGCATTTACATCTGTCATTACGATTTGAAGTTTATAACCGATTATTAAATTCCTCGTTAAATTCTAATATTTTTAAAATGTATTCAATGAAAGAAAAAGTATTTGTTATTGTCTAACAGTAAATGGTGGTTTGTTTGGACATTTCCTGTGATTTTTTGGTTTTTGTAGTAATTTCATGTTTGTATCGTAAAATAAATATAATCTTGTTTCCTATTACCTACTCGTTTTATTGAAGAAACATGTAATGAGACAGAAATGTCAGTGCATTTGTTAGATTTTATTCCATGGCATCACCGATTTAAAAAAAACAATTTTAATTTCTTCTATTTCTACGCTTCCAGAAAATGGAAAATTGTAAATAATAGTATGAACAGATCCAGAATTTATTTCTTTCCAAAAAACCTAAACACACTTTTGCTCTAAAAGAATTAGGGTAACCAATATTTGAACATTAAGAATTTACCATTGAAATCCCTATGCTGCGTCGTTCCAAGTCACCACCCGGTAGGGTCGTTAGTGTGACAGCTTGGTGGGGGTAAGAGAACTGGCACGGCCAAGTAAAAAAAATGAAAATAGGCAGGTAACGCATTCGCAATATATATTTTTTAATATTTAAAAGGATGACTTAAATTTAACACTAAACCAGATGAAACGATATCGAAAAATATTTTTTCTACTAGCGTGCGGAAAAACGCATTTTCCGCACATGTTTTAGTGCGGAAAATCCACTTTTCCGCACGGTGCGGAAAATCCACTTTTCCGCACTAAAACACTAAAACAGTGCGGAAAATGCGTTTTTCCGCACGCTAGTAGAAAAACTATTGTTCCTAACACGTGCAGAAACCTATTTTTCTGCACTTGTTAGGAAAATAGCTATTTTCTACTAGCGTGCGGAAAAACGCATTTTCCGCACATTTTTTAGTGCGGAAAATCCACTTTTCCGCACCGTGCGGCAAAGGATTTTTCCGCACTAGTTTTTCTACTAGCGTGCGGAAAAACGCATTTTCCGCACGCTAGTAGAAAAACTATTGTTCCTAACACGTGCAGAAACCTATTTTTCTGCACTTGTTAGGAAAATAGCTATTGTTCACGATATTTTTGAAAGTAACCCTTGATGTTTTGTTTATATTTACTATATAAAATATAGGGAAAATTTTGAACTCATTTGGGGAAATCACTGTACAAAAGGTTAGCAACCTTGTCCCATTGTACTAATTCCTGAAGTAGTTTTCACCAGAGATTATGCTTCACAGCATTATTCCATTATTATGTATTATAGACTATTCCGGGCAATTTTATAACTGCCTTTATTGTCGTTGTAGATACCAATATATTGTTTCTTGCTATGTCGCCTAAAAATTGCAATCGTACCGTGCGTTGTGTCCATTAACTCCACTAATAAAATATAGATACAATTGTTAGGTCTAACGGTATATGTACTTCGGTAAGATTTGGATCATCAGAGGAGACCTCGACGCCGTTAACCTTTCTTGCCTTACCTTGTTTTTCGCCACCGATATGTTTACATGAATCTTTAAGACAGCATTTTCAGCTACTTATACATAACAAGAGGTTAAGAATAGTTTAATCTATAGTTGGCTTTGAAATTTGTTTGGAGGTACTATTATAATAGCTATTCTTCGTTTTGTTCATTTACACTGGAAAATTCACACCTGATGCCGCTGCTTTTAACCACTATGTTTCATTATAGATTAATTTTTGAAAAATGTAAAGAAAATATTGTACAAAACGTAGGTATTATTAAGTTTGTTGATGTTCTCGTAAATACATGAATCCATGGGTCCATTAAATTCACGCAAAGAATAGTATAAGTAGTACACAATAGGATTGCTATTACTAATGAAATAATTTTGAAATTTAGGTAAGAGGAAGGAAGCTATTATACCTACATTCAATCCAAGAAATAACATTACTAGGTATCTCAATATGCAGCATGCCGTGTAGGCACCAATTATTATATTCCTTTCAACTCTGAATACTAATTCCAGATAAAATTTATTGGCAAAGACTTCGTAAATACGGTTAGCAACTGCACGAGCTCATTCATAAAAGATTTTTAAATAATGAAAGCGTAAAATATTCTAATGGATTGAACACGTGCACTGACTGCTATAAACTTAATCTAGCGTCCGGGAACACGGCAAGCAGGCCACGGAACCAATCCCATACACCCACAGTGAAGTTAGCCTTGGACCAGCTCTAGACGCAAAATCACGAGAGATGCAATTCGAGTTCGATGTATGTTAACGGCAAATTCAGGACGGAAAGTCTTTATTGTACAGCCGTACTTAGCAGTGGGTCATAAACTGGCTGGGTGGTTGATCTTAATCATCATCGCCAAGAAGCAATTAATTTGTTTCAAGTTTCTTTAATAGAGTTTTGATTAGGAAAAGCACTGTTTACTCACGTGGCGTAGGTTATTAAACGCGCCTGATTTTAGAACAATGGCTGCACTGGAACCAATTCTAAATAGGATACTGCTGCTATTAACGTTTGCTAATTGCTATAAATTGCTTTTGTCTTTTAATTGTTTACACCGCTGTTAGCAGAAGCACAATATTGCATTATGCTAAGCTTCTGTTCATACTAAATGTAACAAAAACAAAAAAAAACAACGAACACTAACAAATTGAAATATCAATTGTTTAAAAATTATATTTATCTGAATAATGAAAAAGTCGGAAGTTCCTGTGAAAACAAATCAAACACGACCATTTCTTTTGTTTTAATAGGTAGTGTAATGGAAATCAAGGGTGCCTGTTCACTATAAAAGTCACATCGCAATACCCAAGGCAACGCCCCTTCTAGCAATAACAAAAATACCATTGAATATTAAAATGTGAAAGGAACCGTGTCCAAATATATGGCTTATATGCCATCCATGCTGGGACACTTCACTGCAAGTTTGAAAAAGTGGAGGTGCAGTGCAAACCTCCCCTGGACTTTCGCATACTAAAAATAAACGTTACGTTTTTGGTATTCAACAGTATAGTTCGCGAGGCAGACCCTGATAAGCATTTGAATGCCTAGCGAGAAAAAGGAGACTATACGGATTCGATATGAACAGAAGAAAGACACCCATCTATCTGTAGGTACCGCCTAGAAATTACAGCTGGCGAAGCCGAACGATCGCTCCGACCGACGATCCATTTCCTTCAGAGTTTAACATAATATTCAAAATTCCGAATTTCTCATCAACCGTACATTTTAGCTATATGAATACCTTATACTATGTGATAGACAATTAAATTTTGCATTCAATTATATAATAATATATAGGGTGTTTTATATAAAATAACAAAGTTGCTTATTGTACTGCGGAAAGCAAACGCCCTGTATACGTGATATACATTTAAGAGAATGCAGAATTATATGCTGAATAACTTTTATATTTAAACTTCTTTCATATTTTGACTAATAAAGGCACTATAGGAGCATCAATTTCCGATTTTCAAAACCTCGCAGAGGGCGTTACAGTGGAATTCTGGCGTTCATCAAAAAACAAAAATGTAGCTAATAGTAATACCAAGCTGCATAAGTATAGAAAGTTTAAACAATATCGTTAGACCAGTCTTTTGTAATAATTTGTCAAAAATTTCAAAAATTTTTGAAGAACGCCGTTGCGACCGTTTTTGTATTTAGTAAATAATTTTTTTTTCATTGTGTAGTACCGCCAAAGGACTTTCAAACAAATTGTTGCGAAATCTGATCAGATAACTGGTTTTTGAGTTACGGGGCGTTAAAGTCGAAATTTTGAAAAATTCATAGCGGCCGCCATTTTGAAGTTAGAGTCCGGCAAAAAACTGTTTCCCTTCAATTATGGCCTTCTTTCATATTTCCTACTCAGATTTTCAAAATTCCGCTTCTGAAAAAAATGCTACCAAAGAAACCTGTCTAACTTCCGCTTCCGGTTTCGGACTTTTTTGAAAAGCTTATTTTGTCGATGAATTTTCAATATACCCCTTCATTTTAAATTTCATCAAATCCGTTAACTAGTTTTTGTGTTAGAGGCGTCACATCCATACATACATAGGTACATGCACACCCACCCACAGACATTTTTTCTAGGCTACTTTTTTGGATTCCTGCTGGTCCAAAACACGTATTTCCGCGAAAAAATCAATTTCGAAAATTTTCATGATATCAATACTTCCATCGACTTCCATATACCTACCAGTGGTGGTATGGGAAAGTAAAAATAGGTACTACTTAATACATTTAAGAATCATTTCAAATTATTCAAGCACAAATCAAGGGTAAATATACACATTTGTGATTATAGAATGTGTAACGAATAACCTGATTACCTTGGATGCCCAATTTTTATTGGCAGAAAAAAAAGCATCAATAAAAAACTCATTCATAAGTTCGATTTGCCGTTCATTCCGATATAATCCTGTTTTAATCAATCAAATCCTACAATATCTTTGACCTTTACTATAGTAGTGCTCGATAACGTTTACAAGAAACTATCTTTTAGTGCACAACGAAGCTATTTATTTGTTGTATTACATGTAATTCCTTATGGTATCAGTTTTTACATAAAATATAAAGTTTTCTCCATACAGTGTAAATCTGAAAGTGACACATTATTGTAAGCATTCGGGATGGTCTTACAATTTTGTTACAAATTGTTGTTCAAACAAATACACCAAACACACCAAATCTATCTAATCTTATCCGTCACTTCCTTCCTCTATATGATTGAAACTGCCCGTAACAAGATTTTTTATTTAAAATCATCATTTCAGAAGAATTGGGAAGTTATCCCCAGAAATTAATTGGTGTAGACAAATTATATTTTTGTTACCAAGAGTATCACCGTACCGGATTCTTACTGTTATAATTAACTAATCTGAAAGCGAAAGGTCATGTGCACATCAACCTACCATCATTTTCAAATATCACAGGGCCCACATACTAGGAAACTACGCAATGCATGCACCTGTGGTTAGCCTACTCAACTCCTAATTAGTTGAGTCAGTAAAGTAGGTACACAAAACTTTCAATGACAAACTGAAAATGCATAATTGGTTGTATTTACTTAATTAACGACACCTAATACTGATCCCACTGCGAGTCCTTGTTCTAGGTGTATCTTGTACAAGCTACAAGGTAGTATACGTATGTACCTATAATCAAAAATAGAGAATACATCATCGCCAAGCTACTGAATTGATATTTCACAGTCTCAAATTTAAGAGTATACGGTCTATCTACCACAAGTCATTCATGTAATCTAGCGTCAATCGTGATGCAAGAAAACCTAGTTTTGCACCGGTAAAACAGACGGTTCATCTATAGGCAGAGCACATTAGATAAATCGCTAATCCTACATTCCTTTAAGTGATTGAAAGTATAGGCTATAATATCTTATAATTGCCAATTGTTTACACAATATTTCAGTGGCATATTGAAAGTGAGGAATGTAAATATTAATCTTTTCCTAGTTCCTGTTTGTTCCCTTTTGAAACGAAAGGAAATTTATTTAGTTTCATTCTTGATTATTTGTTGTTTTATTTTAATTTTACACGAAAATAAAAAGTTTAAAAACAAATCTTCAAATACCTAAAATGATAAACATCTTTGTAAAAAGATAACGGGGTCACCTAGTCTGCCAAAGATATATCAAAGAAAAATACTTATAGTTTAGAGGTCGGGCGCAAAATTCAAACGAATTTTTCTTCCTTGAATCAGTCATTACAGACATATTATACTAATGATAGGAGTATACTTAGATTTTCCTTGAGCTATTCTATTCTACGAACATCTTTATTCTTTCAATTTTAACTACTAACTAACCAACAGTTTTATAATATCTCTATATAATTAATGCATTGCAAAATGCAGTATAAGATTCTCGGATTTCCTGGTGGTAGTACACTACGATTAATTAAGGATACCTGAATTCTTCCTTAATTATGATTAATATTATTCGCTTAAAATATTAGCAACTCGCAAACAAATATATAAATCTCTCTCACTATAAAGAGATACTGTCAAATTAACGCAAATACGAGGACAAAACGTCTAATTTTAAGTTTAAGTGCGTGCAGAGCTACACGACAACTAAATCGTCCATACAAATTTTAATTTTAGATGTAGGTAATACAAGAATAGGCGGCCTATTTTTGTTTTAAAACAGTTGTAAATTCTTAAGAGAATACTATCTCAGCTATGTATTATAGTTACATGGAAAATTAAAAATTGTAGTAGTACCCACGACGAACAGTGAGACATTTACCACGTTCCACGTAAAACTTTACGACACATCTTATAAAGTTTAAACAAACCAAATAAAAATTCTAAGATAGCTGTCAAATTATAGGGCAATCAAATTCTTTGACAATATTTCCTGATATACAGGGTATATCTAAACTGTGTATGTACAAACAAACAAAGTTATGTGAACATTATTGAATAAACACTTAATTAATTGATTGACCAAACCGTCACCAAGATTCTAAAAAAAATTCGTGGTCTATTGCCTTGCAATTTATTCATGATACTTATGAGTACGTACTACATACCTTCCATTGTTCTTTATTGCTGTTGTGTAAATAAATGTTTGTTTTGCTTTATGTACCCTTACTAACAATAGTCTTGCATGAAGCAGTAAAAGTCAGCGGTACTGTTTTTTACACGATATACGGGTGTCTCTAAAATATGGTGCCATAGCTTAAGCACAGATTCCGGGGATCAAAATAAGACGATTTAACGCAACTTACCTATATCCGAAATTGCTTCGTTAAAGAGCTGTCCAACGCCAAAGATCTTCAAAAAATATTTATTTTTTTAAATTACAAAAGATTGTTTTTAGCGATTAGGATGAAATTTGGGATATGATTCTTTACTGGAAAAAGGTGTTTTTTGACATCATTTTTTTGTTCAGGAGTGTCGCGTAAGTGGTCAAAGGTTGATCATCCATAGGCAAAGAAGCTCATATTTTTTTAACAGTTCGGCCAATAGTTTTCAAATTTTTTTTACAGAGAGACATTCTTATTTCAAATATTTTTGTCGCTTGTTTGATTTCGGTATCTGCCATAGTTTAGGCTGAAAAAATTATTTTATTGGCTGCAGTGCATTTCTTAAAACAGATGTAATAGTCTAGTTGTCCCGTATGTTGAGAAATAAGTGACGAAGAGACAATTTTTTACGTAGAATCAACTTTTGCATCCGGGAAAATGGTGGTTACATTGAGCATTTGCTGTAAATCTATTAATTTACCGGTGGTACAAAATAAGCTGAACCATTGATTCAGAAATGGTTCGGATTATTTTGCGCCACCCTTTACATACTTGCTGGTAATAAACTTTATATCAAATTGTCTCTTCGTGATTTATTTCTCAACATACGGGACAATTAGACTACTACATCTGTTTTAAGAAATGCACTGCAGCCAATAAAATAATTTTTTCAGCCTAAACTATGGCAGATACCGAAATCAAACAAGCGACAAAAATATTTGAAATAAGAATGTCTCTCTGTAAAAAAAATTTGAAAACTATTGGCCGAACTGTTAAAAAGATATAAGCTTCTTTGGCTGTGGATGATCAACCTTTGACCATCTTACGCGACACTCCTGAACAAAAACATGATGTCAAAAGACACCTTTTTCCAGTAAAGAATCACATCCCAAATTTCATCTTAATCGCTAAAAACAATCTTTTGTTATTTAAAAATATAGAAATTTTTTGAAGATCTTTGGCGTTCGATAGCGCTTTAACGAAGCAATTTCGGATAGAGGTAAGTTGCGTTAAATCGTCTTATTTTGATCCCCGGAATCTGTGGTTAAGCTATGGCACCATATTTTAGAGACACCCTGTATAAAAAAATGAAGTTGTTTCGGAGATATGCAGATTTTGCTCAGACATACATGATTTCTCTCTTTCTTTAGCCAACTTACCGAATTAAAGTCTACTACTTTAATTTAAACTGACAGGTGTGTCAAACGGGGTTTATCGGAATTACGTTCTCATGTCTATCAACTTTTCACAAATTATACTATTCAGAATTTAGAGCCTTACTTTCTTATCAAATTGTTTAAACTGTTTAATTAACACAAATATAAACGAAATTTTCATCACATTTAAGATGGACCTCCTCCTCCCACCTACGACAACATACAACACTGCCAAGTGATTCAGTACAACCTACATTTTCATAAGTCACCTTTTTGAAATCGTAGTTGCACAAAAAGTTTCCTTGTATATTTGTTGTTGATTTTAATTTGGCATCATTCAGTAAAGCTGCTATTACAATTCGCGGGATATTTCTAAAATTAAATAAATGGAAAATCCACAGACACTAGACATTTCTAAGAATAAAATTTAAGTATTTGAGAATCGTCAAACGAAGACTAAGCATTGGACCGAAATAAGCTATTTTTGCATTGGCCGTCTGCGTCTGTAGTAAAAAGATGACATAACTTCACATCTGCAACACCAAACCAAAATAATCAAAGGCACCTGTGATATTTACCGCGAGTATTAATAGAAAATGCTCACGTCCTCTATTACGTTCTATGTGCATGTTTACTGCACGTCAGCCTTAAGTTTCTTCAAACAGACATTGTTGTTTCATTAAAGATCTTGTGCATCTACAAACGAGAGGATCGTTGTCAGCGTTGTGGAAATCATATATTAAACTAGAGTCAAAGTGCAAAATGATTCAGGATGTTATGCAAATGATCAAAGCACACCTGTGCTACAGCTGCACTGCTTTGATTTTTATGCCATTCATATACATACCTACATCTGTCCTCGTTTTCTTTATTAAATATAACATTCGCTATTTCCTTTACCCACCACGACCATTAAAAAAACTCTCAAGTTTATTATTTAATAATCATTAAATTAATCCCGTATTAGTGTTTTTTGCATTTCCTTCTTGAAAAAATCTGCATTTCTCGATATGTGATCTCATTTCTCATCTTTAACAGTTTGCCGTATAAGTTTTATGCAATTCTAATTATTCAGAATAATTGTTGTTGAAATAATTAATATACCCTGTTTACCATTTTAATTACATACATGTTATTTGCAATTACATAAATGTATTGCAATTTTATGATTGAATTCCCACGAAGATGCATGACCAGCATGGAATTCTCGAAAACTGATGACTTACCAAGTTTCCCCAAACTGTACATCGTGTCCTTAATACTTATGTAGACTTACCTGAAAAAAAGGAAAACAATTAATATTGGTTACAGATAAAACAACAAGATTTACAATTAACAAAAATTAAAAAAATATTAAATATCTATCTATTAGTGCGTACTATTTAATCATCCGGAAATATAAACTGCATTTCCCATTCCACATACGTGTGTGGGTGTGTATGTAACGCCGAAACTAGTGAACCCATTTTGATTCAATTTGAAATGAAGGAGTATATCGAAAATCATCGACAAAATAAACTTTTCAAAAAAATCCGAAACCGGAAGCCGCTATGAATTTTTCACAGTCAAAAACCAGATATCTGCTCAGGTTCAGCAACAATTTGTTTGAAAGCCCTTTAGCAGTACCAGTGGCGGCTCCTCCATTAGGTCAATTGGTCAATGACCTCCGCAGGAAAATTGCACATTGATAAACTGTTAACTAATGAAATCAGAACATAAATAATAAATATTTAATTCAAAGTTTTCAAACTCTTCTTTTAGTAAGATATCATCTTACCCAATCGTGCCTGAATATGAAATCTCGGCTGCTTGCATGTGTCATTGTTGATACAATTCGAGTACTGCTACTGTTTGGGTCAATTCTGGATCCAGACGTTCACTTTAGCACACACGTACGTGTTTATGCGGTAGATAGGAATTACAATACTCCAGAGTGAAACGGACAGCCTCGAATTTCGTTTGACTTAGTACAAGATTTTTTTACAATAGCTAAAAGTTGGGCTGAGAGCCCGACTGCCTCGGGTAATAGTATTAATATATTCATTTTGCGTTCATTAAAGAGTAATTCGTTTTCAGCCACACTTTTTAGTGTATTTTCTTTTTTCGGATATACGATAAAAAAATACCTTAATTAAGATAGGCGAATTGATCTTAAATAATTAAATATAAATCCCTTTAAGGTAAGAATAAAGTTTTTTCGTTTTTAGTATTTTGTTTTTTAAAATGACCTCCCTTTATGATTGACCACCGGCCGCCACTGAGCAGTACTATACCATGAAGAAAAATTAATTTAGAAAATCCAAAAACCATCGCGGGAAATTGAAGTGTTGTTATCTAACTACGTTTAAAGTACACTGTACTGTGACTTATAAACTTATGAAAGTATTTTTGTTAGACGGGAACGAATCACCACAATTCACAACAATGTCCTAATGAAACGATTAACGTCTTTCAAGGGTGGGGCATGTTAGACCTGTTGTATAGCGCTAAGTGCGCTGAGCCGGGATAAGCAGGGGGGGTGGAATCATGGAGTCCATGATTCTTAAAAAAAAAACAAATAAATAAAAAAAGTGCGATAACACGATCAGAACTGTAGGTACTTTTGCTGTTTAAAGATACTACGCTTTTTGAAACACGAAAGAAAACTAAAAAAGAGTCAAAAAATAGGCAATTACTTAATTTAATGGATCACAATCAAAATACATATTTTGAAAAAAGCAAACGGTGGCTTCACCACTGATTTCGTTACCGAAGACTTTGCATTTTACAGAAAAAAATATCCTATTTACGACCATGTTGTTTAAACGATTCTGAAAGTGAACGAAACACGGATTCAAAACGCGTGAAAGCAATTAGGCTTGTCCTTTAAAAAAATCTAAGCTCATGGGGCTGCTAATACCTAGAGTGTACTAAAACTTCACTTTTCTAAACCTGTCACCTGATATAGGTACAGTTGGCGCTGTAATACATCAATGATGTTACTCAAAAAATGATGGCGGAATAGGTGGCGGAATAGGAGGCTGGGGACTATAAAATAAACTGACGAGTGTCGGATTTTAGCAAATCATCGATCAATGATACCGAGACGAAACATTCAAAAATGTAATGCTGATTCAACTACAAAACTTTTGATAATACAGGGGTTATTTTATATGAGGGACTGATAATATACAACGAGATAAACTGAATTCATACTGAAATTAAAAGAGTTTTCATTTACTACCTATAGCTAATTAATTTCCCCACTCTAAACTACTTTTTTCTCATATTTTAAGAATATCTTGTTTAATTAACATACATCTACACAAAAATTGAACCGGATATTCCATAAACATTAATAAGATCCACTGAATTATCTTTATTGCTATAGTGGGCTACGTCATACACATATATTAACTGATTTATAATAGTCAGTAGGTACAACCACTGGGTCGATAATTAGCAATAAAAACCTCTACTCAGCTCATTCGATTTTAGATAAATACCGATCAATCGCCAACTGAACTGTTTTAATATCCTTTTGATGTCTTGCAACATTCAGCTTTTACGAGTTCACCGAATTGTGCGATTTCCGTGAAATAACGGGAATGGTTATATAAAATCGTGAATCGTGATGGCTAAATGACTAAAATCGCAAATAAAATACATAGGTAGGTGTGTGAATTAAAATACCGGGCATTCAGAACATCACTATAGGTTAGGTTCAGAACCATTATACGGAATACGTTACCATTAAGTTTGCTAGCGAGGTTTTATAATGTTTCAAGAATCATGTTAAAGAAATTGTATAAAAGAGAGAAAAATTACAGGAATATAAAGTTGTGCATTAAATATTATGTTTAAAAATTAACTGATATTTGTTTCAATAACTTCATTTGTGTTTTACATTTAACAGACATAAATGAGTTAAAATTGAATATGCAGATTTGTCGGTTACGTTGATTGATGAATTTGCATTTTAATGTAGGCATATTTCTCCCGAGTTTTATTTCCATACAATCCGCTGTATTTTAATGAGGCGGAATGGTAGTCGAAACCATAATCAAAAACAAGATGCCGTTCTTGATTACATGAAAAATATTTTTAGTTTTGTTTTTTACGATGTTTCCTTAATTCATGGTGAACATAAAATTCGAACTATTGGGACGTTCTTGTTTTTATATTATTGTAACTTCCGATTTAATCTTATTTCGTTTTTATTGTTGTACATGGTGATTCTCGTGTAGAAGTATATGTTTTTATCGAGAATTATAATTTTAGATTAAACTTTTTAATTTATGTTCTCAGAGGTGTGTGCACTATAATTTGGTATCCCATTAAACAGCTTTTAGAGCCACGAGCTGCCTTCGTCCTTCTTTTATTATGTGGCTTTGTCTGGGTACTAAGGTAGAACAGGACAACCGGTACTGGTTCCAAGGTTCGTTTTGTCTTCCTTGGGTTTTAAAGGTGTATGTATATCTATCAAAGTTTAGTCGTTTACTACACCAGTTTTTTGGTCGTAAATTATATATTTTAATAAGTTTTCTTTTCAACCCGTTTTGTTCACGCCTTGTAACACTAATAAAATAGGACACCTTGTATGAGGCACTTTTAATGCGCTTCTAAACTATTATAATAGGTTACATTTTATTAATCGATACTCCCAGGATACTCATTTACTTCTTTTTTTTTTTTTTACAAAGAAGCAGTTTTTTTCAAACTTATAGAGCAAATAAACCATACAATCTGTCCACCTTTCGATGCTAACATGAATACATAGAGCAATGGTTAAATAGGGAACGTTTTACAGAATTCAATACCCGCGACAACTCGCATTACAATACATCCTACTTTTTTAAAATTGAAGATAATTTAAAAAATCAAAATTTGCAGATTTCATTTTCCTCCGTAACTCGATAACACCGAATGTGACCGTTTCTAAACTTTTACAATGTTCAGACGCTTTTTTAAGACAAAATGTTTGATTTAGACAGAAACCCGGTTTGTTTTCAGATCTAATGAACCAAAAATCCAACGTGGTTGTGAAAAACAAAAGATAGCATCAACATCATACAATTTGTCTTGAAAAAGTGTCTTCAACATTGTAAAACTTCAGAAGAGGCCACAGTAGGTCGAGTTACCGAGCAAAATGAAATATTCAAATTTTGATTTTTTAAATTATCTTCAATTTTAAAATTAAAATTTAAAAAAGTGAGTTTGAAATGAGGATTGTTGCGATTATTGAATTCTGCAAAAAATTTCCATTTAACCGTTGCTCTTTGTCCAGTACGTATTTTAGTAACAGAGATACCAATGGGTGGACTACAAATTTTTTCCTATTGTACCAATGCTCTATACGTATTGTTAAAAAATTGTTATAGTTTGTACTTTAATTTAAATTATATACAGTGTGACAGTCGCAGGGACTGTCATTAACATTAGAAAATTATACACTCATCACCAAAATTTTCCATCATGCTTGGCAATGGAATATAAATTGTATGTCTTTATTTAAATCATACGATTGATTTATTCTTTTTTTTTCTTTTTAATTGACTTAATTTTCAGACGATTATTTATTATACTGATATGACGACTAATATTTTGAAATTGTTATAAGTACAATGTTGTAAATTTATGTTTAATTGTTCAAAATTTGCTTTCCTTTTCGGTTTAACGATTGGTCCAATTACGTTGTGATTATTAAAAGTATATATTAGGTATATACAATGGTTTTATAATTTTAGATAATGATTTTGTGTGCTTTTTTTGCTTATTAACCCGTTCATTAAATGTATGCTTCGAAAGTAAACTAAGGCTTTTTTTCTTATACACAAGTTAGTAAACGAAATACAATTTCATCAACATAAATGTTAAAACTGGTAATCTTCGTTGGGAGAGGTTGGGGATGCGAGTTGTACTGAACAATGGGGCTAGGAAATATACCTGCCTGGTCACAAAATATACCCTTAGGGGGCAGATGACAAATTAGGCATTAGTTAGCCTTTAATGATTAATACATTTTTATTTATTTTTAGGACTTTGGTACAACGTACCAATAGAATCTATACATCAACTGCAGCAAATTTTAAACTACAGAAGATGACGAAGTTTGGTCAGTTATCTACTGGTTAATTAGATAAGAACGACTACTACAGACCCTCACAAGCCACTTGTCGATCTTTGTCTACCCGATCGGTATGAAAAGTTCAGATATTTAAACTTATAACAATTATTTAAGAGGATCCAGGTGGCCATAATAAAATATAAGGGCATAGTCCTAAAATGAGCAGCTTTTGTAACATGTTGGTTAATTAATAAAAATCGTTCTTTAGGTATTGAGAGTTAAATTAATTCTTATTTTATTATGATTCTTGGCGACAAAACCCAATTTATTAGTCCATTAAATATTGACTTGAATGCACTTACAGTGGATATGCTAATTATAATTTTATTTCAAATTAGTCTACCATGCACAAGAAACTTTATAGTTCTTATCTAGGAAAAGTGAGGTAACATTCAGGATTCTAATTACAGTACTACTCTCGATTTCGTTTAAGATGCAATTTACTTATCTTATTAGCTAGTCAATGATTTGAAGCGTCACTACAAATGCAAATCTTGTGGGAAAATCTCGCAGAGAACACCTGATTTCTATCGAAGCCACCAATAATTTTTACGGCGTCATGTAAAGCCAGTTGTTGACAGCGTTTACTCAATATTTAAATTCCGAAGACTTCCTATATATATAAACTACATAGCAATTAAGTTATCAATGAAGTCGACTTGCAAAACATGTTTCGAAAATAAACTGTGGCAAGATTACCTATTTTCTCACCTGTTTGAATGTAATCATGAAAATCCAGACGGTTTAATTAAGTAAACATTGCCTCAGAGTTCGATTAGAAAACAATCAAGAAGAAAAAACTTAATTATTTCTCTCGTAACCCTTCTAGCATCAAACAGAACATTCTAGCTTAACGCATTAGTCTAAGTGGAGTAATTAGCAGATCCCAGATGATTAGTTTGATTATTAACCACCACTACTAACGCGACTGAAACCACGGGTGGCGTTTTCAAGGCGCCATCCGTTTCATGGGCGACTTCGCCTGAACGTTCAAGACAAATTTTCCGATTGATTGTCAGGTCATATTCATTAGATATACTGATCGATTCCGGATGTATCTTGCTCTAGGAAATGTAGTAAACGCATTATACCTATTTACCTACGTGTGAAAAACTGAGGCGCCATAGCAACCAATCATTAATATATAGATGGATAAATTCACACAGATAGCGACTTGTTGCATAATCAAGTCAAGATGACTGAAGAATTACCCTAGAAGGGTATTACCGCTTTTATAGTATATAACTATTACTATGCGTATCTCAAAAAGCGGGAACGACAAGAAAAATCGGAAAACATCTAATGTGCAATTTACAGAAGAGATTATTAAAGCGCAATGCAGTTCAGCTTTTATACACATCTACTTTTTTGGAACCTACATATACTTTATCTAACCAAAGTTTCATGTTTCAATTTCTATTGGAGATTTTGTTTTTAATGCAGAAAATTTGTCGTTTGAGTGATTTATTTGAAATCAATTAACGACGAACAAACTTATCAGTACCTACCTAAAGTTTACATTAGTATATTATACACCAAGGCAGAGAAGACATTTTTCTCAGCGGAGTATTATTATTCCCTGAGATGCGGAGCATCGAAGGAAATAAGCTGCGAGGCTGATAAGTCTTCTCTACCGTGGTTTATATACTATTTTTTCCACTACTAGCACCTTTATTCCTTTTATAATTAATCGTTTTTACGTTAATAAAAAATAAAGTTACATTTCTAAATATCCACAAAAATCAAGTAGCCTTTGCCTGAAAACATTTCAACTGACATTAATTTGTCTAAAATTTCACGTTTATCTAAAATATATTTATTTCTCCTTTTTCACAAATAATTATAATTAAAATTAATAAGAAACAATACTAGATTGAAATAAATAAGCTTTAGAAAGTGGTTGTTGTATTATGAAGGTGAATAATATTCGATATTTGACATAATTTTAAAGGTAGTACCAGGCTAGCACGCTAGATCAATTGTTTCTATTATTGACCAGTGGTCAATAATAAAAAATTAATAACCACTAGCTGAGAAAATCAACTTCTTGCCCTGAAAACATACTAAATAATGGTACGTTCTAAACCTAGCAGTGGAAATTTTTTTTTTAACTACGATCTATGAAATCATATTTATAACGTTACATCCTCTATAGTCGAAGCAAAACCCATATTCATCAAGATGCAGTGTCTACTTATCAGAATTTAATGCAATTTATTACGCTGGCGACCTGGACACCGGTTTTACTTTTTTCTGAACAATTTGTTCATTGGCAGGTGAACGATTTGGGATTTAATACTGAACTTCCTTTATGATTGTAAAAATAGATTGATTAAAAAGCATAACTGTCTATCATCGACTTTAAAACTGTTCGACACCTTTTAAAGTTTCCGAGAGTGAAAAATAATTTTCGAAATAAAATTTGCAAAAAAATAGTATAATATAAATAATCCATTTGTCGCACAAGTTACTAGATATTATCTTTTGACTATAAAATTTATTAGTGTTTACTCTTAAAGTATCAAATAACAGAAATTTTAACATATCCAAAATATTCCTAGATTTCTCCATAGATTCTAAGAACTTGATATAAGTAACTATGTGGAGCCACAGAGGAATGCCAGTCATTATAAATTTATAAACCAAACAAAATTCCACTTGCAAATTCTGGGCACATAGAAATGTACTCAAAAAATTCTTTTTATGAAACTAGCATAAATCTCTTACATACTACTAAAAAGAATAACGTTCCGGTAACAAAAGTCAACAAAGGCTAGTTAGATGCGGTGCACAAAAGGCAGCTAGCAATTATAATAAGCGAAATAATAAAATATATAGCCCAGGTTTTTAACCTGGAGATGTACGTGTTTTTTAGGCGCCAGGTATGCGAGACGGCAGCATCAAAAATTCAGAACCACAAGACATAGATAGATGCTAGAGATATAGGGGCTACACGGGTACGACCGATGTGGTTTCACTTTAGCGGTCAACCAATTTCTAATTCACGCAGCTTAACATGGACTTATTAAATTTTTATAGCTCAGCCAAATACCAAAATGCATTAGAACCTACCTATGCGAATAATAAAATTTTCTACTGTTTACTATGAAAGTTTAGTTTCCGGAATATTCAAATTTTAATTTAACAGAGGTTTACTTAAAAAATTAGAAAATATTTGTAACGCACTTTTTTTAACAGGTGGATTTGCTATTGCTTGCACACATAAGTATCCATAAGGCGCAAACTGATTTTTTTAAGAGTGAGGGGCAAGAGCAAAGCTAGTGAGAAATACGGCATCTTCTGATCTTCAACCTAAGAAAAAATTGAGCTTACATATTATGTTTAGCAAAATTCTAAAAGAACCACACACGGACAAGCTAGATAGTGTCTGGAGTCGTTCAAGGTTTACAAAATCTATCTTATTGTTAGTATAATTTGCAGTAATTTAAGATTATCGAAAGCACTAATAGTATACGATTCCAAAACTAATATGTACCTTTTAAAAGGCTGCAGAAAATTCAATGGTGTGTCTTATTAGTATAATTTTCGGCGCTAACAACTACTTTATTATTTACTTTGCAGCTCAATATAGCAATTCTATCAGACAAACATGATTTGTTGGACTGCCGCTATTACAGTTACCAGCATAAATCAGTGCAAAAGAAATATGACCCGCGGTTTAAGTTCCAATTGCATCAGAAGAAACGTTTCAATCAGTATCAGTCTATACAGCGTTTTGACTAGCAATAGCTCCTCGTTATTAAAATGTGATGCGTTGAAAGTTTCCCTAAACGAAACTCATGTTGATCTTCAAGTATTAAAAATTAATTTAAAACTAGTGTCGTATATATCGACTTCTTGGTAAACAAACAATTATCAGGGTGTTGTTTTAAATTGTGCAAGTATAAAAAGATCGTTTCATGGCAAGGCACAGTAGGGCATAAATGTAATTTGCCGTGTGATTTATAGTAGCTATGGCATACTAATTAAACTCTGCATCCGACCGTTGTGATGCGAATAACCCAGCTAACCCAACTGCTTGATGCTTAAAAGGAGAGACAAGGCCACCATCGTAGGACGGCAGGATCAAACCATATGCTCCAATTATGCCAGAAGCTAGAAACTCCAGTAATTTATTAAAATCGAGAAACATGAATACACTACTAATAAGGCATTTATAAGCAATAAAACGTTATCTGCAAAATCTGCATCTGTATTTTAAGGATACAGCTACCACCGCCTCTTTTCATAAACAGTCACGATAACTCGTTTAAAATCAATTTTTTCTTAAAAATCTTTTGTATCACAATATGTAACAACTATTGAACCGAATCCAACTAATAAGGCCACCCATGGAAAATGGTAGTTCAACTGGTTGTAAATACCACAAGTAGTAGGTACTCTAATATCTATAATTATTATTACCCCAGAGGAAAAAACAATTATTGTCTATCAATAATTTTAGTTACTAATCTTGTTACTAATAGTAATTTATTGTATGTGTATTCTTATTATTTCAAAAAAGATGACAAATGAAAGGTTTCAAATCAATGTCCTGATTTTTCTAACCAATAATGTGGTCCAAGCTAGTAATTTTAACGCTTTCGAGGCTTTCTTAATAACTTCACTGTTTCAACATTGCAATATATGTATTTCAAATAACTTATTGGAATTGATCGTCAAATTACGAACAAAAAAACACCACTCGGCAACTTGATGTGGGAGGGATATCTACTTTCGTCACTTGAGACTAAAATTAAACGTTATGGGATATTCTCTCACTAAAAACAGAATTGACATTTTAAATTGAGGTACCTATCTCGACCAAACGATGTATTTTCCTATGTCGTCGTAGAAACATTTATTATTTTAACTAACACGAGAAATGACACCAGTCGTGTAAAATACTAATTTCGTATGTTTAAGTCTCGTCTTCATGGTAACACCTAAACAGTAAACAAGCAGTATTTTGTGTCTTAAGATAACGTCTAGAGCACCTACTGATAATTAATTTTCTGTCTATGCAGTAATATGTGCAATATGCAATTTTAATGATATCTGGCTGATATATCACCAATTTATTGGCAATGCATCAAATTAAAAACGACTATTCTACATTTTCCAGCAGCTTCCACTTCCTTTCAGTCAACATTTCAGGCAATGCTTTCCCCATTTGCGGAAGAATGAACGCAATTTAAATATTTATAGAAACAGACATGGAAATGCATTTGCAAGAACGTACAGGTAGTACCTACATCGTGCTTATTATTTTGGTTTTTGAAATTACATCATCACCATCGTCATATCAAAAAATCCGGAGTGAAAATGAAATTCCCGGATTTTTCCATTTTTCCGGATAAGCGGCACTCTAGAAACTCTTAAAAACCACGTGTTAGTTCCTTAGATAACCTAAACTATCAGTAGGTGTGGGATGGTAGTATTAACAGATATGTACCAATTGCGGCCGTAAAAATTAAAGAGTTCACTAATAACAATAATCACGCGCAATTTAATTTACAGCTCGTTTACAGGAATAAAGTGTGGGTTATCAAAGTTTAGGATAGCGATACATTCCAACGTATGACAAAATTTCTTTTATAATAATTATATATCTAGTACCTGCTTTACTGGTTTTGATTCATAGACAATACTTTGTGACATCGGGACATAAACACTTCTTCCACAAAAAGAAATAAAAATTTCAATTTATAACTTTCAAGAACATATAGTGCTTGTACAACAACTTTATGCTTAGGCTGAGCTATTATTTATTACAAATAAATTGTGCAGTTGTAAATACACAATTGCTTAGGCTAGATAATGTTTGTAGTTGGACGATCTACAATATAAACAGCCATTAAGTTGAGAAATTTAAATTTACTACTTACAACAGAGAACTAATAATTCAGGTTAACGTGGGCAGTACCTCAGTTAGTTAGCATTTTGAGAATTCAAAAAATTGCGATATTTATATATCCGTGTAGATATGATATGAAAATTGAAAGTAACATAGCATATCATAAGCTGACGGCTAATTTGCACCTCACTTTCTCAGAGACGGAATACAACCTTGCTTTGAAACTAGTCTTATTTTAATTTTACAGACAAGTATGGTAAACACGATATTATAAACATACCATTCTGCTTTTTGGCTCGCATGTTCCTATTTTTCCTTCTATTTGACATTTGGTATGTTTTTTGATGATTCGAGTTATCACAAAATGAAACTTCACTGGTTGAAGGCACGTTTAAATAAAAATTGTTTAAATTGTTCGTGTATACACAATTTTTTTGGCAAAATAAATAACAACACTACATACAAATACACTTTTGGATTTTAAAAATAATTTGTACTATCACTACTATTATTATAAGTATTATCACAGATAGGCAAAGCTAAACCTCGTTCGTAGTCCAAAATAATTTGGGCGGCAGTTCTAGATCACATTTCAAACTTTTATTAGTCTCTGGAGAGAATTGGCATTCACCGCAAACTAGCCACAGTCAATGGCACGATGAATATTCACAAACGAAAACGATATTAGTGGGCGTATTAAACACATTGCCGGACACCTGATAGCAACATAACATACACCTCTACAGCGTCAGCGGAACTGAAGGCGGCCCACAGATTACAGGTTGTTATAGCAGGCTGTGAAAAAACAAGCGATCCCTGCAGCGTTGGGCTCAGACGGTGGTGGGGAGCAGACTATTGTTGTACGGGCTCGGATGCTGTGTGCCTCTCCAAGCCTGGGCCGTGAAAGATCGTAAAGATATTCGGGTAAGGAATTGGAAAAAAGTTTCATACTGGTTTTGTTCTCATGTTTATATAGTAGTTGGTGGTATCCTGACGAAATATTTTATTATACGCATTTTTTCGATATCTGAGACTGTTTCACGACATTTCAAGACAAAATTAGAAGATTTCTAAATATATCTTTTGATTAAAAATGCGGTCGTTATCATTCATTTTTTGTTAGCATCCTGATTTGAATTAGTCATCACGAAATAGTTTGATAAGAAATTCAGTAAATTATTAAACATTTACAGTACGATAGCCGTAAAAGAAGTCTGTATTCATTTCATTTACAGGATCTGCAAAATTCCCTGACTTTTACAGATTTGCAAGAATTAATGTTTTTTTACATTTTCCAGACCGTCGTTAATAAAAAAAAAGTAATTTGGTAAACCATACGGTCTGTTCACATGTCGATGCTTCCATTCGTATCTCGGTTATTAAAGGGCATAGATAGCATAGAGCAACGGTTAAATGGGGAATGTTTCAAATTCTTTTTTAATTTTAAAATAGTTTGAAAAAACCAAAATTGGCACATTTCAATTTTCCTCAATAACTCGATACCTAATGTGACCGCTTCTACAGTTCTAAGATGTGACACTTTTTTCAGACAAATTGTTAGATGCATGTTTGTTTTGAAGTTTTTAGTGCTTTCTTTTGTTTTTCATATGACAACCACATTGGATTTTTGGCTAGTTGGACTTGAAAACAAATGACAATCGGGGGTATATAGCAACTATAAACGCAATACACAATAGAGATGCACATTATTTCTATTAAACAATTCTTCTGCGTTGTTCTATATTTGCTTACAAAAGACAGATGTACAATTGAGAAACTGCAAAAAATTAATTAAACAATTTATTTTCTCATTTAATTCTTAAGTAAGGATTGAAACAATAATTAATCAACGCGAACCAATAATAGACGAAGCTTCAGACGTCAAAATTACAAATAGTCTAAAAAGAAAAAGAGATGTCAATCAGCACTTCCGAGGCGAGTTCAACGTTTGCTAGATGTTCTTCAGCCCAAAATGAACAATGAACTAGAAAAACCTGTAGGTACTTACTCTGTTTCTATTCATATGCATATTTTCTAAATTTTCATGGACTTTTACAAATTCTTTAAAGAATATAGTATGTTGTTTATTTAAGAAAGTACTTACTACACAGTGAATATTTTTTATTACATCATACGATGAAAATTAATTTAAATAATTAGCAAATTTGTAGGAAATAGGTAAATTTTGCACTGTATTAAGATTAATGATTCATATCTAGGCCAATGTTGGCCGAATACGAATCCACTCTTAGTAAATGATGTAAAATAATTTCGCTCATATATAGGCATAGTTCTCATACCGTAATTTCACATTGCTGCTATATATTCATGCACTAAGAGAGGCAAGAAAAGTCAGAAAGCTCTTAAATTAAAGGAAAAGTCTAAATTCCCAAGTGTTCCTGTAAGTTATTGCTCTATCATGTTATCTTATCGAAGTATTACAATTTACGATACATTTCTAATCTTATTTAATTAAAAGACCTTCCTTTGTTTGATGTATTACTTTTCAAGCTGTGATAAATAATTTGTTATTTATAAAAATATAAATTTTGGGAATAATACACTTGTACTTGTGATAACCAAAACGAAGTTCAAAAAGCTACAGCAACAATAGAGCTTAATCGGATACGGAGATTAGTGTGATTATCAAAACTTTCGACCTGCGCTGTAAGTTATGGTTTTTCTCAGCAGGGTAGACGCTTGCAACTAACAAATGTGTTGCTGGCTACAAGATCAGGTTTTGAAGATCTTGAACCTTCGGTCACGTTCTTTAAAGTCGAAAATTGCTTTCTGGGATTACTTTGTTAGGTGTGATGTGGGATGCACAGATGTTCCTTTATTCTTTTTCCATTGTAACCAAAAATGCAAGTTGGATATAATTTATTCAGCTTTATGACATAGGTTAGGGGTAATTCCATTATTTATTATGTTTTTTTCTGGATCCGACATCTATTCTTGGGCCCACTATGGAGCTTAATTTTAAGAGGAATTCAGAGATTTTCCTCCAATAAAAAATAGGCAGGTATTAATAAAGGTGCCTATAAAACGTTTACTACGATTTTTACGGCAATGTATCATGTCATATAACTTAATACACAAATTCAGTTTACAATGAAGAGCTATTTTCTAATTTGTAAATGGACTTATATTACCTAAGAATATTACAAACCAACCCACATACCTGACTTATGGAACAGCAAAGGAAGGTACGAGGTAACTTAATAAATTCCCGATTTCGAGATGAAATGTTTGATCCCAGAGACTTTAATAATTTCTAAGACATCAATTAGTATGATGTCAATTAAAAGCGTGGTTTGGTTAGCAATTATTGTTATTTTTCTGGATGTTGAATCTAAATAAAATTCTCTTACTGGTTTTCAGACAATTCATAATTATATTTAAGTTAACAAAAAACAGAAAGGAAGATTTTATAAGTTCATTGTTATATAAACATGTGTTGTAGGTAATTAAAATAGTTTATCAAGGAGATATTTGTAAAATCAATCAATAACATGCTTGAGTAATTCAAGACTTGGTAATACCACAAATTAAGTGGCATTCCAAAAATTCAGCTGCTTCAGAGACACCCTAATAAATTATGCTGAGGAACGTCCGCAAATATGAACATTTATATAAAAACTAAAAAAAAGCTGCTTTGTCGTCGGGCAACATTCAGTCATACCACTGTAGATGATTTTATTTAGAAAATACAACCATAAATCAAAGATGGAATGTATTTATATCCGCTACAGGTTGTCCTGTAACATTCGCACCTTGGTTACTGGCGTTATTGTTGTAGATTATTATTAATGGTCCACAGAATTCCCATATTTGCCGATACCAAAAGGTTTTCTATTTAATACCGCAATTAAAATGCTAATCCTTTACTCACTCTGAGTTGTGTGGTTTTATAAATAAATGTACAAATCTGTTTTGAAAATTTTGAATTGTTCTCGTGTGAACCTCATCGTCATGTAAAAAGCAAGAGTGATCGTAGATCACGTAGATTCGTTGTTTTATTTATTAATGAAGAATATCACGTGTATAACAAAAATAAACAAATACATATCTCTCAAGAACTGCAATTATATTTTTCATTTTTATTTGTATCTACATTGATTTTAATCAGAGCACAGAAGTGTGAGGAACCAAAAACTGAGTGTTGCTTATTTTTAAATTACACATGTAGTATCGAGGGGGGGGGGTCCAATCCATGTACTAACTTTTCCAGAATTAATTTATTCAATGGAATGCTAGAAGTCGCGGGGTCATAATGACCGAACTTCTTCAAAATCAAAGGCTCAACCCGCTCGACCATGGGAGTTTCTTTTATGTTATATTTCTTCCACACGCTAAGTTGTAGGTACAATAAATTGTTTGATGTGAAGTAATATGCATCAATTGCTTTTACTTGTTTGTACCAAAACACATGCATGCCACTATTTAATCGCTTTAAGCTCTATTTACTCTGAAAATTTGCATATGACAAATGCAAACATTATTAATTATAAAAAGAACGTGGCTATAAATTTTAGCTATAAGTAACTACCATATTAATCAAACTATGCACTATATTTATGCAGGAAAAAAACAAACAATTTACTATTACAATACAGAAAAAGGAAATATCGAATCATGAAAACCAGACATTAGTTACTGTAGGCGCTGATTAGAAATCTTTCTCATCCAAATTTCTATTTCCTTAGCGTGAGAATGAAATCGGTTTAAAAAAAACAAAAGTAGATACTGTTAAAAACTGCCACACCTGCCTGCCAGTGCTTTTGTAAATTGGTTATGAATTTATGATAAAAAAGATGAAGTGCAAGTGAGATGTCAAGATGCGATCATCATGTAACTTTGTGTGACAGCAATACGATTTGTTTGATTTGTAGCAAAATTACAGAATTATTTATTATTTTATTAACTTACAGTTAATGTGAATATAACTCTCGGAAGTGCAGCGTATATTATATAATATACCTATAATTGTAATTTAAGATATTTTTCAAATGGCGAAAAAAACTTCTATTATCCTATACGTGTTAAACCCCCTACACACGATACGATCGGTCGTACTACAAGTCGTATAGACAGTCACTGTTTTTGCCTACTAACGTAACAAACCTGCAGTACGACAGGTCGTACAACTGACCATTTAGCCTCCACATGATGCGATCGATCGTACGACTCGTTGTACGACCCGTTGTACAACGTGTCGTTACGACTGTTTGAACGATAGTTGCACGACCAGATCGTACAATCGGTCGTATTTGACGGCAGTATGGAGCCGACATAAAATCTGTTGTACAACCGGGGGACAGTAAAAAAATATAAAAAAATAGCCTGACAGTAGGTTACCAGTTACCAGTACCTACCTATCAAACATGTATAGGGGATGCACATCAGTTAGCAATTTGTAGAGTTTGTTTAGTATTCTTTGCATGTTATTCTATTATTATATTTATAAAATTTCTTACCAAATTTAATATCCCAGTAAAGTGATACTACTTTTTCTGTATAGGTACATTGTGTAAATAAAATAACGGGACACCCGAATAACTTTTTTATTGTTAAAGATAGAAAGTTTGTGCTTGGAGACAATTTGTATGGTTAGTTATAAGCTTTATTTTTAGTATGTCGAAAATTAATTTCCGTCTCCGGTTTAACCGGAAGTGATGCTAACTTGAAAATTTTAAATAGAACACCCTATATATTTTTGCATTTTTGGATTTACACTTTTATAAACTTTGAGAAACTTAAAAGGACTATGTACCAAAAATCAATAGTTTTCGAGATATTCGAGGTAGAATGTATAAATTAGTAATTTTCATTTATATTGATTTATACTTGTAAAAACAGTTAACGTACGCTTTTCTAAAATTTCTTTTTCTAATAAGATTATGCGGCCCTCAGGAGGGCCATTTGTAAATCGCAAGCGTGCGAGTTAGAAAAGTAAACAGTTGTTATAATAATGCAAGAATTTAAACACAGAATCGGACACTGCCAGATTGAAAACGTGGCCCGCATTTTGAGCATTATTTATAACTGTTATTTATTTTTCCATACAAATGGCCCTTCTTGGGGCCGCACAATCTTATTAGAAAAAGAAATTTTAGAAAAGCGTACGTCAACTGTTTTTACAAGTATAAATCAAAAGAATTAAAAATTACAAATTTATACTTTCTATCTCGAATATCTCGAAAACTATTGATTTTTGGTAGATAGTCCTATTTAAGTTTCTCAAAGTTTATAAAAGTGTAAATCCAAAAATGTAAAAATATGTAGGGTGTTCTATTTAAAATTTTCAAGTTAGCATTACTTTCGGTTAAACCGGAAACGGAAACCAATTTTCGACACACCAAAAATAAAGCTTATAACTAACCATACAAATTGTCTCCAAACACAAATTTTCTATCTTTAACAATAAAAACGTTATTCGGGTGTCCCGTTATTTTATTTACACACTGTATATAAAATTTATTATTGTAAAGAGACGGTAAATGGTCAGTTGTACGACCTGTCGTACCTCGTACTGCAGGTTTGATAGTTAGTAGGCAAAAACTTGTAGTACGACGCGTCGTACGACCGATCGTATCGTGTGTAGGGGGTTTTAGTCGGTAAATAACTAAATAGGGGGATATAAAATGATACATCCATAGCAATTATGTTCATAGTATTTCTTCAGCGACGAATAATAAGAGAATTACGGTTTTGGAGTGTTTGTGCGAAGTCCTAATTCCAGCAGTTTTCCTCAAAGACAGTCGATGTACCGACATGAAGCAAAAATTTAAACCATGTTGTTGAACAAGGCCATGGCCTGGTTCATTCTGAGTAGGGGATGAAACTGGGGAACTGGGCATGACAATGCAATAATGACGCCATTCGCCAGCAGCGGTAATGCTGACATGTTGATTTTATTTTCAAATTTGAGATAAAATTATCAATTTTTGCATTTACTACAATTAAATGTAACTGTAATGAAATTAGATATTTTAAAATTAAATTTGCCATTATAATTCACCAAAATGTCACAAGACAGGCCACAGGGGCGCCCCTTGCGGCAAGCAGATCGTTATTGTTACCTTCGTAAATGTCAAAATTCGTGTCAGTACTTTGAAACAAATAATCGATTGGCTTTGATTTTCTTGCGATCTCAGCGTTTCTGTTATCACCTTAAACAACCAAACGTATTTTTATCATGACCAGCTCATTCTCCTAACTCTTACGAGTTATACTACGATATATGGCCGTCCCAATTCGGATCTTGAAAGGTCTTCTATGTGAATCCTCTATCGGAATTGAGACTCGTAAGGGTTAGGGGATGATGCTGACTATGATTTTTATTAGGACACTTCTTATGGTTCAACCTGGATCTATTGTACTGTTTCAACGGTTTCCTTCTGAACCGATATTGTTATCTTGGAAAAAAGTGCAAGAGGCTAAATCGGACGAATTAGCGGGATGAATAGCAGAGACGATTATCGTAGTGCAACACTTGGTAGTTTGTGTGGTGTTTCATAATTGTCAACGAATCATTATTGACATTTTGCCCACCTGTTACAGAAGTTGGTCTATCCACGGCCAACTTCATTAATGACAGCTTAAGTCAGTAATGAAGTTGGGGGTGGTCTATCTAAAGCGAACTTCAAAAATAACCCCTGTCATCGGTATACAATAACCAATAAGTAATGCTAGTATAGTCGGATTTTTTTTAGATGTCTGCTCTCGATTTTCAAATTTTTGTTTGTTTGAAAGATAGAAACAGACGCATCCCTAATACGACAAAAAGAGAGAGCGGGTGGCTGAAAGGAAGAAACAGAGCTCCCTATTTTTTTGTACCATTAGGGAAACGTATGTTTCTATCTTTCAAACAAACAAAAATTTGTAAATCGAGAGCAGACATCTAAAAAAAATCCAACTATAGTACCACACAATTTATAGATTTCACTTGATACATCATTAATGTAATTTATTATTTATTCTAATAAAAATAACATGAAATGCATTATCTTTAAGAGTTCTTACTATTAGTTCAAATTCCCACATTTTCCAAATCACTCTGCAGTCTCAGTACAACACTACAAAGCGAAACTGAATTATCGTTTAGAACCATATAGGGACAAATTCTTCAAGTGAAATGAATTAACAATTGCAAATATTTCCGACTAGAAAAAACTAGCTTCTTTTGGTTTTTTACATCTCATAAATTTCCTTGATAGCGTACTTCTTTTATTTCTGTATACGGAAGAGCTATTATTCTGCGTCAACCACGATAAGTAAGTACATTTTAGATTCTACCACAGTGCCGTTCTTCTATATAAAGACTTACAGATATACGATCGCGCCAAACTAAGGATTTAATTTATAGATATCCTGAGGATGCGACTTTTTGTTGTGACAACGGCCCGAGAAAGTTTACTTCTTGATTTCCTTAAATGTAGTAAAACTTAACTCAAGGATTCTTGGTAAACAAAGCAGCGATATCGGGGAAAATGTTGCGCCATGAAAGACTGCGTAGCAGTAAGATGAATTGGCAATCTGTACAAGAAAATATGCAATAAAAGAAAAGAATCCTTCAGAATTTACGATTCTAGATTTTGCATATGAAGAAAACGGAAACTAGCAACCACATAACATCGCAAAATGATTTAAACTAAAGAACGACTATATAAGAAATGGCTTGTTTACTTAGTATTCATTAATCATCTAATCGTACTAAATATTAACTTATAATTAATTATTATGAATTAACAGCCATCATGTTTAATTTTCATTGATATACCTAATGATCAGTATAGAAAAAATTTTACTTGTTCATTAGGTATACAATCACTTCTATTTATGATTAATTATCGGTAAATAACAAACGGAAGTACTTTCACTAAGTACGATTAGCTAATCATAAAAAGGGTTCAGAATTCACATGGATTCGCAATCCCACTGGGAAAATGTTAACTTGTAACAAGATATTAAATTACTTGTTTTTGCAACATGAAAAACCAGATATACGATGAATTTAATCAGTAAGCAGAATGAGTCTACTTTGTGTCTAATGAGTTGTGGTTCGCATAGACAGGCTGGCTGTAGTTTCAAGACGTTTTATTTCACGGTAATGGTCAGGTATCGCGACGCGTGGTGCGTCTTCCTGTCTTTTCCTTCAGCAACCATAATTACCTGCATATTAAGGGTTTAGAAATAATTACAAACACGTAGACTGGCGGGCTACTACGCTCTTTTTTATTTAGGTTATCGAGAAAAACAATATAATGTGGAAATACCACTTTAATCGAAGTGCTATAAACAACTTTCGAGAACGTTATCTTTTCGAACAAACCTTCATTATCAGATGTAGATGATATATTAAGACATTGCACATGAAGGATTGATTACAAAATAAAGGATTACGCAGAACTCGCGATTATAAAATTTAAATTTAGATAAGTTCACAATTTATACTTAATAGCGCCATTTAAACATATTCCCAAAGTTGACTGGCTACCAATGGTAGCCGGTAGGTACGCTATTTTTGGAAAAGTTATACAAAATCGAGGGATTATCTTTCTTACCTGGGGCGTTTCAGTTTTTACTGAAGATAAAAACATCTACAGGCTGATTTTCCACGTTTCCTCTAATTGGATAGGAAGAGATCGATTGATTACAAGAATTGCAATGTACCTACTCCCACGGTGAATCTTATTAGCAAGCCATCAATAAATAAAAAAATGTACAATAAATACAATACCAATTTCAACTGCAAATCACTGTATTTTTCTCCTTCGGTTCACTGAAACCTAAAAACTTACCTTTTAGGTAAAATTTTAGTTCTTAAAAGTGGTAGCATTTGATTCATGTGTCAAATTATCAAACGTCGTCAAATATTAACATTATAAATACCTGAATTTTTATTTGATTTTGAATAATGAAAACAAATGATATAAATATTTCTTTTAAAAAGTTTATTATAACCTAAATTGTCAATTTTGACAGTTTTCAAAATAGCTTGCTGCAAGTTACCACCTGTTTCAATCGAAACTCCCTAGATACTCATAGATAGTGAATTCATTAAAAAAATCAAATTTTTGTACCATAATGTTTGCAAAGTAGAAAAAATAGTAAGTATATTATAAATATTATAATACTCGTTTAATAAGAGGCATTGTAGCATTCGCTCCGTTGGATCATTCTTCGCTAAGCTCGTTGTGCTCCAAACTCACTCGTCACTCATACCACAATGGACTCTCTTATTACACGTTGTATAATATAGTTGCCGTAACTAGGATATGGCCAATATTCCCCCTGCCATAGGCGCCTGGTTGAATGAAGGCACCCACACGAAGCATAATTTTTATTAAAAAAAAAAAAAAGAAAAATGTCATTTGTATTATTCAAGACCGAACCTGAGTTTGAAGATTGTTTTCCATTTTTGTTCAGATGTTGTATTCATAAACAAACGGATTAAATTAAGTTAAAATGGCATCCAGTTATAATTCACTTATAAATTTTTACCAAATAAAAATAAATTAAAGTAAAGAAACAATAATAAAAAATTTGTCGTGCAGACACTGAATAGTCAAAATGTCAATTGTGAAAGAAAGAAACGTAGCAATTAGAATTATACGGAACTCTGGCTTATTCCATACTGTTGATATTGTCAATATTATATTATAATAATTACCAAATAAACACAAGATACACGGGCGGCGACAGGTACCAGGGGGGGGGGGGGCCTTTGCAGACTTTGCTCGGTAAAATTATTTTCCTGAAAATATTTAGCAAGGGTAAGGTTTTTCCTAAATTAAGTTATTTGCAATTGCAAGCAGCAAATTCTAAGAAAATCCAAACCAGATGCTATACCACAATAAAACACCCCATTGCAAAATTCAAAGAAAGCTGCAACGGATTGTTGTGTATGTGTTGTGTATTACATAAATGGAATAATTTTGATTTATTAAATGAAATTGAATGTTACGGTGGCATCAGGTGAAAGGAGCTTTAGTAAACTGAAAATTATAAAAAAAATATTTGTGCTCTACAATGGGCCATAATTTTAAGTCTATTATCAATAGAGAGCGATCTGTTCATAGAAACATAATTCTTACCGAATTACTAAAAATTATCAACAATTAGAAGCATGTTTTCATCCAAGTACCATATGCTAGCAATTAATTTGAAATTACAGGTCCTTTTCTGAAATTTATCATCCCGTAACTGCGATGGCATGGAAACAGTAAAAAATTGATACAAATGTATCAATGTATATTAAAACCTTGAAAATATATTATACGGTGGTTTAACTTTCTACATCTGGCGAATGGGTAGTATGTACTCATATTTAACATTATATCTATACAGCAATATCACGTTTTTAGTGCTTTACATAATTTTAAAATAGTTACACAAATGAACGTATTATTATGTGGTAACAAAACCACCCAAGTAATTAAATACCTACTATATATTAATTCATAAATTATTAACAAGAAGCATGAATTACAAAATAGTGTGCTTAAGATGTACGTAATGACAATGTATAATAATAATAAAGGCAATGAAACCTCGGCAATCGTAAACACCACTGGATGTTTACGACAGTAAAAGAGCAAGTCGTCCTAATGTCTGGTCTGGCGCAATGTGTTTGTGTATCAGTATTGCAGGTATTTTATTGGATACTTTCCAATGAGACCATAGAACAGTGGTTACGCATCAAAATAGAGCACATTCTAATTCTGCATGTAGGGTATGTACTTCGAATTGAATAAGTGCTGGATTGAATAAACACATATTCACGAAAGCATCTATATCTACAAGTGTTGAAATCAGGGGGTGGTCGGGGGTGAAATTCCCCACCGGGCAATATAAATAATACTATACAAATGTGGGACCAGCAGTGCCTAAAGATACTTTGGAAAGGATATACAGTATTTTTTCTAAAATCGTGTGAAATATTCCACTTTCTCAATATGTAATTATTAATAATAATAATAATGATAATAATAATTAATAATAATAATTAAAATGAGGAAATTCTATAGATACCTATTAAACATTTTTTTTCAGAGAAAAAAAAAATAATAATACCAATAACAACCATAGCAAGGCTATACATAAATACATATGAGATATATACAGGGTGCATGATAAAATCTGCCCCGAGCTATAGTTTTTAATTGAGATCGGATTGTTACGGTAGATATCCCTATCAAAATGGATCATTAAATATACTACTACGTTTTGATGTAGTTAGAACATTTTCAGGGCATACTAGGTTTTAGCAGCGATAGTCAACTTTTTATTTTTAAATGGTCACCTATGTATTTAAAATATGTATATTTTTTGTAATTTTGAATAAGCGTTTTTTCCGAGTTTAACGATGTATAATAAGTCACCTTACCATTACCAAAAAGTAGTAAAAAAAATTGTTTGAAATTACTTTCGTGACTACCAATTTCTCAATTAGTTTTCAGTGTACCAGTGCATGCCAGTGCAGGAAAGTGGAATTCACCATAAATTTACACCGAAATGACCTTTATTTGTGAAATTGGTTTATTTCACGTTATCACATTATAACGACACTAGTATCGTAATAAAGTCTCTTACGAAAGCGTTATTTGTTTTGTAATGTTGACTGTTACTGTATGAAAGTAAATAAAAAAAAACGTTTATTTCGTGTTGCATTTGTTACCTACCACACATACCTCGGCTTCCAGTCATTTATTATAATGTACCTACTTCCTCTTTCAGAATTTCGAGAATTTTTAATGCGAATGTTATTTATAATTTCGCAAAATTATATCCTTCCAGGAAAAGCATGGAGGTAAATTACACTATTTAATGATTACGTAATGACAACGCCTATGGCATTGTTATAATTAAACAAAGCACAAAAACGGAGATTCTACTATTTTCGTCGTCAAAATTGTATTATAATTTTTTAATAATGTTATAGTGAAACACTGAAACAGGTAGGTGGTACATAGTAGATTTGTGCAGAAAATCAAATAAATTATTGGTCCACATTTTATTATGAAACGTAGATTCATTAATAGTAGGGTGGTTAAAAAACCAATATCCGGTTTAAAGACTCACTATACTAGAATTAATATCAGATTAAATAACTATTAAAAGAACTTCATACGCCCTAAAGCTAACCCCATTTATACGTTCAAGGTTATATTTTCTTGTACACACGAGTACTTGATGATTTTGATCACTTAATTACTACACAAACCGCTAACTGCTAAAATAAAATGTCCCTCCATCTAAGCCGAAAGACAAACATCCATGACGAGGTCGGAACTTGAATTAGTTTTAACTATTAGTACTTCAGTACTCGAGATTAAAATACGGATTTTGGACAATGTTTAATATCACTAGATAACTATTTATGTTAATGGTATGAATATTAATAATTGTTTTATATAATCTAATTACCTATTTTGAAATAAAAAGTTCACCATAATGACACAAACGTTTTCAATTGCGTGTAAAAGTTTAGAAATGAAAGATATGATAAAGGATAACATCCTTATACACACAACATAAAAATCTTGCAGGACCAATTACCCAATTGTTTTATGCCAAAGACCAAGGTACAAACAATAATACTTCAAGAAGCTAATGTTTAGCAATTGATAGTAAGGCTTCATTTAGCAAATGCGTAGCAATTGCATATTTAAGGCAAATGTCCCTCACTAATAGCAATAAATTAAAATTTAATGAATGTATGCTAGTATATCCTAAGAAAAGACCATTTCTAATCCATACGTCAAAACACATTGTTTATTAGGAATGGTGCTCGCATAATGGTTTTATATCCGCTACCTTTTAATATATACACCCACACCCAGAACATAACAACACATTTTTATTACTATCTCTGAAAACAATTTTGCTGTAGAAAATTATTGCGATAACAGTTTGTCATGTCCACGCAATCAAGAAATTTAGCTCTTACAGCAAACAACGGCCATTACAATGATTAAAACTCGCTTTTGCTGAGGTGGTCGTTACGGATACTGAGCAGCAACAGGAGCGTTGAATTACTTATGGCGTGTTATGAAACATGGTTAAGACCTTAAGACTGATCTTTGAATTTCCATTACATACACACAATTATTTTGCTGACTGCTTAATTACTACATTTTTTGCCAGCATAGTTCTGTCAAGTGTATATTGTTGCTATTATAGATCTACTTTTATTTCACAATACAGCACGAAATTTTAAAATGCGCCATAAACCCCACCTGCTTATTTATCATTTTACAGCTTTTGGCTTTTGCTGATCTAATAAAAAGATTCTCAGTCGATATCATAATTCATTCTTTTAAATATATAGGTATATTGCGACTGCTACTCTATCAAGAATGCAAGTTGCCAATGAGGCAAATCGTTTGAAAATGATAACAAAGAAAGTGTTTCAAAAATAATCAACCATCTCTTAGTTTTCAACAGGAACGTACTAACCATGAGCGGCAGGTAAAGTGCAAAGTTGGTGTGATCTGCCTATCCTACGATTTTTTCAGTTGGACAATGGACACAATTATTAATCTACTCGCTTTCTATTGCCTAATTTAAACGTACCCTCTAGAATAAGTGAGATCCCCTTCGCATTTGAAGCATCTTGTATATTTACAAAAATAAAGCTTCGTAGTTCGTTATACTGGAAAGCATAAAAATATTTTCCGTAGGTACAAGAAAAGACGCACACATTGATCAAGTTCACAAATACGGAATTGTGCAAGGCTATTTCAGAATTCCATGTAATTTCTGTATTAAACAAGAAGCATAATCGCGCGGCGGTTCTCATGCAACTTGTTCTGCTATAAATGGAGCAGTTTGCGGAGACAAACTCCAGCTTTAGAAACGCGCTCGTTGCTTTCCTTATGGTTATAGTGTCAAGTTCTGATATACTCTATATACTATGCACAAAGCACAAAGTGGAAACGAGCATTGAGAATAAAACCAAAACAGGCCTTATTACAGTTTTCTTGGCAATGCAAAAGTATATGTATGCGAATGAAACGCCAAGGGTGCATCTACGTCATCAATCGCGTTTTCTGGTAATTTTGTAGTAGTACCAATCTTGAAACAGTATAAAACTGAATTTTTTTTCGTGAATTACGTATTAAAAGTTTTTTTTATAAGCCCATAGAATGTTACTTTAGTTATTATTTTTATTAATTAGTTGTATTCATATTATTCCTGCAAAAAATAAAAATGTTTACTAATTAGTATTTGTTTCGTCCTAGAAGTTTCTATTGATTCAAGCACATGATCGTTGTTTTTTTATTGTGTTTGTGTTACTCAGACGTCACCCTGACCATTTGAGCGACAGATTAAAGCAAACGACGTTTTGAGAAAGAACAAATAAATATAAACAGAGAATTCGTGACGTCATGAACGCCATTAAAAAATTGATGACGTAGATGCACCCTTAGCGTGTCCCAACTATACCAATAGTACCCTTTTTTCATAATTCTCACGTTATAATATTACATACGTCCTCGTAATTCAAAGACTAAAAAAATTACCTATACTTTAAAATATTGATTTAAATAATATACTACGCGTGGAGTTCCGTCCACACTTAATGGATATATAATATATATTTTTTGTAGTGTGGAATAGGCTATTGAGTAACAAGGCAATAATCGAATAAACACTACAACCAAAATAAAAAAGCGCTATTGTAATAAAATGTGAACTTCAACTAAAAAATATACAATATAAAGATGTGCGATTTAACTGTCTCATAATAAATTACTCTTACGATAGGGTTAAAGTTTCCTTGAAGTAATATCATGATAAATTTTATAGGAAGAAAATTGTATCTGAAAACACTCATCTATATCTTGCGAGTTCATGTGAAACTACTACAGTATAACACCTGTAAAATATGGAGTTGCAGCAACATAGGGCTTAGGCAAATGTTGTTTTTAGAGAGCCTCTAGTTTATTCAGGAGATTTAAAGTAACAAGGTTTGTTATGGTTAGTTATAACGTGCATTCTGTCGCATATGGCGAACAGTAATAATCCGCTAAATTGTTTTACAATTTTAATAAAAACTGAAATTTCAATCCACAACAACCGTTACTAAATTACACGCGTATTTATTTAAAAATAAACTGTCAGTTTTTTAAAAGATTCCCAACAATATAAAACTAGCCTAGCACAACATTCATCGTCATTCGTCAATCACACAGTATTTAAGGAAATCGTGTTCAAGATAGAGAAGTTATTCTACCACATTTCATAGAACTCTGCTCAGGTTCTTCGTTGTTTTTGTAAGAAACATCCGGGAACACCATGGTTTTTTTTTCATGTATATTATTTTAGGAGAACTACATACAGAAGGCAAACAGTTTAAAAATCCGACCGAAACCATGAACTAGTCGTTAAAGAAAGTTCCAAGAATTTACACCCTGACCGTAAAATGAGCGAGGGTCGTTTAGTTACACCACCCTAAATCCACATCTGGAAATCATAAAATCATTAGTAAAGATATGTTTAAGTTTAAGGTTAGACGAAATCACATGGCAAACCAACACAGAAATCATCTGCAGGGCAATAGTATCATTTTTCAGCTAGTGCTAAATTTTAATTAACAAAAAGGAAAATGGTCTAATTGGTAACCTAGGCCCCGGGCGCAATATTTGAATTAAAATATTTCTATTGCTCGTATCTGAAAAATTTTCATAAACACGTCACCACTGGCATTTGACACTAGAATCGATTTACTATTTTATATTAGTAATTTGTATAGCCTGTGAAACTGGTTTTCGTGTACCAAAGGGAAGGAGCTTAACTATATCTGTTGGGTGCGTATAGTAAAATTAAATTGAAAAATATTTATTAAACTCTTTATATGCCCTATCACCACAATGTCAGAGAGAGAGAGGGGGGGGATCATGGTGCACCTTTATCTGTGCACCATTTGTTTTAGTCTATTGGATCTTAAAACTTCACATAAAAATCGTCTTCGATGCTTGGAGGGGCGACGACATTGTTAGAAACAATGCCTTCAATGAAACAAACCGATATTGGCTGACTGCATTGCTTTTAATCGGCGGAGCTTTCTTTGGTATAGGGTGAACTATGCTTGCATATTAAATTAATAACATGCAAGTGAGATACACAGAATATTTACCATTTTTGAAGTTTTTAATTTCTGTCAAAATATGAGACTGGTGTCTGTACTGATACATACATTAAGGAAACGTGTCATAAATTATAACAACAATTAAAAACTTGTCGAGATTTATTTTCAAGACAGTCCAGTCCGGTTTATGCCTGGAGATTATCTACAACCTGCCAACATTTATAGTTCAAGAAATGTAATTACAACTTTTTCTTGTTTATTTAATATAGGTACAGAATTATGAGAACGACGCCTATCTACTTTGACGCCTTAGTCATTGGAAATATTATTTAATATTTTATGGAACTAGAAATTTTGCTATTATTTCATAATTCAATAAAATAATGAAATCTTCTTTTTATATGAATAATCAGAATAATTAACAGTTTTTCATAGAATAATTCAAACACAAAAATTGTATGATATTATATGTTCTAATAAAGTTAGAACGGTTAAATACAAGAGATATATGGAAGTGTTACTTTATACATCTTGTGGGCTACGGATAAATTCAATCTGCTTGAGAAATACCAGTACTTAATATATTCCTTTATACCTAAGCAATACAAACTTGTCATGCGTTCGGTTTAAAGACAATGGTCTGTGGTCATTGCATTGCTATATCTGGAAAGTTGCAAAAACACGCATTCCCTTACATGTAGCTTGTTGCACACAGTGCTTTAGTCGTAAAATATGAACTACCGGTACTCAACTACATTTTTAAAATTTTCCACATGAATTCATAGGGATGAGGTGCCCTGTCCATTTTTCTTTTTCGGGAACGGGTGTTTTCGGCGGAACGTTTACCAGAAGTTATCCCAGTGGCGCCGGAACTATTTATCAACTACGGGTGCAGTGAGAAAAGTTGGCGCCGCAGGCGATTTTTTTTTCAAAAGTGGGCGTGGTCAATTTAAAAGCGTTTTACGAGCATATGGCTATTTTAATGTAAAATTTTAAATAATCAAAATTTCAACAATTTTACTTATGCATATTTTAAAATTGCATTGAAATACTGAAAATACCAAAAACGGTAAAGGGTGCAATGAGCCATTTACAAATTGTGTCATAAAGAGGAGGTCCAACAAGGTTAATCAACATTAATTCCGCAACATGCGCCGCTGCATCGCATGCAGCAATGCAGCTAGCTTCTGCTTGTACACATGTAGGTACTCGTCAACCACCAGAGCAGCAGGAACGGGCAAAATTACACAAAATGCAATAAAATACTTGCGTCGTAAATCAGTTACCGAATATTTCCTCCAAATGGTTGATTGCACTTTTAAAAAAGGTACCTAATTAATAAAAATGATTTAGTCAGTGAGTACCGGTGCGTACCGCATATTTTTAACACTGCAAATAACTTCCGGTACCTTCTTAACGTTTTTTAAAAACTACCGGTACTGAGTACCGGTGAGTACCGGCTCGACTAAACCCCTGGTTGCACAGGTTACCTACTCAAGATAAACCATCACAATAATAACATAAAGAGAGCTTACAAGAATCTTCATTTAATATTATTCCAATTTATGGTATTTAAGGACAGAAAAGGAATACAGTTTACATTTGCACAAATCTATTTGTGTAACAGATTTTCTTCGTAAATACTTCTCATTATTCCTATACATACTCGATATCTATCTTTCCCACTTATTTTTGTAATTTTATGATTATATTCGCTAGAATCTGTACTTCCACATACGAGTAATCACATATGCTTGCAAGGCATGTATGAATCGACCTTTTTGAACCGATATGGTCGACACACCTTCGTAACCGGCACTTCTAAGTAATAAAACGTATTACTGATCAATTAGCCTCATTGTTATTTGAAATTTCTCATTTACACGTATTTGGTAGTGGAAAATTAATTATAAGGAGATTCTTTGAACTTCAACATGTTTCGGGTTATTGAACCCCCACTCAGTCAAAAAGAAATAAATAGTACCTACTTAAGTTTCTTTCCAATCTTAATCATAATTTTAATTACTAACTGCATAGCGCTCTTCATAAACTAAATTTGATAGAGTTACTGCACTTTCTAGAAATCAGTCCCCACTACCAATTTATTTAGTAAAAATTCATAAATTCTTGGTTTATAAAAGGTCCAAATATAATACAAAAGAAATGAAATAGATAGTAACGTTTCGGTTTATTAATCATTAAACCATCTTCAGACATATATTAGAATTAATTATTGTGCAACAATAATCAATATAAAAATAAATGGAAAAATCCTTAATATAAAAATGAAGTTCCCACTGATGTGGCCTTCACATTTTTCAATTTTTATATTAAGGATTTTTTCATTTAATTTTATATTGATTAGGGACAAATTTAGAAAAGATTGCCAGAGTAAGCCACTAGGTAGCTTTTAAGATATAAAATAATATTGTAAACGAAAACAAGTGCAATTACTATTTAAAAATACTGAGGTCCAATATAGCACTTGAATTTGCATTAAATTGGAAATGCATAAACGATTGCGAATTTTCGGTATACAAAAGTAAACCTTGTAAAGCTATACATATTTACTTTTAGTAAGTATGTATTATTAAATGATTAATTAGTACAATTAACTTTATACTATGACATATTACTTTGGATTTTAATAAAATGAGTCGTTTCAAGACATTCCATTAAGAATAAATGGTAAACATTTCATTTAATTGTCTCTCATTTATACCTTATTCGAAATGGCATCTTCTGGTATTCTGCAATAGATTCGTGTTTTATCTTTGGGATTTATTTCAGCTTAACTGCACACTTGCACGTAAAGCACGTAGGCTTCCTTATTATGTGACTAATCAGAGCCTATAAGGAATTGTTAACCACACTAGAATTGGAAATCCGACAATAAAATACCAGCTTTGCTAATAAATCACCGCTTAATGCTGAGAAAAATCCCGATAAATTGCATTAGCAAAACGTATTGCGGATAGCATTGGAGGACAGTAGTAAAGAAAAATTATATTTGTTCTCACGAGGTGAAACTATTAATCAATTAAAATTTTAATTGAATCCACATTTTTTATTTAGCATTAACTACCTTAAAAATTACGAAATATCCAGGATTCCAGGATACAGAAAAAATGTAACGTACACTTGTACAAACGAGTTTGTACGTAAAAAAATCCTGGATATTTTATGTTGGTGGCGCTATTATAATAGGTCGAGCTGTATTCAGACACTTTTCTATAATTGCCTGTCTGATAATGCTTATTAATTATTAAATCATGTATATCCATGTTCTTGTACATTGCAGTTAATACAGGAGTAATCACTAACTAGATAGTGTACTAAGTACATGATGTTTATATTATCAAAACAGTAATTCCTAAAGTATCATATCCAATCAAATTGATTTTTATATTTTAAAACCAAGTTTAGTATTTTTCACAATAAATAAATGCCATCTTTATGGTGCAGACTTTTTAATTAGAAGTAACATTGTTAGGAAAGAATTCCAATTTCATCAGGTCACCAAAACTTATAGAACGCAATTAACATTAAAAACATGTGTCCTAGTGCAAGATTCTATATAACAAT
This sequence comes from Hemicrepidius hirtus, assembly GCA_963082805.1. NCBI lineage: Eukaryota > Metazoa > Arthropoda > Insecta > Coleoptera > Elateridae > Hemicrepidius > Hemicrepidius hirtus. The sequence continues at coordinate 16,277,629 of OY720161.1, forward strand.
CATAAGTACCTAGTAATAATAAATCTCAGGCATCAACAACACGAATACACGTGGTAAACATGTAGGTACGTTATCTAGAATTCTAGATAAAGATTTCTTATAAAATATGTATATGTATAGTACAGAAAAAAATAGGAATATTATTTATTTCGATGTATTTGCAATAACTTCATCGATATTGGAAGATCAAGGGCGGGACAAAATTGTTTTTAAGGCCCATCAGGTAACCAAAATCTAGGAACGAAGAAGTTATAAAAACATTTATTACTCGTTTTACAAGCATACAAAATACGAAATCAGAACTGCGTCTTAATTGGTGCCACTTTATAGATCTTTTAACAACCTCGTCTAATTTGATTATTGATAAAAGAGGTAATTTTATTGTCTTCCGTTTAGTTCATCTACGACCAATTTCCTGTTATCTAAAATACTTTCTAAATTAAAAATTAGACATATCTTATAGTTCTTGTTAATAGCCCGTATATGCAGCATATGTAATAATGAATAATCCACGGGCAATCCTCAATGAATGTAATTACTTATTCACTTACTGTGTAAACCGACAATGGAAAAAAAACTATAAATAAACTCTTTCAATTATACTATGTACAAAATCTTAAGAGATTTTCGTGGTCAAACTGAATTAAAACTATCTACAGAGTATACAGACACTAAACAAAGAAGCATCCCACGAAAATCAACAATTTGAGAAAAGTCGTTAAACGATCGTGACTATCCATAAAACGCAATATTCTTCAACTTAAACACGCAAGTTAAATATTTTTAGGAGGTCATGTTAGTTTAAGTAAGATAATACTTTGTCAAAGAGGTGAGGCAATGGGCGATGATGCTAAAACGACTATTTTGTTTAACTTTACGAGGCAAAACCAATATTTGAATACCATTTAACACAGGATGTGACTCCCACGTGCAATTTTAAAAGTACTAAAGCAAAAATAGCTAATCAGTAGGTAATAAGCAAATAATGCAAAAAAAAAAGAATTAACACACCTAGCGAATGGGAATGAAAATGAATGAACCTTGTTCCTACATTTATGTGTAAATATTTAAACTCTGGCCAAGTGAGTAAAAATTATCCATAAGCTTTAGGTACCTATGCTATAACGATTTAGTTTGTAAAAAACAAAACATGTATGAAAGAACGGAAATGAATGACTGACTACGCAAATAACTGCAAACTGCGATGTTGTATATTGTATAAACAAGAAAAAATAAATTGTAGATACCTACAACATATCCGCTAGGTTTCATAATTGGTTCTTAAAGATTAAAATGTTATTTGCAATCGCGCAATATTTTTTTGTAACTATGTTGTTGGTTTTATTTGAAGTTTGAGGGCAGTAAATATTTTGAGTATAACACCCCACCCCCTTCCAGCACGTAAATTAGGATAAACACCTATAGTGGGTATCATTCTTAGTATCATTTTTAGTGTAATAATAACATAATGCTACAAAAGAAGATTATTATTAAAATAATGAAGAGTTGCCATATTCTTCTTGAGTAGATATATTTTAGGATTCCTGATAAGTTGTTCCTTTGCAGGATAATAATAATAATACGACCACATTCAATTACAAAGTTAAACGTCTTAACTTTTACAAAACATAGGTACGAACGTAGTTACAAGAGGGTTGGCAATTGAACGAACATGAAACGTTTCGCACGAGATGCTATAGTACGCTTGAATTGTTATTATCAAACTTTAAAAAGATCAGCTACGAATTGTACCAACTACACTGTTAGGGTTCAAGAAAGTTTGTTGTATGGAGTTGGGTAATCTAGGGACCCAACTCGATACCAGCCAAAAAAATGGTAGGTACTGTTCACGTAAAATATCTTGGCAAAAAATATGATTGGAATGCGTTTAGTGCACTCCACTACAATAGTTTCAATAGAACAAGGGCATTATAAATAGCACGCAAGGGATCTTCGGGTTACCCTATCTATTGGCCCAAAACATTATGGTTTCAAAATTTAAATTTTTGTAGTGTGAGTGAACCTGACAACAGTTTTTCAATTAACAATTGCCAGGAAAGCCACTTTTCAGACTTATCAATTTTTAATCAATGTGTAAATTGAGTCTTAGGAGTGAATTAAATTAAGATAGATATCGAATTTGGAAAATATCGAAATATATTTAATTAATATTGGAATAATATTAGAATTCAAACAGCCTTGAAACTACTGTACACGCTTGATGGCAGGTTATTTAAAAACTAACACGGGATGGTTTACTTATTTTTTTTTGATTCAGAAAATACCAGATTTTCTAATCATTTTATTTAAAAAAAATTAATAAATATCCATATTTATAAATAGATTTTTGTAGAAAAAATAGTACTTTTAACGCGTGTCTCTTTTTCTACAAAAGCTATTTATAAATATTGATATTTATTAAATGTTTTCAAATATAATGATTAGAAAATCTGGTACTTCTGAATCGAAAAAAATAGTTTACTACGCAACAAGTTTAGAACAGTGAGGTTTTACTAAACGAAAAATATGCGTTGTTTGAGTACGAGTGAGCGTAGCAAGCGACTAACTTAAAAATTAATACGATTGAGTGAAAACACTTTCCTATATATGGAATATATCGATATATTGACAATATCGATACTACTTTTTTGATATCGATATTACCGATACTTTTTTCAATATCGCCCACCTCTAGTAGCGACACACGAAACTTTCGATTTGTAAACAGACACAAACAATATTTGTAGCCCACTGATAACCAAAATAAGATAAGTTAGTTATGTTGTTCTATTTAATTTAACAATTACACGTAGTATTTCTCTAATACAACGATACCCAATATAAACGAAAACAAGTACTAGGTAGTTTTCAAACTTAGAATATTTTATACATGTATTATAAAATATCTGCAATTTTGAATTCTAATATTAAGTAGAAGAGTATAACAAATATAATATAATTGGATATTAGAAAAGATTATGAATTTTGGAAACCGGATAAAATTAAAGATACGTAGAGGTACCATACATTTTAACAAACACGGTGCGATGTTACATTTCTTACTATTATTAAATTAAAATAAAATACTTTAACAATTTATTTGGTGTGAAAAATATATTTTCTGGTTGATGATGTCCTTTATAAATTATAACGTTCCATTGTGCACGCTAAACGCGTTACGAAAACACCTCGTCTGCTAATTGATAGGGTGTATTATTATCGTTGATTGGCTAGTGACTTGGCATAATTTGAGTTTCAATTAATACGTGGGTATCCAAATCGGGCAAGTTATAGAATACTACCACTCAACAAAATAGAAGTATGACAAATATTAATAATGAAATCATAATAAAAACTAGTTGTTGAAAACAGAAAAAAACCTTACCCAAAATGATCTGGTTTCAGTCAAAACATCAAAGATTATGAAGGTTACTCACCTGTAAACAAGAAAAACATTTAATTAAAATTTAGTGACTAGCAAACATAAGTATAAAAATTCCTTAGTTATATAAGAAAAAACTAGCGACTTAATAAAACCATACCCTCTAACCACAAAATTGTCACTTCGTTTGAAGTGTTCAAGATTTTATCTTAGATACCTATTACATAGAAGCAAATCAAGATAGCTTTAAATTTTGTTATCGCCTACGCTCTATTCTCAAAACTTAATTTGTATATTCATATTGTAAGCATGTAGGTATCCGAAAAGATGTGAAAGTGTCGGTTATAATCGCGTCAGTTTGTATACAGGACCGTTTGTCGACGTATAAGGATACAAATGGAAAGATTAGTACTACCTATATTCAAACGAAATTATATTTAAAACTTCTTCACATCATTTTGAACAACCATAGTATTTAAAGTTACCTAAACATATGGTTTAAAAATCAAATCTACTAAAGCACAAAAAACTTCCTGGAATATTATTACAATATTCAAGCTGAAAAGAAATCAATGGACAAAGGGGGTCTGAATTCCAAGATTGAAAGGCGATTCAAATTGAGGCTCAGAAAGACCTGTAGCGTCTTTCAAATGAAAAGGTTGAAAAGTTGGGGTTCTATTCTTATAATCACAAAAGCAGGTTCAGTCAGTGACACAGGTGTTCGTTTCCACCAACCGAGCTTTGTAATTCGATGCACGGCTTTCGAGATTTTACAACGCACAAACGTTAGGGATGGATATTATACAAACTACTAAGAGGCAGGTGTTTGGTGCCTGCCTTTGTTAACACGAAAAAGGGACGGAACTGCACGTTTACAAATTTATTAAAATAACCTAGTTTACATTTCAAGGAGACCAACTAAAATACTGGTTATTAAAATTCAGTGTTCAAACCTTCCTCTTTCATATTGTTAAACAGTATTTATTTTGAATTTTGAGGTATGACAATAACAGTCAGAGACAGTTGAGAGAATGTTCACAATTTCCTACTTCTCGAAGTATGTGGACTAATTTCGAAAACAGATATTATACGAAGTTACATATCCTAAATAGAAAATCGAATAAACCACAAATCGTAATAATGAAATCTATTATAGTCCAGGAGCTAGCGGTATATTTTAAGACTAATTTCTATCAAGCTGAAATTTTTTTTATGAGCTGGTATGGTTATGTCTGCCAAATGTAGGTGGTCGGCAAAATAGGACCGCGGGACATAAAGCGCCCAGAATTTTTTTGTTTTTAATTATTTTTTGATGAAATTTACAAACTTCAATCAAGCTAATTCCTATTTTGCTCGTTTTTTAAGACATTCCGACAACAAAAAATTAACTGTCCGACATAAGAGTCGGAACTGAATCAGTGTCTGCCGTTTGGGGTTCGTATTGTTTTTAAGACATTTGACTTATTACCATCAACCTGATTTTTTTTTAAATAACAATATACTAATTTAACAAACACAAAAATCACCTTGTCCGACAATTTGAGCGGGACAGAAGCACTCTCTGACGTCCTGGATTGGTCAGTTGGCCATTTTTTTTTCTTGGCGCCCTATGTCCCGCGGTCCTATTTTGCCGACCACCTACATTTGGCAGACATAACCATACCAGCTCATAAAAAAAAATTCAGCTTGATAGAAATTAGTCTTAAAATATACCGCTAGCTCCTGGACTATTAGTAGCAATAGCAGTTAAAAATATATTCACTGCTCTCCTTTCTATGGGGCACCGTTTAAGACAAAACTAATTTATAAAAATATTTATTTTCTTTTCAACATGTATATTTTAATTTAAATATATTTGCGACTTAAAATAAATATATTCAGAAAAAATAATTATATTTAGAAAAATAAAAATATATTCATAAGAAATAAATATATTCTGAAAAAAGTATATATTTGCAAAAATAGATATATTAGGAAAAAAATATATTCAGGAAAAATAAATATATTCAGGAAAAATAAATATATTCAGAAAAAAATTATATTAGCAAAAATAAATATATTACGAAAAATTATTTATATTCAAGTTAGAAGTTGCAAATATATTTAAGTTAGCATTTGCTGCTTCGCCGATAGAGGGTAAAAACAAACTGGCTTGTGCCTCGGATTTGCGCTTTACAGTAGACCAGTGGTGTTCTGTTTCTGGATCTGCTTCTTTATATGGTTAAGAAAAGGTAACGGGTACTCTAATATCAAAAAATATATATATCGAAAGAGACAAAGGGTCTCTCTTCTAATATTGAACTAAGGCAGTTTTTCGATAACGTAGTTAATAAAAAAGATTTTATAGATGTTAATGCTTGCCTTTGGAGGATTACTACAAGAAAACTATCGACAGTAGAACAAAGAGTTACTTAAGTTTTATACATCCATAGTAGGCTATGGACAACGTACCATCGTTGTTGTGCGATCGGTCAGTTTGAAACACGCTGTATAGATTTCCACTAAATAATTTGCAAACTCTTCCACCTTTTCAATGTTTACTTTTTCCTTTCTACCTAACGTTTTTACAAATACTTTTCCTACTTCTTGTCGAAGCTGTCTATGCCATTAATTCTACAAAACACATAATGAATGATAGCATATAGCTACCACTCCGTCTTCTCTTTTCGATATCTTACATATGTGGGCATTGCAAATGTAGCATATAGAAACGCCACACAGTATGTTATACTAATGAAATGAAATGAATGAAATACAGAATATCGAGTTTACTTGTACATATTAATATATTATTTAATTATTGTTAACTACTGCTATTAACATGGAAATTCTTAACATTTACATCAATAAGATTTACTCGTTTTAATCATTTAAAACAGATATTACCAGCTGCGTAAACGTTACTAGATTTTATGCAATTATCACGATTGTGCATAAAAATAAATCGCTATAGTAAAAGTTTTAAAACTGTATTAAAAACTTTTTAGAAGTTGTAAGATATATTCACATCAATTTGTTATACTAGTAAACATCGTAATCTAAATGTGTTTTCGTTTTCTGCCCTGCCAAAGAAACTAGAATAAATCGTTAAAACTGATGACCTTTTTATTTTCTCACAGATTTCACTTTTCTAAGAACCTACACAATCTAGGTAACTGATGTTCTGCTCGCTTACAATTGTTATTCTTATTATGTATTAAAATAGATGATAGATATTACATCTATAGTTTGTCCCACGATGTGGACGGTTTATACAGGTATACATCGCAATTTTTTATTTTTTCTTTAAGTAATCAAGCAACGTACTGTGTCTGTGTAACTTATAAAATATGTCATTTTATTCCCTTGTTTATATTATTAAATTTTGTTAAACAATTTTAAATTTATGCTCAAATACAGATGAATAGAAAATTATTGTTCAACATAACACTATAGTAGATTTTTAACTTTTACTAAGAAAACTTTTTCATATATGTTGAAAAAAGAGCACAACAATTTAAAAATTATTTAGTACCATAAAAATATCGTTGGTTATAAACAGGACGAGTGTAGTTTCTTAAAAGAATAAAAACAGTTACGATTTATAATTGTTGTAACATATCGTGGGACACACTGTATGTGTTTGTCGTAATTTGTAAAAGACGATTGTTTTGATAAATCAATAATTAACATATTCAAGGTAGGTATGCTTTAATGTATTATACATATTTATTTAGTAATTTTTGTAAAAAAATGGAACAATGAAAAGCAATAACACTTTTAAGTAACTGTAACAAAAATATTATTAACCATTGCACAGTTCTATTTCTTCATAGATAGCATTTAGCGAAACATTTCTTTTAATAATGTATTTTTCTTGCATAAAAAATAAAATAATCATAATAAATCAGCTGATGGAGCTACAAATTCTGCATTCAAAATATACTATAGTTTCATAGGTGTCCCGTTCTAATAAAGATGCTACAGGGAAGGGTACAATTTAAAAATTGTCTATAAACGAACTGTTAAGTCACGCCATTATTTTAAGGTTTTTATTCGTGCAATAATCTGCGAATGCCACAAAAACTAAAAATGAAGCTAGCTACCGAAACTCTTATATGAAAAATGTAATTACGACTTTCCTGTATAATATTATAATGTATAAAATAAAGTAAGTATAATTCAGGACGTAAAATTATTTAATTTATTATTTAATTAAACTTCAAATCTGGGCTGGTCAAAAAGCATATGTAGGTGTAAACGTTTTAAAAATACAATAAGAATACAAGAATAGATTATTGTTTGTTAGTAATTGTTAGATTTGAACGAGAATATTTAGAACGAAATTAGCAATGTGGCAATAAAGTGCAAATAAGTGGCTATATTTATCTGTTGCTTAAATCTCTTTTAACGTAATCTTAGTCGTGGGTTTAAAAAATGTATTATGAAAAAAAATTAATGGCAGACCGTTAGAATATCTGATAGACCGTATTATTTATACAATAGACAATAACAGGGTGCAACACGACAGTTACAGGTTATACCTTATACCTATATCATTAAAATTTGGGGATTATAGTTGTTGCGTTAACGATCATCAATTTAATTTATCATTTCTGATATTGCAAGAAAAGAATGGACTTTGATGAGATTTTATTTATGCTTGCGTTTAAGCTTTACAATGCACCTTGGCAAGAAATCTAAAATTACCATTAGATATTCCCCATATCTCCCACAAAACATAAACAATTAACTACTTTTACTTTATCCTAATGGACAACCCTTGCCGAAGTTATTCCTAGATTTCGCTGGCATATATACCACTGAAAACCATTACTAGAAAGCAGAACATATCAATACGGAACAGTTTGTGAATGATACAGACAAATCATATCAGCACTGGACAATAATACGGTTCATATCAATCACATAAATCCACCAACAGATAAACTGCATGATTGAGATTGACGTATAGCAATAATGCAATGATTATTTCCTGCACATGTTTTGTTTTAAACTTGGTAGTCTTGTAGGCGGATTCATTGGGAACCCCGCTTTCTTCGTGAGTACGAGCTTGTTGTCAGTGTAAACAGAAGCATTTAAGAACTAATTGCTACAAAAATGTCTCAAAATACCTAGTTACTTCAATGTTACGGTACAGGGTGACAATAATCTACCGCACTGTACGGGGTATAGAAGAGGATACGAAAGCAATTATTTGAGATCGCCCCGGGCCACTGACTAAGATTTTACTACCTGTTAAACGGTAATCTGCTTAAGCTGCAAATGTTCAATAAAGCAAGGGGGACGTATTCTGTATTCAGTAATATTTTAAGTACCAGTATGGAATTTCCTTTACTGTAAAAGTTCGACCCTGGAATTAGAATCTTTACGTAGCTTACAGGTGGAGAACCAACATCCTATTATATCTGGCCAGCGGTGATCTCAATTGCTTTCATGTCCTACTATAACTTTATTATTGTAAGACGTTAGCACCTCCCTGGACTTTCCCATACTAAAAATGAAATATTTCGTTTTTGGTATTCAACAGTCTAGTTCGCGAGACAGCTCTAGAATTTACTTGAATGCGTAGTGACAGTGAGAAGTGAGAAAAACGAGACTATACGGATTCATAGATGCAGAAGGGAGACAGGCATCTTCAGTAATAAATAATAAATCGAGACTCTCACAGAGAAGGGTCGTCGGTCGGTAGCGATCGTCGGGCTTGAAATTACAGCTGGTGAAGCCGAACGATCGCTATAGACCGACGATCCGACTCTGTTAGAGTCCTGCTTAAATCTTCAAAATTTACAAAAAGCTGCTAAAATTCGCGAACTTCTCATCAACCATACATTTTAGATATACCAATACCTTATACTATGTGACCGACAATTAAATTTTGTATTAAATTATATAATAATATATAGGGTGCTTTCATTTGTATTTAATCTTCTTTCATATTTTGACATTTGACTAATAAAGGAGCTATAGGAGCATCAATTTCCGATTTTCAAAACCTCCTAGAGGGCACCACAGTGACGTTGTAGCATTAATCAAAAAGGAAAACGTATTTAACACCAAGCTGCATAAGTGTAGAAAATTTAAATAAAATTGCGTGACCCACAGATAACAAGACTCATGGTTTTCCCTTTGGGGTTTAATTTGAAGTTAAAATATAGCGAATTTTTCTTGGCACTCTAATTTATTAAACTATCTAACATACACTGCTCCTTGAAGAATGAGACTCGTATACTTCCTGAGCCCGGACGCCATCTTGAATTTTTTTAAACAATAATATCTAATAGGGGCAATGCAATGCAATACATCATTAGAAAGCTTATTTTTTTTCTCTTTCTAATCATGTTGAATTTATATGGGGTTACATAAGAAAATAATGCAGAAAAATTAGGAAAAAGTATGCTGTGTGATCAGGCGGCTATTTGTTGTATGCTTTAAATCTTAATAGCTTAACAGAGCGTCAAAATTAAACAAAAAACAATCAACAATTGTTTAGCAGATGATAGTAGGTACATTCCCATAGGTTTCTACAATATTGTTGTACTATACTATTTTTTCTAACCACGGCCTGGATGTAAACAAAACCAAGTGACAATTTCTAAAACATCATTGCAATGTAGCGCTGTCATTGGTAGTTGCAGCGAGAAGATTTCACCCCTTTACTGTAGGAGTAGTTACGTTCGATTCGTGCGTTAATTGCATAGTTGCATTTGTCGTCATCTGTGTATGATATCTGGTGTTTTAGTATTTTGATTTATTTAAAATGAAATCGGCGCCCAGTGAAACTATTCTTTGCAGCTATGGTTTAAACTACCCCGCGCGCTAATTTACGTAAGATACCTACCACTGTAAACGTAGACTAGAAATGATCACGTGGTTTTGTTTACATCCAGGCCGTAGTTAAAAAAAATAAGGTATAGGTATATATCTTACAGCAAGAATCTGATTTTTCTGAAACATGGATGTTTGGCAAAAACTAGAAATGATTTTTTCCACTACTAGATTCTCAGCTAGTGGTTACTAATTTTTTATTATTGGCCACTGGTCAATAATAGAAACAATTGATGTAGCACGTTAGCTTGATGCCTTTAAAATTATGTCAAATATCGAATATAATTCACCTTCATATTACAACAACCACTTTCTAAAAGCTTATTTATTTCAATCTAGTATTCTTTCTTATTAATTTTAATTATAATTATTTGTTAAAAATGAGAAATAAATATGTTCGATGCTCCGTATCTCAGGAAATAATAATGCTCGGCTTAGAAAAGGAAATAATTGCTCGGCTTATTGTCTTCTCTACCTTGGTGTATAGTATACTATTCTTATGTAGTCCCATATAAATTTTTAACATGATTCGAAAGAGAAAATAAGCTTTCTAATGATGTATAGCATTATCCCTATAACCATTTAAAAACATTCCAAATGGCGCCCGGCTTCAAAAAGTAATGAGTCAAACTCGGAGTCAAAATTTTTTTCTGTACTTTTAACATTTGCAAAATACTATGTGTAGAATAATCTACATTAGTCGCTCGAAAGCGATCAGTAATAAAATAATATAACGTTAGATTTATTTCAACACACAATTGTTTCACAATAGGTGTGAACTTATTCCATTTGAGCTAATAAATTATAGCTAGGTTACTAGGTATGTACATTACTTTTCCTGCAGATTTAACATTAGCGATAAAGAAAGTTAAATTCATGAGACCAGATGTATGCAGAAAATCGATTATCATTTGAAATAGTTTATCAACATTAAAAATTATGGCACCATTGGCAGCAGATAAATAATGCACGTAAAACATGCATAGAAACTTGGTAATCAACCAATTTTAAAAATTGGGTTAGTTTGATTTGAAGTAAGAATTAGAGAAGATACAGTTGATGCCTTACATAACTACACGTTTCAACATCTGCAATTAAGGTGGCTGCTAAACATTTTTTCAAGTATACCATATCCAGTAGCAGTAGTACAACGACGTATCCTGCAGTAAAAGTCAAAACGCAAGTTTATTACTTATACGCTGCGTTATAAAATAGTAACACCTTGTTGCAATTATAATTTAACGCATACTACAGCTGGAATGTAACTACCGTGAAATAACAAAACAGAGTCATATATCTGTTCCGCGAAAGCAAATATAAAAAATATTCCGTACATAACAAGACCATATACCAACATATTTTTGTAAAAATTTAATACACAATAACGAGATCATAACCATTGTTATGTCGAGATAGCACTTTGAATTTAAACTAGTTTTACCTTCCTTATCAAGCCATCGAACGACAAAGCCAGGGAAATAAACTGAAATAAGCTCAAAAGCACTTGTGCAACCAACAGTCCCTCGACGACAGATATCTTGCTTGCATCGTCTTTTCGTCTTGAATTCATGTAACTTGTTTGTACAATCTAAATATTATTATCGCAAAACTCGTTGCATGCAACAACGAAAATGTAAGTTTTCCTGCTATATGTGGTTAAATAAAGTACATATAGTACGACTAAATATAAAAGTGTTGAACAAAACCAATGTTTGCTTTAGTTTGAACCTTATTGAAAAAAAAAAACATCTGTAAAAAACAGTTTTTTCAATATTCCAACTTCAGGATATACTCATATAACTCCTACGACTTTGATTAAAACAGAAATTTGTATGGAAATGATACTTTTTCACAGGTCATATACCTCACGTGTTTTTGAATTAGACAACGACAGGTATCAGCGTAATTTAGTGGCAAACTGCAGCGTGGGTTTTTAGTGCAAGATGAGCATAAATTATTTGCAGTTTTTCAACAGTTTCGACTATTGTCAAGGCTAAGAAAATACTACTTGCCTTATTATCGTTTGAAAAGCGTAGGCATCTACAATAAATACACACTGGGTACCGAGCAAATGAATAGCATTGATTATAACTATAAGATATGTACTACACGGTATAGTACCTACAATTTTTCATAATTGCGAGACAGTTGAATGTAGTAAGAAGTACAAGGTACAAATTGTCGGGTGTAACTACTAACTACAACTAACAAAGAAGTACATTCTTACACAAATTACATGTCTATCGGTGAATCTTATTTTACTTCGCTGTAAAATGAAGAATTTCTTCTTCTATATATAACTTTTAGTTTCAGAAAACCTTATAATTTTATAATTTATGACAGGCCTGACGCCATGAATAGAATAGATACAGGGGTAGAATTGAATCACGCAACAAAGGGATTTTAATGGTAAACTTTAAATTCAAATATTATTTGGGAACCGCTTCAACAACAGCAACTTGAGCGAATTTTCTTGCGAGTCTATATACACCACTACCAAAGGTTTATTTTATAAGAATTATTTTGTTTTCATTGGAAGAAAAACTAGAAAAAGGGAAAAAGGTACTGTTCTGGAAACAGTATCGTCAGTATCCTTGAAGTAAGGGATCACTGAACCACAATTGTGGCAATTCAACTCCAAGGCTACAAATCTTCGTCAAAATAGGTTTCTGCTATTTTCTCATCCTTTGAAACTTTTAAAAATTTCCGAACTCCTACAATATCCGAGGACGGCTTTGAACAAAATAAATGCACTGTCAACTGACTAAGCCCAAGATACTATAATAATCTGAACAGTGGCGTAGCCAGAGTTTACCCTTGGGGTGCGGATATATCAGGGGCACAGTCAGGAAATAGCGCAGGGGGGAACTATTACGTATACATAAATAATACAAGCGAAGCGAATAAAAAATGCGCCGCAGGAGATTGGTTATCACGTTTAATGTTAAATAACAAAATTTGAAAATATCGAACTTTTTAGAAATTAAATTGAAAATTTGCAGTTGAAAACCAATAATCGTGAAAATAATTATATTTCGTTATTTCCAAAATATTATTTAACTTTAAATATACTTTTTTTAATGAAAATTAAGTTGCAGTATACAGGATGTAACACTGTAACTAAAACACTTGACCAAACTTTAAGAGCGTGTTTTCCACACCAAGAGAATAAAAAAAGTTCATATGATTTAATTAATATCTCCGACACGCTGTAATATAAATTAATAAAATTTGACATAGTATAAGTTAGTACTAGTAAGTGCTGTCTGACAGTATTCAAGTAAAATAATTTAAACCAGGAGCGTCCCAAACTTATTACAAGTCGAGAAACCGAATCCTTGTCGAGGTAGGTAACTCAATTTTTACGAAAAATCCAGTTGCCATGAAAATTCGGAAATTTCGTATTTTATGGATTAAATTCGCAGCATAGATTCAGGACATCAAGGCAATAAAAAAAGTTCATATGAACTTTGCCTTGATATCCTGAATCTATACTGCGAATTTAATCCATAAAGTAGGAAGTCAAAATTTCATGGGCCCCCTTCGGGGAGCTGTGACACCCTAACAAAGCGTTTCCCAATCCATGTTCTTCTGTTGGTGTGGAGAACACGCTCTTAATGTTTGGTCAAGTATTTCAGTTACACCTTGTATTTAATCTTATTTAAAAAATAAGTTTGGGGGGGTGCACGTAATATAGTTAAACAACCCCAACCGTGGTTTATGACATACTTATTCCAGTATTTATTTTTGTAGAAGTACAGGTCCATGTGGTTTTTATATTTTAAAAGGGAATAATATGGTCAAATTTGAAAGATCTTGATTTTGACAAGCAATAGTACTAAATAATATAAATTGCTTGATCCTAAAAAATTCTAAGATATTTAATTCTGCCTGATTTTGGATTTTCATAGTTGAAGCCGGTTGGAGCTATTGTTTTCCAGTTTTTGACCCTTGGGGGAGATATATCCCCCATATCCCCCCCGTGGCTACGCCACTGAATCTGAACTGTAGTACAAATGAAAAATGTACTTAATATATCCAAATCTTTTGCATGTTGCAAAGTTACTTAAGTGGCACCACAACTTACATTATATTCATAATATGAGAGTTTCTCGGGGTAGTGGTTCCATCGCTTTATGTGCCCTCCAACATACTATATAGTAATATACTGTGCCAACTTGCCCCACTAGATGCTGAAAACCTGAATGCGTATACAGGCAATCGGTTCAGGTGATTATGAAGACAATTTCTTGCAACTAAGAAAACTGGAACTACTCAATTAAATACTTATGTATCTATATAAGCCTTTAACCGGAAAGGTCGGAAGCGTAGGTGTATCAAAACAAAAGCACGAATTCCTTCACAAATGGTAGGTTCGAAAAATCAATTATTATCCACTAAAAATCTTCATTTACTAATCTACAGATATGTTTTAAACATGTAGTACTAGATTAAGGTTCGAACCATTGATTGATTAATTGTAATAGGTCGAGGTTTTCGCAGATTACTGGCACATTGCTGTACCTAAACCAGCTATGGCCCATTGTACACCCAAAGACAAGCATGCTAACCTCCGAGCCACTCACGCCTGAGCGGATAAACAATGGCTTTTGTTATTTTTGTGTTTTCTATCTATAGTAACAATAACAGTAAAAATTAAAGTTAATGTGAGCAATCAGCTAATACTCAATCATTCCTGAATTGAATGACAAATTCCATTACAACTTCAGTATCGTGAGAACAAATTACAGCAAATTATAGCGAGCATAATCGAAATAATAACTAAGGGAAGTCTACCATTTCAGCGATTTTTCACGGAATGCGTCGTCGTATAGAGACGTAAAAACTACGAGACGGACAGTTTGACGCGTACTTTCCTCGTTGCGGCACCTGTAATTAATTAAATATATATGCATAATTACAATCAGCAAACGAGCGATCAGACACGCTTATTTAAAAATTGCTGGCAATCGTAGATGTAGTTCTCAACAAGATCGCGGAATTGAAGCTTGTTTTTAATCGCTACCACCTAACATAAAATATTGTATACCTTGTACGGTATTACTTTTACTCGGAAATTATTAATGGCTATGTAGATCATAACTTATTGGCTCCATCCGGTTTAGTTCTTTTGGAAGATGCATAACTACTTTATCATTTACATATTTTCATAGTATTTAGCCTAATCAGATATTGATTTAGATGTATCAGTTCAGCAAACTTTGAAACAGAATAAAATATAGCATGAAAGTAATACAGCACAGATTTTATTCAAAAACGTTCGTTCCTAAATAGGAAATATATCCTTTTAGCCACAAAAAGTAAAATATTTAAAAATACATGCATTTATACTAGGCAGCCCTATTTTTTCCACGATACCTGTTCTGTAACCTGTTTCATAATATTGCTACAGCTAGCGAAAGATGATAAAGTTGACTCGACTGCTTGGGAAACTTCTGGTAAGATATGTACACGTTAATTTAATATTTGACATTGCTAATTATTCAATTAGTGGAGTAATTCATTCGTATACATACTGTCATGACATTCTTATAGATATTTATAGCACAATTATATCTTTTACTTCCTGTTTCCATTATTATTTATGAGACCCTGTAGATATTAAAATATGGCAGACATACAAAATCCGTCTTATCAAACTATTTTACTTGTATAGGGTGACCTAAATTAGTTACTTTTTCAGTTACTCTACTATTTACCATCAGGTACAGATTTGAAATTACATTCTTTAAAACCCATTTCGACAGAAAAATTGAAGTAGAATTTCAGGTGAAAGTTTTTTCAGTACAATGCAGTGAAATACCTGCCGAAACTTAACCCTCCATGAGTATACTACATAAGAATAAAAGAAAATCAGCAACTAAGTATTTTCGACTAAAGCAACGAACTTCTTATAGGCAGGAGCGCAAAACGCGATTTTGCTTTCCCTTACCACCACTGGTATATGGGAAGTATTGATATCATGAAAATTTGGAACCCAAAAAAGTGGTTTAGAAAAAATGTCTGTCTGTGGGTGGGTGACTGTATGTATGTAACGCCTCTAACGCAAAAACTAGTGAACCGATTTTGATGAAATTTGAAATGGAGGGGTATATCGCAAATTCATCGACAAAATAAGCTTTTCAAAAAAATCAGAAACCGGAAGCGGAAGTTAGACATGATTTTTTGGTAGCATTTTTTTCAGAAGCGAAATTTTGAAAATCTGCGTAGGGGATATGAAAGAAGACCATACAACCACACGATTTTGTTTAAATTTTCTGTACTTATGCAGCTTGGCTTTAGCTACATTTTTGTTTTTTGATGATCGCCAGAATTTCACTGGGGCGCCCTCTACGAGGTTTTGAAAATCGGAAATTGATGCTCCTATAGCGCCTTTATTAGTCAAAATATGAAAGAAGTTTAAATATAAAAGTTATTCAGTATATAATTCTGCATTTTCCTAAATATATATCACGTATACAGGGCGTTTGCTTTCCACAGTACAATAAGCAACTTTGTTATTTTAAATAAACACCCTATATATTATTATATAATTGAATGCAAAATTTAATTGTCTATCACATAGTATAAGGTGTTCATATAGCTAAACTGTACGGTTGATGAGAAATTCGCGAATTTTGAATATTATGTTGGACTCTGACGGAAACGGATCGTCGATCGCTATCGATCGTCCGGCTTCGCCAGCTGTCATTTCTAGCCGGTACCTACAGATAGATGGGTGTCTTTCTTCTGTTCATATCGAATCCGTATAGTCTCGTTTTTCTCGCTAGGCATTAAATACTTATCAGGGTTTGCCTCGCGAACTATACTGTTGAATACCACAAACGAAACTTTTATTTTTAGTATGGGAAAGTTCAGGGGAGGTTTGCACCTCTACTTTTTTATTTACCAGTACAAGAACAGATATTTCGCAAAGGTTTAACGGTCCTTGCTTTTGTTGAACCCTATCAGCTAAATTTGGAAATAAACGCAACACATTTTTTCGAATGCGATATTAAAAAGTGAAAACTAATTAGAGGACTACAAATAATTCTATAAAATTAGTGAAATAAGGCAATATGATAATTTTGTTCATGCTATTGTCAACTTTTGTTCATAAATTGATACGTCTTAAGATAGACAAAAAAGCAAATACATAACTAACGAACGAAACATAGCATAAGTAATTTTAAACAACAAATTGGTATTGTAAAATGTGGGTTGAAAACGCAGATGCGCCGATTTACGAGTGATTTACGATCATAACCAATGCCAAATGCCAAATCTAACATCTACGTTGCTGCATTTTAACTGTCGCATTATGATGATCGACGATCGGGAAACATAATTCAAAACGTCACTAACAAGTGCTAATATTAAGTTAATATTATTTATTAGACACATCCATATGTTATTTCTTATAACGGGGGCAAGATTTTGTAATATATGCAGGGTTTACATACTTATGTTTAGACGGGACTAATAAACTTCAGAATTCATGCCCTATTGTCATAAATTCATAATTGGTAACCTCCATTGCAACACGGGATATTGTCTTGGGTTAAATTATGAAATAAAGTAAAATGAAAATTCCCCGTTGTTTTGATATAAATCTGATCAAAGTAACATACATTGTGTACGAAGAGCTATTTGTTAAGAGTGGGCAGAACCGAAGGTGTGTTTCTAATGAATTGCGGTACGGAAATTAGAAATTGGTGTTATTTGTAGGTGTTACTTGATTGAACTTTTAAAATCTGCTTTGGTTGGTGTAATTGTTTAATTGTCATTAGTAAATCATAAAGTAGGGCCGAATATAATGGCTCAACCAAAAACAGATTCGCTTACTTCCGAGTGGGAAAGCTGATTTATAATTAACTAACACTAAAAATTTGTATTAGATTTTAAAATATTTCCAATTTAACCAGAGACGTGTAGGTAATGTCTTTGAAATATGTAAGTGTTCTGAATTCCCCTTGATTGCATGTTTTATTATTGCTTTCTTTAGTAATCTTGGGCTAGATTTGCTATTGTGGCAATTTTCATTTGAAATATGTAAAAAAATAAACTAAGCAAACTAAAAATGTAAGAAACAATATTATCAGAAATACGGTTTAAAATAGATTATCTACCTTTCATCCTAGTGGTTCAGTGTAAAAATAAATTCTGATAACTGTTCTGGTAATTGTGAAATTCTTATTTTATCAGCAGGAAGAACTTAGTAGTTGAGTGATTATTTCTTGAAGATCCACTCACCTGAAAAGAATTATGTAATTATTATTTTGTTACAACTAAACAAATTTATAGATTATGTAGAAAATAGTAAAAAATATTTTTTCTTCGAACGTCAGAGAAACTAGATATTTTAGAACTCCATAGAAAAAAGTTTAATTTTTCTGCAGTTGTTGCTTGAGAGACAGCAAAAGTAAATAGAGGTTTGCGAGTTGTGCAAAATTTACTTTTACTGCCGCTCAGGCAACAATTCCAGAAACGTTTTTATCTTGAAGTTCATCTTTGAAGTTTCTAATTTTCTAATGTTTTTTAACTTACAAATGCATTTCCTACGTTTGAAGAAAAAATCGCATGTTTTATTTTATTATTATATTATGTAGGTAGTACCTATATTGTTTCTTAGGATCAGAAGTGCAACTTTTGGGCTTGGTCTGAAGATCTAATTATCGGACTCGTTAATTAACGCTCGATCGCTAAACCTTACAGACACGGCCCAAAAAGTCGCAATTCGGTTCCTAATAAAACAACATATTATTCTCATTCTAGAATGCTATACTTAAAACTAAATACATATTTAAAATAACTAACCTCCTACCATTCTAATAATATAAATTCGTTACAGTTTATTGTATGTTTCCGGCCGACGACAGAACAGTAATAAATCTACGCTACTACAAATTGATTTTAAGTGCTCAAAATTGTTCAAAGGGTGCACCATTAATTATGAAATTGAATGTAATAAAATTGGCCCTTTATTTAATTACATTTAGATGTGGGCTGTCAATGTGAATTACAGTTGCACTTAACATTTACACCATGTTACAAAAAGACGCCGACTGTACATTAAATTAAATTAACAAATTAACTACATTTATAAATGTGTTATGTCGACGTACATTATTAAGTAACAATGAATGTAAACTTTGACATGTACATATTTAATGATTTATTAATCAATAAAAATATGTTCCTTTAGCCCAAAACAGCTATTTTAGTTTAATGAAAGCAGCAAGAGATATTGATTGTGTTGAATAATAATGTGGATCTTTTTACAACTTAAAAGTAGTTAAAACCTTATTTTAAGCAAGTTTTAAATAATTTCCAAGAAATACCTATCCACACGTAAGTGGTATATGGCTTACGAGAATAGTAAAGTGAAACATTAAAAGACTTTATAAGTTGAAAAAATTACATAGCCCATCATTTACTATCTTAGCCAAAAATCAAACAGGAGTAAGTATTCCTAGGGGTGAAGTCGTACACCTGGAACATGTAATTAAAAGTCGCTAATGAAATTTAAATTAAATACTTAAAAGTATTGACCGGTAGAGTTTGCAAATAAATGAGATTTGCTATCGTACGATAAAGCAAACTAATTAACAATTTAATGTTATATCTGCCACATTCATCATCATAACTAATTGTAACCACCGCTTCTATTCGTTCAGGTGTCCAATCATTTAACTTTTAACCAACTAAGTAATTTTTTTCGTGGTGGCAGTACGCAGAACTATTTGCTAAAGATATTTGTTTTCAACCAGGATTGATTGCTCAACGTGCCTCCCGAGACACGGCTGGTCGCACATATGCCACTTTCTCCACTGCATAATGAGTAAGCCAGCCACAATAACCAACTGAACAATGCAAGGCATGTTTATTGATGAAGGTATTTCGTCAGTACTAGAGGGTCTTTTTGCTAATGAAATACATTATCAGTGTAACACATAAGACTTAACAAAATTGGTTATAACCTGAAAGGGGGTTTGATGACGAGAATAGAATCGCTGGTCGTTTATCCGTAGTAGGCAGACACAACAAACCAAAGGGGTACAGGAAATTTCTCAAAACAGGTAAAAGAGAGCTGGAATTATGATAAATAAAGAATAAGAAAATGAAGAACAGATGCAATCAATAAATCAAAAGAAGTAATGCATCGGTATCTTCTTCAGTTTATAGCACACCAAGATGACTATCTAGTACACCAGTGCTGTAGCAGCCGGACATTACATTTCTGTGGTGATGTTTATAGTTGATGAGTTGGAATTCAGCAAAATTTTTCTCAAAAAAATAAATAAAAGTTTTCTGGAAAATCTAACATTAAAAATCAACAAAATAATATACGCAACAAAGCTGCTTATTTCGGTACATGTATTTCTCGCAGGAAAGTATAACAATAGTGTATACTTACTTACACATACTTGCTGAATATTTTGTTCACGATGTACACAAGCAATGTGTAGGTACAACCTAGTTAGTAAAAGTATTTGTTTTGAAATTTCTATTTTCTTGTTAACAAAAGCAATGAAAAATAATAAGTAGTCATGTAAGAAATGCTTGCCGATTATGGTCGGTATGAGCTGTGGACATCAGGCCTTAGTTATAACATCTTCGAACAATAACTTGGTTACATCGATGTTTGATCGTATTGCTTTTACAATCTCAACAGATTATTTCAATTACAATGAGCACCCATGATAGGTTTCTGATGTTCTTCTATTAGAGCCACAATATTACAAACTTCCTCCTTCATTCAGGGTAATCTATATTTTTCTTTATTACTCAAGAAATCGCAAATACATTAAACATGGTTTAGATAATGGATTAATGGTTGTTAGAACTGCTGAGGAGGTACCGTAATGGACCCCCAAACTTTCAAAATATTTCAAAATAATTCCTAACAAACTGTTGAATTAAGGGCCGATTTTACAATACTGGTAGAAACCTGGAATAACCCATATTCTTCCGACAATTGCCATGGTTACAATAATAACAATTGTATCAATTGTCAGAAGAATAGTTTATTCCAGGTTCCATTATTGTAAAATCAGCGCTAAAAGGTTTAAGCGAGTGGGTGGAGTACCTAAATTAAAATCGTATATTAACGAGATCTGTGTATTATTTATTATTTTCTCCTGACAATAAAAATATATCATCAAAATAACCCACAATCATTATTTTTAAATTCTACATAATATTTCATTCTATTTTCATCTTTAACATACGACTGGAGGAAGTGTTATAATTTTGTTTTGATCGATAAAATAATAAACCTTTTTGCACTTAATATCCTACGTAAAGTTGATGATGGTAATTAATTAATTACTTTAAAAGACTACCCACAATGGATTAATATTTGGTCACGGTTAGCTAATACTATAAATATTAATCGAAAATGTCCACATGATTAAAATATGTAAAGCTGTTATTTATTTAAAAAATGTATGGTATAGTCAGTGAAGTGAAATGTTAAGAACAAAGTAATACTTTAATTCTTCATATAAACTTCATCTCTTTCTACATGTTAGAATGTTCTCAACGTACTATGTATGTATATTTGGAAATATTAAGTCATAGACAATCTTAGTTTATTTAAAAGTAATCGACAGCGTCAATCGAACACATGTAACCACTAATAACTGCTCCCTAGGAGCAAGCTAGATGTGGGTGAATACAAGCACTATCTGGAAGTCTAGAAATACCACGGTTGTAGGACACCAACGTTATACAAATGTGCTTAACTACTTTAAGATTACAGAAACTGGAACTTACAATTCCAAAAATTGATGAAAACTTGTGTCTCTTAAATTAATATAAAAACGAATATTCATTAGCACTGGAACGGATTTCCCAAAAACCTTTTACAAATCTCCGAAAATTCTTTATATTAACAGATTCTAAAGATACCAATCTATTCAGTGTGAAAGAATTTCTGGTCGGCAAGTTCAAACCAGGTTTAGATACAGAAGCGGCACTATCACACTTGTACCTGGTTTTGGTTTAATAATTCACCTCATTACACAAAGGATGTATGACAGATACAAAGCGTTATAGAAATAAAACTAAATAGTAGTTTCATCTGGTTTCAATCGCTTAATTAGTCTTTTTAAAGGAATAATACGTAACTTAGTAACCTTGAAAAAAAATTAGAATATACTATACCAATTTAAAATTTTGATTCAGAGAATATGAATGCTTCTTTCGTAATAAAAGTACTAGTACTATTAATTGTATAACCAACAGTTCATTTTCTCCCATACCAGTTACAATATAGTATGAATGTCCGTAACTCAACTATAATGAAAAATAACGTTCTTAAGTCGAACGACAAATATTAGAACGATACCTATATTACATTACACGAGACCCTTACATTACATTTGTTCTACAAACTCGCATGTACTTATGTATGAAAGTTTAACTTTAACGTAATATGTGCTCATTCGGTTGGACAAGTTCTGAAACGACTACAGTGGTAACACAAACAGCAGAAATGAAATTTTGGAATCAGTATCTATACCTTATTTTTTCTAACCACGGCCTGGATGTAAACAAAACCACGTGATAATTTCTAACACGTCATCGCAATGATTGGTAGTTGCAGCGAGAAGATTTCACCCCTTTACTGTAGGAGTAGTTACGTTCGATTCGTTCGTTAATTGCAGTTGCATTTGTCGTCATCTGTGTATGGTATCTGGCGTTTTACTATTTTGATTTATTTAAAATAGAATCGTCGCCCCCTAAAACTATTCTTTGCAGTTATCGTTTAAACTACCCCGCGCGCTAGTTTACGTAAAATACGCAACACTGTAAATGTACACTAGAAACGATCACGGGGTTTTGTTTACATCCAGGCCGTAGTTAAAAAAAACAAGGTATAGATGTATACAATATGATCAACAGATCTGCAACATATCAACAAAATTTTCGATCAGGGTTGGCCATGAAATATAATTAGTGTGTCGTTACTTGTTTCGACTACCCTGACTTTGACAGTTGTCAAGAATATAAGCAAGAATAAACCAATCGTGTGGCTTAAGTAAAGACAAAATTTATATTCCATGGCCAAGCCTGATCGAAAATTTTGTTGATCATATTGTAGTATACCTACTATAGAGCTATAAGCTCAGAATATATAAGAGCTATAAGAGCAGAATTATAGACAATGCGCGACATGATAACAGCATGCAAAGGAAAATAGATACTACACATGCTAGAAGCAAGAATCCTCCGAAAACTTACAATACCACAATAATATACATGGTAGAACAAGCGTGGGAAGACCGTTAAAGAGATGGTATGTGTAAAAATCTGATCAAATATGCAGCAAGACAAGCCATCTGTTTAACTACCATTAAGCTTCTAATGTGTACCTCTCCCCGTTTTAATTTTCCAAGGCGAGAGTAATTAATGTCAATTCAGAGCGACCGATTGTAGCTAAAACTTTAAACAGGAACAACCGCTTTGCTCATGGATATTATAAATTATAAAGATTGGCTTATCTACCGCTACTACACCAGGATGTAATGGAATGCGACAGCTAATGCAAATAAACTCAAATTCAATTAACATCACGGTGCTAGTTGCAGAAACGTTTTGCGGCCAGGCGTGTCAATCCGCCTACTGCAGGCGACAAACAGCATGTTTACAAACGTCGGTGTGTAGGAACTCTTTAACACAAAATCAAAAGTTCCAGGAATGTCGCGGGCTCCTTCTAGTGGTTCATCTTTAATGATAAAGATACACTGGGAACAAACACAAACCCTAATTTGCATATATTAACTTGACCTGCGACATATGTTACCAATTTTTTTTTACTGCAGTCGATATACAAATATAATCTACTTAACTTAATAATATAATTAAGATTACATTATCTTATGATTGAATGTTTGCGTTTATTACATTGAAAAAACATTCTTGAAATACGCGATAGTAATGGGACAGTACCGTACCCGCCATATTTGGTGTCCGCGGCGATTTTTTACTCAGATGTCTTTCGTCTACTGAATAATTAAAAAGCACAATTAGTTACAATTTTTTACTAAATTCAATGAATGTCAAAGCTGTGATACAATTATCTTCCTGTTCTTCTTCGTCACAGATTAACTGTTTGCCTCTTCCGACTCGGGATTCTCCTGCGGTTGCTTGCTGTCCCAACACCAAATTCAGTTTATTACTTGTTCACATTCAAAGGAATAAACGATAACCAAGAACAGGAAATTAAAGAAATAGCGTATCATGAAAAAACAATCTTAAACTCTAAACGCACCAATGTTGGTAAAGTCCAACAAGCATTTCTAGCCTATATATTATTTGCAGTACGGTAGCAATTGCAATTTGCCAAATAGTTTGAAAAAAAGTTAAAAAAAATAAAATAATGCTATACTGGGTACTTATTAAACAAATCCATTTTTCCCGCGAGGCGGTAAGAAAGTGCTACTTTCAAGTCGCTTATGCGACGTTTTGCCGCATCAAAATAAAGCCTAGTGTATATTTTATTAAATTAGAAATATTATTAAAACGTAATTTATTTATTATTTTTACTTTCTTCACAGTCAATTGAAACTATATATTGACAATTGATGATTATTTAAATTTTTTGTTAATAAAGGCGCTTGCAGAAAAAAATAATATAGGTAACAAAGTCTCTTTACGATACTTGGCAGTCAGCAAGGTTTATTTATACATAAAACAAATCGCTGTTTAAATTCAAATTACATGCTCCAAATTATACTACGATTAAATAACATTTTAGTAAACAAGAAACTTTAGTTATATTTACCTGAATAAACAGTTGGATTGTATAAATCCTACTTGTAATCTGGAAATTTGGTAAATTTACGACTTTTTATTATTATGCAAATAACCATAACCATTCATTACTGGAAATTCAAACAAAAAGCTTAAATTATTCTTGAAAATAAGAATGTACAAACATACAAACGTACCTTAATTCATAAGTCGACCAGGTATAATAATTCTGAAATCTCATTATCTTTTTATTACACTTATGTGCTTACTTACCAAACAAGAATAAAAATAGAATAAAATAATACCACTTATTTATAATGCCCATCAAGTTTTCATTATTTAACTGTTACTTAAAAAGTTAAGACTTTCGCAATCTAGAATGTTACGAGTTTGTGTACAAAGGAATTAATTGCAATACAGTATAATTATATGGATACGTACAACAGAAGAATAGGAATTACTTATTTATTGAAAAGGTGATAAAACAGCTTCTTTCTTTAATTTGTGTATCTACATTTATGGCCACAGCCTATCGCCCACTTTGTGCAATATTCATATAGTATAGATGATGTATTAGAAAATGGAAACAAAAAGCACCCAAACGTATACATATATTAGGATAAAAACAAAGAACGACTACCATTCTGTTTAGAGACAACCAAGTTTTAATTGCGGAAACGGAAGACATATACCTACATTAAATTTGATAAGTATGTACTAGTAAAAATTATAATATGAAGATAGATAAACAGCTAAAAAACAAAAGTCTTGTAAAGTGAAAAGAGCCAATAATAATATATCACACTTTAATTACCTCTGGTGTGAAGTCCAATGAACAAGACTAAATACATATTTCAAATAATATGAGAAACAAGAAAGAACATCATGAAGAATAAAGCAAGAGTCGTTACACAGCTTCATACAAAGTGATGGCCACACAAACGATGCAATAAGGAAGTGAGGAGGTATGGATTATAACTAAGAAGAAATTGCTGATATTGCATAAGTGGAAACGAAATATAAAAAATATTAAAGAGGAGTCACAAACGGGGATTGACTAAAAAAGTGGAGGTGCCCACCTCCCCTGGATTTTCCCATACTGAAAATAAACATTTCGTTTTTGGTATTCAACAGTATAGTTCGCAAGCCAGATCCTGGAAATCATTTGAATGCGTAGCGAGAAAAACGATACTATACGGGTTCGATATGTACAGAAAAAAGACAAGCATTTGTAGTAATAAATAATAATAAATCGGGATTCTGACAAAAATCCGACTTGAAATTACAGCTGGCGAAGCCGGACAATCGTTACCGACCGACGCACCATTTCTGTCAGAGTCCAGTCTAAATCTTCAAAATTTACACAACACGGTTAAAATTCACGAAATTCTCATTAACCGTACATTTTAACTATATGAATTATGGATACTTTATGGTGTGTGATAAGACAATTAAATTTTGCATTTAATTATATAATAATATATAGGGTGTTTCATTTAAAATAACAAAGCTGCTTATTGTACTGTGAAAAGTACACACCCTGTATACGTGATATACATTTAGGAAATCGAAATTTTGAAAAATTCATAGCGGCCGCCATTTTGAAGTTGGAGAGTCCGGCAAAAAACTTTTTCCCTTGAATTACGGTCTTCTTTCATATCCCTTACTCAGATTTTCAAAATTCTGCTTCTGAAAAAAAGAAACATGTCTTAACTTCCGCTTCCGGTTTCGGATTTGTTTGAAAAATAAATGTAATTCTCCACACGATTTCTATTCCGGTAATACAATTTTATCACACATTTTTTCGGTTCATTTTGAAACATATTTATTTAATCACAGTCTATTCAGATGTTAAGTGAATGACAACGACATAAAAATAATAGAAGTAAATAATTTCACACATTACGTTTAAATTCCACAGTTAGTACCGAAGACTTTTTGATCATATGATACTATTATAAGCGTCTTGGTCTAAAAATTAATACTTTATCTACTGTACATTGCAGTGGCGGCGCTAGCGGGGGGACCGAGGGGGCCCAGGCCCACCTAGATATTAACACGGCCCCCTGTTGGCCCCCCTAGTTTTTTCTTCAACAAAAATTGTCGATCAACTGCTGATTACTCACTGTACCTTTATTGTCCTTTTACCTAGAATCCTGCAATGATGGAGTTATGGTTGCCCCCTCACAATAAATGTGGGCCCCTTAGTGAACCCCCCAATTTAAAATGCTAGCGCCGCCACTGGTACATTGATTAATAGTATACAATAATGAAGTATGAAGTATAGAATTTTTAATAGGTACCTAATAATTAATTCAAGGTTAGTTCTACCGCCAACAACTCCTTGATAATGTAATTAGAATACCTAACCGAAATCATTACTAAACGTTTCATGGAATTTTTATTAGCTAAAAGATGGCTAAAAGATTTTTTAATATTTCCCCATCCTGTGTACAATTTTTTTTTTTTTAATTTTCGTTCACAATCATATTGATAAGTATGTACCTTCTGACCTGCCATAACCTTTTGTATTATTACGTAGGTAACAATATGTTTTCGAAAGAATTTGAAGCAAATCTATTGTTAGTTGCTAATGAATAGCAAGCGGAACTTACGGCAGTACGTGCCTGGAAACTATTAGTATTAGTTCTTGCAATGTAATTTGCGTTCATGCACGTAAATAAACAAGTAAGTCTGGAAGTTACAACGCACTCAGCTAATTAGCATTGCCACCGATTAACGAGTGATAGCAGTAATGCGTCTGGAGGGTTGAAGAGCGAGATGGGCTATAGAATATACATATTCTCACTCGGATAAGCGCATCTACTTCGAAGTAAATGCAGACAAGATAACGATGTGCAACTTTATATCTCAATGAGATTGCACACAATTTACAGATTACCTACTAGCTTTGAAACAAGTAGAGTTTTAGCGAACAATATTTTCAAAGCTCTTAACGCGTTAAGCACAGTTAACGTATGCATAGTAATGAGGTATATATTCTTTTAATGTCCCTATGAATATGCAGGATAAACTACAGTAAACTGATATTTAAACTACAGAAAGCGTTCTGAGAGTACCTAATTTGCAAGAAAATTACTGCAACTAACTCAATTTATGTTTAATAAATTTTCAACAAAATTTAAAAACACTGCATTTACAAATCTTATCAAACCTGAAACTAGTTCATCAGTGAACTTAATCAAAGTATTTAACACGTTTATCATGAAATAACCACAAGGTAGTATAACAATAATATTGCAGAATCGCATTACAGAGGCAAAATTGTAATGGTTCTAAAACCAAATTTTTGGTTTTGAATTAAGATTCAAGACACCTATACATCTATTTAAAGCCAACAACAAAATAAAAGTCACATAGGTATATATTTATGTACCGATCTTAATAATGTGTCTGTGTGTAAGGTAGCAAGGGTGGAGGACGTAATAAAAAGAGATAGGTGCACAACATAAGTAGGCAGGTATCTTGCCACTAACAAGCACAAAGAGGTACAAAATTAAACGAGGTGATCTTAGATAAACCCAACACATCGCATGTGATACATCAGCCAGCTAAAAATAATTGGGCCGGACGTGTCACCACGCCGGGTAAAAAATACGAAGCATACACAAATGTAGTAAATTCCACCTACGATGAACAATAATATAAGGGCCAGTTTTTAAGTTCCACATATACTGCAATATTTATGTATCATTTGAACAAACGATACCAATACTAGTAGCAATAAGTATTATGTAATCTAGTACTAGCTACCAGTGGCGTGGTGAGGTTTGCGCGAGTTATCAGTTATCTTGTTATTTGTTCCCCTTTCTTGTAAGATTATTCATAGTTTCTCTCTTGAGATGGTATCGTATGCTTTTGGCAGATCTATAAAGCGTCAAGGGCGGATCAAGAGAAAATCTCTGGGGGGGAGGAATGAGCCGGGAGGTACGGAGAATCCAAAGGCGATGATGTTAAACGCGAAAAAAGTTTGTGTAATGCCCATGTGTCTTCTTTTACTCCGCTATATATATTTCTCTTTGTTTCAGTTACCCCTAGTATGTCTACCCCCCATTCCTTCAAATTCAATTTCTAGTTTTCTTTCCTTCCCTGTAAGTCTTTTAACATTCCACGTTCCTATTTTCCATTTTCTATATAGGGTAATAAATATTTTAGGGGAGGGCGGTACTATGAGCGACCAACTCCTCTTTTCTGTTTACTCTTTCTTTGTATACTTCGCTTTTCATCAAACCCCATAAACAAAAATTTAAAGGGGTACGATCTGGGGATCTAGGTGGCCAATGAACAGTACCATAGCGCTTGATCAATCGTTCTGAGAATGTTTCATTTAGATGATATCACCTAACCGGCTAGAATGTGCAGGAGCTCCGTCATGTTGGAAGTATATGGCCATCCTTCATCATTTCCATTTTTTTATCTTCGCCTTTATTACTTGCGATCTTTTTTCATGTTTTTCCATCGTTGCCTTCATTTCTTGGTGTCTTTGATGAAAAAGTTAAAAAAGAGACACCAAGTCTTCCCCACGCTTCAAATTGTTTATGGAATAGGTTAACAATAATCCCAAGCGTACCTAATTGCAGAGTAAGGCTAGAGTCTCATAACGAAGCCTTTACACCCCTTCACTTTAATACGGTAAACGAGGATCCTTTATCTAATTAATTTGGTCTTGTAAATTCTATTTTAAAGGATCATGGTTGATTTTTTGAAATTAAACAAAACCAAGTATGGTAACATGTACTACAACCTCGGCCGAGTTCTTCGATAATTAATAAAACCGATAGTGGCAGGGCTGTAGGCATCCCTTTGGGCATACCCGCACTATTACATCTACCGCAAGAAATGTTCTTTATTTTTCTGTTTACATCGTTAAAACTTATAGGTCTACGTGGTTATAATATAATTTTACAAGTCTTGTGGAATTTTATTGTCAACGCCGCCTTTCGCATGCCAACGAGGTGTTCAACAGTTGTAAAGAGTTAGATAAGCAAATTTAAACAATAGCAACTGGAATGATGGAATGGCAGCAGTTGGAGCAACATTGCTGACATAACCCGCGGTGACCAAAAGAGGCGAGGTTTACGTCTTCAAAAGTCCACGGGTCGCAAAAGGCGCATAAACCGGTCGCAAACCGACTCAAAAACATCTTGAACGTGTGATGCAAGGCGTGACTCGTGTCTAAACATAGGATATATCACATGCTGTCTCAAACCATGCATAAGATGTGCCGCATTCGCAGACAGTTTCAAAATAAATGCGCAACAGCTAAAACTAACCTAACTCTATACCACCTTTAATTGGCCGCGGGATTTATTTTTTAGTTTCACTGCGTTTTTTGGTGCGTTCTGGCACTTGGGTAGTGATAAATTCGTCTTTTTCACACAAGATTTTAAGTATACGGATTGTTTGTTGGTTTACATAAGTCGTAACAGATGGTTATTTTCTTGAGGTATTTATTCTTTTAAATTTTGACTTAATTTTATTTTTTAGTATCAAATGCTAAAGTCCATACGGCCCCCCTTCGAACATGCATAAATATCATACACATTCAGTAAGTGGCAATTTACAAAACCATGAAAATAGTAAAAGAAGAGAATGATAAAGAAAGAAATGGATTAAATGTTAAGGAAACATTAACATTAACTTGATATCAGTATCATTCAAAATTTTATCTGGTACGGGGGGGATAGGTGTTTTGAACAATTCGCAATCCAAAACAAAATGTAATTAGGTTTGTTTGGTCCACTGTGATGTGATGCTGAATATCGCACTACCCGAGTTCCATCGTACTATAGTTTGAAAAATAAAAATATTTCAAAAGACAAAATTCAAGGTCTGTATTTACTTTTATTGTTTAGAAATGATAGTTTTTGTGCACCATTATATTTCCTTGTAAAAACGGGATTGCGCAACCCTACAGTACCTTTGGATGGTCTCAAATCTATTAACATCGAATTTACCACAAGTGAACAGATAACAAATTCGTACTGAAACGTAACTGAATTTCTCTAAAAAAAAAAACGGAAAATAAAACGAAGAATTTCCGTTGGGTTACCAAACCCAAACAACAGTCTTTTTGTAGATGTAGGCGTCCGGCCATTCACACATGGCTATCTCTTACTTGTGCTCCTTGTATTTTAGTTATAAATCTGGATTTTTATGTATCCACGTGCACAGAAATACTCCGTTTGACTTTGAAGACATTAAAATTTAACCAGAAAAGGTATATTTCCACAAAGCAGTGAATTATTTATTTAAATAAAGTTGTAAATTACATTGTCGAAAATCAAATTAAACCTTGTCATATTATTAACTTGTTCCAAAACTCACACGTCCAGTTTGGGGAACTTTGGTGAAGACCGGTATGTGTCGCAATCCTACAAGGCAGTCAGACATTCATTCATAAAATCATTAAGGAAACACAGTAAGTACTGCTTGTTTGAAGCAGCTATTATAATTAAGGAGGATTTTAATCATACGGCGCCTAATGTTATATGTCAATGTTCAGAAATAGTTACAAATGGCGACAGTACTACTTCTATAATAAAATTCCATGTGCCTCTTTGTATGACAGTTGTTCTTCAGATAGGTACAACATATAAAACTTCGCCTACACATTCACATAAAATTTTAACTCCTAAGTGTACGTACCCAACAAAATATATTCTTGTTTTCAGCACATAAACTCTCCGCAATTAACAAATGCAGGCGTGGAAACATCTACGCTAAATAAAAATGTTAAAATAATTATTTTTGTCAAGTAAATGACAATTAATTATACATACACTTTTCATCATTCTAATAAACATACTAGGTACTAGGTCTGTGTTTTATTACTAAGAAGAATTCATATTTACCTGCTATAATTAAATCGTACTGTAGGTTAACCTTATAAATTTGCGACTTTAATAGAATATAATTCATTAACCTCAATATGTCTAAATATAAATTTGAAAACGAAATGTAGGTTCACTTATAAATAATATTAGAGAACAGTTACCACCTAAAAATTGTTATTATTTGAATAAAATCCTGTTAGATTTCAAGTTTATCCATTAAACCTTCGACATCTGACCCCATCAACAAAACCAATAACTTTTCTGCCCACAAAACATTGTTAGAAAACCGATAACTTTTCAAACTCGTCGTCCCTAACAAAATGTTGAAACACTTTAAATCATAATATTTTTAAACATACTGAATGTGGGTGAATTAATTAAGAAGAAGACTTAACGCGGTAAAACATAATCGTGGGTGGTGTGTAAGAAATGGAAGTTAATTTAAAGGAAAAAATACAAAACGGGATTAATTCGAACACATGTGCGCTGACAGTTGTAAATGAAGGCGACTGATATCAAACAGAAATTGCCTTGACCTAAGGTGTAGGCGGAATCTTGCATGTAAACCTGTCCTTACATGGAAAATGAGCTAAAGTTGAATATACTAAGAAAGCGGACAAATCGCAATACAAAAAAAAACACATACTAACCAGATCAATCGTTCAACTATTATTAACTGAACAAATACTGTTTGTAGATAAATTCTAGTCTAGACATATTCACCTACATACATATAAACAAATGCATGTTACTGAACTTTGTATAAATACTAATATAGATTTTTATAAATATATACAGAGCTCAGGATTGGTTAAATGAATCGAGTAGTAGACGTTTAGTTATTCTACTACTACTAGTACTACTATACTTGATGATAATGTCGCATAAGGATAAAAGTAAGTTGCAGCAGATGAGCACACTGCAAGAAAAAATTTATGGACGAACTGAAAATTACAAAAGGGTGAAAAAACGACAATCGTAAAATTTGAAGAAAGAAGATGTGTACTTATTCGTTTTCGTTTTTAGGACCAACCCCAACCTAGGTCAGTTCTTTTTCCAAATTGTTTCATCAGCCTTGTCCATCCATGATTTTATGTTCGGTGATGCAACAAGATAGGGACATGCCTCGACAACTGGTGGGTCCCGTGATATTATACCGGGTGGTGACTTGAGCGACCCACCATAGGGATTTCAATGGTAAATTCTTAATGTTCAATTATTGGCTGCCCTAATTATTTTAAGGCAAAAGTGTGCCGAGATTTTTTGTAGAGAAATAAATTCTGCATCTGTTCATAGTATTATTAATTTCTTCTATTTCTACGCTTCCGGAAAATGGAAAATTATAAATAATAGTATGCACAGATGCAGAATTTTTTTCTCTACAAAAAACCTCAACACACTTTTGCTCTAAAATATTTAGGCGGGCCAATAATTGAACATTAAGAATTTACCATTGAAATCCCTATGCTGCGCTGCGTTGCTCAAGTCACCACCCTGTATGTATAATAAAATAAATGTTTTTCTCTAGATGTGCCTAAAAACTTTAGTTTAACACGTGATACTAAGCTAATATATTAACCAAATTAAGATATGCTTCCATTAGGACCATCCAAAATTAAATTTAAAAGAGTACCTACACCAAACCGTTTCAACAACATAAAGTGTTGTGTTTATTACTTAATTTATCCTAAAAAGGGGGCGAGTGTTCCTCTAGAGACGGGCGTTACCTGTTTTATTTACTAACTGCGCAGAGTGGTTAATAAACCTAATAAATTGTACAATAACAAAACGAAACATTTGATATCTTAACTGATATTACAAATAAATTAAATTAACTTTAAATTATTAATTCATTACTACTACTACCTAGTGTTTAAAATAACTTGGAGAATGACTACGACTAGAGGTAGTTTAGGAATAAAGCCAACAATATTCAAATAAAATCGTAAATGTTAGAAATGTTAAAGGAAGGGTAGGTAGGTGAATAGGTAATTTTCATTAAGAGACAAAGATAAAGAAAACAAAATGTGGAAGTACATCATTAGTCACTACTTCCATTAGTTATTGATGAGCTATAAATTTATACAACATAAGTGCTGGAAACTGCTTAATAAATATCGCTGCAATAAACGACACATTGTTGTATAACGCACCGTCATGTAATTTCGCAAAAGCTAATATTCACTATATTTTCTCCCAAGAGTTAGTTACCTTTCAACTACCATTCTTATACTTTGGCATCTTACACTTTTATATCTGGAATGACATCAAGTAATTGCAAACATTCATAAAAGACGAGCGTGCATTATCATAAAGTTCCATAACCGTCTACGCCAGATGTTTTCTTCTAAACTTCTTAAGAAAAACTAACAACAGTGTCGTGTATGTAGGCAACTGAGGGCATTTAATAAGGTAACGTATATGTCATTAATGACGATCAGCTACAAATCAGGATATGCATTTATTAATCGGCCAACTGGCCAGATGGCCAGGTGAAAATGCGTGGGTTATAGGGCCCACTCGCATGTAATGACTACGTGGGCACGTGTAGATTATCATGAGTGCTCCTCCCCCTCAGCCATGACCCCTCAATTTGTTATACCTATATGCCAACACTTAAATGGTCTCCATGAACTCTAACTTCGGTATTGTTACAACGAATGACAGTAATTTATAGTTTTATAGATGGACAGATGAGCGGAGTCAGGTTGTAGCGCCATATGTTCAAAACTAATTGTCGGTTCTGTTCTGTGTGTATGTATTGTAACAAAGAATACCTGTAGGACGAACGCGGCTTGTTAACAACGATACGATTTGTCGTTAGAAGAGGCTTTAATAACTTTAAGGCTTTGAAGTGTCTATTGGAATAATAAATACGCTATGTCCCGTATAAATAATTTAGAATGCACAAGATTAGTTAAAGTTGGATTTAAACCTTCTTAAAGAAATGAATGAGGTTTTATTACTAAATTACATCGTGTACTATTACTTTCTTGTACCTTGTACCAATGTATAGCAATCGAATCACGAATACTACTACTACTAGATAAGCGTTGATTTGTTAATGGCTAAACTTCAAAGCACAAGAAAAGGTAGTCAACCATGTACCCCGTTTCTTTAATTCCAAGCTGATAGGTATGCGGTTTGGAAGAAACACGTGTTTTAAGATAACAATATCGTGGTGTCGGTAATAGTCACGATTTATTATAATAAGGTATCCAAAGGAATATTTTCCATTTAGATACCTACACAACGATTGTGCAAAAGGTTTTGTATAGATAGGTAAGATTGTATAACAATATTATTAGTGGGATTTGATAAAGGTTTCGTGCTTTCCTGTCTACACTAATTAGTATTATTATTTATTAGAGAAAAGATAACAGATTGTACATGTAATCTTTGGCCACAGCATTGTCAAAATTTATAACCACGCATTTCGTAAAGAAATGAAACCATTGAACTGTTCTAAATAAGTGTTACTTTTATTACTAATGTATCATAATCATTCTTTTGTAAAAATATTTATAAATTTCTCAGATACACTATTAAATAGCGAATAAACATTTTAAATTATCTAAAATAGATTTCAATTTATAACAAGTGGAGGTGCAAACCTCCCCTGGACTTTCCCATACTAAAATAAACATTTCGTTTTTGGTATTCAACAGTGGTTCGCGAGGCAGCATTGGAAATCATTTATAGCGAGAAAAACGAGACTATACGGGTTCGATATGAACAGAAGAAAGACACCAAGACACGCATTTAGCTGTAGTAGGTACCGGTTAGAAATTACAGCTGGCGAAGCCGGACGATCGCTACCGACCGACGATCCGTTTCCGTCAGAGTCCAACCTAAATATTCAAAATTCACGAACTTCTCATCAACCGTACATTTTAGTCATATGAATGCTTTATACTATGTGATAGACAATTAAATTTTGCATTCAATTATATAATAATATATAGGGTGTTTCATTTAAAATAACAAAGTTGCTTATTGTACTGTAACGCCCTGTATACGTGATATACATATAGGAAAATGCAGAATTATATACTAAATAATTTTTATATTTAAACTTCTTTCATATTTTGATTAATAAAGGCGCTATAGGAGCATCAATTTCCGATTTTCAAAACGCCACGGCCACAGGGAAATTCTGCCAAGGCCAACTGTATCTATACAGTTGGCCTTGATTCTGGCTTTCATCAAAAAATAGAAATACAGCTAATACCAAGCTGTATAGGTAAGTGTAGAAATTTAAACAAAATCGTGTGGCCAGTTTTTTTGTAATAATTTTTCAAAAATTTCAAAAATTTTGGAAGAGCGCCGGCCGTTGCGACCGTTTTTGGATTACGAAATAAATTTTTTCCATGGTGTAGTACCGTCAAAGGGCTTTCAAACAAGTTGTTGTGGAACCTGATCAGATAACTGATTTTTGAGTTATGCGTTAAAACATGTCTAACTTCCTTTCATCAAAATCGGTTCACTAGTTTTTGCGTTAGTGGTGTATATAATTGTTTTCTTCAGAATCACTTCTAGAACAAGTTTGTTAGTTATACCTAAAAAACGGGATGTTTGAAATACGAAGTTTTTCTATTCTATTGTTAATTTATTCAATTTTTCTCAGTAGCAAAAACTGCAAATGTGACAAATGTACCTCATTTACTAACATGCTTTTCGCCTACAGTTAACAGTTATATTGACGTAATATGATTAATAGGTCGGCTATTAAAATTTACAACTAATACATTTTAAAGACAAATAATTATCATCAATTCCAAGCGGGTGGTCATGGCAAATATCGTATAACAGTTCAAAAGAGCAAGTCTTCCAGAACTATTAATAATAAAAATATATACTACTATGATGAATTCTGTAATCAATTCAAAGCGAACAAATTTAAAAATCTTTAGTTCATCTTCAACTACAAAAATATAAAATTCAAGAGCATCATCCAAATAATAAAGATAAAAATAATGTGAATTGAACAGTGAATTACAACGCGTCTGGTTTTGGCTGCCAAGTGGTGCGAATATAGATCTTGAATCTCGTATACTATCAGAAAATATATTTTGAAATCGGCTACAATTCTATACTATATTAGGAAAAATGAACAACAAACTATGCATGTAAAAACAAGCACAATACAACAGTTCTAGAATATCTGTTATTGTCAAGATTTTTTGGATAAGCCAGCATTCGGTGAGAACGACTTTTTTGTGGTGCGCGAGGTCTTAAATTTGACGCAATTTAAATTTAATGGAATTCACAGCCTTCCTTTGTCACGTCAGGGCCGTGACAGCGAATCGAATAAATAACAACGAAATAAAATAACGAGAAGATCTGACTGTAGATGGCTGCGGCGAGAAGATTCTTAGTTATTTTTTTGTCCAGTGTCCAATAGGTACGACGTGTTATGCTCCAGCGCTCTTCGTTAAAAAAGCCCGCTAGGGAAACCGGATAACTTGTAAATTGTTAAGAGATGTGTAACTTTATCCCAATTCACCCTTGTAAAGCCTTTGTTGACAAACATTTATTGCTAAATCGATATCAAGTGCTTTTCAGCTTATAAACAGCTAGACGGATGAAATTCCATACTTGTATAAGAGTATATTATACACTCCGACCACGCGTTTTCAACAAACCATTGTGTTATATTTTTAAAAATATCAGTTATGCTCAGAGAAGTAGAAGAAATGCAGTCTAATTCCTCGCTATTTACAATAAATTACAATAGGAACTTAAAACGTCATCTAGCGTCCTATACTAGCAGTTAAGTACTGAGACCATCCCATTCCAACTATAGGTAATAGTATATTTTGAATATTAATTTTATATTTCCAAAATTATAATGTTAACGTGAAGTAACTAGATTATGAAAGTAGGTATATTCTCGAAAAATCAGCAGTGGAGTTAATTTGTGAGTACTTAAATTTTATTTAATACATCCATCCATAGATAGTCAAGTAAAAAAATTTACAGTTTTACATTAGGTAACACATATAACATCGAAAAGGAATTTAATTTTTATAGAATAGGGCGGCTATTTGGTACGATTCAACCCCAGAAAGCTAATTAATCAAGTTTAAGAGTAGATTTTGTGCAGGCGTGGTAATTTTAATATATTAAAATACCACTACAGTTAAGAATTACCCCATCTGGTAAGTACAAAAAGAAATATAACTTAAGTACCAAATTCCAAACATTTTATTTGTTCCTTCGTCCAGGTTAGCAATGAATTATTTTGGTTAATCGAGGATCCCAGATGGAGCAGTTACACTTTCATTAAGTAATATAGTACAAGTTATTGCAAGTACTATATTTAGCAGGGTTGTAATATTTATTGTGTCTTGACTAAAAAGTGGAGGTGCAAACCTCCCCTGGACTTTCCCATACTCAAAATAAACATTTCGTTTTTGGTCTTCAACAGTAGTTCGCGAGGCAAAATTGGAAATCATTTGAATGCGTAGCTAGAAAAACGAAACTATGCGGGTTCGAAATGTACAGAAGAAGACACGTCTGTATCTGTTGTAATCACAGCTGGCGAAGCCGGACGATCGCTACCGACCGACGCGCATGATTCGTTTCAGTCAGAGTGAATATTCAAAATTCACGAATTTCACATCAACCGTACATTTTACATATATGAATACCTTATACTATGTGATAGACAATTAAATTTTGCGTTCAATTATATAATAATATACAGGGTGTTTCATTTAAAATAACAAAGTTGCGTATTGTACTGTGGAAAGCAAACGCCCTGTATACGTGATATACATTTAGAAAAATCCAGAATTATATACTGAACAACTTTTGTATTTAAACTTCTTTCATATTTTGACTAATAAAGGCGCTATAGGAGCATCAATTTCCGATTTTCAACATCTCGTAGAGGGCGCCACAGTGGAATTCTGGCGTTCATCAAAAAACAAAAATGTAGCTAATACCAAGCTGGATAAGTACAGAAAATTTAAACAAATTCCTTAGACCAGTTTTTTTGTAATAATTTATCAAAAATTTCAAAATTTTTGGAAGAGCGACGTTGCGACCGTTTTTGGATTTAGTAAATAATTTTTTTTCTTAGTCTAGTACAGCCAAAGGGCTTTCAAACAAGTTGTTGCGGAACCTGATCGGATAACTGGTTTTTGAGTTACGGGGCGTTAAAGTCGAAATTTTGAAAAATTCATAGCGACCGCCATTTTGAAGTTAGAGAGTCCGGTAAAAAACTGTTTCCTTTGAATTTTGCCCTTCTTTCATATCCCCTACTCAGATTTTTAAAATTCCGCTTCTGAAAAAAATGATACCAAAAAAACATGTCTAACTTCCGCTTCCGGTTTGGGATTTTTTTGAAAAGCTTATTTTGTCGATGAATTTTCGATATACCCCTTTATTTCAAATTTCACCAAAATCGGTCCAGTAGTTTTTGCGTTAGAGGCGTTACATACCCACGCACCCACGCACCCACCCACCCACCCACAGACAGACATTTTTTCTAGACCACTTTTTTGGGATCCTGGAGGTCCAAAAGACGTATTTCCGTGAAAATCTCGATTTCGATAATTTTCATGATATCAATACTTCCCTATACCAGTAGTGGTATGGGAAAGTAAAAATCGCTAGAAAATGTGTTTTTCGGCATCTTTAATTTATGGCCAACCAAGTAT
The DNA here is from genome assembly GCA_963082805.1 of Hemicrepidius hirtus. Taxonomy (NCBI): domain Eukaryota; kingdom Metazoa; phylum Arthropoda; class Insecta; order Coleoptera; family Elateridae; genus Hemicrepidius; species Hemicrepidius hirtus. The sequence continues at coordinate 16,317,123 of OY720161.1, forward strand.
ACACCAACTAGTGAGAATAATGCAGCAAGTTTCGCTTCTTGGTTCAAAATGAGAAAATCTTTTAAAGTTTCGTATCAAGTTCTGATGCCAAAAACATTGATAATGTGGAGGTACCCACTAAACGAGGAAAACAGCATTAATCCCTTTTGTAGGAGAAGCTTAATTCCCTAAATATTCTCATATTTCTCATACAGGAAGGTGTGTTCTTTAAGGGGAGGTTTTAATAACTTTGAATAATTTTCTTTAAATGCACGATAACATTCACATTATATTAAAAAATTTAATTTTGGCCTCTATAGCAGTCTAGAGAATAAAATACTCTAATTGACCCTGAAAACCGTGTTTTGATCATGCTATTCTGGAGCGAGTAAAATGAAGTATTCGATACTCCGATCGGATTATCGAATATCATGATCAAAAAACAGTTTTCGGGGTCAATTAAGAGTATTTTTTTCTCTAGACTGCTATAGAGGCGAAAATTAAATTTTTTAAAATGTGAATGTTATCGTGGTTTTAAAGAAAATTATTGAAAGTTACTAAATTCCTGATACTCGGTGATTCTGATTTACTAAACAAAACACTCATTCATTAATATTGGGTATTTCCAATACACATTCTTATCACAAGTGAAGTCTCGCTTTATATTTCCTTACAAAAATCTAAATATATTCGCTATAATCCTCATTTTATAATAACAATGTTAAAAACACTGTTTCCGTATATATTTGATTTGTGCAATATCTAAACAAATGAATGAATTATTTATTTATAACCACATTTTCTTAGAATACGATGATAAAGAAATAATAAAATCCAAGTGTTTGCAAACTCGTTTTCCGGTTCAAGAACATCATAAACTGTTTATACCGTTTGTTCATTATGGCCATTCCTTAATTATATACCGGGTGAGAGACCACCCCGGGACAACCCTGTTATTATTTTTATTTTTTTAACCTTCTATAAATTTTTGTATGCGTTATATAGGTACACGCAAGAACTCATAATTTGAATTGAATGTTAATAATCATTCACTTCCGGTTTCTCCGGAAACGACCCCAACTTTCTTATTTCCAATGTAACACCCTGTATATTTCTGCATATTTCAACTACAGTCTGCGTATAATAGTGTCAAGATATTATAGTTAGACAAATTTTCAATTTCAAAAATAAGTTCTAATTTTAGAGTGCCATGACTGAATTTTGTTCATATCATTGCCGCTTACTTTTCTAAAACTATTTAACATAATAAAAAGTGAGCAACAAGTTGGATGAACCTCTCAAAGATGGAAAAATCATTTTCAATGCCTTCTTTTGTCCCCAATGTTTGAAAAAATACAGAATATTCTAAATAACATTGATTTCCTCGAACAATTTTTAGAAGAAACATCAAGTGATGCACATCGTTGTGATCAGCAAAAAAGGAAACTAGAATTAAATTCAGTTAAATTATGATCTCTTACGTTAGCTATAATAAGTTAATAACGCACACAAAAAATTATTTAAATCGGTTAAAAAATTAATAACAACAACATTAAAAACAACAGGCGTGCCCCGAGGTCCTGTGTAACCCGGCATAGCTTGTATTATAAATAAGGATCTATGAATATTTAGTTCATAATTATGTGAATATCGCCTAAATACCAAGTATTCAAAAATCTATTCAAGACAGTAGCAAGAAAACCTATTTTTTAATGATATGTAATTATCTACATTCTAGTTTAGAACAGACACCATTATAATTACTGTCGAAATATTCTAATGTATTGCGGACAAGATCTCTCGAAGCCAGAAGGCATTAACCGCGTGATTCACGAAGAAACATTCAGTCAAGCGCGACCCTTCAAAAAAGGTATCGAATAATCAAAAAAATCGAAACTGATCGGAGTAAGACTACGATTAGTTATGGATAGAAAGAGTGGGAAGAACAATGTAAAGGACTGCGTGAAAAGGGAAACGGTTACTCTGATATAGTTGGAAAAGGATACAAGAAGAATGCGATCGCGATGAATTGTAGCCAACTAACTTGGGTATTTTATTGTATGGAAATGAAGCGTACAAACTGGCGGTTATAAAGATTCGACCAGTGTTCCTCAAAATGTGGAAACAGTTTATCTGTATGTACATTATATTATAACATACACAATTGATATATGCTATGCGTTTTGTCAATACAAAGGTTCGGACTTTGGAGGGGGGGATCTTAGGACTTTTTTCATTTCGCTTCGAGATGATTATGTTTTTAAAACAGTTCAATCTGCAATCCAGATAATGAAATACATTTTGTTAACTATTATTGTCGGCTTGTTTGTTTATTATTTGTGCCCTTTCTGTGCACCTACATGTTTTAACTTTAACTACAATTTATAACTTAAATGAATTTTTTTACGAGAAAAAAACAGGACACTCTATACCGAGTGGGTACTTTCAAAGCCGAACATAGGGGAATTGCATTGTAACTGATCTTTATATAGATTCCTGCTCGCCATTTAAACTCACAAGGATGGTAATGTCTTTATTATAAAAACCCTCTGCTCTACTGAATACTCGTTATTATTCATATTATTTGATATTAATAACAGAAACATTGACTGATTTCAAATAATTTAATTGACAGATAAAAAAAAGTTGACAATCATAGCAACCTATATTGTTTCAAAATAGCATTATTTTATAATTTTTTTTACAGAAAAAGATAACCAAGTACTAACATTTATTGGTACCATCAGATGCGCTGTATTTTTGTCGTTCTATTCATACCATTACCATCCTTGTGGGTTTAAATGGCGAGCAGGAATCTATATAAAGGTTAGTTACAATGCAATTCCCCTATGTTCGGTTTTGAAAGTACCCAGACGGTATATACTTACAGTGCTACATTAAATACCGATACCCACGTGATTTTTGATCCGCGGTTGCCTTGGGAGTTTCAGATTTAGATGTTGAAGTCAATTCAGAATTGGTAGTCGTGTCAATTTTATAGCTGTCAGTGAAGTTGTTTATTTGTTTTATAATAAATATGTTCCTCTGATCTGCCCTAATTTAAGTATATACACAATCAGTTAGGGAATTATTGGATAAAGGTTTAAAACTGTGCAAGTTGGGTTGTCTATATTTTGTGGTCACGTCGGTATCAGTATTTAATGAAGGCACTGTATATAAAGAAATATTTTTTTAATGTAACTTGACACGTAAATATTATTCTATAACAAGGATTATAACGTTTAAAGATTTATTTATAGTATATAATATATTATACAAATTACGATAGAATTAAACTTGCAATAATCTGTAACCATACCATAAAGTTGTAATTTTTTAGCGTTACTAGAATCTTTATCGGGTGGGAATTAAACTCTTAATAAACTAATACTATAACTCGCTTTATACAGGAAAACCAAATTTTATAGGAATCGCATTTCATTATTAAAATTAAATTATTAAAAGTATTAAAATAAACTTTCCTCTTTGTCTTAAATACAGTTATTTTTATGACAGTGACACTGTTTTCTTATGATAAATGATATTCCCATCGACGACCTTGTAAAAGTACTCTTTGTTAGAAATATAATAGACTAATTAATCCGCCCACACAAATTACGAAGTATGAGGAGGAACGAATTCCAAGAGAACGATATAAATCACAATTTGCCATGCAGAAAATTAAAGCCCATTTCAAGACAAGTAACATAATGCATGACATCACATAATCTATTTATTACGGACATTTTAGAATATTAAAAAATAAATTAAATAAAGCGTCCCTTCCAAGAATCTGAGCCTAATAAATTTCGCGAATTATCTTTCAAATCTACTTGACAGAACCTCGTATTGGGTATTATCGTTTGCCTGGCATCCTCATTACATCATTTTTAGTATTACTGTCATAAAGAGCGTTACGAACGTAGAGGATAAAACTCCGAAAACTAAAAATACCTGCTTGGAAAAATGAGGTATTGTAGCAATGTGCTATGCACAACGAATGTTTAAGCAGTTTCTTCGCACAACCTTGATCTGCGATTAAGCTTACGTTATTAATGGCTAGCTTTAACACCTGCATGTTATTTTTAATTTTTCTGAGTAATCCCCCAACTGATTTGTTATTAAAAAACGACAGTTCTGAATACCAGTAATTAAATTGTTTTGTTGAGGTAGGAAAGCCACATGGAATTCTTTACAGAATGCGAATTTAATTTAGGAACCCGTGGATTCGGCTTCAATATTCATAGATTAATTCCTAGAAAGACCACAAGCTGTAATATCAAATATAGGAGACGCCCTATTAACGGTAATTAGTTTTTGTTTTTATTGAATAAATATCTCATACGACCTAAATTTTCTTTGATTTTAAAATCTACGGTTGCGCGAACCCGAAGTAATAATTTATTGTTTAAAAAAGGATTTGACAAGGAAAATTTGTAACTGCTCTTCATTTATGCAGCAACAATTTCCATGTTTTGTATACAGGGTGTAGAATGGAATGACGCAATATAGGGATTTCAATAGTAAAATAATAATATGCTAATATTATCTATATATATACAGTGTGTCCACAGATTCATTCTCAACATGGGGATCTCTCGTATCATAAAATATACAGATTTGGTTAAATGGCATGAAACACTCCTTAGTTAAAGTTCTGCCAAACCCCAAAAATAAACTTTCGATATTTAAATTCGACTTCCTCTTAAAATAAATGATCTATAGACGAAAATGAAAAAGTCAAAAATCCACGTTTTTTGCCACAGTTCCAAAAGTACCTTAAATATTCAAAGTTTATTTATTGGGTTTGGTGTAACTTTAACCAAGAAATATTTTGTTCCATTTAACCAAATCTGTATCTCTCATAATAAGCGAGATCCCCATATTGAGAATGAGTCTGTGGACACACTGTATATATTTTTGAGATCTGTAGGTAAGCACTTACCGACCGTGTGCCGTATAATATTTTTTGCCCGATCGAATTTACAGAATTATTTGGGAATATAGTAGATTGTTTTATTAGGATGAAAAGTGTCACTTTTTTTGACGAGCAAATTTTGCATTTGTGAGGCGAAGCGTAGCGTAGCCGAACGGATGCAAAATTGCGAGTCAAAAGAAGTCACTTTTCATCCGAATGAAACATACTATTTTTTCCGCAACCGGAACAACCGGATTCAAAATAATAAAATTAAGATGCGAGGAATTAGACAACACTACTACTACTAAAATCAAGTCTTCTTAGCTTTTGTTTTCAATTTTATTTATTCTGTCAAACCCAGCCAAACCATCGAAAATGTTTGAACAAGATAATGGTAACGAAGATACACCACCAGAAAGTTTAGACCGTGCAAAAGAAGTTGTATCAAATCTTCTGCCCAATAAATCTCGAGAAGTATACGAAGGTGCCTACAACAAATTTTTAAATTGGTGTAACGAGAAAACCGTAAAATCGTACACGGAAAGCGTGGTATCTACTATTAGCGTACTTTTCCGAATTGTCCACTAAAATGAAGGCTTCTACTCTTTGGGCGCAATATTCAATGTTGAAGGCAACATTAAGTTTAAAAAATGGGGTAAATATCGAAAATTTTTCAAAACTCCGTGCCTATTTAAAAAAAGAAAATAATGACTACACACCGAAGAAATCGAGAATTCTTAGTAAAGAACAGGTGGATCGATTCTTGAAGTGTGCTCCTAATAAGCAATACTTGATGATGAAGTGTGTTTTAGTTTTAAAATCGAATATTTTACGATAATTAAATTTTGACGTTTGTAGGTTATATTAATTTTGGGTGTTGCTGGAGCTTGTCCCTGCGACGAGTTACTACATTTAAAGATTAATGATATTGAAGATCTTAAATCAGTCTTACTGATTAAAATTCCTAAGATCCTAACACTAAAACTAATAAGGCTAGATCATTTACTGTGATGGGAGATAGCTATTTAAATATTTACAGAAAATTCTTTGTCTAATATCTTTGTACTGTTTTTCTTAAATAAATGTTATTCACATAACAAACCAAAATCTTAACCAAAAAAGTGAAAAGTAAAAGTTCCTAGGAAGTAAAAGTACTTTTACTTCCTAGGAACTAAAAGTGTTGCCTAGCAACACACACATTTTTTTACTAATAACAAAAACATCAACTTCACTGTCCGTTTTTGGTATCAAAAGTGATCACTTTTGAGTCGGTTGCGGAAAAAGTAGTTTTTAAAATTTAATTATGAAATTTTGACTTGTCATTTTAATTGCACGATCCTTGATATCAAACGTGCTAGGTATCTAAAATAAAATCAGAACGCTACCTCTAGAAGTGTCAAATTTGCATGTTTTGTTTTACTTACCGCCCTAATTAGGTTATAAACTCGAACAGCACTGGTGTTTCCATACCAACCAATCGAAATTTTGTAAACCCAACTTACAATATCTATCAACAAAGCTGGTAAATACACATAACAACACGATCGGGCGAAAATATTATTTAATTAGAGGAGATAATATTTGAATTTTAAAATGTTACCATTCAAATCCCTATGTTGCGTGGTTCAATTCTACACCCTATATTTCTATATTATGTTAAATATTTTTATAAATAGTTACTAATTACTAGTATACTCAGAAACCTCTAAATTAGTTGCAGTAGATATCCAACATTTATGCATTTATATTTTAAGCCTACAATCATTTTTTACACGCTAAATTATTTCCACCCCCCCCCCAACCCTTTGTGATTGTCTTTAAAGTTCTGGTTTGATAAATCTTAACGTGAGTGGTAATCAATAATAATACGCCCACTTACAAGGAACAATAGCGAAAATTGCAACAGCACTTAGTAGCAGCTCGCGTCCTATAATATTGAAATTCAACGAAAATCAAGAGATGCGACGTATGACCATACTGCATACTGATAAACCTACGGGGAAGTATACACAGTATACACAGTATGGTCCAAAGTATAAAACAAATTTAATACTTAGCTCTCTAATTAATCCTCGGACAGGTATAGTAGCAATTTCAATTTTAGTGTACTTTCTTGAAAGGTTTAAAAAGCATTGTCGTCTCCGATATTTTTCAATGGGATATTTTCTAATGGAAACGCGTGGCCACTGTACCAGGGTATTAATAAAAGTACCTACTTCCTCAAAGAAGCTTTAAAGAAGACAAAAGTATTTTTAGCATGGAGTACCTATATTTCAGAAACAAGATAGCGGATCAAACTCAAAAATGGTACACCACCACTTCAGGGGAAGACGAACATTTTCAAAGGGGCAGAATTATTGCATATTGTAAGAGGGCGCTGTCTGCAGATTTTATTCGTTTGTGTTTGAACATAATTTTTTTTGTTATTAACAATTTTGTTCTCATGGGTAAAATTAATGATAAAGAAGTTATTTTTACATGAAAAGGTGTACACTGTACTTGTTTCATGTCGATAAAATGTACCGTTTTCAAGAAAAACGCTAAGCATTTTTTTCTTATTTTGATAATCTAGTACTAATAACCATCAAAGTGTGTAAAAGGTTTTATTAACACCCTGTAAAGAAGCTGTACTCTTTTAGTTTATATTTTATTTAGTTTTATAGGTACCATGAGGAAATTGTTTTGAGGAAATCACTAAAATAGGTTTCTATCTCTGTCCGCCGATCGGTAATCGCAAGTGTGTCTATTTTTACTTTCTATAATGCATAAGAATTAATTGTTTTTGTGCTATAATATTGAAATCTTCTCGAAAACCGTCGATCTTGCGTCGATCGCATTTCAGGGGCAAGAAATGTTTGTGCATTAAAGAGTCGTGTTCTTGCGGTATCGGATGCCGCGCTAATGTACCATATCCACACCTGAACACGTTCCTTGCTGTACCGAATTGCAAACTTCTGCACTATTACATTACATGTGCTATACACACTGCGACAATTAACGCCGACTCGACCTTTGTTGTGTATAACTTCAGAAAGAAGAAAATTGAATTTTAAAATACGCGTTCCTTTATCAATCATCACACAAGCCATATAATTTGACTAAACTGGAATTCAGTTGAATTGTTTGCGATAAGTTTTTTCAGAAAAATATTTTTCTCTCGATTTATTTTTTTAAATTCTTCGGGAATGGTTTAATCTGTTTGGAGAGTAAGTATTTTTATGATAAATGCCGATAGGGTCGGTCATCACGTGGTCCACGTCGATAGGGAAACAGCTTCACGCGCATGGGATGTCATAGGGATCGCTCATCACGTGGTCTACCTCGGCGGGTAAGCGCAAGATCCATGGTAACCGCGAGACCAGTCATCGTGTGATCTACGTTTCTCAACTGTTGAAAGCGATAATCGTAAAATATTTGCATAAACCCATCATGAGCGTGTAGTTGTTTATCCACCGAGGTAGGCACATTACTACGTCATATGACCGGCCCCTATTTGCTGTTGCTGTACGTAATCAATTTTGAATGCTGGCTGGAGTAAGTTATAAATGGAGTCCAAGTTCCTTCATGAGATGTCATTGTCACAGCTTTACTTTTTTTGTAGTGCTAGATATCCTAGTGAATCAACTAAATTTAAACATGCGAACGTTGTGAAAAAAATATATATTTGTATAATTAAGATGCGCTTTGGGATGTTATTTTTCCATTATTGTGTAAGCACCTAAACCAATCCCATTATTCTCCCGAACATCTCTTCCACAATTAAAGAAAGTCAGAAATAATGAGGATAAAATTCATCCACTTCCACAAAACTCATTCTCTACAATCAGCTACTAAAGAAAGCGCCCAAATACGGTATACATATAGTATATTTTAACTTAAAAATTCGACAATTATTATTCCTGTCCATCCTTTATACGAACGAATCCACTTTATTGGGCAAAGTAAATTCCTCTGTTAGGTATGTAGCTAGAACTAATTTGAAGGACGGCTAGAACATCTATTTAAAATCTGATCAGCAAAGTTCTGAAGTTTCGAACCACGCAAAACCAAGCGTGTAAGTAAAGTGCCTCAATTAATAGGACAACAATGGGATACAAAGAAAACCAACACTGCATCTGAAAACGTGTAATTGACCTCAAGACGTTCGCTTTGGATGTTTGACTTAACATGATTAGCAACGCCTGTGGCTTTATTACCTAGTAATATGTCGCGACTGGGCGGCCAACGTTTTGTAAAATGTCAGCGGTATGATTGAGGCTCACTTACCTGTTTCCTCATAATATATCCCACAGCGATAAAACTGCGTCCATTTGTAACACTTTTGCATTCAAAATAAAAAGAGTCACTTAATGGGTATTTTTATTGTGTTGTTTTGTATGTAACAACAGGTATAATTTGTAAGGTCATATTAAAATTATGATGTCGAACTGGAACAGCAGATGGGAAACCAGAATTTAATAAGATTGCGAAAACGAAAGTAGTGCAATTCGCATTGTAAATCATGGGCGTATAGAACATTGATAAGATTATAAAAATAAATGAACGTAAGGAAAAATGTCAGTAAAGAAAGTGCGAGGTGTTTTATAAACTGTAAATCACTTCAAATGTTAAACTTCTGATCAATTAGGTTTTTTAATACATGATCACTATCAGAAATACTTTCATTATATTGTATCTGCAGGCTAGTGACCTATCTATAATACCAAGCCTATCCTATGTCCGAGAGAAATAAGAACATTGAAACCGAATTGTTCGGTGTAGGTTTAATCACGGGAAAATATTAAATTTTTAAATTTGACAATTATTTAATACTAATAAGAATTCGTACTCAAATAATACAAGCCAAATTTATTGTATTTTCTATTTTACTGATGGTTATATAAAATAATAGTATATCGTATAGCACGGGACTGAGATACATCATTTAATCCCCGACGGTGAATTTATTTCACGAGTGAGCCGAACGAGCTACTTCACTCCCGGATGTGTAAAAAATAATTTAAAACTTTTTGTATTTTACGTAGTATTTATAATTTTCCTCAACATTGATGTACAACTACAAATCTATCGAATTTTTATGGTAATTTTAATTTAGGCAAATACGAATAATGTATGCTGATAGTGATAGTGCAAGTCTTTAATAAAGTTACAATAAATTATCTGCCTGAAATTGCTGTAATGCAGAAGAACTTTACTAATTAAATTATAACAGTGGTTTATACAGTTGAATACTTTTTTCAGCTGGGACTACTCCTCTTCAAGAGAATTTATGTTAAGGGGGTAATGCTGCAAGGCTGGAATATTTTCGCGAGAGAGCACAAAAAGTTCGGAGAAAGACGCACTTATGCAAATACTTTACACTACGTGTCGATACAATTACGATAACGTGGACGAACGTAAGATCGCAAAACAATTATGGGATAGACATTATGTCATTTTAATCTTATTTATGGGTACACAATTCGCTCAGTTTTCTACACTGTTCGCCTAAAAGTTACTAGGAATTACGCTGACTAGCATTATTTGCGAATGTTATTGTGGTTTCTTTTTCCCTGCAAATGTTACTGTTTTCGCTATTTACGATTCATACTTTTACCCTTTACCTACACCATAATTATGATAATAAGGAATTATACTAAAAAATTATTGCTAAAAGTGGTACCTATAATTTAAAAGTGTGCGGTATAGTGACTGTGTTATTGCAAATAGAAACATGAAAAATTTCTTCTTGATTTTTTTATTAAATAAACAAAGTACAGGATAATTTAAAAATTATCACGTGAACATAAACCCATGGTGACGTCATGACCCTTATGCAAATCAACAAGAACACAGTTACCTAGGCAACGGCGCAGCTGTCTCCTTTATTTTTCGTAGTAGCGTATAAGACTCGCTCTCTCTATCCTCCCAGACTAAAATTCCACGCGAAGATGAAGAGAAATTTCGTAGCGACATATTGTTACTATAATAGTATATACCTATATGCATAAAATTCTGCAAAAGTGTCAAATTTAATCCTACCCCCTATCTCTTCTGATAAGCGAGATCCCCAGATCCAATTTGAAACACCCAGTATAGGGGCAGTGGATGTTTCGTCCCCGTGATGACAGTTAATCCTAATTTGATTCTAGTAACTTTTAAGCTGCATAGATGTTTCGTCCCGAAAGATAACAGTCCGTGATAATGATAACTGACAAAGATAATTACGGGAATAAAATATTTCCAGGGGTGTAACTAGTGGGGTGCGAAGCACGCGGGCCCCCGGCTAAAACGGTCTCCGGCCCTACTGCAACCTTCCCCAAAATTTCGGTCGACTTCCTAACTGCAGATATCGTAGTTCTACAAATTGAGTAATTTAATTTAAGGGGGCAATGCTTTCAATTAGTCATATGTAATGAATGCATGTAATCGTTTTTGTAAGATGTTTCGGTGAATACTGAACTTAGAAAAAAAAATTAAAAACACCAAAATGCTCAGAAAAGTATACCGAGGAGAGGATGCCCATAAAACGATTTTTTAAAAAAATAATAGTTAGGTAATTTATTCGGGAACCTAAAAATCCAATACGGCACCCATTTAACTTAAGGAAGTTGATACGAGTACCTCAAAAGCAGCCATTTTGAATTTTTCTTTGACACCATTTTTAAACTGGTCTCATCGGAAACAGTGACTTTCATAAGAAACTTTTTTGCATCTCTTATTATATCTAAGGAAGATATTTAACATACAAAAAAATGACAGTTTTCAGTTTTTTTTAAATAATTAACTGGTTCGACATTTTGAACTTTTGCTAACAGATTTTAAATCAGCATACAAAACTGCAAAACATTACTCATTTAACCAAATCTCCATCTTCAATGATAAGAATAGGTTATCCATACAATCCCACTCGATTTGGGACACTCTGTATATCATTTTATCCCTGAGGGTGAATTTATTTTCTGAGCGAGCGGAGGGGGCGAAGGAATTATATAATCACCCAAGGGATTTTAAATGATACATCAGTCCTCTGGTATACAGTGTGTCCCAAATAGAGTAGTATTGCATGGCTATCTTTCTTATTAATAAAGATACAGATTCGGTTAAATGGGCAATGTTGTGCAGTTTTTCATGCTGGTTTAGATGCTGCTTAGAAACATCAAACATTCCGAACCCTTCAAAAGATATCCGCAAAAAACCACAAAATCCATTTTTCGAAAAAGATTTTTTCGCTTATTATAAAAGTTACAGAAAATTGTTTTATACAAGAGTTACTTGATTCATTAAGATAGACAAAAATATGTTTACAAAAAAAATATCGCAAAGGCCGTTTTCGAGATGTTGATAGCAACTTTCTTATTTTAAATGGGCGCCATCTTGGATTTTCAAATGAATAAATTGCATTTTTTTTTCTGCATTCAACGATGTATAACAATCTATTTTTTCCCCTATTTCATCCCCTTCTAACAATACAGGTGGATTATGAAAATATCCTTAAAGAGCCTTCCTGTTAGTAGAACACGTCCACGGATTTGTATTTTTTTATCTACGTCCAAATTTGAGATAAAAATTAAAAACCAAATTGTTACTCTGTTTTTGAAAAGACGCTAACTCTTCAGGGTAACATATTCGGATAAAAGTATATTGGAAAGTTGCCTTAATTTTTGCCCAGGATAAACCCAGAACCCTGCATTTTCTACACTACTTAGGAAACACCCTGTATACTGATTTCATATTTGTTTGATTCATCTTTAACTCCAGGATGATTAAAAATTTAAAATACATACTACTATAACCTTGTAGAGGTTTGATATTTTATTTTTACAGTGTAGATGTATGTTTTCGCTAACTGCACGTAGCTTGCTGTATGTTTTAATAAACAATTTGGAAATTTGTGAATTTAAAAATTAGCCAACACCTTGGCTCCGTATTTTCGGTTTTTTGAAAAAACGGTTCGGGATAGACAATTTTCGAAATCAGCCTCTTGTAGTACACAAATTGACGAAGGTGCCTATAGAAGCCGAATTTTCAATTTCAATCAAATAAATGAGGAAACTAGAGAATAAACAATTTTTGCAAAAATCAATTTTTTTTATTAATTACCTAATAATAATTTTGAAAAAAACGTTCTATAGGCACCCTCGGTATATTTTTCTGAGCATTTTGGTTTTTTTGGTTTTTTTCTAAGTCCATTATTGACTGAGAAATCTTACAAAAACGATTACATGTATTCACATATACGGCAAATTTGCAGCATAATAAGCAAATTATTTTAGAAAGCAGGTACAAATAGGTTTTTTGTATTCGTTTTTACTTTCCCATACCTCCACTGGTATATGGGAAGTACCTAATTACCTATTCATATCATGAAAATTTTCAAAATTGAGATTTTCGCGGAAATACGTGTTTGGACCCCCAGGAACCCAAAAGTGGTTTAGAAAAAATGTCTGTCTGTGGGCGGGTGGGTATACAGGGTGTCGCTAAAATATGGTGCCATAGCTTAACCACAGATTCCGGGGATCAAAATAAGACGATTTAACGCAACTTACCTCTATCCGAAATTGCTTCGTTAAAGCGCTATCCAACGCCAAAGATCTTCAAAAAATTTCTATTTTTTTAAATAACAAAAGATTGTTTTAAATAACAAAAGATTGTTTTTTGCGATTAGGATGAAATTTGGGATGTGATTCTTTACTGGAAAAAGGTGTTTTTTGACATCACTTTTTTGTTCAGGAGTGTTGCGTAAGTGGTCAAAGGTTGATCATCCATAGGTAAAAAAGCTCATATTTTTTTAACAGTTCGGTCAATAGTTTTCAAAATTTTTTTACAGAGAGACATTCTTATTTCAACTATTTTTTGTTTCTTGTTCGATTTCGGTATCTTTCATAGTTTAGGCTGAAAAAAAAATATTTTGATTGGCTGCAGCTGCAGTGCATTTCTTAAAACGATGTAGTAATCTAGTTGTCCCGTATGCTGAGAAATAAATGACGAAGAGACAATTTTTTGCGTAGAATCAACTTTTGCATCCGAGAAAATGGTGGTCACATTGAGTATTTGCTGTAAATCTATTAATTTACCGGTGGTACAAAATAAGCTGAACCATATTGGTTGAGAAATGGTTCAGATTATTTTGCGCCACCCTTTACATACTTGTTAGTAATAAACTTTATATCAAATTGTCTCTTCGTGATTTATTTCTCAACATACGGAACAACTAGATTACTACATCTGTTTTAAGAAATACACTGCAGTCAATCAATAGTATATTATATACCAAGGGACTAAAGTACAACTTTTAATCCCCGAGGGTGAAAGTTTAATGCCTGAACGAGCGCAGCGAGCGAGGGCAGTAAATCACCCGAGGGATGAAGAAGTACTTTAGTCCTGCGGTATATATATTATTTTTTACACGACCTAAAGGGCTTAATTGCAAAAATTTACGAATTTTCCAAAAGCAATCACATATGCTGTGGTAGATAGGTGAAAATCGCAATTAATAAAATCTCATCTCAAAAGCATCGTAACCTAGGCGATTTGTAAACAACCGGTAGCCATTCTAAAATTGCGGTCGTGTTTTAAGAAAATTCTTGAAAATGGGTGATTTGAAAGATATTGACGAAGCGGCAGCGATTGTGACGATGGATTTATTACCCCCAAAGTCGCGAAAGTTGTACGAAAAAGCGTATCAAGACTTTTTTAAATGGTGTGTGGGTAAAGACATTGAAAATTACACAGAGAGAGTATTTCTCGGTTATTTTGCCGGAAAGGCAAAAATCTTGGAAGCATCAACGTTATGTTCGCTCTTTTCAATGTTAAAAGCTACCATGAGAGTGAAGAATAATATTGAAATTGGAAAATTCTCTAAGGTGACTGCATTTTTGAAACGTCAGAACGACATGAAATAAACTTTTGAACTTTTTTGTCATTTGTTGTACTTTTACTCCCTTGGGAGTAAAATGGCCACTTTACTCCCTGTTTTGAGGGAGTAAGGTAGGTCTTTATATATAGGTCGTGTAAAAAATAATTTTTTCAGCCTAAACTATGGCAGATACCGAAATCGAACAAGAGACAAAAAATATTTGAAATAAGAATGTCTCTCTGTAAAAAAAGTTTGAAAACTATTGGCCGAACTGTTAAAAAGATATGAGCTTCTTTGACTGTGGATGATCAACCTTTGACCACTTACGCGACTCTCCTGAACAAAAAAATGATGTCAAAAAACACCTTTTTCCAGTAAAGAATCACATCCCAAATTTCATCCTAATCGCTAAAACAATCTTTTGTTATTTAAAAAAATAGAAATGTTTTGAAGATCTTTGGCGTTCGATAGCGCTTTAACGAAGCAATTTCGGATAGAGGTAAGTTGCGTTAAATGTAAATCGTCTTATTTTGATCCCCGGAATCTGTCGTTAAGCTATGGCACCACATTTTAGAGACACCCTGTATGTATGTGACGCCTCTAACGCAAAAACTAATGAACCGATTTTGATGAAATTTGAAATGAAGGGGTATATCAAAAAATGATCGACAAAATAAGCTTTTGAAAAAATCCGAAACCGGAAGCGGAAGTTAGACATGTTTTTTTGGTAGCATTTTTTTCAGAAGCAGAATTTTGAAAATCTGTCGGAATTTTTCAGTATTATATAAATAATAATAAATATTAAATAAAATATCGATTTCAACGGGAAATAACAAGATTTATTCGCTTTATACGTATTTCGGCATCAATGTGCCATTGACAAAAGCTATATAAAATATTATAACAAATGCAAAATATAGTAGTATATTAGTTCAGTAGTTCCTGAAACATTATTGCTAGGTAAAGCACGAGACCACAATCCATTAAAAACCCGAGTGCGTTAGCAGGAGTGTTTTTTATCTGTATTGTGGCCCAGTGCTGTACCTTACAGCAATCCTGTTACGGGAACTACTACAAACATTTGCCATGAGAAATATGCAAGGTCGAGTTATATTAAATAAGACCAATTCTCGAATAATTAAAAATAATAAACAGTGAAACTGTTGGTGAACAACGCCCCTAGTAACAAGTAAACAGCACTATAGCAATGACCTTGCCAACGGGTTTTTATCACAAGAAGTTGTCGTTTGAAACAGGAAGGGCCATTTTTAAACGGAATGCTATTGCTGACGTTTCGGGTGTTGCTTAATAAGTAATGTATGAGGCAATTTATCTATACAAAAACCTATTTATATTACAGCTTTTCTGAAAACTATTTAGGGAAGGAATGTTTGACTTTTAATATTTTACCATTTCGATCTTTATACTGTTGTGGCTAGAAATTATAACTTATGATTCTCAATAATTCTTCATACTATGAAAAGTGGGATAATAAGTAAACAATAATCAGTACAAGCATAATTTTTAAATAAACACTCTTTGGAAAACGTAGGTAGTTATTTCGCAAAACAGTAATTACTGTTTGTACACTCAAAGTTGCAGAAAAAGTAGTACTTGCAATGAGGTAATATATCATTATAGAAAATATTATAAATATCTATAGTCCTGAGCACTCACAAGCAACATTAATAGAAACTAGTACTGTATACTTTAATGTTAAAATTACGTAATCAACATGCAATTTGTAATCATTTATACGGTCTACGTTTCGCTAGAGCAGAAACGTAATTCACATAAATAAAGTTTAAAAAATTTGATTGTCGAAAGCATTCTGAAATTCTACACCTATCAGATTTATAAAATAAGTAAAAGGAGAGAAATAAAATAAAATCTCAACACACGTTTAATGTAAAAAAAGTGGAGGTGCAAACCTCCCCTGGACTTTCCCATACTCAAAATAAACATTTCGTTATTGGTATTCAACAGTAGTTCGCGAGACAAAATTGGAAATCATTTGAATGCGTAGCTAGAAAAACGAAACTATGCGGGTTCGAAATGTACAGAAGAAGAAACGTGTGTATCTGTTGTAATCACAGCTGGCGAAGTCGGACGATCGCTACCGACCGACGCGCATGATTCGTTTCCGTCAGAGTGAATATTCAAAATTCACGAATTTCACATCAACCGTACATTTTAGCCATATGAACACCTTATACTATGTGATAGACAATTAAATTTTGCATTCAATTATAATAATATACAGGGTGTTTCATTTAAAATAACAAAGTTGCTTATTGTACTGTGGAAATCAAACGCCCTGTATACCTGATATAAATTTAGAAAAATGCAAATCTATATACTGAACAACTTTTGTATTTAAACTTCTTTCATATTTTGACTAATAAAGGCGCTATAGGAGCATCAATTTCCGATTTTCAAACTCTCGTAGAGGGCGCCACAGTAGAATTCTGGCGTTCATCAAAAAACAAAAATGTAGCTAATACCAAGCTGCATAAGTATAGAAAATTTAAACAAATTCCTTAGACCAGTTTTTTTGTAATAATTTTTCAAAAATTTCAAAATTTTTGGAAGAGCGCCGTTGCGACCGTTTTTGGATTTAGTAAATAATTTTTTTTCTTGGTGTAGTACAGCCAAAGGGCTTTCAAACAAGTTGTTGCGGAACCTGATCAGATAACTGGTTTTTGAGTTACGGGGCGTTAAAGTCGAAATTTTGAAAAATTCATAGGGACCGCCATTTTGAAGTTAGAGAGTCCGGCAAAAAATTGTTGACCTTGAATTATGCCCTTCTTTCATATCCCCTACTCAGATTTTCAAAATTCCGCTTCTGAAAAAAATGATACCAAAAAAACATGTCTAACTTCCGCTTCCGGTTTCGGATTTTTTTGAAAAGCTTATTTTGTCGATGAATTTTCGATATACCCCTTCATTTAAAATTTCATCAAAATCGGTTCACTAGTTTTTGCGTTAGAGGCGTTACATACCCACCCACGCACCCACCCACCCACCCACCCACCCACAGACAGACATTTTTTCTAGACCACTTTTTTGGGATCCTGGATGTCCAAAAGACGTATTTCCGTGAAAATCTCGATTTCGAAAATTTTCATGATATCAATACTTCCCTATACCAGTAGTGGTATGGGAAAGTAAAAATTATAAAAGCAACCGCCGTATAGCAAGCAGATATACGTATTCAGGCGCTTGAATTTGGTATTCGAATTGTATACATGACGAGTATCTTGAATGTAGCTGGATGAATAGGTTGGTTTTGGTGGAACATTTTCAAGAGAACCACGGTTGGCTTTACTATAGTTTGCCATCTTAAATAAAATCATAAAATAATTTGACACATCAGGTAGTCAGTCATCCAGTGAGGATACGCTACCTTCAGCTGCAATTCTTCTAGAACAGTTGGCTGCTTAGATTTAATTGCACTTCTGTGTCTTAACTTACCTGCCTTAATATTTTACGATAAATTGAAAGTGATCGTACCATCCACCAGGCATACTCACCTGTAACAAAAAACAAATAACATTAACACTTGTTCCAACAACCAATGGTTACAAAATCAACTAGACTATGTACTTACTACTCTGAATTCGTTAGCGAATTTTTAGCACTAATTTAACAAAACCTAGTAAAACACGCCCTGTCATAGCTAATAAATATAGTTGCCAAGAAAATTGATAGGCAGGTGCTCACAGGGCCATGATTAATAATATTTACTCTTGGATGCCACCGTAATATATTACATAAAATATTTATACTATATAAGAAGGCAGTTGCAATTGCGGTTAACTTGTTTTCTCGTTGAAATTTTATAACCTTGGAGATAAGACCAACTGCTTAGAAACTGTATAAGGTTTAATAGATAATCATTTTGTCAACTAAGCTATACTGTTAACCCCCTATTACAAACAACCTGTAGTCGTAAATTATGATTAACAAACTAAATTGTTATCTACAAGCTTACAATAGTGCATACATTATAAATGCCCCTCTAATAGACTCGATACTTAATTTGTATTAAAAACATTATCTTATCACAATAGTACTCGTATACATACAGAAAACAATACTATAAATTAAATTATTACGGTATATTTGGTGGAATACTCTACTACCTGGTGTTACCACTTTCGGTGGAACATTAAATTAGGGAAAAAAAGGACCAGGCGCCTTTAAACCTGCGACCTAAGGTAGTCCCATTCTTTACAGCTTTTATCCGTTCATCTAATACTTGCACTTGAATAAACAAAGCACCATGGCAAATAATAACAAAAAAAATGAACAAAAAACCACTCGTTTCAAAATATTATAACTTTTGACATCTCAAATGTTTGTAATAGGGGATTGATAACATACCCTTTAATATTCAGTTGATTGTGATTCAGGTCGCATATACTACGGCACAACCATGAAAAAGTAAATTGGCAAAAAAAAATTCATTTATCTGAGACCAGTTTCATCCTCCAACGAGTGCCGGTGATCTTGACATTCAATGTTTAATAGAATAAAAGAAATAGAATAATAGCCAATTATAAATGGTGTTTGATTAGTTATTGTATTTTACTAGATATTTTTTTATGGACCTTAGAATTTCCACAAACATCTTCATGAAAAATTGCAGCATAAAAGTAATAAAGGTAAAGTAATAAAAACAAATAACTAAGTTTAGTACTTTTTTCTTAAAAGTTATTGCATTTAAAAAATCCACAGCAGTAACACAAATTCATTTTCAAGAAACAATAGGCAATAAGAACAGACTAATTACGAAAATATAAACTCAATTAGTTTTGAACTGAAATTACAAATCACCACAGCGCAATTTACCATAATTTATTTGTTATTTATTATATTAGCATGCACGGCGATTAAAAACGCCAAGATTAAGCATGTTACTACCGAATTAACACACCTTTAATGCAGAGAAATTTAATAACACGTTCATATCGTCATAAACACGATGCTCTGTGGTTATTCGATAATGACAGATGATGAAGCCAACATTTAACGAAATGTGGTGCGTGTATGTGGAACATGGGTAGCACATTCAATTCAGGTTAAGATAGCGGGGATCACATCAACCTTGCCCACGGCTAACTTGACCTGTTGCTGCCCTAAGTTGCTTCCCGCCTTGTATACCCTCACACGTTGTAGTCGTATGTCTGTTCATCAGATATTGTCCTTATAATAATTTTTGAAACTGGACTACTGTATGTCAGTTACTACACGAATTGTTTTTGATCGCTTTGAGAACTCTTCCAATGTAACACTAGTTCTAAATTTTATGATCTTTCGTGAATTTATTGGTTTTGGCGCTTATTCGAATAGAATTTCATCGTCCAATATACAGTCGGTTGTTCAAATGAGTTCTTGAACGATGTGGTCAAAAATATTCTTTCTCTAAATCCTGATGTATCTAAATTATGTATCTCAAAAGAAAATAGACGTTGCGGGACTGGAGAATAGCTATTATTTATTCTATCAATTTTATAAATACAAAAACTGGGACTGCCAAAATTACAAAAGAAGTATTATTGTTGAGCATACTACCAAGCAAGAGCAAGATTAATATTAAAAGATAGAGATTAAGAGTAAATGTTGAAGTACAAGTGGATGGCCAAACGACGCTGATTAGCCCGCCTTACATAAGCTATGGGTTTCATAAATTTCTTTTTAGAAAATGCAGCCTTAAGCCTAGTTAGAAATGCGAAAAAGGTACATTATAATCTGCTAACACCTATTGCTTAGTAAACCTGCCTATCGTTAAGCGGAGGTTTGAAAAATCCACAACTATATAAATTTCTTATGGTCACATTATTTACTACACACTGTATGTTTGTACTACCTGGGTACGCAAGGCCTAAGGAAAGTTTCCATAAAAATTTACAGCTCACAGCAAGCACGTCAGGACAACATTCAGCAGTTTCCAATACAACATTATTTGTAACTCTTTCTTGCGAAAACTACACATCAAAGGCCAAATGTTCCTCCCGAAGTGACGTGGTACATTTTTGTAACACCGTAGGAATGATGCTGATTCACACAATATTCTACACATCCAAAAAGTTTATTCAAGAAATGGTTGACCGCTACCATGGTACAAGATTCTGTGAAACACCATATCGTGTTGTGCATTATTATTACACAGATATGATTAAAAATTTACACGCTCTAATAACGAAGACTTTGTACTTTGCAGAATTTACATGCACCTTAAACGTAGAATATTTACTATCGATATAATTCAAAAAACGCAATTTGTATCACGATTCACGATGCCAAATACCACACTAGGATAAAAATCACTACTAAAAGCACGATTTCGTGAACTCGCTTGGTTTCGTTTTTTAACAAATACATATTCATGGAAATTGTTGCACGACTTTCTTGATTTAATGAATAATAATAATAATAATGAAAATGCACTAGAAATTTATTAAATAAATAATTTTAAAGAGCATGAATGTCAACATTAGCTCAAACTTAAGATTTAGTAGGGGTTTAACCTACACAATACGTGCGGAGTGCAGGTGCGTGTGTGCAAACCGAGGTAATCTATTGTGCAAGAACTGAAATTGAAGACATTATTCAAGATCCAAAATATTGTAGTGGCATTCAGTTTCTTACCTACTATAATTAATAACGTGAGCCATATTAGAATAAAACTTTGAAATTTAAAGTGCTCAAGTTTAGAAGATTGCACAACTTTTAAAATTAATTATTGGAAATCGTTTTCGTTGCAATTTCTTTTGGAGATATAATTAAGTGTAACTAACTAATAAAACCGACAGCTGTAAAACTTGTGCCTGCCATAATTATTATGAATCCATATTTGGAATTTCGTTTATTAACGGTTTTCTCCCATATTGCATAAATCAAGACCTTAACCTTCCATTATAATCAGAACAATACTATATTACTAATTTATTAAATCATTTGTTGCAGTGCATATCTGTCACGAAGAATATTTTGACTTCCTCCTATATTAAAATTTTTCAGAATGTATAAGGTAGTACTACATTAAAAAACTGATAAACATAATTAAATACAGAACAGCATAAATCAGAATAATTTTGGGTAAAAATTTTATCTGACATAATTATTTTAGTACTATATTCGTAAAGTGAACAGATAAATAATCAAATACATCATTTACTTGTCCATATTACCAATAAAATTAACATTGACAAATAAACTAAATTCGATATGCATCGTTTATTACTCTCAAACACCCTCAGCCCACATTAGACGATTTCCGACCAGTTTTGCAAAGTAATTTGCTTGAATTTATAGGTTGCTATTTTTATAAACTGTTTAATAATAGCACACAATTGGTATTCAAATGTAAATTTAATGTACAACTTGTTCAAAGTATGCACATCTAGTGACATGCAACAACGTTCTAGGTTTAAATTATACCAACAGGTTTTACGCGAGGATGCACCTTATTACCATGGACAAGAATCAGATGAAAGCAATTCATTATTTCATTCATCAATGTCACTACCACGGCCAATTCGTAACCAGGTAGACAAAAAAAGGTCATTAAATTAATATTTTCTCTAAATTACGGGTTCGTAAATACATAATGGCGATGAAATAAATGCTCACCTAAATCTATGAAATTATTTTTGAATTCTGAGTTTGTAACCATTCATTGTAAATAATTGCTATTCGTTACTTCCTACAAAACTGTGAGGTGAATGAAAGAACACGTGATACAAGGTGAAATGCTTTACTTCATAGTTATGAATGATTGTTTCTAGATAGCAAGGTCACACTTACAAAAAAGTATATATTTTGTATTTTTCCACCATTTACTTACTTTGCATAATTAAAACAATAAGCGTCATAAGTATTACTTTTGCTAATTTAAAAAATTAAATTCAATGCTGATGAAGAAATCGGTTCTGTATTGTAAACGAGTGGGATACTAAATTCACTAAAATGTAAATGCAAAGAGATAAACAACTGTGTTGCAAATTGATAATGAGAAAAGAAAATATAAATTCATGAATCATATGATTAGTTTTAGTATTGGATATACTCCTATATGGCCAAATTACATAAACTGATTCCGTTTTTGGATATGTGAAAGTGCCTGTCTGTATCATTAAAAGCCAGAATTAAAAGGGTCAGATTTCGATTATATTCCGTATAAGATTTGAACATATGTTCATCGAAATAAATCGAGATAGGTATATATACAAGTGAATGGAGTTGCTTTAATAAGAACAGATTGCTTAATTGATTCCTGAATTGCATAAATTGATTCAGAATAACAATTTATTAGTTTTATCAACACAAATTTAGTATAAATACTACATACAGCAACTATGTTTTATGGAGAGCAAAATATAAAAGTTCGATAGTCTTTACTTACATTTGATATGATTAAATTAGTCTTCATTTTACATTTTCATACAACTGACACATCATTTATTAATTATTACTAGACAATTCATTAACGTGATCAATGGGTATTTTAGTATTTCATTTGTAGTACAATAATATCACTACACAACTGTATACAAACACTGCGAAATATACAATATTATAGTTTTGAGAAATATGTGTGGATACTTTAATTCGGCATTAGTTGTAGCAAAAAACTATCAGCATTCCAAGTCGATCTCAAAATTTAAGATTAAAAATGTGGAATTTTGAGAGAGATCGAGACAACAGAAAGATTCACGGTATCGGTAACCATCATCGATAGCAGCAACAAGTTAGGAGCCCTGGGGGCACGACACTGTGGCACCAATCTGCTTGTTGGCGGGCAAACCTTATTGATGTATTCTGAATGAAAGCAAAATACTACAGGTGTTCGCATACACAGTCCTCGGAAGAGTAGCATTCAGTTCATTGCTTCATTTTTGTCAAATCGTTCAAGATATCGTTTGCATAAAATCAAACAATTTCATATATAACTTTTGAATATCCCCTCAACAATTATTTGTATACAGTATTCAACTTGTCATTTTTAGATTTTAGAAAATTATATAAATTTAGTTAAGTTACTATAAATTAAATATTAAGGGTGCCTATTAGGTACAATAAATTGTTACATACATAAGTTTGGTTTTGAAGATAACAGACACAGACACAAATACGTCGAAACTGAATCTCACCTTGCGATTGAGAAGGAAAAACATTGTTAAGTTAGTATTTGGAATTTATCTTTTTTGGATTTACGAAATTTTTTTTCCATGGTGTGGTACCGCCAAAGGGCTTTCAAACAAGTTGTTGCGGAACCTGATCAGCTAACTGGTTTTTGAGTTATAGGGCGTTAAAGTCGAAATTTTGAAAAATTCATAGCGGCCGCCATTTTGAAGTTAGAGAGTCCGACAAAAAACTGTTTCCCTTGAATTATGGTCTTCCTTCATATCAGATTTTCAAAATTCGGCTTCTGAAAAAAATGCTACCAAAAATACATGTCTAACTTTCGCTTCCGGTTTCGGTTTTTTTTGAAAAGGTTATTTTGTCGATGAATTTTCGATATACCCCCTCATTTCAAATTTCATCAAAATCGGTTCACTAGTTATTGCGTTAGAGGCGTCACATACATACACACAGCGCCGGATTATAGCATAGACAAATAAGACAAATGTCTAGGGCCCGCTTTCTGTGGGGCCCGAGGATCGGTAAAGTCAACACCAGAATACAAGAAAATTATTTTTGTTTCATTTTCAAAACATTTTTGGGTATTTTCCAATAGGTTGAAATTCACTTGTAAAATTCCTCATTTTTCTAATTTACTCAGAAAAAATAATTACACAAACTTAATTTATGCAACAAGGGGCCCGGAAAAAAAAATTGTCTAGGGCCCCAGAAAGGCTTAATCCGGCGCTGCATACCATACACAGATACATACATACACTACACACACACCCTCCCTCCAAGAACTTGTCTAGATTGATGTCCAACAAGCTCCAACTTTTATTAAAATCGCTTAGAGCATCCCGTAATGAAAACAAAGTTTGTAGCAGCCCAAAAAGCGATTTTTACATATTAATGTGGCAGAGACTAATAAACCAAATACGTGATAAGAATAATATTGTACTTCTTTCTCTTAAAATCTATCATTCAGAGCAAAAATAAAGAGCTTTATCCTCGGCAGAAACCGTGACCACTAAGAAGTCCACAGAAAGTTCATAGACACATATATCGGAAAAATCTTCCCAGGGAACTACAGTCCCCTAAATGAGGTTTAATAAAATGTTATGTGGGGGGTTATCCGCAAAACGGATATAAATAAAATTATGAAATTTTATAAGTACCTAGATTTATTTTTTATGTCAAATTTATCCAATGATAAAATCAATTTACCAAATTGTTTAGAGATGGCGTACAGGAGGGGTCGTAGTTAATTATCTTCTAATTTTTATGCCACATTTGTTAAAAATTCCGATGTAAATTACAAATTACCACAGCTACCTACATGAAATGGTACTCTTGCTAAATGCCTTTAAATGTCCCGTGAACGAAGGTAAGGTAATTAATAAATTTAATTGGAATTAAAAAGTTCGGGAGGGACGGGAGGTAATTAACGACGATCCTCCATGTATGGACTCAAGGAACTGTAGCTTCCCAAGGAAGGATTTTACGATAATGTTAGGTTTATCTTGGTTTGTCTTATTTTTATAATTAATATCAACATATGTCTTTAAAAAGTTTAAGATACATTTTTTTTATTAACACTCTGTATATAAAAAGTTAAAGGTTCTGTATTGATAAAAATAGTAAATTAAGTACATGAGACAATTTACACCGTTGTGTATGAATTGTTATTTATTAATTTATTCTTTTATTATTTATTAATTTATTCTTGTAATATGCTTTTCATGCTTTTATTAACTTTAATTTGTAAAATATGCTTCACAGGCGGCCATGCCTCTACCGCATATATAGCTCATCTTTTCTTCCAACTGTTCGATGGATTTATCTTCATAAATAGTAGATTTATAATAGAAAAATCAGTTTCTTTCATATAGTGGGTCATTTTTTGCAGTGGGTCAGAATAGCTTTTTGCATATAATTCTGTTGTAAATGCAGACTGATCAACCAAACCAAACAGTGGAAAGAGAAAAACAGTTCTTTTCAGTGGTGGTATGGTCGCTTCTGATGCATAGTTGTAAAAATTAAATTGTCAATATCTTGAAAAGTTGCTGACTTAACAGTACACAGACAAATCGAATAATGAAAATTTAAGTTTTCAGGCTGTGCTGGTAACTGAACAAAATTTATAGAATTTTAATACTGATTATAGTAGTCCTCAATATGTTGACCGATCCTTTTCATTTAACCGAATCTGTATTTCATACCTTTTATGCGATCCCCATGCATGCGCTTGCCATTTTAAACACTCTTTATAAAAGAGTGAATAATAAGAGAGAATAAGCGAATTTTTAAAGCAAACAGCGAAATCACATCATAACGATGGTCAGGTATTTCAATTCGTTCACCTTACCCTCTAATATTTTTTCGCTGAATTTCTCCTATATTGCAAAAATGTATACCGAGTGTTAACCACCAAACCTGGCCATAGGACCTATGCAGTATGCATGTTTCAAATAGTAATTTACGTTATAAGTACGGTAAACTCAGTTTTACAGTAACGAGTCGAAATGTTTAAGGACGAGGCGACGAAGGAGCCGAGTCAGGAATTTTGAGACGAGTTACTGTAAGAGTTTACCGGACGTATGTCGTAATGCGTTTTATTTCATACTGCAGGCACTAAATCTTTGTTTGAAATTGAAAAAATTAAAAATAAAAATTTGAATTCATAATATGGACATCTATGAAATGGAAGTGTTTGTTTTTTGACTGTTTGTCTTGTCAAAACGGGAGAAAATTATAACATTTTTGACGAAGTTCTTCGTAAATCTATTGCACAATTAATGTCAATTTTAATATTTAGTTTCTTCTTAATTGTCATATTTATTAATTTTGTAGTTTTTTAGTAATAAATATAGTTTGATTATCGATTTATTTCATTTGAGTCCGGTAAAAGTTTTTACCGGACCTGATACCGTAAAGTCTTATTTACCGGACTCAAATCGTTAACTTAAACATGGGTGTTACGATGCAGTATGAAATAAAATAATATACGTGTGAGTTGCCTTGAAATATTTTTGTTTACCTAATATCATATTGACGACTTCATTTTTGAGTGATCTGATAAATACTAAACCTGGCCATGGTTTTTGCAAAATTTATGTCGCCTACTTCATTAATTCCTACTAAACAGCACATAAATATAATAACGCACATGACATTAAACAAAAATATTTCAAGGCAACTCATATATTTTTTGACACATGCAGACTGCATAGGTCCTATGGCCAGGTTTGGTGGTTAACACTCGGTATAGTCCATACTCCATAATAACTTAAAATTATTCTGAATATCAGCCAAGATCACTAACATACAATTAATCGATAATAGTTATACTGGGTGTTAATACTTCGTCGTTACACCCGAAAATTTGCTTGCTTGTTTGTTAAAGTATGCCCCATGTGAGCCTCGAACTCACGACATTTTGTAGGAAAGATTAAAAGACCTTATACATGCAAAAACTATTTATTATTTGAAATATTTGTATAGTTTTGTCATCTCACAACTAGTATTGCCTTTTTTAAAAATTCACCTAATAACTATCAATAACTGGAAATTAAATGGCCAATTTATTTAAACGATGGTGAGAAAGGGAGCTCGTATAACTTAAACTAAACTGAACGACGTTTATATTATTAACATCCGGTACAGTATGATGTGCCATTTCCTGTCAGTTGTTTCGATAGTCTGCTTCTTTTACTTGGGGTGGGCATGTCATTGCAATCTTTATTTTCCCAATCTGTATTACAAACAACGAACATCTGTACTCAAATAGCGAAATACTACATACAGAATTAAATTATAAATCCTGCATATAAAGTTCAATAAGGAATACAATTTAAATTTATATTGTTATTGCATCATATGGAACATATTTATAGAATCTTAAAATTAAATGGCACTAAACGAGAAATGAAAATTTATGCACATGCTTTCTACGTCAGAAAGTCGTTTCTTAATTTCGCCCTAATTTGGTTTGAGTTTAAACGTAATTGGTCAATTAATTTAAACAAGTAATTTTGTCGTAATATATTTCCAAATAAATTGGCTTATGTGATAGGACAACGAGGTCTTGTTAATCCTTTAATGATATAAATGGTCATCATCGTAATGCACCGCGATTACTTATAGAGTATTATGTGGTGCATAAATGTATACCAACATTTATACTGTCCTCGTTATCAATTAATATCACGATATCGGGATAAGTTGTTTAAGTAGAAATAAAACAGTGTTTTTCTATATAATTACAATAAAATAATATATGACGAAGATTATTCTATTGACATCTAAAGATATATAATTAGATCGAGAATTATTTTTAATTTGTTCAACCTGTTTATAACACTACTTGTAGGAATAGCCAGGTGTTCATTCATTTTTAGAATAAAAACTTATTTCTGCTTATTATTATAACACTGTAAGATGAATGTATTTGCATTTAATTAACCCTTTTTATAGCAATTTATAAGAAACTGTTTTAATTCTCCATAATTGTAATGATAGTAAACTACCATAAACGCGCGATCACATTATCAATTTTTATTTTTATCAAGGATACTACCCCAGAATCTTAAAAATTCAATCAGGTATAATAGTACCTACTTCTATATTTTCCAATAGACATTCCAAATCGCATCTACCGCACCTGTTATTAAACAGAAAACATTACACCCATCACCCACCCACCTTATACAAATAACGGAGAGTCTTAGATTAGTATATTTTAGGATATCTAACACATACTTCATACAATCATACTATTCAATGTTAGTTGACATGACACACAAAGTTAATATTTATTCAACGATTCCTAAAAAGCAGGATGTTGGTTAGTTAGTTGTACTTGTTTAATTTTAAAGTTTAATACGTTTTGTTATTTATTTCTTTTCATTTACACCTGGAGTGTCTTACACCTATTTGGTAAAAATAATCAATTGTCCATCTACTTATAGCATCGAGAATAGTAGATTACATACCGAGCTGGGAAAAGCTTCAATGCCGTCGAAAGCGAGGATAGTTAACCAACAGGACGTAGCCCCGAGGTTAGCTATAGCTCGAGACAGTAAAGCGTTCTAGCGAGGCATGTATACCATTTTACATAGTTTTAGATTAGATTTATATATTTCCCCCTTCATCTAATTTAGATGTACTTTGATGCATTTTTAGAATTGTGCACGAATTCGACCGCCAAACTTCGAGTGCATATTCCGGTCACTAAATGTATTTTTGGAACCCTTTTCGATCGTCTAACCTCACGAACAACCCCGGCATTAATTAATTACTGTAGACGCGCGGTAGCGCAATAATGTATACGGACTGTCTGATTGCTTATCTGCGTGCGGACTTCTACTGTAAAAGTCTATGCACCGTCGCCGCGTCCGCGATTCCCTTTACAGAGACTGGGGAGAATATACAAAGCGTTTCAAACCGACCATATAAAACCGTGGTACGTTATAACTTACGAATGCATAACTTTTTTCTACAGCCGACACTTTTCGTATAATAATCCTTCAAAAGCAAGATAAAACATTTTCCTAGAATCGTTTAGGAATTCAACATTCGCAAATTGAGTGCGGGAAATGAGCAATTCCCGCACTGTCCGGGAATAGCCTTTAACAATGCGTTGCTTAGCAACAACAGCAACTCGCGGGAGTTTTACCCGAGTCTCATGGTAAAAGTGTAAGTTATGAAAAAAAAAAATTCCAGTAATATAAGACAATTCTATACGATTATAGGAAAGCAATTCCGAAACTCCGAAACTATACCGAAGGTATAATACGGAGACTCGCTTCGCTCGTTTTGACAACCCCTGCATTTGTTTCGGAATCACCGTCTTCCCGCACTTATTATGAAAATATCTATTTCAAAATCTTTTTTATTAATTACGTTATGGAAAAGTTTTTCCATAGTTTGTCCTAGTTCAATTTTTTTTGGAACAGTTATCGAAGTTCGAACCTTGACAATTATTAAAATGTTCTATCGGATTATTCATTCTCTAAATCCTTCAAATTTAATTAACATTGACCAGCCTGAGAGGATGTTATTTAAGCGTTGCCCAATTGAAGATAAAAATATTTAAGAATTATTGTCATTTGACCTTTTTATTCACCCGCAATTTTTTTCTAATCAAACATGTTAGTCAAAACATACAAAACGGAAATACTGTTTTGTAATGCTCTGAGATTATTTGCTCTGATTCATATCCATATTATCTACCGTTTTATGAAATGAGATGTAAAATAGAACAAAAACAATATCCCTATTAAGATTGTTAAAAGGAACTACCAGGGCCATACAAAAGTGTTGATATCATCAATAACTATTCAATACTAGCTATATGTAAGAGATTAAGATTATTATTCAGATGGTGACAAAATTAATGATTGCCTGGTTCCCAATAGCTCGCCTAAAAATATGAGAGAGAGTAGTATATTATGGCAAGATGACCCTTGACCATACTGGAATTTCGCTAAAAAATGAACCATGTTCCTTTGGTCATTTTTAATCATCGATTTATCTTCTCTAAAATTAAAAATTTAAAATCCTGGCTAACGGTAGATTTTAAAAGTTGATCTTGTAGGTTGATTCCGTAAATACAATATCCTTTCATAGAAGCAAAAATATTTTACGATGCAGTCAGCCGTAATTAAAATCCAACACGTAGTACCTTAACAGTGTCCCTGACCTTAACCTTGATATCGTTATGAAACACCAGGTTCAAACAGATGTGTTCCTTAGTTAAAATAAAATAACTGCATAATATAAAGTGTAGATCGAAAAGGCAATTTAAAATGACATCATGAAGCAGAAATCTTTTTAGGATTAATTATATACAGAGAACACCGAACACCTGTAGGGCTTCCGCCGAAGTAATATTAATTTGTATCCGTCATAGAATGTTTAATTTTTATTATTTTTCAAATATTAGGACCTTCAGTTTAGTAATGTAGTATTGTAACTGATGTCTTCAACGGTAACAATAATGGTGTAAATACATACATTTACCGATTTAGTGAAGTGGTTACCAAGTTTCAATAGAATATTCATTATTTATTAAAAAGGTGGCAAGGATTGCGAATTACAGGACATTTTAAATTAAAGCACTACGGGAAGCACCTAATGGAAAGGACATTCATCTAACAGTTAATCCCAGACGTACTAGAAATATTTATATTATATTATGTGATACTAGGAGATCATATAATTCAAAATATGATATTCATACAGGATGATCCAGTTCTTCACATTTTTAACTCGACAAAATAATTTTTGAGGATGTTCTTGCAATTTGACATTGGCACGCAACATCGATATTAACCCTGGGCTTTACCAGTTATGCGTTTACTTACAAGAGAGAGTGATTTTCAACTCATTCGTTGAAAAAATGTATCACGCAAAATGTCGCTATTTCAGCACAAGCAGCCGTTTACACTTCTGACCATTAAAGAGGGTTTGCTATTTGGCAAGGAGAATTAAAATGCTTCTAAATCAATTTCCTTGTGTACAGTCATGTCTTTTGATTTATAAAATTGCTTGATTATTGATTAAAATATCAAAATTTTATATTAGCCCTTATTTCTTGGAAACCATGGTGTTTCACGGAGTGCGGGTTATAGTAATTTCAGGATGCAATTTTATTTTTTAAATTAAGAATCAAGGAAAATTATGTATTTGTATTAATTCACTAAACTTAGCATATTTCCAGTTGAAACATTTAAAACATATTTATGATTTATATTGGGATATTAACAAATACTTTTATTTCGTAAAAATACAAGAATCATAATTAAATTATGATTACTGTAAACAGGAATTTAAGTTATGTACAAGAAATCTGTGTATTTCTGGGGGCCCGTATTTCTACACGAATGGGCATTAAGATTGTTTTCCTTCTTCCGACTTTATAGGGGTTAGACTTCTGGTGACGGAAACAGGAAACATGAAGTTTCACGTTAGTTAATCAGTCAGATTAATCAAGTTTATTTTAGATCACTCTGTATTACACTTTTAAATAGTAGCAGCTTTCATTAGGTGTTGTCTTTTTGACTCGTGTAAGCCCTAAGTTAATCCACTGCACAATGGTTAAAGTAACCTCAATTTCAAAAAGGGGGGGGTGTAACAGTGAACAAAATGATCATAAATATATCGAAGAATCTCAATGTTCATATTAGAAATACCTGTTCCGACTGTACATGGCTGATGGGTTTTGTAATGTCAATGTCGCAAATTGATGCGTAGGATTTAGACGTTTGAATAAAAATCAATTCTTAAAAAGTCTTTTCTCAAACGTGCCGACATAGCTATTTGAAATTTATCTAATCAGTATCATCAAATTCCTTTTGTGGTACCTACATATATATTATCAAATTGATTTGAGTTTTTGAAAGTTTTTACACCTACGAAGACAGTTAAATAGAGAATTGTGGATTACGAAATTCTCCGAATGCCCTCACAATGATTTATAATTCAAATGCGTGCGTGTCCTCTATAAAACAAAGTATGATATTTATTCATCAGCCTCGTTTGTAAATTCAGCAATTTGTTAAACTCATATAGCATAACATAACAATCACAATAATATTATTAAGTAATAGTAATAATCTGTATGTATTGTAACAATAGGAAGTCCACTCCCTGTATGTGGAGCCCAGGGCCGTAGTCAGGGGGGGGCTCAGCCCTGCCTGGAAAAGTTTTCGCCCTTCCTGAACCAATTTCATGACTAATTACCGCTTTTCTTAAGCGAGAAGTAAATATTAATAATATTTTGCAAATAATTAATTTCGTTAATGATCAGCGTATCAGCGTATGGCCGATTTGGTGTTTTTAGCGTTTGAAAAAAAAAGGACGGAAGCTATTGACATGGATTTATTTTTAACTAAATTCAACAGGAGACGTAACAGAAAACTGCAACTTTATTAGTTTGTTTTGTTGGGTAGATTTATAAGGATACTTTGTATATTTTTAATGTTTTTTTTTTTTAATTAAAAAAAATTAACCATAATATTTGCCCTTTCTATAAAAGTTTTCGCCCTTCCTACGATTGGTGTCTGGCTACGGCCCTGGTGGAGCCCTGGCATCGTATACGATGTCAGGGCTCAAGCGTCATACATGACGCCTGAGCTAGCGTGTCCCATTTAGGGCTGGGCGATACCATGAAATGGGTATAGAGTATCGATACCAATGTGGTATCGATATTACTCAAAAGTATCGAAGTATCGAAAGTATCGAAAGTATCGAAGTATCGAAAATATCGAAGTATCGAAAGTATCGAAAGTATCGAAGTATCGAAAGTATCGAAGTATCGAAAGTATCGAAAGTATCGAAGTATCGAAAGTATCGAAGTATCGAAAGTATCGAAAGTATCGAAGTATCGAAGTATCGAAAGTATCGAAAGTATCGAAGTATCGAAAGTATCGAAAGTATCGAAGTATCGAAAGTATCGAAGTATCGAAAGTATCGAAGTATCGAAGTATCGAAGTACCGAAAGTATCAAAGTAACTAGTCGTAGTTTTACTAATTACACTGATGTACTGTGTCTGTGACCCATACCGTAATCGATGAATATGAACGTGTTTGGGTACACCTACTATTTGCTAATGCTACGCATAATAAATCGTCTAAAAATTATAAACCTAACACGTCACTTTTGTTCGTTCTTGGCATAGAAGGGGGGAAAAACTATACCTACCCCAGTTGATCCTATTTGATGATTCAATCTAATATTTTAATTATAATCAAAAATAAAAACTTACGTAGTACTTACGTAGTACTTACGTAGTATGTGAAGATGTAAATGGGTACCTACTCCTGGAAATACATCAAGTTAAACTCCTACAGAGACTATGCGAGCCTGCTATATTAATTTTCTAATACTTTAGATACCTTGAATATTTCTCTATTTCCGATATTTTTGATACTTCGATACTTTCGATACCTCGATACTTTCGATACTTCGATACTTTCGATACTTCGATACTTTCGATACTTTCGATACTTCGATACTTTCGATACTTCGATATTTTCGATACTTTCGATACTTCGATACTCGTGAGTATTGGTATCGATACTCGATACCAATCCAAGTATCGATACTTCGAGAAAGTATCGATACTTTGCACAGCCCTAGTCCCATTGTCACCTTAACTTAGAATTCCGCGTATCTGAAGAGATTCTAATAGTGCTGGGCGATATATCGATAAATATCGATATAATTTTAATATCGATATATCGATATTCCGGTATATCGAATATCGATATATCGATAAATATCGGCATATCGATATAATTTCGATATCGAATATCGATATCCAAATTTGAATATCGCCCACCCCTACACATTATTTATAATAATTACATTGTTAAAATATGTGAAACTACATTTTTGGCTGACTCGTACCTCCTGTTTAACAATTTTATCTATTTTTGAAATAACAGTAAGGTACATACCTAGTGTAGAATTGGTTTACGTACCATAGGAATTTCAATGCAAAAATATTTAAGTTCTTTTATTTTCTTCCCCAATTATTTTACAGCTAAACTGCTAAAAAGTTCTTAGTAGAGAAAGAAATCTGAATCCGGACGTTCTACTGCTTTTGAATTTTAGTTTTACAAAAAAACAAAAATTGAGCGTCTGAAATGAAAATCACGTACTTTTTTTAGTTGCAACACTGTCAGTTATGCTGAGCGGACTTTTATGTTTGATTATAAACTCAAAACAAATTAATCTACTATAGTTTAAAGAAATACATGAGGTCATTCTTTTAATAGATATCATCAGCTAGCTTGGAAATCGATTAATTCATCAATCCTCACAACAATTCCTTCTCCTCGCGACTTTCAAATTCAGACGATCAATTTTTGCGTTTTTTCTTAAAATGGAAAGCAATGCAATGTCCGGATTTAGTATTTCTAATTATGGCAAAAGCTTCTGAACTCGAATACTTATCGATATATCGACGTATTGATATAATTTTAATATCGATATATCGATATATATCGATAAATATCGATATATCGATATAATTTTAATATCGATATATCGATAAATATCGATATGTCGATAAATATCGATATATCGATATGTCGATATATCGATATAATTTCGATATCGAATATCGATATCCAAATTTGAATATCGCCCACCCCTAGATTCTAACCCTCCAAGTGGGTTTCTTATCTTGCCATTTCATCGCATTGACAGTATTGACACGGCTTCTACAGTTTCACTTTCTATCTGAGAAGAAAGCTAGCTTAAGATTAATCCACATTTATAACAATTTGAAATCACATGACCTAGGTTTTTTAAGCCAAACTTCTGAACCACTGGCATCGGTACTAGGTAGCAAAATATATATGAGGTGGCCATTTCATACAGCGTAACCTCTGTCCGATGATTATCGAGTAGCTTTAAAACTTACGGGTAAATCCATGACCTTTCTTTACCAAACATAAAGAACCGGATAGTAGAAGAAAATTTGTACAAGCATTTAAAACGCAATGAATGCACTCCTTCCTATAATTAGCGAAAACAAGTTATTGAACACGAACATAGTTGTAGCGGTCAAATAGTAGGTGGTGCACGTGCACAACGATTAAACAACATATTTAATCAGCGGGGTACAATGATATTTATACTTCTTCATTAATATGCAATGTGGGCCGGAGCGAACTGTTATTCGAACAGCATGACGTTCTGCCTTCCTTACTGATTTTGATCAATATGAGTTAATGGCCAATGCAAATTAAATTAAGAATCAGTTAGTTTTGTTAAACTTTTCAGTCTTAAGAAACTTTACAGGTGTTGATGTAAGCTACTTAGATTTAAAAAAGGCGTAGTATTTAATTAAATAAAA
The DNA here is from genome assembly GCA_963082805.1 of Hemicrepidius hirtus. Taxonomy (NCBI): domain Eukaryota; kingdom Metazoa; phylum Arthropoda; class Insecta; order Coleoptera; family Elateridae; genus Hemicrepidius; species Hemicrepidius hirtus. The sequence continues at coordinate 16,352,857 of OY720161.1, forward strand.
CCCCGTTTTATTCTATTTTTTAATTTTAATTAATTTTTAAGATAACAAACAGTTTAATCTAAACACCCAAATTCTAAACGTGGTTATGTCCAAGAGACAATGCGCCGGAAATTTATAATTTTTCGATTTTCACAATTGATAAAAGATTAGGTAGGTACTCTTCCATACTAGTGATTTCTACTTTGCCAGTATAAATCAATCCCCACTTTGCCCAGGATGTGGAATAGGTTCACGCATCCTAGGGATTTCAATGCAAAGTTGTATTGTAAATGTTTAATGTTTTGTTTTTTGTTTTTTCCGAGAAAAAATACTGAATTCTAAAATTCTATTGATTTTGATTGATCCTATTGATTTTTAATTTTAGTTTTAGAGAACATAGGAAGCAATTGCAAAAATTGAGCATCCGTATTTGAACATCGCATGCAATTTTATGGTGGTCATTGGCGGTACTACATTTAGTATTGGCATGGCCCGCTTTATCTCGTAGAAGTTAGGTGGATGAACCTGACCATGAGAATTGTAGGTTATGCAGGATGTTTCATTTTAAATTCGAAAGAAATTTACTATACAGTGTGATCATTTAAAAACGACCCACCCTTAATACCTCGCAAACCATACCAAATATCAAAAAAATGTAAAAATACATTTTTATAATAGAGGATGGGGGACACTCGATACCGTAATCCGCGTCGTGCACGTAATTCGTAGCAGAGTTTTGTCTTTATTTTTTCTACAACCGTCTTAAAAGTCAGCACTTTTAATACCAAAAACTGCCATTGAAGTTGACATTTTTGATACTTTTAACATTTTTGGTTTGGTTAAGATTTTTGTTTCGGTTTAGACGATTGCAGAAAAAATTGTATGTTTCATTCGGACTAAAAGTGACTTCTTTTGACACTTTTAATCGTAATAAAACAAACCACTATTATTTTTCTTTAATTTATTTATTACTACTTATTACTATATTCAAATATCGTTCGCCTATTACTCAAATATTTATTAACAGCAGATTGTAGATAAGTAAGCAACAGCAAATGTAGATAGAAAAATCAGTATAACTTCACGACTGTAATAATACAAACAAAACGTGTAACAAATTTAGATCAAACTGAATAATATTATATACAGGGTGTTAATAAAAAAAAATATCGCAAACTTTAAGGGGATTCATAAAAATTAGGCAACAAGTTCCTATACAAACATACATCGAAAAATTCTTCCTAGGAGAGCTACAGTCCCTTGGGTCCATAGCTACAGTCAGTGACAAATGTTTTCACCAGTATTAAACCACTGAACCCGCTTTTCTGAGAAGTATAAGAGGTAACATAACGCCGGTTTCATTGTTTTACATAGGTATGTTGGTAACGCTGTTAACAAGATGAAATCAAAGGGAGAAACGTGTTATACTTCTCAGTAAAGCGGGTTACGGTGGTACAAGACTGGTGAAAACATTTGTCACTGACTGTACATGGGAGATTGGTGTCCTATACCAGATACCGAGTTACACAGTAAAATATTAATTGAACCAGAAGATATAAAGATATGGACCGAGGTCTTCATAATCTAGGTATCGGTTGGACCGACGTACGCAGGTTCCAGAACTTCATCGGAGTCACGGAAAAATTTAAAGTATAGTATAGATTGTGTGAGGGGAGACACGTAATATTCGGTAAAGTAGTATGTATCCCAACAGCATTGATGATAGTTTTATAAATGCCTTATTACAAAATTTTGGAGATAATCTATCGGACTATAAGCGGCGCTGGTCGATGATAGTTCGCTAGAACAATAGCTGACGGTTAACTATCAATTACGAAACTTTTCCACCTTAAAGTGATAAAGTGACATTACTCGGCAATTATCAACTATTCGTTCTTGTATTTGGCAATCGAAAAGACCTCTTTATTATACGGTTGTTGATAATAGGTATTAGGCTATGTTTGTTTACTGGTATTTAATTTTCAACTGATGCCAACTGTATTATCTCCATCCGCCTGGAAAGACATGGACATCGAATTGAAGGAACATCTAATACGAAGAATATACTCCACTGAACTCCCGGTAGTTAATATATGAAATGGGAAGTTAGCATTTAAGCATCGCATGTTTAGTTAAATAATTATCGTATATGATTAACTTTTTATAATTTATGTAAATATATATTCGCGTAGTACATAAATAATATAAAAGAATGCCCTATAATTTTAATACAACCAGCATAAGTTACCGCAAGATTACCTCATCTATTTGTTTAAATTCTTGTCATTTATAATTCTTACGAAATCATTAAAATGATCGGTAAGTCTGTTAGATTGATATTCTCGAATACCATAACGTGTGATTCAAAATTAGATTCATCAAAGAGGACTTAGAATGGACAGTAATTCTAATTTTCAATTTTAAGAACATACTTAATTTATGGCATGGCAAACTTTGAATGACTAGATTGATATAAACAAAAACAGCAGTGAAACCCAGTGGCCAGATTAAATTCCATAAAATCTTTGTAAATGTAAATTTTCCTCTTTAGATAAGGATCAATTGTTAGGAGCGAGCTATTACCTACGTATTTAGTCTGAATAACTAATGCCAAAAAAACATTCGTAACGTTCCATCGTTAGTATTATATGGTATTATACTTGCTCTACTAGTCCTTTCTGTCTGCAAAAAATTCGTTCACTAAAACTGGCCGTACCTCCAACTATTAATTTAAATTAGAGGCGCCACAAAATTAATCGATGTAGACACTTTGCATGAAGATGAACCCTAGCTAAATTCGGGTTCATCTCCATCCAAAGCGGCATCGGTATTTAACCTACAGCTTGAAATGTGCTTAAAATTCTCCATGCAAACCATGCGGCTTTTATCATTAATTAAAATTAAAATACATGTTTTGAATTTTTATAGCATAAACCAAAATCAAAATGAAAGTGAATTGAATTAAAAGTGATAAATTCTAATGTCCATTCTAATTCATTTTGATTATCATTTTTTCAGTAAAAATTTTAACAATAAAACAAAATACGCTCAGCTGAAACATAAACCACACGGAAATAAACAAGGGGAGCAAAATACTTAAAATTGCGGGAATGCCTGCTCAAAATAGATCCGCGAAACTGGTTTAATTTTGGCGGATTCTTAAGTATTTACTCAGTTTATTATTGTGTTGTAAATAAGAAAATACCGCCTAGGATTTTTTACCCGGGTGGCGCCAAGCTGTGTTATAATGTTTAGATTATAGGTTTATTGCTTTTTTATATGACATTTACACCAAGAAACAAGATAAATCGGAAATATACTTATAAGTTTGCATCCAACATTCTTATGAAAACCACAAAATTTGTTGAGTACTAATTTATATAAATTTTAGTATCTTACTATTTGAACTTCCTTCCAGTTCTCATTATTTTTACGAGAATAACGTATACATAGGTATTTCTGTGATTATTTTTGTAGATATTTACAGGAAAGTGCGTGAGATACCGAAATTTGTTTTTTCGCCTTAATTAACTTAAGCCGGGTTCGGAACTGACGCGTACGCGTATCGCGTATTTGAATGGACCAATAGAATTGTGTTATTTTTGAAAATGCCGTCATTCTATTGGTCTACGCTAAAATGCTATACCGCTATACGCGTAATTACGTCCCGACGCCGACGTTACATTGAAGTCCTTCTAACCTTAATTTCACAAACAGTGGTGGAAACAGTATCTAAAAGATCATAAAGTGACCAAACCATTAAGTTTATCTTTCCCTCTGTTTTCCGTCCCTAGCGATATATTATTATAGTTTACATACAGGGTGTTAGTTTTTTGAAGTTAAAATGGGGATTTTAGTTAAGTATTTCTTCCGTCTTGAACGGAATTACATTCAAAAATGCAAAAATTTAATATAGCTTCCATAATAAAAACTTGTTGATTGTTGGCTATTTTAAACGATATTAGAAATACAATCACATATTTAGATTCCTAGTAAAAAAAGTCTTAACAATGTCTTAATTAAAAATTCATAGTTTTCATTTTATCAGCGAAAAAAATCGGGGTTTTTGATTTTTTTTAGGTATGTATTTTCTAAACTAAAAATAATAGTAGGTCAAATTTCTTTTCAGATTATTATTGATCAGCATTAAAATACACAACTTTGCCTCCATTTAGCCGACTTCCCCATGCTTAACTTCGAAAAACGTACATCCTGTATACAGAGTAGGTAGTATTATAGAATATGATGTATAGACTAGGTTTTAATTTAAATATAGTGAACGGACCTTACCTTAACTTTCCACATTGTAACCCAAGTGATTCCAATGTTTAAAATTAATTCTTAAATTCCAAAAGCATATTGGCAATAAGAGCAGGATAGGAACATTATTTCTTTGTTAATGGTGGGTATGTATTCAATGATATCTATTAAAACCTACCTATAAAAATTATTATAACTGTGCTTTGAAAAACTGCAACAAGCATCAGACAGATAAATTTAAATTGGATTTGAGTTTAATGAAATTTATAATTAAAGCTTCATCAACATAATTTCTTACTAGAAGAAGGAAGGCGTCCGTTTACATTAAATAAATTAATTTAATTAAGTTTATCAATTACGAATTATTAGGTACTCCCCAAACAGTCTTGTCGCCTTTAAATAAGTTATTAAATTTTCTACGTCGCGACATCGTACGTGCAACTAATATTTTGAGTTTTTTATATCGATGTGTACCATACTTATTAAACCGTATTAATTACTTCCGGAGACGTTAATCAATCTATCAATTGCAAGAACCAATGAACCATATTGCCGATAGACCTATGCATACAATATTTATTTACCGAGTAAGGTTCACCCCCAGCATATTTGAGCAAAAAGTACGCAGTATAACCGTACAATGTATGCGAATAATTATTAATTATTGGATAGTCTCTAATCCAATGTCTTCATATTGTATATGCCTATATGGGATAATATTTAATACAAAAGCAAATTGAAGAAATATAGGTGGTCCCAACATTACCTTTATTAAAACTTGAGGATGTGATAGAACAGGTGAAAACAATAAGAATTTGTTATTTAAACTTATAGCCAAAAACTCGACTTAGTTCAGAGATTTTCAACGCGTTTCGGGAACTAATTAATTTTTCTATGTTTGATAGTCTAAAAGACCCTGCACACGCTTTTCCACTTTTCTGCAGACACCATTTTGGCATTTTCTGACAACACTTGGTCTCAACGGTTTTCGTAACAAATAATTGTTTAGTTACCAGTAGAAGTATTTACAAGAGTAGTCATAAATAATTTACAGATAAATCTTCAATTTTTTTTGCTATAAAGATTGCCATAAAATATTCTTGATTACATAGGACAAACACCCCAGTCTTCACGCCTCTAAACGGAAAGCAGTTCGATGTGACTGATCTAATCCCAAATCACGGGTTCAAGGTGAGAAGTATAATAATCGCTTCACAGAATTCTATTCTTCGATGGTAACAATGGCGCCTCTAGTACTAGATGAAGCGCATTTTTTCAATCTATAGGTGTCAAATATGACAGAATATCAAAAGTAACGATCGGCTATAAGAAGAAATAAATGGGCTGTACAGTTTTTTTTACTTTTTTTTTACGATAGGTACCTATACATAAATAAATATATAAATTCTTATCTTTAATCAAACCCAATGGATATGGTGATAGAAAAGTTTTACTCTGTCACCTACTTGAATTTCATGCGATTTTAGTTGGCAGAAACTAATTGATGATGTAATCATATAAATTCGGTTGTCAGCAAATTCTATTACAAACATTTGAATCGTAGACTATAAAAAAGTAAGAAATTGCCTACTAACTTTGAACCCCTTTTTCGGTGTCGAGTTAAAATCCATACATAATTGCTTCCAAAATACGTAGGTTCTGGTAATTGATAACAATTGCAACATTTCTTAACCGCACACAATTATCAAAAGAATTAAAACTATAATGAGCTTTCATTCTACTACGTTACTAGCGGGGCCCTTTATATGTCTTCTATCTATTAATAAATTCTAAGTACAATACACCAATTTTTTATCATAATAATTAATATAAGTTGTAATACCCTTCCAAGGACATTGAAGTAGTTGTTGGTTTATATCAGGTTATTCAGGGTGAGTCGGGAGGTTGTCAATTTCCTCCCGATTCACCCAGTATATTACAGAAAATTGAAACATTGCGCATTAACACTCAAAAAAAAATAATTCTGCAATTTATTGCAATTGGTGTAAGATACAGCTCCACCAAGCTTACAAATTCCCCGGAACATATGTCAACTAAATTTTAAAAGACAAAGCGCGACAATACGTCAACCAATAGTAAACAATCCTACTCAAAAGTACATTCACTGGAAAATGTTTGAAATTTTAATAATTTCAGTGTTTGTCAAATCATTTTGATGTTTAAAATCTGTTAAGTATGAATGTTAAATCGAGGAGATAATTCTTCTGAAGCCAGAAATATCATTCGGAAGGTCATCAAATTCTTCGAATGAAAAGTATTTACAATTATTTAAATTTTCCGCCTAAATGTTTTTATTTTGATTGTACTTTGAAAAACTAAATCAGCGTCGGACACGTCCCTTTTCAACTTTGTAAGCTTGGTAGAGCTGTATCGAATTTAAGTATGCTAGTTATTCTACGACCATGCTGTATTTTGCATGCATATCGGTGTTACAGCAACGGAAACAGCAGGCATTAAACAAATAATATTTACTTTTGTAATATGAAGGAATCGTCGAGTGGAAGAGGATCTCGGTTAAATCCCAGAAAATGTAGACGACTTTTCTGTAGTCATTCTGTGGGTCAGTATCGAGTTCGGGAAATCATTTGACGTTGTCTTAATTACTGGCCGATCAAGGTAAGTACCCAGCTATACACAACATTATAACAAACAAATACAAACACTACAATATTGAGGAATGGATGTGCACATGGCAGAGCTACTACATCCTATTACGCAGGAAGAGCCAATTTGAACGAATGTTTACCTCGATTCGGGATGACACCCAGTAGTGGATACATAAATAATTACGAAATTTAAGATTATAAAATAAAGCAATCCGCTGTCAAAAACAACATCAGTCTATTGGCGCTGTATGGAATATTTCATATTTGCAATGAGAGATAACGAGAAATTCCATAAACAAATTCATAAAACAATTTGTCACTGTTCTTAGTCGTTGATTCGTCGTGCCAGAAAGACAATACCCGTTATTTTGACGCCAAACCAAGACAATATTTAATAACTAATACGTGAAGTGTACTAAAAACAGAAGAACAAAAGGCCATAAACATAATTTCATTTGAGAACAATACAAGGTTTTTTAAATATCCACAATTAATTGCTCAGCATTGGAACCCAAATAGTCATTAGGCTTTACAGCAATACACTTAGCGGTCTGTTTACAAACTCTTAATAATCAGTATAACAATTGCCTTCCGATGAATTAATCAGCAAATCAACAAAAAACAATAAGTGTGCATGCTTACGCACATGAGTATGAACTACCTGCAACTATACAGTTCAACATCCTTATACAATCATTCAGTGAATTAAATTTTGTAACACATTTCAGACTACAACTCGTGTGAAAAATAATGTAAATGCAATTTGTTTATATGCGTTTCTACGGTTCTATAAATACTAATTTCTAGAATATGTAATCAAAAATAATACGTTAATATTTAAACGGGGAATTATACTTATTTTGTGATTTCCCCAATAGAGCAAGAGGGAACTGTTAATTTAAAACGTTAATTAAAACAAGTAATAAATAAATTTATGACAATAACATCAGCGCCTAAAGGCATAGTTCAGAGCACAACACACTAATTTAAATTTTTATTCAGAAGATAATCTCAATTTGCTGCTTTGGTAAAATAAAGATACAGGTTTGCGTAGTGGATCTCTTGATCTCTGACAGAATACCTCTACCTTCATCCCAAACCAAAACCAGACGTAAATAATAATATTGGTCTGATTACCTCCTTATACTGCGCAGTAAGGTATTTACAAACGGACAAGTTTATCAAACATTGGAAGACGATAGAGATTCAGTTTTTTAACCACTAAACTGATGTAGCACAATTCAGAATAAAATACATAATGTAATTGAGAAAATTGTTAATTTTAACTAATGAAACATTCCGTATTCTGAGTATTTAGTCTTACACCTTCCTTCCCGAGATAAATTATTAATGGTATAATGCCATTTTAATCCATACTTGTATTAGTGGAACACTACCAAAAGCAGTAATGCAGTAATACAGAGGGAGCCATCGTAACCGTCTCAGCAGCAATGTAAGTTTCGTTGTCGTGAACCATTACTGTTTTTGAATTACAGAAGAAATTAACTGTCGTTTCCTCAACAGCGTACTGATTGAGAGATGGATCAGATTATCAGTACTTTTTAGTGATGATTATGAGTTAAGATTTCGGTTTTGACATGTCCTCTTCGGGTTTGAAGAGTGAATGACGGCCACAGATGAGACCGTGTCACTGCAAAAAGTTTGGCAGTGCTGTTATGTGTGGTTATGTTGCTTGCTGCCATACTTGCAGCCTGCTGCTAAAATTCGGCGTCGCAGTGCGGCGTCAACGAGCGACGCGACACGTGTCAAGTAATATGTGTTTTCATTGGTCTGCTGCTAACGGGTAGGGGTGACGCTGACGCTACTGCTGTTATATGAAATAGGTTTGAACTTGTCAAAATCTAAATTGGGCCGCCCATGTAACTCGTCAGAGTTAGGAGAATGAAGCTGGCCATGGTCCAATATCGCCCATGTAACTCGTCAGAGTTAGGAGAATGAAGCTGGCCATGGTCTGATATATCAATTTGACAACAGTACCTACCTAGGATTTCTATGGCAAAAAGGTAATGGTCCCATTCTACCTAACAGCTCAGGTAAGACAGTATCTGGAAGAACTCGAAACACCCAGACCTTATTGGACTAATGGACAACTTATTGGTGAGATGGATCGGAAGTTAAGTAACAGCCGTTGTAGTTGTAATAACATGGAAAAATACGCCAACACATTTCAACAAAATTAAAATTAATTAAAGAAAATAATTCTTAGTCATTTCCGAATAAACAACTTTCAACACCACCCTGTATCTTGGTAAGGAAGCAGTTGCGGAGCCATGTTAAAGGAACTTTTCCTGATAAAAGGAATGTGCCGTTTCTTTTTGAGACACCCTGTATATAATATTTAATTATTATAACTCATAATAATTATATTTATAGCATGTATCTATTGTTATTTCTCCAGTTGAGTAATGTTATGAATACTATAATGACAATGACGCCAGTCGTTTAAAACTAAAATCTCACGTATTCCATACGTTGGTGGGTAATATAAGAGAATCCGTATGGTGTGAGGTAGAGCGCCATAGAGTGTTAAGGTGTTACATTAATTATCTTTTTGACGCGTTACGGCTCCAGACATGATTTCGTCTTTTTTTTACAAAGAATATAATACAGCCGATACAGTTGAATGATTGGAGCTTATTCTGTTGTGGTCCTTTCTATGCCTTTTCTTGCAAGAAGTTTAATTCCTTTTTAAAATTATGTCCAGTCATAAAGTATTTAAATCGTAAACGAATTCTAAACGTCTTTTGTATTTTTTGTGAAGACACCTTTAAGAACTTAGCTTTCATATTAATATTAAAATTTAAAAAACCGCGAAGAATGCGGTACAGCATTGCAAGGAGTTCCATAATTAATGGTCATTATATCTGGGGAAATTATAACTTCCACGACTTGCTTTGTTTTGTGATAAATTGTTTTACATAATAAGGGTTAATTTGACTATTATTAATATCCCATAGACTGTAACGTTCTTCTGTTGCTTTTGATAAATACAAGAAACGCTAATCTTGAGTTATTTGAAATAACTGCAGGATGGGGCGCAAGTGTAATACATCAAGATTAATTTAAATTATGGACAAACGTAAAATATAAGAGACGTAAAAATATCATTACTTATTTGGAAAAAGAACCTAGTCCAGTACCGTGTTTATGAGTTCTATAAAAAGAAATATTTAACAAATGGCCATTTAAAGGCTCTTATTCATGAAAGCCGTAATTATTCACTTTTATTTTTGTAAGGTGTATACTTTTCGTATTGGATCAATTTCAACATTATTATAATCAGGTATACTATTCGTAGTTTGGATATAAAAATTTCAATAACTATCGATTGTAATTTATGATTTATATCTGAATAAAAACTGTTGTTAGGTACATTCATAATTTTCTTAAAACAGTTTACGCTTGGTCATTATATTTTATTTTCATGTTTAGCAAACTTTGAAACTACTGATAAAGTGGTGTACGAGTACGGCGTATAGTTACGGAAACGTACTGCACACACAGGGCCGAGCCGTGCCGGGGGTGCAAGGAGTGCACAGCACCCGGGCGGCAACTTACTAGGGGCGGCAAAATCAAAAATTTAAGATATATTATGCTTACGACATTAAAAAAATTAAACTTAATACTTCCACCAACACCAACCGAAGCTGCTGCTGAGGATGCTGGGGTGGAATATTTGGCATTCAAATTCTCAGATGCTCGTACAACGCGTTAAAAATTGGCCACGCCCACTTTTGAAAAAAAAAAAAAAATCGCCTGCGACGCAATTTTTTGCTCGATTCCCTCGTATTTCCATATACCAATACCAACCCCCTCCGACACTAATTCTTGACTACACCCCTGAAGGGGGCGCCAAAAGCTAACCCGCTCGGGTGAAAAAATTACTGAGCCGCTCCTGATAACTGTAGTTGTCAGATTTCTTTTCATTAATGATGTTTCAAAAAATATAAAAATTAGAGAGCATTTTTTTAGAATTTTTTTAGATTTTTAGAATCAACACTATTTATGTCTAAGGAGCTATGTAGGGGCGGCAAATTATATCTTGCACCCGGGCGGCAGATACCCTTGGCTCGGGCCTGTGCACACATATATTTGATGATATCCTTCACGGGCAAAAATAAAATAAAATAAAAAGCTAAAATATTAAGTATGCTTATTAGTTATTAGTTTATTACTGTCGAGACGCCCTCTATACGTAATAGTGCATGGAATATAGATATTCCTCGACTTACGTGTATGGGGTTGGATTCTTCAGAGAACATAGGTACGTAAACGGAATTCTTTCTATACTTGAATCAATGGAAAATTACAGTTCCGGGCACTAAATAGTTTACCTGCAAATACTATCATACTAATTATTAATTAACACCCGCAATCTGTTGTACATTTCATGTGAATAGTGTAGCATATGTTACATTGCTTCAGATAGAGTTTCTTGCAAGTATTTTAAGCTATCTGTAGTAAAGAAAAAGCGTTTATTTCGAAACAGTTCATTTATCTACATGAAACAAAGATGCCTTTTCGGGTGACAAAGGTTAAAAAAACCTAAAAATGGCATTTAAAAAATTAGAAAAATCGCCTTAAAATTGTTTTCAAGATGGGCAAGTTTGTGGGTCTCAGCCAAATTTCGTTATCCAATATTTGAAGAGTGTCCTAACCCTTAAATATAGTTTCAAATTATGACGTATGTCATTAGTACGTATGTCGTACATTATCACAGCTGTTTTTGACGGGTTAATGTCTTTTTAAGATACAATAAAAGACATGCTTGCAGAGTTATATAACCCTTTAGACCACAAGTTCAAATGAACACACGTTGCTTCGGAGAAAATATTTTACAAAAACTTGTAACGTTGATTACTCAAGGTTATCCACAATCTCTGAGGCACCCTGTATAGTGATGAATATTTTATAGAAAATGGCAGTAATAACTTTAATATAAACAGTTGAAAATGTAATTTCAAAGCAAATCTTCAATGAAAAATATTCGGAACTTCATAAAATACCACGTTTTTGAAACGAAATAATTCATCATCTCAAATTTATTGATAGAAGTGCGAACTCATGTTACAGCTTCATGAATTGATGGCTGAAAATATTTTTAAATGTAATCTCTGAACGATTTTAAGAATATTTTCTCGTCAATGTGGAATATCTATTTTCCGAGTTACAGCCGATAGCCACGCTTAGTAACTCACCCTGTATACTAAAAGCAGTATCTTCCCCTTAAAATAGCCTACAACTATTATTGGAAAGCTTAACAAAATGGCTGTAAAAAACATTTATTTCGATAAGAAATTTTTATAGGTAGGTACCTACTTTTAGCTGCACCTTGGCTTTTTAAATCACGAAACGTTGTATGTACAGGTTAACACGTTTTCCGTTGGAAAGAGTAAATATAAATTAAACAACTTAAATTATAAAATTGTCTGGCATTTCTCAAAGTATAAACTATTTATTATGCAATCATTTAAGATTTAACCGCATCTTTCCTAATCTGATATATGAACTTCTATGTTCGGTTAATGGAATGATTGCAATTTTTAATTGGTGCCATATGTAACGAGCAGACAAGATTATGACGATGGCGTAGCAAAAGTGTTCATAACTAACAAGAAGACGACGGTATCTTCTTGTAAAACAGGCGACTTTACATTTAAAGATGACTGATAACCTGTTAATGTATTAATTCCGATTTATAGATAACAAAAATTGATTTGTACATGTTGTACACAACGCAATTACGAAATGTTAAAAAGAGATATTTACATCATAAAGATACTTGTTGTCAAACGAGTTGGCTACATGCCCATAGGTCATGTAGTTCATAAAATGCTAGGTTGTATTTTTGCTTACGTCAAATCATGCAGAAAATTAATGCTACTACACAAAAGGAAAGTTTTTGCATTTTTTGAAATCAATTAACATGTTCAATATACAGAGCGGTGATAAAGTATCGCACAAAAATCGTCATCTTATTATTTAATGTTTTTTCGGAAAATCCTGAAACACGCCAATATTATTTTTTTAAGACATATACAACAAATGCCGTTCAAAACCAAACTTTCAGATTCGAGTGTCTTTTTAAAAAATAAAATTGACGTGTTTCGGGATTTTCCGAAAAAACATTAAATAAGATTACGATTTTTGTGCGATACTTTATCACCACTCTGTATTATATGGAGTTCAAATTAACACTAAATTTTAAATGTATGTATAAACTGTCAATTAAATAAAAGTAATTATTGATTATTATAACCATTTAAAATTAAACGAAACTTGGCGCCAACTTTCAATCAAATTGTAAGAGGTGGAATTTATTATTACCAGAAGAAGTGTTAAATAATTCAATGACCATAAACCGTTGACATGTCTATGTATAAAGATAAACTTAGTTTTACTATAGAGCAGTAAGAAAAAGTAATTTCTTAATTTATTAAAAGAGTTGAGCAATTGATAACGGTCATAGTCCTATGCAAAAAAAAACGTAACATTTTAAAGGTCGAGAAACATCAAGAATTCAGGCAACTTCCTGAACAACACAGCTACTGGCGCCTAGTGTGAGGTCAAAAGATTAAATTTTGAATTGTTTAAAACCGATGAAGTGAAAGCTTACTATCTGTTTGAAGTTCTAATTTAAATCATTTCAACTTTCTTAATATAATATAATACACACCAGGCACTTTTCACAAAATATTTTTTAAATTCAGGAAAGAGGTAGTACCTAGGTATAAATAATATCCACTATTATAATAATTAAATTTTCTAATTTTAAAATGGATAGATCTTTCTGTTCTTCATCATTATTATAGTATCACAAAAAATAATAACTAGCGAAATTGATAGAAGACACGAAAAAGGTTCAACTTAAAAATTTAGGAAACTTCCGGTCAAACCTAAATCGGTTTGGAGACCTGCAGATGTGTGGAGAAAGTCTGTTAGTGTTCATGTAGTACATAATTGTATCAGCTTCACCTACGATGCCACTCTCTATACAAGTTTCCATATTTTATAAATTAAAGATACATCTAAAAGTTGGAAGCAAATCATGTTTTTAATTAAACACATCCGGATTAAAATGTTGAAAGAAAGTTCAGAGAGAAAATATTATACTTAAAAAAGAAAAAAATATGCTGCTATAATTAGTAAAAGAACATAAGATACGATTTTATAAAGTTAGCAATTATATTAAAAAAAACAAACAATTTTAACTAAATAGTACCTATTTATAATAATAATTTAATAAATAAAATTTTATAGCTACTACTAATAAGCAAAATACTATGTAATAAAATATTTCTTGCAAATGCATTCAATTAATTTTTTGGGCATAAGTATCAATTTATAGTTTATTTGCTATGGTTCTTCTTTTAACTACTTCAATGGGCATATCAATCATCATTCATTATTTAATTTACTATAAATAATATGTTGAATATACATCCTATATCCCTTTATACAGGGTGTTTCTAAAATAGGGTTCCAAACTTCTACAGCGTGTAGTACTCATCAAAATAAGGCAAAAAGTTCTAATAAACATATGGCCTAAAACGCACCCCTAGGGAGTTACAGGCTCTTAAAGGGGTTCAGATGAAATTGGTTTTTTTCTGTTGTTTGAAGAACGGTGACAGACAAATAGACAAAATTATGGGAATTTACTTAGTTTTTCATTCTGAATAAGACGTGCTAGTACATTTTTGATTTTTAAACTTTATATCAGCATAGGTGTATATGGTCTAACAAAACAAGAGTTTCTAATTTTAATTTTTAACATTATTTGTTTGTGCTTCCATTTTTCCGAGCGTTGTCCTACAATATAGCCTACTTTAAAACAATTGTTTATTTGAGAATAGCTTGAAATAATTTAAAGCCATTCTTGCCACGCTCTTGAGTGATACGTGATACCTAGTGGCTTTGACCAAATTAAGATAATGTGCAAAACAGATGTAACCGGTAAAATGCAACTTGTGTGTTAGCCCGGATATTTTGTAATTTTAATCTCTCTTTCAATTACCTATATCATTACCGTTCCTGTAAGTTGAAATGATGACGAGGAATCAGCAAAACTGTTCAATACAATGTTAAATCCCTATGTTGGAATCTGAGATCGGACACTCGGTATGCTAGACTAAATTTTCGGTCCTAATTTATGATTAATTAGTATTATTCGAGTAATACAATGTAAGTTTCTAATACGGAATACCAGAAAATTCAAACGCGAATAAAATATAAAATAAAAATTGAACAAACAATATCAATGTAAAACGGATTTGATAACATATAAACTACCTACTGAAAGAATAATTATAACCAGGTCTGTTACAATATAAAACAAATACTTAAAGGAAATATGGACCACCAATTTTCTTATTACTGCAAGGTATAATAATTGGAGAACATTCACTAGTCACAAATTTCCAAAGACACACTACGTACGACCTTGTCTCATACCAGGAACTCCGAGTATGTAAGTCTGTTATCATTGCTGCGTCAAAAGGACACCGTAACGCATTCAAATCAAATTAAATATCGGTTGGATTCTAAGCAATGTATTAATATTTTGCACGTTATAAGGTTATAAATGCATAGTCTCTTATCTTACATATATGTCAACAAACAGCAATTTATCATAAAAATAAAAAACACATGGTTATCCATGTGACATTATTTTTTACTAAACAAAAACAAACAAAACAATACAATAACTAAAACAAATGAGGCTTAGAAAGTCTATTTAGGGCTTTATAAATTCCACAATTTTTTAACGAACTACAGAAACGACTCTGGGACGTCCCTGTACCATTTAAGATTTGTGTGACGCATTCCAAGATTAACAAGGCCAATCAACCTATCCGTATAAACATTCATTTAACTTACATGTTTGTACGTAGCTCGCTGCGGACGCCAGGTTTGTTAAAATTACACTTTTCACCCCCGATTCTAGAGAATCGGCCATTTTAGTACACTGGGTTAAACATCCACTGGTCTGAAAACTACACAAACACAAGCCAGCAGTTCTTGGAAATCCTGATGCACCACAATGGGCAGGAATTACTAGTGGAGCCCTCTATTATAGTACATCTAAACTTTTGGGTAGTACTACTTCTTTTTACAACCGGAAGTACCTATTTATTGATCAGTAATGTTGATGAAGCCAAGTAAAATATATGCACTGGTAATGAATGGCGGCAATAACCGTTTAAATGAATAATAATTTAATTACAGGGATCAGTAGTAAGCAGGTACTCTATATTTCAGAAATCATTAGAAATGTAGTAAAGTACCTAGTACATGCATTAATTTTCTAATTGATCCAATTATGCAGGTAATATACTAGGTGTACCGTATATTAGGTACCTAACCTACCTTAAGTACTACTCAAAGTAATCATCTTAATTTTAATTTTTCTACAATTGGACTCTTACTAATAAATACTTTCACATATTTAGCAATTGCAATTTTCTTCATTGCAAAATATTATACAGGGTGTCGCTAAAATATGGTGCCATAGCTTAACCACAGATTGCGGGGATCAAAATAAGACGATTTAACGCAACTTACCTCTATCCGAAATTGCTTCGCTAAAGCGCTATCGAACGCCAAAGATCTTCAAAAAATTTCTATTTTTTTTAATAACAAAAGATTGTTTTTAGCGATTAGGGTCATATTTGGGATGTGATTCTTTACTGGGAAAAGGTGTTTTTTGACATCACTTTTTTGTTCAGGAGGGTCGCGTAAGTGGTCAAAGGTTGATCATCCACAGTCAAAGAAGCTCATATCTTTTTAACAGTTCGGCCAATAGTTTTCAAACTTTTTTCACAGAGAGACATTCTTATTTCACATATTTTTTGTCTCTTGTTCGATTTCGGTATCTGCCATAGTTTAGGCTGAAAAAATTATTTTGATTGGCTGCAGTGCATTTCTTAAAACAGATGTAGTAGGTAATCTAGTTGTCCCG
Source organism: Hemicrepidius hirtus (assembly GCA_963082805.1). Classification (NCBI taxonomy): domain Eukaryota; kingdom Metazoa; phylum Arthropoda; class Insecta; order Coleoptera; family Elateridae; genus Hemicrepidius; species Hemicrepidius hirtus. The sequence continues at coordinate 16,369,702 of OY720161.1, forward strand.
TATGTTGAGAAATAAATCACGAAGAGACAATTTGATATAAAGTTTATTACTAACAAGTATGTAAAGGGTGGCGCAAAATAATCTGAACCATTTCTCAACCAATATGGTTCAGCTTATCTTGTACCACCGGAAAATTAATAGATTTACAGCAAATGCTCAATGTGACCACCATTTTCCCGGATGCAAAAGTTGATTCTACGCAAAAAATTGTCTCTTCGTCATTTATTTCTCAGCATACGGGATAACTAGATTACTACATCGTTTTAAGAAATGCACTGCAGCCAATCAAAATAATTTTTTTCAGCCTAAACTATGAGAGATACCGAAATCGAACAAGAGACAAAACATTTTTGAAATAAGAATGTCTCTCTGTAAAAAAAGTTTGAAAACTATTGGCGGAACTGTTAAAAAGATATGAGCTTCTTTGACTGAACAAAAAAATGATGTCAAAAAACCCCTTTTTCTAGTAAAGAATCACATCCCAAATTTCATCCTAATCGCTAAAAACAATCTTTTGTTATTTAAAAAAATAGAAATTTTTTGAAGATCTTTGGCGTTGGATAGCGCTTTAACGAAGCAATTTCGGATAGAGGTAAGTTGCGTTAAATCGTCTTATTTTGATCCCCGGAATCTGTGGTTAAGCTATGGCACCATATTTTAGAGACACCCTGTATAAAGAAATTGAAGGACCCGACTTAAAAAACCGCATTTTTCACTGCTAGTTGATTCGAGGAGTCGGGCAGTGGATGTTTCGTCCCCGTAATGACAGTTAATCCTAATTTGATGAGAGTAATTTTTAAGCTGGATAGACGTTTCGTCCCGAACGATAACAATTCATTATACCGGCCAAGGTAATTAGGGTAATAACTTAATAAATTTGTTTTGTTTTCGATTTATGTTCTATTCAGCCAAATGATGAGAAAGTTCAAAAATTTTCAGATTATTTGACTAATAACTATATTGTAGAAGATTCACCATATCCCCTACATATATGGGCAACAAAAACAGCTTCTAGTACGCGTACTACCAACGCCTGCGAATCTTTTCACAGCTTCTACAACAATAGTGTTAATTGTGCGATTGTGCCCACCCTAACATATTCATGTTCGTCGATTTTGTGAAATGTTATCAAAGTGAAATATACATTAAATTGCAGAGCACTAATAAATCTGATAAGCCTATAACTCCGATACCCAAAAACGGGAACGCTATTTAAAGGCTAGAATAACTGAGTATGACAATAATAAAATATCGTGTCTTCATTTTGTAAAAATATCATCACATTATTTTAGTAATATTTTATAATACATTATATGTACCTATAGAGATAACTAATAAATATCTAGAATTGTATGTATGTTTCTTTGGGGACGAAATGTCAAAGGAGATTATCTTAAGTACCGGGGACGAAACGTCAATGGAACTTAACTTAAATATTTCGTACCGGGGACGAAACGTCAATGGAACTTAACGCTAATTACGTCTTTGGGACGAAATGTCCATCGCCCGAGGAGTCAATGTGTCATATTCAAGAAATATATCAGATTCAAATTCAAAAATGATGCTGGGTAGTATTAGGCAGATGTTTTCCCTTCCTGGTGCAATATTATCTGTATATTGTATACAGGGTGAATACATAATGGCGCATTTCCTCTGGGGTAATTGTAGAGGACCGTAAATGCAGCCTGGGAATAATGTTAAAAAGTTATAAGATAAGGGGGTAAACTTAGAACTCAACTTCTTTATTCTTATGAATTTTGAAGGATGGTATCATTTTCCATAAAAAGATTTGTATCCTATGAGGATTAGTGTAAAATCGAATGCACACAGCGCAGCGTAAGTTACTAGGTATAGTTGAGGCAAGCTAAGGCTAAGGGTGCATCTACGTCATCAATTTTTTAATGATGCGACGAGGATGACACATTGTTATGGTTTCCTTAGAAACAGTGACCAATGAACTATTGGTTGCAAAACGGATTTACCAGGATACCAGCGACTATTTGTATTCATGTTGCCAAAAATTTACCTTTTAGTTCTTTGCTCATAAAACAAAAGCAGATAGAATTTTTCCCAGACTGCATTTTAACGGACCCTTACAACTACCCATCAACTACTCCAGAGGAAATGCGTCATTTTGGATACACCCTGTATAAATCAGTTATTGCCAAAAAAATCTCAAATTTTTTTCATAGAATAATTGTTCTTGCATAAAATAATTACTAGTCTCATAAAATAATTTCTCTCATAAAAAGAGTTCTCGAAAAAACTGCAAAATAATAATTCTCTCTCGTTCTTTAAAAAAAACACCCTGTAGCTTTTTAGAATAATAAATTTTGAAAATCCATAACTCAGGAGCGTCGTTAGGAAATATGCTTTGGGGGGGGCGCAACTATTATGGAATCCAAGAACTTGCCCTGTCGCAAACAGCTAAAATTACTATATAGCCTAGCCCTTGCTTCTTGTTTATGGTTGACAATTATTTAGCGGGGGGTTGGGGGGGCGCAGAACAGCATTGGGGGGGCGCGCGACCCCCCTAAAATGGTCTAGCGACGCCACTGCGAACTGTCTAACTATCTGAATCTATTAGGTAGGTACAATACATTTGCAAAATTTTTTCAAATACGTAAAAAGCGTCTATATTTCATACCACTTGAATTAATGGAGCTACAATAATTCTTTCATAGAATTAAGAAATGTTTTAGACTTTTAGATTCACTTGGTGACCGATACAAATTGAATAAACTATGCAGTTTAGTTTTTGGCCCCCAGAGTCCAGGCGCTTTGCAATTGCACGCGCGAGTAACTCCGAGTAGCACTAAGTTGCTACGAGTAGCATGGAGTAGCTCTGAGCTACTGAAAGTTACTTCTTACTCCCGCGTGCAATTGGAAAGCGCCTCTGTTGATATTATCAACAGTGGCGCTTTTGATATTGTTCTTCTTCCTAACATACCATAGCACTTCTCCCATATGTCTGGAATCAAAGTCTCCCTTAAATACAAGGTGTATCATAAATAGTAAATACTATAGATACATTAAATAATTTAACCAGTAACAGAACTAGTTCAGCTACAATAATTTATAAAAGATACCTGTTGGAGACAACATGATAAAATAAAAAAAATCGTTGGAAAGGTAATCTCATTCTATTACTATTTATTCATTTCAAATTGAAACATAAAAAAATTGAATTTGAAATTTTAGAGGCGGTGGCTGTGACGATGAAGGGTATACAGACGTGAGGATATTACGTAAAAGGATGTCCCCCCTGCTGTTTTTGTTAATAATGTCTTGGTGATTTTCAAGCAAGCAATAGTTTTGAAAGATACCGAGGGTGGGTTACTATGATTTGATCTCTTGCTACTCTTTCAGTTACCTCCATAGGCGGTTTCCAATTGCACGCAGGAATAACACCGAGTAGCAAAGACTAGCTCCCAAACTGCCCAATCTTTTTTTCCCCCGTCCCCCAAGCTCCCACCTTTTTTTGGGTCACATGACGCTAAGTTCAGTAGAATATTTTCTTCACTTGTATAAGTAGGTAGGTGCATCAAATTCTTGTTCAAACATGTTGTAATTCACCTGTACCAACTTTATTCTTATAATATTGCTACAAAAAATTCATAACTTTGCTAAATAAAAGCAAATCTTGATGAAACAAAAAAAATAATTTAAAATAATGCTTCGACCATACGCTAATGAATGAATGAACTGCAAATGCACAAAGTTTTGGTATCAAGTGTGTCAAGGTCCCTTACTCAAGTAAATCTGCAAGTGTGTAGCTACATGAATCAGGCTGAATACAGGGATAAGCATAAAAAGGTCGTCTTTACCCCATCTTTTCTAATTTTTATTGGAAATTGATTTTTTACTTTTTAATTTCACTGTGCAAAACCACAGCAGGAACAATATTCTTCAGAATTCATTCCAACTAGGAAAACCAGCAGCACTTTGCAAATTATAAACGAACATGAAATGATAAAAGCAGTTTTCATTCGATAGTGTGCAGGCCTCTCCAGTAGCCTGTATAGTTGAGTTCTGTATAGGCTGCCTGCATCTGTGTAATGACCTTTACATAACAAATTTTTTACAAAAACAAAATGAGGGAAAAGTGACAATATTAATAATAGTTTACAGTTTAGTCAAAATATCCAGAAGCTCGGTGCTATTCACCCCATTTTAGACTAAAATGAAAAATTAAACTTGCCTCAATGTCATAAATTTTTTCTTTCATAATCATATTTTTGATCATATTTTACATAGCAATATTATTGATGTTTTTCAAAAAAGCAAATTTGGTGAACAGATATCGAAAAAACTAAAGAATCACTTTTGAAGTGGATCTCGGAGCTATGTTAAATGCCATAAACAAAGCTTATGTAATTCAAGTATGAAGTTACAGCTTTTATTAAGCATATTATTAGTTTAAAGTTCCCTATATAACATTTAAAAATATTTTAAACCTTCCCCATTAATCGACAAAGTTAGCTCTTAAAATAATTTTTATTGAATGTACAAAAATGAAACACAAAATGTATAACTTAAATCTTTATTAACGTCATCTATTTCTTAACCACCTTAGTGCTAGCTTGTTGTGCCTTAAGAACTTTAACTACGATCTTCTGTTCCTCAATAAGGAAAGCTCGTACAATCTTTTCCTTAACGCACTTGTGGCATAAAACACCTCCATACGCACGTTTAACCATTTTCTTACGTCTGCACATACGGGATCTTTCATGAGAACGGGCAGGAACGATACCTCTAAGTTTATCTTTGCACTGTCCGCATTTTGGAACGTTTTTAGCTTTTTTTAAGTATTGATATACCAGCCGACCACCAGGAGTACGAACACTAAAACAAATTAGTTGCTACAATATCAAGTAACGTAAAATTTTGAGTTCTAAATTAAATTGCAGCAGGTTCAGATAAAAACGAACGAATAAGTTGTCATCAACTTAGATATCAGTACTCTAGCCTAAAGGCTCATCATTTTAATATTTTACATGTTAACTTGGAAATTTAGAAAAGTAAACTGCTACTTAACCTCAAATTTAAACTTCATGTGTTATATTAAAAATTATTTGTTTAGATAATTATTTTTCACTATAATTTAAATTTTTCCTTTCATAATTATTACAAATCGTACTTACATTCGTCTCCTGTTGGAATTTGTGTTGTAGGACAACCGTCTACGAAAAACCAAACGTTGGACCATTTTGCCTATAAAAATATATCACTGTTAGGAAACTCAAAACGACACACTCAATTATTTCAAGTACGCTATGATTTTATTAATAGCTGTATAATATTTAACATTATTTCTTAAACTAAATAGATGACTGAACATACAAAAATTGATAAAATTCTACCTCAAAAACACTAACCTGGTCGGTATTAAACGGAAAAGGAAACCAAAACGCAGCACATTTTTTGACAGAACAGAAGATTGTAGTGCCATCTGTGAGCAAAATATCAAACGATATGGTACAGTAAAGTAATGGGTCGTTAAAATGGTTTCCCTGTTTGAGATCTATGAACAACAATATTCGGTCTTAACAGCTGATATTACTTCTCAAATTGGTCTGCTAAGTACTTCAGGAGCAAGTAAGGTCTTGATGTAGTCCTTTGTAATTGTACGTATTCATTTAAATTCGTTTGTTTCGTTGTGTTACGTTGTTTAGAAGATCGTCGCCAACTCATCTCTAATATTGAAAAAAATGTTAAGGAGGCGCAAGAATTGGTAAATAACATTTTTTATATTCGTAACAACAAAGTCTCTTTCTTGTTATTATTGTATAGTTGGAACAAATGGATTTGGAAGTACGTGAAGTGGAAGTGTCAAAACGACAAAGGTGTGGAACTAAGCTAGATTGCTACCGCGCTGAACTGAAACGGCTCACACTAGAATACATTAAAGCTCGATCGATAAAACAGGGATCATTTAACTATGAATCCACGGAAGAATTTGAAGATGTAAGAATAAATGAGGATCAAAAACAAAGATTGCTTGATAATTCAGAAAGAATAGAAAGAACGGGTAAACGGCTAGAAGAAGGATATAAAGTTATTTTAGAAACTGAGGAGATAGGTACTCACGTTTTGCAAAACCTAAATGAACAAAGAGAAACTATACAAAGATCCCGAGGACGGGTAAGTTTATACATTTCTAATATTAATTAAATGTTGCAACCATTTTTTTCTAGTTACGTGAGACTAATGAAGATTTGAGCCGTTCTTCTCGGATTATGAACTCTATGATAATGCGTTCCATCCAACAAAGAATTGTGTTTTTCATTGTAGGCGCCTGTTTTGTTATTGCCATTTCGCTAGGACTTTATTTGGGTTTTAGTAAATAATACAAAAGTAATATTGAAAATCAAAATATAGTTACAACTTATTTCCTGCAAATAATATACAGTCAAGTACTTTTAAATAGTATTAGAATTTTTTAATTAGATATTTTTCTGATGTATCATATTTCATTCGTGTAGCATATATTTATTTAAAGTCGTTAATTTAAAATATACATGCATTCCATTTGTTGTTAATATTTGCACCAGTTTAATTATAGACTTTAGGTTGAATTTGTTTTTACTCTGCACCACAGTACACTTATTTTAATTGTCCATTGATGCTATATTAATGTGTTAAGTTTAAGCAGCATTTTAAAAAGTTGTAAAAACAAATAGTTGACTATCTAATGTCTAGTCAGAAAAGGGAGGGTCGCGTTTCTTTCCATATTATTTACATACAGGGTGTAAAATTGTTTACTCACTAAAGAGATTTCCACGAAAAAATCTTGTGTTCATTTATTTTATCCCCTAATTATTTTACAGCTGAAGGAATTGTTTTTGTAGAGAAAGAAATATTAAATTTTGACATTCTATTGCTTTTAAATTTTAGTTTATAGAAAAAAAATTGAGCTTTTGAATTTGAAATAAAAGAACAATCGCATGTAGTACCTGTTTAAATTATAGATTTACATTAGTTTATAAGCAAACATAAAAATCTGCGCAACATAATTGATAATAATCAGTATCTACAAAAAAGCGCGCGATTTTCAAATTCAGACGCTCAGTTTTTGTAATTATTTTCTAAAATTTAAACCCAGAACAGAATGAATGTCTGGATACAGTAATTTTTTCTTTACAAAAAACTGAACAGTTTAAAAGTGTAGAAAAATTTGGGGAGACAGTAAGTGAACATAACAGATATTTGTATTGAAATTCCTATGGTGCATACTCCAATTCTAAACTCCATCTTCTTCAGCTTTACTCTTTTTTTAAACACTGTGTTCTAATATTTGAACATTTCTTATAATTTCATGATATTGACAGGTTCATGTACAGTCAGCGACAAATGTTTTCACCAGTCTTGTACCACTGTAACCCGCTTTACTGAGAAATATAACACATTTCTATGTTTCATTTCATCTTTTTAACAGTGTTACCAACATACCTATATAAAACAATAAGAACGACGTTATGGTACCTCTTATATTTCTCAGAAAAACGTGTTCAGTGGTATCATACTGGTGAAAACATTTCTCGCTGACTGTATACCTACATATCTGATCTAACCTATGATACCTACTCGCAATTTTCGGAATGCGAATTTTGTTTTATTATTAAATTTGAGTAGTACAAGGTCAAATTTAACCATTAAAAACAAATATCCCCTCCTCAAAGCGCAAGTAGGTACCTACCTGAATCACAAATTTTATATTTAAGAATAACTTCGAAAATTAGAAAATTTTAGTGAAACAGAAATGTAAGAGTGCTTGTTTGTTTTTATAATGCTTCTCATCACTGATTTTTGTGTGATTTTTTGTGGTAGGTACTAGGTACCTACCCTACCTATCTATGCTCAAATGCAGTATTTCTTTTCTCTAAAAAAAAAGCTAAATACACTAGCTTTAAAATAATTAGGGGAGCAAATAATTCAATATTAGGTATTTACCAATAATGAAATCCCAATGGTTCTTTGTGCAAGTCAGGTAGCTCCCCCTCGTGGAATCCACGCCGGCAAACAAAACAAACTTCTTTTTAAAATTTAAAAGAACACGTTTGGCAGAAGTCACCATCCTGTATACAACCCTTCTGATTTGTCCAGAGAAATAAATCCTTGAGCTTTTTAGATTCGATTCAGGAGGCTAAAACAGTTGAATGCCTGGAGGGACGAAAACCCTCCCTTAATACTATGCAAAAAATTTCATACACATATCATCTTCATCACGTAGTACTAAATAAGGATAATAGCAGCCAAATGGCTGTGTTCAGCTGACTTAACAATTCAGCACAAAATTGCAAGTTAGCTACTCAGCAAATAGAGAATTCTGGGTAACTCAAAATTGCTGAGCTCATTGAACCCAACTAATATTTATAAAATTTTTATTAGAAGAGGCGCTAATTCCAATTGAATTGCATATAGGAGTAACTCCAAGTAGTTCCTGAACCAAACTGCACTTGTGCCAATAGATTGAATCGTCCCCCCAAGGACCTACCTTTTTTCTGGGGTAGCAGTGATAGCTAGCACTAGTTACGCATAACTATTAAAGTTGTTTTAGAACTCAATTGAATTAACCCCAGCAAGAGTTGATCACTAAAGGATCAGATCCGATTTGTTTAAAATGTTCGCACAATTTCTCATATCACAACAGCAAGTTGCTCGCGCGATAGTTCTTGCAATGTTTGTGAATTTTGAAAGATGGTATCATTTTTCATAAAAAGGTCTGTAGGTGCCCTATAAGGAATTGTGTAAAATTGAATGCTCACAGAGTCTAATTTAGTCCTAATTTTAATTATGAAAATCAAAATTGCTTCGTAAGGTCTCTAAAACTGCATTCATTTTGTAAAGATGCGAAGATCCATGCAACAACTAGTTGCTGCAGATTTTAAATTATTAACGGCCCCTTACAGCTACCCCAGAGGAAATACGCCATTTCGGACTATGCCTTGTGAAATAATCTCAAAAAAATGAAAAACGCTTTTAATTTTCAGATTAAATCAGAAAGTATACAAGCATACAATTTTGAAATAAAAAAATCATATTTAATGGTCTCAAATTTGAGTTTCATTTAAAAAAAGGAAGTTGATGCCATATATTATTATTATATCTCAAAAACACAATGGTGAAAATATTGTTTTCTAATACTTCATAAGAATATTTGTTACATTCATTTTTCATTAAAATTAATTCACATTTTTTGCGGCCCCCAAAAGTGTAGGTTGCAAATTTGCAATTCTTCTAGTATTAAAGTAATTTAATTTTATTCCTTATTTCAAATGCAGTCTTTTAAAGAAAAATCAAATTTACATGTGCTTTTATTTATGAATAGTATAATTATCTACAAATTGCAAAGGAAAATAATGTGGAACAACTTGTATAACAATATTTTTTATTGATATTGCGAACATGTTTCTATTAAAATCTAGAATGAAATATTTTATTGCAATGATTAATTTATTAAAAACAACATTTTGCAAGAATATTCTAATGTTTTTACTAATGTGGTTACAATAGGTAAGTACAATGAAATATATCATTCATAGCATTGCAAATAAAACTATTTGCTTGTGTATGTGTATGTGTGGTTTTAAAAATAATCTCAAATAGCAAATAATTATTTAACAGAAAGTAATTTTTAACTAAGTACTAGATACCAAACTAATAAATATATATACAATAATAAAATTCGACAAACAAAATTTATTAGTTATTATCAGTAGGTACGTAAAAGATTTCACAAGAGGTTTTGTTCTCAGGTAGGTAGGTACATACAGAAATCAACCATAGTTGCTTACATGACAAATTCTGATTTTATATACCCAAGGCATTCAACAATTATTGTGTGTATGTATCAATAAATTATATTTACTACCTTTGCAGCTCTAACTGTCTAGTTTTAATCTCAAATTTAAGAAATTAGTTTCTATGCGTACAATTTTCTAAAAATTATTGACTATTATGATTTCCTTTTTTTCCCTTAATGTGCCAATAACTAACAATAAAATTTGTTTATTAATAATTCAGCGGCTACTGCAACTATCCTAGAATTTGCTAAATACATTTTATAAATTAATAAAGGTATATAATAACATAAAGTACAACCACTAGGGAATAGGGTTTCTTTCACTAGTTTATGGGGCGTAAACCCAAACAAGTAATGTTTATTTTAGCAAGTCTGCTCAGAAACGGTTTTGATTTGAAATATAAGGACTGTATTTAAATATATTTATACATTGTTTTCGACCAATATCGCAATACAGATTTGAATATTAATGCTTGACCACTTTGAAGCAATATTAAGAATCACATGCAGATAGATGCCATTTATTTATCTAATATTGTAAGATATTTTTGAATCATATTTCAACTGGGTTTTATGTTTGATTATTAGAAATATTGGTGCAAATTAAATGTAATAAGAGAAACAAAACGAATATTTCATGTGTTAGATATATAATAGAGGTGCTGGATTTGTTATGAAATAATAATTAGGCATAGAATAAAAAAGCAAGAATTTCTTACACATTACTGACAAGATCTCTTGTATTTTAATAATTTCAGAATAGTTGTTTAAAATACCTAGCAACAATTTACATAAATACAAATAACAGCCCACCAGAGCCGAACCATTACAAGCATGTAACTCTCATTGGGGTAGATTTATGTAAATTAAGCTATAGCTGCGTTTAATAGGTAGTAGGTAGGTACTACTATAATATTTGTTCTTGCAACTCACTTTCAAGGTGATCATTAATAAACAGAATACAAATTTATATTTTGTTGGGACAACAGTTTGACGATAGCATTTCTAATTAAATTTTAACCAGCAGAACAGATTTTCAAAAATTTACTACTTAAAAATTACAGTTTGGAAAAATATTTAACATTATTTAAGCCCATCTCTTACAGTATAAAATGAACTGCATAAAAATAAGAAACTAAACAGCGATAAGTAATTGGCAGAATGTACATATGTAACTTCTAGCAGTTACATACAAAGTTTAGTTGTTGTAGGTTCATTTGGTAAACATAAAGAAATACAGCTAAATATAATAGCTATAAAGTAATTTAAATTTTGCATTACAATTCATTAGGAACATAATAAAATCATTAAGTGAACTGACGATGATGGATTGCAATAAGGTTACATTAATAATTCAGTCTTGTCTTACGAGTATTCTGAATTAAGAAAGTTATTGGCAAGCCACCCCTGGTACTTTATGAAACGTTCATGCAATAGTTCACTATAATATTTACTACCTATTCCCATTAACTTTAGTTAAATTTTTTATACATATCTTCAAGTTGTGGTGTAAAATATGATCTAATTTGCGGTCGCTTTGATTTTAGAGTTGGTGTTAAGAGACCATTCTGCACGCTAAATGGATCAGGGTGCAGATAAATATCTTTAACCTGTAAAATAAAAATATAGTTAATAGTGTAAATTCAAAATGTGAAATATAGGATGCTTGACTGAGCAGAGATTCAACAATATTTCATCTAAACTCCTGGTCAATTAACGCACCACTCACTTTTTCGGGTATCATGGTTTTCTCAAGTAGGTAATAAGTTTCAAAAGTAGTAGATAATAAAGGCTAGTGGAACCTTATACAATTAAACTCAAAAATATGAATCAATCATGACATTTAAAATCTCAAATCTCTGCAAGAGAAACATTTGGTGGTGGGACAAGAATGTTCTAGGGAGGAATTTGTTTCGAAGCCTGTACAGAGTTGATCCCCATTCATCAAAGGTCAATAAATGCTCAGTTAGGTATATCTGGAAATCATCATTGATCATTCAGGACCATGTCATGCCATTTGCGCCATTTATAGAAAATAATTTCATTGTAATGCAAGGCAATTCTCGACAGCATAGGTATACCTAGTAGGAGTGGTTTTGGGTTACTTAAAGGAAGTCAATATTCAAGTAATGGACTGGCCCCCCTGAAGCCCCGAATTGAATCCAATCAAGCATCTTTTGGATGCTTTAAAAAAGTCAGTAAGCCGTTATTTACCTGTTCCCAGGAATCTTCAAGAACTGACAGAAAAACAGTTTTATATTGTTTACAAAGTTAAACAAAATTTATTCCTTTTGTCACTACTGTAGGTGGTACTTACACTGAAGCTATTAATTACTTTCCGTTATTTCTTTTTTATTACTACACTAAAAATGAATCCATTCATGCAACTTTGTTTAGTTATGTCTCTCTACATCAACATAAACCAATATTGTATAATAATTACAAAAATAATATTTAAAGTTAAATAAGTTTTAGGCAATTATTGTAGTGGTGTCTTAATTTTCATCAGGAGTTTATATTTGCTGATACAAATAAATTTTAACAACAAAAGTTCTATGCAATTTTCCTTTCTGATTTCAGTAATTAATCATAAAGACAATATTTATGTTAAGTACGTGCAACTTTTCTACTTGATCTTCAATTGTTTTTTCCGATTCTTTATTATCTTTATTCAAGGACGTCCATTTCTGATCCTAATATGGTTTAACAACTTTCCTGTTAGATTGCAACAGACTTTTGTATGTAAAAATTATTTGTATGAGTGAATATATTAGTTGGGGGTTGCATAGTCAAATACATTAGAACGGTTGACTTACTTGCTCAAATGATTTAAGACCTCCTTCCTTGCCCCAAGCTAACATATCATCAAATATTAGTTGTTTGACTTCGGGATGATTGCATAAGACACTAAGCGTTCCTGATATTTTATTTTCTGTTGCCCAAGATTTAATTACATCTACATCCGGTACGACAATTGCAACAATACAAGACTAAAAAACAATTTATTAAAATTGAAATACAATTAAACACTAAATGAAAGTTACCTTTAACGATTCTCCATGTACAAATACTTGTGATACATATTGAGAACGAATATAAGTGTTTTCTATCTTTTCAGGAACTATGTACTCGCCTTGTGACAGTTTGAAAATGTGTTTTCTCCTATCAATAATCTTTAGAGTGCCATTCTAAAATTACAAAAGTTAGTAAATAATTATAGAAAGTTTTATTTGAAACTTACAGGCAACCACTGTCCAACATCTCCTGTATGATGCCAACCTTGTTCATCAATAGTTTCTTCTGTTCTTTTGGGATCTTTATAATATCCCTGAAAGACATTGCTACCTTTAACACATACTTCACCTTGATGATTTTTGGCCCAGTATTCCATTTCTGGCACATCAACTAATTTTATGCAACAGCATCCAACAGGAGGTCCTACATGACCTGGGACATGATCACCTTGCACCGTTAGTGTAATTGGAGCACAGCATTCTGTTTGTCCATATCCCTCAACAACCTTCAATTACAGATTGTTTTTGTGTTAGATAAGCAACAATAACATGAGAAAATACTTACTAAGCAACCTAATGCACAACGAGTAAATGTTAAGACACTTTCAGCTAATGGTGCAGAACCAACCAACATTAATCTTAATTTTCCACCCATTCCTTCTTGTACTTTCCTAAACACTATTTTATCCCAGAAACTGTTATTGCGAATAACACCCCTGAAAAGTTACATTAGAAATTAAGTAAACTACATTGGACAAACCTATTTTTTCTTAATTGCTATTTTAATAGTCCGTATTTTTATACAGGGTGTTTTTTAAAAGGTATACTAACATTCCTGGTGCTGATTGTTTTCGTCAAAATAAATAAAAAATGATCTATGAACATGGGTCAAAAAATACTTCCTAAGAAAGATATCTGTAGCTCCTTCAAAGGTGCATCATTTTTTTTAAATAGGTCTGTGCGAACCATTAGAACTAGTATTACAAAATTGGGAACATTGAATGGATTTAAATTTTTGATGTTAAAACACATTCTGCAACGAAATTCCAGTATTTGGGACTCTTTCTTTCATATTCTGGTTTTCAGGTAAATCTATTTTGATATTACTTACCTTTTAATTTCGCTTTCCTTAGCACTCATTGCCATATTAAATAGCATTTTTTTAATGCAGCTGCCTGAAACTTCAGCTTGTACTTTATCATAAATCCTATTTAAGAGTCTTGGAACAGCAGGAGTAACGGTAGGACGGAGGGCTTTCATATCATCAGACAGTCTTCTTATATCTCCAGAATAAAATCCTACAGAGGCACCTAGCAAATACATTGCATTCTGGAAATAAAAAAAATTATAGCATCGATTTTTTTTGAAATTAATATCAGTATTGTCATTTTAAAATATCCTACCTCACAACAACGTTCCAGCATATGTGCTAAAGGTAAGAAGGAGATCATAATGTCACTAGTGGTGGGTCGGTGATCTCCTAATTGCATTATAACAGCTGATACTGAAGCCATAACGTTTTCATGTGTTAGCATTACACCCTTTGGATTACCTGTAGTACCACTGGTGTAACAAATGGTACACAAATCGGAGGATTTTGGTGGCTAAAAGAAAACAGAGATGTGAGTAACTACAATATTTGTTTAGTTATATAGTCACGGATATTTGTTAACTAATATTAAAATTTTACAGAATGTCCTAAGAATAAATAATATCCTATCCTGTAGTGATATAAGTTGTAGTTATGGTTTAGAACCAGAGTTATATCAAATTTCAATTTGTGAATGGATAATTTAACTCATTAGTACATGAAAAATTTTGTTCTAAATGATTGTTTCATTTTGAGTAAGAAATATTTTCAGTATAAGATGGGAAATGAGCAATTTGTGTATCATGACACAATGTTACATATCAGGACAACTCTGACTGAATTTGAAAATAGTAGGTACCTATTTGGAAAAACTGCCATTCTTTAAATTAGGAATATCTTTATTAGGATTAATAAATATATTTCAAGTTTCTTACCACTTCTTCATGACTTAGTTTAGAACCAACAGTTTCAACATCTGTGAATCGCACTATTTCAATTCCCCTGTTCTTCGCTCTTTGTTTAGTTGCTGGTCTCACATCTTTGAATATTATAATTCGCTTTAAACAGGTAGGGGAACGATCCAGTAAGAGATTGCATTTAGGATCGTCTTCACAAATTACAGTACTTATATCAGCTAGTATAGAAAACAGATTGTATGAGTATGTGTCTATCCAACTTGGTATGTAGTGCTTTTACAGCACATCTATTATTATTTATAGTAAAACACTAACCTTGCTTAATAATAAAGGCACATGCATCAGGACCCAGAGTATCGTACAGGGGTATTAACACCATACTGTAACAGTAGGTAGCCTGTTCTGTGATTACCCATTCTGGACAGTTTTGAGAATAAATTCCTACAAAGGTTTTGGTTCCAGGCTGTAGTCCTTGACTGATTAAGCCAGATCCAAAATTCTTGGCACGCAATAAAGTTTCATTAAAGCTTAACCACTGATAGGGTTTGTTGTATGATTCCCGCCATCCCAAACATGGACCATTATCTGGAATGAAAAAAATTTGTTTTATAAAGGAGAACTTCTTATACCATTTAAGTAAACTTGAAAAAAATAGTTGAATACAGATAACAATGTGATTTTCAGTTATTTATGGACAGAGGAATAACTATTTTCGACATAAAATTTCAATCAATCAAACAAAGCATTGGAATTTTCGAACTTCGACCAATGAGGTGCGAATTTGTAAAAATATATGGAGGACTAATAATTTTTTAAATGATAGGTAGGTATAGATTTACACAGGGTGGTGGTATAGGCGACACACAGCATTAAGGATGTCAGTGGTTGGTATACTCTTAAATCTCAATGTTCAATTAGTTGCTTGATAAATTGGGTACAATAGTAGGTATATACGCATGTATAGCATTTTTTTCTTTTCTAAAAACCCCCATACATTTTAACTGTAAAAATTAAAGCAACTATACTTATACGTTAGGAATTAGTCATGAAATATTTATATGCTGTGTTGTGTAAGTCACCACCCAATATAGGTACACAGGATGTTAATAAAATGCCTTTACATACTTTGGTGGTTGTTAGTAGAGATCAGCGGTACAGATTAAAACAAGAAAAAATGCTAATAAACCCAAGTGCAGGTTCAATAGGTAGGTACTGTAATGGTTTTCAAGATGACTTTTCAAAGTTCAGATAAATTCAAAACAGATTTTATATACCAAATCAAGTAAATAATACATCTTGATGTATATAGGATGTAGAATTGGATTATGCACCATAAGACATTTCAATACAAAATTTTTTATGATCATATTTTTTCCCTTAATTATTTTCGAGTTGAACTGTTCTGATTTTTTTTTTGTAGAGAAAGAAATACTGAATCGGGGCGGGCCGTTCTATTGCTTTTGTGTTTTGTTTTACACAAAGAAAAATTGTAAAAATTGTAACTTACAGTTATGTAATTGAAAAAAGGGCGCGATTTTCAAATTCAAACATTCAAAAAGAACATATCCGTTGTTACAAATATAAACATGCACGTAAATCAAATTTTGCTAAACATTTGTTAGAACAAAATCACACATTAACATCTAATAATACAATTAAATTTTTACACTTTTCTGATAATAAAAATAAATTAAATATTTTGGAAGCTTTTGAAATTTATAAACACACAAAAAACAACATACCTTTAATGAATGAGCAAATTGAACTCTTAGATTCTCCTTTACTGAAGATTTTGGAATAAATAACATTTTTTTAAAACACACTGATAAGCGACTGACCTCCGACGGGTTGATTGGGGCCAGCTGCTTCACGCAGTGTTAAAATAATAGAATCAAGGAGTTACTATATAAATCTGTTTGCATTTGTTATTAAATATTTTATAAATGCTTTTGACAATGGCACATTGATGACGAAATACGTATAAAGCGAATAAATAGTTATTATTTCCCGTTAAAATCAATATTTTATTTAATATTCATTATTTATATAATCATGGATTTTAACAAAGTAACGCTTGAAAATGTCAATAAGTAAGTTCAATTTTTGCAATTTTTTTTAATGTAAAACTAAAACACAAAACCAATAGAACGTCCAGATTCAATATTCTTTTATTACAAAAACTTGAGAACAGTTTAGCTCTAAAATAATTAGGGGAGAAACTAGATGAACATAAAATTTTTTGCATTGAAATCCCTATGGTAGGTACCTAATCTTTTATCAAAAAAGCTGTTCAAACTGTTGTTCTTGCTTTTGTAAACAAACATGCATTCCGTTGAATAGATTGGTGGACGCAATCGAAAACAGCTTTGATTGCTCCATTCATAGTAGGTATTACTTAATACTCTTTGGTATTACCTAAGTTTTTTCTCTGTATAGGTACTGTATGAACTTTGCTTGCGTAAACAATATTTTCAGGCTTCCAAAATACTAAAATTTCGGAAATCGAGATTTTTAAAACCTGAGTATTGAACGTGGACTTGAGTTTGTTAAACTTTTTGTTTTGTGTTGATCTGTACCTACGTCTTCCAAAGTGTGTAAAAGTTTTTTTATTAACACCCTATAATAACAACAAATCAATAAAAAAACCAACTAGGGTAGGCTGTGAAGTTGAATTATTTTAAATTGGTACTGTAGCCACATCCACAGAATGACATTTCTGACATGAAAATTTAAGACTGAACGCTCTTCTCTAAGTTTTTAAGTTTTTTATTTGATAATAATATTTTAATAATTTGATAATCAAATAAAAAACTTAGACAAGAGCGTTCAGTTTTAAATTTTCATGTCAGAAATGTCATTCTGTGGATGTGGCTACAGTACCAATTTAAAATAATTCAATTTCACAGCCTACCCTAATTGGTTCTTTTATTGATCTCTCGTTAGAACAATATTAAAATGTTATATATTAGTTTGAGTTTTAATTACATCTTCATTATAAAAAAATCTGAATTAATAAAAGACGGTTTGAGTTCCTGTTTTAATTTAGTAGGTAATTTAGCATACCTACTACGCAAGTTGTTATTTACTGAAGTACCTACCACATAAAAATGAAGTTTGAAATGTTCTTATGGTCAGCTAAGTGAAAATAAACTGCGAGTACCTAATACTTATTTAAATTTAAAATGTGTGGTGTCACATGTGGTAAACAACAAAAGGTCGCGTAAATGTAAATTTCACAGGAGCATTGCCTTCATCAGTGGTCGGAGCCAAAATTCTGCATGTGGAAATCAATTAATAATTTTTATATTGCAAAAAATACATTCCATTGAAATAGAAAAATAGGTAGGCAAGTATTTAAGACAAACTGTTACCTAGCATACATTTTATTTAAGATTAAAAGGAAGTGACGTAGCTTTACTAATGCTAGTAGCATAGTACCAACATGAAATTGGTTTACCAGGAACTCTAAAGCTTGGATAGATGCCCAAGATATAGAAAATTACACCTTGACTCAGTTTTTTTACGGAAAAACTTTTTGGAGGTTTATTATACATTGTATTAAGTAGGTAAGTTTCCACAAAATATTTCACATTATGCTTTTTAAGTTGACAAAAATTTAAATATTTTTCTCTGAGCGTTTACAAATGGGTAGTAGCCCAGAGTCAAATTAGACAAATCGAGGAAAAAATTCAAGTTTTGAAAATTTGTATGATTGTTCGTTGGTCCGAATGGTACCTACAATACAACATGTTAAAAGTCCTGTAGGGTGGGGGCGAGCGGGGGTTGGGAGAGCTGTTAGATGATTAAGATCCATTTAGACACAAAGTGGGTTAGGAAATGTATTAAAACAATAGTTTAAAAACACGCAGTCTTAACCCGCAGCTTTAATGGTTGATAAAAATATACCGTCTGGGTACTTTCAAAACCGAACATAGGGGAATTGCATTGTAACTAACCTTTATATAGATTCCTGCTCGCCATTTAAACCCACAAGGATGGTAATCGTATGAATAGAACGACAAAAATTCAGCGCATCTGATGGTACCAATAAATGTTAGTACTTAGTTATCTTTTTCTGTGAAAAAAATTATAACATAATGCTATTTTGAAATAATATAGGTTGCTATGATTGTCAACTTTTTTTTATCTGTCAATTAAATTATTTGAAATCAGTCGATGTTTCTGTTATTAATATCAAATAATATGAATAATAGCGAGTATTCAGTAGAGCAGAGGGTTTTGATAATAAAGACATTACCATCCTTGTGGGTTTAAATGGCGAGCAGGAATCTATATAAAGATCAGGTACAATGCAATTCCCCTATGTTCGGCTTTGAAAGTACCCACTCGGTATGTTACATCCGCAGAACTATGCAATCGTTCTCATAAGAGTCAATCAAGGTTACCGAAGAGTTTCTTGTAGGAAAAGAAATTACCTATGTTTTTTTTGTCAGTAATTATCAAAAGGGGTTGTTACAAAAAAAGTTGTAAATAATGATCAGACGCTATAGACTAAATATTTATTGTATACTACCGATCTAATTTTTTTATAGTTTGATATCATAAATATGTTAACTATTCTTACGTTAAAATAATGGTTAACAGGTGTCAGATTTGCATGTCAGTCAATCTTAATGTCATCAATTTGTACTTTCACAGCCATACTATATGAAAATCATTAGTGATCATACTACTACCTTGAATAAGCTATTTCCCCGTCAATTGCCACTGATACAATAATTGTTACAAGAATTGTAACCATGGCAATAATTGTCGGGGATACCTATAGCTTATTCCAGGTATAATAAAAAAAATAGGTAATACAGATTATCGATTTTCAGAAATGTAAATATGTAGGTGTATTACCTATTCCAAAGTTATTGAATCTGAGAGAATAGAAAAATATCAATAGCTTTTCTTTGTTAATATTTTATTAGGTATTTAATATTTAACTTACTGGACTCCTTAGCACCTCTTCTGAAACCATCATATAATGTCCTTGTATCCTCATATAAATAGCTTATAAATTTGCCTTCTTTGGCATCTTTACAGAATCTGGAAACTCGTATTAATTCCGGACCCTGAAACAAAATATTAAAGTTAATAGACAGGTATATAAAAATCAGTATCTACAAATATTTACTAGGTCTTTAGTTGATAGACATGCTATTTAATGTTAAATATTCCTACAAAATTAAATGCAGAAAAAAGTGAAACAGAACAATAAATTAATATAATTATTTAAGTTATCATACTGTTTGAAAGAAATATTTTTAAATAGAATGAAAAATAAGTGTGAAACAGATGCAATAATACGCAGATATTCTTTTTATAAAAACTAAAAACTATTTTTCATAATTCTAGACAGATTACACTACGTACATTCATTTTCAATTTTTTGTAAACCTTTAAATGTACAATTTATTATTATTATCAATAAAACAAACATTTTCATAATAGAACATTTACCATTTATGCGTCCCATATAAAGTTCAGAATGTTTGTTGGAATAAATCCAACAAAAACATATAAACTGAGTTCATAAAAATATGTGTAGGTACCTACATTAAGAAAAAATGTTAATCGAAATTAATATTAGCTGATAAATCGAAGTAGCATTTATGTGCATCTGCAGTATGAAATACATACGTAGGATAATGTAAATAGAATAGTAAAAACACAAAAATTACCCATTTGTGTATTTCCAAATATTTCTGAAAATAGACATTCAGTCGCCTAAACTTATAATATTTTCACAATTCTTTAAGAATAGTATGTAAATATGTTATCTATATTATTAAAGTTTATAGAAATATAACAACCTTGTAGATCTTGGTCTAAAAGTATATTTGGCAAACATTCGAATGGCCCAGCCATGCCCAGCTGTTAATTCATTTCAAATGTTATTCATCAAGCAGTAGCGCATTGAACTAATATTATAAGGAATTTTGAACATAGAATGGATTATACTACTAGTGTAGTAAAACCAGTTAGTCATCTGTTGGCGTATTTAATCGATTTTTTTTTGGAAATTGTTTTTTTCTTAGAAGAAACCTGGCATTCCGATTTTTATTTTTGTAACTGGTGCTGTAAGAGCAGCGATAGCTATGGAATCAGCACCACTTCACATACTGATGAATCCCATTAGATGTCAATTATCATCCATGACAATTCTTATGTATCAAAATTATTGCAGATTGTAATAATGCGGTTAGAAAAGGATTTTTTTCTTAATTGAGTAGTATTTTATAAATGGTACCAGTAATGGTATCTTCGAAGCAAGTATATGTCGAAGAACTTAGAAAAAAAAATGTTAACCAACATTTATAATAGCTACCGGGATCAGAGATAGGTATTTATGGCCACTTCTGAGAAATTTCATTGTAGGTAATCGAACTGAATTTTTTCTTTTAAAATATTTATATGGATGCTCCAATCGACATTATTCTAGAGCTAGACATACAAATAACCGTAAGAATTTTGATCTTCAGTAATTAATTCGGCGATGTAATTCTCAGAAAATTTATTCCAACAGGTGAATTGCGTTGGCTTGTATTTTAATTCTGTTCGCTCACATTATAATAGCACATGTGATAGGTATCTATTATAGGGACAGATGTTGCCTATTTTTCGGGTAGTATGTCCCTTATGGCTGGGTTCAAATAGTATCAGTTCCGAAGCAACGAGTCCTATTGACCCTATTGTAGACTTGATGGACATGAGTGATACCACCCTAAAAATAATCAACTTAAATTTGACTATGAATAGTATTTGGAGGACTATGCAGTAAATCAAAGCTATTTTTAAAACTAAAAATGTTTAAAATTTAGTGATAAAACTGTAATGTAAATTTTTCAAATTGCATTTAATTTTGCTTCAATTTTTGTAAATATTTGTCATAAAGAATATTAATTTGTTTAAAATCATGGACTAGTACCTACAATTAATTTTGATTGGCTTTGAAATAACATATCCATCAACTTTATTGGCCAGATTTTGACAGATGAACTGAACAGAACAGATTTATTGTGACGAAACTATTTGAAATTATTCAACCACGCAATCAACCTATCATGAATTACTTTTTAAATTTAAATATTTCTTCATAATGATTCTTTGATCCTAGACTTTTTGGGGTCAACTTTTTTTCTGTTCTTCAAAATCAGTCAAGGCTGCAATATGTCTCACTGAGTGATGATGATGAGTGTTAGGAATAGTAGATACTGGTAACATAGGGCAAGGCAAACGTTATGTGCGTAAGTTGGATTCTATTGAATTTTATTATTGATTATAGACCAATATCAGCTTTCTCCATCAAAGAAAACGACCAGCCACGCATTTTCGGCCGAAGTAAAGTATAAATTCTTAATCTTCAAATAACACGGTTTTTGAAAAACAATAACTATTTCATTTTCAAAAGTGTTACCTATATTTCTCAGGTCCGGTCTTTCCATCTTCTATGATAATAAAGCTATTTGGCAAATATATTTTTTTTGACCAATCACCGACCCCGATTTTGAAAGTAGGTATCAGTAGTTATTGATCGGAAAAGCGTCCCTCTTGAAGTTATTAGCCAAATATCTATTAGGACTTTAATAACTGCCTACTAGCTATCGAGGTCATTTAAACGACAGCAACGATTTAAAAAACATCGGAAATGTGTGATACTCCTTATTTTCAAATAGATGGGTAAGAATTGATATTCGGAGAATGGTGCACTAGTTGTTTCGCCAAATAAAACCTCCAATAGTAAATAATGTATTAGCTGCAGAAGCAGCGATGAACATTTTCCAAATATTTTATGAGCTACGCAGCATCATTTATTGCGTGGCAAAAATGTTGTTTATGTAAAAACTAAACAAAAATCTATATTGATAGAAAAACAAGAAATCATTTCTTGGTATCACCGGTATTTACCGGCAAATTCGGAAATACTAGCGCCAAGACAACGATCACAACGTAGTATACGTAGGTACTACTTGGATAAACCGCGGGAACATCATCACACCGTTAGGGGCGGGCGATAGGTATATCGAGGCCGGGTATATCCATTTAGTAGGTACCTACAAGTTTTTTCGGGAAGAACGGGAAAGTTTGTGATATTGTATTCAAAAGGTCAAAATAAGAAAGAGAAACTCTAATCTTTCAAATGTGTAATTCTGAATTATTACGGAGAGATTTCGGGTCTATTGCGTATCAAAATCGTTTTTTAACTACATTCGCTATTGTTTATTTTCTGCCAAAAAATGACGTTCATATCAAAACTTTAAACCATTTGGTCTTATCGCGTATGCACGGTTGTTACGGAACGCCAATATCCGAAAACACACGAGAATGGACAATTCATAACATGTACCTAGTTCATTTGTAAACGATAACGACTGTCGTTAAATAAACGAGTATGATATGCAATTGCAATACACCCGATTTCACCAAAAGTTTTACACATTAACCTTGCTATTATACAGGGTGCTGAAAAAATGGCGTATTAGCTCATTGCTGCGTTGTTAACGGATACTTCTTGAGTACTATGGGAAAAATAGTAAAAAAAGTAGATGTAGAGGCCCAAAGTTGAGTTTTTAACTTACTTATTATTTTATACTGACAAATGTTATACCTCTTTTTTTTAAGTTAATTACGTAAATGATGAACGGGGGGGGGGTAATTAATTTAGGCCGTCGGCGAAGAAAATATCGAAAGTTATTAATTTAAAAATGTTAAAAACTTGGAGTAACAAGCACTAAATCCATTTGGCAACATTGTTATTTCAACAACAGGAACAAGGGGAAGTAAGTTACTTCCCGTTGTTATAGCGATCACAACGCCTTCAGTAACATGAGAATATTTTCAAATATTTCACTCATACATTGTTGTAATAGTAGATACCTACAGCACAAAATTGATAAGTGGAAATTCTACGTTGCCATGACATACTTCAGATCACAACATAAAAGTAAAAAAAAACTAATTTTGTTAAACGTCATGAACCGATTTGGGAATATCTTAATGGGAAATTGACGAAAATGTCATTAAAAGTGCACCCAAAAATACGAAAAAGAGCAAGGATAGTTAGTTAACTGCAGTTTTTACTATTCAATAAATAAATAATGTTAAGTTTGTTATTATACGTTACTGTTTCAATAAATAAATAAATAATGTAGGTCATAACCACGGTACCGTGGTCATAACTCATACTATTGGTTTCGAGTATTTTGTATTTTTATTCGAGAAATATTCTCCCTAAATAACATTCGTGCTTAAAAATTAACCGGATAATTTTCATTCAAGCATGTTGTCTAATTTAACTCGCTCTACGAGCTCGTGAAATTATTAACGACACGTTTTCATGAAAATTATCTGTAATTTTTAAGCACTCGTGGTATTACCTCCGAAAATACTACCGCCAAGTTCGATGCATCTTGTGGCTCATTTGCTAACTGCTCGGCTTGAACGATATCAAAAACGCGATCAAATAGTACCTCTCTGGTTTTCCCTCTTATTGCATAAACCAATTATTTCATCCACCACAAAAAATATAAAAAAAGGGGTCACCCCTCCCCCTAAAACGCCAGGGTGTTCATCCCTAAACTATTAACTAAAACTAAATATCGCCTCCAAAATAAATGTGAAAAAAAATATTATGAAGTAGGTGGTAACGAGAATAAAGTATCTCCGATCTTGCCTCTCTACGATACCAAATTTGCTTCCTGAAACGCTTCCAGCGTTTATGATTTGATCTTTTATTAGACTATTATTTTTGTTAAAAACAACTTCAAACTAAATCTATAGCTGTTGATGATGAATCAACGAACAATTCACGATACTTACGGAATTTTTCAGACGCTACTAGTTACCCACCACCTATTATTTTCTTAATTTAGAAACTTTTTATTGTTATCACCATCATCCGCATACTATAGTCTTAAGTGAATAAAAATTAAGTAAAATATTTTCAAAATGCCTTTAATTCAAGAATTTGTAAAATGTAAGGCAACCAAACATCTTTCATGATGACAATAAAATATTTACATTTTCTGTTTAACTTGTACTTAACTTACATAAACATCCTGAATTTATGTGGTATGATTCAGTAAATATATCTGAAAAATGTGTTTATACAAAATTAACAGCTTGCAAATTTTAGTAGAGTGTGAAGGGTGATCACAGATGAAACTTGCATTATATAAATCCTGCAATCACCGTTATTACCTTACGTCATTTTTAAGCCTTTTAAATATAGTATGTTACCTACATTTAAAAATAGCATTCTGCTAGCAAATTGTCTGATATAAACAACGTTTTAAAAGTTGTAGAACACTTGATGTAGAAGCCGAATGTTTTGTAAATATTTTTTCTTTACTCATCAAACAGATTCTTTGATCCCGTTGAAAAGTACTTAAACAATCAAAGTTATAAATGTGTTAACACGGAAGAAGATAAAAATCTTAGATCTATACAATACTTAAATCGATTACATATCGCATAAAATTATTATACGGTTTATGTTTTTATTTGAAAGTTTAATGATGATGTATCTGATATGTAATTAATTGCAGACACAGACAATATCAGATCTTGTCAGTTTCGTATCTTATCTAGTATATTCAATGAAAACCATACAAAAATCAAATCTAAAGACAATGGGGTGTGCCTCCAAACAACTTGATCTTTAGAAGTAAATGGATTTCAAAAGCTTATTCTCTTTTTAATCATCAAATCTCCAGAACAGCATTAAGGATGAGAGAATCGCTGGTTTTTAGGATTATAATGCTTGTGTTTATTATGTTTTATCTTAGCAGCCTATAATCTAGCACAATTCAATACGAAATCTATGTTTGATTAGTAACGAAACGATGTTTTTATTAATTGAAGATTCAAATATTTATTTTTGAATCATTTATTTCTCAACATACGGGACAACTAGATTACTACATCTGTTTTAAGAAATGCACTGCAACCAATCAAAATAATTTTTTCAGCCTAAACTATGGCAGATACCGAAATCGAACAAGAGACAAAAAATATTTGAAATAAGAATGTCTCTCTGTAAAAAAAGTTTGAAAACTATTGGCCGAACTGTTAAAAAGATATGAGCTTCTTTGACTGTGGATGATCAAACTTTGACCACTTACGCCTACGCGACACTCCTGAACAAAAAAATGATGTCAACAAACATGTTTTTCTAGTACGATAAAGAATCACATCCCAAATTTCGCTAAAATCAATCTTTTGTTATTTAAAAAAAATAGAAATTTTTTGAAGATCTTCGGATAGAGGTAAGTTGCGTTAAATCGTCTTATTTTGATCCCCGAAATCTGTGGTTAAGCTATGGCACCATATTTTAGAGACATCCCATTCTTGAAGAAAGTTATTAAAACTATTCAGACGAATGAAATATAAATGTTTCATACAATTTATTTTTATTAAACAAATGAATTTGATTGCAATTGCAGTGAAACTGGAAGTGGTAGCTACTAAAAGTTAAGACATAGGTATTGCCCTCCGAGCTGTATAGTTTTTGTATAAAGATTATTGTAATGGTGTTTTAATATTTACGTAAATAAGTAAATAGCCAGATTTGTCTTTTTATAACATTTTTTGAGAATGGTTACCATATATTTATATATAAGATGCCAGAACAACATTCTCTGCAAGTTGCCATTCCTGAATATTTCGTTCTTTACACGAGAAGATAGTTTGTTCAAATTATTGAATGAATTGAGCCTAATTCCTATTACTAAAATTCAGTTAATTACCTAAATTTAGGGCTGGCGATTACTGTGAACTTTACTGGTAGGTGAATAAACCGGCCCTTAGCCTTATTAGTCCAGGCAAATTAGACCAAAAAAGGTGGTTTTGCTGCATTAAATCATGTAGTTCCAAAAGTTTCAGGAATGTGTAGGGGGAGGTTCCCTGAACAACGCCTAATAAAGTCCCATCGATTTCAGGTGCCGCTCGAGGGGGGGGGAGGCTCAAAGGTCCCATTTTTCAGTTATTGGCGCATATCTCGAAAACGATGCGTCGCACAGCAAATTTTATGCTATTCAAAATTAAAGGTTACTAAATTCCCTACAAAATGGTGTATTACTTTTGTCTCTATGTGTTACCGTCTCCGATATATGAGCCGGCGAAAATGGAAAATTTGCAAAAAAAATTGAAGCGCCTCAGGTTTTTGTCAAGCTTGCCCTTCCAACTCTTTTTCCTTCCATTTTACGCGAAACTCGTGAGGAAGGAAGTTGTAGAGCATTCAATTTCCTTCAATAATTAATATACTTTTGCTAAATTATCTTCAATCAGTCAAAAGTTAACATAAGTTTCGGGGTCGATTTCGAGATTCTGCTAGTAAACTGCTGATCATTTTATTTCCGTTTTCAAGGGCTTTAACTCTCTCTATCACGTTATTTATTGTTTATGTAAACATAAATGGTATTTATTACCCATATAACTAATAAAATATATATATGTATGAAAGTAGAAATATATAGGGTGTTTCTTAAATAGCGGACACGGAACACAGTACGCCATTCCCCTCCAGATACTGATTGGAAAAATATAATACAATAATGTCTGTTCTTAGCTAGTTTCAAATTTATTCTTGCAGTCAAAGATTGACATTTAATGAAAGTAGAAATATACAGGGTGTTTCTTAAATAGCGGACACGGAGCATATGGAGCTTTCTGAACACGATTCTGTCTCCATACTTAACAGCCAGTCTGTTCATCACGGTCCTCATATCTGGTTTTTGCCTACTTATCTCTTCCATAAGCTCATCCACGGAGTACTGCCCTTTATCCTGACCGAGCCTGAACATCTAAATACTGGAAAATCTCCTCCATGGCTACTGAAACAACAACTCTTTGTCTTCATGATATATAGCATCTGCAGCATATAAGTCTCCCACGCCACTAATGCGGATCAAGACATTGTACACCTTGCAGCGTTTGTGAAGTTTTTCTTTTTTTTTGTTTCGCGAAAAAGCTGTCATCAATATTTTCAGTAGTACAGAGGAAACATTTAGTTTTGAATTCAAATCCAGGTTGTGACGAACTTCGCAAGGAAGTAGAAGCACCTGAACCAAATGAAGAAAGACAGGTTAGCTTAGGTAGATGAAATGCTTTTAAAAGGAAAATATAAGATGAAATAATTCTTGACTAAAAAGTATTTACGAAATATTTAAGGAAGAGGTCTCTGCATATGGCCCGTAAAGAATTTGTAAATCAAACCACAGCCAATCTCTTCTTGTAACACTAGCACTTAACAACGTTTCCATTCCTTTTCAGCTGATTCATCACATATTAAAACACTTTCACAGCTTTTTCGCGAAACAAAAAAAAAGAAAAACTTCACAAACGCCGCAAGGTGTAAGGTGGCGTGGGAGACTTATATGCTGCAGATGCTATATATCATGAAGACAAAGAGTTGTTGTTTCAGTAGCCATGGAGGAGATTTTCCAGTATTTAGATGTTCAGGCTCGGTCAGGATAAAGGGCAGTACTCCGTGGATGAGCTTATGGAAGAGATAAGTAGGCAAAAACCAGATATGAGGACCGTGATGAACAGACTGGCTGTTAAGTATGGAGACAGAATCGTGTTCAGAAAGCTCCATATGCTCCGTGTCCGCTATTTAAGAAACACCCTGTATATTTCTACTTTCATTAAATGTCAATCTTTGACTGCAAGAATAAATTTGAAACTAGCTAAGAACAGACATTATTGTATTATATTTTTCCAATCAGTATCTGGAGGGGAATGGCGTACTGTGTTCCGTGTCCGCTATTTAAGAAACACCCTATATATTTCTACTTTCATACATATATATATTTTATTAGTTATATGGGTAATAAATACCATTTATGTTTACATAAACAATAAATAACGTGATAGAGAGAGTTAAAGCCCTTGAAAACGGAAATAAAATGATCAGCAGTTTACTAGCAGAATCTCGAAATCGACCCCGAAACTTATGTTAACTTTTGACTGATTGAAGATAATTTAGCAATAGTAGATTGTTTTATTAGGATGAAAAGTGTCACTTTTTTTGACGAGCAAATTTTGCATTTGTGAGGCGAAGCGTAGCGTAGCCGAACGGATGCAAAATTGCGAGTCAAAAGAAGTCACTTTTCATCCGAATGAAACATACTATTTTTTCCGCAACCGGAACAACCGGATTCAAAATAATAAAATTAAGATGCGAGGAATTAGAGAACACTACTACTACTAAAATCAAGTCTTCTTAGCTTTTGTTTTCAATTTTATTTATTCTGTCAAACCCAGCCAAACCATCGAAAATGTTTGAACAAGATAATGGTAACGAAGATACACCACCAGAAATTTTAGACCGTGCAAAAGAAGTTGTATCAAATCTTCTGCCCAATAAATCTCGAGAAGTATACGAAGGTGCCTACAACAAATTTTTAAATTGGTGTAACGAGAAAACCGTAAAATCGTACACGGAAAGCGTGGTATCTACTATTAGCGTACTTTTCCGAATTGTCCACTAAAATGAAGGCTTCTACTCTTTGGGCGCAATATTCAATGTTGAAGGCAACATTAAGTTTAAAAAATGGGGTAAATATCGAAAAATTTTCAAAACTCCGTGCCTATTTAAAAAAAGAAAATAATGACTACACACCGGACCGAAGAAATCGAGAATTCTTAGTAAAGAACAGGTGGATCGATTCTTGAAGTGTGCTCCTAATAAGCAATACTTGATGATGAAGGTGTGTTTTAGTTTTAAAATCGAATATTTTACGATAATTAAATTTTGACGTTTGTAGGTTATATTAATTTTGGGTGTTGCTGGAGCTTGTCCCTGCGACGAGTTACTACATTTAAAGATTAATGATATTGAAGATCTTAAATCAGTCTTACTGATTAAAATTCCTAAGATCCTAACACTAAAACTAATAAGGCTAGATCATTTACTGTGATGGGAGATAGCTATTTAAATATTTACAGAAATTTCTTTGTCTAATATCTTTGTACTGTTTTTCTTAAATAAATGTTATTCACATAACAAACCAAAATCTTAACCAAAAAAGTGAAAAGTAAAAGTTCCTAGGAAGTAAAAGTACTTTTACTTCCTAGGAACTAAAAGTGTTGCCTAGCAACACACACATTTTTTTACTAATAACAAAAACATCAACTTCACTGTCCGTTTTTGGTATCAAAAGTGATCACTTTTGAGTCGGTTGCGGAAAAAAGTATATTAATTATTGAAGGAAATTGAATGCTCTACAACTTCCTTCCTCACGAGTTTCGCGTAAAATGGAAGGAAAAAGAGTTGGAAGGGCAAGCTTGACAAAAACCTGAGGCGCTTCAATTTTTTTTGCAAATTTTCCATTTTCGCCGGCTCATATATCGGAGACGGTAACACATAGAGACAAAAGTAATACACCATTTTGTAGGGAATTTAGTAACCTTTAATTTTGAATAGCATAAAATTTGCTGTGCGACGCATCGTTTTCGAGATATGCGCCAATAACTGAAAAATGGGACCTTTGAGCCTCCCCCCCCCCCTCGCGCGGCACCTGAAATCGATGGGACTTTATTAGGCGTTGTTCAGGGAACCTCCCCCTACACATTCCTGAAACTTTTGGAACTACATGATTTAATGCAGCAAAAAATCTAATTTGACTGGACTATATTCCTATTCTGCAGTTCTGCTATGTGGACAACTACAACGCGACTGTTACTGCTTCAACGACTTCGAGTGGGTTACTAACCAATTTGTATTTTAAATTTAAAGAAGTTGAGAAACATGAATATAAAATATATTATGTTCTAATTGTCATAACATCAAAACACTGGTGGTAATTTAAAAATTTCTAAATATTTTCATGGAAATTTATCTGTGTCATTCCTAGAATTAAATTTAGGCTAATATCAGCAATATAATAAATCGGGATGGTACCTAATCTGCCTTGTAGAATAGTAGAGTTATTGCTAAAAACACAAGTAATAACTTTCAGATCTTGTTTTGAAAGAGCTTAAATGTATTAATATTAATCACTTGCAACCTACAATAAGTGGCGCAACTCCGCCCCCAACTTCACTATAATCTCGAAATATCATCTTTTCTGTTATTAATATTTATTTAATGTTGGCCTATTTCTGTTGCTAAGGCATAATACAGAAAGATGACGAAAA
This sequence comes from Hemicrepidius hirtus, assembly GCA_963082805.1. NCBI lineage: Eukaryota > Metazoa > Arthropoda > Insecta > Coleoptera > Elateridae > Hemicrepidius > Hemicrepidius hirtus. The sequence goes on from OY720161.1 coordinate 16,400,677, forward strand.
CATATCCACCGAATCTTAAAAATTTAAATGTACGTTACAACCATACTGTTTTTATTATTTTATATTATTTGTTATTTATATTAAATTTTTATATAATAGAATATTAAATTCATAACACGTTTTTTTATTATACCGAGAGATCATTTAAATTTCAGCTCTTAGTTATCCATGGAAATTTAAGTCATGACTTTGATTAATTCATACACGCAACTGAACGTTTTAGCATTTCAATTTCAAATTAGTTTCTCTCAATAAGTTCACAGAATGCGAATCAAAATATTAACAAACTGTTTGTACTTGACTGTAGTAGGTATAAGGTATAACCCATTTTTAAAAAAATGCCAAGATAAATTAATGCTTACTACTCTTGACAGTTCACAAATTTGACATTTCCATTAATTTCGTTTATGTCAATTAATCAAAGAAATGACTTAAATATCGATGGATAACTAGAGCTGAAATTTAAGTGATCACACGGTACATTTACGAGAGTCACCAAGTATCGAGGGTTTATGATTTTCAGGTTTATTTTATAAAGAGAATCTTCCTCCTGTGGGGTATCCGAACATACAGGATGTGTATAAACGACACCGACAAACTTCGGTAAGTGATTCCTTAGGTCGTCTTAAGAAAAAAAGTTCCCATGAACAGGTGTACTAACATGCTTCTGAGGGGAGCTACGGAGCTACCGCCCCGTGAAGGGGTTCGAAAATCGAGAAATCGAAAAAATAATAAACTCTGTTTTGGCAAAATCCTGCATTGTTTTGGAATTACGATGTGATAGTTGTCACAACTCAACTCCAAGGTACTTACTATCGATTTCGACAAAATAGTTTCTTTTGTTTTTTTCTTTTCTTTGAAAAACTAAAAATGAATAATAAATATTGTGTAGATGCAGACTTTTTCTCTACAAAAAAGCTAAATGGACCTTTTTTTAAAACAATTGGGGAAGATAATATTAGAATATTGAAATTTTACCGTTGGTGATTCCATTCTACACCTCGTATCAGAATTTTGAGTAGAATTCGAAAAAATACGGACAAAGGTTCAAATAATTTGTAAATTAAATTCAATACATTTGTAAAAAACAAACTTACTTTCCAGTTATAAGTATCCGACTGGCGTTTAAGATCAATGGGCACTCGAATTGGTGCAGTACTGGTACAACAGCAGTCACAACACATTTTCAAAAATTCACGCTATAGATGTAAGCACGGAAATGTCACTATTTGGATTATTAAACTATTGCAGCATAGTATGAACAATTAATAATGTCCCTGCACTAATATTTTACACGTATTAAACAGTTTCACAAAGAAAACCATCAAATTCATAGCAATACTCACACTTGCTGAATGAATCAGAAAATTAGCGTACAACCAATTAGCCACACAATTTAGTCGTATAATGAATTTTTGGCATATCTTCAAGTTCACAATTTTTCTTATGTAATCACACGGATCCGTACACTTGGTTGCTATAAAAATACTGAGACTACTCACATATATTTCAAAACAACAGGATACCAAACCACATTTAGAAAAACTGGATTAAATTAGTTTTACGTTTTTATAAAATATATCTTAGTTTTGAACTTTGCTCTATTTTAAAATAAAATTTTGAGAAGAAGATTCCACTTGGGGTTTCACTTACGCACACTTACACGACAAAATATTTACAAACTTTGAAATTAACTATTTTGAAGAACTTCATTAAAGATTAAAACTTGTAGATTGAAAATAAGTCTTATATTTTGTAACTGCGCCAATAATATCAACGGAATACTTTAAAAACAGAATAAATTGAAGAATAAAATTGGTCAATATTAGCTATATTCTGGGTGCACGTATGGTGACGATGTTCAGATCAGTCGTAAGCTTGGACTGTCTCCACCGAGTTCCTGCGGGATAAGAGCACCTAAGAATATCCCATCCCACTTGAAACAACATCGGAGGTCGTAATAGTTCAGTATCCGAGTGTCAAAAAAATTTCCCATCACATGAGAGGTTTATAGAGTTGGCAAATTGGCTTTCACCTCATGTTTCAATTAGATTTAGCATTCTTTGCTAACAAGCATGAACCAAATAAATTTAAAGTGTTTGTCCCAGATATATTTAGTCACCCTACATTGCAAAGGACTTTTTCTGGAAACTGTGAGTTGAAGGTATAGGTGCAATATGCATATAGAGAGAGGGGAATCAGGAAGTAAAAAAATGCAAAATTAGAATAGTCGGCTTGATTAAACCGAATTTAAACATCGTCATAATTGAATTGTTTCGGATTATTTTCAAATAATGTGGTTTCTTATTGGTTTTCTCAAAATATATAATAAGACAAGCATGCATTTGGTAAAGTTCCATTATGTCACTTAAGAGCGAAAAACTGCGGCATAGAATGATAGAGATGAGAAGTTATTATACAGGGTGTCCGGAAACAACGTTCCGTAACTTCGGGAGATGATTCTACATCCAAAAATATGAAGAAAAGTTCTCATGAACAGGGGTCCGGAAAAGCTTTCTAACGGAGCTACGGCTCTTTGAAGAGGGGCCTCAAAATGTGTTGTTTTATTAATTAGTTAATCAATACTGAAACGAGATTGATAAAATTTGGTACCCAGGGTATATTTGGTACGGGAAATAGTTTGGTAATGTTAAAAATAGAAAAAAAGCCAGGGGCGTGCGTAACGGGTAGGGTGTATTGATTAACTAATTAATAAAACAACACATTTTGAGGCCCCTCTTCAAAGAGCCGTAGCTCCGTTAGAAAGCTTTTCCGGACCCCTGTTCATGAGAACTTTTCTTCATATTTTTGGATGTAGAATCATCTCCCGAAGTTACGGAACGTTGTTTCCGGACACCCTGTAGAATATGTTTCAAACACGTATTCCTTTACAACTACGTCCAGTTTCCATATTTACCAAACGAAGAATAAAAAGTGTAGACCTTGCTCATTATTTATGCTTCCAAAGTTCGCATTGGACAGATTTCAAAATTTTCTGTACACATTACGTGTAGTATTCGACGGTATTAAGTAAGTACAGATCAGTGGCTGGAGTTCGTAAAATTCCATATGGGACTTTGTAATGGAGGTAGGGAAAAATGCGTCGTACGCAAAAAAATCTCCCAAGGTCAAATGGTCGATTATCATAAGTTAAAAATTGGTCCTGCAAAACTATTTTCTTTTAAAAATAGGTTTGTTAAACAAAATTGCTTGAACTAGGGTAAACAGGGCTACACCAAGTAACACCTTCCTTACCTTCCCTCTAGGGAAGCTGGCCTCCGTACTTCAAACGAACATGCACATCCCTCAGTGCGTTTACAAACATAAGCGTATCTCTCCAACAGTTAGATGGCGATGTGGAGCGAGTCCAAAACTTTGTCGACTAGTTTGGGGATGTTTTGAACAACGTATTGCCCTGGCGGAGTTAAACACTCATGATTTCAAGTGACGTAATAGCCTAATAGCCGGCAACTTACAAGGCAGAAATCAGTTAAAACCTATTAGGACACAGAACCTGTCTTAGGAGCACCCAGGAACACAGTTCGCACAGTTTGGTTTACTTCCATTTTCAACAATCCAACCTCTTCAGTTTCGATTAATGTAATATTATGTTTGTACGTACATCAAAGCTGCATCTTTTTTCACGAGCTGCGAATACGCTGATATCCACTACAATTTAATGTGTAGTTTTTGCGATAGTAAAGCAGCAGCAGCAAGGAGATTTTCAAGACACAGATTAATGAACAGACATTTTTTGGGATTTGTCCGGGATTTGTATAGGTAATCGGTATTAAATCACACAATCAATTTTTCTGAGAATTGCTGCAAAGTATTTACGTAATATTCCTGGAAGAAAATCTGTTGTCTACCTGCAATCATGTATAGGCAGGTTTTGCAATAAAAATTAAGTTTCTTTTGTCCCGTGTAACCGGCAGAGGAGACATGTAGATCGGACTTAGACTTAAGATTATTATTTATATGGGTAGTCATCTACCTAGTAATAAATTACATAAGAGAGAAAGGGAGAGAGAGAGAGAGAGAGGGACAATATTAAAAAAATATTAAGATTTTAAGGGGCGGGCGTAGCGCAGTGGTAGAGTCGAGCTGCGACTACAAAGGTTGTTCGAATACCCGCGGAACGGGTACTACCGTTTCATTCGTGGATGTGTGATTTTCGTCTTAATTTAAGTGTTGCCTGAGCCGCTAGGGGATAGGTACATAAATCTTTTTATAAGGTTTATGTGGGGATAGATGACCATGCCAGCATGCGAAAAAAATTAATATTTTTTATGGTAGTGCTTTGGTTTCCTCAAGGTTCCAACTAAGAAAAGAATGACTAACCTAAAACGTTTTGCATGTAATACGGTGTTTTTCCGGTAACACATACATTGATTTTTTTTATCCGGTGCTATATAGTTACAACCACCGAATATTAATTAGATAAATACACGCTATTTAGTTAGTTTTAATGCCAGAATGTATTAAGATTAAAAATTGGTCGATTAGGTAGTACATACGATATTTAGTGCTTATTTGTGTAGATTCGCATGAATTACAAGTTATAAAACATATTGAACACAATTATTACAAATATAGATAAAATCACGATAAACAAAATAATAACAAATATTATAGTTATTACTGAATGTTATACTAACTGTTGTGACTGACACAGGTTTCGTTATTTTTTCTTATAATATTTCAGCACCTAGTTTTCGCAAACAGTTCTGACGGCTTTGAACTTTCGATATAAGTAAATAAGATATTTCCACGATTCAAGATTCATACATACATAAATTAACATTCTGGAAGTGACGTCTAATAAAATGATCGTAAAAACATATTTAGATTTTGTTTTCGCTTTAAAAAGATTCGAAAATTCTCAAGAACTAGTATCAGCCTGAAAATTCGATAAGGTGTGAAAAGGAAAAAAATTACACCGAAACTGGGGACTTGTATTTAGTACTTACATGGTTACAACTGAACTGTTTTTTTAAATACAATATTAATGTAGTACCTAGTATAATATCCTAAAAAAAATAAATTTAATTTAGGAATACAAACTTGTAGTCAAGAATATATTAAAATAATATGAAGGTAGAAGGTTCAAAATTAATTATAGCAATAGGAACATGGGGGTTATATAAGTTTCAGGAGGCTGTTACAAATCAACTATTTTGTGAGGCTTTGTCACTAACATATTGATGGTGTCAATATGTGGTTAACCTCTGATATTTAAAAATAATTTCTGGCGGTGGTGGATCAATTTTGAAATTGACAACAAAGAAGGTAGGTATTATTTGTAAGTTGTACCTTTTAGGTTTGAAATTCCATCACTGGTTCATTTTAAATGATATTTTTGGTTTTGCGTATAAAGTAAAAACTAAAATAATCAGTTGATACTATACAGCGTGTCCCCAAAATGGGGAAAAAAAGCACAATGTCATTTATTTCTATTAACTTTAGGAATTGAATTTTACAAACTTGAATTGAGATAATAAAAACATTCAATAATTTAACATATAAAACCAACCATGTAGGCTATAGGTACTTAGGTTTAGTAATTCATAAAGACATTTTAAGAACTTATGGTAGTCTCTACCGTTACTACTCCATAAAATAAAAATTTGCATCTTTCTTATAATGCTAAACCACAACTTTCATTGATTCATGGACGCATATTGTTTCCATTTATACAGGGTGTCCCGAAAATGGCGCATAATATATATGGTACGCTGTTCAGTACCGCTAAACAAGTGTGAGAAAAATGTTAAAAAAATCTTTTCGCTCAAATTTGTATGATATGAAGATGTAAAGTTAACACTTGTAACTTTTTAAAAATTGGAAATGAAACTGACTAAGGGTACTCTATTTGTAGAAAATAATGTCTTTTATTGCTTACAAATTTTAAAAATTGCGAAAAAGCACGTAATTCCAAATCATTAAATTATTACTGAAGACATTTTTACATCGAGATAGCGCGAAAATGATTCTGGCAACATTGTGGTCTGTTCAACAATCAGTCGTATGGTTTCCCAGGTAATAATGACTAGGTAACAATCAAATTAATAGTTTCCTAACAAGTTATAAAATGTGGATGTGCCAGATTGTGCACATCTTTTTCGGTTAATAACTACAAAAACACGGCAGGTAGAATTTTTTTTGTATTTTTCCCTTACTCCCTTGCCAGACTATGGGTACTGCATATTATTGCAACATTGTTTTGTTGCCCAGCATTATGTCTAATTGGCTTCATTTTTTTTTGTCATTTGTGTTAGTATTGCAGGTGGGCTGCAGGAGTTATTACTTGGCTATAACTAGGCCATAATGTATTCTAATTCTAGTTTAGTTTAAATCGAAAAAAAAAAAATCAAAAAATTATAAGGGTGAGGGTGTTATACTCGTTGCTTTGGAAGATATTTCAGTTTAGCAGTTTAGTTGAAACAGATTTTTAATTGTCCTTGTATTTTATACTTGGAATGAAAAGCCAAATGGTTCTGGCATTAGGATCAGTTACTACATTAGCACAACAATAAATTACCGGATGTTTCACTTATTTATATGTAACTTTTAGGTACTAATGCCCGGTTGCACCAACGTATTTAACTACGTATTTAGCTAAACCAGGATCAATTGGCATGGATACAATTGTTCGAACAATCGTATCCATGCAATTGATCCAATTGATCCTGGTTTAGCTAAATACGTAGTTAAATACGTTGGTGCAACCGGGCCCTAGTCAACTAACATTATAACAACGAATTTATGTTTAATATTGGCCGACTTCATTAACACTTATATACCTACGTAGTTTATATTAGGCTCATTTTATAGATTTTCCTAATATTTTGCTATAATTAGATGGAAATAATTTTGACTGCTTTCCAGAATAGATGTGACTATCAATCTTTTTTTAAAATTAGACCAAATTAATTATAATATAAGTAACGAATTAAGGTACGTAATTAAATTGTAATTATCGGTAACACGTGATAATATTCTATTGCATTTGATGGCAAGTAATTTATAGTAATTAATGACAAGTAATTGTTGTGAAGTAGCTACTACTTTTATAGAACTTTAATAGAAAAATTCAATAGTTCTTGTTTAATAATGAAGGGGAATGTAAAATTACTATAAATTTTTTGGAAATCTGGCCGCCAAACTTTTCAAATATTCTTATTGAGTTGCTAATTGTTGCAGGATCGATTCGAAATTGGGTGTTAAAAATCATAGTCTTGAATTCTATTCTATTGTATTCTAATAAAATCCCCCCGATTAACGACTTAAAAATCTACTTTTGGGTAAAGTTAAAACCGTTCCGTTTTTGAGGCTCTGGATGTTGATCATTTCGATAGGTATCAGTAATTTTGATACTTCACATTTTAGAATATGAATACTGTGTAGTAATTTAATAGAGAAAAAATCTTTGTCGTTTATATTTTCGTTGGCGATATAATTTAACAAAGTGAAACAATTTGGAGAAAGCAGATATTATAGTAGATATACTTTTCTTTAAACGCAACTTGTAACGTGATGTAAAATCGAACTATATTTATTTTCAAATAACGATTTAAAATTTTACGATTTTTAAATATGACGTGCCATGATTTTTAAATTTTACAGCATTTGCCAAAAAATTTGATAATAAGTTATGGTTGGTATAAATTAGTGGATATCTGTAAATGACAACAAATTTTTGACAAATGCTGTAAAATTTGAAAATCGTGGCACGTCATATTTAAAAATCGCAAAAATTTTAAATCGATATTTTAAAATAAATATTGCACATTTAATTTTATTATTGCGCCATTTGAAGCGCAATCATTTTACCTTTCAATTAATACCATTACCATTCCTGTAAGTTGAATTGGCGAGCAGGAATCAGCAAAATCGTTCAATACAATGTTAAATTCCTATGTACACCTTTGAGACCGGCCACCCGGTATAATAATAAAATAAAATTCTATTCATTTTATAAATAAAAACAAAATAAATATAAGACATAGGTATAAAAACATAATAAAATATTCTGTAAAATTTGAAACAGATTAAATTTTATTGCGAACGAAAAATTCTTAGGGGGGGTAATTACCCAATTACCCCCCCCCCCCTGAAACCGCTCCTGAACAATTGACATATTACGTATTACAAAAATAGTTATTAAAAGTGCTTTGGGAGATTCCAGATCAATATTTTAGAGAATTATGGGTAAGCAGGATGACAATAATCTACCGCGTTGTATGGGTATAACTTAATGTTATTGGAAGACTTACAGAGTCGGTTAAATTAGTAAAGTCGGGCAGAATTACAAGACAAATCAACGCCGTTCTCCCTTTTGATCAATGCTGCTAACTTTCTGATTCCTAGGAAATCCAGGCTTTAGCGGCATATCGGTAAAGAGTTATGCTTTTCCCCAAATTACATTAGGTAGTACCTACCGTGCTTGTGCCTTTGAATTTAAACTCATAATGGTCATGTTATGAACTTTCCCGTAGTGGATTTTTCGTATTGGTATAACCGTGACCGTCGTCACTTTTAGCGTTTTTATGTTGCCGATATCGTTATGTGGCTATGATCATGCCTTTGTCAGATTTGACATTTGAAAAACATAAACGACAAATGTCACATCTGACAAGGTCATGATCATAGCATGATCATAGCCACAGAACGCTATCGCCATCCTAAAAACGGTAAAAGTGACGGACGTCATGGTTGCCAATAGAGAGTTTTTGAGCACCGGACGCTAAGAGTACGGCAACGCTAACACTAACGTCTTTGCTAAGCAAAACAATATGCTGCTTAGCAAAACAGTATGTTGGCTAGCAAAAACGTTACCGTTAGCGTACTCTAGCGTATAGTGATCAAAAATTCGATATTAGAGAGGTTTTGAGCACTGTACGCTAAGAGTACGGTAACGCTAACATCTTTGCGCAGCAAAACAATAATATGTTGCTTAGAAAAGTCGTTAGCGTTACCGTACAGTGTTCAAAAACTCTCTAATATGACAAATCCACCCCGAGAAAGGGCCTATGATAAGGTTTTAGGCTTAAGTTCACAGTAGGTAATATTACCTTACTCTGATTTTAGGTAATAATGTTTAAGAAAATTAATTTTCAAATAACGTTATAAACATCTGCGACATCTATTTGTTTCAATATTGCAATCTATGTATTATTTGGCTATGAAATACAGAAATACATATATTAGATGTAATAATATTGCTGGCTCTATTAATTAATATGCTAACCAAAATTATTATTTGTTTTAGTGGAAGAATGTACTATTATGAACCTAGAACTATTACCTACTTCATTTTTTATTGGTAGGTTAAAAATAAAAATAAATTAGTGTATTGAAATTCGCAAAAGAACGAGGTTTGTTACGCTTTCATTGCATCATTGAGAACGATTAGGTGACGAGCTAGAAATTTCAATCCTGTGATCATAGCCTTTGGCAGTTGAAGACTCGTGACTATTTGGACTTATGCCATAACATAAATTCGAACCAACCTCCAGAAGTTTAAAACTCTTATGAATATAAAAATAATTGTAATATTTTTATACATCAGTTGAAAGCGTAGTCGAGGATTATAGTTGTTTAAATTTCTACTGCTAAATTTAAATTCATATAATCACTATATTGGAATGTGAAATTTGGATAAGAAAATATGCACAATTTGGCAATATGTGGTTAGCTGAATAAGTTTTAACAGCTGTATTTATTTTGATGAGAAGGCCACGATAAATTATACAGGGTACTATTATACAAATGGTGGCCTGTAATGCACAAAACGTGTTGTATTGTTCATTGAAGTAAGAAAAAAGTTCATACAGTCCAGAAGAAGATCGAGGATTCTGAAGTTGAATCAGACCGTCTATTTACATAATATTTGTGTTCAAATATACTAATTGTCTATTAATAAAACAACTACTAAGCGAAAAGATGTATGGCACATGCCCTCACAAGGAAAAGTTCCCAACCTCTTTCGTCGTACAGTTACGAAATAAACAAAAATGAATTTGGCGAGTATATCAAAGAAGTATTATACGAATTAAGAAGAATAGGTGGAAAATGATTTAAAGACCATTTTAGAAATTCCCTCTTCTGTTGGTTACCATCTTGAACCTATCAAGATATCTTCAACCAGCATCATTAGAATTTCTCCATTCTTTCTTATCTAACTTGAACCCTCGAAGATTCATTGTTAGATCTAATTACCGAAGATCTCAAGAAGTTGAAGTACCTGAAGACCTATCACAATTTCATTCATTGTTGGGATTATTTCCCTCACATGTATTAAAGTTTTCATTAACAAATATTAATAAAGGGTATCTTTACCCACTTTACAAGATTTTATTTAACTGTTGTATATAAGTTGTTCTGATATAATAAACATATTTGTAAATCAATTGGAGTCAGATTAATTCAATATCACCAATAAGAGTACGCAAACCGCTACACCATAATAAAATGTATAATATAAAAACAAAGAATAAACGTATAAATGTGATAATAAGATAGAGAGTAGAAATTTGCCCGAAGAATACAGAGGAAGAAATTGTAGATATAATTCGAAACGAAGTCAAGAAAAATATGGAGTGGTGAAGTCATGCATGTAGAATAGGGGACTAAAGGGAGCAAAGAGGGCATTCGAAATTTAATCGGTAATCTGTGCAGTAGATATAGACATACCCAAACCCTAAACAAATGAATACAAAACGGATTTTGAGAAGAATCCATGCATAAACTAGAAATTGCATTTCTGACTTAGTAAGAAGATAAAAAAGAATCGTTTGTTCTTGGTAGGTAATGTTTAATGAACGAGCAAATGAGCAAGCATATAAGAAAATGTCAGAGTTAATTAGCAATGCTATTATTATTATATGAAAAGTTAGGCAAATACCCCTTCATCCAAAGGTGTAATAGAAATGCCAAGCATTGTTGTCTTTAAATGTCTTGTACGTGGTTATTGTCAGCGACATTTTATAGGATGTATATTTATACATTATACCAATGATTATACATTCTATTATTTCAAACAGATCAGCTGCCTTGCTAAAACTTGTATCGTGTCTCACACCAAGGTAATTATCAAGTGAGAAAGACATGATTGGCAGTTGATGTCATATGCGTAGTAGTTGAATTATCTAAAAATAAAAGGGCGTCTTGCGGTTCTAAATTAAACCGATCGGTAAAGTGCATTCTAAAATTTCACAAGGACAGCAGCTCATCTCTAGTCTTCATGGTTTTACATTGAGTAATCAACGGCAACGTTTAAAAAAGACCAAAACATAAAAGTGTGTACCTAATGTGAAAGATTTTAACACTCATGTACCTAGGTATTACATATTACAGCATTGCCTTCACATTAATACGAACAGTACCTACTAACGTTAAATATAAAGATAAAGGAAACTTTTTTTAAAAAATCGTAGCATGAAACAAAATTTATTTAAAACAAATTTAGTATACAGGGTGTTTCTTAAATCGCGGACACGGAGCACGGTACGCCATTCCCCTCCAGATACTGAATGGAAAAATATAATACAATAATGTCCGTTCTTCGCTAGCTTCAAAGTTATTCTCAGTCAAAGATTGAAATTCAATTCCTTTATGCTTTGGAAAAACGGGTAAATTTTAACCGTTCCGCATTGTTCATCAATCAAATATTAAATCTTAATAAATTTGGAATTTTGTATACGTTGTATTCCTTCCTCCGAAGACATTCTTTCTGATAAATATCTGTTGTTAAAATTTTTTTCAATATGTTGCAACAGTGCATTGTACCTATGAGGTTATTACCTAGGAAACTTGTTCATACTGCCTTATTAAAACACCAAACGTTTAAAACAAAGTCCGCGTAAGCATGCGCAATGTTGTCAAATTTAAAAATTTTAAAATGCGAATAACTCCGAAACTAAATACATTAGGACAACATCGCCTATACTTTTTCAACTCAGTTTTAAGATGAGAATCGCGTAGTGCTCTCCGTGTCCGCCATTTAAGAAACACCCTGTATAGATGTAGACTTTTAAGCACTTGGAGAACAGAGATCAGTTATTCAGATTATAGTCTACGTCTCGCTAAATGGCCAAAGCCTATTACAGCTTACTCTCAGGGCTTACTCGCTTGAACCCAGAGGCTTGAACCAGGCTGAGTCAGATTCGTGTTTGCTTGTTGTTTTTTAAACATAATTCATTTACTTCGCTTTCCTAGGTTTATTGCGGTAATTTTATCGGTTAACAATTTTCATTTAGTTTAATATAATACTTATAATGTAATTTTTAGAATTAAAAATATTTTTTTGTGCCTCCGGTCGGCATCATTGAGTTTCTGCATCGCGAAATCTACCAGAAACAGAGATTTCTCCGGCCTAGGCCGGCAAAAAGTAGGAATTGAAGGTTATTGGTTGGCAGCATCGGCTCAATCCGGGGCTCAATCTGTCAAAGTCAAATTTGTGCATCGCGGTCGGAGACGCTCAAACAAATAAATTAGCAAAATTTTACAAATACGATTACCTATTTGAGCCACTGTGGTGATTTGAATATAATCTTTAATATGCGCCGGTGTATCCATTATTAAATCAAAGATAATGAAATTTATAAATAAACGTCAATGGAAATTGTAAGAAAATAAATGAATTAAGTTTAATGAATACCAGGAAACAAGGAATCATGATTTTAAAATCATAAAAAAAAACCTAATACTAAATTTTAAATGTAAATTTAATTTATTTAAACAAACATCGGCACAAAAAATGATAAAATCTTGTGTAGTATTACACTACACGTCCAGAAACAGTTTTGCGAGTGCGAGTAAGTGGAGCTTATTTTGTCGATGAATTTTCGATAAACCCCTTCATTTCAAATTTCATCAAAATCGGTTCACAGGTTTTTGCGTTAGAGGCGTCGGCGTCGCGTCACATCCACACCCACAGATGGCCATATTTCCTAAACCACTTTTTTACGTTTCTGGACGTCCAAAACACGTATTTCCGCGAAAAAATCAATTTCGAAAGTTTCATGATATCAATATTTTCCACATACCAGTAGTGGTATGGGAAAGTAAAAATAAATCTTATATTGGATTAGTTTTCTTTATATTTTAATTAATATCTTAAATTGAACTCTTAGATTCTCCTTTACTGATGATTTTGGAATAAATATCTTTTTAAAACACTGATAAGCGACTGACCTCCGACGGGTTGACTGGGGCCAGTTGCTCAACGCAGTGTTAAAATAATAGAATCAAGCAGTTACTGTATAAATCATTTTGCATTTGTTATTTAATATCTTATAAATGCTTTTGACAATGGCACATTGATGCCGAAATACGTATAAAGCAAAATAAATATTGTTATTCCAGTTAAAATCGATATTTTATTTGATATTTATATTTCTTAAATTTAAGTTTGAAATGTAGGTAGTGATGCGCACCACCCATAAATTGACAGAATATTTTGATTGATATTTGAATCAATGTTACCATACCTATATAGACAGAAGTTACTAAAAAAACTTTTATACCAACTTAAAGCAACAGGTGGTGGATGTTTAAAAAAACGGACTTTACATTTTCTGAAATTATCCGTATTTTACAATATATCCATTGCTGAAACATTTTGGATCAGGAAAATAAACTTTCGATATGAAGTGTTAAGATCCCAAACATCAATTTAATTTTTTTTATGTAGGGAATTTCAATATGGCTTAGAGCTTACCAACGCAACTGTATCAGGTGCAAGGTACTTCAGTACTTGCAGCGTACTTACTAATTGTTCGGCGGCGCGGCAAAATCTCGCTAATTTACCTGCGAGAGCAACTGTTTCCAGACAGAGGCGGATTTAGGGGGGGCTATAGCCCAGGGCGGCAAAATCCAGGGGCGGCAAATTTTTGGAAAAATACCAAAAGCACATGTGACAAGAAAACACTACTGAATAGCTGGCATCGCGTATCGTTGCACTTGCATCAGTTTCCGGTTTCAGTGTATGCAGTTTATGCCGCCGTGTCTATACTTCGCCAGACCATAGAATTGGAGCTAACCAAACGATCAGATTTTGACGATATTATATATTCGTTTTCAAACTCTAATTCACGAAGGAAGTTCTTTTAAACATTTATATTAGTATTTTGAAAATTGTTGATAGCATACCTATTCAATTTATAATTTTATTTTTTAATTTAAAAAATACATTATTAAGCGATTTACAAATTATTGTTTTACCTTAGACTTGTGCCTTGCAGTGTTGAATAAAAGTAGTTTCCGAAGCCACGCCCCTTTTTTGAAAAAAATTTCGCCTGCGGCGCTGTTAAACTCAACACTTCCCGCCTCATTCTACCTACCCACTGTTCTACGTTTTAGTTTTAAGATTAGCCCCCCCCCACCAAAATCTTCCTAGATCCGCGCCTAGGAGTGCGTGTTGTTGGGTCAATGCAACATTTCATTTTCACCAGTTTGGGAAGGGGGCGGCAAGTTCCCGGTAGCCCCTAGGCGGCAGAAGTATAATCCGCCACTGTTTCCAGATGTAAAGCGGTGCGGACCCTTGAATTATTTTGCATTAATAAAATTAGCGTGGCAATTTGCTAAACAAATTGGGTACCTATGCATTCGTACTTCATAATGATCTCAATTTTTTTTGAGAAAAATACTTATTTTCTAAAAATTCGAAGGAAAGTTTTATTTTCATGGTTTTTAATGAGCGCTCGTCATTCATCACAATATTATTTTAATTTAGCGTTAAAAATACTCACCAGTTCTAATAAACATTGTTCATCCAGGGGAAAAAGGGGCTTTTGGGAGGCAGGTCTACTAGCTAAGTAGAAAGCCGAAGCTGCTGCTACTCCCGTCAAAGCTAAAGCTCCTGCACCTCCACCAATGTAGTGTAGGTACTGGTCCATTTCTTCCACTGAAAAAAGGCGCGAAAATTAATACAATACAGCATGACATTACCAAGCGGTTTTCGCTATTACACTATTTTTTCGCATTTCATATTGGAAAATTAAAATATTAGATTTTCAATACATTTTTTACATTAATAAATGTCAGTATTTGAAAATTTAAAATAAAACAGTAGGTAGGTGTATGAAACACCAGCAACCATGTAGTTTTTTTTTAATGTAAAATTCGTTCCTATCCGGTAAAGGTTGTTATGTCGCAAACTTCCACTTTACTAAATGAATTTGAATTTAGTAATACTTATAATCTATTACTCAATGAAATGAGAAAAACAAACTTAAAATATACCTACTCCTTGAAACCTCAGTATTGTTCAAAAATATATAAATATAACTGCTACCATACACTACTTTTTGAAAAACGTAAAAAAACAAAGACCGATTTTGCTTATAATACCTACACCAAATAATCGACGTAGTTTTTAACCTTGGGGTTTTAAAAACATTCCTAATTGACTTATAAAATTATTAACACAATCATGCGGTTATAAAATACGTCACTTATTAATATTGTTGGCGCAATAAAACAAAAAATTTAAAGTATGGCCAAAACTATTTAAAATATTCTGTATTAGCAGATTGCTTTTCAAATGTGTATAGAGGAGGAAGTAAAAAGTATATTGAAAACTGGTTGCGCCACCTATTATAAACGACCGAAAATTCAGACGATCAATAGAGTTGTTGAAATCCATACTATAATCCTCGTGGTAGTTATACAACCGGTAATTATAAATAGTGGGTACGCATATAGAATAAATAACTAAAAATGGCTATATTTATTTATATTTCTATAAAGTTCACTAAAATTATCAAACAATTCTAAATATCTATACGTAGTCATACTTTCTATACATATTAGAGAAATATTTAATACACAACCTTTCATTTAAACTAGAGAGCTAATTTATCAAACACTTACACTTCATTGTACATAACACCACGTGCAAAATTATGTGAGGTTGTAAATCGAGCAAACAAGAGGAAGCACTAACTTTTAGTTGCCTATCTACCTGCCCAAGAACTTAGGTAAATGACTTTCAGCGGGCCAGATGATTCGTTCATTCGTCGACTGTTTTTATTTACCCATTTCACGCCAAATTTGAACGTATCATATGGATGCCTAATTACTTCAACTTGTACACGAAAATGGTTTGAACAAGGATGAAGATATATACTTTGTGCTGCACTACTTGTCATTGATTAGCTCCGGGTGTTATAATAAAATATTATTTAGTAGTACCTACAACAATAATTTAATAATTGAAGTTTTAAAGATGTTATGATAGTATTTTGTTATCACAGTAAAATGCAGATGTGTAGGTACTACAATGTCTAAAAATTTAATTATAGAAATTATAGAATTATAATTTACTATTCATTTTTTATGACACGGCACAAAAATACATTACACAAATACAGATAGAAGAAAAATTTGAAAACATTTAAAAATTAAAAACCAAAAGTATTAATAATAGTCATATCGTTTAATAGAGTTTTTAATTCCGAATTCAAAAATACCGTATGGTCACTATTATTCGTAAACATAGGGCAACGTATGTATTTTTTTACAAAAGCGTTTATATGTTGTTGCCTTTATAATAATCGTTTCAAACTGTACTATTTTATTAGATCGACTAAATTTAGACAACTGCAAGAAGTTTTAACTTTTCTTGTTGTTTAAATGGCGTTACTGGTAATCATTTTAGCCTCATAGCAGAACAACTTAGGGACTAGGGTCGATTGCCGGCTCGTATAAACTTTTTTTAAATTTTAACAGATAAGGAACCAATTAGTTTATATTTTTCATGTCGCGAATTTGCACGAAATTCAAGCTAACTATGAATCCACTTTTCTCAGTAGATTTCTAATACATACTACAATCACTACATTACAGTACTATCTACATGCACCAAAGGCATATACACCTTTGAAAAATTGGAACGTGGGACCCAAATACGTGCTTCTTTACGGCAATTTAAAGTTTTGGTAACTACTACTGTTTTGTTCCTTTCGTTGTTTAAAATAATTTTTTGTTTTCGCACTTTGTCGATTAGTCGAAGTAAAAAGTGCTTGAGAACCATTTTTACATTTAAACCAAAATTTTAACTATTACCTACATGCGTTACCGTTATGTCATAATGGACTTTATCACATCATAAGTTTCTGATGGAAATATAAGAAAATAAACAGAAATAGAAATAAAATAGACAACGTAGGTGGTTTATAATATTATGTTACCGTAAATAAAAAATTAAATTTTATATAATTCTTATTTTATGATTAAACTTGATTAGACAATTAAATTCCCATTTTCAACCCCCCCCCCTTTTGCTTGATTTTGTTCTGTTTGTTACTATAATTTCTCACAGTCACTCTATATTAGTTTTACTGTAATAGGTATGTATGTAATACCTAGTTTATTCCTTAACGTGATCCCCATCGTGGCTGCAAGCAAGACAATTATTGCAATTTTATAAACATATCCCAGAGTCATCAAATTGTAAATTTATTCCAATTTCCATTTGCAGACGATAATATATTAACTACGATTGATAGATAACTATAGAAGACCACTCTTTGGGAGGATGAGTACAGTTAGTAACCATATATTGCATTTTAACTAACAAATCCATTATCATGCCAAATTTTATAACATCCGTTAATGGTCTTAATTTTCTAAACTAAAACAAGAAATTTTAATTATGTAGAGAAGCGAATAATCATATTATTAGTACCCTTTTTCCTTCTGAAAATAATTCTTATATACTAATATTATTAATTTAGTTTGATTAAATATCAGGTACCAGAATATTATTTACTTGATACGCGAATCATTCATAATATAACGAAGGGTTTTCAAGAAGCCCCCGAACATGTCGTTTTTTGCCTTTTCTTGAATGATTCTTTACACAAACGCACTTTAGTTTAGAAATAGCTGATTGTCATAATCTTCTGAGAACTTTTATTTGATATGAAAATGGGAGAGTGGAGATTAATTTATTTAGCTTTGTACACAAAAATTTATTATGCAAAACATTTACAGTGAGAATGGGATGTTTTTAAAAATATCGATACAAATTAACTGTCAAAATGACATATATCAATTTTTGTTTATAATACATCGTCGTCGGTGGTGGTCAGTTGGTCTATCACAGACATGAACTTATATTTAAAATTGATTGTATAGACTACGACTTTCCCATACTAAAAATAAACGTGTAGTTTTTGGTATTCAGCAGTAGTTCGCGAGACAGCATTGGAAATCACTTGAATGCGTAGCGAGAAAAACGAGACTATACGGGTTCGAAATGTACAGAAGAAAGACAAGCATCTATCCATAGGCGCCGGGTTTTTGAATTTTCAGGGGGGGCTCAAAAACGGAAACAAAAATTTTTCAGTTTTCAAATATTAGTGTAACATTTTAATTTCAGGATTTATTTGTATTAAATTATATGGCGTTCTTGACATAGGTTTGGTGGAGACAAATTTGTTTTTATTGTTCGTTGTGGGAAAGTAATACAACAAAACCACCAAGCAGTTTGTTAGTGGAATGGCTTTATTTCAAGAATATGTAATCGATATGTAATATATAAAAAAATCAAACATTAAGATATCTCCAAGAGTCGAAGCACAAAGTAACTGAAAATAACGGTATACAAGGTGTTCCTAAAATGACTGTTTCATGCTTTTTTTGTTGGTTTTGGCCTACTTTCCGCCCGTTTAGGGACACCCTGTATAAACACAAATTATTCTACAAAGAAAGTATTTCGACTCACTTAAAGTTAAAAAACTGCAACTTTGCAGTTACTTCTAGAGGCTAGGCTAGGGGATTCCATTACATTTTATATTTTGTTCTCTAAAGTAAACACTGTAGTTGTGTTTTCATTTTACGGTAACACACTACACACAAGCGTAGTTTGTTAAAATCCGTAAATACATGTAGGTATAAATAATAAATATTAATATTATACGCGAAATATATCAGCGGAGGCGCAGCGCCCCCTGATATTTTTTGGAAGGGACTTGTGCCCCCCGTAGTCGGTACCAAGGGGGCTTAGATATCTCCAGGGGGGGCTAAGCCGCCTCTAAAAATTTTCAGGGGGGGCTCGACTCCCTTAGCCTTCTGTCAGAGTCCAGCTGAAATATTCAAAATTCACGAATTTCTCATCAACCGTACATTTTAGCCATACGAATACTTTCTTATCTTATAGTATATGATTGCAGCTTGGTTTTAGCTACATTCTTGTTTTTTGATGAATGCCAGAACTTCACTTCACTTCTGTACATATCGAACCCGTATACTCTGGCTTTTCTCGCTACGCATTCAAGTGATTTCCAATGCTGCCTCGCGAACCACTGTTGAATACCAAAAACGAAATGTTTATTTTTAGTATGGGAAAAGTCCAGGGGAGGTGGGCGCCTCCACTTTTTAGTCTTTTTTATTAAAATGACCTCCCCTTATGATTGACCACCAGCCGCCACTGCTCTGTTCTCTTTCATTTATAGAATCAAAAGTGATTTTAGGCTTGTAAAGTTTGTAGGCATTGTGTTTTTTTGTTGATTACAGAAAGGTTCACAAGGATTCAACCAATTAATAGGGATTTTTATATTAGCCAACCGAATTTTCCATTTGACATATTAAACGTCACGGGAGATTTTCCTTCGTTATCGAGATATAGGGTGTTGAAAATTGTTAAAAAAACGTCGATTTTGTTATTTATCCGGAAATGATAAGGAATTCAATTTTAAAAATTACGCAATATACACGTTGTCCCTAGAAATTTTGAATACGAGTAATGTAGGCACTGCGATTTTGTTCTTCTCGATTATTATAATAGATTGCCATGGTTGTTTATTACCAATTAGAAATTACTATTTATTTCCCGTTGCTTAGTGATTCGGTTATGTAAAAAGTGAGCGTGGTAACTAAGACAAGCGGATAGCCCTCACAGTTCTGCTTAAACAGCTGAACGTATTTTACGTTCTGCGCATGTCTGGGGACTTAGAAAATTATTTCAGCTTCCTGAGATTATTGTGACAGAGGTGCGCACGATTAGTTGCCTATTCCCAAGGCGTAAAAGATTGTTTCTGAGAAATCTAATATTAATAATTTTACACCGGCATACGTTCGGCGTATGTCTGGGGACTTGGAAAATTATTTCAGCTTCCTGAGATTATAGGGACATGTCCCCAGACATGCGCAGAACGTAAAATACGTTCAGCTGTTTAAGCAGAACTGTGAGGGCTATCCGCTTGTGTAACTAAGCGACAAGTAATGAATTCAAATGTCCGGATTCAAAATTTCTAGGGACAACGTGTATATGTTCATGTGGCTCAAGTGGACCATACTAGTCAGTTTTTTATTTTTCCAGTGACGTAGCTACATGTGTGTATGTAAATATTTCGGAAGGTTTTTGGTTTTTGATACAATTTTCAAAATTCTTAACTAATTTGCATATTAAAGTCTCTGCCTTTTAACATTTACATTCATTGATCAATGCCGTCATAAGAAAAAAAATAATAATTACACTGTACCTACTTTTATACAGCAAAAATTAATAGAATAAATCATAATTTTAAATTTCGGTAGGTAAATAATATATAGATGTTAAAACTGTAACTTACAGAATATTTTCAAGTACATCATCGTTGCCCGAGTAGCTGTGCAATTTTTATGAAACTGGAAAACCTAAACTATATGTAATAATCTATGTTTATAGCGGAACTGGGTCTACCAGATTTAATTCCTGATATGTTATTTCTGTCGTAATTTACCTGTTATCTCTATTTTGTTATCCTAGGTCAGATTTTCATGTGAATCAGCATTGTGTTTTTTAGTATGATACTAATTGATGTTCTATTTTTATAGAGCAAATGGGTTATCATCATTAGGTATAATGATTAGTTCAAAATAATTTTGAAACTATGTTAGTGTGAAACTAAAAATGTAGGTACGGAAAAATGGTTAAAAGTTTTAATATAATAAATAATATAATATAAATAAATAAAATATAAAATAATAATTTTACATAAGACATTAAATTTAAATTAATTTAAATTATGCAGATGAAAGGGCGATATGGAAAGTGGCCATAAAATAAAAACAATGTTAATTTTAATCAGTAAAATGAAATAATAAATATGTTTAATACATTTAAGCTAAATTTACAAATTGTTATTCATCATCTATTTTTTAAATATTTGATTAATAGTTATGTAGTCGATAGACAGCGAATAAGGCAATTCAGTGACATTAGGTCAAGTAATCAAACTACGCATAGGCAAAGCGCCCTCCACGAGGGTCACGTGATACGTCATAATGTCTGTGTACGGAATAAATAAGTTACGGGATCCATAAATTTGTTTCCAGAAACCGGACATTAATCTTGCAAACCTACCTAAGCAGGTATAAGTGAAGTCCATTTATTGTTAACAGGCAACTCAACTTGCAGACGTTCAAAGCAACTACAAAACTTTTTGTTTATAATTTTTTTTAGACAACTGGAACGATGAGATGTTTTGTTTGTTTTTTTACATCTGTCACATTTGCAATTTAATGGAAGGTGGTGA
Source organism: Hemicrepidius hirtus (assembly GCA_963082805.1). Lineage (NCBI taxonomy): Eukaryota > Metazoa > Arthropoda > Insecta > Coleoptera > Elateridae > Hemicrepidius > Hemicrepidius hirtus. The sequence continues at coordinate 16,422,204 of OY720161.1, forward strand.
AATGTTATGTTATTCAAGTTGTATTCAAACAAAGAGAAAACTAACGGTTGGCATTACCCCGACGCAAAAAATTTTAAACGTTCAAATAGGATGTCGATGAGGATTTGAAACCCAAGATAATTGTACCTTGTTTGTCCATTACTGTTGTTACAACGGGTAAAATAGTCGTTAGTCGTTACGGAAGCTCGTATTGGTTTATATTAGAAATGATGGACAACACTTTGCAGGTAAATTAAATTAAAAATGTATTTCTTTGTTTTCCATTTTTGAGGAATAGGTATGTTTCGTTGAGTTAAGTTATTGTAAGTTAAATATTGTAAGCACCTAATTAGAAAATAAACACCACTGCCTTACAAAATGTTGCTCCTTCTATGTAATAAATCATGAATTTTAACATTTACTTAAAATTTAGTGTCTATTATGCCTAATCAGTAGCAACTAGACGCGACATTCTTCGTGAAGCACCCTGTATATCCAAAGAGATTCATAAAAATGTCGCCGCTTACTTACGACTGTTGATAGGCAACCCAATTTACAGCCGAACAAGGCAACCACAAAACTTTTTTTTAAGATATCAATCATATTTGCTATCTACTTTATTTGTTTTTATACACCTGTCATAGTTGCATTTTAGTGGGAAGTGGTGAACGTTTATTCACGATGTATTCACACCAAGAAAACTTGTATAATTATGCTTTTTACTGATTTTTAACGTCATCGGTCAATGCAGAAGATGATTTTTAATATAGGCATTGTACTGTCTAATAACGTACGGACATGTACGCAGTCATGCTTTTACATTATGCATCTTGATTTTTTTAATATTAGAACACTTAACTGTCAAATACAATAATGATTAGGGGAATAAAGGAAAAGGGAGAGGAAGAAATTTATTTGGGTGTTATTGATTACGGGTAATGTTCATTAAATACAGTATGCCCCTTTATTTTCCTAATCACTAATTTTCAACACCCTGTAGTAGCTCGTTAACGAAGCGAACTTTTTATCTTATTTTCATGAAAGGACATGTCCTTAACTGGATGCCATTTCTTTTTGAGACACCCTGTATACTATTATAGTAGCCGACACCCAAACTTTGGGCCAACACCAACGTGTAAATCAATGATGCAGGCAAACAGACAGACTCCAGTAAAAATAAACTAGTGTAGGCAACCCAAATTTCAGATGCAAAAATAATGTTTTTAGCTTGTTACTACGAATTTGGTAGGTTTCGTAATTCTACTTTTATTACCTTTATTTCTGATATTTTTACAATTTGGTTTGCTACCTAATCAACATCTGTCATCTGGTAGTGTTTCCTTTCTAGATCCGTGGGCTTCATATCTAGTATAAAGGGTGAGCCCGATACATTGCCGCCCACCCCTTAATAGTATTTGATGCAACCCAACATACATAATTCCATGGCTATCGAAATTACTTTTTGTTTTCAGCGTTGCTTCTATACTACGATTCGCAGGAAATGCGTAGTGTTCTACTGCTGTTACCCACAATGTGTAACGGGGACAAAAAGTGAATGGGCTCTTATGGCAATAATGCGATAATAATAGATAGAATTTTATACATCCATGATAAGTGCCAGACTTTACATACTGCGATCAGAGTGTGTGAACCTATTCCTGTACGTACTGGGATGAAGTTTTAAGGTAAACGCGGAAAGTCCCCTTGCGGGAAAACAAGTTGAACTTTACTGTAATTCCCATGCACAAGGAGTAAAACCTAACGTCCAATTTCTATTTGTGTATTTCCATGCCATAACTTTTGATAGGTAGGTACAGCGAGAAAATGCGTGCATTTTTTTTAAGTTTACACTATGTATCTTTTATCAAGGTTGTCCATCAAAAACTGCACCGTATGAAAATACAACCGGCTGTTCTATTTCGTCCATGTATGGTCTATTTCGTCCAGCATGGTCCATTTTATCTTCATGAAATGTAAAAAAGGCTACAAATCCTGAAAATGATCTCAAAGTTTTGAAAATTGAACTCCAAATCTTTTGTTGACAGGGTCCCCATGGGCGTTATCCAATATTTGAATATGTTTCTGTAAACAGTTTCAAATAATATGACACTGAACCAAAAATGATCAAAATCGACTTAAGAATAAAAAAGTTATTTCGAAAAATCAATTTTCAACGCTCGACTTCAAGAGCGAAATATGTATAGGTACGTAGGGTTACGTCGGAGGAAGTTTTTTTTATAGGAACTTGTGATCTTATTTTACTAGTTCTACCCAAATCAGAGAGATTGCCCACAATTTCCGGGACACCCTGTATATGGACAATTTATCAATAAATATTGATATTGACATATCTATTTTTGGGAATATCGATACATCGATATTAAAATTATAGGGTTGAACTGTTTGTACATGTACTGCTTCCCACGAATATCATGTGGCCAAATGTCATTTGATTAGCTTATACAGCCGCACTTATTAGTATACAACTATGAACAATAGTTTACCCTCTGTGGCCATATTTTTAATAATAATGCCCAGTAATGTCAAGTTAGCTTACCGATTCTCACTAGTATCTCAATTTGATCACAAGGTTTAAAAGTTGCGATAATGTAAGTTTATGCATCTTTTAATGTCGCGCATTAAAACGTGCAAGTAATTTTTCTTTCATGCTGCACAAATGAAAATTGGGATTAACTTAACATTTATTTTGCTGTTAAGATTCGATGGGTACTGTTAGTTGGCATTTCTTTCAATAAACATTTTGTTAACTAAATGATAGTATTGTCATTTTTTACTAGATTTCATAAATTTTTAGTCTATTACGACTATTACGACTACGAGAGTATAGTATACTAGTATTTAAATGCGTTCTGGAACTGAAGTTCATATACCTATATTTTATATATTTTTGGTGTTAAAAATACAGGTTACTGGCAGGTACTAGGATAATATAATTTTTATATTGATTTATGAGCTAGGTCAATCAGACAGCAATAATTTATATAAGCAATCAGCTACCGGTTAAAAATGTATTATATACGATCCGCCTTAACGCCTACATACAAGATTTAAAACCGTAATCTCATTAAAAAAATGCTGCTCCAGAGAGAGGTTCTGTATACTTACTAGCTAGTCAGTCTTGTCTTGCCTACTTTCTATTAGTTTTTTTACAAACTGATAAAGCAGCTGATATTTATTGCCTTGAACGTGAAATTTTTAACATTCAAATGGGTTCACTGAACTTTATGTGCAGTGCTGCGAAATGTTATATTTTAAAACTATACAGTTACAAATTTCGCAGTCGCGTGTTTATCTTAAAAGCAAAATAAAAACATGCCCTTCCAACGTAAGATGTTTGACATTTGGGTTTGAGGATACTTTAAATAATTATAAAAAATATGGATATTTTGACACTGCACTAGGAGTTTGTTTTAAGCTATGCATACATTTTTATCAAATTTGTATCAAAATAAAATGATCTGGCCCTGACGATTTTGATTTCATTTATGATAAAACTGTACAACTAACGGTAGCTACTTCACAAAATTTTACGACATCGATGCTAAGGATGCAGTCGTATTTATGACTGCTGCATCGCAATAAAAACAAATTGGACAAACATGTCGAAGAACTGCATGTGACCTAAGGTTCATAATATATTTAACCCGTGTTAAAGAAATGCAAAATATTAAACTGAAACATTTTTTGGGTTGTTATTTATATACTACAGTATGTTTTTTTATTTTGCCGCGTCCTGTAGCAACTTCATTTTTATAAATTTTACACCTAACAAACTTTTGAATTCAGAATTAAAAACTATCAAAAAATAAATGTTTTTTCTATCTCTTGAACAAATGTTTGTATTTTTGTGGTTGGGATGAAATGTGGTTCCAAAATGAAGTAATCCGTGTCATAAATTATCATCATTATTTGTTTTTACTTAAGAATGTAGAATTGCGGACAAAAAAATGGGATCACTAACATTAATGTTCTTTTTGGACGAGTTTAAACATTGTATTAGTCTTTCATATCACACTAAGTCAGAATTACATAAAAGACAACTAAAAATGTTTAAAATCAAAATTAAAAAACAAAACGAAAGATAATATTTATAAGATACATTTCATGATTTAATAAGTTTTTAATTCTGAATTCTAAAATATATAGTTTGTTAGATGTAAAATTTATACTAAAGTTGGTACAGGGGGGGGAATAAAAAAACGGACCTTATAATACGAAAATACTCATAAGCTTGTTTATATCAAAATGTTATTTATGTCTATAGATGTAAGCTCCGGACAACTAAAAATATGGAATAATAATAATAATAATAATTAGACTTCCGGCTTTACTTAAGTTTTGGTTTGGTATCTCGTTCTCGTTTTTGAGGAAAATACTACCAAAGTATTGTATTCGGATTTACAGTTGTACGAGACATTCTCAGCGTTATTATTAATATTTTCAGAATATTTCCTGAAAGTTATTTTTAGATTGAATCAATATATTGGTTGGCGTTGGTAAATTTGATAATCTGTTATCGACTACATAGGTAGTGTAAATTATGTGAACGTAATAAATTGGTAGATCAAAAAAATAGTCAAATTCAAATACAGCATTAAATTTAGTATGTACATAATCCATTGTAAGAAGTTAATAAGCAAAAAATATCTACCATTAATATTATTTGTCGAGTTATCCAGCGATGAGAAATACAATAGCTTTCTTCATTGATTGCCTTATTAGACATTAAAGATTTTTAAAATAATAATATGAATAAAGGTGCCTGATGATTGAATCTTGCAACAATTTTGACTTGAATTTTTTGAAGCAACGATTTATTTTGCTATTTCCAAAATTGCAGAAAGTTTTATAGCTATGCTAACTGGAAATGTCAACGTCGCGCCGCGCCGTACTAACAAAAATAAGTACGATTTATATAGAATTCAGAAAAATCTTTAAATATCTGTCATATAATATTGAATTTAGACTTACAATTGCGCCATCGTCTTTTGTATTTTGTTTTTTTCGATTTGCTTTGGGTGGTGGACTCTGGTTTAGACTTCAATTCCCCACTAGCTTGTTGTTTCGGTTTATGATGTTTAATATAATTCTTGGCACTTAACACAATTTCTTCTTTCATTTTCACATTAATATGTCACAACACAATGTAATAACGCAAACGATGAGATATTCAAAAAACGATTTGTTCGATGATAATTGGTAATAATATTGAAATACAACTACGTACGCGAAGTATAATAATAATTTATATAAAGTAGAAACTTTTATACTAAATCACAATCAAGCCTGCATTTTAGCAGCGCGTTCATGAAAGGATGAACTAGAATAGCGTAGTTTTGAAAATTGGAGCAAATTTACGGTAAATCTTCCGGATATTCTGCTCGATTTTGAAGAGTTCGTTTTCTGGGTGAGCGATTCAAACGGAATGGAAAGCACACGACCTATAGAATGGGGTAAATACTATTGCTGGGTGGTGTGCTTTTAGTAATGAAATGGACCCGAAGAACTCTTAGGATGAATAGTTACAGAAGTGTGAGTCGGAAGAATCTCTCATGGACCATATCACTCAACTCCACCACACTTTCAGTGCGCACCCACATTTATATCAAGCGGCAAACTTGAAGAATAAACGGATTCATTCTTTGTTCTTTGTATTTGTTTCCGTATAGTTTTTAGGTTGGGGTGTTGAATAATAATTATTGTAATGTGTATGTGCATGTGCATCGTTGAAAAAGATAATATTAATTAAATAAAGGTTCGCTGGATTGCATTTTCAGAATGACTCATTTGCAAGATTTAGATTCATTTGTACTACTGTAAATTTTACAATTTGCCTTTGTGCAAATAGGACGAACATGTTAATAATATAAGCAAATTGTATTAATGTCAAGCTGATGTTCAGTCTTTTAAAATGCGTAAGAAAATGAAAATCTGTGTTGCAAAATACTACTCGCTGTTAATTTAAGTGTGTGCACAAACGATCAGATCGTGTATGGTAATGTAATTCAACATTCAATTACCATTTCACTCATTCATTCTTTTAACTTATAATAATAGTACCCATATATTATATTCAAATAATATTGCACATAATGACATAAAGTATATAGTTTGTAAATTTGTAATTTATGTTAGCAAGAACGCGCATGTATTTCTTAAACAGATTAATTTCAAGTTAAGTAGAAACTGAAAAGTATTATTAACATAAAATTAAGTAAAGAATATTGACTTGAGCCTTTAAGCAGATTCCGAATAATTGGGATTCATACCCTGTCAGAAATGTCGCATTTTTGACTTGCTTTGGATGTTAAGCCATAACAGCGGAAAAGGGTTAAATAAACACAGTGAAAATTTAAAAACAGGCAACAAACATATAATCGTTTTACATACAAGTGGGCACATAACAACTGAACACTGACAGAATATGAGTTTTGAAATACTACCCATTACGAAAAAGGTTAAAATTTTGAATTTTATTATTTTTATAAGTTGAAATAACTTACCGAATAATATTATTTTCAGCAACAATGTTGAAGTAGTTCAAAAGGAAGTTTTTCAGTACCCTTGAGAAGCCGTACTTGTCAAATAGCAGAGGTAAACTTTTTACAATTCCTCACAGAGAGAAATTAAAATTCGATTTGGGGAATCTTGTCTTTTTCTGGATTGAAGATTCGGAAAACATTTCCTTCCACATTTTTATATAATAACAGATTTTATATTTTTAACGATTTTTAACCTGTTGTTTAATACTATGTAGACTGACGTACCTATATAAACGTCAGTTTTAATATAAAATTAATCCGTATTTTTATTATTGATAATGAATAAAAATGGTATATAATACACTATTTTTAACTTGTTTTACTAATTCTCATATTTATACGCTGTCTTAGCACAAGGTTTATATAGGTCTTAGCATACACACAAATTCAAAACAATATTACATCTGGTATGTACGTGCATTCCATTTAAAGAACTGATTAGCGATAACAGAAAAATCAAAAATACACAGTTACTGAGCTTTTTAATCATGACCATGAGATCATTATTTTGTCGTCGCAGATTGGACCTGGTCTCTTGAGTTCTTAGAAATCAGAAAATAATCCAGAAATCATATTAGAATTTTTATAGTTTGATTATCGATCGTAGTAATAAATGACCTGAACGTTTTTTATCCGGGTTGAATAATTTATTCTCTAGCAAGCTATTATGAGCATAAAGATATGTACATAGTAGCATATTGTTGGATCTAAATAGTCTTTAACAAGTAGGGGCCTGCCATGTACAGCTCCACCAAGTTTACAAATGCCCCAAAAAATACGTCAACTAAATTTTGAAAGGCAAGGCGCGACAATACGTCAACCAATAGCAAACAATTCTACTCAAAAGTACATTCACTGGAAAAATTGACGTTTGAAATTTTAATAATTTCAGTGTTTGTCAGATTGTTTTGACGTTTAAAATCTTTTAAGTATGAATGCTAAATCGAGGAAGATAATTCATTCTGAAGCCAGAAATATCATTCGGAACGTCATCGAATTCATCGAATGAAAAGTATTTCAATTATTTAAATTTGCCGCCTAAATGTTTTTATTTTGACTGTACTTTGAAAAACTATATCAGCGCCAAACACGCCCCCTTTCAACTTTGTATGCTTGGTCGAGCTGTACAAACGATTTGAAATATTTGATTATTTTTTTTCATTTGAGAGATATCTCTATTAAATGCACGACGTGGCATTTACCTGAAGTTTATGGAAGAAATGTTCGTTGATTCAATTTCTATCTGTTATAACTTCGATCTGGCGCCTAAAGGCTTATAATTAATAATAATAGCGCAATTCAGGTAATAAAATTACTATTAAATACCTAATTTTGCATTGTAGTCCAAGTAGTAGGTAAGTAATAACACATTTACATAATTCGTAAATGTATACATTTCAAGTTTTTTTACATAGTGTTCATTTTTGTTTATTTTTAGTTAAGTACATCGATTACCAATAAATAAAAAAAAAAGAAGAAAACTATAACGGTAAGAGGTCGAATAAATAATCACTAACAATTATTTAAAATGGAATATTTATTTCTTAGGGAACATTACCATCAGTTTGCAATGAAAGTCTACCACACTCTGCCTCTCTACATCAGTCATAGCCATAGCTCTGTTGTCTTTTGCCACTTTGGCATAGTTTCCGAAGTCAGCTAATATAGGTAACCCAAATGTCGTGAAAAATAACACCTTACCCAAGTGATAACCGCTTGATCAAATTTTGCAAAATATGTAATCATTAGCACGCAGAGAAGAAATTTAATACAAAACTATAGGAACGAGGGCAACTATATGGGGAATTAAATGATGTTGGTGTTAAGTCATAGCAGCTGAAGGAAAGGTTGTTAATTAATTTTACTCATAAGATAATCAACCATCCTACCGGATAACATCGCCTAATTAACGGCGTTTGTTTAAAACATGATATTCGATTGGGTTCTATTATTTTTTAAGGCGGCCGGCTAACTGTTTCTGTCAGTTAAACCATTTATTTCCGCCTCCCACTGAAAAACGTCTTTTATGGGTTCATGCAGTTTCATATCATTGTCTTGCAACATTAATTAATTATAGGATAACTAGTTTGTTACATCAAACATACTCATGATACTGAGTACCTACTCAACAATTTTCTTGTTAGCTGAAACAATCTTTCCTAACTTTTATGGCTTATGGAATATTTTGCATAAAATTTAATGTATTGTTATCAACAATATAATCAGGAGTGTTTTATTTTATCTACCAATCTACAAATTAACGCTTTGTTAAATTGTAATACCAGAATTATCTAAAAATTTCTATAAAATATTGATATATCAAGATTAATCGTTTAATCTGTGCTGTAATTAATTATCAATTATAATAAAATAAATTGAATTTATTCGTTTTATGCGATGTTTAAAAGTTTACGATTTACTACTAGTAGAAATTGTAATATCAACTTTTCAAATTGCCCCAAAACAAGGAAATAATGTAATATTTACTACAAATATTAAAATATTTACGGTTTATACTAAACTATACTATTTGTGATAATTGCATATATCTACTTGCAATCAAGAATTGCACAATGGAAGTGTATTGTGTAGAAATTCATTATTATTATTATAACTTAATAGTGTTTTAAATTTTCTACGCTTTCCTAAGGTCCATAAACTTTGCATGCTTGTTAATCATTTGGTAATATCGCAATAGCTTTGGGAAAGTATCACACGTTGAAATTTTCAGCAATATCGTGTTACATAAAATTTACAAATGGTTGTTTATGACCATGAAGTCATATACAGGGTGTTAATGCTGAGTCGTTACCCCCGAAAATAGCAGTTAGAACTCATTAAAACAAACAACTTTTTTTAGTTACAATTTTTGATTTGGGGCTCCGATTCGTAGTTATTAGATTTATTTTGTTTTTTTAATAATCGTAATAATTCTCTTATTTATAAAGAATATTTAAAAAATCGAAAGGTTTTCAAAATTAGCTTTCGGTTCTCTATAACATTTGCGTTCAAAGTTATTTTATATTTTTTAAAATAACGAAATGGCGTACAATCAAAAATTTCAAATCACGATCTTTTGATATAACTACACCATAGTTGTTGAAAACAAAAAAAATATAAAAACCTTAAGCTATCTACTACTAGTAGTTTTGAATTTATAAAAACCGTGATATCTAGTCTAATCGTTCTTTTGTTGCATAGACCGAAAATAGTTATTTTATCACAAGGCCAGAAACAGCACACTTGCGAGCGCGAGTAAAGGTAGTAAAAGTAGGAGCACTCGCAAAACTGTTTCTGAACGTGTAATACACAAGATTTTTTGTGCCGATGTTTGTTTAAATGAATAAAATTTACATTTAAATATTTAGTAATAGGAATTTTCTTTATGATTTTAAAATCAAGATTCCTTATTTCCTGGTATTCATTAAACTTAATTCATTTATTTTCTTACAATTTCCATTGACGTTTATTTATAAATTTCATTATCTTTGATTTAATAATGGATACACCGGCGCATATTAAAGATTATATTCAAATCACCACAGTGGGTCAAATAGGCAATCGTATTTGTAAAATTTTGCTAATTTATTTGTTTGATCGTCTCCGACCGCGATGCACAAATTTGACTTTGACAGATTGAGCCGATGCTACCAACCAATCACCTAAAATTCTTACTTTTGCCGGCCTAGGCCGGAGAAACCTCTGTTTCTGGCGGATTTCGCGATGCAGAAACTCAGCGATGCCGACCGGAGGCACAAAAACACGTTTTTGACAAATGTTGTAGTAAACAGCTTAAGGATGTTATAATTTTTTTAGTTTTAAAAATCTATGGGTGGTCAAAAAAATATCAGAATATGAAATTTTTCATCGCCCGCCATTTGGTTATTTGGAAAAATATAAAATAACTGTAAATGCAAATGTTGTAGAGAACCGAAAGCTAATTTTGAAACCCTTTCGTTTTTAAATATCATCTAAATTAAGGGAATTAATACCTACGATTGTCAAACAAACAAAAAAAATCAATAACTAGGAATCGGGGCCCCAAAATCAAGTTGGAACTAAAAAAAGTTGTTTGTTTGAATAAGTTTTAACTGCCATTTTCAAGTGTAACGACTTAGTATTAACACCCTATATACAAACGGTTTCGAAGAATAAAAATTATGAGATTGGCTACATTTTACATACCTATTGGAGATATTAAAATAATTATCTTATAAGAATTGAAAGAATCACTCATGTTTATAACTCACTTAAATATTGTATTTTTAATTTTCGATTAACATCAAAAGAATTGCAAAAATTCATTTTATAATGTTTCTAAAACATCACTACAACAACGTTTGGTTAACAGTACGTACTAACATGTAATTCTACAATTAGTTTAATTACATCATATGTCGCAGTTTTTAATAATTAAACTGCTGTAAATGTAGAACATCTAAAATAATTATAATATAATATTCTGTATGCTATACAGGGTGTTTCTTAAACGGCGGACACGGAGCACAGTACGACATTCCCTCCAGATACTGATTGGAAAAATATAATACAATGATGCCCGTTGTTCGGTAGTTTCAGAGTTATTCACAGTCGAAGATTGAGATTCAATTCCTTTGGAGAAAAGAGTAAATTTTAACCGCCCTATATTGCTCATCAATCAAGTATTATGCCTTAATAAATTTGGACTTTTTTATACGCATGTATTCCTTATTCTGAAAACATTCTTTCTAATAAATACCTAGATAATGTGTTTTGTGTTATATCAACATTTTTTAACTACCGCGTTCTCACTTTGGGTTCTTCACATTTGGCATGTCTATTCGCACCCCACCCCAATGACCCCCTAATAGCATAACTTCAATAAGCATGATATGTTTTTTTTAGTAAAATCCCTAAACAGTGAGGAGTGAGCAATTTCCCATTCACAGTTGAGGTTAAATTTCCGTGGAAGGGCGATCTCAATATTGTAGACGGAAACTGAAAAATGTGAAGTTACATTCAGGCATTAAATGATGTAATAAAACGAAGGATTTTATTGACCTTTGGTTTAGTCTCTAATAAAGTTTATACACTGTACAGGTACATAAGGATCCTAACTTTTCTCTCGAACTACATACCGCCTCAACTGACAGAACCACAGCTCATAATGATCGGGGTTCTTTTAAATATTATTTACTAGTAGGTAAAGAAGAACGATTTAAGGATTTTGTGAAATAATATTTTTCTGGATAAAAGTAATAGTATAATAAATTATGAAATGAATTCATTCAAACCCTTGAACTATTAATAGCAGGTCCTACCCCACATCATCATAAAAATACAATTTTGATACTGAATTCTAAACAAATTAAGGTTAACTGCTGTAAGTGCTGTTGTAACAATAAACAATTAGTTTTAAATTTTTGTACATCTAGTCACTTACAAGTAATAAAATTAACAGTTCCACTTCTTGTATTTTATTTTAATTTGAAGTAGGTGAAAAATACGGTAAACCACGAATCAAAATTTTTGGATCCTAACTGTGTATTTTCCGAGAACATACAATAATAATATTTCATTTCAAGCCGAACAGGTCAGTGACATCACAATTTTTATAATTTTCTGTTCTGAAGTGTAACGTGCTCTACCATGACTTCTTTAGTATTAGAAAATACAGGGTGTATACAAATTCAAGCGACAAACTTTTTTGCTGTCTAAACCTAAAGATGAACCGAAATAGTTATAGTAGGTACTTTTTCTTTAGTATCTTCTTTCATTTAGAAGTTACGATCTATTTTTCGACTTCTCTCGTAATCTAGCATTGAAAGCTTTAAATGAAGTTTTACTCCAACAACTACACTTAAAATATTAAATCAATTAATAGCATACACATATGAAATGTAATTTAATTAAATAATTGGGAAATAAAATATTCAGATTTGGAGATTTGAATGCCATTGCCTGCAATGTGTAGAAATACTATTTTTGAATGATATTTGGAAGTCCAGAACACAGCTATGCCACACACCCCTAGTAAACGGTAACGACTCGTTCACAAACGACCCCGAGAGGGGTTGAACGTTTTTCATGTTAAAAAATTCATGATTGTTTGTTGGCAATAGTTTGACTTGTACAGTATATTTTCTAGAAACGGGCGAGGTTATCTAAGCTTTTAAGCTTAATTTAAAGAACAGAACAACTTTAATCTACAGTTGTAATCCTTCCCGAGGTAATAGTTTAACTAATACAATGAATTAAATTTTAAACGATACAAAAAAACGTCAACGATAGTTTAATATTTACCATTGCTGTAGTTCATATTGTTAACAAGTTATGGACACTAACACTGTACATCTATTTTTTCTTCATCATCATATTACTATATTTTGTTATATATGCCGACTATAAATACTGCCCGAGTTTGCTGATTATTTATATAGCTCTCGCTGGTATATATTTCTCCTCATAAATAAATTTGGTAATGTAGTAATATGATTAAATGAATCGCCTCCCTGCTTTCTATCTGGTCATTATATATTCTAAATTTATGAAGAAATTGTATTTAATAAATAATAATGTTAAATAACTTTTATAAAGATAAGTGAGCATTCTTCGTAGTCGATAGATATATGACCACATAAAAGCAGGAAAACGTACTGATTTGTGTTTCTTCCGCTTTAATTGAAGGAGGCAGTAACTTTCTTATTTGCATAGGAAGTATACATAATATACAGATCGTGGGAAATTTTTGAACAATCTGAATATTAACATATTTATACAAAACATATTTTGGTTTTAGTTACCACCAATCTGAAAATTTACGTTTTCGGTTGCCATCTAAGATAATGGGAAAATCGATTAAACGTAAAAGTGTTATTTTGGTGTAATGTACATAATTGACCAAATAAGTTGATTTAGTCTATGGTTTAGTATAATGAAGACGATGGAATATCTTTTTAAAACTTAGGGGTCTAAATATATGCGTTTCGTTTATAGGCAATTCTCCAACTTCTAGTGGCCAGAGATTCGACTCTGTTAATACTTAAGAGGAGGGATTGATCATTAAAAAACTGAAAAGTGCTATCATCGTACAATCATAGTCCACTAAAAACACATTGTCACTTCCAGGGGCGGCGGGTTTTGAGTTTCTTATCGGGTGTAAAAAATTGTACTTCGTAGGGTCTGGGGGTACTAAGCGGGGTTAGCCTCCCCCGGGAAATTTTGAAAAATTTCATTCAAAATACACTGTTTTAACGCTCCCAATTGACCATCTTTAGCTACTGCTTTTTTTGTTGTGGCAGTTTTTAAATGGAGGGTGCAACATGGAGATTGTAATAATAATAATAATAATTCAAATTTTACATCAACTGAAAAGTTGCAAATATATTTATTTTTGTAACAAAAAACAAATTAGACATACCATACATAAAAAATAATAAACTTACGAACATGCAAACAAGTCCGCTTTGGATTAATTTTTCTTTTTGGGAAACGTATTAAGCCGCGATGTTCTGATAATGAATTCGTCGTTTTTGTTTAAAGAATCATTTTGTTCTTTGTGTACATGAAGAATAGATACAGAATTTAATGGGTTTTGAGTCATGGTTGCTCTTAAAAGTATGTGTGTAATTTTCTTAAAGAGAAAGAGCGTTCTGCAGTACACGATGTTACAGACCAAAGATCCAAAAGATCCCCGAGCGCTTATATTATGGGGTACTTCGCACCCTGTGAAATTTTTCCTTGGATGCTACTGACCCCTTGCGCCCATGCATTCGCCGCCCAATTCTAAAACAGTATTCATGTATTCACCTTGTCCTTCATGTTTGGCTGAAATCGATCGTCCTTCAAACGTCGAGCTGTTAGGCCTGGAGGAGTAACGTAATAAATGTTGTACTTTCTGTTAAAAGTCCATGCTTAGACTGAGAACCGCTTGATATAAATAAACATGCGTACTAACAATAATATAATACTATAGGAAAATAAAAATAAAAAATAATACAGTACCACTACACAATTGATATTACGGTACTTGGGTGCAAAGCGTCGACACACGTTGGACCAGTTTTACAGGCGTTTTATTATAATGAAGTGGAACATCCACAATGTCGTAGGTTGTAGCGCAAGGTTGCTCATGCGGAAATAAAGAAAATAATAAAATCATGGCCTACTTATTTTTTGTTACATTCAGAATTACTCCATAAAGAGGTTGTTCACCTTTAAACGTTATTTTTAGAAGACATGGTACACAAAGAGGTGAATTTGCAAATCAATTTCTGTGAGCTTTTTTATTTTTTTATGCAGTGTAAAATTGAACGTTACTTTTACGTGCGTTATACGAATAACAGTACTTTACGCATTATTTTGATAGCAAATGTTGACTCCTAAATTGATTTGTATCTGACGCCTCTTCCTACATTCGTTCGGGATAATAAAGCTTATTTATATTAATATACATTTATTATTTTATCCATGCATTACAGTAGCCGTCAATTGCTAAGGTCCATACGTCTCTCCATCTAACACTTCATCCAAGACGAAAGACCATACCCGGACGAAATGGTATTACCGTTTGTAGTCGTAGCTAAAAAGAGTCTCTGGAGTTTACCATTGTGTTACGCCCACCCAAAATAAACAATTACCTACAACGAATAAAAAACCAATGACTATCACAAATTGATGTACAGTCAGTGACAAAATGTTTTCACCAGTCTTATACCACTGTAACCCGCTTTACTGAGAAATATAACACATTTCTTTATTTGATTTTTTGATCTTGGTTAACAGCGTTACCAACATACTTATGTAAAACCATAAAAACGGCGTTATGGTACTTCTTGTATTTCTCAGAAAATCGGGTTCAGTGGTATAATACTGGTGTAAACATTTGTCACTAACTGTACCTACAAAAAAAGTGCAGATCCATGATTAATCGCTATTTTAACGAAATCTCATAAACACAGTTATTTCAATATTATAATTTGTTTAATAATTGTATAGTATTTCAATAAATAATGCATCTCTTATCGTAATATAAAATTTTATAAATCCTTGGCGAATTAAACCAAGGAAGATTACTGGTTTGGTATAGTAATATGTAAAACTTAAATAACCGCGTATATGATATGTGCAGCTTTAAACGAGTTATCATGAATTAATTATCGAGTACTGTTAAAAATGCTACCTATAGTAGGATCGACTATTATTTGTCGGGTCCAAAGTCCAGACTGTGGTATGAAGTAAGTTAGCTCGGCTCGCTGTAATTTGAGATCTTCTACTGTTTTGCACCAGTCACACCAAAACAGTTTTAAGCTATCAATTTGAATATTAATAAAAATATTGGTCATAAAATCAGAACATGTTAGGAACCGCTGCTGTTGGGAACCCGAATCGCTATCCCAACAGCAACTTTCTGTCAATCACATCTACCTGCTTCGTTCGCCACCGTACAGGACCAACTTAACCGATGTCGCCGTGACGTAAAGAAAAAATCTAGACATACGTTTGTATTGTACATGTTGGAGGTTATACTATAAAGAGAAAGTAAACAATAAAAGGGGTACGTGTATTCTTCATTGCTACAAGCGACTAAAAATAATCACTCCGAGTTTATCCGAGTTTTACTGAAGACCTTATATCGCCTTATATGCTGTTTTATCTAATTTCTAAAACTACACGAAGTAAATTAGGATTAGGTGTTACGCTATTTTTTTACGTCTCCTTAATTTCATTTATGTTTGTCTATAAACAATATTAAATGGTGGAAGAAATTGGAGAAGTGCACTAATGTTTCCATATCTAATTAGGAGCCAAGAATCCGTATATCTAGACCTCGACCGGTTACAATCAGCAACAACAAACAATAGTTAGTAGCTTATTTACAAATAACCATTTTGTTCTAATTTTTCTTCAATGATTACATCTAGATCTATCAACATTTTTCTTTATAATTTAATTAGGTAGTAGTGCATATATTTTCAGAAAGAATATCAACACTTGTTCCATTTTTATGGTAATAATTCAAATAAATAAAGCTCTGGGAGTAAACTATTGCTACCAAATGGTTACACGATTTCAAACATGTTTAAAAAGTATTATGAGATATTCGTATGGCATGTAAAAGACCTACTTAATTTGGAAGGTATGCCCTAGAGAAAGGCCACCTCAAGGTTAGGAAGTAAGTTGAAGACCTTGGAAAGATTTGTCTGGTCAGGTGAAATGTTTTTGTATCGGACATTATTTACATTTGTCAATTTGGCATCTAGAGATACTGTCTTCATTCTTTAACATTATGGTGCTATGATCGTTGATGACATCCCTACCTACTAATCAATCAAAGATATACGTCTGAAATACTTCCATAAAAAAACTGTTATATGAATTTAATGTCATATGGATGAGCATGGTGATTAATATTTAAAAAGGGCAACGAACTTCACAAATCCTGTTGCTTAAAATACAAAAATTATCACCAATAGTCTCATTGGTGGAATAGTGCTTAAAATGAGTAGCCCCTCTCCTTTGTCTAACGAATTTATTTTCTGTTTTAATACTACATGCCATGTATCCATAGATTCAATCGTAAATATTAGTCATAGCTCACTAATGTAGCAAAGGTTGATATTTCATCTTCATCATTGTTCTCTGACTAGCTAAGAAAAATGTTTGAGGTGTGGGGAAGGCATTGTAACAGCCGTCGTAGCGCTGATTCACCGTTCGTAGGTAATTAATCAAAAGATTTGCTGAGTTGTATGTAGCAACATAAATTTGTTAGTGAATTAAATTGCATGTTGTCATCTCTCTTATATCTTTGTTTAAATTCTTCTGATGATACGTCTTTTAACTTGAGATGTGAGAGTAGAGCAGGAAACTCCGTTCGTTTTAAGGTCAGTTACCTGAATACATAATCGACCATATGCTAATGGTATTTAAGGGATCCTCACTTTAGGAGGGATCGGCGAGTGGTACAGTGACCAAGTGAACAGGGCATTCACCTGATGTGGGTGTCCGGTTATTATATGGAGCGAATTGTTACGCCTACACAATTATTGTTTAATTATTACATACATGGAAGTGTTGCATTGTTATGCTATTGTTTGATATGTAATTACTGCCTTTTACTTCAAAATTTGCATTTGCTTTATCTTTGCACTATGTTACTCGATAATAACAGTGCATTGTGTAACAAGTGTGTGAAGTTTTGTGTTGCACAATACACTTCTTTTATGACTACCTCAGCTGTCTACTTTCCTCCCAAGCAAAGAGTAATACAAGAACATTATGAAAATTACTTCAACAACCTAGCGCGACGATTCATTGCTGGTGGTGATTATAATGTTAAGTACACCGACTCCGGACGTACGGTCAAGTGCAAAAGTAATGTCCAGCGTTTCTGCGTTCCGCTGCAAACTTCGACATACGTATTTATTATACCTGTATATTCTTCCTTTTTTCCTATCTGTTAGGATTTGCGAACGTAAGTCGCAGTTTACCGCAGAATAACGGTCCGCTGGACATTACTTTTGCACTTGATATACTACACCTAAACCTAAAGGGAGCGAACTACTCAAAATTATAGAGAAAAACCATCTGAAATACTTATACACCGGAGAACCCACGTACTGGCCAACAGATAGAAAGAAAATACCCGTGCTACAGCAAAATCATGTTTTGATTTATCTTCTGAATTTAGACGAATTATCAATAATAATCGACCGTTAAATGTCCCCCTTAAAACGGAAGAAGGCATTGGAGAGTTTTAGAGCACTATACGCCAGAGTACGCTAACGCTAACGGTAACGTCATTGCTAGGCAACATTCTTCTTTGCTAAGCAACATATTGTTTTGCTTAGCAAAGACCTTAGTGTTAGCGTTACCGTACTCTTAGCGTACGGTGTTCAAAAACTCTCTGTTGAAATAACTGTCAAACTATTCAATGACACAGTGCGCAACAAGCGGGCTGGAACGCAACGCCTGAACCAGTTGAACCTAACCTAACCTACAATTGCCCTCCAACAATTCAACAAAAAATCCTGGAAAAAAGGAGGCTTAGAAAACAATGGCAGGGACTGAGAACGGCCGAAAGCAAAAGATTGCTCAATGCCAAGACCCAATAACTAACAGAGCTCCTTAACAACAACAAAAACGAATGTATTCGAACCGTCCTAAGTGGACTTACTCCTACCGAAGATACTGGTTACTCGCTATGGAGAGGCGACTAAAAAGATTAAACAGGCCATAAAAGCAGTGGCGTAACTACGCCCCCGCAAGCCCCCGCGACCGCGGGGGGGCCCGTGCCCTAAGGGGCCCGGCCGGTTCGTCAAAAAAATTCCGAAAGCATTATTTTTTAAATTTGCTATTTCAATCTGTGTACAAGTTCATAGGGATGGGGTTGGAGTTTTATGGTTTTATTACCGTGGCACATGGCGATTATAATGTAAGTTTATTTTAATAAAAACAGTATTAATACAGTATTATTCCTAATGGGCGCCCCGAGTGAGGGGCAAGTCGTGGCATTTGCCCCCCCCTGGCTTGGATAAACTTAATTTTTTTTAATTTACGTTAAAAAAATTGTAGCTCGAGTTTACGATCAAGTTATGACATGTTGCAACTTTGGAATTTAAAACTTTTGCTCATTATAGATACGCCCTATAGGTATATAATATTTCTTTCCGGTTGAAACCAATGTACAAAAGAAACCGAGAGCCGACCGAAGGGAGGAACTAAATTTATGTGACATCTAGAACAGTAGAACTGTAGTAAAAACAGAAGATGATTTTTGTGTTTAAACTTTTGGGATAAAATCAAAAACGTGCCGACGTCGTAGTATTTATTATAGTATATACTGACTATTGCATACATCTGGCAAATGATGTCACATTTTTGACGACTCCCTCCGTTTTGTTTAGAAAAATAACATTTCAACGCAACCTGATTAATATGCTGGGATGTGTAACATGATACCTCTTGACCTCGCTCTTAACCAGCTTCGACAAAGGGCCGGTCGTAGGGCCAGATTTTGTATGTGTTTGCAGAACGTGGGAGACTTGACTCCCAGTGGAAGTCGAAGGACTACTGTTGAAATGACTGGTTTTTTAATAAAATAAATTTTGCATGCTTGAATAAAAATTTGACCCCCCCTGGAAAAAATTCTGCGGGCGCGGATTAAAAAATTACTTTTATAGGGGGGCCCAATGCCCAATAAGACATCTTGCGGGGGGGGCCGTGAATTGTAGTTACGCCACTGCATAAAAGCCTCACCACCAATCAGGACCCGTCAAGGAACATGGGCTAGAGAAGAAAGCACGTGTTTTTGCAGAGCACCTATCCAAAGTTTTCAAACCACACCCATCAGAAAATGAACCGGAAGAAGAGGAAGAACTTATACAGATACTTGAAACCCCTTACCAACTTGAGCCACCAGTCCCACGCATTAAAATCACCGAAGTGCAAAGCGTTGTTAAAACTTTACACCCAAAGAAAGCACCGGGGTACGACCTGATTACTGGACAAATTCTTAAACAATTGTCCTACCAGGGAATAAAATATTTCACGCAACTATTTAATGCAATCCTGCACATTGGGTACTTCCCGAGTGAGTGGAAGATAGCACAAATCGTTCTAATCCCAAAACCAGGGAATCCTTCAAATGAGGTAAAATCGTATCGACCGATAAGCCTACTTTCCAACTTCTTCCAAACTCTTTGAAAAAATTCTACAAATTAGACTCTGTACGATCCTTGAGAATAACGAAAATATAACCAACCACCAGTTCGGTTTTAGACCGTTGACAAAATCATCGAAGTATTGGCATGTTGGACTGTTAGCTAAGTTAGGATTAATCCTCCCCTGAACTATTTCCTCTTACTTAAATCATACTGCAAAACCGACACTTTAGTAAAGTTGGCACTGAACTAACTATAAACTAACTTCATGGTACAGTACCACCAAAGGGCTTTCAAACAAGTTGTTGCGGAACCTGATCAAATAACTGTATTTCGAGTTGTGGGTGTGTGTGTGAGTAGTCAAAATTTGAAAAATTCATAGCGGGTGCCACTTTGAAGTGAGAGAGTCCGATAAAAACTGTTTTCCTTGAATTATGTTCTTCTTTCATATCCGCTACTCAGATTTGCAAAATTCTGCTTCTGAAAAAAAAGCTGTCAAAAACATGTTTAACGTCCGCTTCTGGTGTCGGTTTTTTTTGGAAAATCTTATTTTGTCGATGAATTTTCATGAAAATCACTCAAAATAAAATAATAATTTTATGCGGTTACTAAAAAGATTATTATAATTCATTGGGTAAAGTCTATAAATATTTTACTGTCCCTATATAAAGCGAGAAAGTTGCCTATTACCTACAGTTTACCCAAGCAGAATTATTTTAATAGTTCAGATAGAGCAGATATTCAAGATACCGAAATCGAACAAGAGACAAAAAATTTTTGAAATAAGAATGTCTGTAAAAAAAGTTTGAAAACTATTGGCCGAACTGTTAAAAAGATATGAGCTTCTTTGACTGTGGATGATCAACCTTTGACCACTTACGCGACCCTCCTGAACAAAAAAATGATGTCAAAAAACCCCTTTTTCTAGTAAAGAATCACATCCCAAATTTCATCCTAATCGTTAAAAACAATCTTTTGTTATTTGACAAAATTGAAATTTTTTGAAGATTTTTGGCGTTCGATAGCGCTTTAACGAAGCAATTTCGGATAGAGGTAAGTTGCGTTAAATCGTCTTATTTTGATCCCCGGAATCTGTGGTTAAGCTATGGCACCATATTTTAGAGACACCCTGTATTCGGCTTTAAAATAAATAAACTAAAAAATCAAGTTGGTGGTACTATGTCAATTTGTAACAGATATTATTTTCACTATGCCTAGGTTGTGATTTTATTTTGTTCATATCTTATCTACTATTTCAATAGTAAAAACATTTAAAATCTAAATATAAAATGTTAGAAGTAAAACAGCTGGTATCAACTATAATAATTATGACTTATGTATATTATTATTCCGATAAGATGTATCAGTATAGAGCATTAAAATGTTCTAAATAGATTTACACTAAATGTTGCTAATCTCTGCCATAACAAAGCACATCATATTTTGTATACGGTTTTGTATTATTTTGAAACATCAACATTGCATTAATTTAACACACCGCTGTTTGGGAATTCGCCCAAGAATAAAATGTTGAGAAAAACTGTAATAATTGCTTTCTAATTATAATAACAGTTATTTGTCAAACTATACTACTGCAACATTTTGCCTTATTATAACTAAATAACCTTAAGTATAGGTAGTCTGTTTAGCAATTGTATTGGGAAGTTGGAACCTTGAATAAATTATAAAGGAAGAAAGAATTTACTAAACAGATGCCTTCAGCACGAACTGTGATCAAAATTATTATACGTTTATACTACAATTAATTACTACTAACGTAGTTATATTAGCAAGTGCCGTACGTGAAGTAGGAAGCACGAACTTTTATACCAATGGTACTTTTTGGAAACTGAAACTAAAAGATTGGTGTGAAAACAAAAATAGCAACATACGATCAATTAATTACTATTTAATATCCAAATTTAAAAAAAAGCAATTTTCCTACGATAATTGTATGATTAATTTTAATTTTAACTGAAATTAATTTGAAATACTTCATAGAAACAAATAAAAGATTTATCAACATTAACATATTATCTACATTTACTTTTAGCTTTGCTTTTGCATTCAAATAAAGCAAATTGCACTACACTTCTTAAGGAGTAATAGGGACTCAGTGGCGTAACAACGCGATATTTAGTTGTGTTCCAAACTTTGCACCGGGATCCTCCATTCCGAATAGCAATAATAAAATATTTCTTACATAAATTGTCACAAGAAATAGTAAATTGTTGTACAAGTTAAGGAAAATGAGAGTTTTCCGGCCAGTGCCTTGGAAGATTTTGATTTTTTCAATTAACTATCTTGAATAATTTATTACGGATTATTGGTAATTGACATCAAGCAGTAGACAGTACATTTTTGATTTTTTGTTTTGATTATATCCGGGCCTTGGTGCATCGGGGTATGTTCCACCGCATATCGGTACTAATCTCTCCTAATCGATACCTACTATTACTAATTGGTAATAAATTATTTAGTTTTTCAAGACCTGAAGCTGAATTGCCGAAAATTAATGAATTCATATTTTGAGGTTTACATTTACTTTTAAATGTTTATTACTCTTTGCCTGAGGGTTTGATTTACTTACACGAGTATACATACATCTCTACAGTTAAATAATGTAACATTGTAACGTATAAACAAAGCATCATTAAATGAAATTATGTTGTACTTACCAAGTTGAGAAAATGGTTGCAAAGTCATGGTAAAATAAACTTTAAAACTGATCTTAAAATTAACCAAGCACCACTAAACACAAACACGTCTTTTGTGTGAGTAACAACAAACCGAAAAATTACTTTGGTAGTTTGCCCAGACTGCGAATAATAACGTGATATGGCCATATCTTATCAGTTTTTTATGTATACGCAGTCTCCAACCTATCATTAAATTAGTTATTTTTATAGGAAACATATAATTTGACTTAGTATACAACCTTTGGACAAGTGTGTTTATTTATAATTGTGGATAATTAACAATATGTTGATTTTATCCGGAGTCCTTTTAAACTATAAAGTTTGAATCTTGCCTTAAAAGCATTCTTAGGTTATTATTTTTAGACTCGATTGTATTTTGTACTTTTAACGCTTTTTTGGAGGCAAATTCAAATTCAGCTAATAAAAACAAAAAGAAGAAATCGTAGAAAAAAAATTGCGCCTATACGAATGGGGCTTAAATCCTTGAATTGAAATTTTTATGTTGCGTAATTCAATTCTACATCCTGTAAAACCCATGAACAAAATATGTTTGGTGGCTGAGGTACCAGCCGACAAAAATGGAATTAATTTTATTCCTTAGAATTCAACAAATAAAATATTGTTTTGGTTTTTAGGGAAGTATTTCTCTGGCTGGGTGGCATTTATTAGTGCAAAAATAATGATTAAATAAAATATCGATTTCAACTTGAAATAATAAGATTTATTTGCTTAATACGTATTTGGGCAGCAATGTGCCATTGTCAAAAAAGTATATAATAGTATATTATTCAACGAGCATGTTAGGATGGCTATTATTCACGACGGTTACATTTACGAAACGAGAGATATTTAATAATAAATGAATATTGAATAATAATTTATACATCAACTACTTGATTCCATTTAAGATATATTTTATTCCAAAATTGCCAGTAAAAGAGAATCTAAAAGCTCAATTTGCTCATTCATAAAAGGTAGACTATTTTTTGTGTTTATAAATTTCAAAAGCTTCTAAAATGGCAAAATATTGAATTTATATACCTATGGTTGTTATCAGAAAAGTGTAAAATTTAATTTATTGTATTATTAGATGTTGATATGTCCTTTTGTTCTAATAAATGTTTAGCGTAATTCGATTTATGTGTATGTTTGTCTTTAGCATTGAAAAGAGTGTACCTATAGAAGACGTGTAGTATAAAACGTTTTTTATGTCAGGTTTTTGCTGCAAATTAATTGATTTCTCTTGTTCAATTTGTAAAATCGTGGGGACTGTCGTGTCGTTTGGAAATACAAAAAGTAAAAACCCTTTTTCATAAGGAGTTTGGAAAAACCTAAAAGACTGTATTTTTTAGCAACAAGTGCGGGAAGACGACGATTCCGAAATGAATGCAAGGGTTTAGGTTATAATCGAAACGAGTGAAGTGAGTTTCAGGACCTGCATGAGTTTCGAAATAGCTTTTCCCGTAAATGTTATATGAACAACGTTTTTCCTACGATGCGATGATATAAGAATATTGTCTTAAAAGATTTATTTTAATTTGAAAGTTTACTATGAGACTCCAGTAAAACTCGCGCGAGTTGCTAAGTAACCCATTATTCCCCTCTTCAGTATATAAGCTAAAGCCTCCAGGATTTTACATTGATATACTTTCCCGGCTACAAGAGTTAAACAGGTAGGTGTGGGTAGGTACCTACCTATGATGGATACCTACATTTTCAGATTTAGTACAAATATGAATTGCTTTAAGGACTGGGTAGCCCGTAAATAATAACTGATTTAAAACAATTATAACTCCACTGTTTTTAATTTTGAAATAATTATTCTTCAGCATTGTACTGTATTTGCATATTTTTATAGGTTTTTTTGAAAAAAAAATTTTTTCTGCTTTTGGTTACGAAAATAGATCTTTTTTACTTTTCTCTGAAAGTAAACAACATTCAGATTTGAAATTTTGCATACGTGTTGTATAAATCGTCGGCCAGGGTATGACAAAATTTGGTGCCTTTCTGTCAATTAGAAATGCTCTTATTATTTAAAAAATGAACAATAAAATTCTAAAGTGCTACAATAAACGTAATAACTCAATAATTATCTGTTGGAATGTGCTAAAATTTTGTCATACACTGAAAAAACTAAGGACGTAGGATTCTACCGAACACTTCGGTAGAGGTGTATTTTGTAGACTCAACGAGATTTTATTAACGCAAACCAGAGCATTTAGTAAGCCATAATAATTGTATATTAACAGCTAACGAACAAATCCTGTAGAGGTTTAATTTGTTGGTCCAACAAAAAGTTTGATTTGGTGTACAATGTTGTTATTACCAGCAGCAAATTGGAAATTACCAAACCTTTTCTGTACGTCCAAATGAGTTTCTGCAGAGATAGCAAGATGGTTTGGTTGATGCTGCAAACAATGCAGTATACCCTAAATAATTGTATGGTTAACTTAACTAGAATGTTTATTTGGTACAAAAAACTTAGTTTAGTAGTGCCTAATAACTCTCTGGTTAAAATATGGAGACAAATTTAACCGAAGTCTCGTTAGTGTTAATGAAGTTTATTACCTGAAAAGATTTTTGCAACGTCTACAAAACTGGGTAGTATTAATTTTTTTGGTCACGTACATGTAAAAGAACTTTTGCTGTGTCTAAATACAAGTTCCTATAAATAACTATGTTAGCTCGATGTTGCACTAGGTTTTAACACCTTAGTTGATGGTGAACGTTCGTGAGTGTAGTGTTAAAGTTAAAATGGCTGATCAAGATGCACCAGATTTTTTGACGGCTTGGAATTTAGAGGAGTATATTACAGTGTTTAGAGGTAAGTAACATATTACTTTTTATAATTTTAGATTTTAATGTTTAAACTAAGCGATAACAAGATGGTACTGTTAGTTAAAACTTCCACAGCTTCAACAGAAAATGCTGTGGATCTAAATTGCCTCGACATTCTTACCGAGGAGATGATGAAAGAACCCAAAACTTAATTTTTTTGTAAAAAAGTTCAAAAATTGTTTGAAAAGCAAAAAATAATAATAAATAAACTATTTTATTTCCATATTTTTCAAAAATTTTCGATATTTTTTGCCTAGGCGTCGCCGTCGGTCGTATTGGAAAACGTCGCTGGTACCTCAAGTGATTTGCTGAACGATATCAGCAGGGAAACCCATTGTGACATAAATAAACAACTGCTGGAGGAGACATCCGAAACGATCCTAGGTTCTGAAGAACAACGGGCGACCACCAGATATAACCTAACGGTTGCAAATACGTAACTGTTAGAAGCCCTTTATAGTTTCTTTAAATTTTGTTATTATATTTTATATATTATATTTCATTTTCTTTTACATTAATACCTATTATGGATAAAATTTTAATAAATGTATGTAATACCTACAATACCCTATTTTATTTACTATGTGCAATTATTATCTAAATCAAATGGTCATGTTTCAGGTAATCGAACGCTTCGGGGATGGCCTACTGCAATTGTTCCTTTTGAAAGTGTTTTCCACTCGTTGTAAATGTGAACGCTCGTTCCGAAGGTGGTACAAATATATATATTAGTATCAAAGTACTATTCACTGCGGGAATACCAGTTCAAAGGGAATTATTGTAGTAAGTACCATCCTGGAAACTACCGTACTTCATTCAGTAGACGGTACATAAGTTTCTATACCACATACTACACAGTTCAGTACAAGGTAAAGAATGAACATTTGTGCACATCAAATTCGGTATAAGTTACATAATTGTCATTAGCGGGTAATAAAGAGTTCGGTACAGGCTACAGAACATTTGTAGCCTATACCTAATTATTCGGTACATACTGCAGAACAATTCTGTAGAGATTACAGGACAGTCAGTAGCACTTAACAGACTTTCTGTTGAGTGTACCGAAGTGTTCATTACACCAAACCACACAATATAATAACAGTTACCGAATTTTCATTACACGCAACAAGCCCATACTGCGAGCTCAACCATATTTTCATTAGCAGCAACAACAGCAACCCACTATGTCCAACAAAACAGGTTATTACCCTGTAACAAACATTCAGTGCGCTCTACAAGACTGGGTTTTGTTAATACTAATAAAGTTTGGTTGGACATACAATTTAAATTTAACCAGAATCGTCTGGTAGTCCCAACCAGAAGTTTTGCAGTCACTATACCAACAGTAATTTCTGGTAGAGCTTACCATAACTCATTAGCCTCAACAGTAAATTTTTCTCAGTGTACCCTGCGGGGATCACTTTTACATCGTCTCACGTCAAGTATAGGTTTTAGATATTAATACAACTCGAGAAAAGTAAAAAAGATATTCTTTATTTTAAATGATACTATTACCAGTGACAACGCCACAAGAAAGAAAGAGGGTGGAAAAAAGAGACAGAGAGCTGCGGCCAAGCAGGTAGAGTCCGAAAAGAGTAGATGCTAATCGCACTATTGTTACCATTCTAATCTCTAATCCTGTTACAGCATACCTGACCTAAAACTTGGGAAACTTTTACTATTTTGTAGATAAACAGTACACAAAATTTAATAAGAATTGTTTTTCAAATGAAACTACGTATGTAGCTTTTTACATGTCAGTAAATACTCTAGTTTCAGATAAGTAAATTATTAAAGAAGTCCAATAGTATATTACATGCGAGGTGGAAAAGGTTTTATTACAGTGAAGAGATTACGCTGAATTACCGAGACGCGTAGCGTCGACGTTTGTTAGATCGCGACGCCGCCGCGCCGCTGGAATGAACTTTCCATTGAGGATAGGATAGTGTATACTATTTTATTCGGTATGAAAAAACCCAATGGCATTGAATAGTTATTGACATTTCAGATTTTATTTAGCTTTTGATTAAATCTGTGAAAATTAAATTTGGTGAAGTTATTACAATCATGAAAAGATTCTGAATATTTTTACTTTCCCATACCACCACTGGTATATGGGAAGTAGTATTGATATCATGAAAATTTTCGAAGTCGAGATTTTCGCGGAAATACGTGTTTTGGACCTCCAGAACCCCAAAAAAGTGGTCTAGAAAAAATGTCTGTCTGTGGGTGGGTGCGTGCGTGGGTGGGTGGGTATGTATGTAACGCCTCTAACGCAAAAACTAGTGAACCGATTTTGATGAAATTTTAAATGAAGGGGTACATCCTGGACTCGGACAGAAACGTATCATGCGCGTCGGTCGGTAGCTATCGTCCGGCTTCGGCAGCTGTGATTACACAGACACATACAGTGTGTCCCAAATAGAGTAGTATTGCATGGCTATCTTTCTTATTAATAAAGATACAGATTTGGTTAAATGGGCAATATTGTGCAGTTTTTCATGCTGGTTTAGATGCTGCTTAGAAAGATCAAACATTCCGAACCCTTCAAAAGATATCCGCAAAAAACCACAAAATCCATTTTTCGAAAAAGTCGATTATTTCGCTTATTATAAAAGTTACAGAAAATTGTTTTATACAAAAGTTACTTGATTCATTAAGATAAACAAAAATATGTTTGCAAAAAAAATATCGCAAAAGCCGTTTTCGAGATATTGATAGCAACTTTCTTATTTTAAATGGGCGCCATCTTGGATTTTCAAATGAATAAATTGCATTTTTTTTTCTGCATTCAACAATGTATAACAATCTATGTTAAACATAAAAAATAAGGACATACGTAATAGTTTTTGTATTAAATAAAGTAAGCCATGAAAACAAGTGAATTTTAACAAAAAGAACTTCGAACAAAATGTATTTACAGTTATTAACGATATTTACAATAAACGTTAAATCTACAATAGGTAATTTTAATAACAGTAAATGTTCAAAATGTTGGCCATTGTTAGCTAAACATAACTGGCATCTTTGTTATTAAATCACCGATTTAATAACAGAGTGGTAGCTACTAACACACCTATTAGATGGCCACCCAGGTCGGCAGACCTAACACCTCTTGACTTTTTTCTGTGGGGTACGATAAAAAATAAAGTTTATAGTAGTAATTTTAATTACAACAATGTTAACGAATTAGAAGAATCTGTACAAGAGGCGTTAAATAGTATTAATCCCAATACATTACGTTAAGTAACTGCAAGTATTTAAAAAAGATGCCGTTATGTTTGGCTAGCAATGGCCAACATTTTGAACATTTACTGTGATTAAAATTAGCTATTGTAAATTTAACGTTTATTGTAAATATCGTTAATAACTGTAAATACATTTTGTTCCAAGTTTTTTTTGTTAAAATTCACTTGTTTTCATGGCTTACTTTATTTAATACAAAAACTATTACGTATGCCGTTATTTTTTATTTTTAACATAGATTGTTATACATCGTTGAATGCAGAAAAAAAAAATGCAATTTATTCATTTGAAAATCCAAGATGGCGCCCATTTAAAATAAGAAAGTTGCTATCAATATCTCGAAAACGGCTTTTGCGATATTTTTTTTGCAAACATATTTTTGTTTATCTTAATGAATCAAGTAACTTTTGTATAAAACAATTTTCTGTAACTTTTATAATAAGCGAAATAATCGACTTTTTCGAAAAATGGATTTTCTGGTTTTTTGCGGATATCTTTTGAAGGGTTCGGAATGTTTGATCTTTCTAAGCAGCATCTAAACCAGCATGAAAAACTGCACAACATTGCCCATTTAACCGAATCTGTATCTTTATTAATAAGAAAGATAGCCATGCAATACTACTCTATTTGGGACACACTGTATACGTGTCTTCTTCTGTACATATCGAACCCGCATAGTTTCGTTTTTCTAGCTACGCATTCAAATGATTGCCAGTTTTGCCTCGCGAACTACTGTTGAATACCAAAAACGAAATGTTTATTTTTTATGGGAAAGTCCAGGGGAGGTTTGCACCTCCACTTTTTTCAATCATCCCTTATTGTTTCAAGGGGGTGAAATTTACAACTCTTACCAATTTCTCTTTCAGAAACTTTTTGTGAACCAAGGTATGGGTTTGTAAAAAAATGAATTACATAGGTTGATGAGTCTGGAAACTTTTTTGTGTCTTTCGTATTTCCCATGAAGTTGATAGTTTTCAAGTAAAAAAATAAAATGCGCGTTCATTTGACAAAACTTAAATAAATTAAATTAATTTAATATAATAAAGCGCATTTTATTTTTTTACTTGAAAACTATCAACTTTATGGGAAATATGAAAGACACAAAAAAGTTTCCAAATAATGCTACATATCTATCTCCTTTCCTCTGCAGCACGACAACGACTCGTTTTCTTTCCAATAACACCAATCTCTAAATATTACCCTGCGGAAAATATCTTTTGTTGGAATTTATTTCTTACAATTTGTTTAAACGGATTATCATAATGAGGGTCTAACTACCTGCAACTCCAAAAGGGTTAGTTTCAGATCAGTGTAATGCTGGTGGTCTATGTAGCCAAAAAGTATAGGACATCGACTATAACCCCATCTCGCGTAATATGTCTTGAAGTTCTGGGTGCTCACCAGGAATTCGGTTGATAAACATAATTAGGTTGCATTATAATAATATTAAATAATAGTTTTGACAAATAAAATACTCGCTTGTACAATTCAACTTAAATTGAGAATTAAAAAAATAATCTAATTAGAGAGGATAAAAAATTACGCCCCCGGGTGGACTCGAACCACCAACCTTTCGGTTAACAGCCGAACGCGCTAACCGATTGCGCCACGGAGGCGATTGCTAACAGTTTTGTATAAGTTGTTATCGAACCAGTAAATTGAACTAGTCATAAAATACAAAGATAAATAATTTGATAAGTGTCATTATATCAAATTATATTGTATACAATTATAGAAATTAAATCAGACGCATTAATATTTACATATTTTAGAAGGTTATACAGCGATCATGTGACTTACTTCAGAGTGCTTCAGACAATAATAAAATATTATCTTTATCAGCGAGAGGAAATAAACATTTCTGACCTATTGTAAATTGCTGCAATATTATGATTGTCGGTAGGTTACTTATACTTGTTTGTTTGGGTTTGGGAAATTGCGGAACACAACGCAAAGGGCTCTACCCAGTGGCGTAACGCAAGTTTGATTATTATTTCGTCCGTATTCAGCTGCGAAACATTTTCCTGTTATATTCTGATAACAGTCAAATGCTCAAATCTGATACCTAGTCGTTGTGGTAACATTGTATTTCTTAAATAATTTTTGATTATCTTTAATTTCAAAAAGTAACGCCTGGCCGAGTCTACACAACACTTGATGATGTAAACGCTACCTACCCCATTGTAAAAAATAGGTACATATTTTAGATAACTAGTTTTTCAGTTTTTCCTCCCTTTCTCGAGCTGCCTTTCTTTTTTGTACACCTCTTAGGTGTCTAGGTGGATTTAGTTATGTATACCTCTTGAATCTTCTAATAATTTTCACCCTTCGCAGATCGCAGTTCACACATACCGAGCCCGAGCCCTGAAAGTACCTACCTATCTTGGCCGCAACTAATTCTAAATTCAATAATTTTTCCTCTAAAGAGATTTCTTAGTATTTTGTGAAATATACTATTTAATAATTCAGACTTTAAACTTTGAATACGGATCCCGAGTTGAAAAGTCCCGAGATTAAAAGTCGGGATTGCAAGATTAAAAGTCGGGATCCTGAGATTAAAAGTCGGGATCCCGAGTTTAAAAGTCGGGATCCCGAGATTAAAAGCCGGGAGCTTAAGAATTATTATTTTTTACAGTGGTCTTTCTGGGTTTTCGTAGTATTCAGACTTTAAAAACTCTGAATTTATTTGAAGTGTAAATTCAGAGTTTAAAGTCTGAATTCAGTTTGCATGGGTCAAAGTGACAAGATGAGTGATTACAGTCAGTAAATAATTCCATTTGGTTAGTAAAAATTATAAGTGAGCCGTATTTATAGGAATTTTATACAGTAAACAAAAACAAGTAGAAATGTCCAGTAAATAAATAGTATATTAAGTATTAAGAACGGTAAGGGATGTTTACCGGTCGACGACAATTGTTTGGGGAGGAGCGCAGCGACGACCCCAATTATTGTCGGAGACCGGTAACCCTTAACGTTCGACATGCTTATAACGTTTTTTGCACGATCGCAAGAAAAAAAATTGATTTAATAGTTATATTTCAAAAAATTATAAAAGTATCTATCTAACCTTATTTTTTTATAAATTGACTGACAACCACGGTAACCATAGTTATCATGTCTGCAATACAATGAATTATACTACCGTGCCTTCATTAATGATTGATACCCACGTGACTTTACATCCGTGGTGTCCTTGGGAGTTTCAGATTTAAATGTTGAAGTCAGGTAGGATTGGTACTCGTTGTAACTAAACTGAGTAACTAAAGTCATTAAAGTTACTAAAGTTACTGTCAATTTACGTACAAACAATCAGTTAGGGAATTATTGGATAAAGGTTTACCAACTGTGTAAGTTGGGTTGCCTATATTTTGTGGTCACGTGGGTATCAATCATTAATGAAGGCACTGTACTTACTGTTCTAGAACGGTAAGTGAATTACTTACTGTTTTGTTACACCCAGCAACCAGTAAATGCAGCTTACTGTTCTGGCATCGAATCTAGTAAGTAAACAAAAAAGACCGATCGTGCAAAAATAATATTGCAAGCGAAATAGAGAAAATGGCTAGTAACTCATGCACAGTAGTTTTGCAAAATTTGAACAGTATTATTAACTGAGAAGCTAAAAAATTGCCAGATGACTGTGTTTTACCTTGGTTTTATTCGGATTCTCCCAGTAACAATAATAAACGTTCAGCAATAATTATGAGAACATGTCGATGTCCAAATACTATAAGTACATATTATTTTAGTTGCTCAAATAAAAACTGTGAAATGGTTGTCGCAGGTAAGCCTCTTATTCCGATTTATGAAAGCGGTTCAGAATCATCAGAAGCTGAAGCGGGCTCACAATGACGAATGACCTAAACGTCCAAACACCGCAAAAATTGGAAAATGGAGCAAACCCTTTTTAGTAAGTCTATTGCAATGGAAGCTCTCAGTAATGAAGGTACGCGGGGCTTCCATTATAAAAATATATAATTTTACCTATTGATTATTACTTATATTATATTATATTATATATATTATATATATTATTATATTTTGAACATAAAGTTGTCCATTTGTCCTAAATTATTTATCAGCTGCCATAATTGAGCTTTTGTACAATATGTAAGTTAAAATGGAACGTTACCTACAGTTTATTAAATAATTTCCCATTGCAGTTTTGTTGGAATAATGTATTGGAGGTCTCTCCAAACGGACAGAATGACATGGGGCATTGTCAAAAATAATAACAGTTTTAAAACCATCAGATGGTAGAGCTGGAATTAATTGATTAATTCACTTTTTAAATAGCTGACTATTCATCGTTTTGTGATAATCCCGATCATTGTTTCTGGGTCTTAAAGCAAACTACGTCCATCTAAGAAACCTCAACACACCCAGGATGGAGCACTGTAAACCTGCTTTCCTTAATTTCTAATCTTTCTTGGGAAGGTTGTCAATAGTCCAAGATTTAGTAGCAGAATCGTTTTTGTAAATCGGAGTTTCATCAATAAAAATAAATCTTATATTAGAGTACCTAGTTTTCTTTATGTTTTAATTAACATTTTAAATAATTTAAATTTGAAATGTAGTGAAATGTAGTGATCTTATATTAGAGTACCTAGTTTTCTTTATGTTTTAATTAACATTTTAAATAATTTAAATTTGAAATGTAGTGATGCGCACGCATAAATTGACAGAACATTTTGATTGATCTTTGAATCAATGCGTTACCATATATTGACAAAAATTACTAAAAATTTCAATTTTTTTATTATACCAACTGAAATCAACAGGTGGTGGATCTTGGATCTTTAAAAAAACGGACTTTGTCATGTTTTCATTTCTTTGTACGTGATTGACAAATACGGCCAAAGTATAATTATTTTATTTATAGCAAGTATTTGTTTGTATTACAAGCGATTGACAGTAAACTTGTGATTTGATAATTTTAGTAATAACAACATAGTTCGTCGGGTTTACGAGAGTTGAAATCTACAGGATGATCTATATGTCAAATTGGTGGTCTTAACTTTAGAAGGCCATTAATTATTCAATTTTTGGTATAAAATACCTATGTACCTGTATCTGATTCTAAAGGGTTGCTGAATAAAAAGTTTTTATTAAAATATCATAATAGAAATTTTCGTATTCATAAAATTAGGAAATAGTGAGTTCATGATCAAATAGCTTTGCTGTCTTATTAAGAGAAGTAATGGAATAGAATATAATATGAGTCGTGAATACACTGAAATGAATTGTGTTTATGAAATGTGTCATGAAAATGCTGAAGCCGTGGCTGAAAAATAAAAGCGGATCTTCATCGCAAACATTCCGACCATCATGTTTTCACAGAGTTCGTATTATCTCTGTGTATTCAGCAAAGTCGTTCCAGTTCATCATGTTGGTAGATATAAAAAAAGAAATATTGTTGAAACGACGAAGATGATATCATGAATGCAATTGCAGCAGACCCCTGAATTAGTACTATAAAATAATTTAAATCTTACATACGTTTTATATGATTCTATGATCAGTAGGTACTTCTAGAATTGTTAACCAACTTTTACATAACTCAAAATACAGTGTATACATAGATACAATAAGTAGACCGTTTTCATGATTGTTACCTAGCTATACTCGAGAAAGTCCAGATTTTTTACGCAAAAAATTGTGGAACGGTGTGGCGCGATGATGTGGTAGGTACTGTACACCTGGATTACTTTTGTAATATGAAAACAATAAGAAATCAGGGAGGCCTGCCTCCCTTACTACAGCTCCACCAAGCTTACAAATACCCGGAAAATATACCAACAAAATTTTAAAAGACAAAGCGTGCCAATAGGTATGTTAACTAATAGTAAACAATTCTACTCAAAAGTACTCATTGGAAAAATTCAATTGACGTTTGAAATTTTAATAATTTCAGTGTTTACAAATTGTTTTGACGTTTAAATCTGTTAAGTATGAATGTTGAATAGAGGAAGATAATTCATTCTGAAGCCAGAATTATCATTCGGAAGATCATTGAATTGTTCGAATAAAAAGTATTTACAATTATTTAAATTTGCCGCCTAAATGTTTTTATTTTGACTGTACTTTGAAAAACTATAACAGCGCCGGACACGCCCTCTTTCAACTTTGTCCGCTTGGTAGAGCTGTATTAATTATTAAAAATATATATGATAGTTCAAAAGCGATAATAATCAATCGAGATTATTTGACAAAAATTAAGAATAAAAATCAAAAACACAAACTGATATGAGCTCGAGAGTAGGTGTATATAGTTATTATTTCATATTGTCCGGTATATACTACTTTACAGTATTAATTTAAGTCCGGGAAATGGCATTACAGCACAAGGCCGGGAATGAAGTTGTTTATTTGTAACTTACGCCATTAAAAGCACTCCGCTTCGCGTCGTGCTTCCAAATTATCGTACATGCTTTAAAAGCTTACTTATACACTTGTATCATGGATCTCCGTATTTCTCATGGTCTAGGTCTATTATAATGAAACGTTAAACAACGATATTATACAATAGAAACTGTTTAAACACTTGCAAAATTAAAAAGTTTCAATAGAAATTAAAAATTGTAGCCTGTAGGTACTATTTATTGAAAATAAGTCAGAAGTCTGTTCCCAGTAGCAGTTTTCAACGGAATCCCTCCTTATGTCGCACTATTTAAGCTTAATAAGATATTGATTATACGTTTTTCCATACACCTTCTTAGATTTTTTGGGAACTCAGCTACTGTTTCTTGCTTTTTCTGTAGCTTCATTTTCCAGCTTTTAAACACCGCCACCGTACAATTATCAAACACAAAATGCAAAATGAAACTCAGAAATTAGAAACTATGACCACCGTTGCTTACCCGTTACCATAGTTACACTTCAAATCTAAAATTGAATCAAAGCAACGATTGATGGGGGTGGAAAATTCAATTTTTTTATAAATATTTTCAATTTATTTTAGAAATATTTTTAAATTAAACAATCTTTAACCGTGCATAAAGTTGTGTATGCACCACGGGCGTAACTTGCTTTTATGGCCTTCTGCTTCTACGTATTACGACTTACGTCACAAAAGCCTCTTTATGCTCTTTTTATAATACATAAAATGATTATCGGTTTGTATCAAAAT
Source organism: Hemicrepidius hirtus (assembly GCA_963082805.1). NCBI lineage: Eukaryota > Metazoa > Arthropoda > Insecta > Coleoptera > Elateridae > Hemicrepidius > Hemicrepidius hirtus. The sequence continues at coordinate 16,458,298 of OY720161.1, forward strand.
TATTCACAGGTATCTATTTAAATCTCTATCAATTATTAATCAAATTATAATCCAGTTAGGTGGCCATTTAACGTGTTATATAGGGTGCCTGTTCAATTATTTTGTTTGGGTGATTCTAGTAGTCTGCAGTACTTATAGTATAGTTTCATGAAATTGTAAGATTATTAAAAAAATCAGATTAGAACTATGCTGATTACATAACTAGCACCATGTGATAAGATTATATTTGAATTTATGGACGTAATAACTACTTCTAAAAAACAGTTTTTATCTCTTATTTCTTAAAATATAATTTTTCAAACGAGAGTTTCTAAGGACAGTTAAAAAAAATAACACAAGAAATAACAGGATACAGGTACAACTTTTTATTAAGTGGAGACTTTGGGTTTTACTTTTAAGCAAGCTGACACATGTTAACTATAAACAACCATTTTTTATAATTGTCAATTGAATATCATGAACTATTTTTGTAAATTTTTACTTTGCAAGTAAGAGGAAACTTGCGTTGCTCAGATTCGAAAAACTCAGCTGCAAACAAAGAATATTCCTTATATTGTAAATGTTTTTCAGAGAGGCCAAGTTGTCACACTGTCAGGATTCTCTAAGGCAGCTATCAGCTATGAATATAATTAAAAAAAAAAATGGTTTACTCAGTGAACCAGGAAATGTTAGTTAGAAGTAGGTAGGTAGTAAATGACTATACGCTATACGGAAATGTAGTATGCAAACCACCAATAATGCTGCTAGAATAATGATTCAAAAGGAGCTGAAAATCAGTTCGTCCCAGAGCTTTCTAGTTTCCGAGATAAAATGGTACACAATAATCTAAGAAAAGTTTGATTTACCTATATCATTTTTATATCTATATCAACTATTTGTGGTTCATGGATAGCTATATTATATTCCAATCAACCGAATATGCAACCCAAATGACACATAAAATAAGGCTGACTAAATTCCTATTTTAAAATGAAAATAATAAGAAAGCACAGCCTGTTTTACTCTTAATTATTAAATATATTAATATATGACGTTTGAAAAGTGATAATAATTAATTTATCAGAATTATAATAATTATAATATAAAAAAATATCTCCAAGAACAAAAATAGAATGAGCTTGAGAAATAATTTTTGGTTTGTGTCAAAATTATTCACAAGTATCTTTGAACTTCTATTGTTTATTCATCAAATTGTAATCTATGCAGCTATTTTGTTATTATGCATTATTAACATACAGACTGCGGGAGGAAAATTTTTGACCATTCCAAAAATCACAGGGCAATTGATGAAGCACGATTATTTTCAAAAAGACGAAGCAACATCTGACTGTAGCGAGAGTTGCTGTGCTTCATAGATTGTTGAATGACCGAATAATTAGCGAAAGTATAATTGTTAAGTAATATTGTATAAAACTAGACAACCGAACTTACAACACTTCCCATGTTAAAAATGTGTCTGACAGCCACTGAAAGCAGACTTGTCTGTCCTATAGTCTGTCCTGTGACGTCTTGCGCTGGTCTTAGCACTGGCGCATGCGCAAATCCGTTTACAAAAATGATTGGAAATTTCAATTCACTCATTATCATTTCAATAATTATCATATTTAGACGAATTTTTAAGAACAAAAAAGCCCGAAACGTTTTACATAAAGTCAGCAACATTCAAATTATGTGCAAGAACCCTATTGACTAATTTCATTAAACATTACTATTACTGGTTAGTTCTGTTTTGCCAATAAGGAAATTGCTGTACATTTTAAAATGAATTCGTACTTACTAAAGTTGGAGATGTCTAACTTCTGACCTAAGTGGAGCGTCATTCTTGTGGCGTTCACCAACAACTGGAATGCCAACATGAATTTCAATTGAACTGATTATCGGGTTGATAATTTAAATTTTTAACTGTTCTGATATAACGCAAAAACTGGTATTAGGATAGGCATTTTCGTTTAATTGCGTTTTAATTCTTGTTTAACATCACTACAGGTTATTATAATCTGAAATAATTAAAATGTTTTTAGATTTTACTTCCATACACAGTTTGGTTTTGTGTTTCTTATTCTTGTTTAGCATCACTACAGGTTATTCTAATCTAAAAAAGTAAAATTCAAGTATTTTTTAAATTTTAGTTTCATATACATTTTTATTTAAATTGCGAATAAACATTTTTGTAAATGATTAAATTCGAAAATGGGGAAAACGGGTCAAACAATGTAATGTAAGTAATAAAACAAATATAAAGAAATATCCTCGGAAATACCAAAATGTTAAATGTCGATCAACTTTTTTTTATTCTTCAATTAAATTATAAACATAGTTTTGGTTAAATTTAATTACTACCTAAAGACCATATAAAAATGAATACAAAATTAGGACGTACAAGAGATTTGTATAATTATTTTTTTACCTTTCTAATTGGAACATGTAAGCATACCTAACAGAATTGTATTTAAATCTTGTAGCTATGTATACAATCTATACCTACAGTCAAGCTGGATTTATTACTCAATATTACTACATATTATATTTGTAGCAAAAAATTTCGAAAATCAAGGAATATAGTTGAACTAATTCCACTTACAGGCAGTTAAATACAGATTTCCCATCTTGGAATTTCAATTTACAATAAGCTACCATAATCATAATTACTCTTAAAAATTTGGAAGGTCAATTTTCGGGTGCTTTTCACTTTGTGGTTTATTAGTATTTCAAGGTGTTTAGGTTAAGCAGCACGAAGGGTTGGTTTTTATCCATGTCAGTAAAGCACACGTATGTTAAACTATTTCGTAATCACAAGCAAAGTAAGTTGTGAAATATAATCACTATAATCGCAGACAAACCGTATTAGTAGACAATCTTTCCTACAAACCGATTGAAAAACACATTTTCAGAAACCCGGCTGAAAGGGAATCGAATTTGTCTAGGTTGTGGATTCAAGATGCCTACGCACATAAGGCGAGATTATTTGAGGGAAACATTTTTTTAATACCATACACGTTTTACAATTTTTTAGTTAATAAAGCATTAATTTACATAAAATCTTTAAGTTAAATATACGAACTGAAATGTTATTATTTTCTCTTGTTTTTCATTGTTTATTCACTAATTATCGATTATTCTCAATGGCATTACCTTTTAAGGCATCTCTTGAGCTGCATTTCGTATTGGCCAGTCTGGGTGACGTAATACACGACGCTCGGCGTCGATATCACCCCACTGATTTTAAATATTGTACGCGGGTGTTTCAAATAAAAAATTAGGTATTTTTAAAATTACAATCAGTGTCTTGGGATCGTTGTAACGTTAGCAAATCATAGGCAGATTGGTTATTAATATTTTACATGATTGTTGTATTTGAATAGCTACTTGAAAAGTTCCGTTATAAATATATTCATCGAAAATACTTGACAAATTATTGTGGTGGTGATTATTTAGAAACGCTCTTAGATTCTATAATCAAATATTAGTTCTATAATTAGATCTGTAATTCTATCGTATGATTTTGATCAATACCTAACGTCCTTTCGTCTTTTATTAATAATTCATTTCAGTATCAGCTGTTTGATTTCACAACGTGATGGATACAACCCATTTATATAAAACTTTAACTGGAACTTGCGTGCCATTAGGCTTTATGTAATTTAAAGTTTAAAGTATAAAAGCTAATTAAAAATGAAGACAATCGAAACACGTATTTTGGTAATTGTTTGGTACCGCTAATTGTATAACCAGTATCTATTACACAGTAAAACATATCCCACCAGCACCAGCCCTAAACATTATAGACTAATAAATAGTAGTTTTTTTACAGGAGATTTTACATGTAAAAATAAGATGATAATTTAACAAACAATAATCAAAGTCTGTAAGCAAGGGCAAGGGTGATAGCAGTGTATAATGGGATGCCTATATCCCAATGATAAAGTGGGCGGACCATGTAACTTGCACAATAAATCGTCTTCACTGTATGTAATAATAATAGGAAAATAATAATTAATAGTAAAATAAAGTATGTTGCAATTATATTTTATTTGAATTTCGTGATGAAAGACAGAGAGGGGGAAGAAAAGTGGAGGAGACGCGGGGAGTATGGGAAAAAAAGGAGGAATTGGCGCGTGAACGTGGAGAAGAGCAGGACGTACATTTTAGGAGTGGATTTAAGTTAAGAGTTTGTAGTATTAGTGTTTTTTTTAATAAAAGGACATTATATTCCTGACAAGGTGACTATTATTTGGAGAGTTACGATACTTTAGTGGAAGTATTGCTAACAAGTAAAACTGATTAGGTAAGTAGTGTGTGTAAAAAGATTAGTGGTCTCAGCCAGCCTAAGCATAGCTTGTGTGTTAAGCCCCCTATCATACACTGTATACAGTAAAGTCCATTTATTGTGCAATATACCTTTGCATATTGCAAGTTAAATGATCCGCCCACTTTATCATTGTAATATAGGCAACCCAGACCAAACGTAATCCAAAAGAAGGTTCTAAATAGAGGTTGGCGGTTTTTTCATCGCGACAAAACCACGGAATCACTAGATGGGGCTACTAAAATTTCTGCATAACCACCCTTTTCAGATCTATCATATCTGAATTTACGTCAAATATCTTACTAGAATATCGTGTACACCTGCATACGAACTGTATGAGGCAAAATTCGCTAGAAAGTGTATATCATGGCAGTCCCCATGGTGGAGTCGTTTTCTTATAGTATAACTCTGGCAAACAAACAGCAGCCCATGTTAAATATTAGTTCGTTAGTTAAACAGAAGTTCTTAATTATTTATTAATTTTTTTATACCAACTTATAGCAGCAAGATGTGGATCTATAAAAAAACGAACTTTATGTATTGGATAAATACCCTCGTGGAAGGCGCTTATTGGCCTATGACTATCACTTGACGAAATGTCATTGGATTGTCTTATCGATTGTTTATTGAATACCTACTTAAGTTATGGGGTCATAAAGTTGTTTTCAGAAGTTTCATAAACATAGTCAATCTACATCTTAAAGTGCACAAACGGATATCGTGGTCAGTTAGTGTGTACGAATATGAAATCTTTATTTCTACGGCAATGTAATGTGATCAAATAATTGTTACATTAAAAAGTATTTGATTTTTAAGGAGCCGGATTCTTGCATACCACAAAGGAAAGTTTTCTAACACAGGTCCACAGCATTATTTTATGTACCTACTAGTATAATTTTCGTAATTTCATTTTCAGTTTCTAATAATGGGTAACTTGCGAAAAGCCTTAATTGTTCACCTAATCCATCATAATCTGAAAAAGATCTTAGAACCATAACATCAACTGCAAACAAATTATTTTGTATAAATAATAAATATTAAATAAAATATCGATTTCAACGGGAAATAATAAGATTTATTCGCTTTATACGTATTTCGGCATCATTGTGCCATTGTCAAAAGCTATTATAAAATATTATAACAAATGCAAAAATATAGTAACTCCTTGATTCTATTATTTTAACACTGCGTGAAGCAGCTGGCCCCAGTCAACCCGTCGGAGGTCAGTCGCTTATCAGTGTTTTAAAAAGATATTTATTCCAAAATCTTCAGTAAAGGAGAATCTAAGAGATCAATTTGCTCATTCATTAAAGGTATGTTGTTTTTTGTGTGTTTATAAATTTCAAAAGCTTCTAAAATGTTTAATTTATTTTTGTTATCAGAAAAGTGTAAAAATGTAATTGTATTATTAGATGTTAATGTGTGATTTTGTTCTAACAAATGTTTAGCAAAATTTGATTTATGTGCATGTTTATATTTGTAACAACGGATATGTTCTTTTTGCCTAATACTGAAATTTCTAATTGTTTGACCTATATATACGGAATCACAATGTGAACAATTTAATTTATAAATACCTGATTTTAGCAAATCATTAATTTTGTCTTTAGCATTGAAAAGAGAGTATAGAATATTTTTATTTGTTTTAAAAATGACTTTATATTTATTTGTGTTATTTATAATTTTAGCAATCTTTTCTGAAATTTTACCAAAATATTCTATACTCTCTTTTCAATGCTAAAATTTTTAAATATTTGCCCAACGAAACCGATTGATGGTAAGAAAGCACCTGAAGAGACTGTTTCAAACCTAAATTAGTTGAGCATGTTGAAAATTTTATTAAAAACCAAAAAAATCCTAGCTACATTCGTTAAGGAACTGTAGTATAGCACTCTCAAGTATCGTAAATTCAGGAGGCCTTAATTACCAAACCGTTCGCACCAGGAGAACTTGTAGATCTTGAAAATGCACATCCAACGCGTCCACAGCCAGCTTTCTATCTCTACCCGTTACGGAGTTAGGGCGCGTTGAAGTTACATAAGTTTAACCGGCCATAACGGGCGTACTAATGGCACCACGGGAAAATCCTTTTGGCTATAAGTTGTACCCATCGAGGTCTCCATTTCGTCCTATTTTCGTCCCGATCGGCGTTGATGAAATTTTTTTCAATTTTCAAGTTTTTTCATTTTAAAATGCACTTGCTAATGTCGTATCACGTTCGCGCGTACATCACAAGAAAGGTCTCGCGAAGATACATCTTTTATGCTCCCGGCACCTAAACGCTACCCCATCCGGTTTCGGAGTTATTGCGCCAAAAAGAAAAAACACAAAACGCCCCCTAGCGGTCGGGGCGGTAATCGCAGCAGTTTCTAATTAATTTTTGCGGATAGAGATCGACGCCCTCTTTCCATTGCCGCAAACCGCGACCCTCTACCTCCCTTACTTGCCGAGATATTAATTTTTTAAACTTTTTCTTAAAAAAAATTTTGAAACCCTGCCCGAAACCCTCCAAAAACGACCCTCTTTTTGGCGACGTCCCCGAAGGGATAGACGTCGCCCGATCGAATCGCGGTTTGGACACGTCGTGCCCGGAACCTTCCCCAAGTCTCCCGCGAAGACAGACTCCTACCATTCCCATACGAACCGAGCTGCGATTTTCAAAAGCCACCTCTGCAAAAAGCGGTTTTTCCCGTTTTTGGCCGAGCAAAAGGTTTTGGGATGCGGTCTCACCCGGTAGAGGTTGTAGCCCTCGAAAAACTGCATCCGATAGGTCGTAGTCAGTCTCCCTAACCGGCCCGGTTTCGGAGTTACGGAGCTCCAAAAAATGAATTTTTTTAATTTTTGAAAACCGTCTCACGCGGCCCTCGATTAGTTTAGAGAGACCCGCCCGGCGTCATTCGACGTGAACAGTCATCATACAGACCGGGAAACGGGTGCGAAAAGTCAGGATACCTCTCCGGCCAAAATTGGTTTTTTCTTTCTATACAAAACTTGACGTTTGTAAATTCGTAGCTCGGCTCACAGGGGGGTTTCGGGACTTGGGCCCGACGGATTTTGAATCCCAGGACTTCAACTCATAACGCAGTACGGGTGGGATCGCATCCCAAAACGATATGATGCCCTTCGGGCTAACGTACATTTTTTTTCCCCGAAATAATTTTTTTTCCTTTTTGGGCCTCGGGTGGCTCGCTTACGCTTCGCCGGATCGAATCGCGGTTTGTACAGGTGGTACCCGGCACCTTCCTCGACTATTTCCCGAAGACGGACTCCTACCATTCCCATAGCAACGGAGCTGCGATTTTCCAAAGCCACCTCTGCAAAAAACGGTTTTTCCCATAGTTCGGCCAAAAAACGCGTTCGGGACAGGGTCGCACCTAGGCAGCGTTGTAGGTCTCGGAAAGCTGCATCTGACCCGCTATCGTCCATCTCCCCAACCCCGCTGGTTTCGGAGTTATTTGGCTCGAAAGAAAAAACTTTGGCGCCCTCTAGCGGTGGTGTTTGTAATCGCACGGGTTCCATATTTGGCGAGCTAGTACACTTCGACGAGCTCTATCCAACGCCGCCAACCGCGTGACCGTATCTCTCCCCGTTACGGAGATATGGCCGGTCGAAATTTCGGAAATTTGGGCAAATTTGACGTTTTCTCCGAAATTTCTTCCAAGTTTTTCAAAACTTTGGACCTCGCTCCCGGACAAACGGAGCGAGATATCGATTCGCGGTTTGCTGGAATGGATTCGGATCGCGGAGAGGAATCGATTCGACTTGGTTTTTTTTTGAAAAAAATTTTTAGCGCCGCCTTTCGTTGACCTACGTGTTTGGGCAAATTTCGCCCTGAAGATGGACTTTTTCGAAACTTGCCCACCAGTACGAAATTGTAGAGGAGGAAATTTGCAATTTTTTCGCAGGTTGGGCGGAAACCGCCAAGATCCTCCGTAATCCCCCCCCAAAGAGGTAAAGTGGAGGAATTTTTTAAAAGTCGAATTCGGCTGTCGCCTCGGTTTCAAAATCTTCCTCGCGCTATTATAATGTATAACACGTCTCTTTGGCTGCCTTTTAAAAAAAACCCGGACCCTGTAGCTCCCTCCGTCCTCCCTCCAGGATCGTTTGATCGTTTGGTTCCGTTTTAACAGTGGCGTTCGTGAACGCGGAGGCCTACCGGCCCCCGCTTTGTCGGAGCTCCTTCTGACGAACCCCTCCACACGTCCACCTAGTTTAAACCCGATCCCGATCGGAAACGAAAAGTTTTCTTTTCGGAAATTTTCGTTTTTTTCCAAAAACGTTTTTTGGACCGGAGGGGGTCGTAAACGTTTTGGGACGCGATCGCACACGTACTGCGTTGTGCGCGAGCGCGCTAGTAATCTATTGCGCCCGGGCGCAAGTCCCTAAGCCGCCCGTGAGCCGAGCAAACGGGGCGCAAAGTTGAAACTTTGGCGCCCTCTAGCGGCCGATCCGCGCATCATATCGAAGTTTGCTCGGAACGGTAGGACGCGGCTCTTCGAGCCGCACGCGACGCTCCCAGTCGATTTTCCGTAACTGCAATATCGACCGGTCGCCCCCCTCCCCTGGCCCCCCCTAATTCCGGAAACGCCTTCTCGTCACGTCCACGAGAAGCGCCGATTTTTTTTACGATTTTACGTTACGACCGCGGCCCCCGAATCCCGGGCGTTTGTTCCCAAACCGCGAAACCTTGTACTGGCCCTCACGGTCCCCGGACCGAAATTCGCCCGGGCCGAGAGATGGGGAGGGTGTAGCCGCTCCCTCCCCCCGAACCGCGTCCCGCTCCCCCCGCAAACTCCCGAGATATCCCGTTTTTCCCGAAAAAAAAACGGCGAAAATTCGAGGTTCGAAGCCCGGCGGTGTCTTCGGGGTCCTACCTTAACTCAAGTACAGTTTAGAGCTGACAATCAGTAATCCCAGTTAAATTACATGTGAAGTGTGAAAATTTACTTTAATAGGATGATCTTGATGTATGAACCGAAGAATTTGATGCGACAATCAGCTTTATGATGAAACATGCTACAATGCTAAAGACTGTATTAAGATGAAATCAAAGAAAAAGCGAATATTAATATCAGTTAGTGTGTACGAATATGAAATCTTTATTTCTACGGCAATTTAATGTGATCAAATAATTGTTACATTAAAAGTATTTGATTTTTAAGGTGCATACCACAAAGGAAAGTTTTCTAACACAGGTCCACAGCATTATTTTATGTAGGTACCTGCTAGTATAATTTTCGTAATTTCATTTTCAGTTTCTAATAATGCGTAACTTGCGAAAAGCCTTAATTGTTCACCTAATCCATCATAATCTGAAAAAGATCTTAGAACCATAACGTCAACTGCAAACAAATTATTTTGTATTTATTACCTTCAAAATTATACTCAGTCTCATTTAATTTAATTAAAACACTATCTAAATTTACATGAACTAATTTGAGTAAATAATTAATAATTTTATTTCTAACTGATTTTCAAGAGCGCGGCTGTAAATTCGTAGGTATTGTGAATAATTGTTGAATCGTTTGTTAGTATAACGCACGCACGTATTACACCTGTATTAGCAAGCGCGTTGAACAGCTGACATAACGACGTCGACGCTTCCACCAAATAGAAATTCAAAGCACTCGTGGATCATTTTAAAAAATTACCATTGTAAGATCCCTATGTTCCGTCTTCCCAGGGACACACGGTATATCGAATAGGGTCCATTGGTTATGACGTCATAAGCGTTTTTTATTCATGTAGCCGTGTTGTTGCTGAACTGTGTCGCCCTCTACTAACTGTGATAGACTTTAAAAAAGAAGGTTGCGTTGTTTGACGTATAAAGTTAGTGGTCCTTGTACATAGGTATCATAAATTATTGTAAAACAATAGACAACAGTTGTCTTATTGTTATTACTAACCACATTTACGAATTGAGACTTCTTACCTATCATGAATATGTTGCAACACGAAACAAATCACAATAACTCCATGAGAGCTTTAAGTAAACACACGAACACAGTTTGGTTAATGTTAGTCTTAATGTTCTTTAAATATTTTGTCCGCTATCCGCTTTAATTCAGTTTAAATGAAAAATGCGTAGCATCATTATAGTACCTATTACACTTTTTAGATATAAAAAGAATCCAAGATGTTTGTTTATGTTAGTTTTTATGTTGTGTGGCTCACCATCTGGAAAGTTGGTAGCTAGGCTAAACCGGCTAAAGTATCTTCTACACTCAGTAACGAATATCCCAGAACATAGGCTCTTTATATTGCTTACCGTTATAGTTTTTATGTGTATGTATTTCTATTCCCAATTTTTATGGAAAAAATGCTAATGGGAGGTAATAGGTACCAAATTGAAGAGGAGAATATTTCGCGTCGTCTATTATTTAAAAAATGTTGTACCTAGTAGATAACTTAACGATTTTATGAATTTTTTATTTTCTTAGACTTTTTCCACCACTTATTTCCTGACTTACAACACTGATTGCAGATTTTGTATTGAACGGTACACTAGTAGCAGTAGTGGTGCCGCCGAGACGAGATAATTCTCGATCTCGTCTCGTCTCGTCTCGAAATTCGAGATCGAGATTGCAAATTTTTAATCTCGAATATTCGAGACGAGATCATCCAAATTCTCGGTTATTCTCGATATTTTCTTCGAGATTCTCGATTTCTCGATCTCGACAGTTTTTCAATAATAGGTACCTGCATGTTATAACATTCGCGTATTTTATGTCTTGACTAGCTTTATACATGCGTACTATCGAATACTTTGTACTCATTTGAATGGCGAATAATAGTACATTAATAATTATAGGCCAAGATAGAAAGAGCATTATTATTTTCCGAGCTGCAAAGCAGGGACGGCAATAAGTTGCGAGGTTGAAAGAAACCTTCTCTACCGTGGGTTACATACTATTTTTTTCACTACTAGAAATGTTATTCGTCTTATGTTTGTAATTTACCATTTTCACAAGATTTTTTAAATATTTAGAAATGTTAAGTAGCCTGGAACTGGAACTGCAGCTGTCAAACTAAAAAACAAAACCAATAGCAATAATAACATCTGATTTATAGAACGTTTTTTTTATTATTTACCTGGGTAATTTTTTATTATCATTATTTACCTAGGTTGAGAAATATAAATTCTCATTTGAGAAAAGAAGTAGGTAAGTAATGGCGACTTGGGTTAGTAGTGAAAAAACGGTATTATTATTATTATTTTATTTTATTTTTTACAAAACGCCAACGATTAAACATTGGTAAATATAAGAAATGGTAGGTATACAATTAATGAAAAAGAAATTTTTTGTAACCTTTATTTTAAAAATTGTTTAATATATAATCGCAGGATTGCCAACTCTAGCCGACTCGCCATCGAGTCTATTGCGGTGTTTTCGAATAATCAAGCCAGCCTTCGAAAATAGCCGTTCAGCTGGTACCTACACCTACACTAGTTGCTTGAATAGCAAAAGAGTCTCTAGCCATTCTGGCAAGGGTTGTGTATAAAACTTGGTGACTACTCCACCATACCAATACATCTACAGCATGGAGTATAATGTTAACCCATAACAACCCAGCGAAAACACGCGTATCCAGAAGTAATTTTCTGCGAAATCCGACGCTGACATCACTATTTCGGTACACGTGCACCTAAAATTCGAGAATCGAGATTCTCGAAGTCGAGATCGAGAAACGATGTTCGAGATTTTTTGAGATCGAGATCGAGAATTACCTTTCGAGAATTTTCGAGATCGAGATCGAGAATGGGCATAATCTCGTCTCGTCTCGTCTCGTGGCAACACTAAGTAGCAGCAAAGCATCTTCCCTGGTATGACCGTTTGAGGTAGTAATTTATTGGTTTTCCTTCAATGTGATTGAGGGCCGATTCTTGTAATTTTATATTTTAATATTAATAACGAAAAAGCCTTATTTTGCAGTTCCCTGCGTTTTCCTTTCCTTTCTTTACACTTCATTAAAAAAAATAATTTGAAAATAAGATTTCGAATACAACGTTAAAAAATTTATTGTTTCAATCTGTTTACAACTGCAGAGGCACAGGGTTTTATTACGTTTCTATTTTGAGTGTTAAAGGCTCTCAATTGTGAAAGGCCAAAGGAAGCATCAGAACCAATAGCAAATTGTTTTGCATTTTATAGGAAAACGGTATTACTTCTTAGGAAGTTGATAATTTAATCTGTCCTGCCGGCCGCATTTTTTCCTGGCTCACCGGGGATCTTCCGATGGGCTAATCCGGTGCTGTTGCTAATGTATGGTAATTGTTAGAGAGTAATAAAATAAAAAATATTTACAGTAGGACACGAAAGCAATTCAGATTGCCCCGGGGCATTGCAGATTTTACTACCTGTTAAACGGATGGTAATCTGCTTAAGCAGCAAATACTCACTAAAGCAATGGGGACGTATTGAGTAATGTTTTAAGTAATAGGGTAGTACCAGTATGGAATTTCCTTTACTGTAAAAGTTCGATCCGGAATTAGGATCTTTATGTAGCCTACAGGTAAAGCACCAGCATCCTATTATCCCTAACCTTGCTGCAATTACTTTCGTGTCCTAGAGTTTTTTAATAAATAATTGGGACATTCTACTTTACGAACTTTCAAGAAATAAGCTCTAAGTATAAGGATCCCGTTTCAAGATGTTCGTTGTTTTGGTAGCAATATGCGAATATGAATGAATTGCTGCACGATAAACTCGGAGTGATTATTTTTAGTCGCTTGTAGCAATGAAGAATACACGTACCCCTTTTATTGTTTACTTTCTCTTTATAGTATAACCTCCAACATGTACAATACAAACGTATGTCTAGATTTTTTCTTTACGTCACGGCGACATCGGTTAAGTTGGTCCTGTACGGTGGCGAACGAAGCAGGTAGATGTGATTGACAGAAAGTTGCTGTTGGGATAGCGATTCGAGTTCCCAACAGCAGCGGTTCCCAACATGTTCTGATTTTATGACCAATATTTTTATTAATATTCAAATAGATAGCTTAAAACTGTTTTGGTATCGCTGGTGCAAAACAGTAGAAGGTCTCGAATTACAGCGAGCCGAGTTAACTTACTTCATACCACAGTCTGGACTTTGGACCCGACAAATAATAGTCACTTCTACTATATTATTGATGATTTTGCATCGAGTAACAAGCGATTATGGCAAAACCGTAATGGAGTTTTAGCGAAAGAAAACCACTCTATGTGGGCAAACAAGCAAGAAACGGAACGAAAATTCACGCGACTGACAACGATGGCCAGGGGGACTCAAGGATTGGTACGTTGTTTTAATTGTACGGAAAAAGGGCACGTGTCAACCGAATGCCAGCAACCCTAAGAGACAAACTCGTGTTTCAAATGTAGGAAAAGTGGGCACAGGTACAAAGACGGTCTCGTGAGAGGTAGCAGAGCAATCTCCAACAGTGACCTCAACAGCTAGAAGTCTAGAACACAACCTCAACGTAATCATGCAATATCTGCGAGCGGAAGTGACGTGATGGTAATTGAGCCGAAAAAAAGCCTGTCAGCTAATGCTATCGAGAAAAGTTTACGAGTGATTCATGTTAATGAGAAAGAAATAAATGCGTTAATTGATTCGGGAAGTTCAGTGTGTACCTACAGTACGCGCTAGTAAAGCAAGCATTTTAGGGAAATTCAATCAACATAAGGAACTGTTCGGTTTTGGGAAAGATAGTCCTGCTATAATTCTATTAAGGTACAAAATATATCTAAGCGCCTTTTGTTATGTTAAGTTGGTACCTAATGCTTCATTTTGATAACTTGTAGTAGTTTTTAGTTATGGACACAGTTCCGGTGTTAACCTCGTGAAGGTAACTTGTATCCGTTATGTATCCTGTGTCATCTTTATGATTAAAACCATTAAAGTGTTCTAATTTGTTATTTTTGTAAATAAAACCATTTTGTGTTGTTCAACTGTATTGTTTAATTAAACTACAATAGGTTATGTGCCCAACGTGCTTAAAACTGTGAAGTTGAGTAACGCGTGTTCGCGGTACAAGCAATTGGACTAAATGGCGTAGGTAAGTTGAGTTGCTGATGCGTCATAATGAGGTTCTGGAATTCGTCATGGGCGACATAATGGCCCCAGGTGTCCTTGCAGAGGGAGACTCTGAAAATGAAAAGCAAACTCACGAGGCGGAGAAGAGAGCATTCAACAAACGTGATGCCTTGGCGCAGTTAATTCTTGTGAGTACCATGGATGATGCTAACATCGACCTTACTGCTACCTGTAATAACGCCAAGTCAATCTGGGATAAACTGCTCTGTGTATACGAACAAAGTTCGGGCCAACGAGTCGACCGCCTTATGGAAAGATTTTTCAGCTGCGAAAAAGATCCTTCAGAGAGCATTGCGGCACATGTAGCTCGTCTTCAGCGAAACTTTCATGAGCTGAACGATGAATTAAAAAGGCTAGTGCAAACCGAACTACCTGAGCTTCTGTTGATGAGCCGGATTATGTCCACCCTACCAACTGAATATTTCGAGTTCAAAATCGTATGGGAGTCTGTGCCGCTCAAGGAAAGGACGATAAACAAGCTAACCGAAAGGCTACGATTAATAGAGATGCGTTTGCCAGAAAGACGTAGTGAATCGTCTGCTCTGTTTGCGAAGGGCAAGAACAGCACCAAGAAATCGGAGAAGGAGAAGCCAGAAAGAAAGTGTTTTAAGTGTCATAAGCGGGGTCACACGGCTAGGGATTGCCCTAATAAACGTAGTAGCACAAATTCAAAACCTAGTTTGAATTTGGCGGGAAGTTCGAAAAGTGCGGGAAATTATACTACCGGGGACGCTTTTGTATGCACTACCAGCGGAGACGATGACTTCGACCAATGGCTGGCTGACTCTGGCGCGTCGGCGCATATGACTCGCTGGGCAGAGGCAGTAAATACTGCAGCTTATACGCTGAATCGCACTGCTCCTACTTCAGTCGAGAACAAAACGCCCGCAGAATTATGGTTTGGGAAGAATGGGTCTACCTTCGACCATTTACGAATTTTCGGCACAGAATGCTTTGTACATGTGCCAAAGCAGAAACGCCGTAAATGGGACAAAAAAAGTGTAATGGGTTCTCTCGTCGGTTACTCTGGTGACAAAGATGGCTACAGAGTGTGGCTGCAATCCGAAAATAAGATTGTGCTGAGCCACGACATCGTCTTCAGAGCAGAAAATACTATCGCAAGGTCTGTAAAACTATCCATAAATCCAAGCAACTGCGAACAAGAGCAGGTGCTACCAACTCCAGAGGAAGCTGCTGAAGAAGCTGTGGCTTTGGGGGAAGCTGCTGAAACCTTGGAGGAAGCTGAAATAGTGAAAACAGAAGACGATGGCAGAACACGGCGAGAAATCCGGCTTATTTAAATGATTATGTTTTTCTTGCCGAACGTGTTGTAACGAGGCGACTAACTGATAGGCGAAAATTAAGAAGCAGATAAGTGGCTTCTGTTTTCGCCGAGGTTAGTCGTGCTCGTTTCGCTCCGAACTTCTCCGTCATTCCCACCCTGACGAAATTTCAAAGACTGCGCATCTTTTCAGAGTGGGGAACGATACGCTCCCCTATAAAACCGGTGCGCAGCCCACTTTCGAGGAGAATTTTCTGACATCTCTCAGAGTCCAGAGAATTTGAGAAAGATTTCCGAACGAGATTCAAAGCTAGTTTGCCAACAAACTAACTTTGAACTCTTATTCCGTAGTTAAATTAATTCCGATTTGTTCTTCAAACAAGCCCCGGTTCTTTTGGAACATAGATTCAATTTACCAAAGCATTAATGCGAGTGGTTTCGGTTTACAAAGTAATACTTGGTTGAATATCAAGTAAAATTAATTTTTGGGATTAATTACCCGTTCATTTCCCGTTGATTGTTCATTAACCCCTTGTTTCGCCGTTGGAGGACTTGGAGTTGTATGTGTATGGTCGTTTCGGCTGCAATGTGCAATCCAAGCTTCCTTTACTAATTAACAAGCAGTATTTGTGTTAAACAGTACAGTTGTTAATTAGGTCCCGTCCCAATCAAGTTTATGTACTAATTGCGTTGTTACGGTTATTTAGGCAAGTGAAATATATGCCTTACTGTCGCAACCCAATTGGTTTCGTAGATTTGGTGTTATTTGAACAATCAACCAGTATTTTGCCGTAATTAATTATTTCCTCCGTGAGGAAAGTAAAGGTTAGAACGAGTATTCTTTGTATACACCTGGACTCATCCGCATTAATACATTCCCGATTTTGAGTATCAATTAAAAGTAATTTTAAATACTTACCCGTATAATAAAATAATTCCGAGGTGTTTGCACCCACCTTTTGATTCACTAAACATTCCCGGCACTGTAATTTTCCCGAAAGCCAAAATTAGTGACGCCATTATACCGTCACCTTGTTGTAAACTTTCACCTGCGTTGCTTATAGTACGCATCCCTGTCTGAGTGACAGATCTGGCGCACTCTCCCTGCAAAGTCCCGTTTACTCAACTAAATCCGAGACTAAATCTTAATTATCCTTATTCAATTAACCGTTTCAGTTTAACTAATTATTCATTATATAATTAATGTACATAAATGTAAATAATATCTATAATTGTTCCGCATAATAAAATTGTTATTAAGGTTTTAACTCTCCAGTTATTTATTTACCCCTTATTCCGAACCCTGGTCAACTCAAGAGCTACCCTAGTGCACAAATAAATTCTGTACGTCAGGGGGAACGTTACAGTGTATGTTTCAGCTATGAATACCAGTGATGCTGACCAGAAGCCATGAATGAGGAGCTGGCCTCGTTAAATGAAAACGGAACATGGGATCTGGTAAATAAACCACCGAATGCAAAACTGATCGGAAATCGTTGGGTGTTACGTATTAAACCAAAGGGTGGCGGTTTTGAAGAACGATTTAAGGCTAGATTGGTTGCGAAAGGCTATGCACAGACACCTGGTATAGACTACGATGAAACTTTCAGTCCTGTGGCTCGTTTCGACACGGTTAGGACAGTACTCGCTGTTGCAGCGTCGGAAAATTGGCATCTTGCGCAATTTGACGTCAAAACTGCCTTTCTATATGGTGATTTAGAAGAAGTCGTGTATATGAAGCAGCCTGAAGGATTTGACGGTGGAAGTGGAAGGGTGTGCAAATTAAATCGGAGCTTATATGGACTACATCTCCACGATGCTGGAATAAACGCTTTGTAAGTTTAATAAATAAACTTTCATTTACACAAAGCACAGCAGACCCATGCTTGTTTATAAGGGTAAGACAAAAGTCAAAAATCTTATTAGCATTGTATGTAGATGATGGGTTAGTCGCTGGCACAAATAATTTAGAAATAGGCGAATTTTTAAACGAACTGAAGCGTAATTTTAAAATTACGTTTGGGCCTATGAATTGTTACTTGGGAATGCAAATTACCCGTTTAGAAGACGGTTCAGTTTTTATAGTGCAAAGCGACTACACCCGCAAAGTCCTGGAAAAATTCAAGGTGCACTATGCAAATGCAGTTGTAACCCCATGCGAAGTAGGCAGTGAAAATCTTGAAGACTTGGAGATAGGTGATCAGGTACCTTATCGTGAGGCTGTCGGAAGTCTGATGTATCTGTCAATTGCTACCAGACCAGATATAACCTACGCTGTAAGCATGGTTTCCGAAGCTTTGGCCAATCCGAAGGAATCAAACTTGAGAGCTGTGAAGAGAATATTCCGTTATCTTAAGGGAACGCAAAATTATGGGCTCTTGTACAATGCAAATGCAAGAGATGAAGGATTAAAAACCTACAGTGATGCTGACTACGCAGGTGATATCAGTACGAGACGTTCTAGGAGCGGCATGGTGAGCAAATACAGTGGCGGTGCCATCACGTGGATGAGCAGAAAGCAAAACTGTGTTGTCCTCTCCACAACTGAAGCCGAATATTTAGGAGCAAGCGAGGGGGTAAAGGAAGTTTTATGGGTAAAACGTCTTTTATCCGAAATTACTGACTTGTAAGGAACGCCTACACTTCTAGTTGACAATGCCAGTGCGATCAAACTTGTGAAAAACCCGGAATTCCATAAGAGATCTAAGCATATCGACATAAAATACCATTTCATACGGGAAAAATACAGTAATGGTGAAGTGTATGTTGAACACATTGCAGGAGTGGATCAAACCGCTGATGTAATGACAAAAGCATTAGCTCGCGGAAAATTTGAAAAAATGCGTGCTATGTTAAATGTAATTAGCTTAAATTAATTAGATTTTTTTGTAGAGGAAGTATTAAGGTACAAAATATATCTAAGCGTCTTTTGTTATGTTAAGTTGGTACCTAATGCTTCATTTTGATAACTGGTAGTAGTTTTAAGTTATGGACACAGTTCCGGTGTTAACCTCGTGAAGGTAACTTGTATCCGTTATGTAACCTGTGTCATCTTTATGATTAAAACCATTAAAGTGTTCTATTTGTTATTTTTGTAAATAAAACCATTTTGTGTTGTTCAACTGTATTGTATAATTAAACTACAATAATTTCTTATAGCAATTATAGTAGATAACATTGTGGTGTTTGTGTTATTCCGGGCAATAGGTAGACATTATTGTAGGCCACCGGTCAGTTCGACCACCTTAAATAATCCGGTACGTGAGAAAGGTCGCTTAAGCCCCCTTCAGTTCGACCAAATATCTTAAAAGCTTAATCACCTTAATAATGCCCAATAATGAAAAATTAACAAAATTTTGTAATTATATTGTGGAAACCTACATCGATGAGAAATCTGATTTTCCGCCAAGCATGTGACAGACAGTGTGTGCACGACAACAAACTCTTGTGAGTCGTTTCATTCGCACTTTAATTCAAATTTTTAAGCTGCTCATCCTAATTTATTTAATTTTTTAAATATTTTAAAAAACTTTTAATCAGAAACGTACCTATACTAAAATAAATTCGGCAAATTGTTCTGTAAGAAAATTAAAAACTATAACTAAAAAGAAACAAACTTTCAATCAGCTAAAAATTCAAGAATATATATAATGGCAATGTTTTATCTAGGTTTGAGTTTGTAAAAATTATGTCTTTTAAATATTTACCAGTATGAATAAAAAAGAAATGTCTTTCTTAAACTACTTACTTGTTTTTATTCCTAGAGGTAGATAAGCTTCTTAATCCCTTCGAAGTGTATACGTGGTCGAACTGAATGGCGTAATTATAGGATGTCCTGACTGGTGGTCGAACTAACCGCCGCCGAAAGAGAAACCTATTAAGTACTTGAAAAATGCAGAAAATGGTTTTGAAGTACTCACACCTACATGAATCAAAATGATAACCAAGGCGAAACTTCCACGCAAACAAGCATAGCCGATAGCGACAAAAAATCAAAATTCCCCCTATACTTCTTTACAATGCGGAACTGCCAATCACAAAGAAATTATAAAAGATATAAAGACGACGATAAAAAACGAGTTCACAACTGAACTAAAAAATAATCAACTCAAAATAAATCTAATTGCTATCGAAAATTACCGAATACTTGTTAAATATTACTTGAATAACCAAGTACAATTCCACACATTCCAGGACCCTAAGTGATAAACCTTCATCAGTCGTCATAAAAAACATTCCTGTTCCTCTCAACCAATTCCAATATGCGCTATTATTTTAAAAGCCACTGGCGAAGGAAATTGTAAAGTTAGAATATTTAGTAAATTGCAAAACTGCTGTAGAAATCAGGAGAAAACCATTCAACCACAGTGTTAGAAATCTCAAAATTATGGGCACACCAAAAATTATTGCGCAGTGAAACCACGCTGTGTGAAATGCAAAGAAGGACATCCCATAGAACAATGTAAAAAAAAGAGCAAAATCCTCCTTTTGTATCAACTGTAAAAGTGACCATCTAAAGCTATAGAGGTTGTCCACACCAGAAAATGCTACAGAAGCAACGAATTCCGTTAGCCAGATCAAACCAATTTTCTCAACAATCGTAATATCAAGCTGATAAGAGTTTATCAACTGTAGCAGCTACGTTTGTAGCACTAACCACTACTAACGGACCTGATTCCCGACCTCCAATCCTAGAACAAATTAAAAGATACTTAATTAAAAACATTCTCCTCAACTGTTTCAATGTTAAATAGCACCCCCAACATACTCCAAGATATCACATTATTAAATTTTAATGCAAATGGTATAAAAATCCAAAGATCACTTCTCATCTGGTGCCAAATAGTTGACATCGTTACATTACATCAGAGAGAAAAGCAGATTGCGCAGAGAGTGGCAACAAATACGAAATCCTCAATTAAAAAGTCGTCTTAACAATATCACCCACAGAATTAGAAAAGAACTATATAATTTATTATAGAAAAAGCTACAGAAAATTTATAGAAAACCTGCAACTGAACAATCCAGGGATGTGGAAAACCACAAGATGTATTACCAAACAACAAGTAATCATACCAACTCTAATAGATGACACCAACCAATTTTGTACCAATGAAAAAGAAAGTACATAATTTGCAGAAAAATGTTCACCCCCACTGTTGCCGACAATAATAGACGATTTTCTAACAAGATCACTGCCTAGAATCGTTGACTGAACGCTATAATGAAACCCATATACCACTAAGCAATGACTTCGATTATCCAGTAACAACAGGTGAACTTTGTAACATGCATCACAATCCGTTCATTACAGAAAGCGCCTGGATATGAACTACTTCCAAATGTAACAATAAAAACCTTAACAAAGAAAGAAGTACCATTTCTAGGCACGTTCTTTAACACTTCTCTGAGACTAGGCCATTTTCCCGAAAAGTGGAAGCATGCACTAATTTGAATGTGTCCCAAACCAGGCAAGAACGCAAAGGACAACAACTATCGCTCGATCAGTCTGCTATCGGCTCTTTCAAAACTACTGGAGAAAAAAAAATTACTTTCTTTTTTGGATAACAGGACTTTTGCAGTAAAAATGAATGGTTCTATTTCGTTCACGAAAAGGCTTCGTGCTGGGGTCCCACAAGGTAGTATACTTGGCCCAACCCTTTTTAATATCTATATCTACGACCTCCCACAGCAAAACATTGGCGATATCGCGACGTATACGGATGTTACGGTGTCACGTTACTCTGGTAATACAGAACGATGATATCACAGTAATAGTAGTATGATTTCAACGGTCGATGGACATCTTATCTTAACCAAATGGTACACAAAATGGGGAATAACAATTAACTCCTCGAAATGTTGTATCAAAATTTTCACGCTTAATCGCATCGCGAAAGACATTACATATATTAAGGTAAAAATACCATAGATGCACAAAAATACCAGTAGCTTGGAGTATATTTGATAGTAGACCAACATGGAGCGCACGCATGAACAAGAAGGTTAAGGTGGCAAGTCTACATGCTATTTGGCCATAAGAACAAACAACGATTAGAATTTAAAAATACGTAATCCCCAGCTACGAAAATTACACAGATTGTTACTGAAATCTTCTTGAGAAACATATTGAAAAATAAAAGGCAAGATACAATTTCTTAATTAATCATAAAATAAATAATGCATTCGTGCATATTGTATAAATTATCTGCGGATGAGTGAATAAATAATATACATGTGCTACTGAAATTAGAATATGTCATTTAGACAAAGAATCTAATCAAGTACCATCTAAAATCGAATTGTTTAGTAAAAGTTTAAACATTATTAATCGTTGGTAAGTTATCCCCATAAGACTCAATGTAAATTGTATTTAAGATTGGTGATAATAGATGGCGACGTAATGACACGCGAGACAAAGCCAGTTGATTATTTTTTTTTCTAAAGTAGCGACATGAACTTGAAAAGGCAACAATAACGATCTTTCGTCCGCTAGATGGTGTTAAGAATTTCGAGTTTTTGCAGAACAGTTTGTCAACAAGTTTGCGACTTTTATAGTTTGACGTTTAGCACAATTTGTCATAATATTACTGAATTTTTTGGATATTTAAAATATTAACATATTGGAAGGCGTTTTTAAATAATATTGCAGTGTATGATAATAGGTAAGTAACTTATAAATATTAGACCCTTAAAAGATTACAAGAATCCATATTATATTATTAATTGTTGTAATCTCAGGAAAGTCTACAAAAATGCTGTAGATGTATAGAATCTGGATTGAATGTGTCCTGGGATCAAGAGTTATGAGTCAATCAAACAACCTTTATCATGGTAACATCGTTTTTAACGTGCTTAACTAGGAGGACAGGTAGTTTATATAAATTTTCTTTTTAACATCTAATTTACGTAATACAGACTGGCATGACAAGATTAACGGTATCCAAATTTTGGGCAATTACAAACGCTATACAGTTCATGAAGTGTAGTTGATTTGTTGTAATATTTTTAATGATGAAACCTAACAGACAAAATCACTATCCACTCTTTTTCCTCCAGACTTATGAAGAATAAGATTCAACATCGATGTCATCATAAGATTTAATCACAGACCGAAAAATTACCAATGGAATATAGTCTGGTACTCCATAATTTCCACGTTTCGACTGCATAAAATATTGGGATAAAGCAATTAACCGAAGTGCCTTTTTGAATTCTTTCGCATTTGGAATGGGATTGAGAGACCGAATATTAGACAATAAATTTTCTACGTCAGTTATTTGAAATTTTCACTGTTAAAAATCTATTTTGCTGGTTCAAAACACCTTTTGTGGATAGTAATAAGCCTGTTTGTAACGGTTTCGAATAGAGTTTTGCCATCAGAAGACATTTTATTAGTAAAATTCCAATATTAGTGTAATAGTTTTAGTACTCTAT
Organism: Hemicrepidius hirtus; assembly: GCA_963082805.1. NCBI lineage: Eukaryota > Metazoa > Arthropoda > Insecta > Coleoptera > Elateridae > Hemicrepidius > Hemicrepidius hirtus. The sequence goes on from OY720161.1 coordinate 16,481,406, forward strand.
TCAATAGTATAATAGTGGTTTTATTAGTATTATAATTTTATAGTTGTATAAAAACTGCTTAAGTAAATACATGTAGCCTATGTTGCGTATTATTTTGTCATTTTTATTATCAAATTGATATCCAGATTTTATGGGTGTTTCATATTATCAATAAACCATCATGCCTTTCTTCTGGAAACAAGCATTCAACCTTTACTTCCAACACTTCTAATAAATTCAGTATCTCTTCATGTATTTCCGGAATACGTACACTTAAATGTTTGAATTCTTCTTTGTAGTCTTTTAATGCACAGAATAGATAGAAATTGTCTTTTAGTTCGTTGTACTTGTATCACATGTGGTATACAACTTGAGGAATTTGCGAATGCTCGTATCTTATCATTTTATTCCACGGTGGGTGCCTACCCTATTATTCTATCTGTTCAGCTCGAATACTTTCTTTAAATTTTCAAATATAGATATAATTTCTCTTTCCTATCTATTACTGTGCAGCTTGTAACTGATTTTGTAAAGTTTTTATTAATTAATTCTTGGTCACGAATTATAGGATTGGGGATCGTGAGCTAGGAATAATTGGATTTGTTTAATCATATACTATTAAAGGTTATCATATATTTTATTGTAACATATTACATCGGGACTAGGTAAATCAATTAGCAATTTTAATATTAGACACAAAAGAACATATGTATTGTTATAAGTAGTTACATAAATCAAATTACGCTTAACACTTATTAGAACACCCAATCACTTATTGACATCGAATAATACCTAGGTACAATTAATTTTTTACACTTTTGGGATAACAAACAGAAATTATAAATAAACTTCCTTATGGTGTCAGACAAATCTAGAGAATCATTTACTCTTGTACGTTTTCTGGGTTGTAGAGTTTTGGAAGTATGGGCTGTAAAATTGTTGGTACAGCTTTTCATCGCAAAACATTTCTGTCCCTCCGATTTTTGAATTGATCTTGATTTCTCATTCTTCAAGCAAAGAAAATAACAGTTTATATCAATATATCTCAAAACTAATGTTTTAATTCTTAATTTAATCTAATAAATACTTACTTCGCAAAGCATTGCAAAACAGGATATCACCTTCTCTACCAATATTATTTATCCACTTTTCCGGGTTATTTTTCGGTAATCGGTAAAATGTTACACCGCTATTAATGTGGCAATTAATTGCACAATAACAAAGCATGATAATTAATTCTTAATTGCAAAACTAAACTGAATTTTAAATTCAAATAGTATTTAAATTTACAAACGTCAAAGTCGCGATAGTAGCGCCACAGCGGCAAGTAAATCGTTATTGTTGCCTTTTAAAACGTCCAAATTCATGTCGCTACTTTACGCGAGACAAACGCTTCGAAACTTTTGAAAATCTGTACTGCTTCAATTTGCGGAGAAGTAAATTTTGGCTACGTATACTGTCGTTTCCATCAGTTTCTGTGCTCCGTGTAGTATTCTCTCTCTGTTTACGGCCAATTGCTCTATTATACTAAAGACAGAGTGAAAGTCAGCGATAGGAACAAACGAATGTTTTATGTTTTATGGTTTGCTAGGAATGTGCTTGATAGCAAATAAATCGTCACAATAAAGAGACCACTAAAAATAAAAATTAATTTTTTCTACATAACGATGCCTCGATGGGTTTTTGACAGAACATCGTAAGCGACATTTTTTCATTTTTTCGTTTTTTTTTACTTTCTCATACCACCACTGGTACCTATAGGGGAAGTATTGATATCATGAAAATTTTCGAAATTGAGATTTTCACGGAAATGGGTGTCTTGGACCCCAGGAACCCAAAAAAGTGGTCTAGAAAAAATGTCTGTCTGTGGGTGGGTGGGTGTGTATGTACGTATGTAACGCCTCTAACGCAAAAACTAGTGAATCGATTTTGATGAAATTTTAAATGAAGGGATTTATCGAAAATTCATCGACAAAATAAGCTTTTCAAAAAAATCCGAAACCGGAAGCGGAAGTTAGACATGTTTTTTTGGTAGCATTTTTTTCAGAAGCGAAATTTTGAAAATCTGAGTAGGGGATATGAAAGAAGACCATAATGTAAGGAAAACAGTTTTTTGTCGGACTCTTTTAACTTCAAAATGGCGGCCGCTATGAATTTGTCAAAATTTCGACTTTAACGCCCATAACTCAAAAACCAGCTATCTTATCAGTTTCCGCAACAACTTGTTTGAAAGGCCTTTGGCGGTACTACACCATGAAAAAAAATCTATTTGGTAAATCCAAAAACGGTCGCAACGGGGGCGCTCTTCCAAAAATTTTTAAATTTTTGAAAAATTATTACAAAGAAACTGGCCACAGGATTTTGTTTACATTTTCTATACTTATTAAGCTCGGTATTAGCTACATTTTTGTTTTTTGATGAATGTCAGAAAGTCTTTTTAAAAATTAGGCCGAAACTTGCTAATTAAAAGTCTGCGCATTCGCAATTTAGGAAATGTACGACATTGAGGTGAAGAAATATGTGACGTCATCATGTAAACTAGGACCCATTGGAAAAACGCTCAAAACTACTTTCTAATAGTTCTCACCAAGTTGCGTGCTATGCGAGCGGCAAAATGTGCCGACTCGTTTTGATGGAGGTAAAACGATACACCTGACATCTATCGAGCCGTATTCTAAACTTTTGAAAATTTTCACACCATAATGAAGGTTATGCGAGACTTGCCACGCTATGCTATATCCACTAACAGGAAAACTCCCCTTCGGATTGAGTGTGCACTACTTCTGTACCAAACTTTACTTAGATCACTTATATTATAGCATGCGTGTCCTGTCGGGAGTGCCACCTCTGAAACTAATTAATTTAAGAAAAATTCAAGGTTTTCAAAACAAAGTGGTTCGTATAGCTATTAGTTCTCCCTGGTTTATAAACAACCAACACATATATAAGCAACTAGGAATTATAACCATTAAATAGTTTGTCAAAAGTTCCTTGATAACATTAATATATGAGTCTAAGTAGTACAACTTATTGTAGGTAATTCATTTCTTTTGTTATTGTTATTGAAGGGAAATAAATAATAGTATATTATATTATTAGGAGTAGAAAGAGTTCTTTTTGTGTTGAGCCATATTGCGGCCGAGGCGTACGCGCCGAGGCTGTGCAAGTGAGCGAAACACAAATAAGACGTTCTACTCCGAATAATATATACTGTTTTTTCTTCAAGTGTAAAAATATTCTGTTGCTGTAAATAAATATTTCCTAAAAAGTCATTTCGACAGAACAACGCTCTCCCCTCTACCAACCTTGGGGGCGGAGCTATGGCCAAAATACTGCCGTTGCCATGGATAGGTAAACACATTATTGTACTAGTAACATTATTTTCATTATTTGACTACTAACAAAATGACTTCCTTCTACATAGCCAGTTCTGTACAACAATACGGATATTATGATACGCTTGAAGAAAAAGCAATTTTTGTTTTGAATTTATGTTTATAAAAAATTTGGTTAAAATTTTTCTTGTAGTAGTTATATGGATTGTAATTTGTAGTAGTGGAAAAAATGTTATATGCAACTTGAGATGTATCCAAATTTGCCCAGTCTGGGACTTTTGCTGTCCTCGCTAGCGCTCGGCCACAAGCCAGTAACTATTTTCTGAAAGCGGTACGAAACTGATTTTTTCGTGCCGCTTATGGGCCGCTGTGTCATGTCGGTTAGCTATCTTCGTTCTCGATAGTATTGAAGCTTTTCCCAGATCGATATGTAATCTACTATTTATCATACTCTTTTCGTCATGTTAACGATCCAAGCGTAAACGTGTAGGCTAAAAGATTGGTGCCAGATTTCACTTAAATTTTAAGGAAGCCTTAAATATAAAGTTAGTACTAAACGAATTGCACCGCCTACAAATCCTTTCTTAAATAGCCTAAGCTTCCCTGAAATTTAAGTCGTCGAATATGGGACGCCGTCTCGGCCAAAACTATATATCACAATATAAAATAAAAGTCCCGCAAATAAACAACATAAAGTGACAATTTGTAGGTTAATTATACCTTATTCGTTACGTTACGTATCGAAACACAAAGTTTGGTTTAAAAAAGTGGAGGTGCAAACCTCCCCTGGACTTTCCCATACTAAAAATAAACATTCGTTTTTGGTATTCAACGGTATTGTTCGCCACAACCGATAAACTAAACTTGAAAATTAGTATATGGAAAATTAACATAAGTGCCGATTGTGTTCATCTGCGCATGTGTGATTATTTATATTCATAGGCTGCTAGGATTAGCCGGCGACAAGGAATTCCCGTCCCGCGCATGGTCACTTGAACCAAACTTGAACATATCGGCACTTACAAATTTCACCCTACACTGTTTTAAAGTTCAATATTCACGAATTTCTCATTAACCGTACATTTTAGTCATATGAACACCTTATACTATGTGATAGACAATTCAATTTTGCATTCAATTACATAATAATATATAGGGTGTTTCATTTAAAATAACAAAGTTGCTTATTGTACTGTGAAAACCAAACACCCTGTATACGTGATATAAATTTAGAAAAATGCAAATCTATATACTGAACAACTTTTGTATTTAAACTTCTTTCATATTTTGACTAATAAAGGCGCTATAGGAGCATCAATTTCCGATTTTCAAAATCTCGTAGAGGGCGCCACAGTGGAATTCTGGCGTTCATCAAAAAACAAAAATGTAGCTAATACCAAGCTGCATAAGTATAGAAAAGTTAAACAAATTCCTTAGACCAGTTTTTTTGTAATAATTTTTCAAAAATTTCAATATTTTTGGAAGAGCGCCGTTGCGACCGTTTTTGGATTTAGTAAATAATTTTTTTTCTTGGTGTAGTACAGCCAAAGGGCTTTCAAACAAGTTGTTGCGGAACCTGATCAGATAACTGGTTTTTGAGTTACGGGGCGTTAAAGTCGAAATTTTGAAAAATTCATAGCGACCGCCATTTTGAAGTTAGAGAGTCCGGTAAAAAACTGTTTCCCTTGAATTATGCCCTTCTTTCATATCCCCTACTCAGATTTTCAAAATTCCGCTTCTGAAAAAAATGATACCAAAAAAACATGTCTAACTTCCGCTTCCGGTTTCGGATTTTTTTGAAAAGCTTATTTTGTCGATGAATTTTCGATATACCCCTTCATTTAAAATTTCATCAAAATCGGTTCACTAGTTTTTGCGTTAGAGGCGTTACATACATACATACCCACCCACCCACGCACCCACCCACGCACCCACAGACAGACATTTTTTCTAGACCACTTTTTTGGGTTCCTGGAGGTCCAAAAGACGTATTTCCGCGAAAATCTCGATTTCGAAAATTTTCATGATATCAATACTTCCCTATACCAGTAGTGGTATGGGAAAGTAAAAAAATAAGGTTTTATTGCTACAGATTGCAGCTGATAAGAAATTTCAAGTGATTCAGCATACAAAGACAATTTTGCATCAAGCCAACTGTAAAAAGTGGAGGTGCAAACCTCCCCTGGACTTTCCCATACTAAAAATAAACATTCGTTTTTGGTATTCAACAGTATTGTTCGCCACAACCGATAAACTTAACTTGAAAATTAGTATATGGAAAATTAACACAAGTGCCGATTGTGTTCATCTGCGCATGTGTGATTATTTATATTCATAGGCTGCTACACAGCTGCTAGGATTAGCCGGCGACAAGGAATTCCCGTCCCGCGCATGGTCACTTGAACATATCGGCACTTACAAATTTCTCCCTACACTGTTTTAAAGTTCAAAATTCACGAATTTCTCCTTAACCGTACATTTTAGCCATATGAACACCTTATACTATGTGATAGACAATTTAATTTTGCATTCAACTATATAATAATATATAGTGTGTTTCATTTGAAATAACAAAGTTGCTTATTGTACTGTGAAAACCAAACACCCTGTATACGTGATATAAATTTAGAAAAATGTAAATTTATATACTGAACAACTTTTATAATTAAACTTTTTTCATATTTTGACTAATAAAGGCGCTATAGGAACATCAATTTTCGATTTTCAAAACCTCGTAGAGGGCGCCACAGTGGAATTATGGCGTTCATCAAAAAACAAAAATGTAGCTAATATCAAGCTGCATAAGTATAGAAAATTTAAACAAATTCCTTAGACCAGTTTTTTTGTAATAATTTTTCAAAAATTTCAAAATTTTTGGAAGAGCGCCGAGGCGACCGTTTTTGGATTTAGTAAATAATTTTTTTTCTTGGTGTAGTACAGCCAAAGGGCTTTCAAACAAGTTGTTGCGGAACCTGATCAGATAACTGGTTTTTGAGTTACGGGGCGTTAAAGTCGAAATTTTGAAAAATTCATAGCGACCGCCATTTTGAAGTTAGAGAGTCCGGTAAAAAACTGTTTCCTTTGAATTATGCCCTTCTTTGATATCCCCTACTCAGATTTTCAAAATTCCGCTTCTGAAAAAAATGATACCAAAAAAACATGTCTAACTTCCGCTTCCGGTTTCGGATTTTTTTGAAAAGCTTATTTTGTCGATGAATTTTCGATATACCCCTTCATTTAAAATTTCATCAAAATCGGTTCACTAGTTTTTGCGTTACAGGCGTTACATACACACACACACACACACACACACACCCACACACACCCACCCATGCTCGTTGTTTGGGATTAGTGATACACGAAACCATTCACAATAAGCAGTCTTTATGGCCCATTTGGGTATGACCCATGTAAGTGGGAAATTATTGATTCATTAGTTTTGATGGATGGGACACGATCCAAATACATGGAATTATGTGCAATTGTATGTATAGGCCCTAGTGACAAATTGCGAAAGCTGATGTTATAATTCAATTGGCGCTAGATGGAAATAGGGACTATTTATTTTTCTCTTAGCTACAAAATAATATGTACAATAGAAAAAATTACTTAAATCTCAAGTTATATTACTTGCCTTGTCAGCTAGATATATCATTTCTGAAAGAATTTTAGGGTGGCCCACTTGCTGATCAGTAAACTACTAACTAGTACTGCTGATTGGCAGCTTGCAATAAAACAAGGAAATTGTAACTTCAGATTTCCTAGTTTTTTATAATAGCTACCCTATAGGTATACAAATCAGCCCTTTACAACCCTGTTTATACTTATGTATTTTATAAAATCCTTGCTGAAGGGCCGTTTAAAATTGGAGCTAATAAGCTGAAATTTCGTATTCAAATACATTTTATTATCCTCCATTTTAAGCTATACAATCCATTTTTCGCCATCCCCTTTTTAACCCCATTTATATTTGGTATATTTTCAGGAAACCGTGCCAATTGAAAATTTACAACGCGGCTAGCAAGCTGAAATTTCATATTTTTCCGGCGTATTTTATTATGCCCTATTTAAAGCTATGCAATTAATTTTTTCCACCCCCGTTTTTGCTAGTATATTTTCAGAAAACAGTGCCGATTGTCAATTTAAAATGGGACCCAACAAGCTGAAACTTTATATTCTTACATATGTTTAATAGTATACAATTTAGTTTTTCCACCCTATTTTCAACTGCTTTTGTGTATTTTTTGAAAACCTGCGGGTCATCCATTTAAAATGGGGGCTAATAAGCTGAACATTCCGATATATTTTATTATGCTCCATTTAAAGCTATATAGGTAGTTCATTTTTCTCCACCTTTTTAACCCCGTTTATACTTGTATATTTTCAGTGAACCGTGCTGATTGGCAATTTAAATGGGGTTTGGCAAGCTGAAACTTCATAATTATAAACGGCACTTTTTCTCCCTTAGTTTTCCTCGCTTATCAACACCATTTACTTTGTTATAACCAGTAAGTACTACTTATAATACTCCAAAACGTTGGTAGATATAAACTAGTTTTTCAACACTTTGTCCGCATTTGGCCGAGTGGAGCTTCTAAATAAATACATGAATCTTATGTATATAACAAACTCTATTTAAGTAAAAACATACAGGATATATTATATAATGTGGATTAACAATTTTACCAAGTAAAGTAGTACCAGGTAAAACTGTAAAACATATTACAAAACATATAAGAAACATTTTCCATATAAAGTTTTACAAACATATTCTTAAATTATACTAAATTATTCTAAAGTAAGTTCCCAATTTAACGACTGACGGTTGTACATCAATGCAGACGACGTTCCAAAGCATAAAGGTAGCTATGAGAAACAAACTATTAATATGTACAGAAGATACAACTATTTTAAACTGGAAACTTATTTTAGAATAACCTTATTATATCTTTTTTCCATATTAGGTATTTTGTTTGCTAACTAAGTAGTTTTAAAGTTGTTTATGAAATTAAAAAACCTTGAAAACCATTTTATTGGAATATTTTAAGGTGATATTCTTTGGCCAATTTTATGAAAAAAAGTTCATATAGGTTAGCCTGCCTGCAAAATTTCGATTTTTTTTTATCTCAAACCGTTTTTAAAATGCAATTGTTTACCGTTTTTTCAACACCATTTTCAAAGATGTGTAGCTTCCTTATGCTGCGGTTTAGGACAAAATTTTTATAAACATTTTCGACTTATTTTTGCGTCAGGAAGCGGCTGGTAAATTTATGGTACTAGGTTTAGAGACGCCCTGCATATTGTAGTTATTAGCGCAGCTATTTAAACCAAATTTGGTAGACATATCAAGCCCTAAAATTAACCAGTAGTCGATGTAATAAATTTAGGAAATAAATTAGTAACACCCTGTAGAAAATTAATAGCAATCACATTTTAAGATAAGCCATTTAATTGAAACTTTCTCTTTTATTTTTTCGGTATGTCTCATAGTTGCATAACAATTTTGATTTTTTTATTTCATTTTGCGTTCTCTCAGAAAATCAAACTAATATTAATAGATACTCACAGAAAACCCATAGTATTTATTTCACCGATTCTACAATAAATTGAGACAAATAATGTATTATTAATATTCGAAAAACTCACAAAAATGTAAAATGCAAACACTGAACTTAAATTAATTATTATTACAACAGTTGATATGTGACCACCCCCTACAGCAATACATGCCCCTGTTCTTCTCATTAAGAAATCTCGAAGACGATTACAAATACCAGAAGCAGTTGTATTTGTCTAACAAGAGGCCACTATGCAGTATACTGTACACCTATATTATTTACCTCAATTTTTTGTAGGATCAGTGAAACCAATAAAAACCCATAATTATGGGTTTTCTGTGAGTAAAAATTATAGTTCGATTGTTTGAGAGAACGGTGTAATGAAATAAAAAAAAATCTAAATTGCTATGCAACTATGAGACATAGCGGAAAAATGAAAGATACAGTTTTGTTCTAATTAAATGGCTCATCTTAAAATGGAATTGCTTTTAATTTTCTACAGGGTGTTAATAATTTATTTTCTAAATTTATTAAATCGAGTAGGCATACCTCCGCCACTGGTTAATTTTAGAGCTCGATATTATCGCATTTTAAACCAGGTGTACTGTCTACTAAATTTGGTTTAAATAGCTGCGGGAACAACAATAATATTGAATAAAACGACAACTTTTTTTTATAACGCCCCAAGATGCATTTTTAGACACATGTTTATATAAACTATTGTTTTTTAAAATTGGCCAAAGGATATCACCATAAAGTATATCACCCTACATTATTTCAATGTACTTAAGTTACACCCTGTATAAACATATATTATCATATTATTATTAGTATTACATAAAATAGTCTGAAGATATTATCTTACGAACGAAATATTGGTAGGTACCAACAAGAGAATAAATTTTTGTCAGGTTTACAATTGTCTTTGTCTTTTTTTAGTTGAAATTAAGTTTCTAACAAAATCTTTAATATTTCGCCAGGTTCTGCTTTGTAGTACTGGTTCAGACGTTTTGCAAGACTCTACTTCATTTTTAACAGGCAATCTCTGGTCTGCAACACAATGCGCTAAATGGCGCATTACAGCTTCCCGCTCCATAGGTGACCAAGGTTGCTAAAAGTGATAATGAACACTATTAAAAATTCAATTATACCTCATGAAGATACAATCATAACAGGGATATAATTTCTTAAATCAATTAAAATAGCATGTATACCACTTCCAAAGAGTACTAAGTAAATATTTCTTATGCAACAGTATTCAAATTCCACAATTCTTGACAGAAGTTATCGTTATTTGTATCACCATGTATAATAAAATGTTGGTAATTACCCTCGAGAGGAATGAAAAAAACTGAGAAAATTGTTACTATAGGTAGGTACCTACCCAAGATTATTTGCATTTTTTTTATAACCCGTGACCAAACAGATTTTTAATCATTTTTAAAATTTAATAATTTTAAAATTATAGGTACAACCAAAGAACTTACGTAAGGTTTCTTGTCTTTATTGGGTACTGCCATTTCTTCTAAAACACCATTGCTTTGTTCTCCCCCCATTTCTGCTAAAACATCATCGCCTTGTTCTCCTTCAGTTTCAATACTGTCCATATCTAAAGGCATCACGTACTCTACTGTACTGTCGGCATCGGGAATCGGCAATTCTTGGAGGCTTTTTCCTCTTATGGATTCCATATTCGCAGATGAAACGGCCGATAATAGTCTTGATATTCTTGCGAGATGTACAGCCTGGTCGGGAAGTCGATAAAACTTCCTATGGACATCAATGCTGTGGCCCATGTAATTTGCTAAAGCATCTAAATCTCCGCTCTCCATATTTAAAATTTGAGACATAGTAGCCAAGTGTTTACGCAATGCACTAGAACGGAGAAGCTGGGGATTTTTTGCACCACATTTCTTTGAGAGCTCCCTTAATGCTATACAACCATCAACATATGAATCCACACCCTTTCCAAATAAGTAAACATTGCCGTCATGGACAGATGCTTCACTTCTATACTTTATAAAAATATCATAAGCTTTCATTTGTCGCTTCGGAATCATTATAGGAACAAGAGAATCCTTTTTTCCACGCGTAAAAAAATGTACATACGAATTGGCAACCAATTTTTCTGTCGCATCTAAAGTTTGATATATCGCTGATTTTGTATCTGCTGTAGATTTTTCTTTGTAGCTCTCAAGAAAAATTCGTTGAACATCACCCACTCTCTTTCGGTTGAAAACAATCATGCTGCATATTAATATTTTACCTAGTTCTATCCATAAATCGTGTTTAAAAAGCATTTCCAATTCTATCATTAATTCCCCCTCCCTTTTTTGAAGGTATTGTGAAAACAGGAGAATATCTTCTGCAAATGGAATTAACTTAGTAGTCTTCTTTTTATACCTTTCTTCTTTTAACTGATCTAAAGCTTTTGACGATATCAAATTTGTATATTCGTTCTGGTACAATTCTATGAATTCTGTTACAATAGCACGTTGCTCTGTATTTCTTGTTCGAGCAGCTTCACCTTGCAGGATACTAGCACATGTATGCAGTAACTGACCTAATGCAATTGGTAGAGACGGAACACGATATGTGCCATTGGAAAACCCAGCAGTAACTTTTATTGCCTCTATAAGTTCATCGAATTTTCTAGGATCTATGTACTCTGATAATTTGTGATAATTTCCATACAGTTTTTTAATTGTAATAACAAGTCTTGCTAGCCTTTTCATGTTTTGTGAAGCTACTACTGCTAAATACGACTTTGATGTTTTCTCCATTCGTTTAGTACAGTAAAAAGCTCCGTATTTCAGAATTAAGTCATCCTTTCTAGCAGCTGTGGTAAGTTCATCGTTATTCATCTTTTTAAATACTACATCTAATAAAAGCTGGTAGCCAGAACCTTTTAATTGTAAATTTTTGATGGTATCTGGTAGCAGTAGTGCTCCAGCAGACTGTACTCTTTGATACTTCCGGTGCTTAATATCGCACTTTTTCACATGCTTGTGCATAGAGTCTTTTTTTAAAAAACATCTGCACTTATGGCATGGCAAATATAAAGACGGATTGATCGAAATTGCACCTTTACTTCTTCTTTCGGTAATAAAAATACCTTTTTTTAGTTCCAACACTTTGCAGTTGTGTCGAAAATTTCCTTCTATGCGCAGTTCTTTCCACGATTGGTTCCTTACCTTTATATCGGCTACATTTACTATCTTTATAATTTTTTCATTGTTCCCATGCACTCTTTGATAGTGCCTGACAATTCTTGTAGGCAATTTGTTGCAAAATAGGCAAGCATTTACCTTACGTGATGTTGTTGCTACTAGGAAGCAATCTGAAAATAGTACTATAATTCACAAGCACCCAAGTAAAAAATATAATACAAGTATTATACAGATATTATACATATACATAGTTTAAGACGTTCATGCGATGTTTATCGACTTCAAGCTAGCTTATGACAAGATCATTAAAGAGAAGTTATAAGAAGCAATGAAGGAGTTAAGAGTAAGTACCTACCCGAAATGCTTAGAGAGGAACAAGAGATGACCAAATTCAAACGGAGAGAAGTTAAAGTGGAGTAAAAACACAAGATAGAAGTGTGAGAAAGAAAGATTTTGCGTAAAATTTATGGAGGTGCTAAAACAGAAGAAGGGTGGGAAAGAATGGGTAGGTAATAAAGAATTAAGAAGACTATATAGCGGGGAAAATATAACGCAATACATAAAAGCGCAAAGATGACGACGGTTGGGGTAGGTACATCAAAAGATTGCCAGAAGGCAGAAAAACGGAGGTACAGACCAGAACAGAGCTGCAAGACACAAGAAGAGGGGAAAACTCCGGACGAGGTGGATCACTGCAGTAAGGGAAAATCTAGAAGAAAAGGGTATGCGGAACTGCAAGGAGAAAGCAAGAAACCGAACGGAAGAAGATTACAAATCAATGGGCCTAAAGGCCTGTTGAACAAATATTACCTCGATCATTCTCCATTGCACTGAGAGTGGCTATACTAATCGACGATTCCAAGTCAGCATTCACCTTGCATGATGTTGTCGCAGCTGGGAAGTCACCTAAAAATAATATTATATAGTTCATAGGTGAAAAACATACTACAAGTACTACAGCTTACGTTGAAAATTCTCTGTCGAACAGACAGTGGTGTCACTAATCAGCGATTCCTTCTGTGAAAATATATCTTCTACTACAAATGGAACTAGTGGGGAGCCTTCACTAATTAGTGAAACGGAACTTTTTAACTGATTATTACTTGGATTTTCATCTTCTAAATACTGGAATGTAGATAAATCTCCATCTGAAGAGGACGACGAATGTGATGGAATGGAAGATGAATCTGAATCTGAACCTGGTATTGGTTCTTCGTTGTCAGTAAAGCTATCGTTTGCATTAAATAACTTTCTTTTGGGTGCAGGCCTTTTCAGAGTATTTGAATCATCCATTTTTGCAACTTCTAAAACAGAAATTTGGTATTGCTCTATTAACATCTTCAAAAAATGCGTGTGGGTATATGCTTACTTATTCGTGGAGTTTTTGGAACAAGAGGATGCCTTGCATTTTTTTTTTCGGGGGTGTTTAACATCAAATAATTTGTAATCTTAACCAATCTCTTCATGAGATCGTTTTTTCCTGCAATAATAAAATAACTATAGTTAAATTTATTATAATTAATTATATTTATATATGTTCGCTTTTCGGCTTAAAATATATAAGTTTGAAAGAGTTAAACAGACTCTCCCCTAATGATACAAAAAGAAATAGGTTGAAAGAAAGAAACACAGCTTCCTATCTCTTTTTGTTTCTCAGGTGTTCCGTAACCTAATTGCATACTTCCAAGTTCCCTGCAGTACAGACTACTGTTTCGAGAAGTTTTTAAAATTTACAGTCGTGTGTGAAAAACTGCAATTATCGTTTTTGTGTTGAAAAAATAAAACTCTACAGAAAATTTTTACCATTCAATATTTTACAAAAAGTTCCCTCCTTTCACGAAAAAAACTTATTTTCCTTGGCCATTTTCAAAGTCATAGACTTTTCCCTTTTCTGCTTAAATACATTCCAAATAGCAAAAAATTAGAAATATACTTACTACCAGTTGCAACCAACAGCGCTTCCACAGGCTCGGATTTGTTTAAAACGCCGACTATACCAGTTTCTGACGTGTTGACTGTATCTACAATCCGAGTTTCATGGCATACATAATAATCTTTAGTAAGCAGAAATTGTACCATGCAGTACCTATCATCATCTTCAGGTTTCCTTTCAAGTTCAATCATGTCACTCAGACGTCTTTTTACGTTTCGCAGTACCTTTATTAGGTATCCATAGTCGAACGATTCTAATATAATTTGACATCTATAATAATTGTTATCGGTAAACTTTCCAAATGTACGTATTTTTCCGTTAGCAACTTTTCTGTATAATATTTCTGACCGCGGGCAAATATGTGTGATTAAATCTTCGGTAAACCGTATCAAACAATATTTCTCAGTGCTAGCATAGGTGCTAGTGTGTTTACTCAACTTTTCTTTTTCACCGTGTGTCTTCTCATACTTCCGCTTTCGTTTTCGTATCTTACTATTTTGTTCACTTTCATACTTATAGCGTCTTCTTGCTAATGCGTCTTTTCTCATTTTAGCTAATTTTACCTCTCCAGCTCTGTTATTTCTCACTGTGCCGTTATTCATTATTCTAACCTTAAGAAAAAAACGAATACATCAAAATTCATTTAATAATATTCTGTGCGTTTTACGTTAAATAATTTTGTTTTTCCACTACTAGATTTATAAGGTACCAAATTTTACACAAATAATGTCAGTTGAAATGTTTTCCGGCAAGGCTACTTAATTTTTGTGGATATTTAGAAATGTAATTTTATTTTTAATTATCTTAAAAATCATTAATTATAAAAGGAATAAAGGTGCTAGTACTGGAAAAAATAGTATAAAAAACCATGGTAGAGAAGACTTATTAGCCTCGCAGCTTATATCCTTCGATGTTCCGCATCTCAGGAAATAATAATGCTAGGCTGAGAAAATTGTCTTCTTTACCTTGGCCTATAATATACTTTTTTTCACTACTAACCTGAAAAGTCGCCATTACTTACTCCTTTTCTCTAATGAGAAGTTATATTTCTCAACCTAGGTAAATAATGATAATGAAAAATTACCTAGGAAAATAATAAAATAAACGTTCTAAAGCTCCACCAAGCTTACAAATGCCCCGGAAAATATGTCAACTAAATTTTGAAAGACAAGGCGCGCCAATACGTCAACCAATTATACTCAAAAGTACATTCACTGAAAACATTCAATTGACGTTTGAAATTTCAATAATTTCAGTGTTTGTCAGATTGTTTTGACGTTTAAAATCTATTAAGTATGAATGCTAAATCGAGGAAGATAATTCATTCTGAAACCAGAAATATCATTCGGAAGGTCATAGAATTGATCGAATGAAAAATATTTACAATTATTTAAATTTGCCACCTAAATGTTTTTATTTTTACTGTACTTTGAAAAACTAGAACAGCGCCGGACACGCCCCCTTTCAACTTTGTAAGCTTGGCCGAGCGGTATAAATCAGATGTTATTGGTTTTGTTTTTTAGTTTGACAACTCCAGTTTCAGGATACTCAATATTTAAAAAATCATGTGGAAATGGTAAATTACAAATATCTAAATAAATAATATTTCTAGTAGTGAAAAAAATAGTATATAGACCACGGTAAAGAAGATTTCTCTCAACCTCGCAACTTATTTCCCTTGCTGCTTCGCAGCTCGGAAAATAATAATGCTCAGTTGAGAAAACTGTCTTCGCTACCTTGGCCTATAATGTACTATTATTTCTGTAGATGAGAAACACACGGTTGAAATGGATTCATTGGATGTTAAGTCAATCGATATACTAGCCTTCCAAGGGCCCCTCTATCTTAATTAAAATGCTAGATCTACGTAGACTAATTTACTTCAAATCGTTTTTCCATCTAATATTCTATCATTGCAATATTTTCTACGAAAAAATCATAATATAAGTATCGTGGAAACTGTTAGAAACTAACATTAGCAACCGCGATCCTAAATACCTTCACTCATTTTCTTCAAATCGCTTTTCTGCATCCCTTTTTAAATGGGGACTATGTATATTGTTCTAATATTTCCATGTGCTCTACAAAAAAATAATAAAACATCGTGGAAACATGTCGATATAAATTTGTATAGGTATAGAACGTGGCATTCCATTTACCTAGCTCGTTTATTTTACAATAAGTCTTCATGGATTAGTGATCCACTTAAACTTATTAACCGACAAAAGGGGGGTGTTACAATTCTGGTACCTATGAATAAAGAATTAATAACGAGATTAATTATTTCTCATGGCAGCTACCTAGCAGGTAGTCTTGGTTTCTAACTGAACAGTCTTAAAAAAACCAGTAGCTTTCATACCTAAACTAATTTACTTCAGTTCCGAGTTTCTTCATTTTTTAATGGGGACTAGGTACCTATCTACTCTTCTAGCATTGTTATTACTACAGGGTGCCCACTATTTTCCAGATTAAATTTTCCCCGACTTTCCAGGTTTCCCTGACCAATGTCTCTGACCATTTGAACAATTTAATCATCAATTTAAAACATGCATCAGTATGTAACATCTAAAGTTAATTATTAATTAATGATAAATAAATTTATTATACAGGGTGTAACACAACTTATCCGAAAAAATTTAACCATATTACCGAGTGGGTACTTTCAAAGCCGAACATAGGAGAATTGCAAAACCCTCTGCTCGACTGAATACGCGTTATTATTCATATCTGATATTTTTTTAATAAAAGTCCAACCGAAAACGAGATAAAAATTATTTTAACATTTTCATTAATTTGTAACTTTATAACAATTTTTATCTCGTTTTCTGTTGGACTTTTGTTAAAAAAATTTTAACAAATCGATTTCTTATTTAAAAGTGCATAAATAAAGGTAAATTGTCCTCACTTGTTGTTTCGACATAATGATTACTCTGTTGTACCATTATGGTTAAATTTTTTCGGATAAGTTGTGTTACACCCTGTATTTAGAATCGCATGAATTTTGTAACTACAACCTGAATAAAAATAAACTCATTTAAATAAACTTAAAATACATAGTAAACATAATAACTAACATCAGGTAACAAGAAACAAACATTGTGTTATAACTAAATAAAAGGCACAATGCAACTCAGCAAATTTAGGTACGTGCTTTTGGCGCCCTTAAGCCAGCGTTTGTTTATTATACTTTATATTATTAATTCCTGTGTTTAACCAATGTACAAACAGTAAAGGTAAGTTGTACTGACCTCCGGAACTACTACAAACTACCTTATACATTTAACATGAGCTAACCTTTTGTCCTTTTAGCTACGAAAGTTGGCGCGAAGCTATGTCATTGACGGGAAATACAACATTCCCCAAACTGCATCAGCATACCTATTATCAAATGTAATCATTGCTGGATCCAAGAAAATCACTAATTTAAATTACGTTAGGTATCAGGTATCCATCTGATCATGAACGGCGGCATAAATGTTATGCTGATAAAAAATGCCATGACCTTACAAAATCCCAGACTCTTTCTATTTACCTTTTCCAGGTTTTCCAGAAAAGTGGGCACCAATGAAAATACAGGGTAGCTATTAAAAATTGGACCAAAGCCGTCGCGCTCAAACGCTTTGAGATTTCAATTTGAAATTTGGAACATTTCATACGACATTACATATTTTACAGTATAAAATTTTTTTCTTTGACTCATACTTTCGGAGCCCGGCCGCAATCTTGAATTTTCTTAAATGGTAATAGGGGTAATGCAATACATCGTTACAAAGCTTGATTATTTTTCTTTCTAACCATGGTAAATTAATATGGGGTTAGATAATAAAATAATGCAAAAAAATTAGAAAACAATTTGCCGTATGCTCAGACGGCTATTTATTGTATGCTTCAAATCTAGGTAGCTTTGCATTAACACAACGTCAAAATTAAACAAAAAACAAAATACTAAACAAACAATGAAGAAACAAGGTACGTACTAAAATTAAACAAACAATTCTAAAAGTTGAAAAACAAATACCATATTGTGATTGTTAAAAGTATGGTACCAAAAAACTGCTTAAATTCACGAAGATGTTAAAACTGTTTTCTGTTACCATACCTAATCAGTTTCTGTCAACCAATCCACCTTTAACAAAATTCAGATTGTTAAATTTCTACGAAAAGTATGACAATGTACCTACTGTCATCTGCTAAACAATTATGGATTGTTTTTTTATTTAATTTTGAAGCTCTGTTAAAGCAAAGCCACCTAGAATTAAAGCATAGGTACAATAAATAGCCACCTGAGCGGCAAATTGTTTTCTAATTTTTCTCCATTATTTTCTTACGTAACCCCATAATAATTTACCACAATTAGAAAGAGAAAACATTAAGCTTTTTAATGATGTATTGCGTTACCCCTATTACCATTTAAGAAAATTCGAGATGGCGACCGGGCTCCGAAAGTACCTATGAATCAAAGAAAAATTTTTAGTACTATAAAATATGCGAAATAATGTCGTATTGAAGTGTTCCAAATTTCAAATTAATATCTCAAAGCGTTTGAACGCTACGACTTTGGTTCAATCTTTAATAGCTACCCTGTATAATCAAATATCGTGGAAACTAAAATTAGCAACCCCGATCCTAAATAAGTACCTACACTGATTTACTTCAAATCGCTTTTCTGCAACCCTTTTTATTGGGGACTATCTGTGTTTCTAACATATTTTAATACGTTCTACAAAAAATAATAAAATAGGGTACCGTGGAAAAATGTCTATCTAAATTTATGTACCTATATGAAGTCTTCATCGATCGGTGAACGTGAACCACTTATACCTGTTAAAATTGGTGTTACAATTCTAGTATCTATCAATAATAGTAATTTATTGTAGAAGGTCTTTGGAAGTATTTTATCCACGTATAGGTACCTATCTACTCTTCTAGCGTTGTGGTATTTTCTACGAAAATATAATCTAATATAGTGAAACATAAAATTAATAGCCCCGACCCTATTCACACACCTACACAAATTTACTGCAAATTGTTTTTCTGCATCCAGTTTCCCAGTTCTATGTAAAGAACTTTTATAAACGAGTTAAACAATAATTTTCATTTTCTTTTCATTTATCATTAAACCGTTTTCAGAGTTGTAGCGGTTAGCACGTTCTCGATTGCACGATTATCTTTTGTTATTCTCTAATCAATTCAAAATTTTATAATTACAATGATGAGTGGAAGTGATGGTGATAACACAATAATTCAACTTACCTTTTTGACCAAATAGGTATTTCACAATAATCCAAAACTACGTACGACACTACACTTTGAGGATAATACCACAATCACCAAAATCTCCCGCGAGAATGCGGATGACGTGTACATACGTGCACTAGCTACGATAAGTAAGAGGACTGACGACTGCCGGTTAAAGCATGGTTAAAGTTGCTAACTTGCAAATTATTCAATAAAGGTCCAAATGTGGTGTAGGGTAAAACTAAACTTATGAAACAAAAATTTCCTCCTCCTCATTCGTCAGACCAACTTTGGAAACAAAATATTAGAACGTACCCAAGGTGACGATGAATCTATCGGTATTTATGTCGCCACAATGAGTAGGTACCTAATCTTTTTGATCGTATGCCCATTGCCAAAAATGCTCTCCGGAAAAGGTACAGCGAAACTAAAGAAAATGATTCGATCCAACCTACGGGTTGAAATAACATTCACCACAAAATTTAAAAAAGCTGTAGTTACTAGTTACCGCTAAAAATATTAACGAGCAGAGCCGTAATTCATTTTGATTGAAGCGTCGCTTTTACACGGCTTCATAGACAGAATATTTTGCCAAATTTTAAATGTCATTTTTTAGTTTAAATCTAGTTTTAATATCAATAGGTAATTTATGTATTTAATTCAGCTTTGTGCCTCTTCTTTTCAATAACGCAACATAGGTATTATCAGTAGGTTTTTTGTGGCAAATTAAATTCAAACCTAAATTATTAATTCATATAGGTATTAGGTAGGTATTTCGTTATAGGTACAGAAATATTTCTCTGTCATGCTCTTTTTCGAAATACCAATTATTCTCTAAAAAATATGTCACGTGTGGCTGTTATAAAACCAACTAAGCAATTTATTTAACTTATAGGTAGATGCCCTTTAAAACATTTTTCTTCTTTTTTTCATTTTCTAGAAATTACTATTCTTGTGACTTTTGTAAGCCCAACCAATTTATTCGACGTTTAGATGTCTTAAAATATTTTCTTTATTTTATGCTCATTTTTGAAAATTCAATCGTTTTCTTGAAAATGATTCCCATGTGGTTTCTATCAACCCAACTAACCAGTTAATTCAACTTGACGTTGTCTTTTAAAATGTTTTCCCTGTTTTATGCTAAGTTTTGAAAATTCAATCCTTTTCTTGAAAATGATTCCCATGTAGTTTCTATCAACCCACTGACCACTTAATTCAATTTGAAGTTGTTCTTTATAATATTTTCCCTGTTTTATGCTAATTTTTGAAAATTCAATCGTTTTCTAGAAAATGATATCCATGTGGTTTCTATCAACCCAACTCACCACTTAATTCAACTTGACCTTGTCTTTTAAAATCTTTTCCCTGTTTTATGCTAATTTTTGAAAATTCAATCGTTTTCTAGAAAATGATTCCCATGTAGTTTCTATCAACCCACTGACCACTTAATTCAATTTGAAGTTGTTCTTTAAAATATTTTCCCTGTTTTATGCTAATTTTTGAAAATTCAATCGTTTTCTAGAAAATGATATCCATGTGGTTTCTATCAACCCAACTAACCAGTTAATTCAACTTGACGTTGTCTTTTTAAATGTTTTCCCTGTTTTATGCTAAGTTTTGAAAATTCAATCCTTTTCTTGAAAATGATTCCCATGTAGTTTCTATCAACCCACTGACCACTTAATTCAATTTGAAGTTGTTCTTTAAAATATTTTCCCTGTTTTATGCTAATTTTTGAAAATTCAATCGTTTTCTAGAAAATGATATCCATGTGGTTTCTATCAACCCAACTCACCACTTAATTCAACTTGACCTTGTCTTTTAAAATCTTTTCCCTGTTTTATGCTGATTTTTGAAAATTCAATCCTTTTCTTGAAAATGATTCCCATGTAGTTTCTATCAACCCACTGACCACTTAATTCAACTTGAAGTTGTCTTTTAAAATATTTTCCTTCTCTTTTGCTGATTTTTGAAAATTCAACAGTTTTCTTGAAAATGATTCCCATGTGGTTTCTATCAACCCAGCTCACCACTTAATTCAACTTGACCTTGTCTTTTAAAATATTTTCCCTGTTTTATATTAATTTTTGAAAATTCAATCGTTTTCTTGAAAATGATTCCCATGTGGTTTCTATCAACCCAACTAACCAGTTAATTCAACTTGACGTTGTCTTTTAAAATGTTTTCCCTGTTTTATGCTAAGTTTTGAAAATTCAATCCTTTTCTTGAAAATGATTCCCATGTAGTTTCTATGAACCCACTGACCACTTAATTCAATTTGAAGTTGTTCTTTAAAATATTTTCCCTGTTTTATGCTAATTTTTGAAAATTCAATCGTTTTCTTGAAAATGATTTCCATGTAGTTTCTATCTACCCACTGACCTCTTAATTCAACTTGAAGTTGTCTTTTAAAATATTTTCCCTGTTTTATGTTAATTTTTGAAAATTCAATCCTTTTCTTGAAAATGATTCCCATGTAGTTTCTATCTACCCACTGACCACTTAATTCAACTTGAAGTTGTCTTTTACAATATTTTCCTTCTCTTATGAAGATTTTTGAAAATTCAATCGTTTTCTTGAAACTGATTTCCATGTTGTTTCTATCAACCCACTGACCACTTAATTCAACTTGAAGTTGTTTTTTAAAATATTTTCCCTGTTTTATGCTAATTTTTGATAATTCAATCGTTTTCTTGAAAATGATTCCCATGTAGTTTCTATCAACCCAACTGACCACTTAATTCAAGTTAAAGTTGTCTTTTAAAATATTTTCCCTGTTTTATGCTAATTTTTGAAAATTCAAACGTTTTCTTGAAAATGATTCCCATGTAGTTTCTATCAACCCAACTGACCACTTAATTCAACTTGAAGTTGTCTTTTACAATATTTTCCTTCTCTTATGAAGATTTTTGAAAATTCAATCGTTTTCTTGAAACTGATTTCCATGTTGTTTCTATCAACCCACTGACCACTTAATTCAACTTGAAGTTGTTTTTTAAAATATTTTCCCTGTTTTATGCTAATTTTTGAAAATTCAATCGTTTTCTTGAAAATGATTCCCATGTAGTTTCTATCAACCCAACTGACCACTTAATTCAACTTGAAGTTGTCTTTTACAATATTTTCCTTCTCTTATGAAGATTTTTGAAAATTCAATCGTTTTCTTGAAACTGATTTCCATGTTGTTTCTATCAACCCACTGACCACTTAATTCAACTTGAAGTTGTTTTTTAAAATATTTTCCCTGTTTTATGCTAATTTTTGAAAATTCAATCGTTTTCTTGAAAATGATTCCCATGTGGTTTCTATCAACCCAACTAACCCACTTAATTCAACTTGATGTTGTCTTTTAAAATATTTTCCTTCTCTTTTGCTGATTTTTGAATATTCAATCGCTTTCTTGAAAATGATTCCCATGTAGTTTCTATCAACCCAACTGACCACTTAATTCAACTTGAGGTTGTCTTTTACAATATTTTCCTTCTCTTATGAAGATTTTTGAAAATTCAATCGTTTTTTAGAAAATGATTCCCATCTGGTTTCTGTCAACCCAACTCACCACTTAATTCAACTTGACCTTGTCTTTTAAAATACTTTCCTTCTCTTATGATGATTTTTGAAAATTCAATCGTTTTCTAGAAAATTATTCTTAAATTCACCTAAAATAATAGGGCATTTATTAATATTTTGTTTAATAAGACAATAAGCCGTAACAAGCCGGTAAAAGGAATGAGGTCATGCTTGAATGTTACAATACTGGATTGTGCCAGAATAATTTGGACTACTTTGAATAACTGTTTATTATTGGTACCTATATTAGTAGAGTAATAATCTTCTTCTATCGTGTCATCCCGTTTGCACTTTGTTGCTAAAATGTGAGACCCACTGGAAATCATTCCCCATCCCTTAAGAATGTAAAATCACCTGGTCGTCCAAAAATCGTCGTGTGCAGGGGGTGGCTGGGGGTGATTTTCCAAAAATTTGCAAAAAAAAAATTTCTCGTTTTTAGATCTACGTCACCTGGTCATGGTTCAGTTAAATTCTCATGTCAATATTTTAATCCGAAATATTTTTTTTTGAATTTTAAAAATACCGTGCGCAATGCTTTCATATGGAGCGCCTTGATGAATAAACGATCGCCCTGAAAAGTCATAATTGTGATATTCTATAACTTGTCTTAACTCCAAGAACTTTTAAGTTAATCAAAAAAATTGCTTCTACAAACGTTCTAGATCTAAGATCGAGGATTACATTGCTTTTTTCAAATTCTCAATCCGATGGATAGTTTCGTGAAAAAATTGAAAATTGTAACACCATGTAGTGCCGTCGCTACCGGTCGTGAAGACGCGAGGAAGGTGCGGATTGCCGTGGCCCGGCAGTCGAAAAACGACTGTACGTCTCAGCGCGCATATAAGGTCGACAGTCGCCTATTTCCATGCAGTTTAAGCGACTTTATTAGTAAATCTTCAGTTCGACGACTTGATTTGACTATTATTAATCCTAATTAGATTTTTATATGATATTTTCAATAATAATAATTGTAAATACGGAATATTAGCAGGTAGTGTAGAAGTTTTGTTGAATAAGCATTAAGTTAAAAATAAGAAAAATAATATCATTAATGATAATAGTGTGCAACAGGCAACCCTTAATCAGGGAGAAGAAATGGGTTATTTTATTTACTTATAGTCTAGTAGATACATAACAAAATCGAGTATAAAATGTAAAATATTGGGGTAGAAACATTCTCCTGTAAGAATTATTGATACTTTTAATTATACGATAGGAAATTTTATTTACATAGAGCTAGAGCAGAGTCAGAACTTGTCTCATTGTCAGATAATATATCTTCAGGGGCAAATATACGGCGAATATTACTATTGCCCTTATTGGCACATGTTAATTGGGCCATACATTATTTGCAGGAGCCAACACAGTTCATTCGTTTTCTCTTATAGGAAGACAGAGGTCCTGCACACCGTGAAATAAAAATTTAATAATTTAAAATTTAAATATACTATATTACTAGATAGGCACCACTGCAATAAGTAATTTAGTATGTATACCTTTTTTTACAACTGCAAGTATTCAGAACAGAAATATCCTCTGGTAATATTGTCTCAGTTGTCAATACACCTACTAATTATTCATTTTCGCAATTTAATAAATTCTGCAAAGATGGTTTGCGTATCGTACTGTTCAACCATATTTTTGTCTGATAGTGGACACGACAACAATGTTGTTATAAACTATCCCCAAAGTTGGAGGCAATTTGTTGATAGGCTTTAATATGCAGTTTGATAACAAATTTAACGACATAATTTCATTTAAAACTTCTTCATCTAAATCCTGATTAACTCCGACTCTAGCAAGTAGTGCCAAATTTAAAGAATGTTCGTATAGCTGATTATTGAAAAAATTGGTGAATTGGTTTTTATTGAAAATTGAATGATTAAACAAATGCTATTGTTGAGGTAATGATGTATCTGGACTGTCAATCTCTCTATAGTTTCCTCGAGTTCTCTTTTCTGTCGTGTGCAATTCTTTATTGAAAGATCTTTATAATGATCCATTACAAAATTTATTCTCTCAGCATTGTAGGCGTTTTTAAACAATTAATTTAAAAATATTTGCATAATCTCCAAACGATTTGACGTTGGCAAGTTTGTCAATGCCCTGCACCAATGCCACCCCATCAAAAATGTGGCATGTTTTATAGTTTCCCAATGGCAAGTCTATACAACAAACGTTAAATGTTTCTGAAATGTATCGTAATGCATAGATTTATTTGAAGGGGTGGATATTACTTCGTTAGGTGCAAGATACATTGAGTAAGTTGACAGTTCGTGTTTAAAGATATGGATATCTTCATATTTAATATTTCTTCCCATTTCTTTAGCTGCTAATATTTTCTGCAAACATTTTTGGCCTTTTTGAAAGGTTTTTTTTTATTCTTTTAACTACCAATTGTTGAAATGTTTGAAGATTTTTATTTTTTAAAGGTTTATAAAAATCATCGGTATCAACAACGTCAAGAAATTTCCTTAGAGCCACCTTCTCCACTTTTTTGTGAGATCAGTAAAGAAGTTTTGACAATCTCAGAGACAATTTCATTAGTTGAAATAACAAGAAGTCGATCTTCGTTTTTAGAAAAAAACATTGAATCTTAAAAATTCACTTTGTAGTCTCTGCACAGAATCTTCATCAACTTTTATTCGTTTTGTACCACATTGCACGTTTTGATAGCTCCAAGTACCTAAATAAAATTTCCTAGCGTAATTGTTAAAAGTATCAATAATTCTTACAGGAGAATGTTTTTACCCCAGTATATTCCATTTTATACTCGATTTTGTTATGTATCTACTAGACTATAAGTAAATAAAATAACCCATTTCTTCTCCCTGATTAAGGGTTGCCTGTTGCACACTATTATCATTAATGATATTATTTTTCTTATTTCTAACTTAATGCTTATTCAACAAAACTTCTACACTACCTGCTAATATTCCGTATTTACAATTATTATTATTGAAAAATCTAGTTACCATTAATAATAGTGAAATCAAGTCGTCGAACTGAAGATTTACTAATAAAGTGGCGTAAACTGCATGGAAATAGGCGACTGTCGACCTTATATGCGCGCTGACACGTACAGTCGTTTTTCGACTGCCCGGCCACGGCAATCCGCACCTTCCTCGCGTCTTCACGGCCGGTAGCGACGGCACTACATGGTGTTACAATTTTCAATTTTTTCACGAAACTATCCATCGGATTGAGAATTTGAAAAAAGCAATGTAATCCTCGATCTTAGATCTAGAACGTTTGTAGAAGCAATTTTTTTGATTAACTTAAAAGTTCTTGGAGTTAAGACAAGTTATAGAATATCACAATTATGACTTTTCAGGGCGATCGTTTATTCATCAAGGCGCTCCATATGAAAGCATTGCGCACGGTATTTTTAAAATTAAAAAAAAATTATTTCGGATTAAAATATTGACATGAGAATTTAACTGAACCATGACCAGGTGACGTAGATCTAAAAACGAGAAATTTTTTTTGCAAATTTTTGGAAAATCACCCCCAGCCACCCCCTGCACACGACGATTTTTGGACGACCAGGTGATTTTGCATTCTTAAGGGATGGGGAATGATTTCCAGTGGGTCTCACATTTTAGCAACAAAGTGTAAACGAAAATCTTTTCTAGAAGGCTTTTGTTGGCTGGCAAACTCTACTATATTGTTCAAAGCTTGATAAAGAATAGTTTGTCATTTCGGGCAGTTTTCTTACATAAGTTTTTCCTAAAATAAATCATGATCAAGCGGTGAGCCACTTATTCTTATTAACCAACAAACGGACGTGTATTAATTCTCGAATGAGTAAAAAGGTGAAATGTTTTGAAAGAGGCACTACAGAGGGGAGCTGACCGGCTGAATATGATTCCGGGAACAGACCGTAACCGTTGACTGACTGTAACCCAATCCCTATGGAATGTCGTTACATTCATACGAACATTTTCATTGTAAGAAGAGCAAGAGGAGAAATAAATCGAATATTGAAAGTAGTGGAGGTGTCTCCATTCGTATCCCTGATGAGTAATACATTGATAATACCCACAGCTACCCCTAACAGTTTTTATTGCAACCATCAGGTACTAGTCTCGGCTTTTAAATTTTTAATAAAACTGTAGCTGTATAGCCTATTCAATGCTGTAGCGAAATAAAGTCAGCTACCCCAATTCTACAAATCTTTGTACACTAATTTGCTTTAAATCGTCCAGTGGCGTACCGAGGGGGCGGGGGTTGGGTTCAAGTGCCCCCCCAAATTGTTCAAAGATAACTTTAAAGAAACGTCATTATTAATTTGTACTGTAAATTTTCTGATTTTATTAAATATACTAGGTACTAATAATCGCACAAGCCGGGAAAGAGTGATTACGCAATAGTCACGTTCATGAGATTATATTTCTATCCAAGTATTTTGCAGGGTAATTAAAGAAGTTTGGAACTCGCTCGGGAATGATTAGCATTGGTCAAGGTCAATGCCTTTAGTAGCTGGATGTTCTACAAAAGTTCAAGTTTAAATTGGTTCCAATGAATTAGGTACAAATCTTTTTCTCAAAGTGCACCCTCATCCTAAAATTTCTGGGTAGGCCACTGAAATCGTCTTTCCGCATCCCTTTTTTTAAACTACTATCATATCCCTCTAGAATTTAAATAGTTTCTAGAAAAAGTATTGAAATAACGTGTAAAGACATGTTGCACGACAATCTAAAGTATTACAGTCCAAACTTTATATTTCGAACCTCCCTTACTCGAATTTCTCTAAAAACTGTACCTGTTCCCGATTAAACAGCTATAGTTTTATGTATAAAAATCTCTTGTTAAGCCGAATTTCGATTACCCTTATTTTTCCATAAATCAAAGTATTTTGTGATTCCGCAAAGAAAATTTTCACTCTATTACTCGATTTTGAAATATATTTTTTGCAAGGCAAAGGGTATATTGGCCCAGGAAGTTTTAATGCATTATGGGATTGAGTTACCATAACACGGGATAGCCAAACCATTGCTTGGTCACGTACTAACAAATACAGTGAGCTCGTTTTTAGAAGGGTTTTCACAGAAAATTACCGGACATGTCAACCTTATTATTTAAAATGTCACTTTTTTTCTCCGCCATTGACATTTTTTGATTGTGTTTTGTTTGTGAGCTGGCACGTCATCAGATTTTTTTTTTTAATTTAAATTGCACCCCTTATTTTTCTTCACGGATTTAGATAGAGCACATTTGACATTTTCGTACTCAAAAGAGTATTAAAATAATGTGTAAAACATGTTGCACGACAATCTAAATTATTATGTATGTATGTAGGAAAGAATACCTACCTAGCATTTTAGTGATCTCGTTTTTCGTAAAATAAATCTTGATCGGGCCACTAAGCCACTTATTCTTATTTTATTTACTAAAAAATAATTCACGTGCGGCTGTTATAAAACCAACTACCTAGCAATTAATTTAACTTGTAGGTAATAGATGCCCTTTAAAACATTTTTTTCAAGTTCCTCATTTTCTAGAAAATAATTCCGTTGTGGCTTCTATAAGCCCGACTAAATTAATTTATTCAACTTTTTTTTTAAATATTTTCCTTCCCTTATGATTAAAATTTAATTAACAATAAGCAAATTAAATTTTTACACAAAATGAAATTAATAGAAGTGTTTTGGTGTGTTAATTCCACCTATTTTAATTTTTTAACTTTTTTTTTATAATTCATAAGTTTTTTTCTTATCAGGTAAGATCATACAAAGTTTTTTGAGGAAGATTCCTTTCACTTATCTATTTATTTTTATTTACAGAATGTAACATTATCAACTTTTAATTAATACTACTATGTTAATACTGAAGAAGGTTTAAAAAAACCGAAATAAGTATATATATTTTTTGCCATTGAAAAACTCTTTTGTTTTTCTTTGTTTTGTTTATCATTAATTGGCTGCAATAATTAATCTCAAAAATTTAATATTTAACATAAATTCCAGCCTAAAAGAAATATAGTCTTTTAAAATATTTTCCTTCCCTTACGCTGATTTTTGAAAATTCAATCATTTTCTTGAAAATGATTCCCATGTGGTTTTTGTATCAACCCAACTAACCACTTAATTCAACTTGAAGTTGTCTTTTAAAACATTTTCCTTCTCTTATGCTCATTTTTGAAAATTCAATCGTTTTCTTGAAAATGATTTTCCTGTTGTTTCTATCAATCCCTTTTAAAATATTTTCCTTATTTGCTGATTTTTGTAAGAGTGCGAGCTAGTGACAGTCATACGCAGAAGTGCGTTACAAAGAGAGATAGGAATACGTTGCGTTCGTAAGAGGGTTCAGCTAATAAATCGGTTTAATAAAAACAGGGTTAATGGTGCCACTTTATGGTGGCAGACGATCGGTTTGGCACTCATTTTCAATGTCCTTTCAGGCTGTATGGTCAAAAATCATGTACGTTATGATTAAATTTTCAATTACGTAGCATTTTCTTACTGCCAGATTTGAATTAAAAATATGTTAAGTAAAATGCCTATAGCTGATAAGCATTTACAAAAGATTACTTGTTCGATACTTTTTTATAGATTTTTTATGTTTTACCATAACACATTTTCACACTTTTAACTTCACCTAAAATAAGAAGGCATTTTTTATTTATTATTTTGTTTAATACGACAATAAACCAGAACAATTAAACGGAATGAGGTCATAGTTGAATGTTACAATACTAAATTGTGCCAAAATAATTCGGACAACTTTGAATAACTGTTTATTCAATTAGCATGATAAAGAGTAGTTTTAACTATTTCGGGCAGTTTTCTTACTTAAGTTTTACCTAAAATAAATCATGATCGAGCGGTGAGCCACTCATTCTTATTAACCAACAAATAGGGGTGTGTTAATCGTCGAATGTGTAAAAAATGTACAATGTTTTGTAAGAGGCACTGCAGAGGGGAGCGACAGGCTACATAATGATTCCGGCAACAGACCGTAACCCAATCCCGGTGGAATGTCTTTACATTCATACGAACATTTTCGTTGTAAGAGCAAGAGAAGAAATAAATCGAATATTGAAAGGACAGGACGTACCTCCATTCTTATCCCTAGTGAATAATTCATTGATAATACATCTTCAACAGATTTAATTTCAATCATCAGGTATAGTCTCGGCTTTTTTATAGCTGTACTTATAGCCTATTCGATGCTGTAGCGAAATATACTCAGCAACCCCAATTCTACATACCTACACTAACTTACTTTAAATCGTCTTTCCGCTTACTTTGTTTAAAACGACTATCAAATTCCTCTAGAATATATATAGCTTTTAGAGAAAGTATTATAATAATGTGTAAGACATGTTGCACGACAATCCAAATTATTAGGTAGGAGTACCTGCTATTTTAGTCATCTCATTTGTCCTAAAATAAATCTTGATCGAGTGGTGAGCCACTTATTCCTATTAACCCACAAACGGGGGTGTTATAATTAATTCTCGTATGAATTTGAATAGCTTCTAGAGAAAGTATTATGTGTAAGACATGTTGCACGACAATCCAAATTATTATAGGTAGGAGTACCTGCCATTTTAGTCATCTCCTTTGTCCTAAAATAAATTTTGATCGAGCGGTGAGCCACTTATTCCTTTTAACCAACAAACGGGGGTGTTATAATTAATTCTCGTATGAATTTGAATAGCTTCTAGAGAAAGTATTATAATAATGTGTAAGACATGTTGCACGACAATCCAAATTATTATAGGTAGGAGTACCTGCCATTTTAGTCATCTCGTTTGTCCTAAAATAAATCTTGATGGAGCGGTGAGCCACTTATTCCTATTAACCAACAAACGGGGGTGTTATAATTAATTCTCGTATGAATTTGAATAGCTTCTAGAGAAAGTATTATGTGTAAGACATGATGCACGACAATCTAAATTATTAGGTAGGAGTACCTGCCATTTTAGTCATCTCGTCTTTCCTAAAATAAATCCTGATCGAGTGGTGAGCCACTTACTCCTATTAACCAACAAACGGGGGTGTTATAATTAATTCAAGTATGAATTTGAATAGCTTCTAGAGAAAGTATTATAATAATGTGTAAGACATGTTGCACGACAATCTAAATTATTAGGTAGGAGTACCTGCCATTTTAGTCATCTCCTTTGTCCTAAAATAAATTTTGATCGAGCGGTGAGCCACTTATTCCTTTTAACCAACAAACGGGGGTGTTATAATTAATTCAAGTATGAATTTGAATAGCTTCTAGAGAAAGTATTATAATAATGTGTAAGACATGTTGCACGACAATCTAAATTATTATGTAGGAGTACTACCTTACATTTTAGTCATCTCGTCTTTCCTAAAATAAATCCTGATCGAGTGGTGAGCCACTTATTCCTATTAACCAACAAACGGGGGTGTTATAATTAATTCTCGTATGAATTTGAATAGCTTCTAGAGAAAGTATTATAATAATGTGTAAGACATGTTGCACGACAATCTAAATTATTAGGTAGGAGTACCTGCCATGTTAGTCATCTCCTTTGTCCTAAAATAAATTTTGATCGAGCGGTGAGCCACTTATTCCTTTTAACCAACAAACGGGGGTGTTATAATTAATTCAAGTATGAATTTGAATAGCTTCTAGAGAAAGTATTATAATAATGTGTAAGACATGTTGCACGACAATCCAAATTATTATAGGTAGGAGTACCTGCCATTTTACTCATCTCGTTTGTCCTAAAATAAATCTTGATCGAGCGGTGAGCCACTTATTCCTATTAACCAACAAACGGGGGTGTTATAATTAATTCTCGTATGAATTTGAATAGCTTCTAGAGAAAGTATTATAATAATGTGTAAGACATGTTGCACGACAATCTAAATTATTATGTAGGAGTACTACCTTACATTTTAGTCATCTCGTCTTTCCTAAAATAAATCCTGATCGAGTGGTGAGCCACTTATTCCTATTAACCAACAAACGGGGGTGTTATAATTAATTCTCGTATGAATTTGAATAGCTTCTAGAGAAAGTATTATAATAATGTGTAAGACATGTTGCACGACAATCTAAAGTATTAGGTAGGAGTACCTGCCATTTTAGTCATCTCCTTTGTCCTAAAATAAATCTTGATCGAGCGGTGAGCCACTTATTCCTTTTAACCAACAAACGGGGGTGTTATAATTAATTCTCGTATGAATTTGAATAGCTTCTAGAGAAAGTATTATGTGTAAGACATGTTGCACGACAATCTAAATTATTAGGTAGGAGTACCTGCCATTTTAGTCATCTCCTTTGTCCTAAAATAAATCTTGATCGAGCGGTGAGCCACTTATTCCTTTTAACCAACAAACGGGGGTGTTATAATTAATTCTCGTATGAATTTGAATAGCTTCTAGAGAAAGTATTATAATAATGTGTAAGACATGTTGCACGACAATCTAAATTATTAGGTAGGAGTACCTGCCATTTTAGTCATCTCCTTTGTCCTAAAATAAATCTTGATCGAGCGGTGAGCCACTTATTCCTTTTAACCAACAAACGGGGGTGTTATAATTAATTCTCGTATGAATTTGAATAGCTTCTAGAGAAAGTATTATGTGTAAGACATGTTGCACGACAATCTAAATTATTAGGTAGGAGTACCTGCCATTTTAGTCATCTCCTTTGTCCTAAAATAAATTTTGATCGAGCGGTGAGCCACTTATTCCTTTTAACCAACAAACGGGGGTGTTATAATTAATTCTCGTATGAATTTGAATAGCTTCTAGAGAAAGTATTATGTGTAAGACATGTTGCACGACAATCTAAATTATTATAGGTAGGAGTACCTGCCATTTTAGTCATCTCCTTTGTCCTAAAATAAATCTTGATCGAGCGGTGAGCCACTTGTTCCTTTTAAGCAACAAACGGGGGTGTTATAATTAATTCTCGTATGAATTTGAATAGCTTCTAGAGAAAGTATTATGTGTAAGACATGTTGCACGACAATCTAAATTATTATAGGTAGGAGTACCTGCCATTTTAGTCATCTCGTTTGTCCTAAAATAAATCTTGATCGAGCGGTGAGCCACTTATTCCTTTTAACCAACAAACGGGGGTGTTATAATTAATTCTCGTATGAATTTGAATAGCTTCTAGAGAAAGTATTATAATAATGTGTAAGACATGTTGCACGACAATCCAAATTATTATAGGTAGGAGTACCTGCCATTTTAGTCATCTCGTTTGTCCTAAAATAAATCTTGATGGAGCGGTGAGCCACTTATTCCTATTAACCAACAAACGGGGGTGTTATAATTAATTCTCGTATGAATTTGAATAGCTTCTAGAGAAAGTATTATGTGTAAGACATGATGCACGACAATCTAAATTATTAGGTAGGAGTACCTGCCATTTTAGTCATCTCGTCTTTCCTAAAATAAATCCTGATCGAGTGGTGAGCCACTTACTCCTATTAACCAACAAACGGGGGTGTTATAATTAATTCTCGTATGAATTTGAATAGCTTCTAGAGAAAGTATTATGTGTAAGACATGTTGCACGACAATCTAAATTATTATAGGTAGGAGTACCTGCCATTTTACTCATTTTAGTCATCTCGTTTGTCCTAAAATAAATCTTGATCGAGCGGTGAGCCACTTATTCCTTTTAACCAACAAACGGGGGTGTTATAATTAATTCTCGTATGAATTTGAATAGCTTCTAGAGAAAGTATTATGTGTAAGACATGTTGCACGACAATCTAAATTATTAGGTAGGAGTACCTGCCATTTTAGTCATCTCCTTTGTCCTAAAATAAATCTTGATCGAGCGGTGAGCCACTTATTCCTTTTAACCAACAAACGGGGGTGTTATAATTAATTCTCGTATGAATTTGAATAGCTTCTAGAGAAAGTAATATAATAATGTGTAAGACATGTTGCACGACAATCCAAATTATTATAGGTAGGAGTACCTGCCATTTTAGTCATCTCGTTTGTCCTAAAATAAATCTTGATCGAGCGGTGAGCCACTTATTCCTATTAACCCACAAACGGGGGTGTTATAATTAATTCTCGTATGAATTTGAATAGCTTCTAGAGAAAGTATTATGTGTAAGACATGTTGCACGACAATCTAAATTATTATAGGTAGGAGTACCTGCCATTTTAGTCATCTCGTTTGTCCTAAAATAAATCTTGATCGAGCGGTGAGCCACTTATTCCTTTTAACCAACAAACGGGGGTGTTATAATTAATTCTCGTATGAATTTGAATAGCTTCTAGAGAAAGTATTATAATAATGTGTAAGACATGTTGCACGACAATCCAAATTATTATAGGTAGGAGTACCTGCCATTTTAGTCATCTCGTTTGTCCTAAAATAAATCTTGATGGAGCGGTGAGCCACTTATTCCTATTAACCAACAAACGGGGGTGTTATAATTAATTCTCGTATGAATTTGAATAGCTTCTAGAGAAAGTATTATGTGTAAGACATGATGCACGACAATCTAAATTATTAGGTAGGAGTACCTGCCATTTTAGTCATCTCGTCTTTCCTAAAATAAATCCTGATCGAGTGGTGAGCCACTTACTCCTATTAACCAACAAACGGGGGTGTTATAATTAATTCTCGTATGAATTTGAATAGCTTCTAGAGAAAGTATTATAATAATGTGTAAGACATGTTGCACGACAATCTAAATTATTAGGTAGGAGTACCTGCCATTTTAGTCATCTCGTCTTTCCTAAAATAAATCCTGATCGAGTGGTGAGCCACTTACTCCTATTAACCAACAAACGGGGGTGTTATAATTAATTCTCGTATGAATTTGAATAGCTTCTAGAGAAAGTATTATAATAATGTGTAAGACATGTTGCACGACAATCTAAATTATTATGTAGGAGTACTACCTTACATTTTAGTCATCTCGTCTTTCCTAAAATAAATCCTGATCGAGTGGTGAGCCACTTATTCCTATTAACCAACAAACGGGGGTGTTATAATTAATTCTCGTATGAATTTGAATAGCTTCTAGAGAAAGTATTATAATAATGTGTAAGACATGTTGCACGACAATCTAAATTATTAGGTAGGAGTACCTGCCATTTTAGTCATCTCCTTTGTCCTAAAATAAATCTTGATCGAGCGGTGAGCCACTTATTCCTTTTAACCAACAAACGGGGGTGTTATAATTAATTCTCGTATGAATTTGAATAGCTTCTAGAGAAAGTAATATAATAATGTGTAAGACATGTTGCACGACAATCCAAATTATTATAGGTAGGAGTACCTGCCATTTTAGTCATCTCGTTTGTCCTAAAATAAATCTTGATCGAGCGGTGAGCCACTTATTCCTATTAACCAACAAACGGGGGTGTTATAATTAATTCTCGTATGAATTTGAATAGCTTCTAGAGAAAGTATTATGTGTAAGACATGTTGCACGACAATCTAAATTATTATAGGTAGGAGTACCTGCCATTTTAGTCATCTCGTTTGTCCTAAAATAAATCTTGATCGAGCGGTGAGCCACTTATTCCTTTTAAGCAACAAACGGGGGTGTTATAATTAATTCTCGTATGAATTTGAATAGCTTCTAGAGAAAGTATTATGTGTAAGACATGTTGCACGACAATCTAAATTATTATAGGTAGGAGTACCTGCCATTTTAGTCATCTCGTTTGTCCTAAAATAAATCTTGATCGAGCGGTGAGCCACTTATTCCTTTTAACCAACAAACGGGGGTGTTATAATAAATTAATTCTCGTATGAATTTGAATAGCTTCTAGAGAAAGTATTATAATAATGTGTAAGACATGTTGCACGACAATCTAAATTATTATGTAGGAGTACTACCTTACATTTTAGTCATCTCGTTTTTCCTGAAATAAATGTTGATCGAGCGGTGAGCCACTTAAAGCTCCACCAAGCTTACAAATGCCCCGGAAAATATGTCAACTAAATTTTGAAAGACAAGGATACTACAACCAATAGCAAACAATTATACTCGAAAGTAGATTCACTGTAAAAATTCAATTGACGTTTGAAATTTTAATAATTTCAGTATTTGTCAGATTGTATTGAAATTTAAAATTTGTTAAGTATGAATCGGTATGAATGCTAAATCGAGGAATATAATTCATTCTGAAGCCAGAAATATCATTCGGAAGGTCATGAAATTCTTCAAATGAAAAGTATTTACAAGTATTTAAATTTGCCGCCGAATAACAATAATTTTGGTCTCTTTTAAATAAGTCCTACTTGATCCAAAACAAAACAAGTAGGTGAAACACAAGCCGCAACGAAGAATGTAACAGACTAACAGGAAAAACGCAGGAATACGAAATCTAATTCTAACGAGCGCAAGTTTGTTAAATTTGGTTCAGGGAAACATTGTGGAGAAATACCCCCCTCCCCATGCCCTTATTAAAGACGCTAGGGTAATAACTGTATATTGACTATATTAGACGAAATTGTCTGAAGATTTCAATAAATATAATTGATTGTATTCTCTGAGTTCACCCTGATACTGTTTAAATACAAAATATGTATAAAATAAATAAATGTCCGGGTTCATTCCACATCGCGTGGTGAACTGGGATAACCATTTTTTATAAATTGAAGTGTATAGATGTAATGCGGTGGATTTTAAATGTTGCTATTATCTACTCGTTCATTATGTTTTCCGAATATTTACTCCAAAAGTAAATGCACAGGCTACCGAAATTTGTTAAAAAGCGTCCGCCTTCCACCAGTTTACTCTACACGAATTTTTCATTATAATTGCTAGATATCTTTGATTTGTACTACATTGTACTACATACAATATAGTATATTACGATGCAAGATCGTTAAGTGCCTTATAACAGATCGAGAAAACGTTGGAAAATCAAGACGCGAAGGGTCGCAATTTTACAAATTTCTTCGAAATCTGTTGTAAGCACTTAACGAACACGCGTCGTATACCATTTTTTGCGCTACGAAAAATAAAAACAAATTTTATAAATATAAATTAATAAAGTAACAGCTGTCAATCATTCAGAATTTTAGACACCAGATAACTTGATTACCTACAACTTTTATTATCATCTAACAACCGTTAGATACGTTATGATTCATAACAGGTTACAAACCAGTACCTAATGGGTAAGTTAATTTTTCCGTGGTAGTTAAGCAACCGGAAAATGGCCAAAAACAATGTAGTAGCGCAAAAATTATATTTTAATTGTTTATTTAAATTTAACCTAAAAGAAATAATGAATATTTCCTATGGTAGCATAATCAACTGTCGCAGTTTAAAACTGCAGTCATGATAGTGATGTCATCTAACGAGCATAATATAAAAATTACACCATTTCACCATTATTAAAATGTCGCCCCTTTGCCGCTGCAACCAAGTATACTAATCTATTGGAGACGACGAGAGACAATAAAATCCAAAACTAAACTTTTACCGATAGGCAACCAATCATACAGGAGAAACCCCCGAATTTGTGGAAAAACCCCCCGAGCCAGTTACTCCGCTGTTCTTATCTTTATCGAGCATGGTTTGCAACTAGAATAAACTGTGTATATCATAGTCGACTTAACTGGTTCACGCATGCTCTGTACAATACCCAATACAAACAATAACAGGAATAAGTGGATCCCACTCCCAGGATAAGTGGATCCGCACAGTGGCTCGCGAAAAATGAGCCAAGTAAACGAGAAGAGCCACTTATTCCGCATTCTGTTGACAAAATGTGCCATAAATGTCGGAATACCAGACCACCCACAGACAGACATTTTTTCTAGACCACTTTTTTAGGCTCCTGGGGGCCCAAAACGCCCATTTCCGTGAAAATCTCGATTTCGAAAATTTTCATGATATCAATACTTCCCTATACCAGTAGTGGTATGGGAAAGTAAAAACATAAGTGGGCGGTTACATGTATAAGGAGCGAGTATTGAAATAGCCACCGCTTTACGCGCATGCGTGACGTATGTATACAGTGTGTCCACAGATTCATTCTCAACATGGGGATCTCTCGTATCAAAAAATATATAGATTTGGTTAAATGGCATGAAACACTCCTTAGTTAAAGTTCTGCCAAACCCCAAAAATAAACTTTCGATATTTAAATTCGACTTCCTCTTAAAATAAATGATTTATAGACGAAAATGAAAAAGTCAAAAATCCACGTTTTTTGCCACAGTTCCAAAAGCACCTTAAATATTCAAAGTTTATTTATTGGGTTTGGTGTAACTTTAACCAAGAAATATTTTGTTCCATTTAACCAAATCTGTATCTCTCATAATAAGCGAGATCCCCATATTGAGAATGAGTCTGTGGACACACTGTATACACAAGTCCACTGGGTTTTTGTAAAAATTAATTCTCAAACTGCAACTAACCTAAAGCAAAGACTTTGCAAAGACACTAGTGGGACGCCCCTCGAGCTTTAGGTTAGTTGCAGTTTGAGAATTAATTTTTACAAAAACCCAGTGGACTTGTGTATATAGATACGTCACGCTTGCGCGTAAAGGGGTGGCTATTTCAATACTAGCTCCTTAAACATGTAACCGCCCACTTATGTATTTTTTTAAAACCAAACTTTGTGTTTCGATACGTAACGTAACGTAACCTACAAATTGTCACTTTATGTTGTTTATTTGCGGGACTTTTACTTTATATTGTGATACATAGTTTTGGCCGAGACGGCGCCCCATAGTCGAAACTGTTAGCTTAAATTTTAAGATCGGTTTAAACGCGGGCGACGTATGCGCTATTTTAGGATTGATAATGATATGCTGTCTTGGTGGTAAACAAATAATAACACCGTATAATTCATTATGAATTTGATATGTATTACAACAAATGCAACGAAGATATTTTATAATAGAGTTTGGTTTTGTATGTCAAATGTATCAGCAAAGTTATTAATAAGCCATGACTTTGACAATAAAAATTAATTTTTTGTTTGTGCAATATTTCAAAATAGTATTAAAATTTTTGCTATCTTTGCTATACAAACGGGAAAAATTAGTATTAATTTCACTCACTCTTTTCAACATCAAATATTACCAAAAAACGAATAAGACAAGCCAAGTTTGTCATTAACAAGCTAGCTTACAAAAAATCCCTAAAAGAGTTATTTTAAGTGAAGCTTAGCTAACCGAAGATTCTTTTACGCTGGTGAAATCCGAGTCGATTTTAAGGGAGACTTAACAATTGGGCAGGAAGTACCTACCTACTAAATATTTTTAAGCAGAAAAGAACTTTAAATAGAGCAAATTACCACTACGATTACCGTGTCATTCAACTACGTTTTCGTCTATCAGAATATTATAAAATTATAATAAAATATTGGTAGGAATCCGGTAGGAATAAGCATGTTTCATGTTCTAAAAATATAAAGGCTATTAATACCATATTTATATTCAGCTATCATAAACACTTAGATAATTTGATTTATTTTTTGTCCTAAGTGCTGTCAATGATTTATTTAATGTTTTACTTTTATTATACAGCGTGTCCCGCGGGGCGATGGCAATAGCGAATGCTATAGGGGAAAGGGGGGATGATTCAACCACTGTTTAGGTTTCTGCTCACGCCACTCTTGTGAACGAAAAAATGCCTAATATTTTGCTCACATTGTGGAATTCTGACTTTATCTCATAACTTACTACTACTGGTTCTTGAAAAAAACGCAAAAATTTGGAGATCTCCATGATACAAAATTATCTTACAAATGGTTGAATCTGCCCCATGGATGGGGTAGATTAAACCATGTGTTGGGGTAGATTAAACCAGTAGCAAAACATACGATATAATTTATTTATTAAAACAATGTTTGTTTTATTTATATAGAATACAGCTATTGTTTATTATGGTAACATGCAACTAAAAAAAATATATGTAAAAATTGAGATTTATCGAATGTCCCAACCTCTAAAATTATATTTGAAGGTCAAAATTGATGAAGTTCTCGCGGTTGGCCTAGCAGCTGTTGGCGTTTGTAAAACAGCAACAATGTCGTCTCTATCGACATTCGAAAAGTCGTCTACGTTAGGGAAAACAAATGAACTCGAGTTATTTCTTCGTCTTAGGAATTGTATTTCGTAATCATTTAAGTTTCTCTTAATTACTTTTCCAACGAAGTAGCATAAGGTAGATTTTGTAGCAAATTTTACTAACACAAAATCTTCTTCTTTTATAAGATGGTCCATATCATTCAAAAGTGGAAAGTCGTCAAGTGATTCATCATCATCAGTATCGACAAGATGGATGGACAAGTCAGAATCACTTGACGAACTAACGACTGCTCTCTCAGAAAAAATATCTCTCTTTGTGGTTTTATGATTTGTGCCTTTTACTGCTTTCTTATTCAACTTTATAGATAGTTTTCTAGTCTTCTCCTTTTCTAAGCATTCCCTTGCTGTCAATTCCGGAGTAGATGTGTATATTTTCGATTTTGATTCCCTTCTTCTTTTTGTAGTTTTCTTTGGTTCATTAATTTTTGGAAATGGTCGAATTTTTTCTACTATAGAAATCCTGTCTTGATCTCCGTTTTCTTTTGCAACAGCCATGCTATTTTCTGATGTGCTTGGTAGTACTTCACTACTGATTTCCTCAGCATTTTTTTCACTTGGAGCATTAACTTCAGTATTAGTAACGGAACTGACAACAAAATCGTCGTCTGAAAAAACAAGTCTGTTGACCGGCCATATCCCTGGTTTCTTAAACGAGCTTACAATATTATTAATCGAAAATGAACGTGAGTAAGCCAAATTGGTCAATTCTCCAATATTTCTGATTGTAATTATTTTACCAGGATGGCAAAGCATCCAATCATCGTATGCAACTGCTAAAGCAGATTTAAATGGTCCATATATGCCTATATCTAGAGGTTGGAGACGATGCGTGGTATGGGGAGGAAATGATAAAAGAGTAATTCCAGTTTCCCTGCATAATTTAATCGTTTCAACAGAAGCATGTGATTCATGATTATCAATTAGTAATAAAAGTCTATTGTCTGTCGAACAGTTGGTGTGTTGAATAATATGCTTGATAACAGTAGGAAACAATTCTTTGGTCATCCAGCCAGATTTATTGCCAAGGGCGAGACTGGATGGAGGAGCGTCGGTCAAATACTCTTCAGGATGTCTAATGCGTGGAAATATGTACACCGGAGGTACAGTTCCACCGATGGCATTAATAATACCTACGAACGTAACAAGTTCGCCACGCTCTCCAGAAGCAACTTGGCCAACTTGTTTTTTGCCTTTACTAAATACAACTTTCATAGGCTTCATAACGGTCGTAACTCCTGTCTCGTCTAAATTATAAATTTGGTCTGGTCTAAATTTATGCTTTTCCATTACAGATATATAGTTGTTGAAAAATTCATCCACACGGTCTTTATTAAAAGCTGTAGCTCTGATCAAACTCGTGCTTTCGGGTTTTCTCAATGATAACTCATCATGTCTCATCATAAACCCCTTCATCCAATCTATTCCTGTAAAATAAAAGAAAAATATTTAAGAATTTGAAGGATTTTAATTCTATGAATACAATTTTACCTGCAATTTTATTAACGTTCCAAGATGCAGGATATTTACAAGCGGGGATTGTGGATGCATACTCGAACGCAAGAGTTCGGATCTGCCTGTATGATAAACCGTAGTTAAGATCAGAAGACCTTTTGATATATTCAACAAATTGTGTCTCTTCAATTTTGGTGAAAACTTGGTTTACAGTGTATTTACTTTGGAATTCGCGCTTTGCAGGTGGGTCAATCTCTGTTCCAGAGTCAGAGTCGGTGTAGTTGTTTTGTTCATCACGTTTAACTATATTCTTAAGTCTGCTTTGCAATGTATTACGATTGACACCATAAATATTGGCTGCCTCCCTAGTACTATGAATCTTTTTAAGGCAATCTTTTATAGCTCTTCTCATCATACTTTCATCAATATCCACTCTGTTCGTTTTACGGGTGTACTTACGAGGCATCTACAAAAATTGTAAGTTATAACATAGTATGGGGTACATTCAACCACTGGATGAATGTACCCCATCCTTACTGGTTGAATATACCCCGTAGGCAGCATATGAACTAAATATTTTTTAAAAAACAACCAGTGCAGTTATCCGTTAGAACTCATGTGGATTTTGTTAATACATATATTTAACTATCACATGCATATTTTTATTTAAAAATTAGAAAGTTAGTGCCTGAAATATCTACTCATGTAAATAACGAAAATATCTTACCTTGAACCTATGAAAACAATTATTTTTTTTCAATTTTATCACCAGCTAACCAACACACACAAAAACTTTTATAAACTATGTGCTCCACATGAGGAGTCTGCTGCACCATCAAACAAGCGGGTAATTCCCATCACAAGCAAAATAAATCGAATGGTTGAATGTACCCCGTGGTTGAATCATCCCCCCTTTCCCCTAGCATAATGTTGTTTTTTTATTAATTATACGTAATTCATTATTTAACACAATAAAATATCGATTTCGACTGGAAAAAACAAGATTTATATGCTTTATACGTATTTTGGCCTCGTCGCTAAGAAAATGAAGGTATAATGGAGGTTGCCATGATGTGCACCGACTGTCTAGGGAATTTTGCCTACAGCCCCCAGAGAGAAGCCATTTTTTAAACACTAATGACAATCCATCTTAAAAATAAGTGCGTGGGTATAGCTCATCATAGAAGGAGAGTTCGATTATTGAGACGAATCTATAAGTTCGTCTCTAGTCAGCAATTTTCCCGCATATACTAGATTTTTCTTATTTCACCTGAGGTAGTAGTCTGGCCAAGCAATTGCATTTTCTCCTTCAATCCATATCGTTTTCTATGAACTGCGCAAAACACCCTGTAGACAGCCTGTAGGTACCTATGTAAATTTCAATACAAATAAATAGTCAACTGCTTTTATAAAAATGTCAGTTATGAAGAACTTTTAGTAATGATTTGAGTTACCTATACGAAATCACTCTGATGAATAAGATTCCTTTATAGAATATTATTTTTAAACAGGGATAATACGTTTTTAGAAAAGGTAGCTAAGTTTATGTTGATAACGAAGCAAATGAATCTCAAGTGTTTTAAATTCGACGGTGGCATCTCGGCGCCTAACGCCGTTAGTTGAAAAGAATCTTGTTTAAAACATGCAACAGTCGGTGTTAATTTATGTTCAATTTTAACCGATAATGCTGAAAAATGTGGCATTATGTTTTTATATTAATCACAACCATATTGTGTGTGTGTTTGCTTATAATAGGTTCTAGTAAAAGAGATAATTTAATCAAAAGTACATCCGTTGAATTTAATTTTATAAACGCTAGAGGATTTATAAAACAAGACAACTTCAGTGGTATTGTAACAAGTGAACAAAAGAGCGTTAAAAGTGCTAAACGAAAAATACATATACCTAAATTTATGCTTGATTTATACGAGGAAAGAAAACGAGAAAACTATGCTCTGAACTTTTCAAAACCTGATATCGTGCGTAGTGTAATTCCCAAAAATGCAGGTAAGAAAACATTTAAATGAGGACTGTGGAATATACAGGTTTTTTTTTAAATGGCAGAAAAGA
The DNA here is from genome assembly GCA_963082805.1 of Hemicrepidius hirtus. Classification (NCBI taxonomy): domain Eukaryota; kingdom Metazoa; phylum Arthropoda; class Insecta; order Coleoptera; family Elateridae; genus Hemicrepidius; species Hemicrepidius hirtus. The sequence continues at coordinate 16,524,745 of OY720161.1, forward strand.
AGAGCACAACGATAGATATGCGTCACAAAGAATGTCTTTAGGATAAGATATTCAGATTATAAAAAATTTACAAATTTCTTAAAATAATAATTGATTGATCAACATATATTTGTTAAAATTGACCCCCTTTTCTAACGGCAAAAAGTGTAAAATTGAAATCTTTGACTGAGAAAAGCATTGAAACTATAGGTAGAAGAAAAGGCACTACTAAGAATTCTATTACGATATCATTCTAATCAGTAACTAGGGAAATGTAGTACAATGCTCGTTATCTACAATTTTAGAAACACCCTGTATATATTATGTGTTTCTCGAAAATAACAGATTCAAATTAAACATTTAATATAATAGCATATAGAATATAAACCGTAACCACTTTATGATCGTGCCTAACACGATCATTTAATTAAGCTAACCAACTGCAAGGGTCAGTTGTCATGGATTGTTAAAAAAATCCTGTCCATGACAGTGTAAAACTTTTTAATGATGGGGACAGACCAAGGGGACAGACTGGCGAGAGACAACACTACACATGTTAAAAACGTATCTGACAGCAGGCGCCTACTGTATTTTGACGGAGTTTTTAAGAAACAAAAAAAATACGCGTATGCCTATTTATAATGCCCGAATCGTTTTTAGATCGCAACATTCGAATAGCATGCAAAATCCCTATTCGGATTTAGATTTCCAAAGTCAGTTCATTGTTGTACCGACACGAATTTTGAGGTTTACGAACGCAACAATAACGATCTAGTTGTCACAACAGGCGCTACTGTATGTCGTGTGAATTTTAATGTCAAATTGTCAAATGTCAACTTTAAATACAGTTAAACCGAAAATTGATAAGGGCCGGTATTACAATCTCAGTTTAAACCCGAGATCAGCTAAACCAAGTTTAATTGTCATGGATATGATTCTTGTAACAATTGTATCCATGGCAATTAAACTTGGTTTAGCTGATCTCGGGTTTAAACTGAGATGGTAATACTGGCCCTAAGTTTATCTCAAATTTGAAATTAAAATCAACACGTCAGCTGCACCGTCGACGGAGAATGTCGTCATTATTGCCTTGTTACTGACAGCTTCATGCTTCTAACTCTATAGTACGAGTTTTATGGTCGTTACATCCGTATTTTGACAGGTACAAGTATTGTTAAAAATACCCATAATATGAATATGGCTGATTTTATTTTGAATTTCCCGCTACGGCAAAGTGCACATCATGGGGGAGGAGTCATTTTGTTAACCACTAATTGTAGTATATTTTAAATAGAAGTTCGTGATGTCTGATATGCATGTATTAATAATTGATAATCTTGCACTTATTTGATATTATTATATTATTTATATTATTCTTCTTTTTGTACTTACACTAATAAAGCCATTATTATTATTATTATCATTAAAAATTTTATCATTGAAATTCCTATGTTACGTTATTCCAGGGCGTAAAGTGAAAGTCGATAAACATGAACTGCCATTGCAATTTGCTTTTTACTTTTATCTCCCGTAGTAATAGTGCAAGTTATTGCGAAAACACTTGAAAATCAGTATTTAAAACTTGGAATTTTATTTCTGTATTCAACAATTACTGGATCTGATAAAGAGGGGTGCTGAAGATCACGATTCAGGAAGATGGTCTGTGGTCCGATGACTAACTTGCACAAAGAAATAAGTACAGGGCAATTCACTAAATGTGAAAATACTTTCACTGATCCTTCCTGACTATAATAATGCGCAAAATCCCGTTCAATAAAAAAAGTGGCGAACCACTTAAAAAATGATTATTAATATAATAATACCAATATAATTGCATAAACCGTAATTACTTATTGCTAATCGGAATTTTTAGCTCCTTATAGTTTCTTATTAAAGCCTAGGAAATGATTATTTTTCATTTCTATAAATTTGTTCATATTAAAGTAGGCACACGAATGTACGAAAAGCGTGCAAATTAAATACAAAATCAATGTCAGCGTTCAGCGATGACATTCTAATTTTTGGGAAAACAAAACAACAGTATGATGCAGCACTACATCAAATTTTAAAAACACTTCAAAGAGAAAGGTATAGTTCCTGATCAAAGAAAAGTTCAAGATTTTGTTAAGTTGCAACCACCAACAAACGTGTCTGAGGTAAGAAGTCTTTTGGGCATGATCAACAATTGTAGTCGCTTTAAACACAATTTAGCGCAACAGAACCACTAAGAGCAATGATTGTTAAAGATGCTAATTGGCAGTGGGGAGAAGCTGAAAAACAAGCACTCCAAATTTTTAAGGAAAAACATTCAAGCTCCCCCAACAACACTTACTGTGACATCAACAAGCAAAGCGAACTACTTATATGGATGCTGGACCTGATGGCTCGGCGCAATCCTTGCTCAACCGTCGGAGACATTTGGCTGGTCTAGTAGCATGTGCAAGTCGTTCCCTAAGTAACGTGGAGAAGCGCTACTTACAAATAGAACGCAAGATGCTTGCCATGGTGTGGGGAGTTAAGCACTTCAAATTATACTTGGAAGGATCATTGTTCATCATCAAGACAGATCACAAGCCGTTACTACATTTGTTAACGAATCCAAGAAACAACCCATACATAAGATTAGAAACGCTACGTCTAAAACTCAAGGCTATGACTTCAAGGTAGAAGATTGTCCAGGTGACAAGAATCCAACAGAGTTCTTCTCAAGGCATTGAAAACAAAAATATAAATGACGGTGTAGAAGAACAGGTGAACCACATAGTAAACGAAGTAATACCAAAATCTCTAACAAGAGAATTCATAGCAAGTGAAACTCTTTCCAGAAACTTCATGAAGCAATAAACAGTAAAAACAAATCTCTTTGATCTGAACCTGACATCAAACGATTTACACAAATCAGATGGGAACTTGATGTATCTCCAGATAGAATCATCATCATCACAAGAGGTAAACAAGATTGTTATACCTAAAAAATTAGAAGGAAAGCGATATTGACCACGCGCACAGAGGACACCGAGTAAAACGAAAACGCTTCTGGGAGAGAAAGTTTGGTTCCCGGACATAGACAAGATAGTAGAGGTCAAAGTTAAAAGTTGTATCGCTTGTCAAGCAACGAATCGTGAACACACCAGAACACCAATCATTTCCACAGCATTACCGGAAAATGCATGGGAAGATCTCGGCATGGATTTTGTAGGTCCATTTCCAAATGGGAAATATGTGATGGTAATTATAGACGAATTCTCTAGATTTCCAGTGGTAGAAATAATAAAGTCTTTATCATCCAAACTAATCAATCATTTGATGAAATTCTTTGGAATGTTTGGAATTCCAAAAACCATTAAAACAGACAATGGATCACCATTCAATATGGAAATGAGTTCAAGACATTCTTACGCTTAAAAGGCTGTAAACATTTATTGGATTTATTTTATTGGAGATTTATGAGAACCATTAAACGGGCAATTCAAGCAGAAGTAATCGAAAATCTTAACTGGGAAAAGGAACTTCGTGAATTCTTGATGAATTATAAAGCCACTTCACATTCAACAACAGAAATACCACCCTACGATGCTCTGTTTGGGAGACGAGTCAAAACCATCGATCGACTCCGATCATTGACAAGTTAAAGAAGAACCTCATAAGAGCAAAAGATACTCCAAATAAACAAAAGGCGAAGACATATATGCAGATGCACACCGACACACGAGCCTTCACAACCTGCAACCAAACGACCAAGTTTTAGTCAAACAAAAGCCATCCAACAAATATTCACCTCCCTATAATCCTGATCGTTTTACAGTAACAAGAGTTGCAGGTAATGCCTGGAATTCTCCAATGCTGCACCATCAACTTTTTCTCTCTTGCTTATATTAAATGTAGGAATATACTATTTAGTTTAGTTACAATAAACAAAATTATGTTAAAAAGCGTTCGCTCACGGGTGGACTCAAATCACCAACCTTTCGGTTAACAGCCGAACGCGCTAACCAATTGCGCCACAGAGGCGGTTGATTTTCGGATTTTCTATCATTTGTATACTAAATTCCTACATACTATTCAAGTTAGAATAAAGTCATGGTAAAAAATATCGCCCCCGGGTGGACTCGAACCACCAACCTTTCGGTTAACAGCCGAACGCGCTAACCGATTGCGCCACGGAGGCAGTTGATCTCCGGATTTTCTATCATTTTTATACTAAATCCCTACATACTATTGAAGTTAGAATAAAGTCATGGTAAAAAATATCGCCCCCGGGTGGACTCGAACCACCAACCTTTCGGTTAACAGCCGAACGCGCTAACCAATTGCGCCACGGAGGCAGTTGATCTCCGGATTTTCTATCATTTTTATACTAAATTCTTACATACTATGGAACTTAGAATAATGTCATGGTAAAAAATATCGCCCCCGGGTGGACTCGAACCACCAACCTTTCGGTTAACAGCCGAACGCGCTAACCAATTGCGCCACGGAGGCAGTTGATCTTCGGATTTTCTATCATTTTTATACTAAATACCTACATATTATGGAACTTAGAATAATGTCATGGTAAAAAATATCGCCCCCGGGTGGACTCGAACCACCAACCTTTCGGTTAACAGCCGAACGCGCTAACCAATTGCGCCACGGAGGCAGGTGAACTCTGGGTTTTCAATCATTTTTATACTAAATTCCTACATACTATTGAAGTTGAATAAAGTCATCGTAAAAAATATCGCCCCCGGGTGGACTCGAACCACCAACCTTTCGGTTAACAGCCGAACGCGCTAACCAATTGCGCCACGGAGGCAGTTGACCTTCGGCTTTTCTATCATTTTTATACTAAATTCCTAAATACTATCGAAGTTAGAATAAAGTTATGGAATAAAATATTGCCCCCGCATGGACTCGAACCATCAACCTTACAGTAACTGCAGGTATCTATTCACTGCAGTTTACCTGCCGGGCGGTGCCTGCCCAACCGAACTGATGTTTGAATCTAAACGCTACGCATACATACACAAAGTCAAAGTCGTATGACCACAGTTTTCGTCGTAAGATAAGATCTGAAGTTTTACAATTGGTAGAATGGTAGATCATCTAAAATTTAGCAGTGAATTAGTTGTTGACGTTTTCAAACTTTACTTACTTGAAATCCATAAATTTAATAAGTACATAAACAATAAATATTTAAAATATAGCTTTGGATAATTAGATTTGTTTGCGTTATACAAATTTCGATATGAATATGTAATTCTCAAAAGCATATAATATACAGGCTGATGTACTATACGTAGCTATTTACCTCAATTTAACGGGAAAAGCTGTTTATATAATAAATCGTCCACGAGAATATTATTAAAACTATTTCCAGCCGCCAATTCGTGCAGGGTGCGCCACAATCGAGCAGCAGTATCATGCATTCGCAGTTTTCTAAATAAAACATGAAATTAATGTTCATTGAAATGTGTCTCGATCGGAAGTCTGTCTAATATTATATACAATCAATAATTCATCGAAAGCTTACAGATTCTACCTGGTAAGCTCATGGCGCAAGACATGGTGAATGGAATTCATGTTAATTTACGCAATTTTGATTTTATTTTAATAAAACAAGATATGTTCTGTATTATTTATGTATATTAATAATAATTAATAAATAAAAATCAATAATAATGTATGTGAATTTGCCGTCGTATGGAGGTTAAATAAATAAATAATAAACACGATGGTACAGATATCTTTCAAATTGTGGAAAGCTTTGGATGAACTGATCGCAATATCTGTGCCGGTAGTCGGCAACCGCCCAACCGGCCGGAAATCTGAAAAAGATCATCATCATATAATATATTTATTCCTTTGGTGTAGAGAAAAAAATGATCGCCCCCGGGTGGACTCGAACCACCAACCTTTCGGTTAACAGCCGAACGCGCTAACCAATTGCGCCACGGAGGCAAGTAATAAGAATGGAAAACCCTGATAATATTCAAGTACCACACAGTAAACAAAGTGATCTTATTTAATATAAAATGTTTATTTTTTCAATTTGCACTGTTTATTTGTAAATTTGTTGCAAAGATTAATTGCAATAATCACCGCAATGTGTTCCAATTTAAACAATGTCAATTTATGTCATATTATCTATTTCTGGGTTATCAAAAAAATTGTTTTAAAATTTTTGTTAAGTAACGAGAGATCAATAAAAAACCAATTAGGGCAGGCTGTGAAATTGAATTATATTAAATTGGTACTGTAGCCACATCCACAGAATGACATTTCTGACATGAAAATTTAAAACTGAACGCTCTTGTCTAAGTTTTTAAATTTTTTAATTGATAATAATATTTTAATAATTTTATAATCAAATAAAAAACTTAGACAAGAGCGTTCAGTTTTAAATTTTCATGTCAGAAATGTCATTCTGTGGATGTGGCTACAGTACCAATTTAAAATAATTCAATTTCACAGCCTGCCCTAATTGGTTTTTTTTATTGATCTCTCGTTACTTGGAATATAGTAAATTTCAAAACTTTATGTAGGTACAGTCAGCGACTAATGTTTTCACCAGTCTTGTACCACTGTAACCCGTTTTAGTGAGAAATATAACACATTTCTATATTTCATTTCATCTTGTTAACAGTTAACAGTGTTACCAACATACCTATATAAAACAATACGAACGACGTTGTGGTACCTCTTATATTTCTCAGAAAAACGTGTTCAGTGGTATCATACTGGTGAAAACATTTGTCGCTGACTGTACCTACTTCAAGGTCATACAACTGAAATGTACACGACGTACGCAGAACTGTCAAATTGACAATTACAGCGGCGTAACATGAATTATACATCTTAATAAGTGTAGCAATCATTAAAAATTGTAAATTGAGGGTAAAGCGAAAAACTTAGAACATTAAAAGGACCGAAAAAATATATATCTCCTGCATTGATCTGGACCAGCTACATCGGCGAACGTCATGTCCATAACTTAGTTCGTATGACCTTGAAGTACATAAAGTTTTGGAATTTACTATAGTAGCACCTTTTTTACAACTTTTGTATGTAATGTACTGCTGATCTAGTAACTAAACCAGTGATAAATAATAGTTATTTTTTATACAAGACGATACAATTATATTTTATCGACAAGCGGAAAGTGTTAATTCACGAGCGATGAAATCGCGAGTGAATTAATTTTCGCGATTCGATAATTAAATTTTATCGTCGTGTATAAAATTCTATTTTTTTCTATAGCAGATGATAAAAAATAAGAAAAATTTCTAAAAAAAAACCAATTTAAAATTAGATTATATTAAACCCGAAAATCTCAGTGAATCTCAGTAGCAAAGGTTTCCATTCGGTTTCCATGGAGTTTCCGGAAAATTAAACTACTTTATCTATCCTTGCGGTTAAAGTGTTACTTTATCTACCCTTGCGGTTAAAGTAATACTTGATCAACTATTTTTAGTCGAACAAAGCACACTTTAACATCTGCTATAGAAAAATAGTTGTTTTTTATACAAGACGATAAAATTATATTTTATCGACAAGCGGAAAATGTTAATTCACGAGCGATGAAATCGCGAGTGAATTAATTTTCGCGAGTCGATAATTAAATTTTACCGTCGTGTATAAAATTCTATTTTTTTCTATAGCAGATGTTAAAAAAATAAGAAAAATTTGTAAAAAAAACAATTTAAAATTAGATTATATTAAACCCGAAAATCTCAGTAGCAAAGGTTTCCATTCGGTTTCCATGGAGTTTCCAGAAAATTAAAGTACTTTATCTATCCTTGCGGTTAAAGTGTTACTTTATCTACCCTTGCGGTTAAAGTAATACTTGATCAACTATTTTTAGTCGAACAAAGCACACTTTAACATCTGCTATAGAAAAAAGGTTATTTTCTTTGGTTTTATGTCAAAACGAAAAAAATTATTAAACAAAGTTACAAATTGGAAAATGTAGGTCCTAAGTATATGGAATCTTAAGTCAAAACGAACGTAGGGCTGTAGTCCTATAGAGCAAGAACGAGAATAAGAAATTTATGTTGGATCCTTTTGTATTTCCACAATCAGTCCGTTGTTACAAAATCTGAAGAGAATTCGACGTCAGGACTTATCGGTATCAGATTCAGTTAACAATATGTACCGGCTGGCCGGTCTCAAAAGTGGTACAGACATGCAACAAAACCTCGTCGCGAACAGCGCTGCGAACCTCGTCGCGAACAAGACGAAGAAGTTTTTACCAAGAGGCGCGTACATCGTCGCGAACATTGCGGCGAACAAACAGCCGAACCGTTCCGATTTTTAAAGTTGATTTAGTCACTGTGGTGAGCTGATGTACAATGGAAATTGCAGCAGCAACCTATATATTCATGGATGCCTTAGTAAGAAAAAAAAACGAAAAACGCGAAAATGGTGGCAGCAAAATATCTATTACACTGTGTTTTGCAAAGGAAACAGCCAGCTGACACACGATGCGCGTCCACACATGCAACAAAGCAGCGAACGTAGTGGTGCAACATTTCTTTTGATGTGACGGCAGAAAACCAACTAGTGGAACGCGGTGATGTTGCAGTGTTCGCGACGTTGTTCGCTACGCTGTTGCGTTGCGGAGTTGCATTCCCCGTCCACACATAGACGCAATGATGTACGCGACGGCGTTCGGTTCGTTGTTTTGTTGCATGTCTGTACGCACCTTGATTTAACATTGTAGGTATTGAACGTTTCTACTGATTCCTCGCTAATAATAAAATTAAATGTGCTACCTATATTTATTTTAAAATAACGATTTAAAATTTTGCGATTTTACATAATTTAATAGCATTTGTCAAAAATTTGATAAAGTAGTTGTCATTTACAGAAATGAGCCTGTGTACTACCGGCACTACCTAATTTATGCCAACCAATTATCAAATTTTTTGACAAATTATTGCTGTTAAAATTTGAAAATCATGGCACGTCATATTATTTAAAAATCGTGTGGCCACAGTAGTATTTCGATAACTTTTAACTCTTTTAATACAAGAATGAAGAAAGGTAGTAGTAACTCATTTTTTTTCTATTGAAGGTACTCTCCCCAACAATGACATCCTACAAACTTTTGAAGAAAACCATTTGCTCATTTTTGACATCCCATCATCTAATTCAGATGAAACGTTTTTAAATGCTGAGCTACGAATATTAACATTGGTAAATGTTGACAGAAACGCAGTGATAGGTAACATCAATCTTTAATAATAACAGCTCGTACATCTCTAGTTTTTAATCGAAATCCTGGTTACAGTAACAATCCTATGCAGTGCACTTATCGAAATTATAGTTTAATAATTGCTCTTAATGTTATTGAGGTATATAGTAGAATCAGAAAACATCCGTGACGTTTAATGTGCCAATTGGAAAATTTTGAGTGTACCTGATACACACAAAGCCTGCTGATATACACCTGACTGTACTTCACGGTCAAGAGTGTCAAACGTTGTAAGGTTATGGTAAATTAGTTGTCATTTTGTTAAATTCTAAAGATGATTTTCATAGAACATAGTAAACGTAAATGTAAATAATTTCAGAAATACGGATTACATTAAACTAGAAAATTCAAGTTGATTAGGACATTTATTTTATTGCAATTAGGTGAAATTTGAAACATTGAAAGAATTAAAAAAGAAACTCCTCATCAGAATCATTTTCAGAATCAGATTCCATTAAAGAAATAATAATAATTGGAGGAATATTGGTAAAGGTATGATTTCTCATTACTCTGTTATAATCATCAACGTTTGAGGCTGTTCTTCCACCTTTTTTTGCTTCTTCCAAGTCTTCACCATTTTCAAACTTTGTATAGATTTCGTTAACTTGCGTTACACTAATCTGTAAGGAAGGAGATGAAGGATAGGAAAATTGGTTTGTAAGGATAAAAATGTAAAGCTTACTGAAAATATATACGCAGCTTTTTCAAAAATATTATATTTTTTTAATTGAGGACTAATCTCTTGTCGCTCTATAGGTACAATATTTACATACAGCTTCCTTTTCTCTAGCCGAAAGTAGATGTCTTTCTTGCTTCATTTCATCCATTACATTCATATTTTGATGATTAATTACTATGAATTATTAATCTATAGAATTGATCACAAAATTCTTTAATAATTCAAATGTCAAAGTAAAAACCAAACAAAAGATTTAAATTTAAATTTGAAGTGGGGCCAATATCAAATATAAAAATTACCAACACCCTAATAGGGATTTTTATACTAACCAACTGAATGTAACTTTAACGTCACGGGAGTTTCCTGAATGGATTATACCTAATACGCAATACCTACAATGACTTGCCATCTTTCATTTTGAAAATTCGTATCGTACATATACATATTGTGATAGATACAACGAGAAATCACAATTTCGATTAAGAATGGGAGGTTTAAGGTTCAACACTACAAATTAAAGCATTTCTTGATATTTTATAGGTGTTGAGAGATCGATAATGGTATCAGTTTACAATGAAACTTTAAAAGAAATACACCTTTTAGATGAACGTCATGTTTATCATTCAGATAACACTTGGATTCGAATTAATATGACGGAACCTGTTAAGCGATTGCTGACGAAGGATTCAAAACATAAATTTCTGAAGTTAATAATATCCGTAAAAGCTTTCTTACCAATTCTTAATTATAATAAGGACCATTTCAAGCTATCGTTACTACCGGTATCAGAAGGTATTGAACATGACTATCCAATTCTGTTGCTATCTTACATGACTTTGAAGGAAGACATTCACGTTATTAAAGAACCAGGTAAAAGAAAGAAGCGAAATGTGGAAGAAGACTACGAAGAGGAAACGAATAAAATATGGGATAACGATCAACAAACTAAAGTACAAACAAAGAAAATGAAAAGATTGAAGAATACTTGTAAAAGGAAGCAGTTGTATGTCGATTTTGCTGAAATTCAGTATGATGCTTGGATTGTTCAACCAAGTGGATACGAGGTAAGTATATGTCAGGGTTGTTCTACTTACCCATAAAATAACTTAGTTTAGTGTAAATATATCTAATCCACACCTAAACTTAATAATTCGTTTTTGGCGTAGCAACAATGGTGAAAGATATTCTGTCTGCGACGTTCAGTGAATTTTTTAATTATGAACTAATATGATCATACGTAAAATATTGATGTAATATGTAATTTCAGGCATACCAGTGCACAGGAAAATGTTTTTATCCTGTAGCACAACATCTGTCTCCAACAAAGCATGCCATTGTTCAAGCGCTTTTACATAGCTTGGCACCATCCAGAGCTCCTAGATCGTGTTGCGTACCTAGCAAACTAGAATCTATTTCTCTTTTATATGTTGATGAAAAAGGAGTACTCACATATCGTTATGGATACAACGATATGGTGGTTGCTGAATGTGGATGCCGCTAAATTCAAAGTCTGAGTATCAACGAAAAATTTATAAGAAGTAAGAAATTGGTACTACAGTGGTGCTCGGGTATAACGGACCTCCAGCAGGGACCACAAATTAGATAGGCCGTCTTCTCACCTGCAACTAGCAACGGCAACGCAACTGCAATGCGACCGCAACTTCCGTTGAGTTGCTGTTGTGTACTTACCGAAATCAACTGTTCTGAAGTATTTTGTTTCGGTAGTCCTGAACAAAATGTCGTCGTCGTCAGATGAAAATATAAACGCTGCATAATTGCTATTGCTAGTGAAAAAGCGTAAAACGAAAACATACCGAACATTTTCGGTTAACCCTTTTTATACCATAAATTTGGAACACGATTTTAGCATTTTCACCTCAGACTTTGATGTCAACACGTGTATAAGATGGCTTTGTCAAATCATATAAACATGTATGTACTTCAACAAGGGTCATAAAATTCAAAGATTTTGCTGTTTCGTCTGCCATAACACAGCAGTTATTGGCAACTGTAAACCGCAACTGGCAACGGCGACGCGATATGAAGCGCTGCCGGCAACCAATTAGCAACAACTTGCATTGTAGTTGAGGTGCCTTTTACTAGGTGGAAACACGTATATTTTAATATTACTGTTGAGTCGCGTTGCTGTTGCGTTGCGGTTGCCGGTTGTTTTTGGTGAGGACACCCCTTTAGCGACACGTGTTTCCACCTACTAAAAGGCAACTCAACTGCAACTGGTCAATGCAACCAGTTGCTAATTGATTGCTGGCAGCGCTGCATACCGCGTCTCCGTCGACAGTTGCGGTCTATAGTTGCCAAGATCTGCTGTGTCATGGCGGACGAGACAGCAAAATCTTTGAATTTTGTGTCTCTTGTTGAAGCACATAGGTACATGTTTATATGATTTGACAAACCCATCTTATACACGTGTCGACATCTAAGAAAAAGTCTGGGGAGAAATTGCTAAAATCATGTGCCAAATGTACAAAAAGAGTTAACCCAAAATTTTCTGTATGTTTTCTTTTTACGATTTTTCACTAGCAAGTATGCAGCTGCTACATTTTAATCTGATGAGGAAGACATTTTGTTCAGGACTATCGAAACAAGAGACTTCAAAACAGTTGATTCGATCGAAAGTATCGGAAGTACCAAAATATCGAAAGTATCTAAGTATGGAAAATATCGGAATATCGGAAAAGAGAAATATTCAAGGTATCAGAAAATTAATATAACAGGCTCGCGTATCTTCTGTAAGAGCTTTAACTTGGTGTATTTTCAGGAGTACCTACCTCTTCGCATACTTAAGTTTTTATTTTTAATTATAATTGAGATACTATTAGATTGAATCATCAAATAGGATAAACTTCTCGGCCATGACACACGTCAGTTTGTGATTTACCGTATTAGTTAAAGATTTCATATTTTGTTTTTAAAGTAAACGATAAACCAAGATAATCGAGATTTGTGCACAATCTACGCAACCAGATAACCCAAATAATTCAATAGCGATATTAAATTTGGAACTTCACATCAGTTCTTGCAAGCGTTTCTTATAAAACCAAACTCTTCCTATTTCACGTAAACATTGGATCTTTATAAGCGCGTTATGACATAAAAAGCATTATAAATAGTACTAATAGGTGTTTTGGCGGGACTTTTAATATGGTTCGTTACAAGCGAAAGATCGTTATAAGCGGGTTCGGTATAACCGATCTCCACTGTATTACTACTTACTTATTATTGGTATTATGACAAGAAATTACTAACTTAATATAATTTCACTGCATAATGTAATCATTAAAAATTAAAAAATTAATATCTGTTGATTGCAGCATCAGGATGCCTTTTTATTAACCAATTAATAAACAATATTTCACTATATTTCTATATTATTCTGATGTATGTCCGTAAACCATTGGAATTTAAATTTTTTAAATTGTATGTATTTATTATGTAGGTACACATAAATATTTATTATTGTTATTTTTGTAGATGTAATTATACATGTAGAGTACATATTCCCGTAAATATTTTGAACTAAATAAATGTTATAAACAATACAGAGTCCGTCAAATAGGACTAATTAGTTTATTTTCTAAATAAAATTGTATTGGTATAAGCAGAGGTGGGAAAGATATTTTTAAAAAGTACCTCGCTGCACTATAAGCTATTTTATAAAATATTGTAGCTTAGCTACTCTACAGCTACTTACAGCAGTGTTGGGTAGTACCTATATCGTCTGGGTACTTTCAAAACCGAACATAGGGGAATTGCATTGTAACTAACCTTTATATAGATTCCTGCTCGCCACTTAAACCCACAAGGATGGTAATGGTATGAATAGAACGACAAAAATACTGATGGTACCAATAAATGTTAGTACTTAGTTATCTTTTTCTGTAAAAAAAATTATAAAATAATGCTATTTTGCAATAATATAGGTTGCTATGATTGTCAACTTTTTTTATCTGTCAATTAAATTATTTGAAATCAGTCGATGTTTCTGTTATTAATATCAAATAATATGAATAATAATGAGTACCTATCCAGTAGAGCAGAGGGTTTTTATAATAAAGACATTACCATCCTTGTGGGTTTAAATGGCGAGCAGGAATCTATATAAAGATCAGTTACAATGCAATTCCCCTATGTTCGGCTTTGAAAATACCCACTCGGTACATATATCTTCTTACTGGATCTAGATACTGTTTAAGTATCTAATACCTGTATCTATACACTTTTATGGCCGTGTATCTTATGTCTGTATCTATCGTATTAAGGTTCGCGCGCACTTGTTCGGTTCGGAACCGTCCGATCGGCAAAAATCAGAATAAAGCTCCAAGCTTACAAATGCCGCGGAAATACATGGAAATTAATGGCATTACGTTGATTCGGTACGGCACCATCCTTTTCGTCCCGTTCTTAAGGAGCACGCGCACTTGTTCGGTTCGGACAGTGGCGGCTATTCAGGTGCAGCCGGTACAGCCCGGCGTACCATCATTTTCGCAAATACATTGTCATGTTACATTGCGTGAAGTAATTTATTTTAATATAAATCGGAAGAATCATGCTGTACCTAGCATGGAAATTCTTGTCAAAATGTTGAAAATAATTAACACATAATTATAAAAGCCTTTAAACGTCGCCGAGCATCGCACAAAACTGTCTAATGCGTGCGCTACACAGCTCAGTACAGCAGAGTTTGCCAATCCGCTTTCTGGGGCTGTATTCTCGAAATCATTCGACATTTTGTCGTGCTCAAAAAAATTCAACCAATCCGAAGGCTATTTTCCTGACAATTGAGCATATGTCATGCCACAAAAAATAGTTTGATTGGTTAATTTTTTCTTGTCGTGTGCGAGAAAATGTCGAGTGATTTCGAGAATACAACCCCTGACTGCACTGGATGCATTGGCATGGTAATAGTATATTACATACCCAGGTGGAAAGAGTTTCATTTCTATCGAGAGCTAAGATAGCTGACCAAGGCACGAAGTGCCGAGGTCAGCTAATGCTCCAGATAGAAATGAAACTTTCCACCGTGGTTTGTATACTATTTTATTTTCAACCATCTAAAACAGACGGGAATAACAATAAAAAATATTAATACTTTGAAAAAAAAACCGACATATTGACAAAAGCATACTCCTGTATAACTGTAACGACCTGCTTGATTATGCTCCACTGACGTTTCTCTCAGTGAAACATAAAATTAAGCATATAAATATTAAATATTTCTATTGCTACTTATAATAACTCCAATGTTACAATTAATTTGAATACTACTAATTAGTTTCATTAGTTTTTCCTATATGTTTCGAATAATAAAATGAAAATACTACAATTTTGATATTTTTACTTTGCCGCCCGCCAGGTGGAAAGTGATCACTTTCCACCTGGCTGGACGGCGACAGTTAGTAAACGTCAAGTTTCCAACTTACAAAAATGTCAGAAATGCTGTCATTACATATATGGTTGAAAATAAAAGTATATACAGATTGGTGGCCGTTATTGTGAACATAGAGAGACAAATGCTTACGCGCTTTGCATGTATCGACACCTTGATTATGCATTATTTTTAAAATTGTATGTATTAGCTCGCATAAAACCCAAGAAGGCGTCTAGTTTAAAACCATAGCGGCCTTCTTGATTGTTAACTTACAAAACACAATTTTAAAAATAATGCATAATCAAGGTGTCGATACATGCAAAGCGCGTATGCATTTGTCTCTCTATGTTCACAATAACGGCCACCAATCTGTATACGTTAACATGGCAACTGCACGTTTGCTTTGGTTATCAATGACTGGTGCCGTCATAGGTACTGCCGAAACTGCACGCAGGGGATCCTGGCTGTACCGTATTTTAGAAATTCAGTATTAAATAATTTTTAATGATTAAAGTAAGTAGTAGTTGATACTTTGTACAATTATTATTTATATGAAATGGAACCTGTTATAGATATAATTTGTGTTTTATTGCAAGTTACATTCTCATTGAGGAAAGATGAACACAAAAAAAAATGTTTTACAGTGCGAAAGACCGCAACCAATTTTGACAATTAAAAAAAAGAAGCTTTTCAAAAATTTAAAATAGATTTTGAAATACTGGACACGGTTTTAATAGAGAATGATACCAAATTCCAAGATGAAGAAAAACTTAAATTTATTTGCCTGGCCGATTGGATTCAGCGAAATTTGAAAAATATTCAAAAAAATTTCCAACACAGGCAGTTGAAAATTTAAAAAATTGTTACCCTTTAATTATAAAAGATACCCACAGGTTAGAGAATGAACTTGATGTTATATATTGCGATGCTCGTTATAAGAATGCAAGTATACAAAAAATTAACAAAAAATCGACATATTGAATGAAGATGGGGTGTTTGTTTAATTTTAAGGGCTGCACCTATTTCTAAACGCTCGTGCCGCCACTGGGTTCGGAACAGTCCGATCGGCTAAAATCAAAACAGATGGAAATGAATGTCAGCCCGCGCATTACGTCGCGTCGGTTCTGTTTCGTCCCGTTCGGTTCAGTCCAAGTATACTACAATGTCAAAAAATTTCGAAAGTCCGTTCAGTCTATAGGTAAGAACGGGACGAAAAGGATGGTGCCGTACCGAAGGAACGTAACGCCATTAATTTCCATGTATTTCCGCGGCATTTGTAAGCTTGGTGGAGCTTTATTTTCATTTTTGCGAACGGACGGTTCCGAACCGAACAAGTGCGCGCGGACCTTTACCTATACACTGATCGAACTTTCGGAAAAATCATTCATTACCACTGTTATTGGCACCTAAAGGAACTAGGTATTCTTGAGATTTTCTTATCCCTGTGTAAATCTGAACACAACCAGGTTAAAGGTACTGTTTCTAAAAAATTAAAGTCGCCGTTTAAACATCACCAAATTTTAATTCATATTATGTGTTTTTTTTAATTCAAACTTACTAAATTGGAAAAAATGTTGTATGAAACACGTTGCAAAATTGCGCACTCATTTTGCAACTCGTTGCATAAATAGCTATTCCACAGAAGCTATTCTATAAGCAGCTTTATTTCTATGAGGCTGGTCGTACCGCTGCTGTTTTTAAATTCTGTGAAAAATATTGTGTCAAGAGTATGATAATCTGCAAATTTTAATGTTACGAATGGTACCTGACAAGACTATTTCGCGAATAAATAGATAATATGTATGTAAATGTAAAATTATTAAGCACAAAAATATTATATTAAACATCAAATTGTAACAAATAAAACGGAACTGACAGATGTTTTACGGGTTGCATATTGGTAACGATGGAAACATTCAACAAAGGTAGCTATTTTTGACAAGCGGATAGCCCTCACAGTTCGGCTTGCAACAGCTGAGCGTATGTATATACACAAGTCCACTGGGTTTTTGTGAAAAATAATTCTCACGCTGCAACTAACCTAAAGTCAGTGGGGCGCCCCACTAGTCTTTGCAAGGTCTTTGCTTTAGGTTAGTTGCAGTTTGAGAATTATTTTTCACAAAAACCCAGTGGACTTGTGTATATACATACGCTCAGCTGTTGCAACCCGAACGGTGAACAAGCGGATAGCCCTCACAGTTCTGCTACAAACAGCTGAGCGTATGTATATACACAAGTCCACTGGGTTTTTGTGAAAAATAATTCTCAAACTGCAACTAATCTAAAGCAAAGACTTTTTGCAAAGACTAGTTGGGCGCCCCTCGAGCTTTAGGTTAGTTGCAGTTTGAGAATTAATTTTTACAAAAACCCAGTGGACTTGTGTATTCAGCTGTTTGTAGCAGAACTGTGAGGGCTATCCGCTTGTGAACGGTGAGGGCTATCCGCTTGTGCTATTTTTGCCGTTGAAATACGGATAACATTATGAATTAAGTATAGGGATGAGTGGAATAGTCCTAATGCTTATTTTTATTAGTAAATGTATACAGAACTTTTCGAGTTCTAGTTGGCCCAACTATATTTGGAAATCCGCTTTAAAGGGATTGCGCCGTAAAGTCCATGTAATTATGAAAATCATGGCATGTTATATTTAAAAATCGCCAAGTATAGTCTTAAATTAGTATTTTAAAATAAATAATGGCAATTTTAATCTTATTACTGATGCTCATTTGATGAGCAATAATTAAAGTAAAGTGCAGCTAGAGTAACAACTAGCGACGGTTTTCGTCATTTTTAAGTATAAATAAGTCTTCCGGATCGGCGGCAGAATAATTTCCTAGCACATCTTTTCGCGGAGCTAGCGCAAACTAAGAAATTTTCAACGGATTTTAGTGTAGAATGCATGCGTTGGTCTGCGGACTTATAGCCTCGTCGTTTTGAAAACGTCGAATTACCTGATGATTACTTTTTAAAGGAAGAATTAGTAAGAAAAAAGTGGAGGTGCAAACCTCCCCTGGACTTTCCCATACTCAAAATAAACATTTCGTTTTTGGTATTCAACAGTAGTTCGCGAGGCAAAATTGGAAATTATTTGAATGCGTAGCTAGAAAAACTAAACTATGCGGGTTCGAAATGTACAGAAGAAGACACGTGTGTACAACAAGCGGATAGCCCTCACATTTGTGCTACAAACAGCTGAATACACAAGTCCACTGGGTTTTTGTAAAAATTAATTCTCAAATTGCAACTAACCTAAAGCAAAGACTTTTTGCAAAGACTAGTTGGGCGCCCCTCGAGCTTTAGGTTAGTTGCAGTTTGAGAATTATTTTTCACAAAAACCCAGTGGACTTGTGTATTCAGCTGTTTGTAGCACAAATGTGAGGGCTATCCGCTTGTGTGTGTACAAAGTTGTAATTACAGCTAGCGAAGCCGGACGATCGCTACCGACTGACGCGCATGATTCGTTTCAGTCAGAGTCCAGCCTAAATATTCAAAATTCACGAATTTCACATCAACCGTACATTTTACATATATGAATACCTTATACTATGTGATAGACAATTAAATTTTGCGGCGTTCAATTATATAATAATATACAGGGTGTTTCATTTAAAATAACAAAGTTGCGTATTGTACTGTGGAAAGCAAACGCCCTGTATACGTGATATACATTTAGAAAAATCCAGAATTATATACTGAATATCTTTTATATTTAAACTTTTTTCATATTTTGATTAATAAGGGCGCTATAGGAGCATCAATTCCAGATTTTCAAATCGTCGTAGAGGGCGCCACAGTGAAATTCTGGCATTCATCAAAAAATATAAATGTAGCTAATACCTAACTTAATAAGTATAGAAAGTTTAAACAAAATCCTGTGGACAGTTTTTTTGTAATAATTTTTCAAAAATTTCAAAATTTTTGGAAGAGCGCCGTTGCGACCGTTTTTGGATTTAGTAAATAATTTTTCTTGGTGTAGTACAGCCAAAGGGCTTTCAAACAAGTTGTTGCGGAACCTGATCAGATAACTGGTTTTTGAGTTACGGGGCGTTAAATTCGAAATTTTTAAAAATTCATAGCGACCGCCATTTTGAAGTTAGAGAGTCCGGTAAAGAACTGTTTCCCTTGAATTATGCCCTTCTTTCATATCCCCTACTCAGATTTTCAAAATTCCGCTTCTGAAAAAAATGATACCAAAAAAACATGTCTAACTTCCGCTTCCGGTTTCGGATTTTTTTGAAAAGCTTATTTTGTAGATGAATTTTCGATATACCCCTTCATTTAAAATTTCATCAAAATCGGTTCACTAGTTTTTGCGTTAGAGGCGTTACATACATACATACATAGGTACATACATACATACATACCCACCCACGCACCCACAGACAGACATTTTTTCTAGACCACTTTTTTGGGGTCCTGGAGGTCCAAAACACGTATTTCCGCGAAAATCTCGACTTCGAAAATTTTCATGATATCAATACTTCCATATACCAGTGGTGGTATGGGAAAGTAAAAATTCTTAACTTCACGAGATCAATGTTAAAATGTATGAAATTATATTGATTATTTATAGTGATTGTAGTAGAATTATTAATAGATTACTTCATGAACTTCCCACATTTAATTTTTAAAACCACTAATTATTATTGATTCTTAATTGTAGAAAAATGTAATTTAAGTTGCATAACGAACAAGGCGTTGATTTTATAGGTTCTGAAGAGCCACTACGGCGTGCTAACAAAGAGTCCCCTATTGTTATTTGGAGAATGGCTAAAATTAAAACCATGACATTTTGTATGTTAGTTAGTATCAAATTTCCAATTTTTGTTCATTTTTGTTTTATGCGATGTTTTTAAAATAATTGATTTAGAATTCAAAATCACCACTGCTCCCTAAACAAGAAAGTGCTCTTCTACATTTAAAGATTGTAAAATGTACCTACTCTTTAATTGAGAAATCTTTCAGCCCCTTACGGGCTAACAATATTTTTAAATGTGCTTTTATAGAAAGCGATTACGTTTATCCACATTTAACAAGAAAACTAAATTTAGAGATTATACTGGAAACTTTATTGGACAAATTAGTTATTCAAATTTTTTTGTATAGAACTTAATAAACAAAATTATACTACTTACACTACACTTAAAATTTTCAAATGAATACATAGTAGTAGGTACCTATTCGATATAATGCACTGCAAGAACTTTACAATAAAGGTAAACCGTCGATGTTTAAATATCTCCTAAATTCATATTTTGTTGTAAACCAAAACGTTTAAAGCTAATATGGCCCAGGTTCAACTGTTTTAATATTAACTTTTCTTGACGTCATTATTAATAACGTTCTGTAATCAGAAGGTAAACTGGGAAAATGCGGTTTTAATATTTTTAACAACTCATTCATTGCAGTATGTGAAATTTTATGTTTAATTGCCCACTTGGATAAAGCAAATCGTATATCATTGTCTCCGTCATTATTATTTAAAAAGCCTTTATCGTTTCCATCTTTTTCACTAGATGAAGGAAATTCGGGCTCATCTTTAACAGGCGCATTATTCGAATGTGATGAATCGTTTTCTTCAAATACTTCCATGGCACGTTCTGTTCTTTTTTCTATTTTTTCTCCTTTTTCTTTCACTTGCACATGTGAATCGGAGGCACTAGCCCTCTCTGCTATACATACATCAGAGCTAGGTTTAGCTAATCTATATTTTTTTCTTGCACGTTTAGACGTCATGTCTAATGAACCAAAATTAACCAGGGCAAAGTACCTGCAAAATAATACAGTCAAAGATCATGTATTGGGATTTTGAGGTTATAGATTGTAAATGCAATTTGTTTGTAGTTAAAATTCGATTTTATAAATTGTTGATAAAATGTACCTATTACTACACACATAAATTACTTACAATTAATAACTTATTATAATGTAAAACAGTAGATGCTATATTATTGGTAACGCTAGAATTTAAATGCTCGGTACTTATTATATTTTTTGTGCAACCGTACCCGAAGTGGGCGTTTCGCGTCCGCTGTCCAGGACGCGAAATCTAATTTCGCGGCCGCTGCTATGGTAGCGTCCGCTAAAGTAAAAATCATTGTAATTTATACAAAACTAATTGTTTTATTTACTCCATATCCATAGTGACGCACTAACTGAAAGCCGTTTTTCTATTTACAATGAATTAAGCTGTAGGTTTTCTAAAAGCAATAACATTTACAATTACACATTTTTTAAAGTTGCACAAAAAATATTGTGTATACCTTGTCCGCGAAATTCTTTAGCGCCCTCGAGATTGTCTTTCCTCGGCCGCAAGCGTCCTCGGCGACAATTTTTTCTCGGTACGATAAAGACACATTTCGCGTCCTTGGTATACAAATAACTATTATGCACATTAAACTTTTCAATAATAGACTCCTCGTAAAAATAAGAAAATGGACAGTACCTACTTAAAATATTATATGTCCTATGAAAATAATAAACGTTCAGTAAAAATATCAAAGGTTCAATAATAGTTATTAAGGTATCTAGGGTACTATAAGGATAATAACGACCCGAAGTCGATGGTCGACCGAGGGTGTGATTTGATTATTCTTATAATACCCGTGGTGCCTTCAAGGTTTAATGTCCTACTATTAGTCTGTTATTTAATTCGATTTTTTATTTTTAAGCTTGTCAATTTGACATTTAATTTGTATTGACACTAAATCAAGACTACTTTATATTTTAGAATAATTCTGTATTTCCATGGTAATATTCAAAATAATACCCTAGGGCCTATTAAAAAAAATAATAGACCTGAGGCAATTATTTCTCATATAATAAATCTCAATATAGAGTGCTTATGGTACAATAACAGACTAGTAGGACATTATAGTTATTTACACAACAAGTTTTGAAAGTTATCTATTACTGGGCGAAGGAGCATGTTGAGGGTACGAGGCCGTAAGGCCGAGTACTTTTATGCTTCTGAGTCCAGTAGAATAACTTTCAAGACTCGTTATGTATAAGATTTTACCTGAAATCGTATAAATTACTTCAAAATTATTCATAAATTCGCAAGTTTTTAAATGTCATTTTGACAATCCTTTAAATTTAAAAAAATAAAAATCAGATATGTTAAGGAACAGCAGGTTTGTGTATCCATGGTGAAATAATTATTTGTTTTGTTTATGTTTTGAGCACGTTTTGAGTTTTTTCTTGGTTTTTTTTGTAGTGTTAAACAACGGTAAATGCGACAGGTTCCAAGAAGAAAATATTGGTTACAATGTGACTGAGGCTGCGGCGTCGGTGGTGCAAGACTTGCTACCAACGAAATCCAAAGAAATAATGCAAATGAAGGACCATTTTACCGCGTAATTAATGTAATGATGATGCTGAAGTAATCGTATGTTTCACAGTGGTGGGGGATGCACATTGGCTTAGCAGGGAAAACTTCCAATTAAAAGGTTTGGACAAAAAAGTAAAGAGGGCAGTAGTTATATGAATTTGAACAAAAATTAAAAATTGCGATTTTGGAATACAAAAATAAATCCAAACATCTGCAGCGGCAGATCCCTTATGAAAATCAGAGTGCCTTGATAATCAATGTTAGTTGACAGATATTATCGAGGCACTCTGATCCAAATTTCTTAATTGCAGCTACGGTCATGCAAGATACATAGGTGTTTCTAATTCTGCGTAACCACTTCTAGTTTCTGTGTTAGCAATAATATCAACTATCAGTTCTTCTCATATCGCTATATGTCTAAATATATCTACAGGGTGTTAACTAATAAGTGCGAAAAAATTTAGGATTCTTCATTCAAAGTTAGCACAAGCCTTTACTACGCTATGTGAAACTTACAACTCTTATCAACTTCTCTTTCAGAACTTTTTTGTGAACGAAGGTATGGGTTTGTTAATTTATTGTTTTACTTGAAAACTATCAACTTTACGGAAAAAACGAAAGATACAAAAAAGTTTCCAGACATATCAAGCTATGTAATTCACATTTTTACAAAACCCATACCTTGGTTCACAAAAAAGTTCTGAAAGAGTAAGTAGATGGTATAAAAGGAAGTAATGAAACATTTTCCTTGTTTGAAGTAGTGAGATGTCTTGTAAAGAACTTAGAAGTTAAAAATACTATTCTCCAACAGTAAACTACTACCTATATCTAAACACTTTATTTTTTTAATTTAAAACTGTTGATTTATTAAAAAAATTATAAAAAATCTGGTTTTAGTAATATTCGAAACAAAAAATCCACTTGTACCTAAATTTCTTAAATAAATTCTAGATAGGTACTTTGCATTATTCATAACAATTTTTAAATAGGTTTTACTCTTGCATGTTACCGGCATTTCTTATAAGTTTTAAAATTTGCATTGTATGTTCCTAACAAAAAATGTCAGTTTTAAATATTTAAGACAAATTAGAAAATATTATCCACAATCATTTATTAAGTGGTAGCAACATAAATAATTCTCCTTAATTTTCACTGTGGTTTTACGAAATGTCGTACAGTTTTGGGATAAAATTTCATATTGTGTATTGCCAGAGGGTACCTATTTTACTATTTTCGCTTTTGCATTTTTTACATTATTTCTCCTTTTTTATGGCTTCTTCTTTTCCTTTTTTGCCTTGTTGTCTCCCTTTTTAAAGGTTTTATTTTGAATTGTAAGCACTTCTTTAATTAATGCCATAAGCAAAGACTAATAGTCTTTGCCATAAGTACAAACTGACGTTAATTTTGTTCAGTAGGTACTGTAACGGATGTTACAATATATTTAAATAAATATAAATTAAAGAAGTATTTTGGAGAGCAGCATTAAAATTGTGTTTATTGTTTTTAAATACAAAATAGAACTGATTATAAAATAAATATTCATTACCATCCCAACCCAAAACATTAAATCAAAGCCAACCCATGAAACCATTACACTACCCCCCCCTCCAAAAGAGAAAAGCACCAACCAAAATTTAAAATAAAATGTTTGTAATTAATTTTGAAATTGATTTATGTCATATTTGACGTTTGAGTCCAATATTAAATGACTTTAAAAAAAATAGCATTCAGGGAGTGTATAATATAAATTGAGAGTCTTTCAAACTAAAATTGATAAATTAGCACCAAACACTTATCTTTGATAATATCCAGTTATGGTCAATAGCAGTAGCAAAACCATTAGTACCATTTATAAAACCATATCAATACATCATTAATTTTTTATCATTTTTCTTGTCCAAATCAGTCGGAGGGGTCACCAAATGTAACGGATGTTACA
Organism: Hemicrepidius hirtus; assembly: GCA_963082805.1. Classification (NCBI taxonomy): domain Eukaryota; kingdom Metazoa; phylum Arthropoda; class Insecta; order Coleoptera; family Elateridae; genus Hemicrepidius; species Hemicrepidius hirtus. The sequence goes on from OY720161.1 coordinate 16,549,296, forward strand.
ATATATTTAAATAAATATAAATTAAAGATGTATTTTGGAGAGCAGTATTTAGAATATGTTTATTGTTTTTAATACAAAATAGAACTGATTATAAAATAAATATTCATTACCATCCCAACCCAAAACATTAAATCAAAGCCAACCCATGAAACCATTACAGTACTCACCTATACGAAGTTATTTTCTACATTATTCAATGATAAACAGAATATTTGACATAAACTAAGCTGTTTAATTGATTATTACCTATAAATTATTAATTACTTATCAGCATCACCTTACAGATTGTGAAATTGACGTTTTGCGGTAAATTACATTCTGACAATCAGTTGTGGAATCAAGGCCAACTGTATCTAATGCGTCGCATTAGATACAGTTGGCCTTGGTGGAATTTTTACGTGGTGCCATCTACACGAAATGGTCTGAACTTTAAGACAATATGTCACCCTGATATGGTGCGAATCTCAACTAATGGTTGTTAAAAATTTACAGTTTTTTTATTAATCACGTTTCAATTGCAACCGATTGATGTGAAATTTTGCTAGTAAATATTAAATGATGTGAGGACGGCAATAAGCTATTTTCAAATTATTTCGTCACTTAAAATTTTTTATTTTTATTAATTTCAATAATTTATTTAACCTATTAAACAACACAATTAAGCCATGAAAATTGGTTATTGCCTTCAGCCATCCTTATTCTTCAAAATAAAAAAATATAATTGGGCATATGATGATTAGTTTTTTAGATTAGTAAAAACGCGCAAAGGTTTGTTTTCAACTGTGTATTCCGTCCACTCGTCAGCGCCCTCTTAAAAAAAATATTATTTTAGTTAATCCCTTATTTAATCCTTGTAAAAATAATAAAGTTTCGGTAAAAGTAAAAAATTCAGTAAATATTAGAATTATCCTTCCTCAAAAATGGACTACCCTGGTTTAAACATCCTCGGGGATAATCTAACAAAATTTAACAACTCCACCCAAGCATTATAGGGTGGTCCATTAATGAGAAAGGATGTTGTTTATTGGAAGCAAATGATTTAAATATTGGACCTCGTACACTGAACCATTGAAATGACTGAACGTTTATAATTTCTACTATGCGAAACTTAAATTAAGTAATACATTCTTCTGCATTAATACCGAACGTAAGTTACCTACTGAGCAAATACTATATTTTGTGGCAACATTTTTTAAAATATTGAGCTCTTTCTATATTGTTACTGTGCAGTTTTAAATTTTTTACTGTAGGTAGTAGGTAGTACCTACTTACATTTATAATGTTTCAGCATGCAAAATATCTTAATATACCGAGCGTTTTATTACCACCCTTATTGTAATACTTACCCACAACAAATTCTAAATAGAATAATAGATACACGTAGTATGTAATAGTTTATAACTTAACACTAAAAAACACGTGTATCTAGTATGCTGGAACACCAGTGAGAAAGCGTTGGTACAAAATGACCGTTGAAGAACTATATTGCATCCGGTAAAATAGGCGCATGCGTATTACACATCTTTATATAGGATGTATCCAAAACATATTGCCAAACCTTACAGACGTCTTGCGGACGTCAAAATAAGCAATTTTTATACAGGGTAGCCATTAAAGATTGGACCAAAGTGGTAGCGTTCAAACGCTTTGAGATATTAATTTGAAATTTGGAACACTTCAATACGACATTACTTGGCATATTTTTCAGTATAGAAAAATTTTCTTTGACTCATACTTTCGGAGCCCGGTCGCCATCTTGAATTTTCTTAAATGGTAATAGGGGTATCGCAATACATCATTAGAAAGCTTAATGTTTTCTCTTTTTAATTGTGGTAAATTATTATGGGGTTACATAAGAAAATAATGGAAAGAAAAATTAAAAAACAATTTTCCGTACTACTAAACGCTCAGGTGGCTATTTATTGTATGCTTTAATTCTAGATGGCTTTGCTTTAACAGAGCTTCAAAATTAAACAAAAAAACAATCAATAATTGTTCAGCAGATGAGAGTAGGTAGGTACCTACATTATCATACTTTTCGTAGAAATTATCCAATCTGAATTTTGTTAAACATGGATTGGTTGACAGAAACTGATTAGGTATGGTGACAGAAAACAGTTTTAACATCTTCGTGAATTTAAGCAGTTTTTTGATACCATACTTTTAACAATCACAATATGGTACTTATTTGTTTTTCAACTTTTAGAATTGTTTGTTTAATTTTAGTAGGTACCTTGTTTCTTCATTGTTTGTTTATTTTGTTTTTTGTTTAATTTTGACGTTGTGTTAATGCAAAGCTACCTAGATTTGAAGCATAGGTACAATAAATAGCCGTCTGAGCATACGGCAAATTGTTTTCTAATCTTTTTGCATTATTTTCTTATGTAACCCCATATTAACTTACCATGATTAGAAAGAAAAATAATCAAGCTTTGTAATGATGTATTGCATCATCCCTATGCCTATTACCATTTAAGAAAATTCAAGATGGCGGCCGGACTCCGAAAGTGTGAGTCAAAGAAAATTTTTCTATACTGTAAAATATGCGAAGTGATGTCGTATTGAACATTGAAGTGTTCCAAATTTCGAAATATTTTCACTTTAAAATTTGAAGTTGAATAGATTTCAAAGTAATAGGGCAATTTATCTAGATTGTCTGCAGAAAAATTTACCGGTGTTTTAGAAGATGTTTCTCTAGTTGCAAGACGACAACATTCTTTATTATGCATGATGCCCCCTCGTCGAATTACCAAGTGACTGTTCACAAATTTTTAAATAACTCTTATACGCAGAACGTTGGATGGGAAGGAGTGTACCAGTGCCATGGCCAGTCCGATCTCCTGACTGGAACCCCATTGATTTTTATTTGTGCGATCATGTTAGAAGTTTAGTTTACTTTGCACCAATCACAATAATCAATATTTTACTTTTTTATGACAACAAATTGAAAACGGTTTCACAACCATTTACAATACGCCCGGCATTTTTGAAAGGATGTTGTTCACATTGGAATTATAATGCCGAGACAAGCTGGTCTCTGCACTCCGCGAGTGCTGTTCTAGTTGTGGCCAGTTCTGATTTTTGGCCACCATACTAGAGCAGCGAATCTAGGAAAAAAATGCCGTGGAAAAAAGTGCATGAAAAAAGTGCCGATGGAGAAAGTATACTTACGCAGGCTCTTTGCCCTTGTATTTTTACATGACTGCTTCAGGTGAGTTGAGCATCAAGAACTCTTAGACATTTCATTTCACCCGAAAGTTTCAGAGTTTTGTAGAAGATAGATGAGTTTCTATTACCCGCCGTCTTCCGTTTTCTTGGTTGGTGACTTACAAAATCTTGGATATCTTATAGGGGTCTAGTCTAGAAGTTTCACCAACTTGTAAAAAGTATAGAGATTGCTATTTTAGTGCGGAAATTAAAAATAATTTCGGTTTTTTTATTATCTGAAAAATTTTCTTGAATAAATGAACCGAGGTGATAGAATACAGAAAATAGAAACAATATCCTACACTTAAAAAACCAAAAACTGTTTTAAGAAAAATATACAAGTTTATATTACATTAATAGAATAACACTCATTATCAATCAGAAAACATTTGAGCACACACACTGAGTCTTTAAAGAACACAGCACTGGATAAAAATATTAAATGTTAACGGTTTTGTTCACTGCACATTTCACTATTTTTCTTATTTAAAGCATATGTTTTACCAGGTACGGTATATTTCTTATATTTAACCTTTCGCAAGCGATGTTTGCTGCCAGGAATTCTTTCAATCTTAAAAATATTGTGTCTAAAAGAAAAAGTATTAATGTTATAAAAGTTTCTTTATCTACATTTGAAAGAATAATATTAGCTAGATAAAATGAAAAAAAAAATGCTGATGAAGGATTAACATTTTCTCTTACCTAAATAGAAAATCTGGTTGAGAGAGCCGCATGCAAAGACTAACACTTGAAGAGAAGTCTATGTCTGTTTGTAAATTTAATTTAGGTTCCATAAGGACACTAAATTCCACTTGTGATTTTACAAAAGAAGTGTCAACACGGATTGAACCAAGTATCACAATTCCAGCCCTGCAAAAATGGGAATGTATGTTTTTATATAAACAATAAACAGAAAGTCTTACGATTTTTCAACAAGAGATACTGCATTTCTATTCCATAAGGAAGTTTCAATTTTTCCGGAAAGGTCAAAAGAAGTAGATCCTTTCAGATCCAATTCTGCAATGAAACCTGGACCAAGTCTTAAATATTCTTGATGATCTTGAAGCATTGCCAGAGCCTAAAAATATTTGTTTTACAATTCTATTTTACCTATAATTAAACTTGCCGAAAACGGTAACGCATTGGACTAAAACATCTTTCCACAGACTTTACTAAGTTAAAGCAAAGGTTAAAGTAGGTATCTAAAAGGCTACTGTAAAATAAATAAATAACAGATAAACAGTGTTGTTGATCTAACAAGTAATATTCACGAGTTTCCTTAAAATTAAAGAATTTTGGAGGATGATTCCCTAAAAGAGTAAACTTTTTCAAAATATGCAGCCTTTCCATTATGACGTATGGACAAACAGTTGCAACATCTTTTTCTTAAACTTAGTGCATCGTGTTTATCTTTAAAATACTGATAATGTGGACAATTAATCATCGCCCCTGTGCGATGTCAATTATTATTGTTAGGTTTTTAATCATGCAATTTTTTAATTGCGTGATTTTTTAATCATGCAATTAGGCCCACAGGCTTTTTTAAGCCTGTGGGCGACAGGCCTATAAGACGTTTAGTTTTAGTAGCAGCAGGCTACACCTACATCATTTTGGATATGTGGATATCTTCACTTGGCTTCCATCCCCAATTTTGAGGAGAAAGGTAGTCACTCGGCAAGTTTTTGCACCAAGTGTCCACTTAAAAATGATTTTCTGCAACTGTGGGAAAGGCTGTGGGTTAATGTGTGGTCGCCGCAAGCTAGAACTGCGTTGCTTCCGCGCTTGAGGAAATGTCTGTTAAATCTCAGTGGCTCTGAAAAATGTTGTCTGCTGTTGTCAGTCATAGAACGTGAGAGCAGTTACTCCTACGCGAAAAATATGTAGAGTAGAACCTTTTCTATAGCCAATAGTTTAGTCTACAACTTTTATAATAACCTAGATTACCTATCGTATGACCAACAGGAAGGGAGATATTGGCGAAAACTGATTTTCGTGACCTTTCACCTTGAAGAACTTCTGAGGCCGACACGACACGATATCAATGGGGACTTTTTATACGTTATAGTTATACTCATAGCGCCAAAATTAAGGTGTACGCAAAAATTAAGCTAGCTTCTAATTTTTCTGAAGTAACCCCATTACCTTTACCTAATGTTACTGGGCGCTGTAAACCAAAATTTAGCTTGGTGGGAATTCACTGGAAATAACCCTCGTTTTTTGTCCAAAGTGACTGGGCTACCTACTAGATAATATATTTCCGATAGTATTTGTTAGCATCGCTGGATTGAACATGGTATGCACAGAAAAAAGGGGTGGTGTTCAGGTGGTGTTGTTATTTCTTGTTGAATAATATTTAATAATAAAATTATTAGGTACTACCTACTTGATATGCTGTAGTTTTTTCTGAAGCAGTTCCAGACCACACATGCCCCATAAGTTCTCCTTGTCCATTGAAAAATACAAACGGTCGTATTTGTGTACCCAACACTGTCAGTTCAATTCCAGCAGTTGCAGTTTCATCTGAATCTCCTGCTTCAGAATCACTGGATACGAAACTGCTTAGTCCTCCAGAGAAGATACCTAACTAAAGAAAAATATTTCCTGATTAATGTACTTATAGGTATTACGTTCTAGTAATTAATTTCTTAATTAAAAAAGCATTGTGTACATTATCATACAAAAGGTTAATACTAATTTTAAAACTATTACACTTACACTGAATATTTCATGAGACACATCAAGTTTCTCCATCACAATATTAACAATTCCTCTCTTAACGATCCCATTTTGTATTTCTTGAATGGTTAAAAGACTTCCATTACTAGATGGACTTTGCAAAAAACTTCTAGTCAAGGCAGTAGACCATCCCTTTTGAGCTAAAGTTGCATAGTTGTTTAAACGAGTGTCACTTCTTATTATCCCCAGCAACTTTCGGTTAAAATCATCATTCTTTTCAGCAATCATCTTTAGTCTTTGAACAAGATATTGCTGTACTTCAAATGATTTACAACTAGAAATTAGAAAGTAGACAAGATCTTTGAGCACTTTATCTGTAGGCTTTGATTCAAGCACAATATCAAGTGCTATAGTTCTGGAACTAGAATCATGCTTTTTATCGGTTTGAAAGAATGTTGTAGTAGCAGCAGTTAGTACTGCTTCACTCCAGTAGGATGGATCAAATGACCATAATGCCTTCCATGCAAGTACTTGCTCTTTCTCAGTTCCTTTTCTAATGATCTCTAGTACTTTTGGAATTGAATTTTGAGATTTCAGGTTTTTTACTGCCCTTAAATACATGTATTTACCATCTCCCTTAGAAGTGTCTAAACCGTGTAATACGGCTTCTTCAACATTATGATAAACCTGAAAATATACCAATAGTTATTACATAGAACCAATATACAGACACTAAGAACTGTTTTGTTTACCTTATGATTGGTATTAAAGTTTGGTAACTTAGACAATCGATTTGCCATGGCTGCAATGCTCAAAAGGAGAGTCTCCTTAACTTTTATTGGTAGGTTAGACGATTTTTGGTATCGACTTAATAGATCTGCTATGATTTTAGGATTTGGTTGTGAAGACATAGATAGAGCCCATAAATATCGTTCACTCAGATCTTCTTTCTTTGAATCATCTAAATTCAATTTTTTCATGGTTGCATCATGAGAAGCTTGAGTTTGAACATATCCCAATATATCATATAATTGATACCTAAATTAAATAAAATGATCAGTACGTGTAGAGGTTGTTACAAATTTGCATATCATTATGTGGATCTCGGAAACTATAAGACATAGAGACGATTAAATTGGGATAAATTTTGAGTATAGGGGTACTTAATAATATGCATAGTAGGGGTAGATCGGAGCACGACAATTCGGCGTCGGGTGATTCGATGCCGAACAATTTGGCAACAATTACCGGTACGTAATATTTAAAGTTGATAGTGCTACACGCAGTTTGCAGTTGTTGGTGTACATAGTTCCGAGGTTAATGTTGTGAGCAAGAAATAGTAGGTAGGAAGTACCTATATTATTAGGAGCGCCAAACGGTGTTACTTGCCGCTGCCTCGTGTACATAATGGCAAGGTAGTGTACATGGAGCCGAGGTTATTGTCTGGAGCAGGTAATATAATATAGAATAAATCGGGTGAAAAATAGATAGAAAGAAGTATAGGTATTAGAAATGTGCGAAGTGGTCCGGACTAGCTGCAAAATTACACCGCATTTGAGTGTAAATATAAGTATATAAAATTGTATGGTCAGCACAGAATCATTCTGGCGTCGAAACGTTCGGTATCGAATTGCCAGCGCCGAATTGCCGGCGCCGAATTTTTATGTACTGAAGCATAGCTCAGCAGTAAAGTGGGCAGATTTTTAGGCTGAACTGCAATCGCCAAGAGTCTCAATTCATGGAAGTGTCTGATTTCATCTCAGATTAGATTAGCAGTTGCTACCTCTCATAGTAATACCTACAAGCGAAAGCTAAACATGTTTTAATGAAGAGCACAAAAGTGGTATGGTAAAAATGATTCTTGATGGCACACTATCAACAAACCGCTTATGCAACTTTACCCCAATTTAATCATTTCTCTTACTGGTTCCGAGATCACTATAGGGATCAACGTTAAAAAAAAATTTACAATATCTTTTGGTTCTTCTTTATACCAAGAGTTTTTGCAATATCTTCTTTAGAGGCAATCCTGCCTATTGTTACAAGTCTCGCAATTGCTTTAGCAGAATTGAGTGATCCCATCAATTTACTTTTCAAATGATCTCTATAGTCATTTACAGTATTTTGAAAAGTACTAGTATCTTCGGAGGACAGTGTTTCCCTCTCAGTTAGAAGTGATTCTTGAGTAAAAACTACCCCCTCCTTGTTGCTGATCTTATCGATAACTTCTTCAAATGAATTTCCTTGAATAATCTGACTATTTGCTTTTTCTTTTAGGGTCAATGACTGATATGATTCCACTTTGTTTCCAATATCTTCTTTTATTTTAGTAAACATAGTGTGTGATTCTTCAAATTTTACCGATTTTATGTATTGATTTTCTTCATCCATTTCATATTTTGCAGTTCTCACAGAGTCTACTTGTGTGCCTAAAACTAAATCTGGATTGCTAACGTAAGGTAAATCCGATGATAGACAAGAGGATTTTGATTTCACAAATGATTTAGAATCTTTTGAAGCGTACGTAACAGTACAGTGACCAGAGGAATCAGTCTCATTGGTTTCTTGGTCCAAAATTTGAAACTGCAAAATTCAATATAGTAAGTAGTAGTAGTAACATAAGATTAAGAGATTCAGAACTATTGCTTACCTGGAAAAGACTAGCAATACCTTTCTTCATATTAGCTAAAGATAGTTCTTCAACTTTATTTAATAAAATTTTTTGGATTTTTCCACGACTCCATTCAACGTAAAATGGAGTATTTGACAGAGAATCTAATTTAGAGGTATGAGTTACAAAACCATCAGGAGCTGGCGCCTTTCTTGATCGAATATATAATTTAGGTGAACGCAACTGAAAGAAATAGATGTATGTGTAAGTATACTGTATTGCTAATTCGATATAAGTAATGAGCAAGCTACAAAACACAACATGGATTTTATTGCAAATTATGGTGACAACGGAGAATCTTTTCTAAATAAGGACCTGAGGCCTAGGTAGGAGAAAGTCTTACAATATTCCAGATCCTCATGCACAGGAAAGAATAGGCTAATCCTCTTTCTTTTCCTCTCATAATCCGCAATGGCATCAATGTTGAAAAGGAAGATCCTAAGTTGATAGTTTGAATGGATCTAAATTTCAATAATAGTATGTTGAAAAACAAAACCACATAATGCCCATGTTAATACAACTTTCTTATTGGGGCCGTGGTTTCAAAGCCCGTCGATGTGCCGCGGCGGCAGTAAATACGGTAGCCTCTATAAGTAACATTGTGTCAATTTAATTTGTCAGATTTGGTTTTGAATGCTTTGAAGAAGTAGAGCTAGAGTCATACCATAACAGATATTTTTATTTATTGTTTATTGGAAATTGTAGAGTACACTACCATTACATGCGTAATCATAGTTGTAATTTTCAAGAACGTTACTTAAGGCAGTTCACTAAACGCCACCAGGTGGCAAGTTGCTTGTAAACAAACAAAGCCAGTGGATTGTTCCTTCTAAACTACCCACACGAATATTGACGTTTACGAAGGCAACAATAATGACCACCTTGCTGCAAGCAGCTGCAAGTCGCGCTTTTGTCGTGTAGTTTAATGTCAAATTTAACTTTAACTTATCTACTACTTTCAGCTCTGTTTTAATTATTTAAGATTATAGTTTTAAAATTATTAATTAATCTCAAATTGGGAATGAAATACAACCAAATATACATGATAGCAGCGTCGCCGACACAACGGAGAATAGGCGACAAAGAAATATTTGTATCCAGCGATATCGCCCGACGTAAACACTTTTTCTTTGGATGAGGATGTCTACATAAAAAACGTATCTTACAATAATGACAGAACTAACAATGTACATGAATTGCGTTAAAAGATCACTGATATTTTTGCAACAGTTACTGCTGGCCAGCTTCCATCTCCTAACTCTTAATAAGTTATATCACCGTTCAAGTTTTGATTTTGCAGAGCCTCTCTGTGGTGCCATCTATTAGATAATAATCAACAACATTTTTTTCAGATTTAAACTAAATAGTTGTACCACAGAGAGAACCTGTCAAAATCAAAATTGGAACGCCCATATAACTCACAAGAGTTAGAAGAATGAAGCTGGCCATGGTATTACATATACAGTGAAGTCCATTTATTATGCAATATAGGCATGTTGCAAGTTAATTGGTGTACCCACTTTAGCATGGGAATATAGGCAACCCATTATACAGTTAGCTAGTTTTTTTTATGTAACCATCTATGATGTAACCGAAATCAGCAACACATGAAAGTTTAACTGAGTTTAACCTCAAAATAAAACATTCCTGACAATTGAAAATTTAAATTCATCAGTAGGCAGGGACAAGAGTGCTTAGCAGTGTATAATGGGTTGCCTATATTCCAATGCTAAAGTGGGTACACCAATTAACTTGCAACATGCCTATATTGCATAATAAATGGACTTCACTGTATATATAACACTAGGAAGTTGTTACAGGTGGCATGTTGTTTAGCAAAGGAATGGGATTAATTTGACCATTTAGGTTAATACAATTTTTGTTTTTAACTTGATAACGATCCATTGAAGCTCCAAGTGGGCAAAGGGTGAATAGATTAAAACTCAGTAAAAACCTTGCCTAACCCACGAATTTACTGCAAACATTGACGGAAAAAGTTAACGTTTCCGCTGGAGTTAACCCAGCATCTTCAGACAACTATAAAAAATTGAGGGGAATACATAAGAAAAAGTAGGTATACATCATAAAAATGAGTATAAAAAACTTACCGATGACAAGAACAAAAGAAAAGGATTATAAGATTTTAAGAACCCATAGTTAAGACGTATTCATTAATTTTGTGTAATAGTCTTTTTTTCTATACAACGAGCAATACCTAACTGGCCGTGGCAGTAATAATTGCTATTAGGCACCTACAACTTCAGAGAATGAACTTTGTGGCACGAGCGTAAAATTACTGGGGTGTAGAATATTATACTTTTTCCACGATTATTAATTTGGAATTTCAACTAAATCATATGATTAAAAGGTCTTTGTCTAGCGGTTGCCGTGGAATTTAAGTCATCTATAAAATTATTTTGTGTGCAACTGTCAAAAAAAGGTCACTTTTTTTGTTTGATTTTGAGTCGTGAAGTAGCACATTTGTTTATAGTAAAATAAAACCTTGACAACGTAAAAAAAGCCCTGACAACGTAAAAAAAAGACTTTTTTTTACCGGCCGACAAAGACTTTTTTTTACGGGTCATGATCTTGAATGAAATTAGCTTTTAATTTTATGTAAAGATTCGATCGAAACTTTAATTTTGGTAATTTTTCACAGTTGCACACAAAATTTTGTATGCCACATGGCCGTGAACTATCTTTTTTTTATTCGAATGATTATTTGGCTCGGCCTTCGCCTCGCCAAATAATATTCATTCTAATAAAAAAAAGTGCTACTTCACGGCCTTGTAACATAAATAACTATTATGTGATTGATATTTGTAATAAAAGTAAATTTTCAACACGATTTCTATTCAATTACAATTTTATCCTACATTGTTTCCGTTCCTTTTGGTACAAACAGAATTAGGTACAGTCAGCGACAAATGTTTTCACCAGTATGATACCACTGAACACGTTTTTCTGAGAGAAATATAAGAGGTACTGTAATGATTTCATATGTTGGGTTGGCTTTGATTTAATGTTTTGGGTTGCTAAGTTAACAAATATAAAAATAATAAACAAGATCTAAAATTTTATATTCACAATAAATACTTCTCTCCAACATTATTCTTTAATTAATAATAAAATATAAGTAACATCCGTTACAGTACCATAACGTCGCTCTTATTGTTTTATATAGGTATGTTGTTAACACTGTTAACAAGATGAAATAAAATATAGAAATGTGTTATATTTTTCAGTAAAGCGGGTTACAGTAGTACAAGACTGGTGAAAACATTTGTAGCTGACTGTACAATCAACTCGGATTTTAAATAGGTAAATCACAATGATATAAGAATAATATAAATAGAAGTAAACAATTTCATAGAGGACGTATAAATTCTACAGTAACAGTTATCCAAAGAGTTTAATCATATTACGATATTTAAATTATACAGAAATTTTATAAAAATTAGAAAAGTTTGTTTATTTCCATTTCTATTGATTGATTGTTTAATGTTTTAAAAGGACGTTTGTGATTAGTTAAGTTCCAATTTTGGCGAGTCGTGTAAATTAACCTGATTAAGTTGGCAATGCATTTAACTTACATGGAAGCACAGCCAACTTGATCAAGTTTATTTTCGATCATTCTGTATAACCAGAGACTATCCTGACTCCTATAGTCTTTGATATAACACAATGATATAACTAACTGAAGCATACCAGGATTTACATATAAAAAAATTATCACTGAAGAGTGGAAACGACTATTGTTGTCCCCGAGACTTAACGTGATACCTGAGGGTACCGACGAGAACCGAGGGCATTTTCAGTGGAGGATTTAGTTAAGTTTAGTTCAGCAATGTAGTCTACTATACCAAATTTTTCTCCCGATATTAAATCTAAATTTATATATCGGAACAAGTCGTTTTTTTATTCTCTTTATTCCCGGAATTTTATAAATTTTATTCTTCCCTCAACAATCAAATTGTGTCAGAAGCCAGGTATCTATTACATAAACTGATACTTTGTGCTAAGAAGAAAATATAAAAATATAAAATCATATCAAACTATAAAAAAAAATAAACAGCCAAGCACCAGGAAAGTTATTTATTGTCATAACTGAACCATCGTAATACATTCAGATCTATTAAATTTCTATGAAATTTTCCGCTACATATCACATTCAGCAGCTTTCGTGTCGTTACGGTATTTGAGTATATGGAACTTTGATGGATGTTTGCATGTCAACTATATCTGATAGGTGATTCACAATAATTGTATCATTCATAATTATATATTAGTCAAACATTTTTTTGCGGATGTACCGAGATCTATTCCGCTCATTAAGGAAGATATAATCAATGTTATTTTGTTATACAATAATTTCAAAACTTCTGCTCAATCCTACCGACTGTATCGCCCCTCGGAATATATTAAAAGTCTGCAGTTTGATTATGATTAGTGTTTATGCTAGTATATAGTACTAGCAGTGGCGTGCGGCTCATGGAAGCGATGGATGCACCGCTTCCTTTGCTTTCATCAGACGACACAATTTAATGAATACATTTTATTTTGTTTCTGCTATAATCTTGGTTTGACCCGTCGCACAATCCAGTATCAGAGTTGTCCGGGACTAATAGGCGCTGCTGGGTGGCAGTTCCTATAGTCTTCGGTTCTCAGTACGTCTGCGCTGTGCCTTAATACCACAGCTCGGTAGAGTCTATGTAACAACGGCCACCGGTCACAACGGCAACCTAAAAGTTTGGCTGTTGTGGTCATGGTCCCAACGGCCACCTATAAGTTTTGGTCACAACGGGCACTTTGGTTACATCGGCCACCTTGTTTAGAATTTGCAACATCAAACAATGGCCACCTTGGTCACAACTTAGGTGATCGTTGTGACCAGCAGAATCGGGTGACCGATGTGACCAAGGTGGCTGTTGAGATCAAAACTTATAGGTGGCCGTTGTGACCATGACCACAAAGGCTAAAATTTTAGCTGGCCGTTGTGGTCAGCTTCCGTTTGGTAATCTCTTCTTGGCTTTCAGAAAATAGGCAATCTAACTTTAATAATTGTATGGCATTATGTGAAAAATATTTCTACGTGATTTTATAATATAATGGCCCTTGCTTCAAGTTTAGCAACGTCGATAACATAAACTTTTAGAGTATACATGTGTTTCATGCATCTCAACAATAGAGGATGCTAAAGCAACACTTTAAAAATAAAATATTAGAATACATAATTATTTTTTGAAACGCTTGCCTATATAAATAACTCACCGCACGCCCCTGAGTACTAGCTGTATTTTTCCGTCTGTAAAAACATCCATCGGTATTTTAAAATGATATTAATTTTTTTAGATCGGCTGTAGGTAATGGTAAACCACAAACCAAAACATATTTATGTCTATGTGTAGACTTAATTACTAATGCCGTTTTAAAAAGCATTATTAAATTAAATGTAGGTAATTATATACTAACATAACGTAGACTATGGTGAGAAAGTAACTGCATAAACTCGTATACAACAGCTTAAATTATCTCAATTTTTAAGAAAGCATATCATTTGCAACGTTTTAAATTCCGATGCAAAAATATAATTCTTAAAAATACTTAAGAAGAACTGGAAAGTTTTGGTAATACCCCTTTACATTTGTAGAATTCTGGGAAGTCTTAATCTTAAGTGGGCACCTACTTGGTAGTACTTGGAAAAACTATGCAAATTTTTAACAATATACAATCCGCCTACCCGTGAGAAATGCCCAGGTTTATACAGGCTTAAACAGTCGCAACCACGTGTGACTTGTAATTAGGCCACCGATGCAGGCATGCAGGGATTTACTATATTAAAATTTTGAGACAGGAAAATTATATTTGTTGAGATAGCCAAAAAAACAGTCAATCGGCAAAAGTAAAAAAGACCTCCAAATGGCGCTGTAAAGTAGCTAAAGTGGCGATAAATCGCCAAATCTGGCAACACTGCAACCAATCACTGAGAATTTTTACTTATGTTGGTTGGTCACGTGGTTAGTTATTCGAATGTACGATTGGTCGAATAGGTGTGAAATTTTTTGAAGGTAGCAATTTTGCAACTGAAATACGGAAAACATTCACTGCGTTTAATTGATTCAGCACCTCAGTACAAACGCCCAACGTATTTTTGTACAAACCAATAGAATGCTACCTACATATGTTTTCAAAAATCGAGCCATTCTATTGTGTGATGAATTGCTGAGTTAATTGTACGCAGTATTGCCTCAAAAACGTTTAACAGAAGTAATAAAGTCTGTTTTTTTAAAAGATCCACCAACCTTGCAATTTCTCTCGAAAGTACCTATGTTTGGCAACGCTGCTGGTGATATTTTTTTAAAGTAGGGTTAGGATTAATAAATTTAATGGTTACTTTTGACAAATGCTTTTCACAAGAAGTATTTTCATATATTTTGTTAAATATTGTTGATTTATGTGAATATATGCTGAGTATATGTAAATTCGCTCGATTTAGTATGAAGTACCTATTATAGTTTTATAGTTGAAATAATTAGAGGTAAGAATAGAAAAAATTTATTCAGGAAAATTTAGAACAACACACAACACCCTGTAGTTCCAAAATTTTTAAACAATATTAATGTATCACATATCAAATTTGATAAAGCTAGAAGAAAACCGATATTTATGAAAAAATGCTTATAAAAACTTCCAAAACAAAACTTTGAATCTATTAATTATTGATAGTACCTATCTAGACGAAAAAGTCAGTTTTCAATAATATTGAAATAAGTATAAATAATGTTAAAGGCTTTTTACTACTTGGGTGTTATCCAACAACATATTTCTATTAAAGAAAATCGTATTCAAACCGAATTCAATTTAGAAAAAAAGAAACAAATCAAAAAACTACAATGTTTAATTAATAATGGAATACTTCCTGTAAGATCTAAAAATTCTTAATGTTCAATTATTGGCTCCCCTAATTATTTTAGAGCAAAAGTTTGTTGAGGTTTTTTGTAGAGAAAAAATTATTTATAACATTGTCCATTTTCCGGAAGCGTAGAAATAGAAGAAATAGACAATTTCTTTTTAAGATGAAGAGAGACAAGAAGCTCTTCCCTAGCGCTATCCCTTTTTATCGGGAGTACCAACAATTCAAGCTAAATGTACTAAATTATGCAATATTTCTGGTAACTTTAGTGAATAGTAGTAATTTGTAGTGGCATGCCTTGTGTTTATACAACATAACCTTACCAAATCGCACTGTCTCTTGGACTTTTCGTTTGATAAGGTTATGTTGTATAAACACTAGGTATGCCACTACAAATCAGCACTATTCACTAAAGTCACTAAAAATATTGCATAATTTAGTACATTTAGCTTGAATTGTTGGTACTCCCGATAAAAAGGGATAGCGCTAGGGAAGAGCTTCTTGTCTCTCTTCATATTAAAAAGAAATTGTCTATTAAAATAGCTATTTTCCTAACAAGTGCAGAAAAATAGGTTTCTGCACGTGTTAGGAACAATAGTTTTTCTAGTAGCGTGCGGAAAAACGCATTTTCCGCACATGTTTTAGTGTTTTAGTGCGGAAAAGTGGATTTTCCGCACCGTGCGGAAAAGTGGATTTTCCGCACTAAAACATGTGCGGAAAATGCGTTTTTCCGCACGCTAGTAGAAAAATGGTCTTTTTAAAAAAATCAGTGATGCCTTGGAATTACCTATCTAAACAAATAACATTCGTGTTTACATCTGTCGTTACGGTTTGAAGCATGTTTGAAGTTTATAACCGATTATTAAATTCTATTATTTTTCTAAAGTATTCAAGGAAAGAAAAAGTAGAAATGATAAATGGTTTTATGCTGGAAATAGTGTTCGTCAAGTAAGTGCTTTGTTTAGCGTAAAATATCCGAATAGGCAAATTCCAAATCATACAACGATTCACAGATTAATACATATTAAGTTTGAAATTACAGGCACAGTAGTAAATTTGTAAGTGCAATAATTACGGTGAAAATTTAAACCAAAACGAGGCAAATGACAACATCTTCAATGTTTTGGCGGCCGCGGCTGAAAATCCCAATATGAGTTAAAAAGGGAAATAGTGCATCACACGCAGGTACTTCAAATTTTAAAAAAGCATAACTTTCGCACTTATAAGTACCAGTGTCATCAAGAGTTGCTTGAACATGATTTAGAGAGGACATGCTTAGCAAATATATTGCATGGATACTTACAAATGTAATTAGCAAATCTGAATATCATATAAAAAATTCTTGGAATTGCGTCAATTTTATAAAAAATAAATCTGTACCAAATAAGCACATTTTTGTTTCCCTTGATGTGGTAGCTATGTATACCAACACACCAAACGATATTGCTTTAAAAATAATCAATAACAAATGGAATCAAATAAAAGAACACACTACACTACCTAAAGTCCTAAATCATAACTTTTGGAACCCGTTTCTTTATGTTTGAATTCTTCTTTTATTTTGTTTATCAAAACACATTCTACCAACAAAACTATATGGACTATCTATGGGTGCACCTTTACCAGCTATTTGCCAACCTAGTGTTAGAAGATTTAGAACAAACCAAGCTACAAGAATGTAATTTTAACATTGCCATCAACAAACGATATGTGGATGATATATTAGTAATTATTCCGGATAACAAATGTGAAGAAATATTAAACACTTTTAACTTCTATCATGAAAAACTCCAATTCACATTAGTAAAAGAAGAAAAACACGAAATTTGTTTTCTAGATCTACAATTAAGTAGAAATGATATGGCCATATTGCTTATAAATGGTATACAAAACCAACTTGGACTGGTAGATATTGAAACTATAACGCAGAACTACTTTTAAAATATAAAAAATCTGTTGTTTCTGGCTACTAACCGTCCTAAACAAATTCAAAAGGTTAAAGATACCTTACACAAAAATAACTATTCTATTTCATTTATACGCAAAGCATACCATTTAAAGCCTATTAAAGAAAAGAGTGTCACTAAAAGAATTGTTATGTCTTATGGCTTATATCAAATTAACAGAGAAAATTAGAAATATTTTCAAACCTCATAAGTCATAATATTACAATTGCTAGTTTCAACAAGAATAATTTGAATTTTCTATTCATCCAACTTAAAAGAAAATGTGATAAAAATAAATGGTCACATACAATTATTTATAGCAATCCTTGTTTAAACTGTAATGGTGTTTACATTGGACAAACTAAACAATACATAGGAAACCGTTTAAAAGCTCATAAAAATAGTGTAACAGGAAAAAAATTGAGAAAATACAGCCTTAAAAAAACCGGCAATGGAAAAAAAACACCAATTTGATTTTGAAAATTATAAAATTCTTGATACTGAAATAAATGAAAGAAACAGATTAATTAAAGAAATTATAGGTATTTATTAAAAAAGATGTTAATGCTATAAAATAAATGATAGAACAGATATTGAAAAATTAACATTTAGGTATGGTTCGATTTTGTAACAGTAATAATATTTAAAAATAGATAGTTATGTTAATAATAATTTTTGTATAATGTCATATTCTCATATTTTATAAATTTGACATTTCATATGTTTATTCACTTTTTAAACTTTTATGTAAGTAATTTTCTCTATTATAAAAGAATTATTTCTACAATTTTATGTTTATGGTTATCGGAAGAAGGAGAAGTAATTTTCTGAAATGTTATAAATAAACTTTAATTTAAATTTGAATTATATTTCTGATTCCCACGAAACGAATTATAATTTAATAAGATTTGCTATTATCCAAGATCATAAGATGTGTCATAAACACAAAAAAAATATTAAGCTGTTGAATAGCTAGTTTCTGATGGATATTTTGAATCTTTGACCTACGACGAACTCTGCACATCATGTATGATGACCTACAGATTACAGATTTTATAAATAACGGTTTAACCTTGACACTGGTTAAATCGTTTTGTAAGAAAGGTGAATCGTTGATCAATCAGATAAGCAAATATAAAATCCTTGGAGGCTGTGGTTTGCTAACACAAGAAAGAACAAGAAATTGCAAAATTCCTTAAGGTAGTACCTACCACAAAACTTTTAGGAAGTTTGAACTAGTAGAACTACGCCTAAAACTGAAATAGTAGTTTCCGAAACACCCCGGAAACACCCTTTGACTTCCTACACTTTTTTTGGTGGTCAGGGGAAATTAATTTGTTGCAGATACGTAAACATCAATTTAAATCTTTATTACAATTTTGTAGAGAAATCAATTATTAAGTATTATTGAATTCACGGTGATAAACTGTAAGTTATTGTAAAATATTTTACTTTTAGTATCATTTTTTAATGTCAAGCAGCATAAATTTCGTTCGACTTTCTGATTATTTGCACGATTGATTTAATCACAATCAAGTTTTGTTACACACTTCATCACTGTTTGACAACAATAGGAAATAAAATTATTGGCAATAATACTTAAATTTACTGTAAGATAAGAGAGGAGTAATGTTAAATTTGTTTTCATATTCATCATTATCATGATCTGTACAATGAAAGATTTGGAAATATGGGGTTTCCTACAGAGTTGGTATAGTGATGAAACTTTATATTTTAATAAATAATAACGACGTGTCAATTAGTGTAATATTCTGTGCTATAAATTATAACACATTGGCAATAACCGTTATCAGATGCCTTAATAATTTTCTTTTATTTATGAAATTCACAGCTGCTCTTTACAGAAATGAGTTCAAACACTTAATAGGTTCATTTACTCAAACTAAAATTAAAATAAAGTATGCTGACCTTAACCGTGTTAAATTGCAATAATGTGGGTCGTATCATTTTTACATAACAGAGACAATAAATTAATTTCATAAGCCCATATAAAGTATAACGATACAAATCAATTAAACTGAATTCTCTAAATTTTGTATTACATTACTGTTATGGTATTAAATAACTCTAGTAGTTCTTTATGTAACAAATCATGAAAGTGTTACTGTTACTACTAACTACTAACAAATCGAGCTAACGAGTCACCGCTAAAAACGTATTATTGTAGAAAATATGAGATGTACAATATTAATTCCGTCTTCATGGTAATACCTAAAAAATCAGTATTTAGTTACTGCCTTGCCGCAAAACAGCCCATAAGCTTGCAGGAAGAAAAAGATTTTTCTCAGCATATGAAAGCTATACTAATAGGTGTGTCACATTTGAATGTGACTCGTCAGTTATCACACAAGTATTTAATAATTTACTTTATAACAAAAATACAATACCTCAAATCGGAGTAGTCGATCGAAATTGGAATTTCCCCAAATTGACTCCACTTGTAAGTTTCCGGTTATCAAAAATCCAACATCTTTAGTTTCTTCGCCGTTTTCATTGAGTAAAACTGAAGTTTGAAGATCATAAAGCCAAGTTGATCCTGGTTCGAAGGCCTTTGTTTGTGAAACTCCACCAGCTCCTGTTGCTGACGACAGTAGAACAAATCCATAACATAAGCCCCAAAACCACGAGAAGAAAATGCAGAGAGTTGTGTAGCTATTCGGGGTCGGAAACATTTTTTACAGAAATTATGTTTAGGTATCACAAAAATCACTAAGACCGGATAAAGAACGAAACATTTAAAATCCGATGCCACTTCTGTTGTTCACATAGTTCCGTCACTACTTCTTGAGACTAGAGAAGGCGACTAAACATTCATTTATTTTAGAAGATAAATGTACTTTGTTCATGCTGATAACCAACAATCTTTGACTTTTAAAAGTTCACAGTTTATCACCACATGTCTTCTTGCCATTGATGGAAACATTGTAAACTTCACTTACTTAACTGATCTGTATTAAATAAAAATTAGTTACTAGGTTGTGTGTGGTTATACTTTATCATTATAGATTAAATCAAGCTTACAACTTAATATACAGGGTGTTTCTTAAATGGCGGACACGGAGAGCACTACGCGATTCTCATCTTAAAACTGAGTTGAAAAAGTATAGGCGATTTTGTCCTAATGTATTTAGTTTCCGAGTTATTCGCATTTTAAAAATTTTAAATTTGACAACATTGCGCATGCTTGCACGAACTTTGTTTTAAACGTTTGGTGTTTTAATAAGGCAGTATGAACAAGTTTCCTAGGTAATAACCTCATAGCTACAGTGCACTGTTGCAACATATTGAAAAAAAGTTTAACAACAGATATTTATCAGAAAGAATGTCTTCGGAGGAAGGAATACAAGGTATAAAAAATTCCAAATTTATTAAGATTTAATATTTGATTGATGAACAATGCGGAACGGTTAAAATTTACCCGTTTTTCCAAAGCATAAAGGAATTGAATCTCAATCTTTGACTGAGAATAACTCTGAAACTAGCGAAGAACGGGCATTATTGTATTATATTTTTCCAATTGGTATCTGGAGGGGAATGTAGTACTGTGCTCCGTGTCCGCGATTTAAGAAACACCCTGTAAATATTCATTTTATAATATTAATTATAGCGGCAGAACCTGTTCAAAATGGGAATATAATTTTGAAATGGAAAAACTAGTATTTTCAAATTGCAAATCAAACTAGTTACTTTTAAGGTAATATAGTTAATCAAGACATGCTTTCGAATTCTGTAATCTAAATTCAAATTAGCAAAGTTTCCCAATAATTATTATTTGCTTTAACAAATACTTAGTATATCTTATGACAAATAAAGTCTAAAGTCTTATAAGCAGTCTTATACAGAGTGATGATAAACAGATAAAGTACCTATCGCACAAAAATCATATCTTGATTATTTAATATTTTTGCGGAAAATCCTGAGACCCGTCGATTTTTTGTTTTTAAATTGCCATTTAGACAGGTAATTTTAATTCCCCCACCCCTCAACCCCTAAGTGCTAGCAACCCCAACTTTAAAAATTTAAATAGAAAGATACCCTTTGTGATACCTCTTATGACACGAATTATCTTCATTGCATTAATATCTTACTAAACATTTATTTTATACGAATTATTATTTTTTCATTGAAAGAAAAATAGAAAAGATAAAATGGTAGTATTCTGGAAACAGTACGCATAAAGTAACTAGGGATCAATGGACACGGCAGTTGTCACAACTCACAACCACAGGATTTTTGTCTAAAATAATTAGGGAAGATAATATTAGAATCTTGAAATTTTACCATTGAAATCCCTATGTTGCGCGACTCTATTCTACACCCTGTATATAAAATTACAAAAGTATACGTATACCTAACGAAACCAAGATAAAATCTTATCTATACAAAGATAGTTCAAATTACTGTCCAATTGTATTGAATATCAGAAGCAAATGTTCTTAAACATGTTATTAACTTTAATCAAGAAGAGAAAGAAAGGAAGCGGCAAGTGGTTGTAAACAACTATTATAATATAATATTACTAGATAAGGTAATTCAAAAATTAGAAGTTGTAAATAAATCTCGAGTTTTTAGTTTCTCAGTAACAGACAGACGGTAATCATTTCGGGGACTACAATACTCATTTTCATTTGTTCCAAATTATTATTTTTCTATGATTGTTAATGAATAAAATTTAAATACCAGATTCTTTTTTGATAAACAAATTATGAAACAAAACAGTTAACTACTTATTAATTCTTGGACAGTTTTTACGAAATCTTCTGTTGGTAGAAATTTTTTAAATTATTAGTTAATTATTATTAGTAAGATAACAAATTTCTTTACAGGGTGCAAACTTTAATTCGGGCCATTATGGTTATCTTGGAAACAGTAAGAGATAGAACATCGGTTAAATTACACAAAAGTTGCCTATTTTAGGAATCACTTTGTATGCAGTTTCAAAAGTTTAAAAATATTCAAATCTTATGTAGCACTGTAAGGGAGGCTACGTATACAGCAAATAAATCTTATTATTTCCCGTTAAAATCGATATTTTATTTAATATTTATTATTATTTAGTAAGCTTTGAAAAATTGCACAATATCTGAAATCTCCAAATTCAAGGAAAATGTAGGAAACTTAAAAAATACAAATAAAAGTTTAATCAATTAATCATTGTTCATAAACATCATAAAAGTTGTAGGTCACCAACAATAAGCAAATAACGCTACTAATAAACGAAGTATTTTTTGTTGTTTTGTTTGTTTTGTTGTTTCAATTCCTCAAAATATATTTTTTTATACAGGGTGAGTCAAGCGTATATTTTGCAAAGTATACTACGTATTAATTTATTACGAGCAATAAATAATATGCAAACGCATATTTCTTGGTATGTGTACCTATACTGCGTCTCACGGTCAGTTTAGAGTGTGGAAGAGATAGGGCAATGCAAACCTTATGGGATTTGTCTGTACTACTTTGCCAGCTCTACGTGCCTTAACGACAGGGTATAATGCTTAAATGAAGTAAATGGTAAAGGATGTCCAGGTAACTCTTAAAAGTAGGTAGTTATCGCCGATTAGGGTGTGTACAACAAAAGGCGGATTACATAATGATTGACAGGAGGTTGGTATTTCAAAGCAATTTTAAGACGAAGTTTTGCAACACGGCGCGCCATAAGACCCCACACTCTAAACTGTACTTTCATGGTGTTACTTCAAGTTTCTTTGTGTGTTTGAAAAATGCCACAGATGCAATGGATATAGCACCACATAAGTATAAAAACAATAACCGTTACTACTTTGTAATTTTAATACAACAAATAATTGTTTTGGCCTCACGAATATGCTTCTTCTTCTCACACTCTATATACACTGCGGCCTAAATTAAAGGAGTACATTTTTTACATTCTTAACATTTCCAATCAATACCAATACAAAAGGAAATTCAACCTGAATGGTGGGCCAAAAATTTTTAGTTATTGCAAAAAAAAAACTATTCGCAACACTTCTTTCTTTAGATTTAGAACTATTACCCACTATTACAATGACTTTTAAGGAAAAATTGTGAACTAAAAGTCTTCAAAAAACTTATTGTCAAAACATTAACGCCAATGTTTTAGAAGTGTTTGTAAACATGTAAGCAATTCTCGTGCAGATATTGCCAAAAAACGATTTTCTGGTGAGAAAATATACACTTGTAACGACTTCAAATGCCAGTTTTTTGGAAAAATTTAAATTGTTTATCTATGTTTGTACGTATATGTAGGTTAATTTTAGTTTGCCAAGGTATTGAAAAGTTGGTTGAAAAACAACATGCATATTAAGGGTAAAAAAGTGTTATTTTAATTTAGGGCACAGCGTAGTTTTCAGATTCCATGTAGGTTGGTGCTATGGAATTAACTGGAGATAATTTTGGGGATTTTTCCGGAAAAAATTTGTGATAAATCTGCATTAGATCTTTAGATGGTTTGCTTTTCTTCGCCCAATGCAGTGAAATCCATTTATTGTGCAACATAGCCATATTGCAAGTTAAATGGACCGCCCACTTTATCATTGGAATATAGGCAACCCATTATACACTGCTAGCACTCTTGCCCCTGCATACTGATTTTGATTGTTATTTGTCAAATTACAGTGTTTTTTTTAGCTTTTAATAAAGAACAATATTTAAAACTAACGATTTATTGAAAACATGATCTATACAGACAAAAAAAATAGTAATGTGTATACTGTATTACTCCGGTTTATCGGATTATCAATAGGTAATGTTAGGGATTATTTTAGTGTAAAATATCCGAACGGACCAGTCCCTAATGTGTATACAATATCAAGAACATCTAGAAAATTTGCAAGTGCAGGCTATCTGGCACAACATGAAAAAAATTGACCTAAACAGGAACTTCGTCTGTATAAATGATGTTTTCAATAAATTGGTAGTTTTCAATCTTGCGCTGTATTAAATATAAAAAAAACAAATTTAATAAGTGACAAACAATAATCAAAATCGGTAAGCAGCAGGGACAGGAGTGCTAGCAGTGTATAATGGGTTGCCTATATTCCAATGATAAAGTGGACGGTCCATTTAACTTGTAATATATTGCACAATACATGAACTTCACACCACCAGATTCCTATTAAAAAAGTGCCTTAAGAAAGTACAAATTAAATTCACATTCCTCTTAAAATAAATGAGTTTCAGGAACAATTTAAAAAGTCAAAAATTAACTTTTTTTGGTACAGTTCCAGTACTGTATACATACAGTGAAGTCCATTTATTATGCAATATAGGCATGTTGCAAGTTAATTGGTGTACCCACTTTAGCATGGGAATATAGGCAACCCATTATACAGTTAGCTAGTTTTTTTTTTTATGTAACCATCTATGATGTAACCGAAATCAGCAACACATGAAAGTTTAACTGAGTTTAACCTCAAAATAAAACATTCCTGACAATTGAAAATTTAAATTCATCAGTAGGCAGGGGCAAGAGTGCTTAGCAGTGTATAATGGGTTGCCTATATTCCAATGCTAAAGTGGGTACACCAATTAACTTGCAACATGCCTATATTGCATAATAAATGGACTTCACTGTATACAGATTTCAAACATTACAAAATATATTATAGGTAAAATTTTTAATGGGATTTATCTTGCAAATGTAATGTATATTTTGGGAAAATATGGAGTAATAATCGTCTATTATTGAGGCAGTGAATATAACATGTCCTAAAGCTGGTATGACACGATCAAATGTCGTCAAATAATTCACATCAAATGTCATCAAAGGTTGGTTTGTATCAAATTTAGAAAAACTGAGGTATAATCATTCTAAGAGTATATTTTGCCAACTTGTAAACATTAAAAACAATTTAATTTGTGTGGTTTGATGGCTAAATGATAAAAATTCCAAAAATTGTTGCATGCAACAAATTTTTGTGGGCGTTCCCATCAAAGAAAACGTTTCCTTTCTGTGATCAAAGTCCGTCAAAGGTCGTAATTACACGCAACATTTGAAGCAGTTTGACGCTAATATTTGATGACATTTGATCGTGTCATACCAGCTTAAAAATTAATCGACGGCGACGCGTGGAATATTATCCTTTTTTGGTATCACTGCCTATTTATTCCATGAAAACGGTGAACAAGAATAAGAATATGCAAAACGTGATAAAACAGTGTCAACAGCCTAGGTTCAGAGTATATATGCTAATCAGCCAGTACGACTGTAATTTTGGAAAAATAAGGTTTGAATAAGGGGAGGTCAGATAATGAAAAAGTGATTCAAAAAGCATAATGAAGATAATATGTCCTAAACTGCTATAGTAAGAAATACAAGAACTCTGTGAAATTAGGCATACCGTATCATGCTCGGTGGGAATCATTTAACCGTGATTGCCTTGATGTCTGACTGACCAATATTATAACACATAAATAAACACCCTAATATAACTATAATTAAGGAATGAATGTGATAAGGGCACAGAAGCAGAAACAAACACAAACAGTGAAGTAACGGTCAACCAACCCGTAGCACAGTGAAGACGAAACCCAGAATGAAACACCGAAAGTTATCAAAAGTTCGGAATAAGTAAGCATCCAAATAAATTTTTATAAACCAGATTCGGGTGCGTTTAAATAGGCGTAGCTCATTGTTTTCAATGTTTTTGTAATGTTCTATTGAGTTACCAATTTAGGTTCGTAACATATGATTGAACCTGAAAAATTTCATAAAAATGAACTCATCTTCTTTGTAAGATTCCAGAAAAATTGATTTTAATGTTATAAGAATTTGAACAATAGTAATATATGTATTTCGTAATAGTATATTAAGTATTAAGAACGGTAAGGACGTTTTACCGATCGAAGACAATAGTTTGGAGGAGGAGCGCAGCGACGACTCCAATTATTGTCTGAGATCGGTAGTCCTTAACGTTCGTGATGCTTATGACGTTTTTTGCGCTACTGAACTCGGTAAAAAGAATTTTTAATAAATTAATAATTATACGGATTCAAATGCGATAATTATCAGTCACCACATCACGTTGCCGTATTGTCGATTGATATATTGCGTTTCTATAGCAATCTGTAAACAGTTACCGCCATTGCAGTTTTTTGTGAAAATTATTTTGAGTTCCGTGCTAAAAATTAATGAAAATGATTCCGAAAACGAAATAGAAGAAGCTTGGAATGTGGGGTGTGTTCGGTTCTCATTCCTGATAAGTCTAGAGAGACGCTACGAAGGTACCTACAATCATTTTAAAAATTGGTGTACCAAGAAAAGTACAAATATTGGTGAAAAATCGTTGCTGGCGTACTTTGTTACAAGAAATGAGAAATTAAAAGCTCCAGGATTTGTTTTAACTAACATTGGAAATTGCATTCATTTTATTTAACTAAACTGACGTTTGTGACTGACATTAATTTATCAAATTACATGGCACATTCGTTTTGAGTAAATTTACTTACCGTTCTAGAACCCCAAAGTATTTTACCGACGACTTTATCCTTAGCAACTAGTAAACATAACTTACTGTCTTGGAAACAGCCGCGGTAAACAATGAAATACAGCTCAGTAGCTCAAAAACGTCATTAAAGTGATTGTCGCGATACGACATGCCGAGTAAAGTATAAGACCCTTTTTTGATCTGTATTCTACAGAAGGGGCCATAATTATACAGGGTGACAATTTAAAAAATTTCAATGGACATATCCCTGTAACTAAAAGAGATACAAAATCCGTTTGGATAACATGGAGGAGAAACTGAAATGATGTAACAAGCAACCCTCCGCCACCTTCCCCTTTAAACTACAACTTAAAAATCTTAAATGGCAACACCCTACTTGTGAGGTAACATTGGAAAGCTCTTAAAAACAATTATTTTCCACAATAGACAAAGATATATAATAAAGACAGTTTTCGTTCATTTGAAACAAAAGACCAAAGTCAATGAACTTATTTATTTCAATTAACTCTTACAATAAATAAAAGCACCAGAGTCTCATAAAACATAGGTACAAAAAAATATGTTTTTAATTAAACCATTCATTACCAATTTTTCGACATAGTAAAATATAATAGCTCGCCAATTACTTAAACATGAAAAGAGAATTTCTGTTAGATAATTACTATTGGTATTTTTCTGATATGTAGGTGTATTCATATGAAATTAACAATCGCGCTAATGAAGCAACATACTTACTATTGAAAACTTTTAAAAAGTACTGGTATCTAATATGAACTAGTTTGTCACAAAAACTACTGTACAGGGTGTTTCTAAAACAATGGATACCGAGCACAATATAATATTCCCCTCGATATAGTACTAAGAGTTTCGCAGTCATTTTCCGTCAACGATTTTGACTCAATGTCAAAGGAAACCTGTTCATAATACAAACGTAAAATATAAATCGGTCCAAGCAAACAATGTTAAATAATGTATCATTAATGTTACGTAGTTAATGTTGAAAATCACATGGGATAGATACATAATCGATATCAATTTTTGTCATGAGTTTCTATTCGTCCTTGAATATTAAACAAAATTTAGAACATCAGCATCATAGGTCTTTGCTTGAGCTTCAGAGATTGATCAAATTGAAGGTTTCGAAGAGTAGGTACCTATAGGTAGTCCCTTGTTCACCATTTAATAACATTTCTTTAACATTTTTGCGAGGCTGCACCACACCGAACCACAAAAATCAAAGAGAAAGGCAGGATCAAGGTACCCTTAGACCCTCAAAGAGAACAAAGTAGATAATGAAAATTAGTGTATAATTATACAGCTTATAATTATTATGAAAATAGTTGTTTGTGCGACTGTTTCCGACGAGCCGCAGATTGTCATCGAATGAATACAGCGAGCGCGGCTGTTAATTAACACGAGTATGAAAAGTCCTTTTTTGTACGAGTTCCATATAAAATTTTATTTTCGACTGCTTTGGAAGAGTTTTTTCCTTAAAACTTAAAATAGTTTGGGAAAAGAAAATTCAGTAAACTTTAGGGTGTGCTTATCGCTTATCGATAAGCTTTAAATGTAACGTTTCTACGAGTGTTTGCTATGTTTACAATTGAATATAATATATTTTTGAACAGTGTTGCTGTTTTGTGCTGTTTAGTGTTTCACTTGCCACTGAAAAGCAAATTTAATGACTATAATCAAGAAAAATTATGTTCCGAATGAATTACCTGTAGATATATCACATTCGATTCTTTAAAAAACAATGACGCTTGGCCATTGTTTCTTAATATTCTTTATCATGATAAGCAAGATAGCAAGATAAATAAATTCTGAATTTTTAATATTATTTTACAAGCATTTGACAATAATCCTAAGTAATTACCTACATTTATTTTTTTTTATCGAAACCCATTTATTCGAAAACTACATGAAAACTTTTTCTTATTAATTAATTTTTGTACTAGGAATAATGTAGGTAGTCAGTGACAAATGTTTTCACCAGTCTTGTACCTACCACTGTAACCCGCTTTACTGAGAAATATAAACGTTTCTATATTTGATTTCATCTTGTTAACAGTGTTACCAACATAGCGATGTAAAACAATAAAAACAGCGTTATGTTACCTCGTCTATTTCTCAGAAAAGCGGGTTAAGTTGTATCATACTGGTGAAAACATTTGTTACTGACTGTACATAGGTACCTATGTAGTATCAAATTTTATTAAATTCAACTGCCTTTTTGAAAAAAGGCATAATAGGTATGTTTAATGTGTCTAATTTGCACCTAGCGGGCATACGATATTTCGATATAAAACTAGCTTTTTTATTGCGCTGAATAAAAAATTTGCTCATGTAAATTATTTTCTTATTTCTATTAGTTTAGTAAAACATTGCATTTTATCCATCTTTATTTTATTTATCCTTTTTCAGGGTTTATTGATGACGAAACAACTTAGACTGTAGGTATGTTTATTACAACTTCCAGCGTTTTGTTTATCTTAAGGAATGTGTTGGGTCTGACTCACCCTATATAAAAAAAAATGCTTATAATATTACATACAATGGTACTTATGCCATAGACGATTCTTTGAATAGACAGATTCTGACAATTTTTGATGTTTTTATTTTTGGACTGTCCCTAGAATAATAAGAATTTGTTTTCTGATGTAGGTATATGTATGTATTTTTCTCTCGTAGGTACTACTTTTTAAAACAATAATTAGTAATAATAATTAAAGGACATACGAACGGTTCTGCCAAATTATAAATTAAAAACCGTTAATATGTGAAGTAAAATCTCAAATTGTAAGGAATTACATTAATAAGTCAAATAACCATAAAAAAAATCTAAACCTACACACGTCAGAATTTTCACTAACTCTAAAAATTATTCATAAAATAAATAAATAAAAGTTATTTATGTTACCTAGGTAGGTACCTACTATCTTTATGAAACATAATTCTAATAAATTACTCGCAAATTTAAATTAAGTCATGTAAATATACTTAAAAGACTCAAATTAAGTATCTTTGAGTTACCGCTAGAAATACATACATCAACTGACGGTCTACAAATACTTTTTATTACACCAGTTTAAAACGTGCATTATTAATTTAAAACACCACCTCGTTTATACACCTAACTTCGCCAAAGAAAGCGTTGAACTGAATCACAGAACTGAATGTTGACTATTCCACGATGGAAAGTTGTGAGCTCAGAGGCCGGATTCATATGCACATAAATACAATTCAAGGCCTACAGATGTTTAAAAACAGTAAGTGAAGCTGATATAGTATGATGTTGGCGATCTTGCAAAGGCAAAGGGAATGGGACAGGGCGTCGTATCAAAATATTATAATAAAAATTGATTTAGGTACGGGTACCTACCTATACCTAATAGGGCGAACTCGTTAGAAACAAACAGTCAATACACAGTTGTAGTGAGTAGTTCGTCATATTGTACAGTAATTTTGCATGTCAATCTTTAATTTGAATGTATTTAATGAAATAATTAACCACAAAATTGAAAATTGTTGCCATTTTGTTCCTTGTATACTTATCTATATGCTTCAGTCATCTTGTCGGAATTAGGATTTATTTATTTCATAACTTTAGTTTTTTCAATTTTTGTTCATTTGCGGTTTAGAACGAGTAATACTTTGTCCCAGAAGGACAGACAGTAATAAATTAGTCAGACAGGTAGTTACCAGTGACGTATAGTCTACGCCAGGACCAGACCAAACGAAGGTATTAGTAGCCACTAAGTGATAGAGACGATAGAGTAGAGTAGATACATAATAAAATTTAGTCTGTTTAAAAAAAATTACAACTATTACCGAACCGAAATTTTATTAGTAGCTAACATACAGACTTTTTGATTTTTTCTTCTTGTTGGTTTCTAACAGCATGACTTTATTAATAACCATAGAAAAAGTATCGTTCTATGATTATATGACGATTTTGTTTGTAACCTGTCTAAAGTATGAATGCATTTTAATAAATCTGAAAATGGCAGTCCCTCACATTTGGAGGCCCCAAACTTCAGCTTCATTTTTACTTCCTATGTATATCCGTACTGGGACTTACACGTTTATAACAGTTTGCGACGACTGAAGTATGTGCTACCGATCCAAAACTATATTTTAAACCACGACCTTCTTGATTTTCGAGTCAGAGCGTCAGACTCGAAAATCAAGAAGGTCGTGTTTTAAACATTTCAACAAATAAATGTTACTAACTTTAACATGATAAGTTGATATAGTCGGGGCACGCTAAAGGTGCATCTACGTCATCAATCGCATTTTCTGGTAATTTTGTATTACCAATCTTGAAACAGTATAAAACTGTAATTTTTTTTGCGAATTACGTATTAAAAGTATGCTTTTTATAAGCCCATAGAATGTTATTTTACAGTTATTATTTTTATTAATTAGTTGTATTCATATTATTTCTGCAAAAAATAAAAACGTTTACTAATTAGTGTTTTTTTCGTCCTATAAGTTTTTATTTAAGCACATGATCGGTGTTGTTTTTTTTATTGTGTATATATTCCTCAAACGTCACTCTGACAGTTTGAGAAACACATTAAAGCAAACGACGTTTTGAGAAACAATAAATAAATATAAACAGAGTAATTCATGACGTCATGGACGTCATTAAAAAATTGATGACGTAGATGCACCTTTAGCGTGCCCCGACTATAACATGATCGTTAGCATGTCGAAAACAAAAGTGTTGCTAATATGTAGTATGTTTCTAGATAGAAAACTATAGCACTTTTCTTTAGTGATTTCCATTGAGAAGCGACGTCCTTTTTCCATTTAGTATAAGAAAAAACAATTGAAAATTAAATTAATACCTTGCCTGTACTTCGATGGAGTTCGTAATGTCATCCTAGTTTGAATGAATATTCGAGACACATAGGTGTCGAATTTCGGCTTATCGTGTCCGGCAGATTATCCTCTGGATCTGAATCGCCTTCGCATCCAGAACCTATTGCGATTGCCATTAGATCAGTAATTTCTGTAGAATCGTCGTTTATAAGCTCTTTTAGCTGCTTTTGGGTTAGATATCTTGGCGGCCCCATTTTATTTTCAAGACCACCTGCAATAATTTCGAATTATTGACCACTTGCTCTGTGAGCTAATACACAAAATCAGTATTTCATGTGTAATTTTAGCCGGGCCGATTATTTTTTATTTATAATAAAAAAACATTTATGAAAACTGGAGACATTCCTTAGTCCATATATTGAATGGCAGCTTCGGTGCTCAATATAGCTCAATGCTTTCAAAATGTAAAATAAAAATCAATTTTTTTTTGAGAAAACATAACCTGACAAAATTTCTGCAAGACCGCCAAAACAATATAACTATTACAAAATACTATACTGTAATCTAGAAAAAATGATTTGTCTGCGAACTACCTACTTACCATTAATTTCACTTTATTTTGTTTAATTTGTACAAAAACCAATTGTTTCTACACCATACCTAATAATACTAGGTCATTGGTCATTGGAAATGACTACTGGGACAATAATATCCCGCAACTCGGTTTTACATCTGTTTCGCGCTTTTGACAGCATCCTAAAGTTGGCAGCACATGTACCTATGTATTAGAATTTATACCTACTTATTTTTTGGGTAAATATTTTATCAAAAAAGATCAGAGGGTCAACTTTGATTATGGTAGGAAATTCTCCCACTACCATCTAAAGGGTAATAGATAGTTGACGTTATTAGAAATTCGAGTCATTTTTTCGACGTTTATCCTTAACTTTTCTAATTTTAATATTCCCAAAACGAACTAATTGTTATGTAAACATTGATCGTTACTGTTCCTAAATACATATTATATCAGTTTTTATGTCATGCATAAAAATCCGAAAACTCTTTAAACAAGCCTTAACGGATGTACCGTTAAAAGACAGTTATGCCTGAATTACAAACACGTCACGTAGATGACAATGGTCTTCTCACTCTTCCATAATGTTGTGTTAACAGTTAAAACAACTTATATCTTTATTCTCAAATTTTTGTTAAGAAAGTAAAATATAAACTTTCAACAAGAGACTTTTTTATTACTAATACCAAACGAAAACGATTAGCCTAATTTAACTAGATTAAAGTGATAGAATTTGAGGACGTAACAAAAATTAATTTGTCATAGTGTCCATTAAAGCCTTTAGACAACTACTTCTAATCTAAGTAGGTAATTATTGGTGTGTGAAGGACGAACATTCAGTAAAGAGTAAACTATAGCGTGTTTAATTTTTTATGGTTATTATTTTAATAAGTAGTAAAAATAAAACAAAAATAGAATGTTATAAACCCCACCCCGACTCTACTATCATATTTTGGAATTATTTCTGATTGTTTTCTTTCACCAAACATTATGAATCCCATATTATTATGATTTTTTAATATTTACACCCATTTGTACATTTATTAACATAAATAATAATATTAATAGTAGTGTAATATTCTTCCATCTTATATGTCGTAGGTTTTTTTTAAAACACATATTGGTTTTATTACTGGAGGTTATTAACCTGATTAATTATTGTAATAGGGTGGTAATAAAACTCTCGGTATATTAAGATATTTTGCATGCTAAAAAATTATAAATGTACAGTAAAAAATATAAAACTGCACAGTAACAATATAGAAAGAGAAGAGCTCAATATTTTATGTTGTCACATAAAATATAATATTTGCTCAGTAACTTACGTTCGGTATTAATTTAAGTTTCGCATAGTAAAAAGTTAAGGTGCCCACCTCCGCTGGACTTTTCCATACTAAAAAATAAATATTTCGTTTTTGGTATTCAACAGTATAGTTCGTGAATCACTTGAATGCGTAGCGAGAAAAACGAGACTATACGGATTCTGTTCAGAAGAAAGACAGAAATCCGGCTTGAAATTACAGCTGGTAAAGCCGGGCGATCATTACCGACCGACCGACGATCCGTTTCTGTCATAAAGTCAAATTTATTTTAAAAGTCCGATATCCACTTAAAAGATGAAAAGTGTGAAAGAGAGAAACAGACGCTGTTTTCTCTTTCTGTACCATTACTTAAATGAGCAATTTCGCCCCGCCTCTCAAAATCGTAACTGATTCACATACTGCAACGGCATACCGCACCGCCGTTTCTTGATGTAAGAGGGAGATGTTGCTATCGAACTGAAACGTGTTGTGTTGTGGTCTCGAACTTCACGTTTCAGTTCGATAGCAACATCTCTCTCTTACGTCAAGAAACGGCGTTATACCGTTTCAGTATGTGAATCAGTTACGATTTTGAGAGGCGGGGCGAAATTGCTCATTTAAGTAATGGTATAGAAAGAGAAAACAGCGTCTGTTTCTCTCTTTCACACTTTTCATCTTTTAAGTGGATATCGGACTTTTAAAATAAATTTGACTTTATGACAGAAACGGATCGTCGGTCGGTCGGTAATGATCGCCCGGCTTTACCAGCTGTAATTTCAAGCCGGATTTCTGTCTTTCTTCTGAACAGAATCCGTATAGTCTCGTTTTTCTCGCTACGCATTCAAGTGATTTTCAGGGTTACCTCACGAACTATACTGTTGAATACCAAAAACGAAATATTTATTTTTTAGTATGGAAAAGTCCAGCGGAGGTGGGCACCTTAACTTTTTACTATGCGAAACTTAAATTAATACCGAACGTAAGTTACTGAGCAAATATTATATTTTATGTGACAACATAAAATATTGAGCTCTTCTCTTTCTATATTGTTACTGTGCAGTTTTATATTTTTTACTGTACATTTATAATTTTTTAGCATGCAAAATATCTTAATATACCGAGAGTTTTATTACCACCCTATTACAATAATTAATCAGGTTAATAACCTCCAGTAATAAAACCAATATGTGTTTTAAAAAAAACCTACGACATATAAGATGGAAGAATATTACACTACTATTAATATTATTATATTATATTTTGCATTCAATTATATAATAACATACAGGGTGTTTCATTTAAAATAACAAAGTTGCTTATTGTGCTGTGAAAAGTAATCGCCCTGTATACGTGATATACATTTAGGAAAATGCAGAATTATATACTGAATAACTTTTATATTTAAACGTTTTTCATATTTTGACTAATAAAGGCGCTATAGGAGCATCAATCGCCGATTTTCAAAACCTCGTAGAGGGCGCCACAGTGAAATTCTAGCCATCTAGCATTCATCAAAATTTGCTTTATTACTTTTTATTAGGATTTTATTGGTTTTTACAATAAAAATGAATAAAAAAAAAAT
The DNA here is from genome assembly GCA_963082805.1 of Hemicrepidius hirtus. Lineage (NCBI taxonomy): Eukaryota > Metazoa > Arthropoda > Insecta > Coleoptera > Elateridae > Hemicrepidius > Hemicrepidius hirtus. The sequence continues at coordinate 16,584,460 of OY720161.1, forward strand.
TACATAACATGGAAAAATAAATAAAAGAACGAGAAGAAGAAGTATTAATTTTTTTAACTTGTTTTACATGCTGTGTAAAGCTTTAAACGTTATTCTGGGACCCATGTATAAGATATTTACTAATAAATGCGATTATATCACTCATATATTATAGACCAATAGGATTTCAGAATTTTTTAAAAATGATCCAATCACGGTTAACTGATAACAAACATAAATTAAATATTTTAATTCGTTCACTTCTTCTAACGTCTCTCAACCATGCTATAGATCATTCAGCCAATATACGAGGATAAAAGATTATAACAAAATCATTAGAGCAGAAGTAAACTTTCGTACCGTATTAACACCCCTTAAACTCAAATCGTTAGCCTACGAATTCTGAGTCGAACGACTTGGATCGTTCAACTAGGTCGATTCGATTCAATCAAAGTAGACGTAGAGTGTCTTTCTACTTTGGTTAACTCGAACGACTCTGCCGAATGATCAAACCGAAATGTGGTTTACACGTTCAATTTGCGTTCGACCTAATAGTTAAACGACCCAACTCGTTCGATGCAAATCGACCCGTGAAAACAAATCATATTCTTTACGAAATCGTTCACAACAATTGTAACAATTGTAACTTAGTGATAACGAACAAGCTAACATTGTGGGCTCTTACGAATTCGTTTGTTTCGTTCATAACGAATGCTGACCGATAACATGTAGATACGAATTTCTGGTGTACTGAAGTACCTACCAATTTGCCAACATTACGATTTTCGAAGCGTAACGAATCGTTATCATTGAACGAATGGCTTACAGAATAGGGCTAAAGTCCTGTTCATACTTTTATCTCTGTTTACAGCGTTCGTTGGAAGAAAGACAGAGAAACACCTCGGTTCGAAGCTTTCACCGTCCCATTATAAGCGCTACTTAAATCCACTAAAGCTACCACATATTTTTACCTACCAATGACGGGCTGTCCATGTCCATATTTTATTAACAGCGCAAGGGTCAATTCGTTAGTTGGGTTTTCGAGCCGTCTATTAATCCTTTACCTTGGTACAGTGGCGTATATTGATACTAATTTGAGGCAGGTACGGAGATGAAAAAAGGCGCCATATTACTCTCATATTTATTACAATCTTTGGCAGACGACGGGAATTTCTTACATTAACGTAAACAAAAAAATATTATAAACATAAATTAAATTAAATTAAAGTAACATATTACGGTGTTTTAAATTTTTAAACAAATCTATTACCTTATTTAAATCTATCCTACTCGAAAACTCCCGCTCGATATTTAATATTGCCAAATCAGACAGCCTCATTTCCGACATTGTACACCTTAAATATGATTTTATCTGCTTCAATCTACTAAAACTACGCTCAGCAGATGCGCTGCTTATTGGTAGCGTCAAAAATATTTTGTACAAAATACTTAAATTTTTAAAACTATCCGTCATATTATTGACATACATGAAATTCAGAACCTGGTCTATTTTAAGATTTTCCTCTTTTGCTGTAAAAATTTGTGTGCATAGATTTCTAAATAGTTTATATTCATCAACAGTGTCACCCATTTCGTCTAAATCGTTTTTATAGGTTAATGCCAAATCCATTACTGCTTTTAGACTGTCTTCTTCGTAAAAGTTATCAGGCTGAAGACATGAAAATGTTGAGGACACCTTGTGGAAGTCTTCAAATCTGTCATTAAATTGAGTGTGCAGATTATCCAGTACCACGTGATACACTTCTATCTTAAATCTTTGTCTCGAGTCTTCAATTGGCTCATCTATTGCTTGTTCGTCAAACTGTTTCTTCTGTCTTCTTACTCGCGGTTTCTCATAAGCTGTTGAAATTTCACATTTTTCGGCTAGCAGTTTAGCTTTATTTTCAGTAATTAAAAATGCTTCATCGCATCGTAAATTGGATAGTTCATTTTGAACACTTTTGACCATTGCAGACGCTGTTACTAGATCTAAATCCGCCTTTTGCAAATATTTGGAACAAACATCAATTTTTGTCAAAATATCTTCCCAAAAAATTAATAAAATCAAAAAATCAAAATTGCAGATCTGATTTAATAAACCCATGCTTTCGGACATGGTTTTTGGTGCAGTATTTGGAACAGTTCCTTCGCTTATTAAATTTAATGTAGACATAATTGCTGGTAAACTTTCAATGATGGCTATTAAAGCATGTTTATGACTATACCAGCGAGTATCCGATAGGCGTTTTAAAGTTAATTTTGATTTTATATTTGCAATTTCTCTCTGTTCTCTCTTCAGCAAATCTAAACGAGGTAAACTACTTGTTAAAAACGTGTAGATTGTTTCCAAATTACCAAAAAAACATTTTACCTTTAAGCACGACGAAATAGCGTCGATCAGAACTAAATTTAAATTATGCGCTAAACAATGTATATACACGGCATTAGGCTGTTTCTCTTTAACCCGTTGTTGCAAACCAGATACATGGCCAGACATGGTAGCTGCACCATCGTATGCTTGTCCACGGCAAAACTTTATATTTATATTTAACTTACTTAAATTTATCATTAAAGTATTGAAAAAGTCCTGTGCACTTGAGCCCGGCAAAGCATCAAATAATAAAAATCTTTCTCGTGGATACCCATCGTTTCCAACATGCCTAATAGATAACGAAAATTGATCAATTCTTGATATGTCAATTGTAGAATCCACAATTATGGTAAAAAACTTCGATTCTTGAATTTCACTTACAATAGCTTTTGTGCAAAAAATACTTAGTGCATGAATAAATTCATTTTGAATTCCAGGACTCAAATACATACTTTTTGTTCCAACTTGCGTATGTAAATGTGTAGCCAAAGTTGCGTTATATTTACTTAAGAATTTTATTAGTTCCAAAAAATTTCCTCTATTGTGACCATCGTCACAATTGCTGTTTTCCAGATGACCTCGTAGTGGTAAACCTTGCTGGGCCAAAAATAAAATACAATCTAATATAACAGACACTACTTTTCTATTTTGTTCTTGTTTTTGCTTCATTGCACTTAACTGCTCGTTCCCTACAGTTTTATCCTTATTAATTCGATAAGTAGTAAGAAAAAGTGTATTTAAGGATTCTTTATGGTTAGTGGAGGATTCGTGAATTTTAATTTTTTCCAATCCCTTTCTAAAATTTCCCACTCCTTCATTGGGGTCACTCCAAGAGCCCTGCTTTGTTCCGAATAATACACAAGGGAAACAGAACATTTTGTTGGCTCTTGGGGAGTACATAAGCCATGCAGTTCTGGAGGAATACCATTCTTTTAAAAACCGCTTAGGCTTACATGTTTCGTTTAATAGTATTTCTTCTGGAAAATACCATTTTTCTTTCACACCCGGTTGGCATGGTCCTATAACAATTAGCAAGCGCACCAATTTTGGAGTAATAGCTATATTTTTGTATAACACTGGATCCGATAAAAACTCCCCGTCGAATTGATCATTTTCTAAAACGTCTGCGCCTGTATGTACAATTTTGCGAATATGACTAAATGCTTCAGATTTCTCAGTTCCTAATTCAAGGATTTGTAAATGAGACGCAGTACATTCAGAATGGGAAGGACTTTCTAAAGCAGTGTCCGAGGTAGATGGTACTATTTTTAGTAATTTTGTTGAAGGCCCAGAAGGACTGCCAAAGTCTCCATCAACTTTAGCGGGATTCGGTGCTAACGACGTAACGTTGCTAATTGCTGTTTCCGTATGAGTACCGGTATTCGAAGTATTTAATTCAACTTCACGATCGGCGGTGCTGAAAATCACATATCTAGTTACTAACTGTTATTGGCGTATATGCATTTTTTTTAAATTCTTACTTATTTTGGAAGGCAGCTCGTATATCTAGCGTTCCTGCAGTCGCTCTTTTAAACGCATTGACTTTTTTTCGTGCTCCACCAGACAATTTCAATTTTCTTTTCCTCTCCATAACTTATATACGCGTACAGATGGTAAAAAAACGTTCAATTTAATTCACAAAATCACAAAAATTTAGAATAGATCTTAATACGCCTACTCACGTCTGACACTTTTAGGCTGCAAGAACTTTTATATAATATTCAAAAATTATCTGTAAATTTTTTGAAAATTGAGCGACCTGAACGCGTTCTGCCGGCAGCAGTGACTGACCAGTGCACTCAGGGGAGTGAGGGGAAAAGTAAGGGGTTTAACTTCTTATCTTCGAAGCAGGAAACATAAACGTAAACAGTAAATAAATTTGCAGTGTTTATTACATATAGGTCAAGGCTTCCTATAGTGTACCAGGCCCTCTCATTGCTGAGCACCACCAAAATTTATAGTGGTCATACTCCAGCAAGGCGCGCCCGTTAGAAACTCCGTCTTTTCGCACAGTAAGCTTACGTTTACCCTGAAGCGAATTTTCTCGGAAGGACGTATAATACTTTCCGAATTCTTGTCACATTGCATTTACAGTAATAAATATAAAAGGTGAATTTGTTCAAAAAGGCGCCAAAGACGTGAGGCACCGGGTTTGAGGACCCGGAAAACCCCCTTAATATACGCCACTGCCTTGGTATGTTCGATGAATGGCCTTTATTTTTTTCAGATTCTCATTTACTTCTTCTGCTGCTCCGCTCTACAAAAGATTTTCTAACAATATCAAAAGAGCGCTTTCGCTTTTTCCAATTTTTATTCCAAATTGATGTTGCTATGGAAATATCCCGAGCGTTTTAGCGTGAGGGTTACACCCTAATACCAACATCAATTAAGAATGGAAAGAGTATTTAGTATTTAGAATATCCGGAAGGATAGAATGATATTTGTTATGATTATATCAAGATTTTCAATGTTCATTTTGATAATATTTTCAAACTCAAAATGTCAGTCTGACGTCTGAAAAAATTATTTTATAGGGTTTGAAATAGTTATTTATGTTACAAGGCCGTGAAGTAGCACTTTTTTTTATTAGAATGAATATTATTTGGCGAGGCGAAGGCCGAGCCAAATAATCATTCGAATAAAAAAAAGATAGTTCACGGCCATGTGGCATACAAAATTTTGTGTGCAACTGTGAAAAATTACCAAAATTAAAGTTTCGATCGAATCTTTACATAAAATTAAAAGCTAATTTCATTCAAGATCATGACCCGTAAAAAAAAGTCTTTGTCGGCCGGTAAAAAAAAGTCTTTTTTTTACGTTGTCAGGGCTTTTTTTACGTTGTCAAGGTTTTATTTTACTATAAACAAATGTGCTACTTCACGACTCAAAATCAAACAAAAAAAGTGACCTTTTTTTGACAGTTGCACACAAAAGTAATTTGTTGTTAGTCTGTTTTACCCTTATGATTCGAGTGTGCTGTGACTTTTTCTTAACTTTTGTTGTATATAAATGTTGTGTTGTGATGTGTATAAATTTCACTAGAAATCACTAAAATGTCATCTGTCGTTATAAAATTACTTATTTGGGTTATGTTGTGTATATCTAGGAGGGTTGCCATCTGTAAAATTATTAAACCAGGACAAAAAGCTCGAAAACCCGGACATTTCTGTTGGAAAATTGTCATCTTACTAACTACTAAAATAAGTTTAAGTTCTTATAATTTGACATTCTTTATTTAAAGCTAAATCTTTTAATAATTAAAGAAAGTAAACTCTACTTTCATATTTTAACAAAACGTAAAACATGTAATAATTTGAGAAACAAAAAACATCTACTTTAATCTATTGACATTCTCAAGCGTTACTTTGTTAAAATTCATAATTATAGAAATAATATATTATTTCTATATCTACTTTAATAGTACCTGTTACTTATTTATTTTCAGGTTTTTGATATTTTTCAGTCTTTCCGGGTTCCTTGCTTACTAGAAGTTTATAAAACTCAAGACAACTGTAACCTTTGGAATTATATTTTATTTTGATGAGTGACGAAACTGTTTCTGTGTTGAATAAATTTCTTTATTTCGTCCAGTGTTGACTGTTGAGTAATTAGCGAAAACACGCTCTTTGCGTTGGCATTATGAGCTGGTATGCAAAAAAAATACTGAGCAATATTCAACAATTTCGAGTAACCAAACGTGATTTGCAGTTAAAAGTTTACCTTGCTGACTTAGATTTTGACTGAAAGCTTTTAAATTAACCCCACTCATCTATCAATCTTGTGCCATAAATTTCAATGTTCTTGTCTTGTAAAAATAAAACCGTGTTTTCAATAAGGGTTCACAGAGTATTATTATTTATATTAGGCAATAACATCCAGTCAAATATATCAAATTGTCGTAAAAAGGTTTTATCCAGTCTTCTTTGTACGTTTTCATTTCGTTATAGAATTTCCCAAAACATTTCTTAAACTCAGTTTTAGTGCTTTCGTCTTGTTTCTTTAAAATGCTCTAAACCTTCAACGGTAAAAAGTTTTCTTTAACTCTGCCGTCTAAGCTATTCGTGAATCGTGATGAACGCAAGTATAACGTGTTTCTTGTTTCAATGACGGAAATCGAAATACCACTTTTTTCTAAAACCCGGACTGTAAAATACACTCCCCTCGGATGCTCCCCGGTCACCAACCGAACTAGGACAAATCCGGGGAAACCTATTGTCTGTACCAGACTTGCTGTTGGCAGCATAGGGCAATGTAATTCTTATGGGAAAATCTTGCACGGCGTTGCCACTTGTGGTCAAACTTGTGGTTACCTTGGGGCTTGTCGACAGTCAACCCAACTGAGAAGTAGGTTTGACAATGCCGGCCTCCATAAGACTAACATTGAATTTGAAGTCTGGTACAGGCAAGTGACGAATGGCAACCCTATGTATAGCCATCATTAAATTAAATTCTGCCATTACTATCAGGAATTGAATTTTCTAAACTTAAATAGAGAACCAAGATAAAATGCAATAGTTTTACACTAACTATGTATACCTACTTAGGTTTAGGTTTACAAACAAATTTTAATGGCACTTTAACTTTTAATTTAATAAAATAATATAGTACCTACTACCTAGTCTAGTATAGTATATCTATAATTCAACCAGTGGTAACGTTATTTGCGCGTAATAATTGAATGGTAGAAATTGTGTTCCTGGTTGTAGACAGAAAACAATAATTGTTGACAACTGTCAGATTTATACAGGGTGTCTCTAAAATATGGTGCCATAGCTTAACCACAGATTCCGGGGATCAAAATATGACGATTTAACGCAACTTACCTCTATCCGAAATTGCTTCGTTAAAGCGCTATCGAACGCCAAAGATCTTCAAACAATTTCTATTTTTTTAAATAACAAAAGATTGTTTTTAGCGATTAGGATGAAATTTGGGATATGATTCTTTACTGGAAAGAGGTGTTTCTTGACATCATTTTTTTGTTCAGGAGTGTCGCTTAAGTGGTCAAAGGTTGATCATCCATAGGCAAAGAAGCTCATATTTTTTTAACAGTACGGCCAACAGTTTTCAAATTTTTTTTACAGAGAGACATTCTTATTTCAAATATTTTTCGTTTCTTCTTCGATTTCGGTATCTCTCATAGTTTAGGCTGAAAAAAATTATTTTGATTGGCTGCAGTGCATTTCTTAAAACGATGTAGTAATCTACTTGTCCCGTACTTGTACTTATGCTGAGAAATAAATGACGAAGAGACAATTTTTTGCGTAGAATCAACTTTTGCATCCGGGAAAATGGTCGTCACATTGAGCATTTGCTGTAAATCTATTAATTTACCGGTGATACAAAATAAGCTGAACCATTGATTCAGAAATGGTTCGGATTATTTTGCGCCACCCTTTACATACTTGCTAGTAATAAACTTTATATCAAATTGTCTCTTCCTGATTTATTTCTCAACATACGGGACAACTAGACTACTACCTACATCTGTTTTAAGAAATGCACTGCAGCCAATAAAAATAATTTTTTCAGCCTAAACTATGGCAGATACCAAAATCAAACAATAGACAATAGTTATTTATGTTACAAGGCCGTGAAGTAGCACTTTTTTTTATTAGAATGAATATTATTTGGCGAGGCGAAGGCCGAGCCAAATAATCATTCGAATAAAAAAAAGATAGTTCACGGCCATGTGGCATACAAAATTTTGTGTGCAACTGTGAAAAATTACCAAAATTAAAGTTTCGATCGAATCTTTACATAAAATTAAAAGCTAATTTCATTCAAGATCATGACCCGTAAAAAAAAGTCTTTGTCGGCCGGTAAAAAAAAGTCTTTTTTTTACGTTGTCAGGGCTTTTTTTACGTTGTCAAGGTTTTATTTTACTATAAACAAATGTGCTACTTCACGACTCAAAATCAAACAAAAAAAGTGACCTTTTTTTGACAGTTGCACACAAAAAATATTTAAAATAAGAATGTCTCTCTGTAAAAAAAATTTGAAAACTATTGGCCGAACTGTTAAAAAGATATGAGCTTCTTTGACTGTGGATGATCAACCTTTGACCACTTACGTTACCCTCCTGAACAAAAAAATGATGTCAAAAAACACCTTTTTCCAGTAAAGAATCACATCCCAAATTTTATCCAAATCGCTAAAAACAATCTTTTGTTATTTAAAAATATAGAAATTTTTTGAAGATCTTTGACGTTGAATGGCGCTTTAACGAAGCAGTTTCGGATAGAGGTAAGTTGCGTTAAAGCGTCTTATTTTGATCCCCGGAATTTGTGGTTAAGCTATGGCACCATATTTTAGAGACACCCTGTATGTGAGCCAATCTTAATGACATGAATTTGTTCTTCCATAGCATACTCTCATCTGCTATAAATTAACAATAATAAAAGAACAAAATAGAAATAAAACCCCCTTTTACAACGCAATGTTTATTCGTTAAGTACCTAATTGAAATGGTATTAAATTCACAATACTTTTTCATCGATGCTTGAAAAATATCGCGTATTTAGTATAGGTAAGTACCTACTTACTTACTTTTTACAACACTGTTAGGGAATGTATTTATTTCGTTTAAATATACATTATTGCGTCAATGTTTTATTGGAAATAGCAGATACGAGTAGCCGATTTGAACAAGGTGGCCGTTGTGACCAGCAGAATGGAATGGCCGTTATGACCAGCGTTGTTTGGTGTTACAATTCTAAACACAGGTGACCGTTGCGACCAAGGTGGCTGTTGTGACCAGCAGAATCGGGTGGCCGTTGTGACAAAGGTGGCCGTTGTGACCACGAGCCTGGGTGGCGAATGTGACCAAGGTGGCCGTTGTGACCATGACCATAACGACCAAAATATGAGGTGGCCGTTGTGGTCAGCCCCGAATACTCAATTAATATATCTTTACACACATCCTATCGACTGCGCCAATAATGTTTATTTTACAAAGTAGAGTTGTTTTAAAGTTTTATTTAAAAAAAAGTACATGCACGTTGGAGTTTCAAACGAAGACTAAATTATTCTAATACATTAGTGCCGTAGCTAAACTTATAATCTATTGCAACTCTGCACAAGATAGTACAGTATTATTTTCATAGCTTATGTTGTGTGTTATGTGAACTATTAAACATACTAGTATGTTGGGTTGTCTAACATCTCCGGTTTGGCTTAACTGTCAATGTATAAATATATCTGACAACACCGATCCCCGTAATATGAAACGATTTATAGCAATCGGGTTTTGAATGTATTTTTGAATTACCCTATATATTAAATGTTAATAAAACTTATGGGAATGGGACAATATTATTTAAAAAAAAAACAACAAAATAAACTGTGTTATTTATGTTAGTGTTTATAGGTAAGTACATTGTTAAAAACGGGTTTATTCACAACTTATTATATAATTGTAGTCTATCTACGTAAATGTAAATTTAGTTTCTGTGAGCGATAAAATTGACGTAACAAAATACAGTGAAGTCCATTTATTATGCAATATAGGCGTATGTTGCAAGTTAATTGGTGTACGCACTTTACCATTGGAATATAGGCAACCCATTATACAGTTAGCTAGTTTTTTTTATCTAACCATCTATGATCTAACGTCTAACCGAAATCAGCAACACATGAAAGTTTAACCTCAAAATAAAACATGTTCTCAGTTCAAAAAAGATTATTTAATATTGAAAATGAAACAAATAGGATCAACAGCAAGCAATTACGAGTATTATAAGTATAATAAATGTTCGAAGTGCCCACCTTGCATTTCCAAACAGAAGGCTAAACGATTGTTAATTTCGAAATTAACAGGTATGTTTCGACATTCATTAATGCAGGGGCAAGAGTGCTTAGCAGTGTATAGTGGGTTGCCTATATTCCAATGGTAAAGTGCTCACACCATTTCACTTGCAATATGCCTATATTGCATAATAAATGGACTTCACTGTATAATGTTAAACAGTTTTTTATAAAAGTGTGTTTTCCCCGTTTTTGCTTTTAAGTAAAGGAAATTCTTTTATGTAATTAAGAGTATGGAATAAATTTGATTCACAGAAAATTAATACTATTATATCTTTAGTTTTAAGGCTCTATGACAAGCATCTAATGTCAAAACAAAGAAATAATACCTACTAAAGAGCATTTATTTCTTCATCCGTCCGACCTTTATACAGGGTGATCAAAAATGATTGAAGGTCACATGACCGCTAGTCGGTCCAATTACTATCAAAAATGCTTTCCGTTTTGTCAAACAGTCTGTTGTTTATCAATACTTACATCTGTTCAGTGTCTTGCGCATTATTTTCCATCTGTCATTTCCATCTGTCATTTAAATTACAATATCTACACCACTGAAATTACCAAGGTAATTTAAGTACCGACAGCAGCAGTAAGCGGACAACAAAAAATCAGTATGAAGCGGCACGTTCAATCATTTTTGATCACCCTGTATAATGCGCAAAATTCCGTTCAATGAAAAAAGTACCAAAGCGTTGAACGCAGCAATCCACTTAAAAAATGATTATTAATATTAATAATACCAATATAACTGCATAAAACGTAATTACTTATTGCTAATTTCAATTTTTAGCTCCTTGTAGTTACTTATTAAAGCCTCGGAAATGATTATTCTTCATTTCTATAAATTTGTTCGTATTAAAGTACCTACACGAACGCACGAAAAGCGTAACACACCTCACAAACATCGTTTTGACACATTACTTTGACACATCTTGTCATAGACATTTGAATAGTATTTGAAAAACGTTGTGTATTACAAAGTGTAAACAAGAAAAAAATCTGTATATTAGGCTATGATGTATTACCTATATGAAGTGAAAATACGAGTTAGTATGTATTGTGCAATGTACCTACAAGAATAATCCCAAAAATATGTTTGTTGTTGAGTTTATATAGTTTGAACTGAATTTGGAAAATCGTTATTTGTCATTATGAAATAATACACGCAGTCCTACGCAAAAGAGAACGAAAAATAAATATTATTATACAAATTATTTATAAAACAACACATTTTGAGGCCCCTCTTCAAAGAGCCGTAGCTCCGTTAGAAAGCTTTTCCGGACCCCTGTTCATGAGAACTTTTCTTCATATTTTTGGATGTAGAATCATCTCCCGAAGTTACGGAACGTTGTTTCCGGACACCCTGTATAAACTAAATGTTAAAAGTGAACAGTACCTATATACGATGTGAGCTACCTAATATTGGCCCCTGTCTGAATTCAGCGAGTATTGGTTGGACCGTAGGGGCAATAAGAAGAGTGGACATGCTTTCATCATCTGGGGTATTTTCTTCAATTAGTTGTTCTTTAGTGAAGGAATCCTCATCTTCCAAGTACACATCTATGGGTTCTTCAAACACCATTATAGGTTCCGTCTGAACCATGAAAGCAGTTGCTGTTACCTTACTCTCAATCCCCTTTTGCTTGCAAGTACCATCTCCCATCTTTTTTAAAGCTTTGTTCTTTCTTTCCTTGAATTCTACTGACAAATTTTTAATTTCTTGCAGAAGTTGTTCCTTTTCATGATATTGTTCTTCCGTGCCCGATCTAAAATAAAGTTCATAATGTAAAATCGTGAATCTTTATTATAGGTATGTGACTTTAATTAAATATTTGTATTGCTACTTACTTTCTTAAATTTACGATCTTCTTTGATAAATAATTTTTAAAGATGTACCATTTGTGCCCCTTTATTGCTCTCAATGTGAATTTTTTTTCTGTCGATTTAGACGCACGATTTTCCATGAATTGTTGTGGTTATATGGATTTAAAGCTAAAACATTTCGTAACAAATTTAAATCATCTTCAATTGTAAATCTATTGCGCCCTATTTTAGCCATTTTCAAGGAATGCTGTTATAGTTTTTCAAAGTACAGTCAAAATAAAAACATTTCGGCGGCAAATTTAAATAATTGTAAATATTTTTCATTCGAAGAATTCCATGACCTTCCGAATGATATTTCTGGCTTCAGAGTGAATTATCTTCCTCAATTTAGCATTTATACTTAACAGATTTTAAATGTCAAAACAATCTGACAAACACTGAAATTATTAAAATTTCAAACGTCAATTGAATTTTTTCAGTGAATGTCCTTTTGAGTATAATTGTTTGCTATTGGTTGACGTATTGTCGCGCCTTGTCTTTCAAAATTTAGTTGACATATTTTCCGGGGCATTTGTAAGCTTGGTGGAGCTTTACTGTTCATTGCTAAGAACCGAATAAACAAACATTCGAATTAGCGGACGGTTATTTACCGCGTCCGTCTTTTGTTTACCATATGCTTTTGCAAATTGCTAAGCAACCTAGACGTTAATGTATAACGTATTTTTTTCAACTTAGGGCCAGTTGTATCGACGTAGTTTAACTCCCCGTCCAGCTGAACCACGTTCAATTGTCATATATACAATTATTGTAACAATCGTATCCATGACAGTTGATCGTGGTTCATCTGAACGGGCACTTAAACTATGTCCATACAACCTGTAGTTGTTAAAGTCAACTTTTTGACATTTATTTTAGTTGTCATATGCGGTTCATTTTATAACTAGTTATAATATGTGACATTATTTTATCACTAGTGTTAATATGTAAAATATGTAAAGCAATAGCATAACCAAAGAATCAACTTTATTAATTATAAATATTAATCGTACAGTTTTCAAATGTATTATTATAAAATATTGGAAACTGTTGCTTGTTCGACGCTTTATCATTGCTGGAAAAGTGAGTCAGACAAGAACCCATTGCAACATTTGTAGACTTACTTTCTTCAACAATTCTTATTGATGTATCCATTTCGATGTTTGTCGACGTACTCTCTCGTCTCTCTAACAATTCTTCCTTCTGTTTTTCTCTTATTCTCAATTCCTCAACATAGCCCACAGCTACAGCAGTCGATTTCCATGCGCCGTGTCGTTTCAGAATTAATAAATCAGCACCAGAATTTGCCAATAATGATGCAGAACTTACATTTTAGACATTTTTTAAATGTAAAGTTAAATAACAGTTTTCTTCTTCTTCTTGTCAGCCCGTGTTCATCCACTGCTGATTTTTCATGCATTTCTATTGTTAGGACGTATGTAGTTACTTAGGCCGTTTACATCTTGCCTAAATAACAGTACAATTACTTCAACTTCAATCGAATATTCTTCAGAAGGGGTGGGGGTAATAAAATTATTTTTCCTACAAAACTTGCTTATTTTTTAAAGACCTTTTCAACGATACTACTTTTGACCCCCTGTGCTATTTGAAATTTTGGAGTTCTCGACATTCTGGAGCAAACTCTTCAGGATGCCGATTTTTCCGGCGAATGCCAATGTCACAATTCGATTCTTCATGAAGGCTTTTGTGATAAAAAAATTTGGGCCGACTCTCTACGATTAACCGTTTTCGAAAAAAACGACTGATACGGGTGGTCTGATTCACCCATAAGAAGTTGTACGAAATGATGGTAGTCGTTGCAGTCTGTGTACATGGTACCGAGGTCTGTGTACATGGCACCTTAGTCTGTGTTCAGGTTAGTTGCTCTTAGCAGGTAATATATACAGGGTAGCTATTAAAGATTGGACCAAAGCCGTAGCGCCCAAACGCTTTGAGATTTTGATTTGAAATTTGGAACACTTCAATACGACATCACTTCGCATATTTTACAGTATTAAAAAAATTTCTTTGACTCATACTTTCGGAGCCCGGTCGCCATCTTGAATTTTCTTAAATGGTAATAGGGGTAATGCAATACATCATTACAAAGCTTGATTATTTTTCTTTCTAATCATGGTAAATTAATATGGGGTTACATAATAAAATAATGCAAAAAAATTAGAAAACAATTTGCCGTATGCTCAGACGGCTATTTATTGTGTGCTTCAAATCTAGGTAGCTTTGCATTAACACAACGTCAAAATTAAACAAAAAACAAAATAAACAAACAATGAAGAAACAAGGTACCTACTAAAATTAAACAAACAATTCGAAAAGTTGAAAAACAAATACCATATTGTGATTGTTAAAAGTATGGAATCAAAAAACTCCTATATTCTCGAAGATGTTAAAACTGTTTTGTGTCACCATACCTAATCAATTTCTGTCAACCAATCCATGTTTAACTAAATTCAGATTGTTAAATTTCTACGAAAAGTATGACAATGTACCTACTGTCATCTGCTAAACAATTATTGATTGTTTTTTTGTTTAATTTTGAAGCTCTGTTAAAGCAAAGCCACCTAGAATTAAAGCATACAATAAATAGCCACCTGAGCGTACGGAAAATTGTTTTCTAATTTTTCTCCATTATTTTCTTATGTAACCCCATAATAATTTATCACAATTAGAAAGAGAAAACATTAAGCTTTCTAATGATGTATTGCGTTACAACACCTATTACCATTTAAAAAATTCAAGATGGCGACCGGGCTCCGAAAGTATGAGTCAAAGAAAATTTTTCTATATTGTAAAATATGCGAAATAATGTCGTATTGAAGTGTTCCAAAATTCAAATTAATATCTCAAAGCGTTTGAACGCTACGACTTTGGTCCAATCTTTAATAGCGACCCTGTATAAGAACTTGCTTACTGCTAATCTACAGAAATTGGCGTCCAAACGTCCGGCGCCCAAAAGTCCTGCGCTCAATCGGCCGGCGCCCAATCGGCGGCGGCCAAACGGCGGCGCCCAAATGTCGCGTACCGCGTAATTCAATCTTCACGTCTAGTGCAAAAAAGACGCTCATTTTGCAACTCGTTGCATAAATAGCTATTACAAAACGGTACTCAAAAATTCTCTAATTTTACTTTAGCGGTCATTACCTTAAGAACGGCCGCGAAATTTGATTTCACGGCCTGTATAATAGTGGATGCAAAACGTTCACTTCGCGTAAGGTTGCACAAAAAATTCACCGACAAAGGGGATGAGCTAAAATTGATGCTACCACGCAGTAATATTAATGTTAATAGTATTTAGACTTAAATTACTGCTCTAAATACTGCCCTTTAAAATAAAAGTATTCAACAATTCAGAGCTTTTGGACAAATTCAATATTGATTTGAAGCAAAAACGACCTCATCTAGCGAAGAAAACATGTGTTGTTCCATCAAGACAATGCACGGGTGCACACGTCTGTAGTCACTATGGCAAAAATCCATGAATTGGGCCACGAACTGCTACCCCATCCAGCATACTCTCCAGATTTAGCCCCTTGCGACTATTTGGCTGGGCGGTAAGAGATTTGGATCAAACGAAGAGGATCAAACCTAGAAAGACGCTGGACTAAACGTATCGAGCTAAAAGGAGACTATGTTGAGAAATAAAACGCTTTCTTGCCGAAAAAATATCCTTTATCCAAAAAGTCACGGAATTATCAAATTGCCGTCGTATTATCCTGCCGACTACTTATTTGGTCACAATGGTTTTCAAAAAAAGTTAAAAATACAGTGAGATTGATAGTAGGTACCCAACTATTTTACAGTATTTCTTACCGTTTAAACTAACTTCTATTTCGACGCAACAATAATTTAAATCTTCAGCTACACTTTTCATTAATTTACATTTAATTGCCTTCCTTAGATACATAAGAATGCCTCCCGTATATGGCTTGACTTGGAGTGGCTTCGAAAAGTTTTACAATTTGGTATAATTAATTCACAATCTTCAATTTCCGGTGTTACATGTGTTTCTGACAAGCATAGAATAGTTGCTTTAAAATTGTTTGCAATAAAACATATTTCGTTTTTTTTTTCCTAAAAAACCATCTATGTTCACATGCCAAAATCGTGTATTTGTTGTACCATTTGCATTTTCATTCTTAGAGTTTCTTGATTGCTATTCATTTCCTTCTAGACATCTTCGTTCAGCCAGCTTTAAAGCTTTCTTATAGCTTTCACATTCCATTTTGTTTACAGATTCGTAGTGTACTGGTAAAGTCAATTTAAACTTCTCATTTGCTGATAAACAATTTATACATTTCGCAATTTGACTATTACATTCCGTAATTTCATGCTCATCACCTGCACATTTAGGACAGGTTACTTTCTGTGAGCAGTATTTTTTTGAATTTTGAGCAATTATAACAACGTGTCACATCATCATAATTGTAAGCTTTCTCTCTATGCCCATGTTCAATTTTTCACTTTCCAATACCTAATTGTGCTTTAGAATGGCTATCAACTTCAAGTAATATTTTATATACCCCATTACCACTTTCTTCTCTTACTCGTTTTTTGAAATAACTGGAATCTATGTATTTTCCACCTTGATGATCTCATTTTGTACGATAATTGCATAACGTTAAGTATTTTCCAAAAGATCTTGTTGTACCATACCAACTATAATAATCTTTGGTTTACGCACCTTAATTTCACTAACTTTGTATTCTGTCCCCATTTTTTTCTGAACTTATTCTGATAAAACAGTTACTTAATGACTGATTGTATTCACAGCCTATCAATATCCCTCCATTTTGTACTTTGCGAAACATATTCATTCGTACTTGTAAATTGGCTGGCTTAATAGAATCCTTCAAACCCCTCTCCGTTTTTTCACTGGTTACGTCTTTATCTATTGGTCTAATACATTATAAGTGGTCCATTCTTCTTTTTTGCCACATTCGAATACTTTTCTCTGTCCAGTGGCGCAGCGAGAGGGGTTTGGGGGTTAAACCCCCCCCAGACCTATTTAAATCTAAAAAATATTAATCTTCTCTTGGTAAAAAAATTCATCTTGGCAACAGCGTTATCCAATAATTGGATTGTTCTAATATATTCTCATTTTTTAATTAATTTTTTTGAAACCCCCCCTAATACAGAATTCTGGCTGCGCCACTGTCTCTGTCACTACCGATTCTTGCGTTTGGTTAATTTCAATACTCAGATCTTTTGAATTTCCCGCCACTTTTCCCCTGTCAAAACCTCCGCCTCGCCTTAATACTGAATGTGAGTATCATTTGTTTTTGAATTAATTTTATCCTCGTTTCCCACAACATTATTCTCGGAATTTAAAACATCTACCATTTTTGTTTCCAGATTTTGTCTATTAACGCATCAATTTTCTTTATTACCATGTTGTTTACTAATGTCTCTAATTTATTGTTATCTACCATATCTTTAATTGTTATAAACCGATTTTCTATCTTTTTGTTTAACTCGGTCACCAATCGATATACGAAACCACTTATCAAACGGGCCTTCACAACCAATTAATTGCTCATTTCTACTTTTACATATCCCGCATTTAATCACCTGTCCACTACTCGGTGCCATTTTTGTAGCACCTTGTTTTTACATTTAGCTACTTTACTTACGTATTGCTAGTTTCTGTTAGAATGTTATTTGAATTTGAAGTTTATTTAGACCCAAAATGGACGCCAAATCGCGCTACAAGCAGCAGATCAAAGTGGTAGATCTATAGCAAAAACGGTAGATTTGGCAGCGCTGCGGCTTGGTCCAGTAAAGAGTCGACATCTGGCAACTCTGATCGCTTGCTCATAAACAAAACTTGTGTTAAACAAAATGGCGTGGCGTAACTGAATTTTATTTTTCCAAGACGATGTGTTGACGCGTCTACAAAGTTATCTTCTGTAAGTAGTGAATTTTGATTATAAATTATAGCAAGAACCAGTAGAATAATCAGAAGTAGGTGAATAATATACGAAAGGCAATCTTGTATAGTATAATTTTTTTCTTAATAATTTTAGAATATATAATTATGCGTCGCCCTTCTAAATTTTAGAGGGACTGCTTATCACTGCTTATTGCAGCCACTTCAAAAAGCTACAAGATTGGAAAATGGAGGCAGTTTTAACAAATTCCAAATGATGTACCATCCATCCGAGATGTAAGAACATGATTGACGAAATCTTTGGAGACTCTTTACTGATGAAGTTCGAGTAAACATAACCTAGCAGAGTCCAGACGCAATAATGTTGGCTTTAATGGTAATTATATTTACAAAACTTTTATTATTAGTAAATTTGTAGTTTAGTGCACCAACTATAGGTATTCGGTAATTGTCCAGCCTGTTGGAAGGTCAGTTACGATGTTGCCACATTGTGCTTGATATACTGGGTATGTTTTTTGTACATTTGTCTTTTATTCCTTGCAACAACTTATTAAAGCCATTCTTTATCTTGCAAAGAGGGTTGCCTATCCAATGGGGGCAGGTAATTGTCAACTGAAATCGCATATTCTCTAAGCAAAAATATGATGTTTACACCAAATGAACACTTTAAAAACCTCATATTTTGCCTAGGGAATATGCCATCTCAGTTTGGCAATCTCCTACCCCCTTTAGATAGGTAACCTACTCTACATCCGATTTTAGTTTGGTAATTACCTGCCCCCTTATGACGATAATAAGTTGTTACACGGTATCAAGATGTTTCATAGAGACAGCTAATTCAGTTCGTCTTACGTTGTATTGTGACATGATGTACTGTACTTACTCTTAATATTCACTGTGATTAGGGTAATTATGGGGTAGTTTAAATTTAATATCTACCCAATTAGAGATATAGGGTAATTGAATAGAATAATAGTACGAAAAATTATAATTCTTCAGAAATAAAACGCCAGAAAAATTTCTTATTCATGCCACCTTCAATAAACCTTTACATTACGTTTTGAGCAATTTCGATTGTTTTCATTTTTCAGAACTTGCTTTTTTCATTTTTTGTGATTCTTGTTTGTAAAAGTTTGTAAGATCACTCGCATTGTAATATAAAAAAAAATTGCTTTTGATATGTCATCTTGTTTGTGTAATTCGCAGGGAAACAAAAAAGAAATACTTATATTTGAAGAGAAAAAATCTTCAATAGTTTCATCAAGAACATCTACCGACTTAATATGCAGCATTAAATTCTATAAACATGTTGAACATTGAAATATTGGGATGATTTAACCAACCCGTTGATTTTAAGTTAGTTGCTGGCTGGCGTGTTTTCAATTCTTTCAACCTTGTGGTACAAATCTTTCCGGGACTCTAAACATTTTGTAGATTTGTACAATTTTTTGCATATAAATCCAGTCAGATAATACAATATGCAATCAATTGTCTCTGGAATTGCGCTATCCTAAATTGTACCAATGTATTCCCAGGTTGTTTTGTCGTCCCATCGCTCGTCATTGTCTAATATCCTGTCCATTTTCGATTTAATTTTTTCCAAATGCAATTGCCTGTTTATTTTGTTTTCCTGAAATATTGTTTTAAAGGCTTCAAAAACTAAAATGGGCAGATTATTTTCTGCTTCCAGCACTGTGCAGTTACCAAATTTTGGAGGCTTTAATAATTTATAGATAGAGAGCATTCTATAAAGTTGCAAAAAATCGTTAAGAGTAGGATGATCATAATTTGCACCTCCTGTTTGTCAGACGATGCCAAAAAATCTCTGAAAGTTATTATTACTTGTAATTATTTAGACCATTCCCAAGACAATATATTTGACTTTATTTCTAGAGGGTCTTCATTCAGTTTATTTGTTAGTACATAGTGAAAATTATATTTTGACAATAAGTTTTTACAAAGGTCAATGGTTGACAATATACTCACTCGCAAACCTTCTGCAGTACTACTAGTCAGATACTGATGTTCTGTAATTATATTTTATGAACAGGCTCTTCTAAAAAAAAAAAAAATTATTTAGCCATTCTAAATTTTGTTCGAAGACCTGAAAAATGCCAATTTAAAAAATTTATGAAAATTGAATTAACCTACCTCACAATCTTTGCTCTCTTTTCTAATTCCTTGTACAGGGAAACTTCCATTTAAACAATCAAACAAATCGTTAAATTGTTTTGTGAATTTGATCGTATCACTAGCGTCTAATAAAAATGGAGATTTCCATTGATAATATTTTAATCCATCAGCAACTGAATTACTGAATATCTAAAAATTAATGTATTCTAAGAACTTATATGAACAAAATACTACCTATCTTATTTCTTACTACCTGTGTTGCTAACTTGACACGCATTTTCAGTAGATTCGACAGGTTGATATGGACATCACTGAGTTTTGGTACAATTCTTAAGTTATTATCATTATCCTTGTCTAACTCTAATAATGTTTTATAGTGTTGACATTTAATGATTCCTTCGGGGGTCTAAAATTTTATTATTGTGCAGACATAACAATACACTTAGTAATCGCAAATTTTGAACTTATTCGCAATTCTTTTTTATTAAATAATCTATTTCTGATACATTTAAATAAATGTGGTGTATCGGAAAAAAAGTATAAGTGTCTTGAGTCATCCAGGGGATGTATAATCTTATGGTTAGTACCTACATTTTAATTTTTCATAGCTACCAAATTGAGACCACATTTTTCTGTTAGTAGTTGCACCTTCACAAACTATACCATGTATTATGGCACCAGATTTTTCCAATTGATTAATAATTTCTAGAACTAATTGGGCTAGACAAATACGCTTAGTTGCGCTCTTCTCTGGATATACTGCAAGTGGTTAGTTAAAGTGTTCTGCTAGTGATGAAAACATAAAAACAAGCGCGTGATCTGCTTTTACATTAGACTTTTTGGCAGTAGAGACATTTTCAGATCCAAAATCTTGAATTCCCATTAGTTGCAATGTTTTTACATTAAGATTAATATCCTCCCTAATCTGCATTTCGTCAAATATGAGAATACCATGCCGTTGAAATATGTTCTTTTGGTTCTTTTTTAACTTTAATGCTTCAAAAAAATTTGCATCGAGTCCACACTTTAATTTCTCTTGACAGAAGGTGCCTTATTGTAGATATTGCAGGTAAACGTAAAATATCGTTGTTTCTTAAAAATCTGTAACCTGCAGGACTTTTTATGTGCATCAATAACTTGATCAATAAACATATTAGCGCAACCATCCTGATGAATATCTCCTAGAAGAGTTTTTCCTATACCGAAAGGCATTAACACATTCCCTAAGTAAAATTGTTTACGAACTCCCTAAGTTACTTAATTTTTCAATTTTTTTAAATACGTGTTCGTTCTCTATGGTTTGAATTTTTTGTCTAGCAGCATTAATTTGATTAATAATTGTTTTATTTTTCAGTTTTAATTTTTACATTTGTTTTCTCCTTCTATCAAGAACACTTCCTATAGTTTTCGTGACAAAATATATACAAATTTTGCCTTTTTTTTGATGAATAGCGTAAATTGCTTTTTTTGACTTTCAACAAAAACTGCACATATTCAATTTGGAATTGGCGTTTAAAGCAAAGCTACATTGTTTATTTATTGACCTTCTCAAGCGTTACTTTGTTAAAATCGATGATTATATAAATATTAAATAAAATAGCGATTTTAACGGGAAATAATAAGATTTATTTGCTTTATACGTATTTCGGCATCAATGTGCCATTGTCAAAAGCATATAAGATATAACAAATGCAAAATCATTTATACAGGGTGATTCAAAAATGGCGCACAAGCTCTTCAGTACGTTGTAGGGAATAATAATTGTAGTGTAGGAAAAATAGTAAAAAATTTCTTGGCCGCTAATTTGCTGAGAAATGAAGAAGTTAAGTTGAGAACTCAACTTTGAATTCATGTGTATTTTGAAACTTCTCATCATTTCATATAAATAATTTAAGTATTTTTTCATAGTGGGTAATAAATAAAATGCTCATAACACCTCATTATCCTGAAATATTAGCTTTCAAAATTGATATTTTTGTACCAAGTTGTTTGAAAAAAATATGTGGCAACGATGTTTGAAACTTTTAATAATCCCACTATGTAAATGAAAGGACATAAAAGCTACTCATATACTACATAGCTGCACCCGTGTTGCCGAATCTACAATTTACTTCTTCGTTGTTAACTACAAAAATGTAGCAGCTAAAATTTTTTTATGATTTTTCTACAGTTCAAATAACCGTCCCCTACAACGTACTGAAGAGCTTATGCGCCATTTTTGAATCACCCTGTATAGTAACTGCTTGATTCTATTATTTTAACACTGCGTGAAGCAGCTGGCCCCAGTCAACCCGTCGGAGGTCAGTCGCTTATCAGTGTTTTTAAAAGATATCTATTCAGATATTCAATATTTTTGTTTTTTTAAATCGTTAGTGATAGCTGTCCTTTCTAAAATGCGTTTTTTTTTTTCTTTATTCTTGTTCGACTAGAGATGGGTTTCTTTGACATCCATAGTTACTTTGTGTGTGAAATCCTGGTGTAGTAAAATTATTGATAAATTATGTTGCTAAAGTTGAACTATTCTAATAATTTTTATTTGTTACAGGAATGTGGATACAAGAGAAAGGAAGAAATGGTACTGGTAATGAAAAACTTTCTTGGGGACTCTGCACAACAGTTTATTTTTCTATCCTTCTTATTTCTCATCGGTAAAAGAGCATTACTTCAAAAATATTTCTTTATTAAAACTTCCCTTGAAATTATTATCTTTGAAAATGTTCTATAACATTTTTGCCCTTTGAAGGGAAGTGATAAAATTGGTAGCTAGGGTTTTCTTGACCAATGTCCCTTGAAAGTGCTCTTTGTGACCCAGATTTGGTTTTACATTTTGTCATCTACATTGCAAAAGAGTTTCTACATTTCATGAACAAGCGAAAGTGATAAATTACCACTGTAATTTTGTATCAGTCTTCTTTCTCACTTTTCTTTAAGAAAATATCAAATTCAAATAGTGGCAACAATCTTCAGATCTGGGTTTTGATTTTTCCTTCTGCATTGCAAAAGAGTTTTTACATTTCAGGAACAAGTGAAAGTGATAAATTGCGCGTGTATTTTTCTCCTAGTCGTTAGAGACTTTCTCATTTATCTGTAAAAAATATCAAATTCGAAGAGTTACAACAATCTTCAGATCTGGGTTTTGATTTTTCCTTCTGCATTGCAAAAGAGTTTTTACATTTCAGGAACAAGTGAAAGTGATAAATTGCGCTTGTATTTTTCTCCTAGTCGTTAAAGACTTTCTCATTTATCTGTAAAAAATATCAAATTGGAAGAGTTACAACAATCTTCAGATTTGATTTTCGTTTTTGTCCTCTGTATTGCAAAATGGTTTTAAAACTTTAGGAACAAGTGCAAATGATAAATTGTCGCGTGAATTTTTCTACTAGTCTTTAAAGACTTTCTCACTTTTCTGTAAAAAATATCAAATTCGAAGAGTTACAACAATCTTCAGATCTGGGTTTTGATTTTTCCTTCTGCATTGCAAAAGAGTTTTTACATTTCAGGAACAAGTGAAAGTGATAAATTGCGCGTGTATTTTTCTCCTAGTCGTTAAAGACTTTCTCATTTATCTGTAAAAAATATCAAATTGGAAGAGTTACAACAATCTTCAGATTTGATTTTCGTTTTTGTCCTCTGTATTGCAAAATGGTTTTAAAACTTTAGGAACAAGTGCAAATGATAAATTGTCGCGTGAATTTTTCTACTAGTCTTTAAAGACTTTCTCACTTTTCTGTAAAAAATATCAAATTCGAAGAGTTACAACAATCTTCAGATCTGGGTTTTGATTTTTCCTTCTGCATTGCAAAAGAGTTTTTACATTTCAGGAACAAGTGAAAGTGATAAATTGCGCGTGTATTTTTCTCCTAGTCGTTAAAGACTTTCTCATTTATCTGTAAAAAATATCAAATTGGAAGAGTTACAACAATCTTCAGATTTGATTTTCGTTTTTGTCCTCTGTATTGCAAAATGGTTTTAAAACTTTAGGAACAAGTGAAAATGATAAATTGTCGCGTGAATTTTTCTACTAGTCTTTAAAGACTTTCTCACTTTTCTGTAAAAAATATCAAATTCGAAGAGTTACAACAATCTTCAGATCTGGGGTTTGATTTTTTCCTCTGCATTGCAAAGAGTTTTTACATTTCAGGAACAAGTGAGAGTGATAAATTGTCGCATGAATTTTTCTACTAAGGTAAGTGCGGGTAATAAGGCCCACCTAACAATTTATATTTTTTTACAAAAAAAAAATACATATTTTTGAGAACTGTTTATTTTACGTAAATTTAAGAACATAGAACTATAAACTGTGACGTATGAGGCTTCTATTTCCAAAACTCGCTATAGGCATATAAGATGATTTTTCAGAAACCGCAAAAACTGTTTACCATAGTAATTGGTAAACAAAAGCCTCAATTTTTGGTAATTATACAGAATCATACGTACATAACACAAAAACCAAGTATGATATTAAATATAATTAATATTGATCGTGAAAAATTGCAACATAGTTTACACATAGTGGGGTTTGTTTTGAAATTTACATTATAATGGAATTTGAACCTTATTCATCATTTTAATAATATATTATTATTATTGTTATAATGGTATTTGAGTTGTAAAAACAAACACTGTATACAAAATACATTTGTATACAACATTTTATTATCAAACAAAGGTTGATGACAAAACAATAGAAAATTCCATATAAACAAGAACAATATTATTGAATAATACAAAGAAATTAGAAAATTCAATAATTTAAATTTTCAAACGATCGTCAGTTGCAACTCACACGCAATAATGTTTCCGTTTTTAGGATCCAGATTTTGATCGCTGGTGTTATTAAGTTTAATAAAGAGCTCAAGCTCTTTTTGTTCACTTTTCCAGTTTTCCTCGTAGTGTTTTTGCAGTAAATTTTCAATACTCTTCAGTTTCGTCTCCTTGATTTTAACACCAGTGAAAAAGCATGTTGGAGGTGTAGACAGAGTAGCTCCCATTTTTGTGATATATTTTGATTTGCCTATAGTAGATCTGTAAGATCTTCTTCTTGGATGAAGACGTTCTGTTTAGTCTTCTGTAGAAAAAATCTTTTTGTCGGTTTAAATTTAAAATGCCAACTATACAAAGGTTTTAAAACTGTTGGCTTCTTCTTTAAAGTGCAATTCCATCTGAAGTGAAGCCTTGGACTGTGGCAAAATCTTTTATATTATCAAAATATTGTTGTGGAGTTGTTATGGTATCTTTTTTTCGTACAACTTTTTCTATCTGCAAAAATTATCCGGAGGGATAAAGGAGTGTCCAACCACGGGAAAAATGACTTTTATATTTTTAACATTGTGGCTGTTGGCAGGTTGTAACCATTTCATGAGTATACACATTAGTATTTTGTTTTTGTTTTGCCCTCCACATCCATCTGACACCAATCGAATCGTCTCTATTCCAGTGAAATCTGTATTGTTTAGTCTATGAAAAACTGCACTAGTAATTTCGTTATTTCCTTTGGGTCTCTCGTATTCGGCCCAGCAATAGGCAAGTTGTTTTTTGTTAATTTTGTTTTTGAATTGCCAACAACAATGGTGAAGTTGTACAAGTTAAGCTGACTGCTAAAATAAGCAGCAGAATCGGGCAATTTCGTCAAGGGCATATTCTTATGGCAGTAGAATGACATAGTCATCAAACCTTCCCTTTTTTTTTTGGAAGGATTTGATAAAATGCTTAAGAACGCTATACTTAACCCTGCAGTGGTGACGTGGGTTATGACAACCTAGTTGGTGACGTCGGTCTCGTGAACCGCTTGTCCATTATGCCTTTTTTTCAATAGGCATACGTAATATAATCTTTGGGAAATATTTTATTAAATATTTGCATACTAAATATCCATTTTATAGGCAAAAATAGAACGTTATGCATAATTTATTGGAGATATATTTCAAATATAATTAAAAAATCTACGCTCTAAACAAATATAAAAAAAGTATACCAAACAAATGTAACTTAATTATATAATTATAAAAATAATAAACGTTATCTTGGCATAAAATAAATAATACTCAATTGTCACTGTATTGACGATAACAATCACTACAAACAATTGTTGAATGTTCGAGACATAAATATGTTTTACATTTTTTGCAGAAGTATCGCGTCTTTCTGTTCTTTTTTGAGCTACAGCAAAAGCAGCGACCTGCTTCTCTCCTTTCTGCGTTGTCATTAGGTTCTTCTGCTTCCAAAGAACAGATCTCACGAATTCGATCGCGCATGGTTCGTGGTATATATTTAGATTGGGCACGTACTTTTAGATGATCATTTATTAATGCAAACGATAGATCTTCCGGAAAATGTCGACGTAAGGTGTTCGTGTTTGGATTATTGGCATTATATATTACCTGTGAATTGATACCTGAAATATTTAAAATACTGTAAAATACTACCATCTGCCAACGTCGTGCATTTCGCATATAACTGGTCCCCCGTATCCACCCCGCCTTTTGTATTATTGTATGCCATGATAATGTCTGGCTTTCCTGTTACATCGTTGATCTCATCGTCATCATGCATAGTTGAAATGAGTAACACATTTTTATTTGTCTTCGGTATATATGATACTAGTGTACAATGTTCTTTGAATCCAAACATGCTGGAACCTATTGGACGAGATTTGCCTTCAACAAATTGTTGTGGTAACTCACGTTTATTTTTTTTATTGTGCAATTGTTGTCAGTTTATGTCTCAGTAGCAGTTCAGCCAATGGAAAGCTAGTGAACCAATTGTCGGTTGTCAGATTTCTTCCAGACCCATATATTGGCTGACACAGTCTTTCTACAAGTGAGAGTGCACTAGTGTTGGTTGAAAAAGGCCCCTCAGGTTGGGTCCCAACATATACTTCCAAGTTTGCCGTGTAATACATCTTTGCATCACACAGTGCAAATATTTTGATGCCATATTTGTTGGGCTTGGAAGGTGACGAAAAGAACACCGACCACGGAAACCCTCCAACTTTTCATCTATTGTAACTTGCTGGCCCAAATTATAATTCTTCTTGCAGTTGTCTACAAACTTAGCAAATAAATCCCTAATAGGGGCTAATTTATCTAAAGATTTCCTTGTCTCTCTAGTTTCTAAGTCGTCGAACCTCAAAAATCTTAAAAGAAATCGGAAACGTTGCAAACACATTGTGATTCTGAAAATCTCAGGAACTGTTCCGTTTGTTTTGAACAAGTCTTCAGCATTCAGATGATTGCATTTCTTTACACCGCTAAGTAATAATATATCACATAAAGCCTGTAGTTCATGTACATTAGTCGGTCTAGTATAGGTTTCACGAGCATAGTTGTCGGCTACACTTGCCATATATTTATTTGTATTTTCAACAATCATATCTAACATTTCGGTATCAAAGAATTTCTTCCAGATTTCAAAGGGATGGTGGATTCCCCGAACGGGGGCTTTTACACCAGGCAATTGGGTGCATATATTTTTGGCTCGAGTTCTAACAGCTTTCGGTGGAGGATGTTTTCCCCATTTAGTTATGCCATCTTTACCCATAAAAAACGGCCCAACAACTTCAAGTGGCCCATCGTCTTCTGAATCAAATTCTTGTTCCGTGTCTGAATTGCCTTCTCGTGTTTCAACATAGTCAGGTTCATTCGGGTCCCCTTCGTCATCATACTCTATGTTTTCGTCGTCGGCAAAACATTCCTCCATCAATAGCCGCAGTCTTTCTTGTTCAGCTTCATAACTCATTTTTCTAAAATAACAAAACTAGCAAATAATTTCAACAAGCCCCAAGCAAAAACAGGTGAATTAGTTAACTTACCAGTGTAAAATAAAAGTTTTCACGAACAATAAGCAAGTACACTAGAAGCTACACTATTGGTGACGTCGGAATGTGGGACCGAAATTGTTGATAACTACAAAACGTGTTAACACTTCGAATCTCGGTCTGGTACAACTGATGAGTAGCTAAAGTTAGGAAGGTACATAAAGCCTGAGAGCGCCACCTCTTTGGGTATTATTGTAAACTTAAAAAACATGTTGCATCGGTCTGTGAGACCGTACGTCACCGCTGGAGGGTTAAATGTAAGCGATCTATTTGTCTTTGGGAGTTTTTTTGATTTTTTAATACTGCAATGTTTGACTGTAAAGCTGCCCTGTTCAATTTTGGTTTTATTATAAAAGCCTGAATTTCACGCATTGTTAGCGTTTTGCATCTAAAAGCCCCTTTTTTATGAGTGCAAGCTGGATACTCTGGCAATTCTTTAGGAATATACCTAAATTTAATATTAACAACAAAATGTTAGCAACAGATAACAAAGCTAAGGTTTGCAATCTTACCTATTCTGATGGTCAATATTCTTTTTCCATGTTGCGGGCTGCCATTTTCTCTTGCGAGATTGATTGGTTGGAGTTTCTACAATTTCGTATCTATCCATTTTACATTATTTAATTAGTATTAATGATCATTAAGGAACACAACATACATCAACCAAACCACAACACACGTCTATAAGGAATGAATCTCGTGTTTATTTTCAAAAGAACCATGTGCGTAGTCACGTGGTACCGTCTTAACGAATGCGATTGGCCGGTTGCATTATAGTGGCATTTGGAACTAAGTCTAAGAAATTATAGTGGATTTTGAAATTAACTGCAAATTTAACCACGTTTTAAAGCATTTATAGTGGGTTTTGAGGCTCAAAATCCTTCCTTACGACGGAGTCTCCAACAAACTATAGGAAACTGTATAAACATGAATTCACTAAAAATATCACTATAGTGGGTTTTGGAAATAGACGCCTCATATCATATGTAAGGTTGAATAAAAAAACAAAAACAAAAACTTAGGTTTTTCAAAAACCTTGTAAATGGACCTTGTTTCGTGTAGTGCAGGTAAGTAGGCCCATTCGTTCAGCTTGCACAGTCCGGACAAACAAAGACATCCTCGTCCTCAGATGTGAGTCCAACGCGATCCTCATGCACAGAGGTGAGACCTATAACACACTGACGCATATCGTCCAGGAACTCAGTTTCGCATAATTTGCAAAACCAATTTTCTTTCAAGTTGGCATCCACGTCTTCTCGCGAGGTGGATGCAATGGGTTTCGGTTCACAGATTTTTGTTTTCTTTTTTCCTGTTGAAGTGGTTCCACCGACATATGTTTTGGAGTTCCTCCCAGTGTCGTTCCTGTTCTGAAAAAGGTCTTTTGTTACTTCCTGGGCTTTATAGTTTAGAGCCTTCCTCCGCACTGTAGCTGTCTTTGACTTTTCGGTATGTGGTACCAAAACTTCCGAAAATGAATTGGGAGCAGCCGTGTTCTTGTTCTGGGAGTTTTCGATCAACAAACTTAGTGGCTGCTCATCCTCCGAATTCCATTCTTCGACCTCTGAACGTTCTCTGTTGACCTCTAGACTTTCTCTGTTGACCTCTGGAATGTCTCTGTTGGTTGGGAAACTAGGTGCTTAAGCGTAGTCTGGGATAATGTTTTTATTAACCCTAGAGTGGGCGCGTGATAATTTGTTAAGTACATGTTAAGGCGCGTGGGGGACAGTTGTCACCCAGTACTGTAATCTGATTTTATTTGGGTTTTTGAACTTTTTTAAGGTTTAGCTTTTAATGCTTTTATAAAAAACAAATACCCAACTCGTAAATCAGAACAAACTTTTTATTTACTAAAAAAATACAGAAAAAATAACAAGTAATTTATTTTACACAATTTATACAAACATCTCGCAAATGATCCACACACATCCAGTTTTCACACTTTATACACCATCTTCTTGTGGTTCTGTCACGAGCTCTTCCACATTCGTAGCACCTGCCCCTAGATCCTTGCCGTTGTACTGGTTGTGGTGGTGTTGGATCGGCTGTTCCTAATAAAACTTGGGCACGCCTTCGAATCTCCTTGGAAACTTGTGTCATTGTTGATCAACGCTGCATCTGTGGTTTGATCAATTCCCACGCAATGTTATTCAGGACCTCAGTTCTATTGATCTTTTTGCGATTCTTATCGTTGGCCTTATAAATGCATAAAGCATTGATTCCAGCTATATTTAGCAGATGGTAAAAAACCACCATTGGCCAACGTCGTGTATTTCTTGCCACATTATTTTTCTGACAAAGTTGGTCCACTAAATCTACTCCAACTTTTGTCATGTTGTAGAATGTTATCATTTCCGGTTTATTTGCGGCACCTTATCTTTGTCAATAGCATCATCGTGATGCATTGTGGATATAACTAAAACTGTTTTATTTTTTTTCGGACAATAAGAAACCAGTGTACAGTCTGCCTTAAATGCAAACATTGAAGATTTCTCTGGTCTCTGTTTCATAGGTAAAAATTCTTTTGGTATTTCTCTCTTGTTTTTTCGTAGTGTGCCGACGTATGTTAATCCTATATCTTTGAGATTTTTGATCAAAGGAAGACTGGTAAACCAGTTGTCTCCAGTGATATTTCTATTTGTCCCTTTAACTGGTTGAACTAATCTTATTACAATGTCCTGAGCAGCGTTACTTTGTCTATAGGGGCCGTCTGGTTGAACGCCTACGTAGGTTTCTAGATGAAACGTGTAAGCAGATTTGGCGCCGACAAGAGCGAACGTTTTTGTGCCATACTTGGCAGGCTTACTAGGGATATATTGCTTAAATACACATCGTCCTCTAAATGCCAAAAGTGCTCGTCAACAGTGAGGTACTCGCTGGCAATAAAGTATTTTTGAAAATTAATTATTAGAGCTTCAAACACTTCCCTTATTGGAGCTAGTTTATCAAATTCCTTACGAATAACCCTGGTATTTACGTTGTCAAAGTGCAGACATTAAGCAGAAATGGCATACGTTTTTCACTCATCGTAAGGTAGCATGACTCCAAACCATTACCTTTTGAATTATCCCACCACTGATGCAGATTCTTCCTTGAGCACCTTAAACTCCCTATCAAATACAGAAGTCCAAACAGTGCTCTAATTTCAATTGCGTCTGTTGGCCTGGCATCTCTATCCCTTTGATAGTTATTGCGAACTTTTGAAATATAAATATTAGTTGAATTGACTATAAGGTTAATAATATTTTGATCAAAAAACAGATCTAATATTTCAATTGGATTTTCAGCTCCTCGTGGTTTTCCTTTTGATCCAGGTAGATGCGTTATGATATTATGAGATCGCACCCTAACTTGTTTATTTGGCACTGTCTTAGACCATTTTGTTTCTCCATCCTTTCCTAGATAATAGTGATTCATCAGCTGATCCGGATTCTCATCTTCGTTATCATCCTGTTCATTTTCAGAAAGCTCCTGTTCCGAATCCGTATTATGGTCGCTTTCTGACAAATGGTCACTTTCTCCTTCATCAGATTCTGCCTCATCACACAAAGACATTTCTTCATCGCTAAGCTCGTTGAACCATTGGAGCTAAACGTTAGAATCCGTACTTGTCTCAAACTTCCTCCTTTTTGCTTCGGCCATTTCCTGATAAATAAAGAAAATTACTAATATCTTTTTTCATAAAGTGGAATATGGCCAAAACTAATCATTTTCGTAATATAACTGACAATTGATACATCAGTAATAATAATAAAAAGAAAAAACGCATACCTATAATGTGGCTAAAACAGGTACGTATTTGGGCGCGTGGTTGACAGCTCTGCCCTGCTTAGCTTAAAGGCCGTATGTCACAAAAAGGTGTTTCAGAGAAAAACGGGTTTAAAGTTTTTTCCATTTACCAACAACATGGAATTTCATTTAAGGAACAATAACTACTTTTTATGTTGTTTGTAAGTCCCAAAAATCTTAAGACAATCTAATTCTAAAAAAAAATTGTTTTTTGCTTAATTGTGGTAGATACCACTTTTAAGCTTATTGATTGTGTTAATTATTTGGAGAATCTTACGTTGCATGGTGTCGTAAGTGAAAAGTGAATAAAGTATATTGAATTTCATTAAACATAGTAATTTATTCAAACCAAAAAATATGTTTTATCAAATACACGTAAACTAATAAAGGTCATTATCATAGGATCAAACAAAAACAATACTCTAAAAATTCAGTCTTCATTAACTGGAAGTTCTTTCCAAAACGGTAATCTGTTTTCAGGCATAAGAGATGAAAGTTTGGCCAAGATTTCATTTTTTCTTTCCATAGAAATTCCTTTCACTGGTCGTTGGTTTTTAGAAAATTGTACACCACGTTTTGCTTCTTTGGTTTTCAAGAAGTTCAAAGTTAAAGGAGCCTCTTCATTCGAAAATGTTAGTTTTGTAAGTTAATGTTCTTTCGCCTCGTTTTGCCATAACCTGAACAATGTCCTTCATGTAAGGCCTTGGGATTTGTTTGTTGATTTTATAAACGGACGAGCAGTCTTCAAACTCGTAAAAATCGTTAATAGTAATTACTTTGACTTTACCAGAGTTTGCTTTTTGAACTGCAGCAACAAAATCCGCGAAATCATATATCTTTTTGCTTTGCATCATAGATAATTCCACCTGGTGGTGGAAATGGTCGGCCGACATGAATGTGTGTCCAGGTTCAAAATATTTCATAACAATCTCAGAAGCAGAAATTTCTGATGAGTTGATTATACAGGGTAGCTATTAAAGATTGGACCAAAGCCGTAGCGCCCAAACGCTTTGAGATATTAATTTGAAATTTGGAACACTTCAATACGACATCACTGCGCATACTTTACAGTAAAGAAAAATTTTCTTTGACTCATACTTTCGGAGTCCGGCCGCCATCTTGAATTTTCTTAAATGGTAATAGGGGTAACTCTATACATCATTAGAAAGCTTGATTATTTTTCTTTCTAATCATGGTAAATTAATATGGGGTTACATAAGAAAATAATGCAAAAAAATTAGAAAGCAATTTGCCGTATGCTCAGATGGCTATTATGGTATGCTTTAAATCTAGCTAGCTCTGCATTAACACAATGTCAAAATTAAACAAAAAACAAAATAAACAAACAATGAATAAACAAAGTACCTACTAAAATTAAACAAACAATTCTAAAAGTTAAAAAACAAATACCATGTGATTGTTAAAACTATGGTGTCAAAACACTGCTTAAATTCACAAAAAATGTTCAAACTGTTTTCTGTCACCATACCCAATCAGTTTCTGTCAACCAATCCATGTTTAACAAAATTCAGATTCTTAAATTTCTACGAAAAGTACAGGGTGATCAAAAATGATTGAACGGGCCGCTTCATACTGATTTTTTGTTGTCCGCTTACTGCTGCTGTCGGTACTAAAATAACCTAGGTAATTTCAGTGGTGTAGACGTTGTAATTTAAATGACAGATGGAAAATAATGCGCAAGACACTGAACGGATGTAAGTATTGATAAACAACAGACTGTTTGACAAAACGGAATGCATTTTTGATAGTAATCGGAGCGACTAGCGGTCATGTGACCTTCAATCATTTTTGATCACCCTGTATAACAATGTAGTGAATGTACCTACTGTCATCTGCTAAATAATTACCGATTGTTTTTTTGTTGAATTTTGAAGCTCTGTTAAAGCAAAGCCACCTAGAATTAAAGCATACAATAAATAGCCATCTGCATACGGCAAATTGTTTTCTAATTTTTTTGCATTATTTTCTTATGTAACCCCATACTAATTTATCACAATTAGAAAGAGAAAAAATTAAGCTTTCTAATGATGTATTTTGTTACCCCTATTCCCATTTAAGAAATTTCAAGATGGCGACCGGGCTCCGAAAGTATGAGTCAAAGAAATTTTTTCAGTAGGGTAAAATATGCAAAGTAATGTTGTATTGAAGTGTTCCAAATTTCAAATCAATATCTCAAAGCGTTTGAGCGCTACGACTTTGGTCCAATCTTTAATAGCTACCCTGTATACATCAAAAAAGAAAACAACGTCCAATTCTTATTTTGCGACGAGCCGTTATCCACCCACAACACTATGTTTTCGTAATCTCGCACATGCAAAAAGAATTGATAATAGGTGCTTAATATATCGGACATCTGTCGACCAGAAATAGCTTCGTGCCATAAAATTCCATCTGGTGTCAAGTTCTTCTGTTTTGTGCCTAGTGGCACAAAACTTTGATTAAATACTATTATTCTGGGACAAAACACTACCTTCTTAAACATATCAATACGCGGTATCATTATCACTTTTTCTAGGTCACCAGAGAAAAAGACAGTACCTTCTTCGGATGCTTCTTTGTCGATTCTGTACGCAGCTCTAGCTTCCTCCGCCTTCTTAATGTGAATTTTCCATGAAACGCATTTTTCACACAGAGTTTCTTTGGTATGGGCAGGATTGTGCAGTAAAAAATCTTCACAAGCTTCGCACTCATCATGACCCAGTTGAGCAAACGAAATCTGCATTTCTTTTGTAACAATTTGACGGTAAACTTCGTAAGAACAGTTAATATTGTATTTTTGTACAAAATCAGAATGCATGAACTTAATTGAAGTATCGCTTGGCAAATATCTTTTATTTGGTGCGTGCTCTCTGCGGTAGTGCGACACAACTGGATTAAATGAGTCAACATGCTGTCTAATCAACTCTCAATCAATTTTGGGTGTCTTCCTATGTTTTCCCTGTTTGCTGTTCCCAAAATGGATTGTATCTTTTTCTTTGGAAAAGCAGTCTTGTATGATTCTATCATTACCTTTCTTGTATCCTAAGGTTGTCAAGAAAAACGGTTTGCATACTTCTGCCTTTTCTCCTGATTTGGTTTTGAAGGAATAGGTGTATGAATTTTTACGTCTAGAATCTTCGGCACCTCGATGTCGTTTTACTTTGTGCACTATTATGCAACTTAGTACAAAATTCCTCTTTTCCGTAAAGCTAATTTTCCAGTATTGGTCGTTTATCTTCTCTCTTTCTTCTTTGTTAAAATTAGAATTGCATTTC
Organism: Hemicrepidius hirtus; assembly: GCA_963082805.1. Lineage (NCBI taxonomy): Eukaryota > Metazoa > Arthropoda > Insecta > Coleoptera > Elateridae > Hemicrepidius > Hemicrepidius hirtus. The sequence continues at coordinate 16,619,394 of OY720161.1, forward strand.
TTTTTACAACTTATACAGGAACTTTTTACCGCATACTTGGCTTTAAAAAGTGCCAGTTTATGGGCTTTTCTTACGGACAGCGACTCTTCAAAACGTTTACGTTTTCGAACCGTGCCTTTTTTCGTGAATTCGTTTGAAGATTGAACTACGGTCGTAGCGGTGGTTGGCAAGTCAGGAGTTTTTGTAATTACATCGGTATTTTGATTATCTTCAATATCAGAACTATTGTTATCCTCAATTTCGCTTCCCATAACATAATCCACATCTTTTACCGAATCATCTGAATCGAAATCGTTAAATGATGAGCTAGGACTTTTTGTTACCGATGGCGATGTTCTAAAAGGTACTGGTTGCAATTCTGCGTAGGAGACCAAGTCTTCAAGTTTTTCGCCATTAATTGCAAATGAGTTTATTTCTTTATCCGCACTGCCCTGCTAAGCGCAGAGGGGGTAACTGCAGTTCCAATAGTTTTGAGATAATCCATGTTTTATAGTTAAATGGATGCTGTCCATATTTGCAATAACAATGTTGGGTTTTATATGCATATAACTTTTCGTACTCTTTATGTTTTTTTGACATATAATACAGTATCTTTTTTTTTTCACTATGAAAATGTAGTTACCGCTTTTTTGGTTGTTGTGGTAAGTAAGTTTACTAAACTAACAAGTGGTAACTACATATATACTTATTTTTTCGTTTAATTGTTACATAAAGTTTAACACTAAATAACATTTATAACATTTATTAACTCAACTACAAAAGCGAAATATTTGTAAACAAATTTTAAATGAAACAACGATATTCTATTAAAATTCATGATGCACTCAATCGGTTTCTTGTTCCGCGTCATTTTCGCATACGGGAATTTCTTTCCAAAATTTTAGGCGGTTATTCGGAATTATACCGTTTGTACCTTCTATAAGTTTTGAAATGATATTATCTCTCCTTTGTTGATTAATTCCCTTTGGTATGTGTTCCGCTTTCGGTGGTGGTATCCCCGACTTCATAATTTGCGCTTTCAAAAAATTTAGTGGTATTTCAACACCATCATATTCTTTTCTATATGATAAAAGCATGGAACCCTTTTCAGCGCGGACTTGCACCATGTCATGGATATACGGTCTATCCACATTTCGCTTGTTTATTTTAGTTAATGATGAATGATCTTTCCATGAACAAAAGTCTTTTATCTCCATTTCCAACACAGTGACCTTTGAGGAATTTGCACGTTGGATGCATGTCTTGAAGTCCCCAAAATCATACACCTTTTTCATTTTCCTAAGAGATTTCTCAACTTGGTGATGGAACGAGTCCGCACTCATGTAGGTGTGTCCTGGTTCCAAGTAATTCACCTCGATTATTTCTGCTGATATCATATCGCAGTTGACCGCATAAATAAGAAAGCAAAAAAAGTGGAGGTGCAAACCTCCCCTGGACTTTCCCATATAAACGTTTCGTTTTTGGTATTCAACAGTATAGTTCGCGAGGCAGACCCTGATAAGCATTTGAATGGCTAGTGAGAAAAACGAGACTAGACGGATTCGATATGAAAACAGCCCACCCATTTATCTGTAGGCAACGGCTAGAAATTACAGCTGGCGAAGTCGGACGATCGCTACCGACCGGCGGCGATCCGTTTCCGGAGTCCAACATAATATCCAAAATTCACCAATTTCTCATCAACCGTACATTTTAGCTATATGAATACCTTATACTATGTGATAGACAATTAAATTCTGCATTCAATTATATAATAATATATAGGGTGTTTCATTTAAAATAACAAAGTTGCTTATTGTACTGTGGAAAGCCAACGCCCTGTATACGTGATATACATTTAGGAGAATGCAAAATTATATACTGAACCACTTTTATATTCAAACTTTTTTCATATTTTGATTAATAAGGGCGCTATAAGAGCATCAATTCCCGATTTTCAAATCGTCGTAGAGGGCGCCACAGTGAAATTCTGGCATTCATCAAAAAACAAAAATGTAGCTAATACTAAGCTTAATAAGTATAGAAAGTTTAAACAAAATCCTGTGGACAGTTTTGTTGTAATAATTTTTCAAAAATTTCAAAATTTTTGGAACAGCGCCATTGCGACCGTTTTTCGATTTAGTAAATAATTTTTTTTCATGGTATAGTACCGCCAAAGGGCTTTCAAACAAGTTGTTGTGAAACCTGATCAGATAACTGGTTTTTGAGATAGGGGGCGTTAAAGTCGAAATTTTGAAAAATTCATAACGGCCGCCATTTTGATGTTAGAGAGTCCGGCAAAAAACTGTTTCCCTTCAATTATGGTCTTCTTTCATATCCCCTACTCAGATTTTCAAAATTCTGCTTCTGAAAAAAATGATACCAAAAAAACATGTCTAACTTCCGCTTCCGGTTTCGGATTTTTTTGAAAAGCTTATTTTGTCGATGAATTTTCGATATACCCCTTCATTTAAAATTTCATCAAAATCGGTTCACTAGTTTTTGCGTTAGAGGCGTTACATACATACATACATACATACATACATACATACCCACCCACGCACCCACAGACAGACATTTTTTCTAGACCACTTTTTTGGGTTCCTGGGGACCCAAAACACGTATTTCCGCGAAAATCTCAATTTCGAAAATTTTCATGATATCAATACTTCCCATATACCAGTGGTGGTATGGGAAAGTAAAAACGAAACTATGCGGGTTCGAAATGTACAGAAGAAGACACGTCTGTATCTGTTGTAATCACAGCTGGCGAAGCCGGACGATCGCTACCGACCGACGCGCATGATTCGTTTCAGTCAGAGTGAATATTCAAAATTCACGAATTTCACATCAACCGTACATTTTACATATATGAATACCTTATACTATGTGATAGAAAATTAAATTTTGCGTTCAATTATATAATAATATACAGGGTGTTTCATTTTAAATAACAAAGTTGCGTATTGTACTGTGGAAAGCAAACGCCCTGTATACGTGATATAAATTTAGAAAAATGTAAATTTATATACTGAACAACTATAGGAACATCAATTTTCGATTTTCAAAACCTCGTAGAGGGCGCCACAGTGGAATTATGGCGTTCATCAAAAAACAAAAATGTAGCTAATACCAAGCTGCATAAGTATAGAAAATTTAAACAAATTCCTTAGACCAGTTTTTTTGTAATAATTTTTCAAAAATTTCAAAATTTTTGGAAGAGCGCCGTTGCGACCGTTTTTGGATTTAGCAAATAATTTTTTTTCTTGGTGTAGTACAGCCAAAGGGCTTTCAAACAAGTTGTTGCGGAACCTGATCGGATAACTGGTTTTTGAGTTACGGGGCGTTAAAGTCGAAATTTTGAAAAATTCATAGCGACCGCCATTTTGAAGTTAGAGAGTTCGGTAAAAAACTGTTTCCCTTGAATTATGCCCTTCTTTCATATCCCCTAGTCAGATTTTCAAAATTCCGCTTCTGAAAAAAATGATACCAAAAAAACATGTCTAACTTCCGCTTCCGGTTTCGGATTTTTTTGAAAAGCTTATTTTGTCGATGAATTTTCGATATACCCCTTCATTTAAAATTTCATCAAAATCGGTTCACTAGTTTTTGCGTTACAGGCGTTACATACACACACACTTACACACACACACACACACACACACACACACACACACATACGTGCATACTATACTCTGCGAGATCCGATTGTAAGATAGGTCGTTCTGAGATCCACTAGTTGTAATACGTCATGTCACGTAGGACTAAGAAAAAAAAACTTAAACATGTTTTCTAAAGTAGGTTTGCTATTAAATACACCGACATACACGAGCTGAGAAAAAAACACGAGTAGTCTTTGTGAGCTCCGAAATATGTTCACGTTTGGCTTAGTTACTTATGGACTATAGGAGATCCTAACGTGTTTAGTATAGTAAAGATGTGATCTTATGAGATCTGTACAATGTTGCCGTTGTAACTGCGATGTAAATTGCTTTTCTGGCTTTCATTACGGAATCAAAACGAATTAATGGGTGTCAGTTATGTATTAACTTGATACCACCTCGGCCTTCGAGGTGGGGAACCACATTGGGTCGAATAAACAATGGCAAAATTTCTGAAACTTTGGATTCGTATAGAGAATAGAGAAAAAAATCTTGGATAAAAGAGGTGGTTTTTCAAGGTTGGTAATTGAAATTACGGGGTAAAATGTTGAAACTTTGGATTCGTATAGTATTCGACGTCTAAATTAACGGAAAATAGCGAAAACTTATCTTGGATAAAATGGGGTGGTTTTTTGGGGTTGAAAGTTGAAATTACAGTGTAAAATTATGAAACTTTATATTTATTTAAATACATACAGGTAGTCCTATAAATGTTGTTACACGGAGCTACCACATGTCAAAATGGTAAGAATTGCTCGACCAAATTATAGCATATCAAAATGCACACCTTCTAAATGATGAGGGTTTAAAATGGATCCAAAAACAGTTAAAGCTACTACTATTGCTAAACCTTCAAATTTAGACTTTTTAATAGGTATCTTCTGTCAATGGAGATCTAGAAAATGTTATCGTTTTGATTAATTCGATTCATGGAAAATGCGGTAAACGAGGCATAATTACGATTAGTTTCTTTAATTTCATTTTCTTCCCAAATTTTGCGAGCACAAATTTTGGAAGAAATTGAAGAAAGTAACCGTTATTATCCCTTGCTTCAACCCACTTTTACTTGATGATTGAAAGTACTATGTGTCGGCATATTAATAAGTCTAGCTTAAGTTGGGAAATAATAATAGTTTTTAACTGTTTTTGCGTCCAATTTAAACCCCCGTAACTGGGTAGGGGTGTAATTTGACATATTGTACGTAAGTCGGATTAAATCTCACTATTTTGCACTCGGGGACATGTGGTAGCTCTGGTAGCACATTATGGAACGCACTATATTTTTTCAGTTTCATTATTTATTAATTATAACTTATAACAGATTATTACTTATTATTATGTCTATAAATGTTATGGATAAACGTCTTCACTTTTCGCCAATCTTTACCTGAAATAAAATAATTAGTAAATACTGTAAATTTGTAATGAAATAATTTACCTTTCATAATGTTTTTGTTTTTTGAAATTAGATCGTCGCACTCTGCCTTTTTTGGAGCCTGCTTAAGTAAGATATGTTTTTGAAAGTAGTTTGTTGTGATTGACTTTTGTGCATCCGTCCACGGGATTCTATCAAATTTTCTTTTGTTTTCCTCTTGCTCAAATGTACCAGTTACTGTTTTTGGTTTTGTTTGTTTTTTGTTTTTATCTTTCCGTGGTACTTTCCTTAGAGATTTTTTACGTGGCTGCAGTTCTTCATCAGGAAACATTTCCACCGATTGAACGTTATTTGGCATATCTGTTGAAGGACCCTCACTTTCTTCATCCGCACAACTAATATCTGTATCATCATTTTCGTCATCGTCCGATACTAAACCATCGACGTTCATGTCTATTTCGTCTAAACTTTTTCCCCTGTATTGATCTGCAGTACCCTTTTCCATCATTAATAAAAACATGCTCACCTTGGCTACTTGGAAAACGTTTTCTGGTAACCGATAAAAGGTCTTATGTATATCTTTAGAATGGCCCATAAAATTTGCCAGTTGCTCTACATCACCTTCAGTGAAATTTAGAAGTTGGGCAACCGTAGCAACGTGCTTCCGAAGTTTGGTGGATGTTAGCGTTGATGGTTTTTTCGCTCCACTAGCGACTGCCAATTGCCTAATTACTGCAGATGCTCTAAGGCAGCTATGCTCTGTATTCGGTATGGCAAAAAGGTGCTCATTTGCTTCATTACAGAATGATCCTCTGAGAGCTATCAATACCGACAACGCCTTTTGAATTTTTGGAGTAAAAAGTATAGGTACACCTCGTCCTCTTTTGCCGCGGATTACAATTCGTTTGAAAATCTTTGTAAGCTGTCTTTCTACTGGTGACAATGATAATTCAATTTCTTCTTGTGGTGTTTCAGTTGAAGCGTTTAAGTAAGTACTTAAGAATATTCTCTGCACTTCGCCCGCCCGCTTTCGGTTGAGAAGAATTAACTGAGCAAGCACACTTTCTTGCAGTTTTTTAAATGCATTTATATCTTCTGAATTTTTTTTCAGCCCATCTAAGGATTTGTTTTGAACAGAAATTAAATGGTCTCTGAAAATTTTTATGTCTGACGTTAGCGGTAGAAAAGCTGGCTTGTTCCATTTATTTTGATAAATTTCCTTGCATGCATTTGTGGATAGCTCATAAGACCACTGTGTTGCAATGAGTTTTTCCACCCTCTTGATTGTTTGAACTGTGTTCTCTAGATTTTCACTCTTGCGTAACAATGGTGATTCTTTTAGTAATAAATATTCTCCAATATTACAACACTGCTTCAGCGACATACCAATTTTCAGTACTAATGAGGGAGCCTTGAATTTGTCGGTTGTTGAGTCATAACCAGCAATAATTTTTGTAGATTTAATGATCGAGTCAAAACTTGTGGGTTTTAGGCAGTCTTGCAATGTTCGGCAATTATTTTCAATTTTTCGCATTTCGATTAAAAATCGAGCCAATTCTCTCATTTTATTTGAGACTACTGTGATCAAAATAATGTCTCTCTTTATGACATTTTAAGTATCTTGTTCCAAATGCTCGGATAAGAGGGTCACCCTTTACGACTGCGGATACCTCATCTGGTGCCATTCTCGGAAAAACTTCCTCAACTAGTTTGGTATCTTCACTGGTGAAGGTCAGTAATAGAGATTGCGCTTCAGCTTGAACGTTTTTGCGCCTGCCACTTAACTCGTCTTTCTTTAAATTACAAATTTTTACATGCCGTCTTAAATAATTTTTCTTAAAATGACCGTAACAGTATTTACAAGGTAAATAATCGATTGCCAAAACGGCTGAAGCGCATTGATCCGTCCTTCTAACTGGTTTCAGTGAAGGTACACCACCAACGTTATAAAAAAAGTTACCCCTCTTTCTTAGTTGATCAGCTAGATTTTTTCTTTCGACTGAGCCTTTCCTAAGTGACAAATATTTAGCCACTTCTAGTTCTTCACTATGCTTTCTTGAGATATGTCGAGTGAAATTTGTAACAGCCTCTTCACAGAAAATGCATACATCCTTTTTGTCATAAATTCTTTTATTTGAAATAGCTTTCTTTTTTGACCTATCCACAGCTCCAGCGAAGTTAAAATCTTTGTTCAAGTTATTGCATTTTTCAACTTCACCTTCCATTTTGTTTTTTCCTGAATCGTCTTCATTAATACATAGTTTTTCCACCGATCCCAAAACCCTTATATTATCAACACATTTTATAGCAACGCTTTTCATAGATTCATCTGAAGACGAACGAACGTCATCGGCATGCGGCCGGTACGAGGACCCAGAATCTTCTACCGTCGTTTCACTGATAATGGACGATTTGCTATTATTAAATAACACAACAGGTGTCAAACGCTTTTCAATATTTTTTTCAATTTCCGGGACTACTTCATCTGCACTTATTTCGGTTCCTGTGGGTAACACCATCAAATCGGTGTACGTAGGCAAATCTGTTAATTGCAAAAATTATATTATTAAGACTATTTTCCGAAAGAATTTCTAATTGATAACCTAATTTATTTGAAAATGATAAATATGTATACTTTCAGTTATTATTTTTTCCAACAATCTAGTATTTGTTGATAAGAAGTACAAATTCTTAGGTACATTTCCATTCCCAACTTTTATCTTTTTGTCTGGAAATTGCTTGGTATTCTCAAAAACTTTATTTTATTATATAAGGGGGAAAAGTAACAGATCTTAGCGCAAGGTGTGATTTCAGGGATTCCACCAACAATTCAGTACTACAATCTATACCTAACTTTTCCAGGATATCCTTGACCAAAATTCACTTTTACCCACGAATGTCGATATAAAAAATCAGAAACAAAGGTAATAATTATTGAAAATGTATTTAATGAAAAAAGAAGTACAATACCTAATTATCAATAATAAATGGTATAAATAACTGATCCCGTTGTTCTTGCACCAACAGCATTTTTAAAACTGTTATCATGGGCCAAAAATTTTAAATTTTAGTTAATATATTTTTTAATTTAGATGACATGCTACCTACTAGTACTAAAAAATCAGTTAGGTATTTACTACAATTCCATAAAAAATCAAGATGTTTTGCAGCTTTTTATGTAAAATTCATGAGTTCAAGGTTAAAAATTTTATTCCCTGACTTTCCAGATTCGCGTCGGAAAACAACACTCTTTTAGCGCTAAAATTGACTTTTCCCCTGTATCTAATACAACATTTTTTCTGCAAAACTGTACAGGGGTAATTTATGTTTTAATATATTTACTAGCAGGTACCTAAATAACCTACAGCTAGTTCACGCACTACTGAACCACACCTTGTATAATTAATATTTAACTTTAATGCATACCATTTTCCTTAGCTTTATTCTCTGTAGCTTCAAAGAACTTTTCGATTTTAAATGCAACTAGAAGAAAACAAACATTTTTTGGTTTAATACAATATGGTAGTGATGTAACGGGTACCCGGCCAGTACCCGGTACCCTGCTTACCCGGCCGATTTTGCCTCATACCCGGTATAGCCGGGTAATGCTTATTACCCGGCCGGGTATACAATTTAATTTATCTGCTATAAAATATAAATTATAAAACATATACCTAATATGAAAACGATTTTTTCAATTATATATTGTTCTAGAAATACTACATATTATGTGCCCGTAAAAGTTATCGATGAAAAAAAATGAAAATAAGAAAATAAAGTAGGTCAATACTTAAAATATGGTTATGGAACAAGATACAATAATAATTTTTTTCTATCGCATAAAAATAGCAAAAAGGCACAAAATGCAATATTTTTTAGAGGAGTAATTGATTATAATAGTTTACCAGATAGTATTAAACAGATTAAGTTATTAAATAGATTTAAATTATAATTAAAAAATTTAATGTTAAGTGACCAATTAGAGTGAAATAGTAATATAATTAGTAGTAGTAAATCTATATAATGAATAGAATGTATAGCAAATTTGCTAAATAAACGAAGTTATTATTATTATTACTAATAATTCAGGGGATACCCCTGATATTTCAAGGGAGTATTCTGTAGCACTACCAAATACTTTCCGGGGAATCCCATTTAAATCTGACAAAATTACAGTACCTGACGGCCGGGTACCCGGATACCTGGCGATTTTAAAGACCGGGTACCCGGTACCCGGCTTTTACAAAAAAGTGTACCGTTACATCACTACAATATGGAATATACGTTAGGTTATTAAGTAAGTACCAGTGGGGTCCAAATTTGTATTCATTATTGGTTGGCTATCTACACAATCTTCATCAGAAAAATATTCATCAATACCTGTAAGTAATAATGTAATGTAGTACCTACTAAACTTATGGTAATAGTGAAAATAATGAAATTAAAAATATTAATGAAGTTAAACCTCTATAAGTGATATTCGGTGATATTGTCGTTATTCTTATTATAATCAATTAAATAATTTTAGACTATACTTACTTTTACATTTAGCCCCCATTGCTAAGTCCATTATTTTAGAGCTTCTTGTAGAAAACATCATAAAACACCCAGATTTTTTCAAATTACGCGATTTCTTCATTGATCTATGGAAATCTCACAAGCTACTAACGCGTTATGCATTCAGATCTAATAAAGTGCAGTTTAAGCAAGGACCTCATAATTACAACGTTGCCACTTCTGCGCATTGCAAGGTATCGAAGTGGATCTCACAACATGCAAATTCGACACTTGCGGAAGAAACAATTCAATAATTACGTTCAGGAGAACACACAAACGAACACACATCTTACGTACAAGTAGGTCGAAACGAGATCCGACCAAGGTCTTCTTAGGACACCTTAAAACCACCTAACAAGAGCTTGTACGGAGAAAACGTTATGAGATCCACCCCTTCGGATCTCACAACGAAAACGGATCTCACAACGCCGCTCATTTTCTATATGTCGGATCTCATAACGTACTATGCATACACCCACACACACACACAGACAGACATTTTTTCTAGACCACTTTTTTGGGTTCCTGGGGACCCAAAACACGTATTTCCGCGAAAATCTCGACTTCGAAAATTTTCATGATATCAATACTTCCCTATACCAGTAGTGGTATGGGAAAGTAAAAATGCCCAATTTTTGTTCTGGGATGTGCAGTTATCAACCCATAATACTATCTTTTTGGCATCTCGTTCATAACAAAAGAACTTGTAGTAGGAGCTAATTATGTCCTCTTTCTTTCTCCCTTTGATAGCTTCATGCCAGATGGTAGCGATAGGATGTATGTTTTTATTTTTGATGCCCACAGGCACAAAACTTTCATTGTAAGCAATTACGCGCTGGGCAAATATGATTGACTTAAACATGTCACACCGCGGCAACATTATAACCTTCTTCAAATCTACTGAATATACAACCTCACCCTCTTCTGCATCTTTATTTGCATGTTCTTGATATTTAATTCTAGCTGCTTCTACTTTTTCAATATGACTTTTCCAGTAGCTGCAGTCGTTACAGTCGGTTTGGATATTTTCCTTTGTATGTGGATGTATGTTGAAATGTTCACAGGTTTCACACTCTTCATGCCCTAGTTTAACAAAAGATATGTTCAGTTTTTTTTATCACCGTTCTATATAAATCTTAAGAGCAACTACTAAAGTTCGGATGTTTACTTTTAAAGTCATTGAACATATCGATTACTGATAAATCACTTGGAAGATACTTTCGAAGAGGGGCATGCTCACGACGATAATGAGCTGCCGAAGGATTGAATGATTGTATATGCTCTTCAATGAATTTGTGATTTATTTTATTATGCGGTTCTTTACCCTTTCGACCGTCCTGCTTTGGTGTTATCAACTTTTGATTAGATTTGCACAAGTTTTGTAAAATCTTATCATTATTTTTATGGTAACCAAGCGTTGCTAAAAAAAAGGATTTACAAACTGATGTGGATTCTCCATTTTCAGATTTCAAAAAATAGATTAACGTATTTAATCTTCGAGTATCTGATCCGGTCGTTTTCCTTTTTACAGCGGATCTACTTGTATTAGAAAGTATAAAATTCTTTTGCATATTTGAACCTAAATTCCAATACTGTCTGTTGATATCTAATCTTCTCTTTTCATTTATGTTTAACTTGCACGATTTTTTGCATTTCTCTCCACAGCCGGGTCTAACAAAATGAACATTCATTTTTTTAGTATGTTTAATGGTCTTTCTCTCTAAATAGGAATGCTTAAATTTTCTCCGTTTACGTTTTTCACCTTTTTTAGTTAATTCACTTTCTATTTCATTTTCATCCCTAACATCTAACTCTTCTAGTCTTTCTACATGTGTTATTTCTTTATCTTGAAGATTCAGAGTTTCTTCATTTTCCGAGTCCGTTTCATGGTCTTCTTGATCAGGAAGCCACTCTTCTGACCTTTTAGTCTCTTCCTCACCAATATTAATGCCTGGAACCCTATTATTCGAATCACTTGAAAAATGATCAATGTTATCCATTGAAACATTAATGAAACTCGCACTATTTTCATTTATAACATATGGAAAATACCCCGTATTATCAGTGGAAAACACTTCCATGTCAGTTACATTGGCATCATTCACGTTTACCATATCTATTACGTTGTGCATAATATTCACACCAACTTCACTATTTTCGGCTTCTCTCCCATCAATATTAGAAAACGTTTCCATATTATTATGGGGCTGATGAAGTATTAAAATGTCTGCATTTTGTATAACTTGTTGCCAGTTAGCACCAACTGATGCAACTGCATCTTTGAAAACTTCTTGTTGATTAAGAGCCATATCTAGAATTTTTTTGCCTCTACTCATTCTAAAACAAGAGTTTCGCTAATTAAATTCAAATCTTTAGGTTAAGTTACTGTACAACAAGAAAGGTTACACATACCTGATTAAATTTGTTGAAAACTAACTAACACAATTAATACATAAGATACTTATATTTAATATATAACTTAATGTACACAAATAAGCCGTTGTACTGGTTGTTTGTAAGTTAAGAAAACACAAATCCACGTGCATTGGCGCAGCAATGACTCACAGACTGACAGTTACCACCATTAAACTTCATAGTAGCCTGCTAAGCTTATTTGGGGGTATATGTAATATACTAAAGCAAAAAAGTAGTAAGTACAATATACTAAGCCGATCTGGCCGTAACTGCAACAGATACCACTTTTTAGCTTAGTAAATGGTAGTTACCACTGAATATCTTAGTAATCGAGTAGAGACTTGTACATACCCCTTAATTCAATGAGCCACAAAACCTATTTGCGGTGCAGATACGCCTTAGAAACCTTAGTATTACATGAATTACAACTCCTACAGTTACTAAGTGACTTTAAGTCATTTTTCAAAAAAAATGTAGATACCCCCTCTGTGCTTAGTAGAGCAGCGCAGTAGTTGAAGTTACTGGTGATGTAGAGAATCCTGTAGCAAATGAAGTTCCATTTTCTGGCTCATCAGGTAAGCCAATAACAGAGGTGTTTGATTTGGCAATTGCAATATGTTGTTCGGCGTGTGCTTTACTTCTATTTATAGTTGCTAAAGCAACCATCATTTTTCCTCTACTTCCCATGGCCGTAGTACTACTGCACTGTAACATTAATTTAGTTGTATACAATGCGCCATAAAAACAACTACAACAAGCAACTATTTAACTGTGCTATTTAATTATGTAGCTCTACTATTTGTAGTGATTAGATAATATTAATAATCGTTAAACATTCAGTTGTCTTCAAAATTCTGTTTATAGCGCAATATAAAACACAGACATTTTTTGCAATTTTTAATTACGCGCCAAGTGTGCTTTCCAAGAATAATATTATCACATACCTAACCTCAGAATACAGCGCATGCATATTAATAATTAACGTGTTGTTAACGTAATTACATTAGTAAACCATCAAATAACCAAAAGTTAGTTAGTAGGTAATACTTGATTTAAATCTATAGGTACTTACCAGATTACAACGTTGGAAACATACGATTTAATAAAAAAAAAACAAATATTTGTTAGTAGGTAAACAATCACCACTGTTCAACTTGAAATGCAGAACTAAACATTGAGTAACTTGCTGGAACACTGGAAATCTTTAGACCTAAAAGTGGTACCTGCACAATATTAAGCGAAAAATTTAAACTTAAAAGCCGTAACCCCAAATTTCACTGGAGATACCACTTTATAAACTAGTAAAGGCGGATTCCACTTTTAAGTGTTGTATTAGAAGGTTTTTTGGACATACTGCTTTTTGTTAGTACATTTTCAAGTTTATAATTTTTACCACTTTTAAGTCAAGTAGAATTGCGTAAAACGTTCCCACAAATTTATCTCCAGTCGTATCTCCAATTATCAAAAAATGGAGATACGGCCTTTAAGCTCAGCACGGCAGAGCTGTCCCCCAACTTGCGCAGAACTCGAATCACTTGTTTAAAATATCTTGAAGCTTGCACTTTCAAAGCCCTACCGACGGGATTTAGTTTGAGACTCTTTACTTAACGGCTACTGAAACGCGCGCAAGCCCAGGACCATTCTGTTAAAAACAGCAAGAAAGTCAAAACGGCTGGTTGACAGGTGTCACCCAGGCGCCTACTCTAGGGTTAAACGGGAATATTCCAGTCGCTCTGAAACCGCTGTTTGTTATATTGTTTATGGTCATTGATGTTCCCCAAACAGGAGTGAATATGTCAGAAAATCTTTCCTTGTTCAAGTTTCTTCCAGGATGATTTTCCCAGTACTGAAGATGTTCTTCGTCGAAGTAATGTTCGAAAGATCTAAATACAGCCTTGTCCATAGGTTGTAATTCGTGTGTTGTGTTACTTGGTAAGCACAAGTGGATACCTAACTCTTCAGCTTTTTCAACAATGGATATGTCCAGATGGCAAGAAGCTCCGTCAAAAATCAAAATTACTGGAGGAGCTGACAAAAATTTTGAGAAATGCTCAAGTCATTTCACGAAAACCTCAGTTGTCATATTCCCTTTAGTGGTCATGCGAACTTCAGACCCAGGAGGAAGTCCATCGGAAAAAGTTAGTTTCATTCTTTTGCCTTTGAATAAAATCAGGGGTGGGATAACATGACCCATAGCATTCCCACGTGCCACAATAGTAACGTTTTCGGGATGCTCTTGAGCCATTAGATGAACTCTTTTTGCTCCTTTTTTTGCAATAACACTTTGCTGATGATGCAGGTTAAGTGGACAGCCTTCCATGTTATACACCTTTTGTGGGTTATTTTTTAATCCCGTCTTCTCAAAAAGGGCATTTAATTTCTTGAAATAATCTTCCACAATAGGTTTCAACTTTTGAGCCCGAGCAGGGTTCATATTTTGTGCTTTTCTTCGAGATAAGTTCTGATTAAGACAGAGATTAGACTGATCGATCAGCGTCGGTCGTCCGCGAACGGTCACCGTCGACCAAATTTCCAACACAAGTATTCTAATGGGCAAAGTTACATTGATCGGTCGTTCACGAACGGCCTCGATCGCTATGCAACGAACAGTTTGAAATTAGAATTTTTATCGGTCACGAACGTTCAAAAGTAATTCGTAACCCAACTTTTTAAAAGTGCCCTTGTTTTTTCTACCAATAACAGTAAAGAACGGTCACCATTTGTTCCTTTTCACTTGAACTGGACATTTTTTAATGAATTTAAAAGAAAAAAATGTATTTTCTTAGTCTTTAGTGCAATGACCACAAACAATTTTTTACCGCCACCGACCGCCACCGGTCGCTCAGTCTAATGTTACATTTTTAGAACGTTGCTAACCGATACTGATCGATCGAAGACGTTCGCGGACGACCGACGCTGATCGCTCAGTCTAATCTCTGTCTAAGGCCTCATGTATGATCTGTACCGTTTCCTTCCTGCCACCTTTTTTTCTTTATTGAATTTATTTGGAATTCTTTGTTTGTCAACGAAGAATAGACTCTTCTTCTTAGGGATTTGGGAGTTAAGGGAAACCCCCTTTCTGCGAATGGATTAATTTTGGCTTCCAACTCATCTTCTAATTGTTGGAACAAAACTGGTGGTCTTCCAAGTGATCTTGAAGATGTTCCAGATTTTACAAGACCTCAACGTACGACGTGGAATGCCGCAACGTTGTGCAACGTACCGCTGCGACAAGCCTTCTCCAATCAGCCTTAATGCCTCTTGCATATCTTCTTTACTCCACTTAGCACGGATACCACGACATGTTTTACCCATATTACCTTAAAAATGAACGCACTCATCTTAGAAATGTAATTAAACAACAACTAGAAATAAAGCCCACTCAATGTTTTGGTGGATCTTTTTATCTGTTTTGTTACTATCCCACTTTTAAGGTTATATTTTAAACATGCGTTATGCAAAATCGTCAATTTTCTAGAAGAACCTTGCCAACATATATCGTCACCTCAATATTATAAGGTTGTATGTGAAGCATGTAGTATTTTGAGATAATTAATGCTAAAGTTTTGCACCTCGTAATTATCACCTTTATAATTAAGTAATCGTTTTGTACCTTAACCAAATATATTTGGTGAGCAAAGAGAAATGCAAAAAGGGATAGATTTGTTTTTTATATATAAATCATTTAATCAAACCATAAATAATAAACACGACATACAACCTTGTTTTAGCAAAATCCACTTTTTTTTTTAATTTTCAGTTACATACAACTTTGTTATAACTAATTCCTGAACAAAATCACTTAAATATTTTTTTAGTATGATAACATGAAACGAACTTACTACCTAAAATAAAAAAATATTCCAATACACTTTTATAAGAAATTAAAAGTTTAGCATGAGGTCGTAGTGCTATTAGGTCGATTTGATTTTATATTTTTAGCAACTTTGCATGGTGGCAATATTGCCTCAAAATACTGTCGGTCTACGGTCGGCATCCAAGGCAGCATTGCTCTGATGGAAGTAATTTTATTTTCTGGTAACTGGTTTTTGGAATAACTAATAGATTTAGAAAACAGTAAACGATCAATTGCATCACCATTTTGCCTAGTATTCCGTTTAATGTTAACATTAATAAAGTCGGTTTCTGTGTAAGAGGTCTTAAATTTCACTGCAAAGTATGAACTGCCATATTCCAAAATTTTGACTTAGGTGTAAGGAACGATTCCATAGTTGAGCTTTGAAGCTTTCTCTTGAAAATCAAAAAAATCTGAGCTTTTCATTTGTATAACTTTATAAGGGACTTTTCTATTTTTACTTTAATTAGTAAACGCATTAAACTAACAGGTGAAAAGTATTCAGTTCTACTTAAAACTTTCTCAATGCTGCTATGAGTAGCGTCAATTTCTTGAACAGCTGAATGTCCCGGAGTGGAGTATTTCATGGTAATTTTTTTTAAATGTGAATTCTCTCTCATTATTGTAGCTATGGCAAAAGACATTACACAGTTTCGGTTTTGGGGCACGCAGCTGTCTCTCCAAAAAGTTATATCAGTGATATTTGGTTGATCAATCAGCAGTCTTTGTATAATTTTATATAAGGCACTGGCAATGTCAATGCCCTTTCTGCCCATTGTCACTTCTGTCCAAATTGCACAATACACGTGTTTGGTATTTGATACATGTGCAGTTAGATTATATACTGAAAATTTTGATTTGTAGTAAAATTTGCCGATTTCGGCTTTTGGGCAGGTTAGAACATTTTACAAATCAAAGCATACGACAACTTTAGTTTTATCTTCCCTGTCTTTATTCCTTTCGGCGCACATTGCTGTTTTCTCCTGAACGTGTTTTTCATATAGTACGTCAGTCTTTTCTGCGGTAGCTCTATTTTCTTCTATTAGTAAACGCATCTCCTCACACGAATCACAGCGGTCTTTCTTTGGCTTGAAAAAGTGTAAATTATAATTGTTGCAGAATATATTTCTATATGCAGATTCTTTCACCGGTTCAATTTCAACATTAAGCTCCTTTATTTTATCTAAATACAATTCGTACATCCTCGTTATTGTTAAACTTGACTCCAAATACTGCCTTGAAGTGGAGGCCCTACAGTAGTGAGACTCTACCACAGGAAATGTCTCGATATGTTCCTTAACTAGCTTCTTTGCTTCGTCAGAAACTTTACGCTTGGTATGTTTACCGTGTGTAGCTTTGTGTGGAATATTAGATGTTGAACTTTTTTTGGCATGTGCAGTATAGATTGGTTTTTGGCTGATCGAAAGAGTCCCACGATAAAAATTTTTGCACACTTGCACTTTGCTGCCTTTGACAATGAAGAAATAATGAAAAGTTGCATTCCTCCTAGAGTTCATATTACTTTTGCCTACTCTTCTTCTGCTTGGCTCCATTTTATCTGATGTGGAAACTATAAAGAGTCTTTTCAACTGCATTTTTTAAAGAATAAAAGTCTAAAGATACTGGCTCTCTCTTCCTCTGTTATTACACGCTCACACTCGTAGCTACATTTGCTCAGACAATCTTTAGTTGTCTTTATATTTCGCGCAGGAACGATTTTTTTTCGTGCTGATGTATATTCTTCCCCTTTATGATACTTTTCTTTTCTAATATTACATTGCCATGTAGCCACATCTCTCATTCTCTTTCTTGTCCTTTTCCCTTTTGCTGCTTCTGGGGTATTTGCTTCTTGAACATTTCTTTCTTCTGCAGCACATTCTACAGCCTCAATATTTTCTTCGCTAACAAAATATATAAATTATTTGACTGCTGTAACAGCCATGATACGTAACACCCATGTATAACACTAGCAAAATGAGAAAAAGTAAACATTATTAATTACCTGTCACTTTCAGAAGGCTCAGAATTTTCAGTTTCGTATGCTTTGTCTATGTCGGATTCATATCCACTCCAATTATGTTCGTTTTCATCTTCATTTACACTGAATTTTTTCAGCGAGAAGCCGGAAGTACCTGCGTCAGCTTGATCTTTTTCAGTAAAGTCACCATTCATTTTATTACAATTCACTAGCAACACACGAATGCTATACAGGTAATAACACTGCATGCAAAAAGGTTATGCTCTAACATACAAATTTGTTTTTTTTAATGTTAGGCCTACTTGCTAAAACATGGTTGTATGTACTACATACACCTAAGTAACTGAAAATTTGCGTTTTTAAAACATACAATTATAATTTTCTGTAAATAATTCCAGTCCGCAACGTGCTGGCATTTAGCAGACCAATTCATAATGTAGAAATCGACACATACAACCTTATTTCACTAAAAACTCAAAATTGCCAAAAATGTTACATACAACCTTATAATATTGAGGTGACGAATTGTTATCCAGGTCGACGTCTGAGGTGACGCCGCGCCGTAGAGCGTCGCTGTCTTAGTCTATTTCGGAATAATACCCAACACAGTAAAACAGTTATAACTTTAAGGTTTATATTAACTTTACAGATACAATATAATAAAATAATACAAGAGATTCCAAGTAAGCTGAATTGCGAGTTCCTAAGAAAAAACGAGGTACACCGAAAATAATGAATGGAACTAAATTATTGCAGCCTTTTCAGATATGAGTGAAGATGATTGGCTCCAAACAAGAAGGTCCCTCTTCTATCTATCTGGGGATCTGGCAGAGCTTTTAATAATTCGGAGATGGGTATAACTCCCTAATCGGGCACTTGTGGTCAAAAAAACTTATAATTCACGTTAGACGACATTCTTAAAAATGCAATTTCAACATTTTGGTTTTCTAAGTCATCAATGGAAATAACTTTTCCTGCATAAAGTTGAACTAGACTTTTCATTTTAAACTGAACCAAATAAAATTTATCTAGTTTTATATCTCCAACATTCTGAGGGGGCTTCATCTACATCAGACTCCGGTTCCTGTTCTAGTTCTTCAACGTCAAACTCTTCATTATCAGTTTCTTCTTGAACTACGTCTTCTTCAACTGTATTTGAATCATTCTGATTTCTTCTGAAGTCGTCTACAGATATGATTTTTCCTGGTTGGACATTAATCTTATTTTTCCTGTCGCATTTCAGACTTTCCAGTAGATACTACACGACTTGAGCGTGTATTTTTCCTAGGAATATTTTTCTGTGAATCCGTCACTTCTACAAGAGAGGGGCGGTCTTCAGCATCAGTGGTAAGATGTTGGAATCGGCGAACAGTAGTGGCACATTTTCAATATCAAAATCATCGCAGGGAATATGTTCATTGCCAAAGTTTCAGAGCGATGTAGTTCTACTGGGTCATCTGCAGTAAAATCTGGAATGTTCTCTAAATCGTCATCAAGCAAATCTTCATCACATTGCAGTTCATCCTCGCTTATAGCGCTAAAATTGTCTGCTAGTTCTTGAAGTTCTTTATCTGAAAAGGGTCTTCTTGAACCCATCTAGATTGGAAAAATTTCGGTAATTCGCGCACACTAGCAGAAATGCTACATATTTTTATAATGCGGATTAAATTTTAATTTGTCTTGACATCCACAAACCAATGGTTACATCAAATACACGTACCTTTATGATTCAATTCCACACAAAACAAATAATCAGCTTCTTGAAATATTAAAGAAATCACTAATAAAATCTGAGGGGGTGTACGTAATCTTCGTCATGTACAGGCGGCCATGCAGAAACAGCTAACTTATAAAAATTTAAGCGAATTCGACACTTGTGCAGTGGGCCAATAAGCAGCCTCAAAATATGTAGCAGATATGAAACACTGAACGCAAACCTAGGACTAAAATATCGTGTTTTATACAGTATTTAAGAAAATGTTGCACATATGCAATACGGTACAGTGGAGGGTTAAGTTTTTTTTAAATTTGCCAAATATTTCTGTTTGATTTATGATTTGTGTAAGCTCATATTCTAAGTAGGCTTTTTTCTCATTCCGAATTGCTAATGTAGTAAAATTACGTGGCATGTAGTATTCCTAGTGCGCGACTTGTTGCGTTTTGCGAAATTTGCTCTTGGCTTTGTTCCTTAATGATTGTAGCAGCTTAATATGGTCAGTGATCCACGGTTTCCGAGGATTTGAGATTTTAGTTAACTGACTTAGAGCGTGAACATTAAATATTTCTAATAAGCATGAATTGAATATTTCTACTTTCTAGTCGATATCAGGTTGAAAATAAATTGTGTTCCAGGGTAGAAGGATTAGATCTCTATCGAAATCTATTTGGTTAATTTGTTTGAAAGGAAAGAGAATATAGCCAATGTGATTTTGCCCTATCTTTCTCATTATTGTTTTTTGATGAAAATTTTTTTTGTAGACCAAGCTTTGTTGCACTCATATGCAAGTTTACGTACGGTTAAACGGCTTGGAGCAAAACCTGCTGTCTGCAGTTTTTATATACGTGCCGTGCCACCAACCTTCTCTCGTTGTCGAAACCTAGGACCGGAGATTTTCCCAAAGATCGCGTATTCCCTGATTTCAACTTTCTCCGTAAAGCGCTAGATGGAATTTTAAAAATTTTGCTCATCTCATTAACCCCTTCGTGGGAAAATTATAAGGGCAAGAGAACAAAAAATTGTAGTAGTATAATTTTGTTAGTTATTACCATACATTTATAGGATAAATTATTCAGATTTTTTTTCTCAATCAGCAGAAACGTTCAATACAATGTTAAATCCCTATGTACACCTTTGAGACCGCCCACCCGGTATATTGAAAAATGTCACAAATTAATGAGAGAAACATGATTCTATAATAATAAGAATATAAGAAGAATAAGAAATTTTATTTATGATGTAGTTTTCTAAAGCAAGTAGGTACACAAACAGGTACTTTGCACTGTGAGCAAGTATAACGTGTTCTTTTTTCATTTGCCTTGGTACTGCACATCCTGCAGCGTGGAAAAGTGCCTTTCTCAGGGAAATACATTCTCACTTGTGATAATCTGACTTCCTCTGGGACAACTCTTATTTGCTAAGAACTGAGCAGGCTTTCCTCTTCTTTTTCGGCTGCTGTATCCATTTATAAGTTGCCGTGCTAAGGCAAGACTGTATGCCAGTTGGTCGTAAGTCCCCTTCTCTCTTTTCGATATTAGACGTAGAATGAAGCTATTTATGATAGACAAATCCAACAAAAAATAAAAGATCCTGTGCCACCATTTGATAGATGTTCGACCAATGGCATATCTTTCTTTCCTTTGGTCGAATCTATCTACGCCTCCCATGATCTTGTTGTATAGATCCACTACTTTTGGACAGTACACTGTGTTCTAGATCCTTTTTTCTGCGTTCTTTTCACTGTCGTTGTAACTTTTGGGGAAACCGCAGTTGTTAGCAATGTGACAGGTTTACTGTCCTGCCATTTTACAGCGCTTATAACTCCACGGCTTTCAAACATATATTCCCCCCTGTTTAACTTATCCTTCGTTTTCATCATACAGGGTAAACCTTTCCGGTTGCATCGTACAGTGCCTACAGCAAAAATGCCACTTTTATGAAGCTTTTTCATAAGGCTAACAGAAGTAAAAAAATTGTCAAATGCTACTATGCATTTGCTACCCTTCATATGGTTTGTTAAATTCCACACCACTTTGTCACCCAATCTATCCTCTCTCTTGCTATCTTTAGTTTTGCCAGTATAAACTTAAAATTTCTAGATAAAGCCCGTTTCTGCATCAGCTAAGCACCAGACCTTATGCCCACGTTTGACTGGCTTCATTGGTAAATACATTACTGCTTGAAGCTAATGCGACCTTTAAATGCTATCATCGACTCGTCAACAGACAAATTCGAAGAACAATTATACTGATATGCATTTTTCCTCCAAATGTCTTATGATGGGTCTGAGTTTATAAGTGTGTCTGCTTAAGTTCGCACCATATGGAAAACTTTTTTATTATTAATTTTACGAAAAAACGTTATGCTTTATAAAAAGTTCTGGATGGTCTTAAACCTAAAATGCAATCATCAAATATTAATTTTTTTCAGTCGTATACGCGGTTTCTAAAAAAATATGAATTTGGTTCAAGAGTAAATTGCCTTTATTTTTGACAATATCGATAATTATTGTAAAATAAATTATTTTTTTATATATCATTTCTGTTAATGCATCATCAAAATAATGCAACATAGAGGTTAAGAGACTTAAAGGTTATAAAATTTTTAACGAATATAGAGATAACAGATAAAAGTTTCCGATATTTTCAAAAATAAATTTACTTTACTGTTTGACAAAATTAATATTTTCTGACAAACCTCGTATACGACTGAAAAAAATTAATATCTGATAGTTTAGGTTTAAGACCATGCAGAACTTTTTATAAAGAATAACTTTTTTTCGTAAAATTAATAATAAAAAAAATTTCCATATGGTGCGAACTTAAGCAGACACACTGTATAATTTGTCATAATCTGGACTTTCGCTAGCGGGACAACTGGAATTGTCATTGCAATGTAAATGCCTCTGTTATTTTTTAAAATTTTTTTTGATGTCATCACATCTGAAATACTTTTTACCCCAACAATGGGCCACTAGACGAATAGTTTTCCAACCGCGGCAGTTGGTTAATTCCCATTAGAATCAAACATCCCAAATATGCTTTTAATTCCTCTATACTTCAGTACGAATATTGTAGGCAGTGACTAATCCTGAAAGTCTTGAGCTTTGCGGAGAACGTGACGTGCGGGGCGCATCATTCAATGCCCGTGCGATTATACACATTGTTAAACATCAGAAATAGAAATAAACTGAAAATTTTTATATCCGCCGTACGCGATTACAAATTATTAACGTTATTTAATGAGATAATGGTAATTAATGCAGCCAATTATTAAAAAATTTTAAGGAATGAGGAAAATTGTAAATGAAACGATAATCAAATGATTTAAAATGTAATATTAATTAAATACTATTTGTAAATAAACATACTTCTATTGGGAAAAAAATTAAATAAAACTTACCAACAATGATGAAAAACCATATTATTAACAAGGTGAATTTAAATCTTAAAATTTGAAAGACGGCTACGCTTTTACATTAGCGTTATTCGTCGTTGCTACCATCGTCATCAGAAGTAATTATTAATGGCTCCACAACAATATCGATTGTTGTATCGAGGTCCCACATTTTTCTCTCTTCCTTCTGAACATGTGAAATGCACTTCAACCAGGATTCTGGTGTTACATTGCCGATAGCATTATTCAGCAAACCTTTTACCTCATGTAGCTTAAAAGACGTATTTGTT
Organism: Hemicrepidius hirtus; assembly: GCA_963082805.1. Lineage (NCBI taxonomy): Eukaryota > Metazoa > Arthropoda > Insecta > Coleoptera > Elateridae > Hemicrepidius > Hemicrepidius hirtus. Next base: position 16,642,619 of record OY720161.1, read on the forward strand.
CTTGCCACCATTCTTTATTTGTGCCCATATCAATTCAATTGGATTTAATTCGCAATGATAGCGTGGCAGTCTTAGTACAGTAACACCCCGTTCACGACCCAATTCATCAACGGCGTATTTTATATATTTTTCTTTATGGAGCCGTGCTATACATAGTATTTCAGATTTTAGCATATTATCTTCGTATTTTATACTTTTACTCCTAAGCCAGCCTTTCCGCCATGCACTCGTTGGAAGTTTTTCAACGCGTCGACTGTGATAAGGAGCATTATCCAATACCTTAACTGACCCAGGTTCAATTTGCAGAAGAATCTCTAAACCAATTTTCAAACCGTTCGGCGTTCATGTCCTCATGGTAATCTCCAGTCTTTTTGGTCTCGAATACCTCTAATCCTTCTTCCAGGAACCCCGAATCACTCCCGATGTGGGTGATGATCAGTCGCCGCCCTTTCCCAGATGGGGCCTTTAACCCGGCGGAAAATCCTTCTAAACATGCCTGTCGCTGACTTACTATATATTTATCCTGCCACACCTTTCATTTATTGAACGTTCTATAATATTTGTTATTTTTGATTTGATATTTTCGTCAAAATATAAATTATCTGAAACTTTTTTCAAATATTTGTAAACTGTAGCTTACAAGTTGGTGCCTTCAGTCCTTGTGTACTGTCTGTTTCTGAATTATTGCTGTACTACGTGCAATGCAACAAAATCATTTTATAGAATGAACTTTGGATCATAAGCACATTCATCACGATTAAATTTATCTAGACACTTTTTTTGTCAAGTATCCTGCAAAATACGTTATAGCTCAATTTTTCAAAGATTGTGCCGCGAATTGACCTGACTGATTTAAGTTACATCCTTACTATACTCAAAATTTATTATTGCACTAGAAACATCATTACTATTTTCAGCATCGTCTTCACTTGCAATGGAAATGTCTTCGGGATCGAAATCTAATACCATATCTTTATCGGGTTCACAATTTCACTAGTTGGACTGACTGGACGGTTTCATAAGGGAGTGATGACGTTACTCCGAAAAAGAGTCCTGAAAATTCTTGCCGTGTAGTAAAATTTGCCGATTTCGGCTTTTGGGCAGGTCAGAACATTTTGCAAATTAAAGCATACGACAACTTTAGTTTTATCTTCCCTGTCTTTATTCCTTTCTGCGCGCATTGCTGTTTTCTCCTGAACGTGTTTTTCATATACGTCAGTCTTTTCTGCGGTAGCTCTATTTTCTTCCTATTAGTAAACGCATCTCCTCACACGTATCACAGCGGTCTTTCTTTGGCTTAAAAAAGTGTAAATTATAATTGTTGCAGAATATATTTCTATATGCAGATTCTTTCACCGGTTCAATTTCAACATTAAGCTCCTTTATTTTATCTAAATACAATTCGTACATCCTCGTTGTTGTTAAACTTGACTCCAAATACTGCCTTGAAGTGGAGGCCCTACAGTAGTGAGACTCTACCACAGGAAATGTCTCGATATGTTCCTTAACTAGCTTCTTTGCTTCGTCAGAAACTTTACGCTTGGTATGTTTACCGTGTGTAGCTTTGTGTGGAATATTAGATGTTGAACTTTTTTTGGCATGTGCAGTATAGATTGGTTTTTGGCTGATCGAAAGAGTCCCACAATAAAATTTTTTGCACACTTGCACTTTGCTGCCTTTGACAGTGAAGAAATAATGAAAAGTTGCATTCCTCTTAAAGTTAATATTACTTTTGCCTGCTCTTCTTCTGCTTGGCTCCATTTTATCTGATGTGGAAACTATAAATAGTCTCTTTTCATCTGCATTTTTTAAAGAATAAAAGTCTTTAAAGATACTGACTCTCTCTTCCTCTGTTATTACACGCTCACACTCGTAGCTACATTTGCTCAGACAATCTTTAGTTGTCTTTATTTTTCGCGCAGGAACTATTTTTTTTCGTGCTGATGTATATTCTTCCCCTTTATGATACTTTTCTTTTCTAATATTACATTGCCATGCAGCCACATCTCTCATTCTCTTTCTTGTCCTTTTCCCTTTTGCTGCTTCTGGGGTGTATTTGCTTCTTGAACATTTCTTTCTTCTGCAGCACATTCTACAGCCTCAATATTTTCTTCAAAATATATAAATTATTTGACTGCTCTAACATCCATGATACGTAACACCCATGTATAACACTAGCAAAATGAGAAAAAGTAAACATTATTAATTACCTGTCACTTTCAGAAGGCTCAGAAGTTTCAGTTTCGTATGCTTTGTCTATGTCGGATTCATATCCACTCCAATTCTGTTCGTTTTCATCTTCATTTACACTGAATTTTTTCAGCGAGAGGCCAGAAGTGCCTGCTTCAGCTTGATCTTTTTCAGTAAAGTCACCATTCATTTTATTACAATTCACTAGCAACACACGAATGCTATACAGGTAATAACACTGCATGCAAAAAGGTTATGCTCTAACTACGACCTTCTTGATTTTCGAGTCTGACGGAAGAAAGAGCGTCAGACTCGAAAATCAAGAAGGTCGTGGCTCTAACATACAAATTTGTTTTTTTTAATGTTAGGCCTACTTGCTAAAACATGGTTGTATGTACTACATACACCTAAGTAACTGAAAATTTGCGTTTTTAAAACATACAACTATAATTTTCTGGAAATAATTCCAGTCCGCAACGTGCTGGCATTTAGCAGACCAATTCATAATGTAGACATCGACACACACAACCTTATTTCACTAAAAACTCAAAATTGCCAAAAATGTTACATACAACATTAAAAAGAAAAGAAATAGATAGTGACGTTTCGGTTTATTAGTCAATTAAAACCATCTTGAGACAAATTAAGTAGTAGGTGAGTAATTAATTACTCACCTACTACTTAATTTGTCTGAAGATGGTTTTAATTGATTAATAAACCGAAACGTCACTATCTATTTCTTTTCTTTTTAATGTATATATGGACCTATTACAAACCAAGAAAACTTTTTGAATCTTTACATCGATATTTGGTCAAGAATAATTTAACTTTTGTTACATACAACCTTATAATATTGAGGTGACGATATGTTGATACATACCTGCAAATGCACAGCAATTGGGTGAAAAGTATTTCCTACACAAATCCCGAAAAACAACGCAATCCTTATAATTAGAGTAACGAAACTTGGAGGGAAAACACTTTTGACATTTACGATCGGTAAATATTAATCCATTGACGCAACAGCACTTTGAAGCTAATTTCCCTTGCAGCACAATCAATAGATGGCAGCAACAGTATTGCAACTTGAATAATAGGAGGAAAAGGGGGGGTGGGCTTTAATATCTGGTGGGCTTTATTACCCACACTTCAATTAGTCTTTAAAGACTTTCTCACTTTTCTGCAAAAAATATCAAATTCGAAGAGTTACAACAATCTTCAGGTCTGGGTTTTGATTTTTCCTGTGCATTGCAAAAGAGTTTTTACATTTCAGGAACAAGTGAAAGTGATAAATTGTAGCGTGTATTTTTCTCCTAGTCGTTAAAGACTTTCTCATTTTTCTGTAAAAAATATCAAATTGGAAGAGTTGCAATCTTCAGATTTGATTTTTTTTGTCGTCTGTATTGCAAAAGAGTTTTTACATTCCAGGACCAAATGAAAGTGATAAATTGTCCGTGTATTTTTCTACTAATCTTTAAAGACTTTTTCACTTTTCTGCAAAAAATATCAAATTCGAAGAGTTACAACAATCTTCAGATCTGGGTTTTGATTTTTCCTCTGCATTGCAAAGAGTTTTTACATTTCAGGAACAAGTGAAAGTGATAAATTGTAGCGTCTATTTTTCTACTAGTCTTCAAAGACTTTCTCACTTTTCTGCAAATAATGTCAAATTCGAAGAGTTACAACAATCTTCAGATCTGGGTTTTGATTTTTCCTCTGCATTGCAAAAGAGTTTTTACATTTCAGGAACAAGTGAAAGTGATAAATTGTAGCGTGTATTTTTCTCCAAGTCTTTAAAGACTTTCTCACTTTTCTGCAAAAAATATCAAATTCGAAGAGTTACAACAATCTTCAGATCTGGGTTTTGACTTTCCTCTGCATTGCAAAGAGTTTTTACATTTCAGGAACAAGTGAAGGTGATAAATTGTAGCGTGTATTTTTCTACTACTCTTTAAAGACTTTCTCACTTTTCTGCAAAAAATGTCAAATTCGAAGAGTTACAACAATCTTCAGATCTGGGTTTTGATTTTTCCTCTGCATTGCAAAAGAGTTTTTACATTTCAGGAACAAGTGAAAGTGATAAATTGTAGCGTGTATTTTTCTCCTAGTCATTAAAGATTTTCTCACTTTTCTGCAAAAAATATCAAATTCGAAAAGTTACAACAATCTTCAGATCTGGGATTTGATATTTCCTCTGTATTCCAAAACACTTTACATTTCAGGAACACGTTTGTGTAACAAATTGTCGCGTGTATTTTGCTGCTAACCTTTAACCCTTTCACTGCGGCAAACGTTTCATACGGCGGTAAATACCGTGCGGCAAGTGAAAGCAGTTGCGGATTCGTACGATTCACGCAGTTACTCGACAAAATAGTGCTGCGGATATGTACGGTTCCCGCAGTTGGGGCAGGGATGTTATCCAGGATCGTATTGAGTTAGAAATGTGATGATAACAATTTTCATCGCAAATATTTTGTAATAATAAATTTTACTTGGCAATGTTATACATGCCTCCCTAAACAACATGTTTACTTTTTACGACCAATTACAATATTTAAAAAACGAAACAAGTGATTTTGGTATATTTTATAATACAATATACGTAACCAATACAAATTATAAGTTTAAAATGTAAAATATTGAAAGAAGCACAAAAACAAAGTTAAAACTTTTTTATGGTATGGTACCTCTCAAAACAGGGCACTACGCATAAAGGCACGTCACAGTTTCTACAAGTATACCGCGTTTCTTTACGAATACCCTTCATCGCGCACACTACACACCTTTTAGACGGCGGTTTCTTCTTTTCTTCACCAAGTGGATACATCGATGGAAAATGTCTTTTGATAAGACGTAGAGGTGAATGGGCGTCATCGGGTCGGGTCATATGGTCAAATAAAATATCGATTTTAACTGGAATAACAATATTTATTTTGCTTTATACGTATTTCGGCATCAATGTGCCATTTTTGCAGGTTTTTTGGTGATAACTCGAAATGTTTTAACTTTCATGCTTAATCCATAATATATGCCAAATGTTAACTTGTTTTCTATGGGTAGTTCAATTTTTAAAGTTCTAGGATACTAAATTATATATTTTTTTTAAACTTCAAAAAGTTGGCACAGTTACCCCACGATCGGGGCAACTTTGCCACGCCATATATCTAACGTAAGTAGGCAAAGTTATCCCTCTTTTTGTCGGATTTCGATTCAGCGTGAAATATTCAACATTTTGGTAAAAAAACACATTAAAATATCTGAATAAATAAAAAAGTTATCGAGTACCATTGAAAAAAGGCCTTTATTTCAAACATGAAACTATGTTACATAGTAATTTTAAGTAAACATAGTAATTCTAACGAAAAAACAACTCCTTTGGGTTGAAAACTTGGGAAAATCATAAATTTAACGTAGAAAACAAATCTTATTAATTTTCAATTGTGACTAATCATCTTCAAAGTAAAATATTTTTCTTGAGGAAGAAGGACACTCTGGTTGCTTCAAGATTTTAATGATTTCATTTCTTCTAACGTGTGAAATATCATTTTCGTCAGGAAATATGAATGCTATTTTTCTCTTGCGCAAGAATTTTACTTCATAAAAATTGTCTTCGTCTTTTCTTATGATTTTTCCAATAAAATGAACAAGACTTTTTTGAGTCTTAAAAGCGACAACTACGAAATCTTCTTCGTTGGGTTCTTCGTTATTATTATCTTGAGCGCTATTATCTTGCGTTGGAACTGGTTCACAGTTTTCTTCGGTCCCTTGGTAGCTCGATTTCGTACATTGGGGCAAGTCAGATTCATCAATCTCTTGAATCAGGTCTTCAATGGGTTGATCATCTAAAGAATCTTCAATTTCCACATTATTAGCAATATTAGTCACATCCTCGAGGCATACTGATTTTCCTGGTTCAACCCGAACCATTTTCTTCCTTTTGATTTCTTTGGGTTTTGGAGGAGTTCTTATATCCTTTAAGTAATTAACAACTGTGTCACCAATTTGTTCAGCAGTGCTCTCAATTTTTTTCGCTGGCAGTGATTTGAGAACTGATTGTCTATCAAGAGGAACAATGCCACATTTTTTAAACCCGTTTTTAATAATGTCTTCCTGATTAATTTTGACTGTGTCCATTAGAGTTCTGAGTAGAGTTGGAAAAATGGTTTTATTCATGGTTACATCTCTAGGATTTTTTAATTTATAATCTGTTAGTATAGATCTCCATGCTATTTTTAACGGTCTAAAAAACTTACGTCAAATGGTTGTGTAAGATGCACGCATCATTTTTTTCCACGGAGTTTGACGGAAGAAACACGAACCTTATATCAGCCCTTTGGCATTCTATTAAAACTTCTACGTTGATATGAGAGGACAAATTGTTCTCAATCAGGACTTTGGGACCTTTCAAATGTTTTGCCCAAGGAACTACTAATTAAAAAAACCAGTTCTGAAAACTAACACTGTCGAACCAGCCAGATTTTGTCCGGTTATATCTTGCTCCTGGGGTCCTCATGATGGGGATGCATCATTGGTCGTAAATTCGCTCAGCTTTGTAGACCGTGTAGGGAGGTAAAACAATGTTAAAAAATCGAGTACGCCACTGAATTCTCCTAAAAAAAGTGCCTGTAGAACGTTTTTATAGTTTTCAGATAGCTAATAAAACAAAAAAGTTATTCTACATAATAGGAATAAGAAAATTTAGGAAAATCGCGTTTTCCTTGAAAATGAGAAACGATAGCAAAATTTCGTTTACGCCATTAAATTTGTCTCCAAAAATGAGCTCGAGAATGTACCCTCAGTTTTCTCCTACCACAATAGTTACGGAGATACCCTATACGGACAACCAATTTGGGCCACCCTGTACTATGTCGAATAGGGTTCTCAACACGGTCCATTGCAGCAAAATGTTTAAAAAAATAAATACCGTCGGGAGAAGCAGCCAAAAATCCGTGTTCTATATCAACAAAGAGTCCAGACGGTTCCACAACCATCCCAGTGTCTTGACAAAATATTCGCACAGCAACTATTTCATTCTTACGCCCGAATTCCATAGCTGGTGTGGATACTGTAGACTTTGATACTATAGTTTTAACTAATGAAGTGCATGGTGTAGTTTGTCTCCTCTTGATGACATTACCAAAATTCGAGGCTGTTAATCTATGCATTCTCTGCGATAAGTATACTGGATTTTAGAATTGCCCAACTGTTTGAACAGCTATATCCTTCTGTTGCTCCTGATCCGAGATCTGATCAAAATAAGTCATCGTAAAACAACTGTTAGAAAATGTACCCGATAAAAGTAGGTAGTACTATGAATGGAGTTTGAAATGGGAAATAACGATAAAATGAAAAGTCAAACAAACCTGAAGCCTCCCTTTTAATTTTTCAACCTCAGTTTCTAATTGCTCTTCGGTCATTTCAATAGCAGCAATGTTTGGGCCATAATCCTCAGTCTTAGCTCCAAATGCAAATTTCAGTTTCTTACAAGTTTGGGCCTTACTCTGTCCACTAACTTCCTCTTTAACGCTTGTTTATTTTGAACGACCATGTACTTTTTAAAATTGTTTCCCGGAATTCGACCAAAACATTTTTTCCATGGTGTAGAATGCCATGTCTGACCCTCATTGTATCGTAATCCTGTTAAATACGATCTAATTTCGAACCCATCTCGTTGAATGAAATTTGGCCTTTTTCCCATATTAAATCGAGCAAGTATGTTCATAATTAACTCAGCACGATTGTTCGTTCATTATCTATTAATAAATGTGATTTTGCCAATAACCAATTTAATGCTGCGTAAATATGGTGATGACCCCCACTTTTCTGCAGTTGTTCCATTGCATTATTACTAATGTCACCAACCGTTTCACATAAATAATTTACACATTCAGTATGGTTACCAAATGCGTGATAAACGGTATTTCTTATATCAGTTTTCAACTGCTGTATATCTCCACCTGCATTAGCATATATTGCTTTTTGTGCTGTGCTTACTAATTGTGCGATTTTGGCTTTTGTTAAAAGTTTCCTAGTTGCTAATGACACTCCTTTGGAATCCTTTTTGATATTAAAAAGATGTTTGCTAAAATTTTTCACGGCATGGTTTGTACATTCTACCTTCAGAATCTACAATGTTATGTATTAGGGATTTACGCAGTGTATAGTATACTACTAATAAAATTAAATGTGTACCTGCATGTCATACGTAACATTTTTTCTAATTTTAGCGTAAACCGTAGAATCGCCATCAGCAATAAAAGTTTTGTACTTTTAAGTTATGAAATAATAGACTGCTGTTAAACCCTTCCACAATAATATCAGCTTTCATGGTAGAAGAAGCACCCGACCAGTTTTTGAAGCATGTGTGTGTCGGAGCAGAAATACTTTTATTCTCGGCTCTGGCACATACCGAACAAAATTTATTTCGCAAGAAAAGTAATTTTCCTGTTTGTCTACCAATTATAACAGCCTGAAATATACAACCATCGTTTGTCAAGTCTCGGAACGTAGTGTACCTACACTTGCCACTCCAGAAGCTGCATTGTAGCTGTGTCCGTAACTTCTTTTGGACCAACCTCCCAGGGATGGGTTGCCAAATTTTGAACAAACGGCTCGCTATTATTTCGAAGAAAAAAAAAAGGGTAAATGAGTACATTGTCTTCATTTATTTCTGTACAGTATAAAATATATAACATATTGCTACGTTATCTGGGTAATAACGACAACAATTTTATATGAATATAAAAGAAAACCTGAAACACCTCGTACTCGTATGGCCTCCAAGCTTCCTTCTAATTATGCTCCGGCTAGCTATTAAACATTAAAAAAAACACACTCTTATCTCCGGGTCTCTGGGTCGCTGCTGATCTATACTAATACAAAAAATTTACAAAAATAAAAATACCATTTAATTTGAACTGTTGAAATATTTAATAATAAAAAAAAAACAAAGAAATTTTACTTTTAGTAAATGAACTTGAAACAAATTTGAAACTATTTAGTTTCTTAACCTAACAAAATTAATTACAAAAATTATTATTATAATAAAAACCCTATCAACCCCTACTTGAACTTATGCTTACTTCTACCTTAAATCTGACGCATCCTATATATCCTTTTATGTTATCCAAGGTTGCTACTCCATCTTGAAATTTTATATAAACGTAGTAAAACTTGACACAACACAATCTCTCGTACCAAAACTTGTTAACTGCATCCAAAAACTGCCTCCAAAAATTCACTTCCCTTCTCCAACGTTAATCCTTTCTTGTCTTCTATTCGGTAAGTTAACATTTGTTTATTTAATTAATTTGTTTTAAACTTTTCTGAACATCTCCAAATTCCTTAAGGTTATCAAACTTTCTTGATTTAATTATAAACACATAATTTTGATTACTGGTCACCAACTTTTATTTTCATTATAATTGCTTATTTCGACGTTACATTACTCCTTGTGTTAGAACATTTGACAAATTTAACGGTTATTCCAAACCACACGACGTGGTTTCTGTGGTATCAAAAATCCTAACTCCTTTGAAAATGCTCTGCACTCGTATATATAACTTTTCCCTTTCTACAGAAAATTTCTACCCTTCTCCTGGGTTTTTTCAAAATGGCCTCAAAAGTAACTTTTGGCTAATTCTTTAATTTTTTTTGATAACTTCCTTAATTTTCATTTGATTTCAAAATTATTACCAAATTTAGAATCCTTGCGTCTTTCTTCATCTTTTGATATCCAACTTGACTTAGTTTGAAAATTTTACATCTTTTCTTTTCTAACCTCGAAATTAAAATTTCCAAATTCTCTATTTTCCAAAATTGTCTCGACCTTTCTTGACTTATAACTTCTTCTTCTTTATCTACGCTTTATTTTAAACTCCAACTTAGGACACAATCTTAAGTTTTTATCAAAAATTGGCTAACTTAACCTTATATCGGAGCACATGTTTAAAATTTATTTTATTATTTTACAGAATCAAATGTAGCTGAAGGCTAGATAAGATTGCTAACAGCTCTAGCTAAGACATCTTATAAATATAAAAATTACATTAAATCAAACCCAGGTTGAAGACCAACACATATTCGTAACCTCGGATGAATCCTCGGATAACAACATTACATGAAATATTGGACAATACAAGACAAGAACTTATTATTAATGTAACTCTAGCTATAAAACCTTTTACATGGTATCCTTTTTAGATACGTTTTAAGTTTTGTTAAAATTTAATCGTTTACTAACCAAACTATAATGTTCTTCCGGACAGGTAAAATATTTCAATTATTTCAAGTTTATTTTAGACTTAAACAAATATTACAATGATGATACCAAATCTGTATCACCTGACAAACTTACATCTTTATAAAAATGAACCCAGATAAACCTATATAAGAGTTTTATCTTAAAAACAAATTTTTAAATATCTTTACGATAGTAAAATTTTTAATAAAATTTAATGAATCATATTAAAAAGAAAATTAGAGCGTACGTACGACTACCATGTGTATTCCTCATATCAAAGAAATAACTTAACTCAAACCGACCTCAAATAACATAGCAATATATAACAAAACAAAACATTTATTGCACAAAATAACTAAGTAAAACATTTATTGCACAAAAAAACTGATACATTCCAAATTTAACATACTATGCTATGTATATGCATACTTAATTAATTAATTAATTAATGTAGAGTCCATATGCCTTGTTCATTTGCAGAAACATCATTATTGTGCCCTTTTCTTACCCTTGTTTCTGTTGCTAACCTGTGATTCTGGTTCATCCAAGATGTAACAAAAGGAATGGCATCGAAATTTCCTATTGGTTTCCCCAATAAATTTATTGTCATTAGATTGGATATATGTTCCACTGTAAGGCTGGTTCTTAATTTTGATGCAATTAAATTCATAAGGCTAAAACCTCTCAGCTTCTGAACTGGTAATAGCAATTGTGCTTGCTATTTTTTTAGCCCTTAAAATTGAATTAGGTAACTGAACATTTTTCAGTTGTATGTGTGTGTCTACAAAGTCACGAAAATTATTAACATCTACATGAAACTTTAAAATTTCACATAATTTTTTAAACCATTTCTTCACCGTTTAGTCATGGTGACATAATTTTATTTAATGACCAGGTAGAAGGATCTAAAATCTCCAAGAGCTACACAAATTTTGCATAGTTACCGGTGTCATTGTTCTCATTGTTATCCTCATCCATATTTATATGACTAGCCGATAAAAGTCTTGCTTTCAGATTCTTTGCCACGCTATCTAATAATTACTCTCTGGGAAGAGCTACAAATTTATTATTGTGATCAAATGGTATGCATTTGAACTCATTTGATGAAATTAAATTTTGAACTTTTTTTTTCGTCGACACCAAAATTATCATTCTTGCGTAGCTCTATATAGCTCTTATTGAACGCTTAATTAATTGATCAGCTTTAGATATGGTAATTTTTCTTGATTGTAGCGCATTGGATAGTATTGAAAATTCTTCTAAGATATCTATCATTAAAGCTAAATCTTCAATAAAATGTGTATTAGCTAATCTTTTGGCCATTCCTGAATTTGATTTGGACTGGATAAAATGTTTATACAACGCTGGGTATGCTCGCCACACAGCAGTAGCTGCTCGTAAGCTACAGGATGCCCAACGAGGTCCAAAAACGCGACCAATTTTTATTATTTCTAGGTTCAAATCACTAGAAATAGTTTCCAATTCGGCTTGGTTTTTATTTGACTGATGATATATCGCATATATTTTGTCTAAAAATATTTTAAAATGATTTACTTGTTTAATTTCGCTTATGGAATCATCTAGTGCCCATTGCAACCGGTGATTCAAAAAATTCCACACGATTATATTTGGACACATTTCAGTTAATTTTGTGGCTACTCCAGATTTTCTTCATAACATTGTGTTACAGTCACTTCTTCACCCTAAGATATTTCACCTTTTATCTACCTTTTGCTCCTAACGTATAGGCAACCATATTTATTGCTCTTGTAATTTGTATTTGACCTTTAATTCGTATTTTGACGCTAAGATGTTCTTTTTGATTATTCTGCTGCATTTCCGTCGCAGTGCGATATCTTTCCCAAAATTTCCGTTCTAGAAGAGGAAGATTCATTGTATTTCCGGCTTTCGTACCGAGTGAATTGTTTTAGAGTTCTGTCAGTGTACAATCGAAGTTTTCGGATTTATTTAACTCAATCTTTTGGTTTGGTCGTTATATTTGAAGAAGTACTGCATTATTTTGGAGATTAACGACTACCGCTTCTTTTGGAAGGATTATTTCGGTTCTTTTGCTGTTGGAAATACTTTGAACGTTTCGTAGCCGCGTGTGCGGCTCCTTTCCTGTAGTACTATCCTACAAAAATTTACTGTTGTCGTCGATTTAGATATTTTCAATTTGGATTGTTAAACTACCAAAGCATTCTGGACGTTAATGGTATAATTGTATAAATCGAAGTTATTCGAAACCCGTAATTTATTTTGGAGTAAGCAGTCGCTTTGTGGAATTCTTTTCGTGTCACCTGGTGTAACGAAGGTCAAACCTGTCTATATTTAATTACTTAGTGTAGTGCATTATTTTACGTCTATTCTTCGAGAACTAATTGTCTACTGTATGTAGTTTGTGACAACCATTTTTTTTTATTAATTATCTTATCTTTACTGTCAAATTTAAGGAAGTTTATTTTTTAATCAAGTCAAATCCTAAATATTTTGTTGATTGTGTATCACTTTGAGTGAGTCAGGTTCACGCTGTATATTTTGCAATTTATTATTTTGTACCTGATATTATTTTTTTTTATATTCAATTTATTGTTGTAGTTTACTGTTAATCATTTTATAATACCTTTATCGTTGTGATCATTTCAGTTAGTGCAGTCGGTTACGTTAATCAATTTGCTTTAACGTCATTTTTGGTATGTCTTATCATTGAGGTATCTAATTGCGGAATTGGGGATTTATTAATTTTATTTTAAGGGGTGCGCCGCTGATTTTTTTCGCGAGACAACAATATTAACCCTAACAATTAAGCGAGATCTCCCTTATTAAGGGTGTGAAGTATTGCGGTGGTTTGCGAATATTTTTTTGGTAGCTCCTTTTTGATTATTATTTTGCGTTTGATTTTGAGCTGATTATTTAGCTATTGTTTTCTTATTCAATTTAATTTTTCCGCAATAATATCTTAATCTTTTAATTTTGCTATTCAGTAAATATTATTTGATTAATTTAATTCTGTACTAATCGTTTGATGATTAGATAAATTTTGATCTGTAAATTATCTACTTGCATTTATATTTATATATATTTTGTTATATAATTCAAAGCTAATCTTCAGTTACGTTCAGATTTACTGAATAATTTTTTGTAATAATTATTGCCGACGCTATTTAATTATTTTTGCTTTGTGCATTTAATTATTTTGTATTACGCATTAAACTGTATGCATTTTTTTTTTGTTGTTCCCTGTTGGGATTTGCTGAAAATAAACCAGAATTTTGGTTACCGGATTTGCTGTTCTTGTTTATTTATTTATTGGAGTTATCGTGGTTGCTGCTGTAATTGGAACGTTACAGCATTGCAAGGTTGGTTCCTAGTGGTATGTTCCTGGCGCCCTTTAACATTACATCTGGACCACTTAATTGGGAACCCATCCCATCACCGTCTGAGCTAGAGGAAGCAACTCTTATTACCACCGTCAATCCACGGTCCAAATATAACAACGTGTCCAAACGCAGTTTGGTGGTAACAATTGTCGATGCACCATCTGAACAGAATCCTATGAGATTTCTTTGTAAATAATTTTTATTAAATCCATAGTCGGTAAGACAGTCTATTAACGCCATAAAAATATTTTCGACAGTTGTTGACGTCAATTCTTTTAAATCTACGAAAATCATGAGAGGTTCAATTGCAGACTGTACTTCACACTGTAAAAAAATATTTTTACCAAAGTACTTTTTTTAGCAAGTGTAGAAGCTTCGTCAATTATGGTACAAATTTTTGAATTTTGATTGATAAATGTTTTTAAAAACAGTTTTTTTAATCTGCATCGCAATATGTTCGACAATTCTAGTGGCAGTGCGTCTGGAATGTCAACAATTTCCTATATTAACACCATTTTTTTCTTGTAATTCCAAAGCTGCTTGTATATCAGACAATGGTCTGTTTCGTTTAACAAGACTATAAACTGTGTTAAAATTTATTACAGTAATGTTAATTGCTTCATAATTTAATATTTTAACTACATTTGGTGAAACTTGCTTGTTAGATTGAATAATTGTTTCTTGAATTTTTAAATGTGAGCATGAAGTGAAATGTTCTTTAATTTTTTTGCGTAGAGAAGCTTGCCTTGTGTCTTTTTTAGTTCCATTAGGAATTATTGAACATGAAATCCACTCATTTGATACGTGAATATGTTTTTTGTTTTCTATTCCTAAAGTTTTCATTTTTAAACAGTCTTTACAACCTAATTTGCCATCTTTTACCACTAACCATTTATATTGTTCTGTGAACAAACTCACTTGTTTTTGTGTCCAACAATCTGGTAGTTGACAATTGCGTACTGTGCATGATTCCAATGATGTTGTAGATGATGCCAATGAACATGAAGCTGATGTTTCATTTGAAGTTGATTGTATAGGTTCAATATCTGCAGAATTTATTGTTTTCTCTAGTATTTCTTCATCGAGGTTTGTTTTTTTTTGACATTTACGAAAGACAATAAACTTCCTTGCACTCTTTTCATTTTTTATTAAAAAAAAATCTAAAATTTAAATACTGCCAACAAGAAACAAAAAATATTTGAAATAAGAATGTCTCTCTGTAAAAAATTTGCACTCGATTGCCTTATTCGTCAGTCTTACTTAAAATGTTTTGATGGCTCATTTTCAAACTGCTTTAAATCATAGAACTCCAAACGTTCTTTAAAAACAGATACTTTTTTTGTAAACTGCCCCTTCAAAAGTTTGCAGAGATCATTGTATGATTTACCTTTTGGTAGGTTAGAATCGCATAGTCCTTTTAAAGTTTCATACTCGTCATCTCCAATCGCAGTAATCAACACAGCAACTTTCCTATCTTCTTCAATATAATTTGCTAAAAAATACTCTTCCATGCGTTCCTGATAAGAGCTCCAGTGAGCCCCCATTTTGTACTCTGTAAGAGTTCTAATTTGACCTCTCAAGACGTAGACTTTTGTCATTACAAATTTTTAATCCTTCCAGAATCTGAAAATGGTGTAGAGATTGTAAATTCTAAAAATTGTTTGCGGTTGGTTTTGAAAACGTTCAATTTTATTTAATAAACCAAAATTGTTCAATTCATTGTACACAAGACAACCAGCAACGGATGGTTGGTGATCAAGAACAAAAACATCCATCTCTAAATGTTTGGCCAATATGACCACAAATTTCAATTTATCATTTTGCTTCGAAATCAACTCATACTTTTTAGCAATTTCATTTCCCAACCTGAAATATTCACTAAGATCAGTTTTATACGATTCTAAATCGTTAATACCATCCAAATTTCGACCATGTACAATCGCTAGGTATCTAGTAGTAAGTATAAGTTTTTCTTAAACATGAATAATATCGTTCAGTAATTGTAACAAATGTTTTCAAAACGTTGACACTATTAATCGTATACGTACATATTGGATAGATAGCATCCAAAAGGGGGACGCTGACTAAGCCAATATAATAGCTTTCTTGAGTAAGATGAGAACAGAAATATCTAAAACTTCTACCGTCTTCTTCATAACCATGACACCTCTTATGATCCCAAAAATTATTATTAGGTCTTATAGACGAAAAGAATCCTCTATAAACTGGAGTTGTACCTATTTTAGCTTTTTGCCAATCGCACTCCGAAAAGTCGACAACAAATTTGGCATTGTCTATAAATGAAGATAGATTCGCGTGACCTTCGTGTTCTTCTTCATAGGAAGCTGCTTCGTTTTGAATGTATAAGTCGCAACCGCTCGGGCGAATGAGCCCAGGAGAGTTCCCACAACTGGTGCCTCGGATACATACAGTTAACCTCATATTGCAGAAAAAACCTTTCTTTTAATCCTGTAATCCCATGGTGGCTAAACTTTTGCTGTTCAAAAAATCAAAAACCGAAGACAATGATTGCATAATTGAAGGGACAAGTGGGTGAAGGTGGTATGTAGCAAAAATTTAGTTTTCAGATATATGTGTTTTAAAGTTAAATAAATGGAACTTTTTACTAGTTTTTCTGGTGGATTTCATTTTAAGGTGGTTGGAGCCGTTCGAAAATTCATAACAGACGTCTTAAATGACTTATACAACCCATCATACTTTTCTAGTTCAAATAAACTTTCAACAAGTGCTCAAAAAATAGAGACACTTCACAGGGTACTAGAAAACCCCTGAGGCCATCCGTAGTGGCGTACTACCCATTGTTGACCATCTGTTGACGATTCATTACAGCTGACAAAGCCCTTGGCAGGTAGAAATATGAAGACAATTTTATTGATATATAAAAAAAATTATTTTGCCTTAAATAACGAAAATAGGTTAAACCCAGCTTTCACCGTTATTAATATTTTTTTTCACATCTGTTTTGGCACATATGATCACTATTATTTCTGTATTTACAACATGAATAAATAATGTTTATTTTTTGTAAGTACAAAACACAACACGTAGGTTTACATAATTCATTATACTTACAAATAAAGCAGTTCGAACCTTCGAACGAGGTTTCACAAATTATCAAATACAAAATAAAAAAGTAAAGGGGTACCTGTAACAAATAAAACAGAACCTTCAAATGAGGTTCTACAAATTATAAAATACAAAATAAAAAAGTAAAGAGGTACCTGTAACAAATAAAACAGTTCGAACCTTCAAATTATAAAATAAAAAATAAAAAAGTAAAGAATAATATTTAAATGATTTATATATTAAATGCTTGATTCTATTATTTTAACACTGCGGGAAGCAGCTGGCCCCAGTCAACCCGTCGGAGAGAACATACACTGCAAAATTTGTTACGAACCCCCAAAAATAAAAGTTTTCCCGTTCTTTTTCCGATTATAACGGCAACCCCCGACAGGGAAGTAAAACCATGTCCATACGACCGTTTAGCCCATCCACCGTCAATTATCACTGTAAGAAACGGAATTCCGTTTTCAACTTCTCCTGCTTCGATTGCTTGTTGGTTTCTTCTTTTCCTGCTTCTAACATTTGTCTTTGAAGAACTTCTTCCCAATTGTCCCCTACCATTTTTTCAATTTTTCTAAAATATTTATTACTCATGATATTATTCATATTGTTGAAAAATTCTTCTGATTGAGAGTACCCAATTCCATAGCATTGACTCCCCACACAAACATTTTATTGACGTCCACGATTGCCTCTGGTGGATGAGAATAGATCTTCGTGGTTTTCTCACAAGTTTTACAAAAATAATGAAAACACGAAACCATACCGATCCTACGCTTATTTTTGTATTCCATTTTCCCCATGGTACATCTTACATTGTGCAGTGCTAATTGTCTACACTGTTCGGAAAAATACGCTATGTTTACAACACGATCGCCCGATTGTTTTTCGCTTGCTGACAGAGGAGAGGTAGGTTCTATACCCAGAGGTGGTAAATCCTCGTCTTCGTTTGGTAAACTTAAGTTTAACTAGAAAATTTTAGATTAGGTAAGAATCAAAATTAAAAGCGAACATGACATGTGACAAGTGTACAGAATATTTAACTTTTATGAGGATTTTTATTCCTTGGACTTTTCTTGTATGGATAATTAATTTCTCAAAGAAAG
Source organism: Hemicrepidius hirtus (assembly GCA_963082805.1). Taxonomy (NCBI): domain Eukaryota; kingdom Metazoa; phylum Arthropoda; class Insecta; order Coleoptera; family Elateridae; genus Hemicrepidius; species Hemicrepidius hirtus. The sequence goes on from OY720161.1 coordinate 16,660,624, forward strand.
GTTACTTAATAATTTCTTGACTTACCTATTATAATAGTTGACATGACAATTTTCTTCAACCAATTCATCAGATAAACAGAGCCGAAGCGCCTTTTTGCGTTTGTCACGTAGTCTTTTTACGACGGACAACATTCCGCGCCTTTTTTTCTAAGGTACACTTTGCCCATATCCGTAAGATAAGTAAATAAAATTATTATAAAACTATATTTATTTTAATTAACGCCAATAAATCCCTATAAATTAAATACTAAGCACACGTTTAAAAAAATTAAATACCCACAATTCATTCTTGCGACCACGTACCAAATAGTAATCAAAAACAATAAAAATCGCAATTAAAATCGATTAAAATATGAATTATTTATTTTAATTAACACCCATCAATCCCTATAAATAAAAAAAAAGCAAACGTTTCAAAAAATTAAATACCCACAATTCACTCTTGCGACCACGTGCCTAATACTATTTAAAAACAGTAAAAATCGCAATTAAAATCGATTAGAATATGATTTATTTATTTTAATTAACACCCATCAATCCCTATAAATAAAAAAAGCAAACGTTTCAAACAATTAAATACCCACAATTCACTCTTGCGACCATGTGCCTAATACTATTTAAAAACAATAAAAATCGCAATTAAAATCGATTAGAATATGAATTATTTATTTTAATTAACACCCATCAATCCCTATATATAAAAAAAAGCAAACGTTTCAAAAAATTATATAGGTACCCACAATTTAATCTGGCGACCACGTGCCCAATACTATTCAAAACCAATTAAGATCGCACTTAAAACGATTACAATATGAATTATTTATTTTAATTAACACCCATCAATCCCTATAAATAAAAAAAAGCAAACGTTTCAAAAAATTATATAGGTACCCACAATTTAATCTGGCGACCACGTGCCCAATACTATTCAAAACCAATAAAAATCGCACTTAAAACGATTACAATATGAATTATTTATTTTAATTAACACCCCCCAAAACTAGTAGTAAAATAGGCTTTCCAAGAATTACGGTTATCAGAGGTACAGAGATGGCCGTTTATTACTCCAAGGGTTTTACCAAAAACTACCTAGAATAAGCAAAAAGCGTCAATGCGCTATCTTCGTTTATCTATAGCTGTTCTTGTCTTTACAATTTACTTGGAACGAAATAAATTAGTCAAGACCAACTTTTGTTGTTGTTTTTTGGAATTAAAGCATTATTATTGTAACTGCCCATTGCAGGGCATGACAAAGTTTGAAGACAATTGAAGAAAAACTGTAAAAGTTACAGCAGCTTTTATTCGGGGATATTAATAAATGATTATAAAAACGCCAATAAAAAGATAACGAGTACTAGGACAGCCCCTGTACTTCGTTATGCCCTCGGCCTTATATCAGGAATTATATGTGTCAAAACAGATTTCAAAAAAAATTATTAATAACGTTAAAAGTTGGTTTTAAGCTATTTTCGTTATCTAGTGCAAAATTATTTTTTTTAATATCAATTGTTAATTAGTATAAATCTGCATATTTCTACATGTCAAGAGCTTCTCCAGCTGTAATGAGCTCAATAAAAACTTAATTTTCGCGAAATCATTTCGACCGGCTCCAACCACCTTAACAGGAAAATTTGTGCACTGTGTTAATTTTCTGGCGATGACAACTATTTCTGAAAATTAAGTATTTTTTAATTTGTATTCTACATAGCACTTTCCTCCATCAGATATTATCAAATCTCCTAAATTTAATACTTTATTTTACTCTTTAATGTGCTTTTATTCATAAGAGTAAAGAACTGATATTCTTGTTATAAAAAGCAAAATATTCAACACAAATTAGGGCTAGTGAGGGTAATTATAAACGATTTTTTCACTTTCAACTTTAATAATTTGTTACTTCAGGTACCTTCGTTTTTGTTAGGATCTTGTTATATTAGCATAATTGCACAACTCTATTCTTCGATATTTCTAAATTTCAGGACTCTATTATATACCGTTAGAAAAATATTCCATGTTTACAATTACCCGGTGCAATTTAAAAAATAACTAAAATTTTGGAGAAATTGTAAAAATATCTTTTCACCATTAATAAAGTGTATCAGGCCGCTCTAGGGTAATTGTAAATAAAGATAGATATCCGCGTGTGTACCTTAACCCCATAATTCGATTTTACAATTGTCCCAGATAACAATAAATGATTAAAAAACTACAAATAAATATTTAGAAAAATTTGTATTATCAAAAATACAGAAAAAATGGCGGAGAATACAATTAACAATACTTAATACTTATATTATTTTTCAAACACATTTACACTACCAGGAAATACGTAAACAAGCTTCCTCTCGCGGAATTCAACTTTTGGAGTGGGTAATATTGCGACTATCATTTCAAATGATATCCCAAAGACATCTTTATCATTCATAATAAATTCATTTCCTGCAGAATTTGCACGGTTTAAACCTGTAACTCTAACCTCTCCATCATCATCATCCACAGATTGCACAAAACAGACATATTTATAATGTACAGTTTTTCTGACGCCCCCAATGAAATCTACAAGCACATATATACCAGGTTTAATGTCAGAGAAAACTGGAGTTTCATATGATACTTCTTCCATAATGCCTTCAATTTCTGACTTTCTGCTTTTTTCTTTTCTCGGGCTTCCTTTGCAGCGTGTTTCTTAGCGAGTTTTGCAAATTTGTCTGCAACTTTCTTTAACTTTTCCAACACATGATCTGCTGTTAACACTTCTCCATAAGCTAATTGCGTTAATCGAGGAACAGGAGCGTTTGAATTGTTTGATGTGTTTGGTCGGAGGTTTGTTGAGTGGTAAATACCACATGTTACAAAACCAGATGTAATGTTAGATCTGATAAAAATAGTTGTAGATTAAAATTGGTGTTCAGTCGATCCAGAGCTTTAACATAGGCAGCTTTTTCTAAATCTCCCGTAACTTGGCCTTTTTGAATTAATCCAAAATCAATAATTTTTTGTGTGAATGCAAATCCATTATAGAATATATGACGTATTTAGCACAAAAACCTCGAGAATCGAATTGTCCATCACCACTAACCCATACTTTAGTTGCATAATCGGTTGATTTAATATTGTCCCACAAGGCGAGTTTATGATCCTCCCAAGTTTTTATAATAGTAGGAGTCACATAGCGTTTTACAATTCTATAATAAGTTTGCTGAAATAAAAATTGAAGCCCAATAGTATCTGAAAATGTTTTAAATGTTGTGAAATTCATACCAGTACAGTACAAAGAAGCGGAGAGTCGAATGTTTAAAAGGGGTTGTTTATTACTATTATCCTGCGACCTCCATTGATAATTATGTCCGACTGTACAAGATACTTTTATAATGAACGCTGCGCCATTCGTTGTTTGTTCTATTTTCACGTTTTGTCTGTGACAAACGTTACATTTAGTAAACAGTTGCAGAATATTTTAAATAAACAAGGTAAATATTTTCAACAGAATTGTTTTGTTTAGGTAGTTCTTTGGAATCGTCGGATTTGTAATTACAAAATTCCTCGTCTGAAGAAGCTTCTTCACTATTTTCTGCATCTAATGACACCTCCAAATTCGAATCATCTTAATCAGAATTCTCTTTTTGGACTATGTTCCTAAATATTTCGTCACCCAATTCACATTGTACCCCTGCATCTGACGAAAGAATTGTTTCTTGTGACACATGTAACATGTAACACATTTCTAAACATCTCTAAACCCATTTCACATTGCGCATCCATTTCTTTACAAAATGGTGCTACTGAGTATATAGCGTTCTCTAAAGTGTGTTTCAACATAATGTATTTTGCTGTTCTTCGTTTTTTTTGTAGGATCATCAATATTTGTACCTAAGGGGAAAAATAAAAGATTTTAGTAAGTATATTCACTCAGCATTTACAGTGTTCCTACCAGAAAGAAAGTCACTAGGAACTGCATTTGAAGATAGCATTTTCTGAACTTTGTAACTGGGCATTAATTTTTCTTTCATTTTTGTTGCGCTGGAGTAATCGTCTTCAGTGAAATGTGCTGAACAAACGTGGGTATTTTTATTTGGAATAAAATTATTTCTGTTGACTGTTGCCATCCATCGAACATACAATTCTGGAAGTCGTTAACAAACATATTTTCTGTTTGATTAAAACAAACTGTATTCTGATAATTCAATATTGAAATATAACATATTTAAATATCGCGTTCGTGTGCCGGATAGAGGTTCAGGAAGTTTTAAAACCACATCGTTTTTGCTAATAAATGCAGTTTCTTCAGAGGACAGTATAAAACTATTAGAAGCAATTTGTCTTTTAAGGAACTTTACTTCAAATCCATCGGATTCAATTTTCTCAATTCTTGCTGCATAATTTCTAATTTCTCTTCTGCATCTTCCATCAATTTCGTCCGACGATGAACTGTCTTCTACTATTTTTTTTGTAACCTTTTTTAATTTAACTTTGTCGATTTTCACTTTTCGCCTTTTTTTGCTAGCAATCTTTCCATTTCCGGAGTGTCTGTAGCTGTTATAGATTTTTGTTTTCTGTCTTCCTTTACCTATTTACAGTTTGGACGCATTGTCCAAAGCCTCCACAATGTTAAAAAGTTTTATTCAAAGCTGCAGCAAAATTTCTCCTGATTTTTAAGAGACTTTATAACCTAAAATATGTTTCAAACATACACGTGTACAACGTGGACGATTATTACAGCTACCATCAACAAATATGGCTTTCTATAGCAATTCACAATAACTGTAAATATTACATTACGCATTCTCTACCGATCCATTTGTTAGGAAACTGTACATGAGTGGTTCCGAACGTTTAATGTAAAATGAGGTGGCGGGCGCTTCGCCGATCGTGTAGAAACCACATGTCGCGCGCCTATCAGCTTACGGCAAGTGTTCTAACAAATCTGATAATGTATTTTGAAGAACATCTAAATACTTCTCTCCATTTAAAGATTTGGTAAAATGACAGGGCCTATGACGAAAGTGCCGATTATTCCTGCCCACACATTGATCCGAAATTCGTGCTGAAAGTGGCCTTGCTGCATGGCATGTGGATTTTCATTTGCATACAGTTGCAGTTGCATGGCAGTTCATTGTGTACATTTGTAACACCCCTCCTTGTAAACCACGCCTCATCAGTGAAGAGAATTGTGTTGTGAAAATTAATGTCTTCAGCTCTTCTTTCTTGAAAAAACCGGCAAACTGCAAGACGCGCATTTCGATCAATTGGTAAAAGCTCTTGTACTGTTTGAATATGATATGGATATAACAATTGAGGGGTTCAATGGAAAAGTGGTACAAGTGACCAAACTATAATTTTGAGATATTTTTAACCTAAATTTAAATGATAATAGTAAATTCTCTGTAATGGTTGCCGATTGTTTGATTCTACATAGTAATTGTTGATACTCTAAATTTGCTACCTACCTTTTTCTATTGGTTTCGAAGTAACGAATAAATTAAGTCCTGCGATGGGAAGGTGTGCAAAGGCTTCGGCTACTCAGTCGATTAGGTCGTGGTTCGAAATAAATAAATTACCTGCTAGCAGGACGAAGGCAGGCAAAACTAAAAGGGCGCCAGAGTCCACAATCGAAGCTTTGCATAGAAACTTTGATGCTAAGGGACTCTCTAACATCAGGAATTAAGTAAGCAATTGAAAGACAATAACTAGGATTAATTATTCGTATATTCCCCAAAATAACTACAGGAACAAGAGTTCACTAATTGTAAAAAAACCTATTTACACTATTGCCTTTCGTTATCTAATTAAACTGGCAACAATAATAATAAAAAAAAAAATAATTAATTGAATTGATAATTAAGCACTAATAATCACAGACTATTGTATTAAATACTTCAAATCAAAATGATAGATAAGCTATATACTAATTAAATTGAACATTACTCAAAATTAATTAAATAAAAATATGAAAGGATTACTCAATCGAAATACATTAACCAATGCTAATTTCGCTAGTTAATCCAATTGCAACTGATTCGGGTACGCGTTGATTAGCAACAACTCAAAGCGTTGTATAAACCGCGAACTTAAATATACAAGAGCGACCGGAATAAGTCCAAGCAAAAAAAATGCAATCGTAAATAAGATATAGCGACACAAGTATTAACCCCCACATTTACATGTAAATCTGTTAATAACTCCAGATAAGGGCACATTTAATTAAAACTTCAAAATAAAACCTAGCTCCTTATCAGAAGTTACCGTCAATACCTTTGGCAACTCACGTTAATCAATGTTAAATACTTTAAGTAATTTGGAATAATTAAATTATCTTTGCAATTGTTCAAACTGACTTAATTAACTTCCAAGACAGTTAATGTTTACATGAACTTGATTAGATGATCATTAATTTATAAAGTTGATTCAATTAATGGATGATATTAAACATTCATTATTTATTTTATAGTCAATTAATTAACGGAGCACTGCAAATGATTATGGAACAGTGTATACGACCTTATTAATCTTCAAAGGTTATTTTCCATTTCCTTTATTGGTTGAATCCTTGTGGAAAAATACATCCAGATAACACCAAGGTATTCAATGGGTTTGTGGAAATTTCCTTGTTCTTGTAACCTTGCCTTCAAGGTAATGTTGATGGCAAACAAAAGCCAAAAAGAAGAGGAAAAAAACGTAAAAAGCCCTAAAACAATTCAGAAGGAATTAGTTACAGAACTAATTAGCAAAAGTTGACTACTTACTTAGATGTTGGGCGGCTTTATCAGATAACGTGATTAGTGACAGTTGTATCAAAACCGACAAAACGTCGCGTTAGTTTCGAAGCTTCTAACAAATAATCCAAAATCTACGCTTCCAAAACTTTTAATTGAGAAAATCTTCAAACGAATCCCAATATATTGCTACGTTATCTGGTTAATAACGACAACAAAATTATACGAATATAAAAGAAAACCTGAAACACCTCGTACTTGTACGGCCTCCAAGCTTCCTTCTATTTATGCTCCGGCTAGCTATTAAATTAAACATAAAAAACACACTCTTATCTCCGGGTCTCTGGGTCGCTGCTGATCTGTACTAATAAAAAAATGCAAAATAAAAAAAATACCGTTTATCTTGAAATATGAACGTATTTATTTACACCAACAAAAAAAAAACTGCTTGGTTTTCGTAGAAAATATTATCAACCCTTACATAAAATACAATTATCAATGATGAAATCCTATCCTCCCTACTCTTATTAGTACCTCTACCTTAATTATGCCGTATCCTATATATTCCTAGCTCTCTACACTGTACTCCTTGAAGGTCGCTACTCCATCTTGACTTAACTTTACTTAAGAGCACACCTTATCACATCTTCAAATTTTGTTTAACACCATCCAAAGACAAACTGCATCCAAAAATTCACTTCACTTCTCCAACGTTAATCCTTCCTTGACTTCTTTTCGGTAAGTTAAAATTTGTTTATTTTATTTAAGTTTACATCCCCAAAATTATTTATTAGATTACGATGATTACTGTTAACTTTGTTGAAATTTGTTTGTTTGAAAAATTTCGATGATTACTGTTAACTTTGTTAAAATTTGTTTGTTTGAAAGATTTTATTTTGACGTTCTCATTTTAATATAGGTTAGAACATTTGATAATAAAACGGTTTTTTCAAACCACACGACGTGGTTTCTTCTGGATCAAATATTCTAACTCCTCTGAAAATGCTCTGCACTCGTATATATAACTTTTCCCTTTCTTCAGAAAATTTCTACCCTTCTCCTGGGATTTTTCAAAATGGCCTCAAAAGTAACTTTTGGCTAATTCTTTAATTTTTCTGATAACTTCCTTAATTTTCATTTGATTTCAAAATTATCACCAAATTTAGAATCCTTGCGTCTTTCTTCATCTTTTGATATCCAACTTGACTTAGTTTGAAAATTTTACATCTTTTCTTTTCTAACCTCGAAATTGAATTTTCCAAATTCTCTATTTTCCAAAATTGTCTCGACCTTTCTTGACTTATAACTTCTTCTTCTTTATCTAAGCTTTATTTTAAACTCCAACTTAGGACACAATCTTAAGTTTTTATCAAAAATTGACTAACTTAACCTTACATCTGAACACATGTTTAAAATTTATTTTATTATTTTACAGAATCGAATGTAGCTGAAGGCTAGATAAGATTGTTAACAGCTCTAGCTAAGACATCTTATAAATATAAAAATTACATTACAATAATACCTGATTGAAGATCTGAAGACATTTTAATAACCTCGGATGAATCCTCGGAAAACAACATTACATGAAATATTGGACAATACAAAACAAGAACTTATTATTAATGCAACTCTAGCTATTAAACCTTTTTATAATATCCTTTTTAAATACTGGTATTGATAATATTTAATCGTTTACTAACCAAACTCTATTATGTGCTTCCGTACATGTAAAATATTATAAAAATTTCAATTATTTAAACTTCAATTAGATTTAAACAAACATTTATATGATGATACCAACTCTGTATCACCTAACAAACTTACATCTTTATAAAAATGAACCCAGATCAACCTATATAAGAATTTTATCTAGAAAACAAATTTTTAATAATCTTTACGATAGTTAAATTTTTAATATTGAATCATAAAAGTAAACCAAACCGATCGTATGAGTACCAGGTGTATTCCACATATCAAAATAATAAAACTTAACTCAAGCCGACCTCATATAACATAGCAATATATTAAAATACTTGGTAACCAAAAACGTGGTTTCAAATTTTGAAGACACTCAACAACTTCTCACTTGCACGAATTTGCAGGAAGTGTCCGAGTAACCTAGAGTGAGTACTAAGCTAGAAAAGTCTACGCGCAAACGTTAGGAGATAAGAAACCCCATAACGACTTAGGTGGCCTAACTCACAGGGTTGAAACACAGCAAATCCTAAATAAAGACCATCTTCATCTTCCAACTCATAGGTGACATACCCTGTTTTCGTACGGACTTTGTAAGGACCTACAAATTTTGGAGCAAGCTTAGCGGAGAAATGACGAGAAGCATCACTAAGGCCCAATTGCACCACTTCCCCTTAAATAATAAGTGTCACTTAAAAAATTAATTCCCATGGATATAATTGTTAGCAAGAGTTGTATCTATAGCAATTAAATTTTTAAGGGACACTTATTACTTAAGTGTAACTGGTGCAATCGGGCCTTAGTTCTTTATTTCGCTTCCAAACTAAATCACCAGGCTGCAGGCAGCACGCCGCACATAGGGGTATTTGAAAGATCTACGCGGCCAAATTTATTTTTCTTAGGCAACAATGCATTTTTTATTATAGTTGCACCATGGAGAAGAATCTTGTGGAATCTTGTGCATCGTTGGCGTCATTGGGTGCCAAGGGTACAGATCGACATATAAGCGAGCAGTATCTAATGCGTATTTGTCGTATTTTTCCGGGTCTATTATATGTCCGCTCGAAATCGTTTCTAGTATGACCTTTAATCTATATATTAAGTCATAACTAATGCCCGTTATTTCGGAAGCCAAATTCGGGTCTTCCAAAAATCTTCGGCTCCTGTTTCCGTCATTTGTGTAGCCAAAATTTGTCTTTGGCATATCCACCAACATACCAGTTTCTTTGCGAAATCTTGTTTGGATTTCCAGTTTCCTTTCTTTTTCAGTATTTGTTTCCGTTTCGGTTTTTCTCTCTCTGTATTTTTTATAACACCAAGGTATTCAATGGGTTTGTGGAAATTTCCTTGTGACGTTTGTTCTTGTAACCTTGCCTTCAAGGTAATGTTGATAGCAAACAAAAGCCAAAAAGAAGAGGAAAAAAACGTAAAACGCAAAACGTTAAAAACGTAAAAAAACGTAAAAAGCCCTAAAACAATTCAGAACGAATTAGTTACAGAACTAATTAGCAAAAGTTGACTACTTACTTAGATGTTGGGCGGCTTTATCAGATAACGTGATTAGTGACAGTTGTATCAAAACCGACAAAACGTCGCGTTAGTTTCGAAGCTTCTAACAAATAATCCAAAATCTACGCTTCCAAAACTTTTAATTGAGAAAATCTTCAAACGAATCCCAATATACCGTGTGTCCCTGGAAGACGGAACATAGGGATCTTATAATGCTAATTTTTTAAAATGATCCACGAGTGCTTTAATCATTCGCCTTGAAACAATTACACGAATATCACCGATTGTTAACGATTTCCATGCCGATCATGTATGATCGTCTCCAGATCAACATTTTTGTTTGTGTTTTAAATGTCAATTTACTAAAACCAAAGACAATTAAAGGTTATGTTCATGTTAATTTTTTTTAAATGGGGTCCTACCTTAACTCAAGTACAGTTTAGAGCTGACAATCAGTAATCCCAGTTATTACATGTGAAGTGTGAAAATTTACTTTAATAGGATGATCTTGATGTATGAACCGAAGAATTTGATGCGACAATCAGCTTTATGATGAAACATGCTACAATGCTAATTGCATGACTGTATTAAGATGAAATCAAAGAAAAAGCGAATATTAATATCAGTTAGTGTGTACGAATATGAAATCTTTATTTCTACGGCAATTTATTGTGATCAAATAATTGTTACATTAAAAGTATTTGATTTTTAAGGAGCCGGATTCATGCATACCACAAAGGAAAGTTTTCTAACACAGATCCACAGCATTATCTTATGTACCTACTAGTATAATTTTCGTAATTTAATTTTCAGTTTCCAATAATGCGTAACTTGCGAAAAGCCTTAATTGTTCACCTAATCCATCATAATCTGAAAAAGATCTTAAAACCATAACGTCAACTGCAAACAAATTATTTTGTATTTATTACCTTTATAATGATACTCAGTCTCATTTAATTTAATTAAAACATTATCTACATTTACATGAACCAATTTATTTCTAACTGATTTTCAAGAGCGCGGCTGTCAATTCGTAGGCGTTTATTAGTATAACGCACGCACGTATTACATCTGTATTAGCAAGCGCGTTAAACAGCTGACATAACGACGTCGACGCTTCCACCAACTGGAAATTCAAAGCACTCGTTGATCATTCAAAAAAATTACCATTGTAAGATCCCTATGTTCCGTCTTCCCAGGGACACACGGTATATTAAAATACTTGGTAACCAAAAACGTGGTTTCAAATTTTGAAGACACTCAACAACTTCTCACTTGCACGAATTTGCAGGAAGTGACCGAGTAACCCAGAGTGAATACTAAGCTAGAAAAGTCTACGCGCAAACGTTAGGAGATAAGAAACCCCAAAACGACTTAGGTGGCCTAACTCACAGGGTTGAAACACAGCAAATCCTAAATAAAGACCATAGACTTAGCAAAAGTAGACAACCATAGTAATGAATAAAATATAGAAATCTCCGATGGGAAAAAGAAACATTACAAATTTTCTTAAAATATAGTCAAAGTCTTCGTCGCACTCCATAATTGTGTGCCCCGGTTCTGAAAACTTATGGCCAATTACCTCCATTCCTGTAGTTTTTGTAATGTACATCCAAAATTTAACAATATTTTTATTTCGGTTGTGTTCACCACAAGAGTCGCCAAATGCCATGATGTGCTTTGTACAGCTGAGCAGTTGTTTTACAAATTTCTGTAAAGCGGAGGCGACCTCTGAGGACCCTCTTGAGGCAGTGCTCTCATCCTATACATACATGTCAGCTTTCTTATTACCTAGATCATGAACTCCAAGAACTTCTGAAGATCAAAACATATAGCGACTGTTTTGTTCTCGCATTGCTTTACTAGATCCTTGGCTTTCCTTCTTTCATTTACTGCTATCTCTGCTCGCATTTGATGTACTTCTTGTTCTACAAGTATTTATTTCTTTTTCGTCATCAGTACCCTTCAAAGCTACTGCAAATTTATCACATTTGTTGCATGTGTCGGTGTGTGGCTGATGGAAATATATATTAAACTCTGCATTCAATATTAATCGATAGAGTCAGTCCTTTACAGGTTGTCGTTGCTTCTCAGCACAAAAGTCTACATTGCACTTATACATCATTGTTAAATTTAAATAGGACGGCAAATATTGTTTGTTAGGGTTGTCTCTTCGGGCGTAGTGACTCCTGTACTTAGGAAATAAATTTATATGATGCCTTACTAGGTTACGATCTTCGTCTGAGATTTTATTGGGATTTGGTAGTTTGCCTCTTCTATCTAGACCAGTAAAACCTAAGTCACTTTTTCTATTTATTCAATTTATTGGTTTCATAAATTTTATTTAGTACTTATAATTATTAAATAAAAAAATCATGAACAGTTGACAAAAAAAATAAAATTATCTCTTAAAAACATAAAAATTACATTCTAATACCCTATTATAGTAACACATTTTTTTAAATAAAAACTAAAAAAACAAAACGGATTACCTTAACCCTTTGTTGCCGGATTTTTTTTCTTCTAATTGGTCCGGCTATTTTATAATGCGACAAATGTCTAATAGATTGATTGCATAAACAGCTCTGTCGTCATACTACTCTTTCGAGCCATACGAACTAATGTTCCAGCTGGCAAATTGTCTTGAAATTCCGGCTTCAATCGCTTGCCTTTCAAGATTATCATTGGTGGTATAGCACTACCACTGACTGAAACGCGTGACATTTTCAGCATGTTCGGGGGCAACGAGATGTAAGCGTTTTACACCTTTGAGGGCTGAAATTGTTTGCTGGTGGTCAATGGCTAGCCTGCACCCCATTTCATCCATATTATAAATACGTTCAGGTTTGTTTTTGAAGTCGAGGGTATCCAAAATTTTCCCCAATTTTTTAAAATACTCTCCAACAATAAACCGATTCAACTTTTCTGCCCGCGCGTGGTTCATATTCTGGGCTTTACGTCTCGATAATTCTGGGTGTTTTTTCATAAATAATTTGAACCACCCACGTCAAGCAAGTTCACGGTCAGAATAAAAATTATATTTTTATTCTTCTCCACAAATTTAAAGACTTGATGCCGCATTACTTGCGGGGTAACGGGATACCCAACTTCGGCTAGCCTTATAATCCTGGCTACAAAATCTTCTTCTTGCCGAGGAGTGAGAATTGATCCCTTACCCAATTTTCTCTGAATTTTGTCACTGTTGAGGTAATTTTTAATTGTGCGTTTGGGTATTCTATATCTTGTTGCAGCTTGTTGTTGTGATAACCCACGTTGTACAGCTTTTATGACATTACTCAATGCTTCTATATCCCATTGGCGCGAATATTACAAATGTTCCCTATAATGTAAGCCTGAGGAAAAAAGAAACTTAATTAGTTACGTCAGAAATAAGGCCGTTGAATACAGGGATGCAGGCCTTATTTCTGCCATGTGCAAATTTGGGTTGTGTTGTGAAAAACATAAAAATATAGATCTGATTCTCTAGCCTATGGGATGATATTGCATACTAGTACGAACTAAACTATGCACCTAAACAATTTCCTGTACAGGTACCTCAAAGTCGGCACGGGCCTTATTTGTCGCAGCTACCATAATTAATTATTATAACACACCTTTTTGTAACCACTAATTTTATGTTATATATTGTGTGCATAACCTTTATTACTATGTATTGTGTTTGTATAATCAATGTATACTATACTATAAAAGTTACGGAAAATTGTTTTATACAAATGATTCATTTAGATAAACAAAAATATGTTTACAAAAAATATATCGCAAAGGCCGTGTTCGAGATATAAACAGTCTATGTTTAAAATAGAAAATAACGACATACTTAATAGTTTTTGTATTAAATAAAGTAATCCATGAAAACAAGTGAACATTATTATTTCTTTCATCGCTTAACTTATTCCATCCTGCCTGGGTAGTACCTCTTTTGTCAACTACAGTACGCTCTGTTCTCGTCTTAGTTAGTGCAGTATTCACTCGTTTGCAGTGGCGGCTCGTGCTAATTTGTGGCGGGTTGGCAATTACACTAAAATAATATATAAATAAACTATACTAAATACAAAAGATCAATACGTCTGTTCTTTCCGGAAGCAAAATGATCTATAATTCGATCATAAAATTTTTAGTTTTCTTCAGTTTTTTTTACCAGACTTTTTTCTATTGCGATCATCGATAAGTTGCTTAATCTTGAAAAACTTTTTTCCACGGACTCTGAAGTCACTGGTAACGGTAAAGCCAATGATAATGGTTTATACAATTCCGCAACATCGTCTTGTAAATCATTCCGAAAAATAAAATGATACATTTCACAAACGTTTGGAGATTCGCCTAAAATATCGTTATCCGAGTACAAAACACGTAGTTGATTTTCAAGTTTTATTTTATCAAAGAATTTTGGGTAGTACTATATTAGTAATTGGAATAGACCTTGGGAAATTCTTTTCTGTAGGCAGTAAATTTACTTTTATCAAGTAGATCAAAAATCTTCAGTGCCTCTAAATTAGTGAATTTGATTTCTATTTGAGTGATTAGTAATTCTAAAATTTCGTGAAATAAACGTTTGAAATAAAAACTACTATCATCACCTAAATCATCAAAATCGGTTCTACGTTTTTTCGTTGGAGGTCCGAATGCAAGTATTCTGGTTTCCTGCAACTTTCATTCTAGTAGTTAATTTAATTACATTAATTTTATATGTACTCACCTTTATCCTCGAGCAGTAATTAATTAACTTCTGATTATACTTAGATTGTGTTATCATTTTTGCTATCTTATCTGTTGCTATCAAAGTTAAATGAAGTTTATCTTTATTTAAGTAATTTTTTGGAAACCTGTTCACTGACTTTATGTAAAGTCTTTAACGTAATTTATTTTGTTTTTATCATTGAGGTATACAGGGTTATTCAAATTCGAGGCTCACCATTGGGATCTCGGAAACCGTAAGAGATACGAAGACGGTTAAATTGGGGCAAAGTTGCGCTATATAGTGCTGATCAATAATTAAAAAAGAAATTTAACCTAGCTACCTTAGTTTTTTTATTATGGCCAAAAAACAGAAAAATGGCAATTTCGTTTTTTGGGCATAAGTTGGTTGTTATTAAAATTTTTTCAAATCTGTTAAAACTTTCTTTAAGCAACTTTTTAGCTGCAATACCGTAGTGGTATCAAAATTTGTCTACCCCGTTTCGGTTTTACGGAATCATCCTCAGGTTTGTTTTTTCTTATGGGCGGCATATTGGATTTTTACAGCATCGGATAGAGTTTTTGATGGTGATTTCAACGATGTATGACATGATGACTTTTGACTGCCGAAAACTGATGTTATTTACAGAAATAGTAAATTTAAATAGATTGCCATGGAAAAACAAACAGAAACAAGACAATAACAACAATTGTTGATTTAATAGTTCTTGTTAAAACGTTTTGTCCCTTTATTGAAATGGTTTTTTCAAATGCTGAAAAACGAGACATGTTACGAATGTTTTATGTTGCTCGTGGTAACTCTGTTGTTGCAAGCAATAATTATTTACAAGCCTATCCTGAGAGACTGCAACCTCACAGGTCACTTTTTCTAAAACTTGACAGAAATCTTGCGGAATATGGTTCTTTTCAAGAAGATCGTCAACGTTATGGTGATAGAGTAGCTGAGGAGGATTCTTTTAATATCTTGGAACAGGTTTGTATATCTGTTTAATTCGCTTACTGTTAGTAGTAATTCGACGTATCTAATTAATATTTTAGATAAATCATGATCCAACATTATCGACTAATGAAATAACGACCAATTTAAATCTGCCCCAAACAACAGTTTGGAGAGTTTTACGGCAGAACCGATATAAGGCTTTCAAAATTCATGTTTCCCAAACACTTCACCCTGGCGATAATGTTCGACGATTAAACTATTGTAATTGGTTAATTCAGCAAATTATCAACGATGCCACATTTTTAAATCATATTATTTGGTCCGACGAATGTAGATTTACCAATGTAGGTATGTTCAACCGTAAGAATGAACATTATTGGTCTGTAGATAATCCGAGGCGTTACCGATAAATTAACAATCAGACTCGTTTTCATTTGAATGTTTGGACAGGAATATTGGGTGATCGCATCCTTGGTCCATTTTTTTATGAGGAAACATTAAATGAAGAACGGTATCTTAATTTTTTGAGGACTCAGTTTATGGACTATTTAGAAGACATCCCTTTATTACGGTTAAGACGGCTATGGATGCAACAAGACGGAGCACCTCCCCATAACACTATTCCAGTGCGAAATTTTCTGAATCAGCATTTCCATAATCAATGGATAGGCAACCGTGGAGTTGTGGAATGGCCTGCTCGATCCCCTGATTTGTCCCCTTTAGATTTCTTTTTGTGGGGAAACCTCAAAAATAAAATCTATAAGACCAGGATTAACAATAGGGAGGAATTGAGAAGAAACATCTTACATGCATTTGCTACAATTCGAGGCAGAGATATTCAAAGAGCTGTAAACAATATTAGAAAAAGAGCAAATCTTTGTATACGTGAGAACGGCCTCCAGTTTGAACATCTTCTCTAATCATATAACTAATTCCTATGTATTACTTATACTACAATGTTATAACAGAAACGGTAGATAAGTATTTATCAGTATTGTGCAATGGTGAGCCTCGAATTTGAATAACCTCTTCATAATTATAGTTTCTCCATGGCAATCTATTTAAATTTACTATTTCTGTAAATAACATCAGTTTTCGGCAGTCAAAAGTCATCATGTCATACATCGTTGAAATCACCATCAAAAACTCTATCCGATGCTGTAAAAATCCAATATGCCGCCCATAAGAAAAAACAAACCTGAGGATGATTCCGTAAAACCGAAACGGGGTAGACAAATTTTGATACCACTACGGTATTGCAGCTAAAAAGTTGCTTAAAGAAAGTTTTAACAGATTTGAAAAAATTTTAATACAACCAACTTATGCCCAAAAAACGAAATTGCCATTTTTCTGTTTTTTGGCCATAATAAAAAAACTAAGGTAGCTAGGTTAAATTTCTTTTTTAATTATTGATCAGCACTATATAGCGCAACTTTGCCCCAATTTAACCGTCTTCGTATCTCTTACGGTTTCCGAGATCCCAATGGTGAGCCTCGAATTTGAATAACCCTGTATAATTGCGGAATTGCGATTTATTATTTTATTTTAAGTGGGTGCGTCGCTAATTATTTTCACGAGATAACAATATTAACCCTGAAAATTAAGTGAGATCTCCCTTATTAAGGTGTGACGTATTGCGGTTGATTGCGAATTTATTGATTGCGCCTTATGTTTATTATTTTGTGTTTGATTTTTTAGCTAATTATTTAGCTATATTTTTTTAATTCAATTTTCCGCAATAATATCTTTACCCTTTATAGGGCAAACGATTGGGACCATTTTTTTGTTGCGCTATTTTGTGCGCTGCTTCTATGAGCTATTAGGCGACCGAATATGCAAAAAAAATATTTTTTTTAATCTGGAAATTTTGGGTGGGAAAATAACATCCCAAAGACTTGCTAAGTCATCAATAATTTCCTTTCGGCAGTGGGAAAATAGTTTCCCCACTTGTAAACTAACAAAAGCAAAATACTCGTAAGCAAAATTATTATTATTATTATTATTATTATTATTATTATTATTATTATTTGCAAAAATACTTTCGTACTATAGGTTCCAATTTCAGTGATGTGGAATCCGACATCTTGAAGACGGGTAGTGTTTTGCACTGTGGAATGTCCGTCAGGTCTGTTACGTTTTCTTCCGTAGCTTCTGCTAGGAGCATAACCTGCCCTTTTTCGACTGCAGTAGGTGCCTATAAATTATATGTGATAATACGTGTTTTTATTTACATTTTATTTCAACTATATCTATCATTTCGTTTACCAATACTGCGCGGAATGTCAAATGTGTCATTGGCTTTTGCCCCTTTATTTTCATGGCTTGTCGATAGGCGATGTAGGAATTCTCCAGAGCACATTCTATCAAATAATAAAACAATTTAACCCACCATCTTTTAGATTTTTGAGCTATGCAATAGAAAGACATCAGTGGTCGAATCTATCTACACCTCCCATATGTGCGTTGCAATCAGCTATAGATTGTGGACAGGAAACTTGTTCGCGTACGCCTTTATTATTTCTTCTCTCAGTTGTGGTTGTATCGGAGGGGTGATGCATATTGCTAACGACGGTGACAGTTTTCTTGCCATGGTCTTTCCATTTGGTTACGCTGATGTTGCTTTGTGCAAAATCAATTTCACCTTTAACATATAGGTGTTCTTTCTTGAACAATTCCTTGTCACCTTTAGCATATAGGTATTCTTTCTTGAACAATTCCTTGGGGTAAAATTTTCTGTTTGTCCGGAAAGTGCCGCAAGCAAACAATCCTTTTTCAAGAAGAGTCTGCATCATTGGAATACTACTGAAGAAATTATCGAAAAATAGGCAGTAGCATAATCCTTCGAAACTTTGAGATAGAACTGTCAACACGCTCTCCTAAATTTAGAGTGGCTGAACCATCTGACGATTTTCCCGTATAAACTTCCAAGGATCACATAAAACCTGTGACAGCGCAGCAACAAACCCAGACTTTGAAGTCCCTCTTTTTAGGTTTGGGGGCATATATTGTTTCATGCTGCTTCTGCCCTTGAAGGCGACCATACTTTCGTCGATCGATAAAAATCTTGAAGGAGTAAAAAACGTCGGAAATACTGTTTGTAAATGACTAAGAAGCGGTCGTATTTTGTACAATTTATCAAAGTTTGGTGAATTACGGGCTGGCATATTTTCATTGTTGTTCAAATGTAGGAAACGAAGAAATTTTAAAAACCTTTTCAGGCTCATCACCCGCATCACCCTTTCAACATGAAAATTTTCGTCATTTGACCAGTAAAGTCGCATGCTTGGCAAACAATGGAATCCTATAAATATGATAATCCCTAGAAATGCTCACAATTCTTCGAGATTCAGGTTTAGCTCCGCTCCATGCTGTCTTGCGTATCCATTGGATTGAATAACAATATTTGTCAAAATCATCGAAACTATGGCCAGCGGACTAGTAGTATTCAATGCTCCTTTTGTTCCAAAATGCTGATTGAAAGTACTTGTTTTGTATTTGGTAGGAGTAGAAACATGTTTAGTCCATGTAAATCCTTGGTTGTTGCTAGTGTCTCCTGATTCCTCCGATTCATCCTCACCTTGCAGTCTATACCTCTTTTTAGTTGATTGAGTGGACGGTAGATTAGCCAGACACACGTCATCACTCGAAAATTGATCTTGTGGAGAATCCTCCTCTGATTTCTTAGTTATGACGTCGGTTTTCCTTTTTGGTTCCTTTTGTTTCGTCCGAAGAGTTCGAGGGGCTGCAACCGAATCTAGCGGTGCAGTAAACCTAGATGCACCAACATCTACGACAGATTTAATTGGTGTTTTCTCCTCTGTGCGACTAGACGACCTTGTTGAAGGGTTTGACTGCTTTGAGGAATCTAAATAAATTATAGCGGGAAATAAGGAAACAATAAATAATCCTTCACAGGAAATGAAACCAACCCAAGATTGAGCGCATCGTCCTCAGCCTCCGAATCGCCACGTATATTGGAATTTTCCGCTTGTTCGTTTGTTATTCCTAACAGCAGAATTTCTAATTCCCCATCGGAGAGACCTCGCCGCGACATTTTGCTAGAATAAAAAAAATCGATACGGAAGTGGGCAATTAATTATTTGTAAAAATGAGTGTCAGTATTTTTATAAACAAGTCCATGAGGTAGGTAGGCTAACAAAAAATGAAAATATTATCTTAGCCAAATGATAATGTGGAAGAATTTATGAACAAAACATCTTGAGAAAGTATACCATCCATTATCCAAAGTAGTTCAGGCCACTAAAAGCACCCCCAATTAATTATTAGTATATTAGCATTGATAATATAATGCAAAACAATACTTTACCAAATATACAGTGGCGTAGCCGAAACGTTGGCGGGGGGGTCAGTTTAATATTAACAAAAACTATATTTTATAGTTATCTGTAGCTACACTACTGTTATTGAACATATATTTTACTCAGTGTGCAGATGTCATAATTATTCGCTCTTTCAATGACAACTTTCGCCGTCTTTTCTCCTGCCAAAATTTACTGCAAAGTCCATAAATTACATTGAAGATTTTAAAATTTTGGATGTCCGTTATCGAACTCAATTTAGAATCAGTATCAATGTTGCTCACAAATGATAGAAAAATGTCTCCGCTTTTAACTTTTATCCCCTTATCCATGAATTCCTTTTCGGTTTGAGCTAATGGTGCCGAAGATTGCATATTTGCTATGCTAAGAAGAACATCAGCATCTCTATCTTCTTGGGTCCGTTTCTCGTCTCCTGTACTGTCTGTGCAGATGGCAGACGTTACTGCAGAAGGTGTTGAACACGAAGGTCTTGGAGATAATAGTCGCTGGTTCCTTCTACTCTTCTGCTCCTCCGGTCCAAGTCAAATTTTTTTTGGATACATTTTGGGTAGATACTGCACTTCTTCTTAATCTAGACTTGCTTTCTAAAAGTAATATGAATGGTGAACTTAGTACGTAAAAGATTAAACCCATTAATAACAAGTGTTTAAATATTAGTAGGTAACTTACCTGGCAAATGAAAATCCTCCTTCAAGAAATAACGTGAGCAAACTAACATTGTTGAGGTTACTGGTTTTCCCATCAATAATTTAATTTCTCATGTATTGCTTCTACAAGTCTCCAAAACACCTGATTTATTTTGAATTTCAACAGCATTACAGTTTCGTTTTGGAAACATGTGAAAACTAAGTAATAATGGATTAGCAGTTTTTCTACTATGGCATCCATAGACACAGGAATTGGTATTTCAAATTTTTCTTTGAGACATTTTGATACCAAACAGCACTACAGAACAACAATAAGAACGTTTATAAGTAACAAACAGCACTTACAACGTGATAACAAAAAACAAACAGCCCTGCAGAAGAACGCTAAGAACTTGGTAACATTTATCGCCGATCAACACCGTTTTAAAAAAACGATGACGAGATTTGGGGTTCCGTATCTCTTAAACCGATAGAGCTTGGAGATCGCTGTTGGCGGCGGCGCACACTGGTCGAAATTAATAATCTAGCTGTGCAAAACTCAAAATGATACAAAGGTGTGGTTTCAAAGTGAAATATTGTAAGTCTGCTATTCAGTGATATTTAAAACAATACGTAATATAATGAAGAAGAGTTTATCTATACAGGGTGTGACAAAAGTATAATTATAATCACGAATGAAATAATCGAAAATCTATAAAACGAGAAAAACGGTTTCAAGAAATTTAGTAAATGTGTGTTACATAAATGACGACGAAAATGTTGGAAGATCTCTAGTTTTCTTATTTCAACTAAAACATATATTTTTTTTAAACTACTAAACTACAACTAGAGACCGTTCGGCTACGGTTGCAGCAACAGGCATTTAACGTCAGGATCAAGAGTTCTAATGTTATATGATCGCGCAGAATTGTTGCGGTGAGAAATGGAAGATATAAACGGATCTGAAGAAAACATAAGGGTATTGAATAAATCCGTCATTGTTTGGGTACGACAAAATTTTCTTGTATGGAACTCCCTATATCTTCTAAAGTCTTTATTTCTAGCTTCCAACGCTTCTTCTGAAAACATTCCTATTGGCAAAACAGCAGATTGTATTATGTCTGCTCCATGGATAAGTAGTTTATGTACAGTTGATGGCATATTGTACCAGGAATAGAGATTCACATACTTTTCTGCAGTCGCTTTTGCATAGCTTCTAAACGCTTCTACATCTACAGCATATCCACAGGAAATTGTTTGTAGGATGACATTGAAACGTTTTATAAATTCTTCGTCAATTCCTGTGATAGAAGATGTAAGAGCAAATTGTTCAAAAAAGCGACTGGCAGTGTTTCCGTCATTCGTGGTACCATAGCCAGGTTTTGGAATGTCTACTAATAACCCCATTTTTAGACGAAGTTCATTTTGAATAAGTTTCTTCGTTTCGGAAAATGCTTGTTTATCTTCTTGGGTGCGCATTTGCCATTTTTTTACATCACGGCGATATGCGATGTGAAGAAGACACTCAAAGCATCTTATCCAAGCGTGTAACGTAGAAAGTCCATATTCATATTTGCTTGCATCTGAGGATCTGTTTTGGATATTTAGCAAATTGTTCATATTTTTAGGAGTGACTCCGCAGATTCCACAAACTTGAGTTGATGTATCAGTGATCACTCCATACATTTTTCCATCAATCATTGTTAATTTGAAGCAAGGAACGACAACAATTTTATGTCCAGAAACGAAAACTGTAATGGGTAGTAGCGCCTGTATTTGTTGTTCTACATTTTCAATTTCTCGTTTAGACAATTCCACAGTTTCTTTCTCAAACAATAGCTTAATTGGTCTGCAGAATCTGGTAGAAGAAGGTCTTTGGTTGTGCCATATAATAGCATTGGTTTTGTTTGCTCGTAAGTGGAGGGGAACAATGCATACCGCAAATAAACTGGAATCCGTTTTCTGATGACCATCATCTCCAGAGAATTTTTGTTTGTAGTTGGAGTGCCCAGAGCTTCCGTCGCACCCCCACTTGAAAATAAATGTTAAACCGTCTGATAGGTCATCAATTTTTTGCGATAATACATCTTCTTGCACCATTGCCAATCTAGTTACGGTGTGGTCAACGAGAGCCTGCACTGTTACTTCTGCTGATGTTTCACTAACTATAATTGTTGATTCCGGTGTAGGATAGCAGTCTTTCTTCGCTTTTAATAATGTCTCATAAGGAGGATAGATATTTGCATTACGCGCCTTGGCCCCAGATTGCATTAAAATATACGAATGCTTGGTAAAATGCCCATCAATGAACAACGCGAGCGCTTCCTCTGGAGTATACTTGGTAGGCTCTAAGGTCGGAGTTCTCCACGATTTTTTAATTTTTGTTGCTCTGTTTGGTGATGTTTCGGTGACCTCGTGCACTATCTTTGCAGCATCCCTTTGTCCAGCCAAATGCAAACTTGTTTGAGCCGCACACGTCAATTCCTCTTTCGAATATTTTTCTACTAAAGGTAACACTTTTCGTTTTTTCGAAGACGGAGTTAGTTCTTCAAAGGCTTTTGCTGGTCGTCCTGTTTTTCTTCCAGTTGCTTCCAGAATTGTGTCTGCCAATTGATGAGGAGAAAACATAACATTTTCATCTAACCATTTACATTCACGCACTAAAAATATTTTCATTGAACGTTGAGAATTTGCCCATTTTTGTGACATTTTGCTATTAAAATTATTAATTTGTTGCTTAATATACACATTCTCATCTTTATTTTGTCGCTGGATTCCCATTCTATTCAAAACATATGATAGAACCGTTTCATTTTTGGCGCGTAAAGTCTTTTCTTTACGCCAAGCATCGAACAGCTCTCTTCGAGGTATCGATACTGTACCTAAAATTATTAAATATTAAATTGTTGGCGCATTTTCCCGCAATTCATTTTATGCTTACTGAATACAAAAATGTTTGATAATTATATAAAAAAATGTCCGATCTCGGATATACGCGGATATATACAGGGTGATCATTTGAAAACGATCCACCTTTAATAACTCTGAAAGTTTTGAAATTTCCAGTTTGAATAAAAACACGTCAACTTTGATATCGAGGAGGAAGTTTAAAACCGCCATTGAAGTAATTTTATAATTCACCCCCTCCACTCCAGCAACCCCCACTTTGAAATTTTAAATGGAACCACCTACTTTGTGATATATCATTTTACAGGTAATAAAATTCTCTATGTAACCATACTATTTTTTATTGAAACCCATCACCCTCCTCAACCCCCCCTTTTCTGAAATTTTTGACATTTTCGGTTTGAAAAAAAATACGTCAATTTTTATATCGAATGGGAAGTTTAAAACGGCTATTGAAATGCTAAATAGTCATTTTTACCTTCCCATTCGATATAAAAATGAACTTTTTTTTTTTAAATTGGAAATGTCAATGATTTCAGAAAGAGGGGGTTGTTGAGGTTGAGGGGTTGGAATATAAAATAATGTGATTAGATAGAGAATTTTTTTACCTGTAAAATGATATATCACAAGGTAGGGGGAAATTTGAAATTTCAAAGGGGGGGGTTGCTGGAGTGAAGGGGGGAAATTATAAAATTATTTCAATAGTAGTTTTAAACTTCCCATTCGATATAAAAATTGACGTATTTTTTTTCAAACCGGAAATGTCAAAAATTTCAGAAAAGGGGGGGGTTGAGGTCATGGGTTGCAATAAAAAATAGTATGGTTAGATAGAGAATTTTATTACCTGTAAAATGATATATCACAAAGTAGGTGGTTCCATTTGAAATTTCAAAGTGGGGGTTGCTGGAGTGGAGGGGGTGAATTATAAAATTACTTCAATGGCGGTTTTAAACTTCCCCCTCGATATCAAAGTTGACGTGTTTTTATTCAAACTGGAAATTTCAAAACTTTCAGAGTTATTAAAGGTGGATCGTTTTCAAATGATCACCCTGTATAGTTTTGGTCCAATAAAAGTACAAAATCGAAAAATTTGAAAATCAAAACCACTTCTAACCTTTTACATCAACAACATTCTTAATAAACACTATAATTATTAACCAGAACAATGCAGAAATAGTACATACCTGTACAAAACATATTCATAGTTTAAAACACTTAACTCACAACAGAACTTCGAAAAAAATGCGTTTGATTAGACGTACAAATTAAAACAAATATGTAAACAAACATAGCCGCAACCAACTCATCTTTTGTTTGTGTACTACCGCTTTTCTAAGAAGGCGATAATACTTATATTGCTGTTAGAGTAATCACTGGTTGTCTAGGCTCTGAAAAACATAAAAGTTATTGGAATTTGAGACTATTTTATTTTGGAGTTTTGCACAGCTAGATTGTAATATTCGACCAGTGTGCGGCGCACAGTGGTTTTTGAGCGGAAAAAAGTCAGTTTATGTCATGTTAGATATACACATATTTTTTACAATATTTGCATTCTAAAATAGTTGGACTATAAAGCTTTATATAGTTTTTATGAAATTACTTTGAATTATAGAAGCCTTATGACTCGAAAGTGAAACAATGGTCAACCTGCATAATTTTCTCTGAAAATGGTGCGGCGTCATAAGCGTTGTAAATAGGAAACTTATGACGAACTTGACGAACTTTATTTTTTATTTGATTATATACAAATATATGTAAAGTATTATTAAGAAAATGTCGATGATCAAGTACTAATTTTAATATGGGTCGTACCTAAAGACAGTGTGGTGTTTTCGAGATAAATTAAAACTTCAATAGGTTATAAATTTTGATCGGCAGCGATCGGTGTCCCAAGGTAAGGTATATATACTGCATTAAACTATTAGTTATCAAACCAAACAAATTCCAGCTGCGAAAATCTGCGAACTCAGTAGCTAAGCCCAGTTAACTATCAGATGGTATTATAAAAAATCCTTCTGGGAGTAACTGCATTATTATAAACGTACCAATTGAAAGTAAGCAATACGTATGTATGTACATTTGCTATATTTTTCTTCTCCAGTAGCGTAACTACAGGTGCGTATGTGGATATTTCTGGAGGAAAAAATTGTACGCCACTGTTTTTTTTTGTTTTTACACAATTTTCAAATTTCTCAACTAATTTACGGTTGAAGCAGTCTCTTGATATTTTTTCCTACCATTAACTGATTTCGTGCAATTGGAATCCAATTTTCACACAAATCTGTTAAAATGTTGCTAACACGTCCGCCATATTGAATCCGCCATTTTGAATTATTCAATTTTGAAATCAGATTTGGAATCGGTGGCCTCGAAGACACCGGAAACCCAAATTTCAACTAAAACGAATAAATACTTCTCGAGATAATGAGTTTTTTCCGCACCCCCATATAACCTGAACCACTGTGGCGTTGGAAAGAGCTCGTCAAAATGTACAACTGGCCAAATATTGGTAACCTGAGATTTACCCGTCGCCACCAGAGGGCGCCAAAGTTTTTTCTTTAGAGCTCCAAAATCAGGCCGTTTGGGGAGATGGGCGACGGCTGAGCGGATGCAGTTTTTCGAGGGCTACAATCCTGTCTAGCCTATCCCGAAACTATTTGCCCGCCCAAAAATCTCTGCTCCGTTTCTATGGGAACGGTAGGGCTCTACCTGCGCAGGGGTCTAGGGGAAGTAAAAGAAAAATAAAAATTAAAACACCGAGTCTATCCCACACAAATATAATCGACGATAATAATAGGTTTAACGATTTCGATACCTTACAATATGATCTTCAGAACCACAAGATTATAAAAAACTAGAAGAGAAACACAATTCTGCCCTCATAAGCACAAAGGGCTTATCTGACAATTGTGTCATTTTTAGTTAGAGACGGTTTTATAAATTTTGTTTTGCCAACCTCTTTTTTGCTTTTATAAGATTAACAGTATATTACTGTATTGGAACGTTTCTGTCTTCTCTTTAAGACTCTCCAAAATTCATTTTTGTAAAATATTTGTATATATCCGCTAGTTTTGATATACAGGGTGTCCGTCTTTCGAAGCTAAGCATGGGGATCTCGGTTAGCTTAAGAGGTACGAAATCGGTTAAATGGGGGCAAAGTTGCGTATTTTAATGCTGATCAATAATCTGAAAAGAAATTTGACCTACGACGTTTAGTTTAGAAAATATCTAAAAAAAATCAAAATTCCCGATTTTTGTTTTTCGCTGATAAAATGAAAACAAGTGAAACTACGAATTTTTAATTAAGACATTTTTAAGACACTTTTTTACGGGGAATCTAAATATGCGATTGTTTTTCTCGTATCGTTTAAAATAGCCAACAATCGACTGTCAACTTTTGTTTTTCTTATGTACGCCATATTGGATTTTTGCATTTTTGAATGTAACTTTTTTTTCTGATTTCAACTATGTATGATACATAATACTTTAGCTTGTGTTTTTACCTACAATTTCAAGTTATCCATTTGTCCGCAGAGTGCCATGGAAACAAAAGCGACACGTTTGTTTTAAAGAGAATTCTGTTATGAATTTAATTTTAAGTCATAAGGTTATTGGTTTGGCTAGTTTAATGAAAGAAATGCGAGTTTTAAAAGAAGAATAATGGGATATAACAAAATTTATTATCAACTATTATGATTTATGTTGAAACAATAGAATAAAAATTAAAAAACAGAAAATTATAGCAAATACTAAAAACTAAAACTTTAATCGAAAACACAGCGGGATATAAGAAATATTTAAGTATTGTTTTTCTTTGAACAGAGATATGTAATCCCTTAGGTCCGGTTTTTCAGTTCATGTTTCTGCCTGGGTTTACAAAAGGAGCCATATTCGCTTAGATTTCGAGGAAGACGGAAGAAATAACTAGAACCTGGTTGGTTTCTCTCTGGAGTTCGTTGCAGATACGTTTCGGAAGTAATTTCTACTTTCCGATGTAAAGAATAATAAATTTAAAACATATCACGTTGTTCTTCATTAGAATTTTTCATTTTCTTTCAGAAAATTACGTACCTATCTTAAAATTAGGGGAAGTACATCGTAACGACTTAAGCAATGTACTAGGAACTGTTAAAATTTTCTTTGAATCAAAATTGTCGCTTTTGTTTCCATGACACTCTGCATAAAAACGGATAACTCAAAATTGTAGGTAAAAACACAAGCTAAAGTATTATGTGCCATACATAGTTGAAATCAGAAAAAAAAGCTACATTCAAAAATGCAAAAATCCAATATGGCGTCCATAAGAAAAACAAAAGTTGACAGTCGATTGTTGGCTATTTTAAACGATAGGAGAAAATCAATCACATATTTAGATTCCCCGTAAAAAAGTGTCTTAAAAATGTCTGAATTAAAAATTCGTAGTTTCACTTGTTTTCATTTTATCAGGGAAAAACAAAAATCGGGAATTTTGATTTTTTTTAGATATTTTGTAAACTAAACGTCGTAGGTCAAATTTCTTTTCAGATTATTGATCAGCATTAAAATACGCAACTTTGCCTCCATTTAACCGACTTCGTATCTCTTAAGTTAACCGAGATCCCCATGCTTAGCTTCGAAAGACGGACACCCTACCCTGTATAGCCCATATAGCTTAGTAAAGGAAAGATGAAGAGTTGATGTGCCCTAATAATTAATGATATTTTCGACTTATTTCATTGTACATATGCCCTAGAAAGCTTAGTATAAGCTTGAGAGAGGTCTCTAAAGAAGTACTAAGGTATTAACTACAAATATTTAAAATTTGTACTTAGGCCCTTTGTGCTTAGTACGGCAGAATTGGTAACAATAACTATGCAAAATTATATAAACTTACCATGAAATTAGTGTAGGTTAATCAATTAAATTAAACAGATAAGCAGGGAAAAACATGTTAGATTATAATATAGGTTATAATGCATTAAAAATATTTTTAAAATAAATTAACCACAAGCAAACCAAACCATAAGATTAATTAATCTATGAACAAGAACTTCAAAAAGCCCATAATGGATCTCATTATAGGAGCGATAATTACAAAAATGTGAACTATCAAAATATAACTTCAGCGAGGTAACATTACATTCTTAACAAAGGAACAAAATGGAGGTAACATTTTAAAAACCACACAAAATATAAAATACAACAACAGAGCCATCTAGAGTGAAAAAAAGTTGAAATAAAACTAAAACAGGTTACAATTTAAAAATATAAGGTTGGAGTTGAAATTAGTGATCTCATTTAATACCAAAAGATTATTCGTTTTCTTAGCTTTAACAATTTCAAAAATTTCCAAAAAGTTCATTTCAAGACGCTTTTTGCAAAAATGTAAGATTTCAAAGTCTTTAGACAAATCAAAATTGTGATTAACAGATAAAATATGAGAAGCAAAAGATGACTTGTTATATTCAAGATCTAAATTATTATTCAAAATTATTTTTTTATGTTCATTCATACGAATCCTAATAGATTGTTAGATTGAAAAAAACTAGACATTTTTAAAGAAATGGGGCCGATGTAAGGAATACAAAAGAACTTAGGGTTGGGATCAGGACGTAACTTAAGGGAAGAGGACGACTGTAATCTACACTTTTTTAAATATTTAGATAATAAGGATGATAGGAGACGGATAACCATTATTGAAAGCATGTTGGTGCATAATATTTAATTCAGAGTCAAAGTCAAATTGATTTAAAGGAAAAGAAAACAAACGATTAAAAAAGAAGCTAAAAGCAGCAAGTTTATGAGCGATACGAGGGGTTGATCACTCGAAAAAATATTGTACACTACATTTACATTTACCACATTTACAGACATTTATCACATTTACTACATTTGCAAAACATTTATTACATTTACTACATTTGTAAGACATTTATCATATTTACATGACATTTGTCACATTTGCGAGACATTTTCTACATTTGTAAGACATTTATCACAATTACCATATTTGCAATATATTTACCGAATATTTACCACACTTACCGACATTTACTACATTTTTCAGACATTCACCTCATTTCCAAGACATTTACATAGGTACATTTATCACATTTACCACTATATTTGCCGCAGGTTCACCTTCTGTTAAGATACTCTCCATTGGAATAGGTTGATGAAAAATACAAGACACATAAATAAACTCAATGCGCAATGCTATATTTCATAAACTGAAGGAACTGAAATATTAAAACGTAACAATGCAATACAAATAATAATAATTAATTTTTATGTGCGCTTAAATTCTCTAAACTTATTGCTAATATTTTTCCGATCAGACTCATTAATAGTCATTGGACCTGTACCAATCATGGGCACAGCTCCATAGATGATAAATTCTTTTTCTACAGTCTGTATATCGTCGTGCTTTGGCCATACAAAACTATTTAGTGAAAACTTAAGAAATTTAATGTTATACTGTGTTTTAGTCAATTTTTTGATTACTCTCCCAATATACCATGTGTCTGAATAAAACACAGCATAATACTGCTCCAAACTCGGTTCTAGAGGAAGTTCTAGAGTTTGGGGTATGGGTTGTGAAGTTTGTCGGAATCGAGGTTGAGACACAGAAGGCATGCTTCTGACACGAATAAGTCGGTCAGAACTAACTCTGAAATCGAAATATTATAAATAAAGGATGTGAGTATTTAATTGATTTAAATAATAAATTTATCGATTTACTTACTTGGCCGTTTTCTCGCTGAATAACCAACATAGGGTTGATTTTCTGACGGTTAAAATCTTTTCTCGTAGTTTTACTCGAACGTAAGAACTTTTGGAATTAATAGGGTCGTCCACTGTGTAGTCTTTTAAGTCAAGTTCCATGATGTTGTCCAGTGTCAGATCTTCGGGTAATTCTCGCCCTTCCGTGAGTTCTTCGCTGCTCTCTCGTTGCATAACCAATTCACCTAAGCGTGTTAATGTGTTTGTCACAAGAGGGTCTTCTGAAAGAATATTAGTGGGTTGTGCCGTACTGGCAATACGATATTCAGAATCACCGAGATCATCGTCATCTTCAATTTCTTCCGAAGCGCTGGCGATATTGCCGTCAAAAATCATGACTTGCTTCCAGGCATCCTCTTGGTCGACTTCTATTCCTAGAAGAACACAATCATTCATAGCCTCTCGAAGCGCAGTCATGCAGACTTCTAATATACGTTCATCGCTGGGATAAACCTCTAATTCGATGCATTCACCTAAGCTGCCAAGTCGTGAATTTCGTTCTCTGGGAAACACAAATGTTTTCCGCAAATCAATGTTTACCAAAGCTTCGATTTTATTCAAACGATTCAGTATCTCTTGAAGGCTGAAATTTACTACTGTAGAGAAAGTCGAAGTTAACAATCGCTTTGCTCTAAAAATCTGCTCACAAGGTTGCGAACTGTATAACCATGTGGTGAACTTCATCTTCAGTCTTTCCTCTTTCAATTTTCGCAAAATCTTTATTAAAGCATGAGCATTTAGCTCTATGCATTATGGGCGTTCAATGTAATGAAGTTCGTCGTCGTTGTTAAGTTATTTGATTTTCTCAACCAATTTCTCCATATACGAAGGAAGAAAACAGCATACTACATTTGATGTAGTCGTTGCACGGGGTCTAATGATTTGTCAAGGTACGCTTGAAGAACCGACCTCATAATTTTCAAGTAAATTACTGTTCCTTGACTATCTTGTACGTGCTCTTTTAGTAGCTGAGATATTTGCACTGTAGTTATCTTCTCTACAGACCTGTAGTTCATTTTGTCTTCTTATTGAACATCGCCGAGAGTGAGAAGATGTTTGTCTTTGGGTACTGTCTTTATCAAATTTTTCAAATTATCAGCAGTAGCCGTATACTTTCCTAGGGTTAGTGTAATTCTTGGATTTGTTAAGCGGGTTCTTAGTTTTGTACCGATATGGACTGTCCTGCACACAAATTTCACCTTTCTGAAATGGAAGATGCAACCAGTCCCATTCGTTCGCAGGTGTGTTGTTCATAAATTTTGTAGAAAGGCGCATGGCTTTCAAAAGCCTGGTATCGCCATCGGATGAAAATCCTAATATGTCGATACCGTGTTCACTTGCTTCTACTTTTATTCTCTTCCATCTGAGAAGAACATGTTCATAGGTGAAGCGGTTATCTGTTCCAAAAATGTTTAGACAAAATGAAGGCGTGCCATCCACTGGACATTGAACTACAGTAGATATCGAGGGAATTGCATGTGTCATATTCGCGTGTAGTAATTCATACAACATTCGTCCACCAATAAGAAATAAGTACACACAATATTTCAGATCATGATAAGTGAGTTGAATATAATCAAGTACTACAAAGATATCTTCATTTTACGGATAAAAAGCGTCACCCGATCAACATACCTGTGCATGATATACCGCAAGCGCTGATCAGCGATTCAAAAAAGGAAATAATCAAGCATGCGCCATCTTTATCAACCGATTTCAAAAACGAAATAAAGCATGAACGACTTTCAGCAGCTGAAATTTTATCTACCGTACCTGTAAGCTATAGGAGAAAAGGAGAAAGTTTTATTAAAAGGTTGAATGCCACGCATGATCTAGAGTGGGATAATCATGGCGTTGTTAGTATAAAAGGTAAAGTTTTACCCGACTCAAACATAGTGGATCTTTTAAACGATGCTTTAAGACCTCGAAAGGAAACCAGTCCTTCGGGGTGGGAACAATTTGCATTGACTATAAAAGAAATTAACATCCCACATGAGTTAATAGGCAAGCCTAAACGTCGAGATGTTTTATCCACCACTTTAAACGCGAAATCTAATCTTCATGCAAAAAGACAAACGGAAGAGGGATACGACGGCGACTCGGAAACACGTTCGTCTAACCCCAGTAGCAGTAGTAGTTTTAATCAAACACCAACATTATCTCGTGACATCAAAAAACGCAAAATTTTGAATCACCCAGTTAACAACCTTTCAACAAATATAAGTTGGGTGCGATTAAATTTGTGAAGCACATATGGATCTAGCAGGGATTTATTATGACCCTGCAAACCCTTTCGGCTACTCAGGATCAAATTCGTTTGTTAATGCTGTGAAAGAATATTACCCTCGCAAAGATGTAGAAGAATGGTTACGAAAACAAGATTCTTACACCATCCATAAACCAACTATAAAACGTTTTAGGGCCGGTATTACAATCTCAGTTTAAACCCGAGATCAGCAAAACCAAGCTTAATTGCCATGGATATGATTCATGTAACAATTATATCCATGGCAATTAATCTTGGTTTAGCTGATCTCGGGTTTAAACTGAGATTGTAATCCGGCCCTTACTAGAAACCGATATATCGTAAGCAACATTTTTGAATTATGGCAAGCCGATCTATGTGATATGAGAAATCTTAATCAGTACAACGATGGAATCAATTATATCTTGACAGTCATTGATGTGTTTAGTAAAGTCGCGTGGGTGAAGAGTCTTAGAAATAAAAACATCACTTCAGTCCTAAACGCTTTTAAAGATTTTTTTCAAGAATGCGGAACCACACCAATGCATATTCAGACAGACAAAGAATTTATAGCTAAAAACGGAAAAAAAAATTCAAAGATAATGAAATAAATTTTTACGTCACACAGAACCCTGACGTCAAGGCAGCAGTCGTTGAAAGGTTTAATCGTACATTAAAAAGGAGGATGTGGCGTACTCGATGACTTGGTAAAGTCTTACAATAATCGATATCACCCAAGTATTAAAATGGCACCTAACAACGTCAACGAACAAAATGTACTTCAAGTTTGGACTAGCTTATATAGCAAGGGGGTGGGGGCGAGCAGAAAACCTAAATTAAAACTACATCAGCATGTTAGAATTTGTAGAACTAAACAAGTGTTCGAGAAGGGATATCAGAATAATTGGAGTGACGAGGTATTCAAAATATCTCAAATAATTCAGCGCAAACCACCGGTCTACAAAATTGCGGATTTAAGTAATGAGGAGATAGAAGCAACGTTTTACGAACAAGAGCTACAACTAATAACCCTTCAACCAGACACTATTTTTAAAATCGAAAATATTCTGAATACAAAAATTCTACTTAACATTGCTGAGCAACAGCTCAATGGGGTATTACCCAGATAATACCACAACAAAATTTACTACACAACTGCCAAAACGCATCAGACTAACTGGTGATTGGATTGTTGGAATTGCAGAGATACAATACTCTTGTTCGTTTTTAGCAGTGACTGAAACAGATAACCTTATCTTTTTTCACACACCCACACCAAAATCAGCTGGTGACAATCAGAATATAGAAACTTTGTTAAAATCGACTCGTGATTATTTTAAAGATCCAATCCAAGAACTTTATTATAGTAAAAATGGCTGGCATGTTGTTCGTATTTCGGCAGGCAATTACGAAGGAATAGAAGATATTGTTTCGGCAATCAATCACCATGACAAACTGGAAAAAAATATTAAAATTTGAATATAATAAAATGACTAAACGTGTGTCGCTCTCAATTAACGGGCCGTTAAAAGCATTGGGATTTTCTCAAAGACTCGCGCTTCAATTGGGGTATAATAATAATAATAATAATACCTTTATTTATGGCAATACAAAATACATTAAAATATATAAGTACATATGATACATGTGTTTTTTTTTTTTTTTAAGATTGTTCGTTGTAGTATTTTAGAAGAAAGATTTTAATTTTTTTAGTGTAGTTGTTGTCATTCATGTTAATGTCATATTTGTTTACGAAAAACATCATTTTGTTAAACAGTTTGGGTGCTTGGTATAAAAAACATTTTTGTCCAATTGCTTTAACAGTTCTCATTGGTATAGCGTCAGTCTTGTTTCTAGTCGTGTATGCATGTTGGCTTGTGTTAATTATTTCCGGAAATTTGTAGGCGTATTTGAGTATTGCATTATAATACAATTGTGTAATAGTCATTTTTTGTGACTCTTTAAATACTAGATCCGATGTGTAGCGCCTAGATTTTCCCAGTATAATTTTTAAAATTTGTTTTTGTATTATTTGGAGCCGTTCTTTATATAAATTTGCGGCGCCTCCCCAGGCTATTACACCGTATGTCAACAATGATTGAACAAGTCCAAAATAAAAGCTGTACAGTTGCTTTTCTAACAAAATATCTTTCATTTTTTGAATATATATATTGATTGTTCGATCATTGCTGAAACATCTTCGCTGTTTATTTTGATTTTTTCGGCTAGTTGTTTACTGACATTGATAAAGTATTCATTGAAATGTTCGACTATCTCATTTTTGTTTTGTGTTTCTGTGTCATTTACGAGAAGTGAGCTAATAGGTTTTCTATTTGTTATGATATTTAAGGATTCCTTTGCCAAACTCCATAATTTTTGTGCATTGTTTTGATTTTCTAAGATCTTTTGCTTGTAGTACACTGGGTTTTTGTTGTTTGTATAAGTTTAGTAATTTTAGCTTTGTACCTTTGGTATAATTCTTTTACAACAATATTATTTGGTTGGAGATTCATTTGGCGATATAATCTATCCCTAATATTGATTGAGTTAATGATCCCATTTGTAATCCACGGTTTTCTTTTAGCATATTTATTGCTACAGGTTTTTATATAACTACAATTTTTTATTCCGTTTTGCACTATTTTAATTAACATTTCTAGGGAGGCGTCTATGTCATCGGTTATTACAGTATCCCAATTGATTGAGAGTAGTATGTCTTTTAATATTTTTTGTAATTGATGATTTTGCTTATTTTTTGTTGTATTTGTATGTTAGTTTCAACCGTGTTTACTTCTGGAAGATTAATATTTAATAAAACAACACTGTGGTCAGTGATTTTTGAGTTTAATATAATGGGTAAAATAGTATTGAGATCAAAACGAGTTTTAATGAAAATATGGTCTAAACAGGTTTTATTTTCTCTAGTTGGTTTATTCACGTAGGATGAAAATCCATATCTACTCATAATATCTAGGTAGTTGTGCGTGTTTAAGTCTTTGTGATTTAAAATGTTAATGTTTAAGTCACCTATTACAATTTCGTTATCGCTTGTGCAATTACCACTAATGTGTTGCTCGAGTTCACCTAAAAACTGGTTTGTGTCAAACCTAATGTATAAACCTAATGTTAATTTAGTACAACATCCAAGACCGTCACACCCTGCATCGCAAATGTTTGTTTATTGTGATCTCGTAAAACCACAACCTGTGGGCGATGTTTTATCGTCACTCATGCGCATTATAAACATTACGTCAGATAGTTATAATTACGGATCTCATAAAGACGTTATATTCTCACCCCCACACTATATTCGAGTAATGCGAAATGAGTTTGAAAATCTCGAGATAGATATAAGATCTGACACGGGTGAATTTATGCCATTCGAGTTCGATACGCTGAGTTTAAAACTACATTTTAAGAAAAACTTCTGAATAAATCATGGATTGCCCTGATCAACAGTACTACGCTAATCAGGCAGGGAGTGGAATAGGAGCAGAGGCGCTCCTTATGAAAGAGGCCATGGTATTGGTAGCTTTCTTGGGGGGCTGTTTCGTAGCATACTTCCACTTTTTAAAACAGGGGCAAGGGCAGTTTCCATAGAAGTCTTAAGAACTGGGGTCTAATTTCTTGGGGGATTTAATAGAAAACAAATCACCGAAATAGGCTTTCCGCAATAGAGTGCAAGGAGCGGGGGTGAATTTTAAACGAAAAGCTGATAAGAAACGTAACTCTTTAATGGTGGGATCGGGGTATAAAAGGCAGCGTCAGTTAAATAATATTCATTCCACTTCAAGACTTGTTAAGAAAAAGCCGACTCGAACTAGAAAAAATACCCCAAAAATTAAACATAACGATATATTTGATTAATCACTTAAAAAATAGTATGGTATTTTTACATGCTAGTTCTTGTGAGTGTATTAGGTCTGAGCTAGATCTTTTCGCTCTACCGGCAACGCAAACTAGCATAGAAAGCGGACAATGGGTGTTCTACAAGCCTTTATCATCAATTAGCGATGACGCGCCTATCGAATTTCTTATACCAGGAAATGGTGGTGATTACCTAGATCTAAGTCAGACTATGCTTTATGTGACAGCAAAAATAGTCAAAGGAGATGGTGAGCCGCTTGCCGAAACTGATATAGTAGGTCCTGTAAACAACTGGATGCATTCTCTCTTCAGTCAAGTAGAAATATATTTAGTCCAAAAACTAGTGTCACCTCCTAACAACACTTATGCTTATCGCGCGTATATCGAAACTACTAAATTATGGTTCTGAATCAAAGCAATCACATTTAACATCCACATTGTGGTACAACGATACACCCGGCAAGATGGAAGATTTAGAAACACTGAATACAGGACTCGTCAAGAGACGAAATCTTACGGAAAAAAGTAAACAAATCGAGATGATTGGTCATGTGTATGCTGACCTATTTAATCAGGAGAAATTTTTCATTTATGGTGTCGCAATGCGCGTAAAGTTTATCCGCTCGCGTGACTCGTTCAGTTTAATGAGTGCTGCTAATTATGGATTTAAAGTGAAAATTTCAGAAGCTAGTTTACTTGTGAGAAGAATAAAAATAAACCCTAGCATTTTACTAGCTCACACCAAAACGTTAGAAACAGCATCTGCAAAATATCCTGTAACCAGAACGGATGTAAAAATTTTAACAATTCCTGCAGGCGTGCAACGAAACTCTTTAGACAATGTGTTCCTCGGTCAGTTACCAAAACGTTGTATTGTTGGATTTGTTTCAAACAAAGGGTTTAACGGCGACTACGCCAGCAACCCCTTCAATTTTCAACACCATAAAATCAATTACTTTTCCTTATACATCGATGGTCAGCAGAT
Source organism: Hemicrepidius hirtus (assembly GCA_963082805.1). Classification (NCBI taxonomy): domain Eukaryota; kingdom Metazoa; phylum Arthropoda; class Insecta; order Coleoptera; family Elateridae; genus Hemicrepidius; species Hemicrepidius hirtus. Next base: position 16,697,929 of record OY720161.1, read on the forward strand.
ACCATCCAAACCAATACAACCTGATTTTACCAAAGACGGGATGTATGTTCTACCTTATCACACACTTTTCCCTGGAACCGGCATTCATTTTCTCAATGAGGGAAACGCTATTTCTCGAGAGGACTATTCTCAAGGATATTGTTTATTGGCTTTTGATTTAACACCAGACCTATCGGCTAACATGAATTTGTTTGTTTCAAGAGAAAGTAGTGTACAAAATACATGTAAATTTCCGTACTAATTAGTACGACAGAAATCAAAGATCAAAAATATAGTATAAAAATACAATAATAAGATATAATCAAGTACAATAAAATAAAAATAAATTATGATAAAATACAATAAATGAATGAATATAAAATAGAAAATAGAAAAAAAAAGAAATAATTACGGAAAATTCGTCCTGACGATCTCGCCTAAGCTACAAGCTTGTGTGCGGAATCCTCACGGCGATGTGTGTCTATTGTTACGGTTACGGTGCTAGGTGCTTAAATCGCCTGAGAATGTCAGATATGTGGATAGTGGATAAAATTTAGATTTGCCTATTGCAGTAATTTTAGAAAAGTGGTAATGTCACAATGCAACAAGTGCCAGTTCAGTCGTTTATTAAAAGTTTTTTTATTTTTTAATTGTTTAATTGAATCTGGAATTTGATTGTAAAAACGTGGTGCTAAATAATTGACCCCGCGCGTACCAACTGCTTTCTGTACTCTGTTTGTGACTTCCTTTTTTTTCTTGCATACCTCGTATCCTTCTCGTATTGAACAGCTTTTTTGGGCTGACTGAAATAGTATGAGACTACCGCTTTAATAAATATTTGCCTGACGTTAAGAACTTGTGCATCTTGAAATAAACTTTTAGTAGAATAAAGATGGGGTTTCCCTAAAGTTATTTTTAATATTATATTTTGTGCTGTTTTTAATGTTTTAAGGCAAAGGAATATACCCCTCCCCAACCAAGAATACCATACTGTAAAAGGGAGTGGGCAAGCCCAAAATAAACCATTTTTATTTGTTTCCATTCTAAAAAACGCTTAATTTGTTTAAACAGGTAAAATAGTTTTCTGATTTTTTTTGTTAGCTCTCCAACTTGGAGTTTCCATTTTAAATGGCAGTCGATGCATATTCCTAGATAGTGTGAGTAAACACTGGGGCATGTTGTAAGCATAATTAATTATAAATACCCACTGGAATTTAATTAAAAACGGATCTTTACGAATGGAGGTTGCTCTATCTTCAACAGTGAATTGCTTGGTATATGCGGAGTTTGACAATGTTATTGAGATTGATAAACATAGAAATGTGGTGGTGGACTTCAGTAGTTAAACCTGTTGCACATTGTTTTAAAATTTTTAGTTGTACTCTAACCGTCACACTAGAATGTCTGTGTTTGTCGATGTACACGGGTTCATTGCGGATGCTAGAATTTTTACCCCTAGAGGTCGGAATAATATCTTTAGATGGGTATAAGGCTGGTCAGTTTCTTTTTAAACCACCACAAAATCTGTTCCCTCTTAAGCGTGAAAAACGTTACTGCGAGAAGTATCATCACGGAATTTTATGGGATAGTGGAAATATAAATTTTGAAGACTTTGAATCAACGTTAATGCAAGCCTTGAAACAATTCGAAACAATGTACGTTAAGGGGGAAGAAAAGAAGAAAGTACTTGCATTTCTCGATTAAACCATCATCGATTTAGATAAGTGTGGCTGTCCTTCCTTGGCTCTTCTAAGAAAGAGGGTTGCAGCTGTCCAGTGTTTACATCATAACATTGACAGACCAGTTTGTGCGTTTGAAAATGCTCTGATATTATCCGATTGGTTTAAACAAAACATTGAAGACTTTAGAGATACGCAAAGCGTTGCAGACAATACAGAACCCGTCGAATGTGAATAAAAATGTATTTGCAGCTGATCAATTGCCTAAACATATATCTCGGTCTTGTGCCATTATTGCTAACACGGGCTCTTCTCGAGAGCCTGGCCGTCATTGGTGTGCATTTTACATTAGCAAGGAAGGATACGGCGAATATTTTTACTCTTACGGAAGACCTCCGACAGGATATCACTTACATTTTATAAAAAACAACTCAAAATCCTGGCACTACAACCCTAAAATTTTACAAAGTTTCACTTCATCTGTTTGCGGTTATTACTGTTTAGTATATTTGAATTTAAAATTGAATAATGTTTCCACTCTAGAGTTTTTAAATATGTTTGATGATAATTTAATTAATAACGATAGCTGTATACAATTACTGTACAATTGTTATTTTGAAAAAATAGATTTATTAAAGGTATCATTTGATTTATTTAATATAGCACAAACAATGTAGTACAAAATATGTAATAATAATAATATTAATGATCATAATAATAATTTCATGGTTAAAAATATGTTTTATTTAATTTCATTTTTTATATTATATAATACATTTTAGTTTTATAATATTAGATACATATCTCATATTAAAATTCTTATAATGTTTTCATATGATTTGTTTAATATAATACAACCATTTAATGTAGAACAATATAATATACAGCATAATACTAATTAATTAATAAAGGAAATACAGTATTGACAATATGGATTTTTTTTTTATAATTTATCTCTGACATAATATAATGTACAATCTAATAATATACAAAATAGTGTTAAATCTAAAATTAATACATCACTGTCGTGGCTCTATAAACTCGTAAGGCGGTGTATCATAGTTATTATCAATTCTCCGACGTTTGTTGTAGCTAACTATAAATTTTACGCTCGGGCCTTGATATGACATCGTATCCCGAAGTTCTAACTATTTTCCTGTCAGTGTTAACGTATAAAGAGGACTGGTTGTCATTATTATTATCATTACAAACCATTTCCTTCATACTTTCAAAATTAATAATTTACGAATTTTCAATATTTAAGGTAATACCCTTTACTTTGCAAATTTTAATATTACATTTTTGTTCAGTGGAATACACGCTAAAACTATAATTTTTAGGACCCCCACTCAAATTCGGTTATATAACTACCCACCCCATATTGTTCCATTTCATCCTTCATTTGCCCCAAAAAAATCCCCAGATTCAGGTTTCCAGTCCCCCTCATTGTGAACAAACATTACGCTATCTGTATCAAAATATCATACGCGTTTATCTAACTTTTCCAGATATTTGTAGAGTTCTAACCTAGCGTGTGCAGTTGTATAAGCGGCAATAGCTACGTTAACAGTTGCTAAAGGTTTAAATCATCCTCTGGCCTAGCCCAATTTACTATTACCACTTCATCATCGATTGGTGTAATAGAATAAACCTCCACTGATGGGTCGGTTAATAATTTAAAAAACTCCATCGGGTTTGTTAGTATTGAAGACTGCATTAAATTTTCTCGCTGCCCAAACTTACCCCAAAAACTATTCAACATTAATTTAGCGAGGTATCAGACCCGGATTTTTACGTAAATTTTCGCTACTTAGCACTATCCCCTCTTTTAATAAATATTCACGAATATAATTTTCTTTATCTAAATCGGCTATGCAGGATGCAGGCCACCCTGAACACTCCTGCTTCATTTTCAGAAAATTAACGTTACCGCTGAAAAGACCGCCTGTTTTTGAATTGATGTCATACTGCTCTACTTGATATTCCCAGATTTCATGGAATTCTAAAATTTTGTAGCCCAGAGAAATTGCTTTACGCAGCTCATCCGCTACGTAAGTTCCTACAAAACTACGCTCCTGTTCAGTATGACTACACACACCTTGGTGTAGGGTCTCGCCACATGTACGACATAAATTGAACATTAGTTTTTTATGCGTTTTACATGGTAATACAGGGTGATATAAATTAGACGGTGGCAGCACTATACACTTAATTAAACCTTCAGTAGTATTTATTGGTAAACTGCTACAATCGTCGTGTTCTATATGGATTTTAGGGTGACCTACTGGGTACTTGCTATATTTATTTACATAGGGGTACAATGAGCAGATGTCATAATAAAATTTTTTTTCAGAAGCGTTCTGACATTTGTAATATAATTTTACAGCGTTTGTGCGCCCACCAAAAAAACTTTCACGGGGGTCGACAGGTGTGTTTAATAAATTTTTAAATTCACATTCCCACATTTGCCACTGTTACGAATACGGGCTTGCCGAGCTTCTGTATGCTCGCGTCGTAAAAATATGGCGTCTTTTTTATTATCTTCAAGGTCACTAGCTTGGGTTGCAAAACAAAGAACACATCCATGCCAATAACAACCTAAAAACTCATAAATAGTGTTGTTTGCAGCACAATACCCATCTACTAATAACCCCTCAGGAATCCTAAATTCACGTGCTTTACCGCTGTGTTGAATAGGAACCCCAGACTGGTGCTCCTCTCAAACGAGCCATTTAATAGCAATATTCGATTGCTTATCTGCTAATCTATAGCCGCCAGGAGGGATTAAACCGATCATGTTATCTTTTAAAAAGCGCCTTCTAAAAACAAGGTTACATGCACTAGCAATAGTTGTTGCTTCCAGAAAGAGGTCTACCTAATTTAAAGTTGTAAATAATTTCCAAAAACGAAAGCGTGCTTTCATGAGAATTTGAACATCTAAAATGCAATATTTTAAAATTTCCTGCTTCATGTTAAAGATAGTACCATTTTGAATTTCATCAGAGTGCCAGCGTAAAAAAGTGGTACGTTCTTTACCACCCATTTGATTTGGGGAATAAAATTGAGTGTCAGGGAGTTGTCCTACATAATTCTCGTTTTCTAGAGTGTTAAACAAATATGGAAAGTAGGTACCCTTTGCTTTCAGGAAAATCGAATGTTTTAGGGAGTTTAGATAGAGGTAAGGGCATGAAATTTAGAGAATCGATAAATCTTATCTGCCCACATGTAATCGAAATAACTTTGGTACCTGTCGATATTAATTTAGGATTCCATTTTTCCCTATTTTTAATAATTTCCCGTAACACAAAACACCCATCAGACCCCTTCATGTTATGAGCCAGAGCTGTAACTTTAAATTTTTTACCTAGCTGAGAGATATAGGACATGGAACGCATTCACCGCGATTTCCCAAAAAATATTGAGTCGTTTACCACAATTAGTACAATTTTGGGTTACATCCTCATTTTTAACGCAATTGAAACAAACGTGTACTGATACACATAAATTAGGTTCGTGAAAGTGAAAGTGTTTATTTTACCAAAAATTTAGTTTTGCGATTAACCTGTTTTTTAATATCTCTAGTCATATAACAAAAATGCCTAATAGGCTGCTCTTTACGACATGTACGACAAAATGTATACCCACACTTATGCTTCCCCCTATCATCCACCCATATGCTAAAAAGACAGGTACGACATCTATATAATTTTTTACACGATTCGCTACGTTTATGACTCTCCAAGCAATCTGCACCAATGAAGTCTCTATGACAAATTTCGCAAGTAATTCTGGGCAGCATATAAGTACAAGGCGGTGATGTATGACATGCTGGGCATGTATACAAACACCGTCGATGATGTTTTTTATCATTGAACCTTAATTTGCATAGTTCGAAGTAGTAGCTAGCAGTAAACGCGGATGTTAAACTGCTAATTATGTTATAATGATAGTTTTCTAATAGCAAGTTCTGCCGCTTTCTCGGGGACCTTCAAAATATGTAGTTTTACCAAATCTACAGTTGTATACTACTAAAGTATGATTTACGGAAAATTGTTCGAAAACAATTCTTCGAAAAGCAATTATTCGAAAACAATTTTTCGAAAACCAATTCTTCGAATGTACAATTATTCGAATCAACAATTCTTCGAAAAACAAATATTCGAAATACAATTGTTCGTAACAGCAATTTTTCGAAAACACGATTATTCGATAATCCCTTATTTTATAAATACAATGTACAATTTAGTTAATTTGTTTATTAAAAAAATTACAAAAATTGTGTACAACAAGGTTAATACAAAAGCATAATTAAGTTATAGTTAATTTGTTTATTACTACAAAAATTACAAATATTATTTATTGTGAATAATAAGATTAATATAGAAATATATAAAAGCATTATGTTTATTTACATTTTTTTATTTTTTTTCCATTAATTGCATTATTAATTAAGCGTGAATAGTTGAAAAACTAGTATCCTATATTATGTGCTATTCCACGTAGATAATCCACAGCATCATTTGTTGGGTCGTAATTCAACACCAAACGCGTAATCCTTGCAGCACAATCCCTGTACTTTCTACGATCCTGAGGAGGTAGTTGTCCACTAACATATTGCTCAATACGCAGTTCATTGATACGTTGTTCCCTTTTTATGGCAGTTATAAATTTCCATATACTTGGGTGATCTCCAGAGACTTAAGCTGTTGGAACGCCCGGTGCCAACCTTCCACAGAATTATCAGTTTTTGACAATCCTTGAAGCGCAGCATCATAACAGTTCCATAGCGAAATAGGAAACCTCGATGCTCGTTGTTGTCGTCGATGTGGTCTGCCGATCCAATTGTCTTCAAAATAATCGAGTACTGGTTGTCCTTCTGGAGGAGAAACGTTGTTGTCACATAGGTATTCGAACACAATAGTTCTAATACTGCCATTTCGAAGAATTCCTATTCGAATAGTTGGCGTTTCGAACAATTGCATTTCGAAAATTTGCTTTTCGAAGAATTGTTGATTCGAACAATTGTTCATTCGAAGAATTGGTTTTCGAAAAATTGTTTTCGAAGAATTGCTTTCGGAGAATTGCGTTCGAAGAATTTTCCGGACTCGAAAGTATACGTAGTTAAACAATCCTGAATTTTTTTGGTATGCTCGTACGTGCCACCGTTTCTTAAATCTACATTACTCGCTCGTTTAAAACAGGCAGACCTATTTTCATTATCTTAAAATCCGGATCGTTGGTTTTCATAGCAATTCCTAAAACGATAGCGGCTGCCAGACACATATTATTTTTATTGGGTACCACCAAAATCACAACTTTTTTATCGCAATATTCCTCAAAAGTCACTCCTGTTAAGCATATGCGACCATAACCAATAGGCAAACTAACCTTGTCTAGCTGCAATGTAAGTGCTTCTTGCGAAAAAAAACTTGCATTACTCTGAAGCACCTTTTCTATGACCGACAGTATAACGCTGGAACTCAGTTGATCATCACGCCTGAATGAAATCCCCATAGCTTTTTCGGGGTAGTTATGGCTTCGCAATACGAGACCCACACGATCAGACACCCCAGCACTGCGTAATACATAGCCCAGCAATTCGTCAAAAGCAGCCTGTAAATAACATTACAATTATTATTATTATTACGTATAATAATACTAATTAGTTATTTTAAATTCAACTTTAACACAATTTATTTTCATTTTTAATATTTCATAAATCTGTTTGTTCATACCTTCAGCCATGCAAGTGGGTTATTGGCTTTAGTTACAGGTTTAAAGTTGAAGGAGAGGCTACGGGCTTCGGCATTAATTTTTTCGATATCCCTCGATGATTCACCTTCAAGGGGGAAATACTTGAAAGACACATTATTTTGATCTGGTCCAGATCCGACTTGATTAGTTCTTAACACTTTTGATGTGGATGGTTGTTGTGAAAGATTAATCTATAAAACACAATATACGTTATGTCATATAATAATATATTTATATTATTAGCTGCTACAAATTCACTTTTTTGTAAAAATTACCTGATTTACTTGCGGTCTACGACAAATCGTTGATTGATTTAATAACTCTAACGTAGGGATGGCTGGTTTTTCCCCTGAGGTGGTGGGTTGTAGTGGTTTATTCTGCACTTCCCTCATCTATTAGATTTTTGGTGTTAATGATCTCGTATAAAAAATAATTCAAAATATAAAAAAGTCTTACCTCATTCATTATTACCCCAGATCCAAATTGGCCGATTGCACATTGTTGCGGCTGATGATTGTTTTGGGGTGTAAGCACTTGAGATATCTATAACATTACAAAGTTAACGATTTAAGTAAAAAAAAAAATATATATAAAAACTACCTTATGAGGCGCCTGATGCGCTAACAAGTTTAAATCGAAATCTAAAATTGATTGCCTCTGTTGACTGGTAACACTACAGTTATTGTCATTATAAACTATTGGTTGTTGTTGATTCTAAAACAAAAAAAAAATAAATAGTAAATACAGAGAAAATATAAATATAAACTAGTAAAAGTAAAACTTACTTCTGTTAGGGGAGTGTGCTTTTTTAAGCGATGAACCACTTCCTGAAATGTGTTGTATAACGACACATCTTCTACACTCGGTTCCTGATTTTCAAACACCACTTTTAAGTTTATTGCATAGTCTGCTTTGAACAACTCGGTAGGTTGTAACAAACCATGCTTAAATAAGTTTAATATGCCTTTGATCGATAGCTCGTTGAAATTCATTGTAAATTTATTATTTTAAACGACACACGACAATTCAAAAATTACCTGGTACGCACGTAAGTTCAAGCACCACCAAAGTTTGAAACAGAAAAAAATTCGAATTTGTTTTAACTTGACTTTGCCAGGGTAGTACAGCTGTTATATACCCCCACCCAACGCGCACAATAACCAGTCGAGTGACTAATCACCAAACAATAATTAACACTATTACTTACATTTACAAAACTTAAATATATTTTACAAAAAAAAAGAGTTTAATTAAGCATTTTTTAACCTTACTACCCGTATAAGTCCTCAATAACGTCAATCACATCAAGCATATATGCTGGTAGATGGCCATTCGAGACAAAAATTATTTTCAGCACCACCCACCGTCTAAAAACTCCACGACACCCTCTGCGAGTTCGGCCACTGCTCAACCTCCTGCTGCTGGCCCCCCACGTCTTGGTGGTGTTGATTTTCTTTGCAAATTTTCTCAATAGCGTCTAAAACCCCCATGGCGCCTTCTGCGAGCTCGGGCCACTGCTTAACCTCCTGGTGTTGGCCCCCTTCGCCTTGCTGATGTTGATTCTCCTCGAAATTTTTCTGAAGACCGTCTAAAAACTCCATGGTTCTGCGAGTTCGTGCCACAGCTCAAGTTCAGCCTCCTGGTGTTGACTTCTCTCGCCTTGGTGGTGGCCCCCCTCGTTCCCCACTCCGGGAAATGCCGAATTTCCATATGGGAAAAAATTAGGACTATAGTCAACCCCAGGAGGTGCCGCGCGCTCATATGGGGAATAATTAAAGCCATTTAAAATAGCATGCTCTAAACTATTCTCGTTGATAAAGTTATACGAGTAGCTGCTCACTGCACCAGAAAAATACCCTGATTCGGTAGACCTACTGTTTATTGAGAGCTCCGCATTGCTATCGATATCTTCAATATATTCTGCCCACGACGGTGACAGATCAATATTTTCTTCATTATCCTCCTCAAAGGACACCGATATTTCGTGAAAAATAGCCTCTTCTTCTGCAGGAGGTGGCGGCATACATGCAGGCTTCGTTAAAACCTCTTTTTCTGTAGGGGTTGTTAAATCAATAACTTCACAGGTAGATTGACTTGTTAAATCAATCACCTCGCCCTCCGATAAAAAACTTAAAATTGATCCTAACGAAGGGGGGCAGAACTGCTGGTCGACATCGTCAGAATGGTCGTCATAAAAATTGTCCCGCGCTGTCGGGGTAGGTATTGGTGCGTCGTCATTATCAAAATAATAATGAACAGGGTTACCGTGCTCATCATAAAAAACGGCACATACTGCTGGAGTCTCCATTTTACACAATATTTTTGAAAAAATAAAACACAGAAGCACTATAAACAAACTTGCTACAACTCACCACTGGCAAAACTCAACTACAATATTCAATTTCTTTTGTATTTAAATACCTAACTAAAAATGTTTTGAGTTTCCCCAAATTCCCTTTGTTAATTTCAAAACGGATTATACTAGTACCTATGTAGAAAGTTTCTAACCTCTAATATGTTTATCTTATTTTTGAATTGAACAGGACAAAGGATTCGAATATGACAAGTCTGAACTTGCAAAAAGTCGTTTTTTGTATCTTAGAAATCATAAGACATTTAAATCACCAAGTTTATATCTATCAAATGATATTAATTCAAATGTACAAATGTAATTTAATTGTACATTAGTAAATTTAAATAATGTGTTTGATTGACAAGTAAAAACAATAACAATGTTGGTAATAAAAAATAACAATGTTGGTAAGAGATTATAAGTGACAAAGGATTGACAGGTATTTAAAAAATTACAAGGTCAACAACAAGGGATTACAACTTAATCCTATTAAAAACCCAATAGTGGTGGGGGATATTGGGCATTTGTAAATTGGGCCACGACTACCTGTCCTGCATAATGCGGTTGTTAATCCTACATGTATTTTGGGCCATCAGCCATATGTAAACTGGGCCACGTAGATTCGGATGTCGTTAGCTAGGAGTATCTTAACGTGAGTATCTTAAAGTAAATTACCTGTAAGTAAGGCCCAGAGAAACAACATTATGAGTTCAAGGAACGTATATAAGTACCTATATTTTTAAACAGGTCAAATGTACATGAAATAGTTTAAAACAACAACAAGTTGAATGAAATTAAGTGTATAATACTATAATATACCGAGTGTTAACCACCAAACCTGACCATAGGACCTATGCAGTATGCATGTTTCAAAAATAATATACCTGTGAGTTGCCTTGAAATATTTTTGTTTACCTAATATCATATTGACGGCTTCATTTTTGAGTGATAAACACTAAACCTGGCCATGGTTTTTGCAAAATTTATGTCGCCTACTTCATTAATTCCTACTAAACAGCACATAAATATAATAACGCAATTTTATTAAAAAAATAAGCTGTCAACATCACATTAAACAAAAATATTTCAAGGCAACTCATATATTTTTTTGAAACATTCAGACTGCATAGGTCCTATGGCCAGGTTTGGTGGTTAACACTCGGTATATATTTACATATTTACTTTATTTTTTATATCTATACGAAACACGTTTTGCAAATTCGGAACGATCTATCTGTTTTATACAATTCCAACAAGTGTTGTACATACTTTTGTCCCTTTTTTACACATGTGTTATTAATTACACGTGAAACCTGCAAGCTTCTTAACTTTATAACAGTTTCAGCTTGAAAGTTGTTAAAACATTTAGAAACACAAACAAGGACGGATGACAGCTATAAAAAATTGCATTGTATCGTGAGTGAAAGGATTTACATGCATTTATCGTATTTTGGAAGCTAGCCGTATTGTCGGCCCAAATTTTAGGAGAAAATGTAGAAACCTGTATAATACTAATAATGTAATCAGCATAAAGTCTACCAATGGAAAATTGTAGAAGTAAACGTTAGTAGGTAGCTTTTATCATTAAGTAACATAAGAATCAATTCATAATTATTGTTATCAGTATTCAGTAACTTAACAATAACTTTAATACGTGGCCCAAAATACCATTTTCTAAACTAGTGATGGCCCAAATTACATACTTATGAGAAAGCGCATTAGAGATTAGTGGCCCCTATACTACTAACGTTAAACAAGTACCTCAGCTAAACTATGTGGTGACGGGAGGGGTTCTTGAATTAACAACAAAATATTATTAACAGAAGATTAACACACCAAAACCAAGAATTATATAATGGGCGCCACTGCAACACTAAAATTGTGAATGTTATTCGGTCAGTTGCAGATAACCGAAGATAAGATGTTGAACACTCAATAACAATTTACAGCTTTGCCATTTTCAACTACAAATCGTCAATTGCTGAAATTGGTTAATAAAATAAAGTAAAATGAACATACACAAGCAATAAGGCTAACGAACGTTTTAATGCAGTAATATAGTCAATTAAAGACAGAAACAAAATGTTAAAATTATCATAAAAGAAAATGATAATATAAGTAAAGGGTCGTCACGCAATAGTGGTGTTTTAAACTACCTAATCTGATTTAATTGAATGAATGATTAATAATAATTTTAATAGATATTCGATTGGATGTAGTTTCTCTCAAACTAAATTATATAAGTATGTAACTTTCAAAATATACCAAATTATAAAAATAAATTATAACATATTAAATGTTTGACGTCAAATAAGATTATCAAAAATTATACATTATGGAAATGATCCTTATTGCTTTTCAAATCTCTAAAATCGTTTTCTAAATTTCAAAGATAAACCAAATCACACTTATCTTATTTGTATTTGTTTGTCGAAAAGGCTTGTATATGCGATGAATTCCTCGATACGGGAAAGGTAATCGGGAACGAACATGATACTTCCGGAATCTAGTAGTAATTATTTGAACCCATTTCCCAGGAAAAAGCACAAAGCTTGACCAACCGTCAAAAACTCGATTGATAACACTAGTCAGCAAAGTGTTCAAAATCTGGGATATGACCCGTAACACGATAAATAACTGAGTTTTATCAGATCAAATACTACCAGAATCGGCAAATAGATAATTTTATCGAAACTAGCGAGAAACTTTCACCTTTTTATTTTCAAATTCCAATACTTTATTTTATTTTTTTCCCCGACAACCCCCTAAAATATTACATAGATCTCTAAGATGTTTATAATCTCGAAATATACAAACATTAACGACTACGATAACGTCACAAACCCAGTAGTATACGGGGTGAGTAAAAAGTATGGAATAAATTCACTATCTCCCAATATAATGTTTTTTCTGGAAAACGCTCGCACATGTATAGCGATATAAATTATGGCGCATATTTTAACGTGTTTCATTTTTTTTGCGACAGTCATTTTTTTGTGGTGACGTCAGAGTAATTTTTTTTAAATGGCACCCCATACTTTTTTGACCGATTTCAACAGAGGACGTCATTCTACACGAACAAGTAAGTATCGTGACCTTGAAGTTAAGTTTCTGCGATGTTCATTTTTTAAATTTGAAAAATTGTCAAACAAAAATTTAATGGGAGACAATTCGAGCACCTAATTTTTTAGCTTTTATCTGGTTGTATGAGTTTACCAGTTTCATAGGTTGATTGTTTTTCCTGTTAATTGTTGGTTCTTAATAAATAAATTGCTGTTATGACGTATTATTAAGGTTTTTTAAAATAACAATTTTTAAAATTTTAAAAATGAACATCGCAGAAACTTACTTATTCGGATGCAGAATGACGTCCTCTGTCGAAATCCGTCAAAAAAAGTAAGAGTGCCATTTAAAAAAAATACCCTGACGTCACCACAGAAAAATGACTGTCGCAAAAAAATGGAAACACGTTAAAATATGCGCCATAATTTAAATCGCTATACATGTGCGAGCGTTTTCCAGTAAAAATATTGTTTTGAGAGATAATGAATTTATTCCATACATTTTACTCACCCTGTATATTAAAGAGTTCCCGCACAACGCACGATAAACTTACGCTAACGTTAAAGTCACGTGAATACGGCATTGAAGTTTAACGTTTGGCTGGATATTAGAGTTCCCGCACATTACGCAATTCTGATAACGATACAGGTCGGGCTCGTGACGTCAGCAAATTCGCCTGGTGGATAGTGCTGGGCGATATATTGATAAATATCGATATAATTTTAACATCGATATACCGATATATCGAATATCGATATCCAAATTTGAATATCGCCCACCCCTAATCATCAGCTACATATTGCAAAATGTGTTGGGCTTGAGAATCGTTTAATTCATCAATCCTCACAACAATTTCTTTAAATGATCCGCGCGACTTTCAAATTCAGACGATCAATTTTTGCGTTTTTTTTAAAATGGAAAGCAATGCAATGTCCGAATTTAGTATTTCTGATTATGCAAAAAGCTTCTGAACTCGAATACTTATCGATATTTATCGATGTATCGACATATTGATATAATTTTAATATCGATATATTGTTATAATCTTAATATCGATATAATTTTAATTCGATATGTCGATATATCGTTAAATACCGATATATCGATATACAGTGTGTGGATAAAGTTTGGAACAAATTCAATATCTCCCGAAATATTATTTTTTCTGGAAAACGCTAGGACAGGTATAGCGATTTAATTTACGGCGCACATTTTAAGATGCTTCAAAAACTTTTTGCGTTAGTCATTTTTTGGTAGTCACGTCATCGACTTTTTTTTAAATGGAAACATGTATATTTGATTATCACATTGGATAAACATTGTTTTTCTCTTTTTAAGTTTCTAATATTTTTATACCCTTACATAAGAAAATTTTTGAAAAAATTGCTTTAATAGTTTTACGTCTCAGTAGGCCGATCTGGAACAGCGGGTGGAGCTCAACTCAAAGCAATTGTTTATTTAAGCTTAGTACTTTAACGTGAACAGAAATGTGAGTATAAAAGTACATAAGATTATAAAAAAAGATAAATTAAATACCTACCTTAAATTAACAAGAATTTGAAAAAAAAAATAGATAGTAGTTTTAAATGACACACAAAGAAATGATGAATAAAGTGTTATAGTAGATGTTCAAATTGATATCAGTTTACAGCTCGACAGTCTCCAAGACGAAAAATAAACTCTTGTTGATCCCTGTTAATAACATCAGGCGTAATCTGTCTTATTTTATGCCGAATGCGTTCCTTCAAATCTTCCAAATTATTGGGTTTATTTAGATACACCTTACTTTTTAAGTAACCCCACATGAAGTAATCAAGTGGGGTCAAATCTGGAGATCTAGCAGGGCACTCCATTGGTCCTCGTCGGCCAATCCATCGATTTGCAATCAAATTACCAGATGAAACTGTACACAATTAATTTGATTAAACGTCAAAATTTAACAAAAGCAGACGTAATACACTAGATTTTACAAAAAAAGGTGTTCACTTCAAAGTAATAAACTTAAATAAACAATTGCTTTGAGTTGGAGCTGCACTCGCTGTTCCAGATCGGCCTACTGAGACGTAAAACTTGGCAATTTTTTCAAAAAATTTCTTATGTAAGGGTATAAATATATTAGAAACTTAAAAAGAGAAAAAAAAATGTTTATCCAATGCGATAATCAAATATAGGGGCGAGTGTGGAGGTTTGGGACACTTTAAAATTTAAAATATATATATATATAATTATAAAGACTTCCTGTGATATTTACCCTAAAACTTTTGTCATAGAGGTGAAGCATATGTCTATTAGGTTGTTCACAAAATTAAAATTAATTTCGTTGGTATCTTTTAAATTTAAATAAATGGAGAATTAGTAAATATTGCAAATTGTCCCATTCCTCCTACTGGTAGGTGGAATGGGACAACTGGCAGGAGGTGTGGGATAGCAATGCAAAAACAGTAGTTATTGCAATAACAATACAAAATAACAATAGGGAATAACAACTATAACTAAAGTTTTATTGAAAACATTACATTATAGTTAAGGCAGGAACACATTGTTCTGACGTGTTGTGTTGTGATGCTACACAACTTTACATAAATCATACAGCTAATTTCTCGTGTATTTAAATGTGCGGCGTGCACATTTATCTGATGCTACACCTTCTGACGCGTTCTGACGTGTTGTGTCGTGATAAAATGCGGGCCATCCAGATTTTCGTCACACGCCGACACAAGCGTCAGAACGTTGTTGGCCATTGTACGTTGACCAGAGCGATCTTTGTTATTCTTTTTTCTATTTTTCCATGTACTTTCAACTTTCAAATTGTTCCCTGGACATTCTAAAGTAAATGGAAACGATTTTCATCTTTAAAAAGTAGATTAACTAACGTATGATATTCGCCAAATGATTCTCTATTTTCGTTTATTTCGTGTATCCAAATTTTTCTTTTCTTGGGTATTGGAGAGCAAATAATAGCCGCAGCACATTCTTCAATTTCTTCTTCAAATTCGTCTTTACATTGTCAGCGAATTGTAGGAAATTTAGACAACAAATCAATTTCAAAATTAAACATAGCACGCATTCGTTCTGTACCCCCATATTTTTGAGGTTCGGGAAGCTTCATAACTAAGTTTTCTTTCTCAACAGAAGCAATGTCTTCTGTGTTGTGTTTTCTGAGAAAATTAATTTCATGGCATCCCTCATTATTTACATCACTCAGAACCTGACTCACATAATGTACAAGAGTTTTTTTGGTAGCAAATTTCACCACGACAAAGTCACCACTTTTAACAGTTTCAACATCAAAATCGAATTGTTCGTTTTGATCATCTTCATCGATCATCAGAAGACTCTTGTAAGACTTCCGAGCAATCAGATTCTGAGGATGACTCTATAACAATTTTCTTTGTAACTTTGGCCTTCTTTGAAGTTGAGACCTGTCGTTTTTGTTCTTCTGCTAATAATTCGTCCTTCTCTGGTGTATCCGTAAGTATACGAATTTTTCCTCTTTTCCTTCCACGCATATTAGTTTTTCGGGGGCTCGCTTTCGAATATGGCCGAACGAATTCAGGTGACATATCAGTAACATTCCCACTGGATGTAGGAACATCACTTAAAGATGCGGATGATCCAGCATCACTTTGGTTATTTGAAGACACAGTAGGGTTGGGACGGTCTGTTACTGCCGACATTAGAAAATCGGCATCTGAAAATGTGTTGGGATCGACTGGCCAGATTCCAGTTTTCTGAAAAGCTTCCTGAATGTTATTTCTTGTGAAAGCTAAATTAAACGCCTTGTTGGATATCTCTGCAACATTATAAATTGATATCGTCTTGCCTGCATTTGAGGTCATCCATTCATTGCAAGACTGACTATAATAAGCTTTTAGTGGACCATATACAGCCACGTCAAGTGGTTGAAGGCGATGGCTGCAGTGGGGTGGAAAGGTTATTAGATGTACTCCATGTCTTTTCGCCTCCTTAACCACATCCAGGTTTACATGACTGTTGTGGTTATCAAGAAATAACACTACAGGATCATCTTGCCAGCACTTGCTATGCGATATAAAATGTTTCAAAGCTACTACAAAATTTTCCTTCGTCATCCAACCACTCACATGTGCTAATCCAAGACTTCCTGGGAGCCCATTGGTCAGAATGTGGTTTTTGAAGAATTTACGCGGAAATACAAATGTTGGTGGAACAGTATTACCAGCGGCATTAATGAAACACAGCATGGTTACCAGTTGTCCTCGTTCTGCGCTTGTTATTTAACCAACTTGCTTAAGACCTTTCTGGCAAATTATCTTTGTAGGATTGTGTACTGTTGGCATGTTAGTTTCATCGAGGTTCCATATCTTATCGGCAGCAAAGGGATGTCGCTGGTAAACTTCTGCTATATTGGCATAAAACTTATCAACATTGAATTTATTGAAGCTGGTTGAACGGCTTAAGCTAGTGGCCTCCGGTGTTCTAATCGATAGGTCATGGTTCCGTGACATGAATCCATGGAGCCATTCTTTACCTGCAGTTTCATTTTTCTTCCAGATTTCTGGAATGTTACAAGATACAGCAATTGCGAATTGGTACGCCAGTTTACGGGTTTGAGTTGTAGTTAATCCGTAGTGCATTTTTGACGACACTTTCAAATAGTCAGTCAACTGATCTTCTTGATGCTTCGTAAATACTAACAGTTATGTTAGATTTATAGGAATAAGGCTCGTCGGGATTTACTCTAACTCGTTGCACATGACGAGAGAGGGCCGATTTTGAAATATTGAAATGCTTTGCTATTTGACGAACAGAACCTCCATGCAGTAGTACCTCTGCAATTGCATTCCTCAAAACCTCTTCGGCTGGTCTCACTCTATCAGTCTTCCTTTTCCAAACACGAGGCATTTTTTTGGCTAAAACGGATACAATTTTTTAGTTCTACTACTTATCACTTTTTTAATTTGAACTTACAATAGCAATGATCCACCAAGTAGTGGATCATGCAGCACATTAATAAAATATTTAAATTAAGCAGGAGTTGGGACAGTTCAATTCCACCTACCAAGCAGTGTCCCATTCCTCCTGCAGCTAGTAATATTTTAATAAACAGATGTAAACAAAATGAGGTTAAGTACTAGCAGATTTCGCCAGTAGTAAAATGAGACTTATTAATAAGTTATTTAGTGGGTATTATATTATTCGATAATCTTGAGGCAATCAAATAAAAACTTAACTTGATGTATCTTACAAATACTTTTTCAATGCAAAAACAATCACAATGTAATAAAAAATAAACAACTTGACGAACACCTCTTATATTCTGCTGACATATTAACACCAGCCAAGTGTACCAATTGTGAATTTTACAACCCGCAAATATGGCGGGAAATATAAAATTTCATAACTGTCCCAAACCTCCATACTCTCTCCTACATGTTTCCATTTAAAAAAAAGTCGATGACGTGACTACCAAAAAATGACTAACGCAAAAAAATTTTGATGCATCTTAAAATATGCGCCGTAATTTAAATCGCTATACCTGTTCGAGTGTCCGTTTCATTAAAGTAAAGTCACATATGTAGGCATTAAACCTATTTATTATTTGCATAGTGGTTTATTTAAGTATTGTTAATGTGTTTTTAGTGCTATAGTGAACATATTTATTTTCTTTGGGTCTGCAACGAATTTTTTGAAGTAGAAAGGTTATACAGATATTTGCTAACAGTAGTGATGCCCCAGTTAGAAGACGAAGACAACCCTGACTGGGCACCTTCGATTAATTTGGGATATAAAACTAACGCCAATACTTCGGTCAATGTTCAACGTTATAAACGACTTGAACAGAGAAGAACGAAAAAACTAGTCTATTTTGGAAATTTCCTGCATTACTGCTACTACTAATTTTGTTAGTTATTTGGATTATGTTCATTATGTATCAATATTATTTACTTTTTTAAGTAAAAAATGTGTCTGTTAGATACTATTTACATATCTGTTACAGGATTTGTAAAATATTATTTTTCAATAAAAAATCAATAAATTTTTTTTTTTATAAAATAGATGGTGGATATCTTAGAACCTGATCCTGAACTTGAAGGACAACTTGGAGCAGAGCCTGAACCTCTGCAACAACCAGACTTAGAATTGGCATTAAGAAATGCAAATGCTAGAATTTATAGTTTAGAAGATAGGTTGTCAAAGTTTGTTTTAGATGAAAACACTTTTAAAAACAATGATAACAAGGTTCTCTTTTATACTGGCTTAAAAACTTATGAACTTCTGAAAATTGTATTTGAAGAGATCGAATCGTTCCTTCCAGAAAGACCTTCATTAACAAAATTACAGCAACTAGTTGTAACTTTCATGAAATTAAGAATAAATTTATTGTTTACAGATCTAGGTTACAGGTTTAATGTAGATAGAAGAACAGTTAGTCGAATTTTTTATAAGTGTGTAAACGTTCTTTACAATAATTTTAAGTAGTTAATACACTGGCCATCTGAACAAGAACTGAAAGCTAAAATGACCAAATGTTTTCAGCAGGTGTTTGGAGACAAGGTGACGATAATAATTGATTGATTTGAAGTTTATAGTGAAAAATCTTCAATTCCCTCTACTTCGTCATCTAAATTTTCACATTACAAACATCACCACACGGTCAAATTTCTGATAGGCATTACCCCACAAAGCGTTATTTCATTTATATCGAATGCTTTCGGTGGCAAAGCTAGCGATAAATTTATTACAGAAAATTGTGGTTTTGATAAATTAGATGTAGTTAACTTAGTAGTGGCAGATAGGGGGTTTCTAATCAATGAAGTGGTCACTGCATGCGGTGCAACTTTAGTAACTCCTGCTTATTTGCATGTCAGAAAGCAATTACACCCAAAAGATATACAAGATATGCGAAACTTGGCTAATGTTCGTATACATGTTGAAAGGGTAAGGCCAATTAAAACAAAAATATACAATCTTAGAGGAAGTTATACCTGTAACACTTTTCAAAAACGAAAATTCAGAGAATTCTGCATTTGTAGATAAAGTCGTAACAGTTTGTGCTGCTTTATGTAATTTAAATCTCTCGATTGTACCATATTTTTAGCTTAACAAACATTTTGAATGCATATTGACATTTTCAAGCTTTGCTTTGAAAGTTGAAATCAGTAAATATGTAAATATTAAATAAAAAATATAAATTTCAACAGTAAATAATTGAATTCATTTGCTTTATACCTATTTCGACATAAAAGTGTCATGATCAAAGGCATGTAATAATTAAACGATTTATGTAGCAACTACTCAATTCCATTTAAGTCGGCTTTTCAATTGTAATATATCCAGTAAAGGAGAAGAATCTAAGAATTCAATTTTTTCATTCATCAAATGTATAGTTTCTATTTTATTTAATATTTATTATTTACACAGGGTGTAACCGTTCACATGTCAAAAAATATTTTCATAATTTTGCCACCTACCTTTTTCTATTGGTTTTGAAGTAACGAATAAATTAATTCCTGCGATGGGAAGGTGTGCAAAGGCTTCGGCTACTCAGTCGATTAGGTCGTGGTTCGAAATAAATAAATTACCTGCTAGCAGGACGAAGGCAGGCAAAACTAATAGGGCACCAGAGTCCAGAAATCGAAGCTTTGCATAGAAACTTTGATGCTAAGGGACTCTCTAACATCAGGAATTAAGTAAGCAATTGAAAGACAATAACTAGGATTATTCGTATATTCCCCAAAATAACTAATCAGGAACAGGATCTCACTAATTGTTAAAAAAACTATTTACACTAATTGCCTTTCGTTATCTAATTAAACTGGCAATAATAATAATAATAAAAAATAAATAAATAAATGAATTGATAATTAAGCACTAATAATCAGACTATTGTATTAAATACTTCAAATCAAAATGATAGATACGCTATGTTCTAATTAAACATTACTCAAAATTAATTAAATAAAAGTATGAAAGGAGTACTCAATCGAAATACATTAACCAATGCTAACTTCGCTAGTTAATCCAATTGCAACTGATTCGGGCACGCGTTGATTAGAAGCAACTCAAAGCGTTATATAAACCGCGAACTTAAATATACAAGATAACAAGAGCGACCGGAATAAGTCCAAACAAATAAAAAAAATTCAATCGTAAATAAGATATAACGACACAAGTATTAACCCCCACATTTACATGTAAATCTGTTAATAACTCCAGATAAGGGCACATTTAATTAAAACACCAAAATAACACCTAGCTCCTTATCAGAAGTTACCGTCAATACCTTTGGCAACTCACGTTAATCAATGTTAAATACTTGAAGTAATTTGGAATAATTAAATTATCTTTGCAATTGTTCAAACTGACTTCATTAACTTCCAAGACAGTTAATGTTTACATGAACTTGATTATATGATCATTAATTTACAAAGTTGATTCAATTAATGGATACTATTAAACATTAATTATTTATTTTATAGTCAATTAATTAACGGAGCACTGCAAATGATTATGGAACAGTGTATACGATCTTATTAATCTTCAAAGGTTATTTTCCATTTCCTTTATTGGTTGAATCCTTGTGGAAAAATACATCCAGATACGAGTAACATCAAGCCCATCAAGGTATTCAATGGATTTGTGGAAATTTCCTTGTGACGTTTGTTCTTGTAACCTTGCTTTCAAGGTAATGTTGATAGAAACAAAAGTCAAAAAGAAGAGAAAAAAAGTGGAGGTGCAAACCTCCCCTGGACTTTCCCATACTAAATATTACTGGCGAAGCCGGACGATCGCTACCGACCGGCAGCGATCCGTTTCCGGAGTTCAACATAATATCGAAAATTCACGAATTTCTGATCAACCGTACATTTTAGCTATATGAACACCTTATACTATGTGATAGACAATTAAATTGCATTCAATTATATAATAATATATAGGGTGTTTCATTTAAAATAACAAAGTTGCTTATTGTACTGTGGAAAGCCCTGTATACGTGATAAACATTTAGGATAATGCAAAACTATATACTGAAAAACTTTTATATTCAAACTTTTTTCATATTTTGATTAATAAGGGCGCTATAGGAGCATCAATTCCCGATTTTCAAAACGTTGTAGAGGGCGCCACAGTGAAATTCTGGCATTCATCAAAAAACAAAAATGTAGCTAATACCAAGCTTAATAAGTATAGAAAATTTAAACAAAATCCTGTGGACAGTTTTTTTGTAATAATTTTTCAAAAATTTCAAAATCTTTAGAATAGCGCCGTTGCCACCGTTTTTGATTTAGTATATAAGTTTTTTTCATGGTATAGTACCACCAAAGGGCTTTCAAACAAGTTGTTACGAAACCTGATCAGATAACTGGTTTTTGAGTTATGGGGCGTTAAAGTCTAAATTTTGAAAAATTCATAGCGGCCGCCATTTTGAAGTTAGAGAGTACGGCAAAAAACTGTTTCCCTTCAATTATGGTCTTCTTTCACATCCCCTACTCAGATTTTCAAAATTCCGCCTGAAAAAAATGCTACCAAAAAACCGTGTCTAACTTCCGCTTCCGTTTTCAGATTTTTTTGAAAAACTTATTTTGTCGATTAATTTTCGATATACCTCTTCATTTAAAATTTCATCAAAATCGGTTCACTAGTTTTTGCGTTAGAGGCGTTACATACATACATACATACATACCCACCCACGCACCCACCCACAGACAGACATTTTTTCTAGACCACTTTTTTGGGTTCCTGGAGGTCCAAAACACCTATTTCCGCGAAAATCTCGACTTCGAAAATTTTCATGATATCAATACTTCCCATATACCAGTGGTGGTATGGGAAAGTAAAAACGAAAAAGAAAACGTTAAATGTGAAAGCCCTAAAACAATTCAGAAGGAATTAGTTACAGAACTAAATAGCACAAGTTGACTACTTACTTAGATGTTGGGCGGCTTTATTAGATAACGTGATTAGTGAAAGTTGTATCAAAACCGACAAAACGTCGCGTTAGTTTCGAAGCTTCTAACAAATAATCCAAAATCTTCGCTTCCAAAACTTTTAATTGAGAATATCTTCAAACGAATCCCAATATACAGGGTGTCTCTAAAATATGGTGCCATAGCTTAACCGCAGATTCCGGGGATCAAAATAAGACGATTTAACGCAACTTACCTCTATCCGAAATTGCTTCGTTAAAGCGCCAAAGATCTTCAAAACATTTCTATTTTTTTAAATAACAAAAGATTGTTTTTAGCGATTAGGATGAAATTTGCAATATGATTCTTTACTGGAAAAAGGTGTTTTTTGGCATCATTTCTTTGTTCAGGAGTGTCGCGTAAGTGGTCAAAGGTTGATCATCCACAGACAAAGAAGCTCATATCTTTTTAACAGTTCGGCCAATAGTTTTTAAAATTACATAAATTTACATACTTGCTAGTAATAAACTTTATATCAAATTGTCTCTTCGTGATTTATTTCTCGACATACGGGACAACTAGATTACTACATCTATTTTAAGAAATGCACTGCAACCAATCAAAATATTTTTTTCAGCCTAAACTATGGCAGATATCGAAATCAAACAAGAGACAAAAAATATTTGAAATAAGAATGTCTCTCCGTAAAAAAATTTTGAAAACTATTGGCCGAACTGTTAAAAAGATATGAGCTTCTTTGACTGTGGATGAGCAACCTTTGACCACTTACGTGACCCTCCTGAACAAAAAAATTACGTCAAAAAACACCTTTTTGCAGTAAAGAATCATATCCCAAATTTCATCCTAATCGCTAAAAACAATCTATCGTTATTTAAAAATATAGAATTTTTTTAAAGATCTTTGGCGTTGAATAGCGCTTTAACGAAGCAATTTCGGATAGAGGTAAGTTGCGTTAAATCGTCTTATTTTGATCCCCGGAATCTGTGGTTAAGCTATGGCACCATATTTTAGAGACACCCTGTATATATTAAAATACTTGGTAACCAAAAACGTGGTTTCAAATTTTGAACACACTCAGCAACTTCTCACTTGCACGAATTTGCAGGAAGTGACCGAGTAACCCAGAGGGAGTACTAAGCTAGAAAAGTCTACGCGCAAACGTTAAGAGATAAGAATCCCCAAAACGACTTAAGTGGCCTAACTAACAGGGTTGAAACAGAGCAAATCCTAAATAAAGACCATAGACTTAGCAAAAGTAGACAACCATAGTAATGAATAAAATATAGAAATGTCCGATGAGAAAAAGAAACGTTACATTTTTTAAATATTTACATCTCTTAAATGGCTTTGAACTTTAACAGTAAAGCTAACAATTTTTAATAGGAAATGTTTTGCTATTGTGATGAAGAATGTGGTAGTGCACTTTTGTTATACATTAATGGTTACAACCTATATATTTTGAATACTATTTTAGAAATCCTACAGCTGTGCATTTGTACATGTAGGGCAAAACCATGTCCCTTCAGGTACTGCTGTAATGTTTAAACACTTAAAATGATACCATACAATGGTGCAATGAAGGTTGTCACAAGCCACCATCGGTGTATTATTGTCATCTGGGGATTTACATAAACACAATAATGTATCTGTCGCTGTAGAGCCTGATGGTTGAGGTTACTCTGTTGATTTTGGAGTTAGTGCTCGAGGAGTTGTAAATGTTGGTTGCTGTCGCTGTTAAATTAATATTCATAATAATTTAAATTAAGTATTATTTTCCTAACCTAAAAATTCGGTAAAAAAATTATAAGGTAACGCCGGGTAACATTGACAGGGGGATAACATTGACACATTTTCAAATATCCCGCGCAGTGCTTGTATGTTGAAGGTTAATGTATTTTTCAAACTTTTATAAATTAGTTTATGGTCCTGCCCTCTCGTGACAGTGGCGAAAATTTGGGTTGTGGCAGTTTCATACGGTTTCTGCAATCCCTTTAAAACGTAGTTGCGAGAAATTGGTATTCGGGGGTTAACAGAACTTTGTTTGTGGACGGTGTTTTATTTAATTTTTGGAGTTTTAGTGTAAGGTGAGTTGTTTTACATCAATATTGTTGAAATTAATGAGGTATATTGTCACATTTTGCAATAGATAAGAAAAACTATTAAATACGATTTTGAGGTTAAGATTGACATAGGTGTCAATCTTACCCGATTATAGTGTGTCAATTCAGTGTTGTACTTTTTTCAGTTACTAGTATGTCGCAATCGAAGAAGAGATCTTATAAAACATACTCCGACAGTAGAATGGCTTCTGCTGTGAATTATGTAAGGAATGAGGGTATTAGCATAAAACGAGCTTCTGAAATGTTTGCTATTAATCGTACTACGTTGATGAACCACGTAAAGAATTATAAATGTAGTGCTGTCGGAAGGCCTACTGTACTCACTGGAGATGAAGAACAACTAATAGTGCATGCTCTTATGAAATTAGCAGATTGGGGATTTGGAATGGATCGATTTCAGTTACAAATATGTGTGCAGGATTATCTTAAAAGAATGGATAGAAACAATCCATTTAAAAATAGCTTGCCTGGGAAAGATTGGATTGAGGGATTTGAAAAGCGCTGGAAAGATCAACTAAGCCGTAGAATTGCTCAAAACCTACCCAAAAATCGAGCGGAAGCTTGTTCTGTTGAAGTGCTAGATGACTTTCACAAAAAGCTAAAAGACACCATTGAACGTAACAATTTAGAAAATAGACCTCAGAACATATTTAACTGTGATGAGTCCGGTTTCCAAACCGATGTTGGAATACAAAAAATTCTATGTCGCAGAGGAACTAGAAATCCACATAAAGTTGTAGGCAGTGTGACAAAATCATCATACACTGTATTAGTCTCGTGTAATGCAATAGGGGATTACCTTTATATGTTAATTATAAAGGCCTACACCTTTACTCTAATTGGTGCCAAAATGGTCCTGAAGATACCGTATATAACTGTTCTCCATCCGGATGGATGGAGTCATCACAATTTGCCAATTGGTTTGAAAATGTTTTTATAAAACATACTGCAAAACTGGAGGGGACTAAGCTTTTAATATTTGATGGCCACAACTCACATCTTACAATTCCATTAATCGAAACTGCTTGCGCAAATAATGTTGAACTTTTTTGTTTGCCAGCGCACACATCACATGCAATACAACCTTTGGATGTTGGGGTGTTTAAGAGTGTGAAAAATTCATGGCGGAATGTTTTAAAAGATTATTATCGTGATACTGGATGCAAAAATGTAGACAAGGTCATATTTCCTTCACTGCTAAAAAAACTAAAAGAGAGTGGATGTTTTTCTAGAGCCAACGCAATTGGGGGATTTGAAGGATCAGGTATTTACCCTTTAGAGAAGACAAAATACTAAAGAAATGTGAAACATCATCTGTGCTTTCGCCAACTGAAAACCTAGACCAAGGGGAAGTTGTTGCCACTACATCTAATGCAAACACTGCAACAAACGCAGATGACGCCAACCCTGCAAGTTCTTCATCAAGTTCAACTTCAAAACAAGTTGTCACGACGCCGAAAAAAACGTTAGAGCTCTCGATATTGTCAGCATTAAAAAGGCAAGAAAGAAAACCGGAACCGCAGAAACGGAACAGAGTTCGCCGTAAATTTGCTGAAAGTCTTACGACTGCTGAAGTTCTGGAACGAATGCGGGCTGAGCGTGATTCAAAGACCTCGAAAAAGACCAAGAAAAATGTGCAAAAGAGGCAGAAGAAAGTAGTTGCAAGCAGTTCTGATAATGATGTAAGTTTACAGATGGATGACGATTCTGACTTAGATGTGTCTATAGTAGAAGAAGAGCAACGAGATTCTCATAACACAGGAGTAGAGCGAGAACAGATGGACCCCAACAAAATTGTGGTAGATTCTTGGTTGCTTGTAAAATTTACAGTTGAAAATCATCGTGTGTCAAAAGATGAAGTCCATCATTACATTGGAAAAGTCACAGAAATTGTTACAGAAGGACATGAAGTAATAGTAACATTTTTAAGAAAGAAGGAAAAGGGTTTTGTTTATCCTAACGTGACAGATGAGGCAACAGTTTTGGTCGAAGATGTAGTAAGGGTTCTTCCAGAACCAACTATTCGTCGGGGGATGCATTCATTCCACATTGATGTCTATTCTTTGGCTGGAAAATCCCTCATTATTTTTTAGTAATAGATTATTTTGTTCATTTGCCATATTTACTTATTTTATAACCTATATGATTCGCTGTATATTGTTCAAATAAAATATATTTTATAGAAAATTGTGTTGAAACATCGTACTTTATGTCAATGTTACACTATGTTTAGCAAACATTGATTTATAACGCAGTTTGTATGGGGTGTCAATGTTAGCCGACGTGAGGGTAACATTGACACTTTGCAGTGTTTTTAAAATATGTATAATTTTGAAAATTGAAATTAAATCTCGAAACTACAATGCAACATATATGTACAACATCCTGCTTTAACCAACCCCAGGTTTGCAAATTTCTAGTGGTAATAACAGATGAGAAAAAAAATATAACGTAAAGATGTGTCAATGTTACCCGGCGTTACCTTACTTACAATATCCACACTTGCGGGATTATTCGATAAACTGATAACCTTGCCTGTTCTAACGCCAAAGACAAAATTCTAGCACTTCTATTGCTCATTTTAATCACTAATTTAACCCAAAAATAAAACGGTTAACGGTTAAAGGTTTCACACGAAAGCAAATAAAATTGTCACTCAAAGTCAAAAAGGAACCAAACGCCATTGGTAAAATTATTCTAAACAGCACCTGCTACTTGGATCCCTTTAGAGAAAAATAGAATAGACTAATTCGTGTCACGCAACTTGGTACCTCCCGTCAATAGAGGTCACTGGAGTATATGGCGTTTGGACCTTTTTAGACTATATAATATTTTGTTATTTAAGGCGCTTGGCACCTTTATCTCAAAAAATGCGATTTGGCGGTTGGTACCTTTTAGATAAGCGCTATCTACCACTATGTCATAGTGTAAATAAATATTGTTAATCAGGTTTAAGCATCCGTTTTAATTTTGAAGCACAACTCGACCCCTGGACAACTCAGAGCTACCCGAATTACAAATTTTGCAACGTCCACCCTTATTAGCCGGGGGTGAAACGTTGCAATAGTTATCTCTATAATTTTCTCAACAAAGTTTATGTTATTTTATACCTGTCACTGATTGTGGTTCGTTCCATACTGCAGCTTCGATGGCAAATAGCAATCCTCCTACATAAGAACATGCTTCCCCGATACCGGCTAATACAATTGCAGTGAGCACTAACAATCTTCCAATTTACCTCACAGATCACCCATGGTTTTAAATGTGGTTCACTGAGCCTTTGCGAGTGAAAAACCTGTAATTTATAAATATTACTCATTACGCAAGACCATTTTTTAAATGCATAGCTTTCGGTCATAAAATTAAAACAAAAAATCTTTAAAAAACATCCACTATATTACTTACCTGTCAAATAATTAAAGTATGTTTGTCGTACCGTTTTACAGCTACCCACAAGCAAAACGAACGTATGCTTCTGAAGACTTTATTGCCTTGAGATCTTCGTGACTATATGGATTTCTTGCACACTTAAAATAATTTATTATGTCCAAGTAGCTGATCTTGGGGAAATCGCTCACTTTGACTGAACATTCCTTAATGTTTTGCAAATAAGGGTCTTTGTTTCCCACTAATGTAATTTTTTCCATATACCTGACCTGCACATCAGTTTCCAATTGCTGAACATATTCACCCATGAACAAAACATTATTCACAACAGTATTCATATAATTGAGAAAATTGATAGGTACACAGCAAGATACAAAGTCAAGCCTGTAATAATTTCACACGTAAAATACACAGCCTGTTGATTTAAATTTGAGAGAAATTGATCATATAAAATCAAACTTAATACTTATTTAACCAAAATTATTGGTTCTCGTAATTATATTGTGACGTGAAAGATTAATTAAGAATAACTAATTAAGAATATTGGTTACTAATGATCAATGTTTGATGTTATAACATTACTAAAAGATGCATGCTGGCTGCAAGCACGCTACATCCTCGTGGTTCCGCTGATCTTTTATTACCTACTAAAAGATATGGACTGCGGGGGGATCGTTAAATCTTTAACGACTCTGATACAAGAGTTGGCATCAGTATAAAAGAGGAAGTCTTCTTCAAAAAAGACAGTAGAGTTCACTTGAAACAACCAGTTAAACTCTTCGGCCCTTAACTCCAAGTTAAGTGTTTGGGTCCTTTGGGGTCCAGACTCTGTATCGGAAGACTCAGCATAACTACAGCAAACCAGACCTTGGGTTCTTGGTCTACTAGTCAGCAGTAACTGTTATAAATATAAGCCCACCATTTGTATGGTGCATTTTTAGTACTTAAGTCATTTTTGTAACTTTGTCTTAAATATAATTATGTTAAACTATTGACTTGTTTAAATCCAGACTAGTCACAATTTATAATGTGACATTGTGATGGAGTTCCGTTCTTTTTTGTAATTACTATTTCTTTTGCTACAATGCTAGCAGCATTAAAAAAGCGAAATCTCTTTGATAAATTTTAAAAACTAGTAATCGGTCCTGTGTATCATGCCTGGATCTAAACGTATTAAAGAAGACAATGCCAGCAACCCTTTGTAATGAGAAAAACTCTGCCACAGTATAATAATTCGGAAATATTATCTACACCCTCTTCTTCCAAATTTGGGAACAGTTGTATGTCTTTCCCATTGAGCGCTCAAACACTAAAGTTTCTTCCTGTTACGCGGTCACAGAACTTGAAAATGAGAATTAACATACCCATCAAAAAAGGTACAGGATCATTTTTTCAAAGCGGTATCATGAAAAAACACAAGGAAGTTTTTGAATTTAGAAATGTGGATTAAAATAATGTATTTTAGTTGGGTTTGAATTAATAAATTAAATTTAGGGATTATTCCAGCATTTATTCATTGTAAAAAAGAAAAAAAAAAAAAAACATAATTACGAAAGCAGATATATTTCGTTGCTTACAGCAACTTCTTCAGTGCTATAAAAATGATATTTGGTAAAAGAACATTCTTAAATCAAAATGGCAAAAACTTACCTTGAAATTTATAAAATATTAATAAATCAAATTTGTTAAGTTAAATTAATGATCCATATTTATTTGTTTTGTGGCGGAATTAAAAACACGCCATTACTTAAAAGAAGGAACGAGCATTATAATACTCAACCCACTAAGATTAAACCTAAAACA
Source organism: Hemicrepidius hirtus (assembly GCA_963082805.1). Taxonomy (NCBI): domain Eukaryota; kingdom Metazoa; phylum Arthropoda; class Insecta; order Coleoptera; family Elateridae; genus Hemicrepidius; species Hemicrepidius hirtus. The sequence goes on from OY720161.1 coordinate 16,727,978, forward strand.
TTTTGGATAACAAATCTTACAGATAGTATTATACCAAGTGAAGTTGAGGAAGTACTAGAATTAGGTCCAAACTTCAATATTTTCAACCCAAAATTAAAAATACCTAATGAAAATTTCATTGCAAACATAGAAAATGCAATAACTAATCTTGCTGAAGACGATCAAAATAAAATACGTGCTTCTGTATGTAACACATTAATTAATTACAAAAACTACAAAAACAAAAATAATACTATCCCTATTTCAGATCAAATACGTAACAAACATTTTTTAAATAAAGTAAAAAAAAACTAAAGAATTTTTAAAAAATAATGATGAATTATTAATCACTAAAGCTGACAAAACTCAGAAGACTGTTATTCTAAATAAAACAGATTATAACAAAAAAATGTTAGATTTACTTAATGACAGAGAAACTTATACTCTTGAAACAAAAGATCCTACTAATTCAATTCAAACCTTTAATAATAAACTACTACAAAATCTACAAAAAAATAATTATATTGATGTGTATACATACAAAAAATTAATTTCACATAATGGACAAATTCCTAAAATTTACGGTCTCCCAAAATTACATAAAATTAATATTCCACTCAGACCTATTGTAGCTTCCTATATGAGCCCTCTTTATAACTTTTCAAAATTCCTATCTAACATTCTAAAAGTTATTACACAAAAAAATCAATATAGTGTTAAAGATTCTTGGTCATTCAAAGAAAAAATTAATAATACTATTATACCTTCAGATCATGTTCTTTTTTCATTAGATGTCGTTTCGTTGTATACAAATATCCCAATTGATCTTGCTATTACTACAATAGAAAATTACTGGGATGAAATTAAATTACACACTGAAATACCAAAAAATGATTTCATTACTGCTGTAAAACATATTTTAAATTCCAACTATTTTCAATATAATAATCAAATTTACAAGCAAAAATTTGGTGTAGCAATGGGTCAACCCCTCTCTAGCACCATAGCTGATCTTGTTATGCAAAATCTTGAAAATAAAATTTTAAAAAATATAAACTACATCTCTCTATATCAAAGATATGTAGATGACATCATAATAGCAGCGAATGAATCAAATATTGATAACATTTTTAATACTTTCAACTCTTTTCACCCCAGACTAAAATTTACAATAGAAAAAGAAAATACTTTTAATTCAATAAATTTTTTAGATATAACACTTTATAGAAAAAACAATAAAATAGATACTAACTGGTACAGGAAAGAAATTAAGTCTGATCGTTACTTAAATTTTGATTCTTTTACAACAAATAAATATAAAATTAGCTTAATAAATAACCTAATCGATAGAGCAATTCTATTATCATCTAAACAATTTCATAAAAATAATATTGAAATTATTAAAACCATGCTCAAAAATAATAACTATCCAGATAATATTATTGACAAAAATATTAAAAAAAGACTAATTAAATTAAAAAATAAAAATAATAATAATGATTCCATCGACTTACAACCAAATTTTTTCAATGCAGAATTCAACAATAACCAATTTAACATACAACAAAAAAAATTTATCTCCCTTCCTTATATTCCTAAACTTTCAAGTCAAATAGAAAAAATTTTAAAACAATATAATTTCCAAATTGCTTACAAAAACCACAATACTTTAGGTAAAATGTTTTTTAAACCCTTAAAAGACAAAGAACACTTATTAAATGAGACAAATTTAGTGTATCAATTAGACTGTAATTTTTGCAACGCTTGTTACATAGGTCAGACGAAACAAAATATAAAGAAAAGAATCAATCAGCACAAAAATTCAATAAAAACAAAAATTTTAACTCCTTCAAAAAATAACACAGCTCTTTCTGATCACGCAGTTGATAAGCTTCACAATTTCAACTTTGATAACCCTAAGATATTGCAGAGGGAGACAAATTTGGGGAAGAGATTAATTTATGATATGTTGGAGATTAGAAAGAGTCCTAGTGCAATTAATTACCGCACTGATATTGAAAAATTAAATATTGTTTATCATAATCTCTTCTAGTCTCCTTCATCTTGTATTTTCTTTTCTTTTCTCTTTTAATTCTCTCTGTAGAATCTTGATTTTTATTTATTTTGCAGCACCTTATATTTTATAAATTTTGGGTATTAGTATAAATGCTCTTCTTTAAATATTTTAGTGTATTGATTCTACCTTCCCTCATGTAAAAGGCTATCAATTTTCGTTTTACGTTTTCAATAGAATATTATATAGAATCTTTCTATTATTATGAAAAGTGTAATAGTTTTGTGGCGTGTTTTTAATTCCGCCACAAAACAAATAAATATGGATCATTAATTTAGCTTAACAAATTTGATTTATTAATATTTTATAAATTTCAAGGTAAGTTTTTGCCATTTTGATTTAAGAATGTTCTTTTACCAAATATTATTTTTATAGCACTGAAGAAGTTGCTGTAAGCAACGAAATATATCTGCTTTCGTAATTATGTTTTTTTTTTTTTTTTTACAATGAATAAATGCTGGAATAATCCCTAAATTTAATTTAGAAATGTGGATGCACCCACTAATTCAAAAACTTTTAATAAAACTTCAAATTCTAGTCAGAATAATCAATTCAATTCCAAAAATACGTCCAAAAAAGGTCAAGTCAATAAATGTCGACCCAGTCGCACATTGAATATTAGGCCAGTATGTTTCATATGTAACGAGCATCCTAGTACTCGTGTGTCAACGTTCAATAATTTCACAACTAATGATGATAGGGGTAGTACAAATAATTTCTCTAAGACGAACTTTCCAAGAAAGGAGGGGAAAAGGAAGCATTAAATTGCCAAAAAAGAAAAAATAAGTTTTTTATTAAAATCAAAATTTCATAAATTTTTTTATTATTTACTTCTATTTTTATTATATTAAAGAAACAAATTTTTGTACAATTTTTAATGACAATGCTAAAAGAATGGTATTTCATGGGCTTATCCATTTTTTCCGCTATCAACTATGAATCATAAGTTGCCTAGGCTATCCCACATAATTACCCCGATTAACAACTGTTACATTCAAATTCTGTAATCCATAATTCTGTTATAAGTCAGTAATGTCATAATATTTGTTGCTACACGGTAACAATGAAATTAATCTATTAATCAGTATTAATCCGTGCATAAATATATTATCCATTTGCAGGATCTTATATGCAGAAAGTTACAAACTTATTAGATGAATAAATTGATTATTGATTTAGTTACAAGCACAACAAAAAAAGTTATAGAATCTATCTCATAATATTTTGGAAACATGTGTCAAGCACTTCAATTACTGAAATGCGAAGTCGGCTTTATTTATGGACTTTGAACATAGGCGTATCATAAATAAATTTAGTTGCCAATGGTTAAAATAAAGTATGCTGTTCTCAAGACGCATTAGCTTGCTTTTAAAGTCTTTAGTTCCAATTTTAATCCGGGTGATTCCTCGGATGATATCAATAAGAGTTCCACAACATTGTGAAGTTATAATAATGAATTATAGGTGTATAATAGAGAATTATATATAAATTAGTAAAAAAAAAAGCCTCGTACGACAGTTTATCACTTCTCTTAAAGTTTCTCTGGTGATAACAAATGGGTTTAGTCCAAGTTATAATAGGAAAATGAATTTGATTCTTATAATAGTTGAAAACGAATCTTATTTTTCGGTTACTTTTGGAATTAAAAGAACCATTCCTGTTATCCTATTTTGGTCAGAGAAATGGATTTTTCTGTGTTTTTGTGTTGAGAAATGGATTTTTCTCTGTTTTCGTGTTCCGACAAATTAATTATAGAGGCAAATTAGAGTATTGTTGAAGAGATCTCAGAAGTCTTACGTAAGCAAGTATATTCCAAATCTACGTGTGTCGTAATCCCTTGGTTGCTACAGGGAATATATTTAAAGTAGCGGTTCGACATCTGTCTTTTCTTTATTTTCATTAGAATTACTGCTTCCAGTATTGGAATGTTTTCTGTAGCGCTGCGGAGAATTAAGTAGTAATTTTGTGGAAAATTTGGACAATAGAAAATCTAACGGTCTTTTTTGTGTATTAAAACGCGCGTATTTTGTAAGGGAAAAAGAGAAACTGGAACTTTCTACTGAGATAGAAATGTTCAGCCGTTAGATAGCTGACCGATTCTTTTTATTCTGAAAAGAAAAAAAAAAGGAAAAAAGAATAATATGTTAATACAAATGCATATTACGAATTCGAAAGAATATTAGATTTTTTTTTAGTTCAGCATCAGGCAATGTATTTATTGCAGAATACAAAATTTAAAAAAAAGTGTGGGCGTGCCAACCTACTGACGGGGCACCCCACGGATACTGAAGATTCGATAAAAATACTATTAAAGCTAATGTGAGATATAATTATTTAGATACCCAATCTGGCTATCTTGCTAACTTAGAAATCTTTAGTTGAAAACAAAAATAAATAAATTATTTTTTACATTCAAATAAGAATTCATGTTTAAAGGAATTGATTACTGAACACTGATAATGTGAAAATTTACTTCATTATTTAAATTTGGTTAAAAATCGGATAAAATATAGTAATACCATTGATTGATATGTAAACGGACTAAATAATCATTAGAACTAGTGAATTCCGTATTAATGTCTTTTTTTTATTTTAAGTTTGTCAGCTCAGCATACGGAATGCTATACATGACAGGGTTACCACTAAATAATTAACTATAACTTTATATGTCTCTAATGAGGTAACCGGAGTTCCTCAGTCACTAAATTAATCACTTCACTTCACTAATTATTCATTATTATAAGATAATTTCTTGTTATTAGTAAATGTCCTGTGGAAGTTGACGTTTTAGTCTTGTGTGCACTGACTTCCTTCCAATTACATAATGCTTAGCACCGGGGCACGAATTGAGCGATCTAAAGTATTTCGACGTTATCTTTTTAATAAATTCCCTGATTACGGGAACTCCCAACTCTTCGTGGATTTGGGAATTTCTTACAAACCAAGGAGCATTGATGGCGATGCGAAGAATTTTATTTTGTAGTCGTTGGAGTTTACTGATATGTGTTGCATTTGCCGCTCCCCATACCGGGCATGCGTATGTTATTATCGGACGCAATATAGATTTGTAGATGACCACTGCAACGTCGCTTTTTAAAGTTGTTTTTCTGCTTATTACTGGATATAGTGCTGCTAATCTTGTGTGGCATTCCGTTAATTTTTTGTTGATATGAAACCCCCATGAGAGGCGCCTGTCCATATAGACCCCTAGGTACTTAACTGCACTGTCCGTTGGATTCCATTGTATGTCCACGTTGTTTATTGCTAGGTTCGTCGTAGGTCTTTTTTGTCTAAGGGTAAAAGTTTTAGCTTCGCATTTGCTAGGATTTAGTGATATACACCATTTTTGTAGCCAGCCACTTATGGTATTTACACTTTGTTGAAGTTGATAATGTGTAGTACGGCAGATAAAATTAAACGCAAACCATAACTGTTACTTTCAGCAAAGTAAAATCACAAGACAATAAAACAATGTAATCTATCTTGGGTACGCTACTAATCTCAGGGGGGTATGCCTTGAACATCACAGAGCACTTGATAACAGATAAGAACAATCATGGTGATAATGTTCACTATTATACTAGTACCAAATATTCACGACTTTAGCCTTTTCTTTTGCAGTTACTGCAAAACACAATTTCTTTTAATAGACCTTTTAAATTAATGTTACAAAATTCAATTAATTACTGGTTCTCGCATTCAGTTTCTTATAATTAATTAATCATGAATCACCTATCAGGGAAAATTACGCTTAACCAACGATACAGAAGGTTTACCAAATAAAGTAACAATCTTAAATTAATTACCTAACCTTCAAATTTTGGAAGGTTACAGTGCACTTCAACAATTTCAATTCAATAAATTCCGTTCTCATAAATTATTTCTACAACCTAGTTTCTGCAATTACGCATAATGTTAACCTTGACAAAGAAATTCAAAATCTTAATTCGGTCAGAATATTTACCGATTTAAAATTATTTTTTTATGGTTAAAATCGTTATTTACTAAATTAATCAGGTGCTTATCACCAATGACCAATATAAATCGAACTCTACTAAAATTTGTCAACTCAAGTTCGGTTAACGCCCTTATTTTCATTTTCATATTTTTCTTATAGATCTAGTCTGCCCATTGGTTTTTTGCTTTGTTGTTTTAAAAAACAAGAGTCTTCAATAACACTTTAATTTGACTATGTTGTGTATTATTTTTAAAAGCAAATATTTCAATATTACGAAGAAAAATCGCAGGATAGTAATTCCAGCACAAAACCTCATGTTTGTGTGATTATTTCCCTCACTATTTTTTGACCAATCAGAAGGCTTTAATTTTTGACGTTGAACCAATCACATGCGAATTACAGCGATAATTTGCACTAGTGCAAATTGTCGATAATTTGACTCGTGCAAATTGCCGATAATTTAGATTAGTACATTTGTCGGTAATTTGTTACTTTTCTTTTTGAATTTGGTAGAAAGTTTATATTTATTTTATTCTTTTTACAATTAAATTAGCTAAAATCGTTTGGGAAGAATATTTATTGGAACATATAATTAGTTTTTAGTTTACTTTTAACAAAAGTTTTAATATGAAATATTAAAAGTACAGTTATAGTAATTATTGTTATTGCTAGTATTATTAAGCTCTTGAGCGGTCATTTCTTCTTCTTCTGTAGTTGATGTAGAAGTGCTGGGTTTGCAAATATCTTGTTTTTGTAAGGATGTTGAATTTCCTCGCATTTTTTCGACTATGGAAGCATGATGTTCGCGATCAACTTGTAAATACGACCTGATTGAGTAAATACTGCCATGTCCCGTCATTTTAGTTATTTGGTGCTCTCCCACGCCAGATTTTACAAGATTAGAAACGGCCGTAGATCGGTTTGAATGGTTAGTGAATTTCACGTTTTTGGTGTAAAGTCCGATTTGTTCTGCACCTGATTTGGTCCATTTTGATAGCTCATTTCTGCCAATTGGACAATTCTTGAAAGAACTGAGGATGAATGACTCATCCATGCTGGATTGACAGCGAGGAATAAACGGTTGGTTGTTATGTTGTTCCCCTTTTTTCCATCATCTTCTTGAATAATCTAAAACAATCACAATCATGATTTAGCGATCAACTATCAATGATTATATAAATTAGCAAAATACCTTACTGGACATTTGTCCGGGTTTTGAAAATTTTAAATTAGCCATTTCTTCTCCTCTAATCGTGCTGCACCTCCTTGTGAAGTTTTGCTGAAAACTGGGTCGTAAATAATCCGACCGGTTGGCTCTCCTGAATTATTTTTCTCTTCTTTGAAAAAATTCACCAAACATTTTAAAGCCTCACCGCCCCTCCATGCAAGCTCAAGTGATGCTACATGAAAAAATTTCTTTTGAAAATCATCTGGGGTGTTTTCATCATATAGCTCGACTATTTTGCGGTATTCTTCTTTCGTCATGCTTGGAGCACTGGTTTTTCTCTTCTGTGGAAGTGCTTGTAGTTTTTTCCTTTTTGCGTCCCTAGATTTTCGCGCACATTCAAACACTGCATCCTTGAAAGGATCAAATAATACGTTAAATTCCTTCCTATATTTTTCTTGTAACAGTCTCGCAACTGTATTCCAATGGGTTTTAATCACCCCCTCTTTATAGTCTGCACCATCTTTTCTCTTCATATTGAAACCATAATCTTTAAGGATCAGGGCCAGTTTGACAGTAGGTGTATTTTTAGTCAAAATATACCCATTTTTTTCGCAGAAGTTCTCGAATTGTTTCCAAGAACTTAATTTTGATTTTCTAGTGTTTACCGGTATAATGTTTTCTATTTCTTCGTCTATTTCTTCAAAGGAAACACTACCAAACCGTTCAAAACTCATTTTAATAAGCACAATATTTTTCACAATATTTCGCTCCGTGTATAGAAAACTGACACTATTCAAAATTGGAAAGTTTTCAGTAAAAGCATTTGAAAATTTGCTTTAATGGAAAAGTTAAAAATCAAACCTTGGTATATAGAATCGACAGTTATTTAATACCTATGTTTGCAGTGGGTTATCTCTCTTGATATTGTATAGTTCATTTTAACTAAAATATAATACAAGCCCTTAAAAACCCCCCCTGTTTTGAAATGTGACATTTTTCTTTATAGGTTAACTAAAGAAAAACGATTATGTGCAGGCACGTTAACAAAACTTTGGATTATATTTGGTTAGTGAATGTTGAAAAAATTGATAAAGATGTATTACAAAAGTACAAAATTTATTTCTAAAAAGTACAAATTGTTAACAGATTACAGATTTTCAAAAAATTCGGCGTAATTGTGGTATGTGGTTCTTTCGCAGAAGTTCAAGTAAGTCATCTTTCTTTTTTTTCCCAAGTTTTATTTTGGTTTGGTAGGCGGGTTGTAGCGTAAGCTGTGAACTGGAACGTTTATGTCTAGAAGTTCTTAATTTCATTTCTTGAAACTCGATCTGGGAGTAGGATGTTTTATATAATACTTTGAATGCATCAATTTTTTCGATTTTTATGATTTTTACATCACACAATTTGTCATTTTCCTGAAAGGAATTGATATTTCCAATGTTTGCATTAAGATCTTTTAAATCTACGAAATCTTTATAGCAGAGCTCCTGCACCTTGTACGGTTTGCCTATTTTTTTTGCTGATCTAATCAAAGTCACATACTGACTGGGAACATGAATTGGGGCAGATCTCGCAAATCTCTTGATTTGGCGCTCAATTATAGAGTGGGCCGAATCTCCCTCGTTTTGGGTATGCCCTGTTATCAAATACTTATGAGTAATGGACTTGATAGAAAACGTATTAACAGCGTACATGTACATAGATAAAATGTACTTATTCTTTTGCTGTCCCACACAGTTGTCCGAGAAGAAGATAAATTCTAATTTTCCGCTACGATTTTGGTTGGCTTTTTCTTCTATGAACTTTAGGAGGCAAGATCCTATTTCATTGGCTCCTCGCTGTGCTTCACCCTCATGCCAGACGTAGCAATGACATTCATCTTGGGTTGCCTTGTTCTTCATTTCGTAAATAGTGAAGTTCAAAACGTTTAATTTTGACTTGTAGTAATAAACAGACACTTCTCCTTTTGGGCAAGGTAGCACTGCTTGCAAGTCAAAACAAGCAACAACACAATTTTCTCCGATTTTCTCTTTATCGGCCTTTTTCTCTTCACGGGATAATGTTTTTTCATGAAGGTGACGTTCATACTTAGATTTTAATTCTTCACTGATATCGGAATCTTTTGCATTCGTAAACGAGGTGCAAAGTTCACATTGATCCTTTTTTGCTTTAAAAAAGGAAATATTGAATTCGTCATTAAAAATACGATTGTATATTAGGTAGTGTGCAGAGGGGAGGTCATTGTTTTTACAATGTTCTACATAGTCCCGATGTAGATCTGCAAGTGATTTTCCACTCTCGATATATTCACGACTTGAACGGGCTCTAATATAATGACTTTCTATACGAGGAATCGACCGAATGTGCCTACGAACACCTTCTTTAATATCTTCATCTAGTTTGGAATGCTTTCCGTGTTTTCCTCTAAGATCACTGGTAAGCATGCCCGCCACACCTGCTGTACGTTTTTCAATTACTGTACGTATTGGTCTATCTGTTATGGCAAGAGTTCCCTTAAACAATGTCTTACACACACGAATCCGGTTGTTATCAAGATTAAAATAAAATGCATTATTGTCGCGACGTTTAGTACGGTTTCTAGAATATTGATATCGTGGTTTAATACTTATCATACATGAAGATAAAAAATCTCTTTGCCTTTGCAAATCCCCAAGAGCCCAGTAATTATCAAAAATAAGCTTTCGGCTTTCTTCACTAAATTTGGAATAACATTTCAATCTGCAACGTTCATTGCACGGTGGTTGCATCTCCCTCGCTTTCATAACGCTACCTGTTTTTGATGTAGACACATAACCTTGTCCACTATTTCTTAGTCGTTTGGCCACATTCTTTTTCCAGTCAGATTTATTACATTTTCTTTTCCTAGTTTTTGCAGTTGGTTCTTTAATCGGTTCCTTTGGTGTTGATTCGTTTAAAGATGTGGTCGATTCTGGTTCAGACAGAGATTCATCTGCTGAACTTTCCTTGGCGAGTGTTCTAGCGTAATCTGGATCTGCGATATCATCATCGGCAGAGAAGTCTGAACCTGAATTAATGTTTACGTCATCGTCATTGGTATTGGTATTTAAAGTACCTAATTTTGGGCTATCTAAATTATTATAAACATTTGAATTAATAAATTAAAATTTACAAATGACAATGAATTTTCACCTGATTTTGAGGAACTGCATTCATTAGATAGTACAACAATATCGGTTGCTGTAGATTTCTTTTCCAAACTGCTAGAACAGTCAGTTTCCACGGGATTGGGCACATTATTCAGTGATGCCACAGGTCTCCAACATTTATTATTGTTTGTTTTTTGATTTTCTACCTTATCTCGAGCCAACTTCAATATTAATTTGGCTCTTGCTGACATTTTACTAAAACAGTGAGCAGTGACAACTAAAGAAATACTCTACATTATATCTAAGTCGTGCATAATTGACAATGTAACACTTTAGTATTGATAGCAATTTTGATACAGAAAAATGACATATTCCAAATTAATGCACAAGAAATTATGCATTTAATCTGGAAAACCGTCACAATTGTATATTAAGACCGTTCAAATATCAACTAATATCAGGAGTACTTGCAAAAAAGTGTCACATGTTAAAATGTGACGTTTTAAATGACAAAAAATAAACCATTAGAAACTTACCTTTATAATCAAAAGTAGCGTAACTCAAATTATGACACTCTTCCTGATAAATGTAACTTATTATAGATGGCACAACTTGATTTGTGACGATTTTCTTTATAAACCTAGAAGCACCTACATGCACGCACGAGGACTAACTATTAACTGACGTTTTTCCAGATACAAGCAGAACATCATTTCTCAACAACCAAAATGACACAAGTGTCCTCTAGCGGCAAACGTAGGAGCTACACTTGTGTCGTTTTTTTATATAAGAGAGTACACTCTTAGAGAATGTTATGACTACTTAACCCAAAAAAGCAACTTTTTGAGTTATGACACTTTTCTATACACGGAGCGATTTATTGTTTTAATTTTTTGTTTACACAAATTTACACGTTGCTATAGTTTTTTGAACAAAAAATATCTACTGTTTTCTCTACGAACAGGTACAGGCTAGATCTTTGGAAAGAATAATAACTTCAAATAAACGTATTTATCAATTTACAAATATATCAGCTATTTAATTAAAGATTCGTTCGGGAAATAGTCTCGTAAAATATCCCTCTTGTATATCAAATTGCCGATAATTTTTTTAAAATGCACTCGAGCGCATTCGCGCTCTCGTGCAAAAAAAATTATCGGTAATTTGACGTGCACTCGGGATATTACTAGTGAAAATACTACTTTCTTAATACTTATACTTACTGATCTTTGAAAACTTACTACTGGAACAATATAGAACACTGTAACATAAACAAATTGCCTCATGTTACACTTTTCAAGTAACGTATGGACACTTATTTAGTTATGCTAGAAGTTTTGAACTTGTTATTCGGTAGTTTTAGCTAATATTAGTAGGCATAACATTGTTGTTTATTATCTTTTACGATAAAAAAAGGGCTAAATCATTTTTTTGGTACCAGACGAGGAAAAAAAATATATTAAAAGGCTGTATGGTATCTTTACGAACGTTTATTGATCAATATATAAATAGGAAAAAAAATCAAACTAAATTAGAGCCAACTAGTGCCGGGTTTGGATCCCCAGCAGCTCTTCCACGGCTTCGTTCCACTCTTCTTGACCCAAGATATCCTCCCCCAACACGGAGGGTAACTGTCCAGCAGGATACGGAGAATTTAGGATTGGTGCCGCAGGATACTCTTCCTAGCCTTCCTCATGTGGGTAGAAGAATTCCACGACATAATACCCATTTGCAACAGCGCTTACATTGATCGCAACATAATACGCCGGCACATTCATACCATATATAAAATAATGATCTCCAGGGATCATTACATATATTTGGCCGCGTCCCACAAGCGACTCAATAATAGAGGTTACGATAGTAAGGGGGTATCCAGCTTGAACGACGACTGACTCCAGACGTCTTCCCTCGAATACCTCTATAAAACAAAAAGAAAAAAACATAAGCCTGAATCCATATATGCAGACTTCCGGTATTCCCAATTTTGCGGACACCAGAAATTTGTAAGAACTGACGGACAGCAGGTAGTAATAATGAATCTTGAGGGCACGTAATGTGTAGAACACTTTGTGTGGTAGTTAAACATGCATGTTATTTTTATTAAAGTTATCGCTTCAAGCAAGCCTAAGTACTTGAAACTCTTCGACCCAGCTTAACTCCAAGTTAACTGTTTGGGCCCTTTGGGGTCCAGACTCTGTATCAGAAGACTCAGCATAACTACAGCAAACCAGACCCTGGGTTCTTGGTCTACTAGTCAGCAGTAACTGTTATAAATGTAAGCCCACCATTTGTATGTCTTAAATATAATTATGTTATACTATTGACTTGTTTAAATCCAGACTAGTCACAATTTATAATGTGACATTGTGGTGGAGGCCGTTTTTTTGTAATTACTATTTCTTTTGCTACAATGCTAGCAGCATTAAAAAAGCGAAATCTCTTTGATAAATTTTAAAAACTAGTTATCGGTCCTGTGTATCACTGAAATATATATATTTTTTTTCTCAAACAAATTTTTTTTTTATTCAATTACTTCGTAAATGGCTGCAATCATCTCAAACAAGAATTTCTACCTGTCCAGCCAATAATCTTCTATTTTTTTTGTTTTTTTAAGGATAATATGGGCCAAATACCCAGCCACATAGACATTCGTACATGTCTCTAATGTTGTTGGTTTTTGTTGAGCTGTATCTGAAAATGACTGTTCATGCAAACTACATTTTTCTGCAATGGTTTCTATTTGGTTATCAAAATCGCTATTAGAAGCATAAACCGTATCTTGCATGTTGCATTCTTCATCAGCCATAGGCATAGTAGGTTCGTCTTATTCATTATATTCATAATATCTGTTTCATCGACTTGACAATTACCACTATCTAAAGACATTTGCAATCTGATGTGCATATTATGTTGGATAGCTATTCGGCATTGCCGGACTGATGGTGTAGGGTTATATCCGCCTCTATTTCTAATAACCGAAAAAAAGTTTTCTAGTGGATCTTGATTTAGATACGCTGTCAGCAGATATTTCACATCAAGGGATTGTAAGTGTTCCCATAACATCAGAATCGAAGTTAAAGTCCACTTAAATCCATCTAAACAATATATATTGTTTCGTTTCTTTCCTTTTTCAAACACTTCAATATTTTGAAAGTAAAGTAACCCTTTTTCTAAATGGTCTCGAGAAAGTTTGTTAAATATTGATAACGGTCTTCTGTTTGGATTCGGATCATGAAGAACTCGGCTGTTTAAAGCATCGAAAATGTTGTTGATGGTTTCCACAAAATTAGAAGTGTTAATTGCAGTTGGACTAACTAATTGTTTAGTTGTTGACACTGTAGAAATAGCCGCTGCAACAGTATGTGAAAATATTTGACAAGCATATTTCACCCGCATCTTCTGAAATGTTGTTGGCGAAATGTGATTATTTGTAATTTTTAATAATGCCCTGGTACTGTTACTTCTCTGGTCGATTTCAAAAGTTTTTGTGATGTCCAACCAAGAAACCAGATCTCCATTGACGAAGAATTGCAAATTAGTCTTCATGAAATTGTTACGCAAACTTTTTAATAAATGCGGAGCATCAAATACCGTAAATATCCTATGACCGTTAATTTCGATAGTTGGACAATCTCTTGTTGCACCCAAATTTGCCAAAGCACTTCTTATTCGATCCTTGATCGCAAACAAACACCAAAGGGTTTAACGAAATTGATTTCAGTGTTGTTATGACAGCAATAATCAGTTTACTTAATGAAGTTGACTTAACTGGACCAGCGGAAGTAAAATAACACAACGGTATTTTCCAATTATGAAGAAGTCTGCGAATATAAAATACCAGAGCAGTGTCTGCTAATTTATTTTCCCTGCCCAAAAAACCAAGATCTTGATATCCTTCAATAAAATCTTCAGATATGTTGTATTCCACCTTTTTTTTAAGAGCTATTTCGTCACAAAGAACAACGCACATTTTTTCTCTATGGTCCATGGACCGCACTTTTAATGTGAGTTTTTTTATTAATTTCGTTTTTAGTCCTGTCCTCAAGTTAAATACTTTCAACCACGATTGAATCACTCTCACAGATGGTAATGTAAATTTTAAATTATATAACATAAACTTATAAGTACTTGGCGACTTATAATACAATGAAAGGGCCAATTGTTTTTCTGCTTGTGTCCACATTTGTCTTGTTTTGTGAAAACAAATCATTCGCACAAAAGTTTTGACTGATTCGCTTTTATTTAATAACAAACCATTGAGTGCACCCCATGCAGAAAAACCATTAGTTTTTTGTTTTAACCTGTAATTTTGAGAACATTTTGCCTTCAATTTTCTTTTCAATTGATTTACTTTATATGAAATGTTTGTAGGTGTCTTATTTATTGGAGCTTCAGTAGCGAAGGGCATATTAAGTACACGATCACTCACGTTAGACATTTCACTCGCTGTAGAATTAAAACTAGCAAATCTAACCAATTTTCGATTACTATTAGGTGAAGTAGAAGAAGAATCGACAGGTCGTTTTCTTCCATATGTTTTCAATGGTTCGCTGCTTGTACATTCATTATTGGATGAACTTGTTGGCGGATCACGACAGTCCTCCACGGCTTTGCTGTCTGAAAATTTAATACAATTTCTATGACACGTTTGCATGTAAAATATTATCGAATTAGCAATTAATTGATTTTTATTCTATTACCGAGTTGCTGTTTATTTTATATAGAAAATTCAAATAAAGACTAAAAACTCAATTTGAAAAATAATAATTATACTACCAACCTGTCCATGCAATAGGAGAAGAATCGCGTCTCAATTGTTTTCTTCTAGCATTCACAATAACACTAACAGGTGGAAAATGCTTCTCACAAATCACTTTGTTTTTCAACTCTTCGTTGTCCATCATAGCAATTTTTATATTGCCACAGCGGTTTTTCCATTCTTTCAGACGAACATCATCGTTTACGGGAAATTTAAAGAAACTAATGTCTTTATTGTTTTTTTGACTGTTGGAACACATGTGGTAACAGCACACATGACTTATAACCGTGGTCATTTTGACTTGTAAAATACAGTCAAATCACAAAAACTCAAACTTGCCAAAACCCGATGAAATTACGTCGCTAATTTAATTAATAAACTATTGTTTGATTACTATACGGGCACACACACGAATGTCGATATCAATTTCAGTAATGAAAAACAGAGAAACTAACAACACATCTAAACGATTTTGCAATATATACGACTAGCACAAGACGAGCCTGCAAGAAGGTGAAGACTGTTTTTAAAATGTATTGAATGGAATTCTTGGTCATTAGTGAATTTATCTTAGTTGCATCAGTAGTTACACAATTCTAAGAAACCCCAAATTTTAAGGCAGGTACATATTTTATAATCCGCTCAAACTTTCTCTGTATTGTGAATACTTAGGTAAAATCGTTGCCGTTCCAGAATTTCAAAACCGTTGAGAACTTGTCAAGACGTGCGCCATCTATGTGTGAAACCCTGCATGAAGAACGAATCTCGCCATAACGTTTCGAGTCTTCCCCATATTTGTCAGTCAACGGTAATATGTAATGATGAATATACCTATTAGTTAACCTAATCGACCGTATTTTGACGTTAATTTTTCTTTATGAGATATAAAACAAAATAACAAACCTCTGACGTCCGTTAAAATCCGACTCGCCTATAGGGGACCTGCATGACAAGTGTTGGCGTCTGGTGGCGAAATTCGGAAGTACAGTTGACGTGATTAACTTGTAGATCAACCATTGTAAACACACGTGAATATTGCTTGATCTATTACTTTTTTGTATTTACTGCACTGATATAATTATTATTATGAAGCCGAAATCACGATGTTATTGTTCAGTACCACAATGTAAAAGTTATGCTACGAAAGGCATCAGTTTACATAAATTTCCAAAGGATTCTGTGCTAACCAAGAAATGGGCAGTGGTATTACGTATTGGAAAACCAATTTCTAAATACATGTTGGTGTGCTCCTTGCATTTTGAAGAAAAAGACTTTCATCCAAGTTAGTATATTTTTCATATTAATAAAAAATTAGGTTGTTTATAAATTCTCTTATGTAATGTTATTGTTTTAGTTACACCATTAAAAACAAAAAAGCTGTTGAAGAAGAATGTTATACCCTCCTGTAATATTCCAGTAAGAAGCCACGACGATAAAAAAAGGAATGATAAACCAAAACGTTTAAAAAATCGATTAAATTATCAACATGTACGCCAGTTAGCAGCCTCCGAAAATAATATTTCCGTTGAAGCAGAAATGCAATTACTACGTGTTACTGACAATACACCTATTACTGACAATGCACCTATTATTAGCAGTGTTTTGGATATATTAGCAGAAGTATGTAGTGATCAATTGAAGTTACCAAGTTTGAGTGCAGAGAAGGCGGTACAAGTTGATTCATTGCCATCGCAGAATACCCATGATGCCGTGTATGGTATCCTACAATCTAATAGATTATTGGTGGCATATACAGGTATATCCTGCGATTTATTTAATTGCATTGTGGGCTGTGTGGAAAAAACTATTGAAAGTGGTGGTGGAAATGTACAAAGTGTTACGGACAAATTATTACTTACTTTAATAAAACTTAAGTTAAATCTATCATTTCGCGTGTTATCAGGACTTTTTAACAAAACTGAAACGTATTTAAAAAGGTGTTTCGATGTCATGGTGCCAGTGTTATCAGAAACGTTAAAGTGTACAATTTATGTACCAAAGTTCGAAGAAAACATAAGAAGTTTGCCTCGGTGCTTCAATAAATATAAAAAAGTGCGACTAATTCTTGACTGCACTGAGGTACCGGTGCAACAACCAAAATGTTTAAAATGTAAACTTCGATGCTATTCTCATTATAAATCAAGGCATACAGTAAAGTTTTTGATTGGAGTGAACCCTGCAGGTATAATTACATATATCAGCCCTGCATATGGTGGCAAGGTATCGGACAAAGCAATTTTCAATAATGAAAACATTATCGATATTCTGGAACCATATGTTGATGACATAATGGTTGACAAAGGGTTTGCGATTGAAAAGGAATGTTTAGAAGCAGGAATCAATTTAATCCGTCCTCCCTTTTTAAGAAAGGCCAATCAACTTAACAAGTCACAAGCTGAAGATACAGCTAGCATTGCAAGAGCTAGGGTACATGTTGAAAGAGTAATTCAACGTATTAAAGTATTCCAGATATTTTCAGAAAAAATATCGTGGAATTTATTATCACACATTGACGATATAGCAATTATTTTAGCAGCCTTTGTTAATTTATCAAATCCAATTCTAAAAGATGACAAGTTCAACTAAGTGAGTAATTTTAGTAGATTTCTTTAAATTTTAGTTACTTTTATGACTGTTAAATTTTCAAAACTGTTCAAATTTTTTGTAATTTTTCTTATCAGCCATTTTACGATGTGCTGCTTCATTTTTGTAACTTGTCTTAATTTTAATTAATATGTGATTTTTAAAGGGCACTGGTTCTTCTAACCTTTGTTCCTTCTGTCAACCTATTTATTTAACACTTCATGTTACTTAAATTTTCAATTTTTATTACTTTTTTGTATTTTACACCATATGGTAAGTTCTTAATCTTTGTAATTAAACCTAAGGCTCATTTGTTATACTATTTTAGCACTGAAGATGCCCTTGTAAGGGCGAAAACGTTTTGCTTTTACATTTTTCATTAAAATCTGTGGGTTAACGACTACGTGCTATAAAATCGTCGTTTTATTTAAGTTATTATCTCGTGGTTACCGTTATGAATTTGTTTTTATAATTTAGCACAATGAAATTTTAAGATGTTTTAAATAATTGTATTACAATTTCCTTTCTCACTCTTTGAAGCTTATTTACTTTTGTAATTTGTTTATTTATATTTCAATAATAAAAACAATAGGTGAATGTTTGTTTATTTATTATGTAAAATATTGCAACATGTGCTTAAAATAAGTTTCCTGTAATGTACATAACATTTTTTGCACAAAAACTTCATCATACTGCTCCTCCAAGATAACACATGTTTTATCAAATGAAGCATATACAATAAAATGGCATTTTTTAATATTTAAAATAAACATAGTTAATTGTATTTGTCCATAATATATGTTTTTTTCTTAAATTATAAATATTATTCTGAAAATTCACAAATGGCAAATTTTGAATTATATCTATTGCAGTCGAAGTTCGTCCAACTATAGGGCTTTTGATTTCTATTATAAAATCAAGGTTTTCCGAAATGCCATCTGGACTGCATGCTAACCATGGAAGCCGCGAATGTATAATCAAGCCACATTTTAATATTTTAACATTCGTGTATTTTTCGTAACATTTACGGGCTGGTTCCTCCTAAAAATACAAAAAAATTTATTAGGAGTATAGGTTATAGAGGTTTTTCATTACATACCTGTTCATTACCGTAACGCGTATTCTCATTTCCAGAAAATTTAGGGTCTAAAAAGTTTCCAACTTTTTTTTGCCAATCTGGATTTTTGTTGGATGAATACGTATACAATTGGTAACATGTACTACTTGTGATACGGTACTTTCTGTTTTGTTTCCAGCTATCGTTATTTTGGCCTCGAGTTTCATTATAAATTGCGTGGCAATCTATTATGTTTACTAATACATGTTTTCTATATAGATCCGTACATTTACTGGAAAGGTTTTCCAGGATTGACGACACTTTGTTTTTGATTGCTACTAGCTCAAACATATCTTCGGCCAAAGCATAGCGTTCCCTACAAACTGGCGGTGTTGCTACTGATTCCTGTGGCTCTTTATTTACTTGAGCAGTTATTTCTCTGGTTATTTCTTCTAATATAACTCTGCCGTTGACAAATTTTGTTAATCCACAATTTGGCTTGCCTACAAAATAATGTATCATTTGTTTTTATAAACAATAATAAAATTAATATTGCTACACACATTTTAAAAGCGCACTTAAATTTTGTCCCTCTGTTGTTTTCGTCGCTTTAAATTTTTTTGTGAGTGTAGTCACATGGCAGTACTCCCTTATCCGTATGGGCTTCTTATACTCCGCTTGTGCGCCGGTCACGGAATCCTTTCCCCACTGCTGTTCAATATCGGTGCAGGTTATTGCAGAAATCTCATTTCTACAACATAGTAATTGTTATTACTAAATTATTAATTAGTTACCATTAGCAATAAAATTTACCTATTAATGTACAGTAGAACGGCCACAATGTGCTTACACATGGCCCCCTCGCCAGCTTTACATGTGCACTTGCACAACCAATTTAATGGATCCACATGCAGCTGGATGGTAACTACATGTGGATCCTTCTGTATCGCTGATGACTGCAATACCAAAGCATAAATTTCGTTGTCTTTGGTACCGCATTTGGTTACATGACCCGCTAGCATTACAGCTTCTCCCTCACGTAACGGGCGACGTCTATCACCAATATACGTCAGGATCTCGTCTATAGTCACTGACATTACACCTGATTACCCTAAATATTAAATATACACAACAAAATACAAAATCCGTTACGTTCGCAACACAACTACATACAGCTACGAGGTTATAATCACGTTTCCACAGCCATCACTTGCTAAAACTAACGCCCTCTATCCACAGTGATATCTCCCAATTAAGTCTGGTGGGGTCTGTCTGTGGTGCCCGATCAACGGCTTCAGTTATAATGCATACACTTGTCCACACTGAATGTGGAAACGCAACTGACAACAAGTGGAGCGACTCAGTAGAGGCAGCTACTACAGATCCCAGCTTCCGCTATCTATTGGTCTAAGAGATGCACCCTACTTAGCATACCTCTGGGCCTGTCGGACCCCACCAGACTTCTGGAAGTTTAATACTAGCTACAGTTAATTTGCATAATATAGTTTTTTGATTTGTGGATTTTAAAAAACTAGACTCTTGATTTCTATCATTAATTATCCAGTGAAGTCCATTTATTATGCAATATAGAGGCATGTTGCAAGTTAATTGGTGCGGCCACAATATCATTGAAATATAGGCAACCCATTATACACCGCTAAGCACTCTTGCCCCTGCCTACTGATGAATTTAAATTTTCAATTGTCAGGAATGTTTTATTTTGAGGTTAAACTCAGTTAAACTTTCAGTGGGGATTCACAATGGCCGTAAGCATAAGAAATACGTAATTTATAAGAATCACATAAAGTTGGATACTATGTTTCTAATGTAGTTGTTCACAATGCAAGCTTTTTTATGTTATGTTTACGGATATACATAATTTTCCATAAGGACTACATAAAAAGTTTATTTATTTTATTATTTTAACTTTTTACGTAAATCTTACACTAAATAAATATATTTGTGGCGAATCGTAGTGGCCGCGTTGCGCTGTTGTTTGACGTTGTACTTTGATAAAGTAATTCTACCAGTTCTTCAAACAACGTTGGTACCATTCTTGTGTATGTAAAAAACCATTCGGTGTCGTGTAGTCGCATTTCAATAATTATTAACCTTCGGAATTCTCCTTTTTTCTCTCGATTTCTGTTTATTGAACGAACCCTCCAACGTCTGTTGTTTTGACAAATTTGCAGTCTGTCGTTGTCCTTATCTTCGTTTCAGTAACAATAGCACTAATAACTGTTTTTCTGCATTTCACTCATAATAAACGCATGCAGATGATGAGATGACAGATGATATCAATTGCGATGAGTAGGTTGTGGTTTGTGTTTAATTGTGCGTATTTTTTAGGGACATTGTGAACACGTAATATTTTACGGTTATACTATGTTTAAATAAAATATATAGATTTATGTATTTCTTATGCTTACGGCCATTGTGAATCCCCACTCATGTGTTGCTGATTTCGGTTAGATCATAGATGGTTAGATAAAAAAAACTAGCTAACTGTATAATGGGTTGCCTATATTTCAATGATATTGTGGGCGCACCAATTAACTTGCAACATGCCTATATTGCATAATAAATGGACTTCACTGTATAACTAAGTATTGAAAACATTCGTACAAAAATAAAATTTACAGTATCTGTCGAAATTGATAGACCGCTTCTTTGCAGATAGTCAAAATATTTGTTATCAACGTAAACACCCTTTTCAGCAGTAATTAACGATATGCATATGTTACAGTTTAGCTTTTTTGATACTGCATGGGCTACATAGCCTGATACGTATATTTTTGCCGATTGGTCAATTTCTGCCACTTCCAAATAATTTGTTCCTAAGAGCCGTATGCCACTAGACTAATTTCAGCACTAAAATTAGTTCTCAAAAATTTAGCAATAAAATAAAAATTTAAATTGGTGCGCCGTTTAAGTCGACTTTCTAGGTTAATTTTAATATTTCTGTTTGCTACTACAAATAGATTAATAAGTGGATACGCATGCGCAATTCGATCAAAACATCGTGTCACTTTTAACAGCTTTTAACAGCCTATAAAACCTTGAGATTGTTTGTGGATGGTGTTGAACGAATTGTTGAAATGTCTTTAAGCAGAAACCAACATTTATCTTCAGCGGCTTTGATCCTCTCAATGATGATAGTAGTCAAGAAAAGGAAGTTATTAAAAAAGAAACGACTTTGGACCAAAAGGTGGATAGCAAGAAGAATGGAAGGAAGAGGTACCTTAAATATGTTGAACCAAGAATTATTAGAAGAAGATCCAACGGCTTATAGAAACTTTGTACGAATGAACAATTACTCCTTTGAAATATTGTTGAATCTTGTTGAAAGTAAAATAACAAAACAAGATACAAACAAAATTTAGAGAAAGTATATCGGCAAGAATGAGGTTTGTATTCCTACCTAGTTATGAATTTACCTAGCTATAAACTTATTGTTGGAATGTTGTTCTTTAATAGGTTGGAAACCACCTTACGGTTCTTGGCTACAGGAGAGACATTTCGATCCTTAATGTTTTCGACTAGCATACATGAAAGTAGTATGTCCAGGTTCATTTCAGAAGTTTGCGAAGCCATATACTGCAGTTTAAAGGTAACTTATCTAAAGCTGATTTTTCCAAAAGTTTCTAAACAAAAACTAATTATATAATTTGTAGACTCCTAATTCAAGTACCGAATGGATGCTTTGAAGAATCTTGGCAATTTCCACACTGCATTGGTGCCTTGGATGGACGGCCCATCACTTTTAGACCACCAGTATCTGCCGGGTCATTTTATTATAATTACAAGGGAATTCGCTTAATTGTCTTACTGGCCATGTGTGATTCAGCATATAAATTCACTTACTACAATGTGGGAATTAACGGCCGTATAGGTGATGGTGGAGTTTTCCGTGAATGTCATTTAAGTAAAGCCGTTTCAAATAACACCTTAGATTTACCACCAAATGATGCCTTTCCAGGCCGGTTAACTAATGGCCGTACGTCTTAATTGCAGATGATGCCTTTCCCCTTAGAAATCGAATTTTGAAACCTTATCCCAGTAGAGGATTATCATATTCACAGAAAATATTTAATTATAGGCTTTCAAGAGCAAGGCGAATGATTGAAACTTCGTTTGGAATCTTGGCTAGCAGATTGAGAGTCTTATTAAATCCAATAAATTTAAATCCTATAAAAGTTGAAAAAATTACATTAGCTTGCTTGGCTCTGCATAATTTTTTGGCTTCCGAAAACTGGAAACAGTATACCGAGGTAGATGATGTCGACTTAAGTGGAACATTGTCGAAAAATAAAATTAAAGCACATGCAGGTAATTACACATCAGTTCTGGCTCTTAAAATCAGAGACGAATGTCAAGATTATTTTTGTAGCGAAAATGGTGCTGTTGCTTGGCAGGATGCTGCAATACGTAGACACAATATGTAAAATATATTTAATGATTTAAATGCAATTTAGTGAAATAAAGTAATTACATACATGTAAAATTAATATTAAGTACCTAATAATAAATTGTTTTATTTACGAGAGGTTTGTCTTCTTGCTGAAAATACGGCATTTATAATTCTGTCTTGAGTTTCCAGCAAAAGTTCCACATTGCTTTCTAGAAATTGTAGTTGGCTCCCAACGAAATCCGTAAAAATTTATATTTGTCTTCACAGGCACTGCTATGGGTGGTTCCTTTTGGGAATCGCTCATATTGACAACCCTACT
Organism: Hemicrepidius hirtus; assembly: GCA_963082805.1. Classification (NCBI taxonomy): domain Eukaryota; kingdom Metazoa; phylum Arthropoda; class Insecta; order Coleoptera; family Elateridae; genus Hemicrepidius; species Hemicrepidius hirtus. Next base: position 16,751,417 of record OY720161.1, read on the forward strand.
ATTTCAGTTATAAACTGCGAGTAGCAGAAAGTTCTAATTTTAACGCCAGCATTGCTACCCCCTCCTGAAACCACCGCTAAAGGCATTCCTGGGCGTTCAAGGTTATAGTCATAACTCATAAACGTCACCATTATATGGTTTAAATAACAAAAATGTGAGGGATTCGCTCATAGCGCGTGTAATGGAGGGTTAACAGTAGACACAGCATTTCCGGCACTTAATAATGTCTGAGAATTTGCGTAACAGTGTCATCAATCTATCTCTGTCTTGCCCCAATGTATCAGTAACTATTTTATTCAAACTGGTAAGGGAATAATTAAAATTCTGCTTTTTGCATATGACCAGTTTGTTTTGTAAATGTACACCGTGCTCGTCACTCACTAGCAATATTCCAGGACGACAAAACACATCGTTTCCTACAATAATGTCCACATTCATAGCACCGTCTGGTATTACAAATAAGTCAACATTGCAGTTTAATGACTCGAATTCCAATAGAGCACTTATTTTCTCTGTAGTAATACAGTCAGTTCCACCTAACCCGCGTAATGTCATATAGGTTGGCTGTTTTACGCATTCCAGAAGGTTTGCTAAACTTTTAGTAATCAAGGAACAACTGGATCCGGTGTCAAGCACACATGTTAGTTCGTAACCTTGTACCACCACAATGGCTTTCGACGAAGGCTTGCAAAGATTCACGTGATGCACATTAGCACTTGATTTCTTTTTACGAAAACACATTGATTCTGTGTCTTTCCTACAGAAATCCCAAAACAAGTTTGGTTTGTATCTTTTAGAATCACGTTCACGAGATTGTCCTTACGTATCGCCGAACAGTTTTGGAAAATTGTACCGAAAATGTCCATGTCCACACTTAAAACATGAACCGCTGGCATTTCTATCATGTGATGGTTTCACCTTCAACCTTGATGGGGCCTCTGCGATGTTGGAACGCTGTTTCGGAGCCGCACGCCGCTCTTGCATGTGTCTAACTGCAATTTTCCGCGTAAACTCTGCTACCGTTTGGCATTCCTGGTTTTTAAGATCGCTTTCGTCGCTAATTCCGGTCACCATTACAGCAACCAAATTTTTCTCGGTGCAAGCCTAGAAATTTTCTCTCGTGCGTATTCCGCGTACGAATTAGCATGACGGGAATAATAATTCACTGCTTCCCGGAGAAATTTTCTCAAACCTTTAGTGTTAGGAAACGCTATCGTCAAATCAGTTTGAAGCTGTTGCCAATTCCTGTCTCCAGGAGGTTGTCAGGTTGTTATCCAATTCTGTGCATCCCCTAGTAAATAGGAGGTGCACTTCTCAACTATCTTCCAGTCGCCCCAATTCATGCGGTTTTTGGTTGCCTCCAATTCCGTGAACCACTTTTGTAGGTTATCCGTGGCAGGATTAAAATATGGTAGTCACATCATCTGCTACAGGTTCTTGCTGTACTACTTGAGATTGTGTTGCATTTGATGCCAGGGTTTGGAGCCTGCTTTGCATGGTTTCCATCAACGTTTTTATGGCTTCCGGATCCATCTTGGACGCCGTTAGATGTTGCTCAATGTGGTGAAAGTTGTTGCACAATATAAAAATTTCGCAAAAATACGAACAAAGAGCACTAGATTGTCATCCCACTTCTGATGTAATAAGATTAAAATAAAAACACATTAAATTAATAAAACAAATCTTTATTGGATAACCAAATATGATTATACCGTCTGGGTACTTTCAAAACCGAACATAGGGGAATTGCATTGTAAGTAACCTTTATATAGATTCCTGCTCGCCATTTAAACCCACAAGGATGGTAATGGTATGAATAGAACGACAAAAATACAGCGCATCTGATGGTACCAATACATGTTAATACTTAGTTATCTTTTTCTGTAAAAAAAATTATGAAATAATGCTATTTTGAAATAATATAGGTTGCTATGATTGTCAACTTTTTTTTATCTGTCAATTAAATTATTTGAAATCAGTCCATGTTTCGGTTATTAATATCAAATAATATGAATAATACCGAGTATTCAGTAGAGTAGAGGGTTTTTATAATAAAGACATTACCATCCTTGTGAGTTTAAATGGCGAGCAGAAATCTATATAAAGATCAGTTACAATGCAATTCCCCTATGTTCGGCTTTGAAAATACCCACTCGGTATAAAGTCGTTTCACTGTAAACACGCACGCACGTCATCAATGACGTATTGCCAGCCCCTGGCAGTGTCAACATAAAACAAGGGGAAAAATTATTATTTCTTTCTAAATTACGCAGTGAGTCATTTCATTTACAAGACCGTGGAATGTAATATCACGAGTTTCAGTATAATTATTTAATGTTTTATAGTTTTCCTTACAACAGGCAAAAACATTAAAATCGTAGGGAATATTAGGTTTTCATGTTGGCGTGTCCGACACTGTAGCGCCAACTTCGTTTACATGTCGACCTCCAACGCATTTCAGTTGTCGATTATTAACTGGTTATATACTGTAATTTTTCATATTATCCTAATGTAAATTTAGTAAGTTGTGATGTCGTTTTGACGTCAATGGGCGCGTTCAGCCGAACTCAGTGCTGCTTCAGCCCTGGAACAGTGGTGCATTGAACGGCTTGCTGACTTCCACCGCTGCAGCAGCGCTCGCCATTTTTACCAGCACATTTATATTTCGCTGTTTTGCTCAGCGGAGAGTGGGGGTAACAACCACGCAGGTTGTCATCGTTTTAACTAACCTAATAGCCCAGTAAATCTATACGAAAATAAGCTTAAACCCGGAAAAAATTAGTATTAAGCTATAAATTGCAAAATTTCTTCCTCTTATTGTGGAAAAAATGTTATTAATGTAAGCTGTTTATATAGACCCCCTCAGGCCCATAATAATAGTATCTTTATAGGCATGCTAGATAAACTATTACTTCATATTAAAAATGTAAATACGCAAAGGTTCCTTTGCGGAGATTTTAACTATGATTTTCTAAGTGACACTCATAATGTGGATCGATTTCAAATTCTACTGATTCTCCTGAAATAATTTTAGTTGCATTTTCAAGAACTTCGTAACCTTTATTTTTGTCTAGGACATCCTTCAATTTTTGTAAAATGGCTGTACCTATTTTACCTTTAACTTTTTTACATGATACCCTAAACTTATTTATTAATTCAACAGAGTCTGTAAGAGGAAGGCCTTGAGCTTCTAATTTTAAAATTGTTTCGGACACAAAATTATAATTGGCACTTATAAATGCCAATTGTTGAAATAATTCTTTTTTATTTAGAATATCTTTTGCTTCTCTAATTGAACTATTAGATTCATCGGCCAGTTCCAAAATTATCTCTTTAATTTTTTGAAAATGTTCTGAGTAAAAAAGGGCAGCCTCTAACGATGTACCCCATCTAGTGATTACTGGGCGAGGGGGAAGGGGAGTATTTGGAAGTTTCTCTTTATAATACTGTATTCTAAGGAGTGCCTTAATAAATTTTTTTTTTACATTATTAATTAAGCTATTAACTAATGGAAACTGCGACCTAATCTCCTCTGCTACTCTATTTAGCCCGTGTGCTAAACAAGTGGTGTGAATTAAATTTCCATAAAATACTTTTAAATTTTGACCTGCTTTTACCATGTAAGGAGCGGCATCAGACAACATCAACAAAACTTTTTCTGAAGGAACTGCTGCTGTTAAAAAGAAATTTGCCAGTCCTTCCTGTATAAACCTACATATGGTAAAATTATTAGTTTTTTCGAGTTCTTTGGAACCTATTAAAAATGATTTTCCCTTGCAATCAGAATGCAAAACTCCTATTAATAAATTCGCTATATAGCGACCACAACTGTCTGTGGTTTCATCTAAAAATAAAAATAATTATTTTCTATTTGTTCTCTTATCTCGCGCATTGTATCTACAAAAAGAGAATTCACATAACTTTTTCGCAACGTACTTTCGTCAGGTATCTCCTGCTTACAGCAATTTGTGAAAAACGATTTTAAATTAGGATTATTCAATTTTTTAAGGGGTATATTGGCGCTCACAAATGCTTTACATAGAGCGTAGTTGAAAGACTCCTTTTCGTTCCGCCTTGAGTTCGCTGCTAGACACTCTAGGGACGACTGCGGCTGTTTGATGATTTCATTTTGTCACATTTCCGTTTGTGCATAGTTGTACCGACGTGCTGGTCTATTAAATATTTTTTTGCAGACGAGACCTACAAAAGTATCCGTGAATGATATTTCAAAAGAACTTTAGAATAGTATATTTAGAGTATGTAAATTAATATTTAAAACTTATTTCAAACAATACCTTTTTGCGTATCACGCATAAATTTGTCTCTTCAGCTTGGTCTTCAATTTTTACCCGTGATTTTGTGGTTTTCGGGGGCGTTAAAGTTTTATTTTCCCGAAACTCGCGGATTATTTTTTTACCGAGGTCTCACCAACATCCAATGTTTTGGCCACATATTGTACAATATCGCCAATTAAAATTTCTGGATTTTGATTTAATGTTCCATTGTATAATTTAACAATCAACTGTTTTTCCCGTAAGCTAATACACTGCTTCTTGCGCTTGGTACTTACACCAGGAGACAATTCCATTTTACAACACTTATAAACTTTATTTTTAAACTAAGAAGAGCATTGCAAATTTGTTCCGTCAAAATCTACACCTTTGATTGGCTGCGGCCAGGCCGGTTTCACACCGCTAAGTAATCCTAGTAATATAATATACTATTTTATTAATTTAACAAAATGAAGGTAGTCTGTTCAATAAACAGGTGGTGGTGGATGAATTGCAGGCGCAACCGTACTGCCAGATCATCTACTGCGTGGCTCATACGCCTCAGAAAACGTCCTATGTCGTTCTCCTGCCGTAGAAGCTCTTCTTCCTGACCGAAAAGTGTTTAATAAATATATCAGAATTGTTATTTTATCCAAGAAGTAAAGTTTGTCCTTACGGATACTTCCATCTAGTTGGGCCCAGCGAGGTCCCTGTCGTGAGGTACCCCGTCTTAAACGAATAAGGTCACAGGCCTTACTATGCTCCATTCGTTGAAAGTACGAAACAAACATCCAAACATTAGGATGTCGTCGTCCAACCAACTGATTGAGCTTACTGTGAAACGATTCAACAGAATTGTTAGTGCGTACGCTAAGACCGTGATCCGATACGTTTATCGTACTATAGCATACAAGACTATATATATTAATATAAACAAAGAGTTAAATCAAAGATAATATTTAATGACATTTTTATGTAGTGAAATACAGAGTTGTAACTAATAAACATTAAAATAAAATCCATCTAAAAACAAAACATTACTTGATTTAACATAAAATTCAATAAACGCACAACATTTACCCCCCCCCGTTTAAAAATAATAAAACCCACTTTAAATTAAACCATTTAAATCTAATAGAATCATAATTTATTAGTATTTACATGATTCCTTAAATTTAAGCGATTAACACCAAACCCTTGATATAATAATCAATCTATGAAATGAGCTGGCTTTAACCTATCAACAGAAACTTTGCCTGAATCTCCAAAATCTTCCAAAACAAAATATCTCTCATTTCTAATAAGCAACTTGAAAGGACCTAAATACGTTGGTTTCAAACCAAAAGTATGAGAATCGTTTCTCACAAATACATGGGAACTCGAATATAAATCCTTAGGAATATAAAATGATGTATTATATTCCTTCGTAAAATACATCTTACATCTACGCAAACGTTGTTTCAATTGTAAAATAAAGTTTGCAATATTAATATCAAACTTCTCCTCATTTTGGAAAAAATCCCCTACCCATAAAGAAGAATAAAATTGAGCTGCATTATCTGTCGTAATTATTTGCTGAACTCCATAACCTGATATCCAAGTCCGAATACAAGCATCAATAATTTTCTCCGTCGTTATGGATTTAAGAGGAATTGCTTCAGGCCATCTACTAAATCTATCAATAATCGACAAAACATATTTATACCCTTGACAGTAAGGTAAATGAACAATATCCATGTGAATTTTATGAAAGCTACAATCCGGTTCTATAATCGGTTGCAACAGCCCTTTTGTACGTTTGACAACCTTATTTCGCTGACATGGATCACATACTTTTACCCAGTTTTGAATGTCTTTTCGCATACTAGACCATACAAACCTAGAACAAATTAATTTTTGTGTTGCCTTAACTCCTGAATGAGCTAATTCATGCAATTGCTGGAAAATATCAAAGCGAATTTTTTTCGGCACAAACGGACGTGACGCGCCAATACTTTGATCCACCCAAATTGGTACCCCATTAACTGTTTGTGTTAAAAAATATTAAAATTAGGCTTTTGTCGTAATACTTCTAATTCTTCATCATTCACTTGAGCTTTAGCTAAATCATCCAAATTAACTGTCACAGAAGAAATTGTACAAACTCTTGTTAACGCATCAGCTGCAATATTTAAATTTCTCTTAACAAATTGTATCAGTTGTGAACGCAGAAATAGAGTACTCGATTTGAGGAAATTCCCGTGGTAAATAATTTTCGGACGTTCCTTTGATAGCTGAACAAATAGCTTGATGATCAGTAAAAATCGTGAATGATTTATACTCAACATAAAATCTTCTTAACAGCAAAGTGACTTGCTAACAATTCTCTTGAAAAAATACTATACTTCATCTCTGTATCCGATAATTTTCTACTACAAAATCCTAACGGCTTCCAAACACCATTTTCCAATTGTTGAAGTGCTCCGGCAATAATAGATGCAGATGCATCCGTTGCAATACTAATTTTTGATTCCTAGCGCGGATGTACCAATAATGTATAGTTAATGAGTGCATCCTTTGCTTTCTGAAAAACTTCTAAATGACATAATTGAAAAGCTACAGGTTTGATCGAGGCTTTTCCTGGTAAAACAAGTGAATTGAGTGGTGCCAACAATTCTGCACACTTTGGAATAAATTTATGATAGTAACTCATTAATCCTATAAAATTTCTCAATTGCTTTTGATTAACCGGAGCAGGAAACTCCTTAATAACTTTAATCTTCGACATCTGAGGTGATATACCATCTTTAGAAACGGTATGACCCAAAAAATCCAACTGATGCTCCCCAAACAAACATTTCTCCACATTTAACAACAACCCGAACTTTTGCAATCTTTCAAATAAAAGTTTTAAATGCACTAAATGTTCATCTTGATCTTTACTAAAGACCAAAATATCGTCCAGGTAAAAAAATAGAAATGAACTTAACTCCAACAAAACTTCTGATATAAAACGGGACCATGAAGCTGGAGCATTCTTCAAACCAAAATTTAATCGTAAATACTGAAAAGCGCCCAATGGTGTTGTAATAGTGGTCTTGGGAACATCCTTCGGGTGAATCGGAATGTGAAAGTATGCCTTCTTTAAGTCTAATTTACTGAATATTGTAGATCCAGCAATTCTCGCCGTGAAATCTTGCAAAAATGGTATAGGAAACGAATCCGGAACTGATATATCATTTAATCTCCTATAGTCGCCTGCAACTCTCCATGATCCATCTTGTTTGCGCACCATGTGTATTGGCGAACTCCAGGGGCTACTGGAAGGCTCAATAATGCCAGCTTTTAGAAGATATTTCAAATGATTACCTAAAAATTCAAGTTGGTTAGGATTTAAACGCCTTGGTTTCGAAGACAGTGGAGGACCACTAGTATCGATACGGTGTACCGTATTATGTAAAATGGGCTTATTTATATCAAAATCTTTTGTTATATCCGGAAATCGTTCCAACAATAAAGTATAATGCGTTTTAGACAATTTGTCAGAAACTGCTTTATTAATATTATTATCCTTAACTCCTGCAAGTGCTACTGATGACTGATCTTGTGAACGAAATTTGTTAGAAATTGTTGAGGGTAACAAATCGTGCAGACTAGACATCATCGCATGTTGATTACTGTCGTAACGTTTAACAGATGAAGAAGATAAAACAGATTGAGTTGGATTCTTTATTAAATTACTATTGTTCTGAGAAGATGTTCGAGAATTTTCAGAAACAAGCACTATAGTTTGATTTTCTAAAGGCCTCCTGAACACCCTACCATGAAATGGATCTAATATTACATCAAAATGTTTCAAAAAATCCATTCCCAATATCGGAACATGAACATTAAATTTCCATGAAATCATGTGACTTAAAAATTCAAATTTTAAATTTAACAAAGTTGTACCTAAAGTTGAAGCAATTGAATTATTTGCAGCAATTAAAGGCACAGACAATTTAATAAATGAAGAATTTTTAAATGTTAACGGTAACAAACTAAAAGAAGCACCAGTATCAACTAAAAAATCAATTCCTGACGAATCTTTAACTGAGAATAGTGTATTATGAATAGCGGGCTTAACAACTGTCGCAGGAGAAAATATTGTGGTGTTAATGATTGAACTTGTGTTATCTGCTTGCTATTATACATTGGTATAGGTTTATTCTGTGCATTTTGATTATAATACGCTGGAACTGATTGTCTACTTGGCGCAGAAACTTGATAACGCGGAATAAACTGTTGTTGATTCTGATTCAGAAATTGTTGCGGTTGCATGAAAGACATTCTAGTATTGTTATCAGCACTACCGGTAGAATTCTGAATAATATTATAATTTTCAGCCTGACATCTAATTGAAGTTTGTGAATTTAATTTCATTAAGGTATTTACTTCATCCAAATGACCAATCAGTTCATGCAAAGCTAATTCATTCAATGACACAGCCTGAATTCTTAAATTTGGTGGTAATTTAGCAATAAATGTGTCTCTGATAAATGACTCAGAAATATTTAAGCCTTCCGTTAATTGACACAATTTCTGATAAAAATCATTACAATTTCCTCCAAATTGTAAAGAATTAAACAAATCTAGAACTTTTAAAGTCGAAGATTGTCCAAATAATTTTAACATACGCCTTTTCAAAGCATCATAAGGATGGCGGTGGATTAAGAATCAATGAACGAACTTTATTAACAATTTCAGCAGGTAAATTTAATACAAGTGTATCAAATTTTTCAACCTGATTATTAATAGTTTTTAAATTTAAATACTTTTCAATCAATGAAAAATATAACCCAATATCGTCACTTTGAAAATCGGGAAACGGCATATTATAAACAAAATGAAAGGATATGTTGCCAAATATTAAAGATTACCGAAAGAAATACTTATCTTTGGGAATAATGATGAAAAATGCACCTCCAGTAGTCGTGTAGTTCAATACACTGCTAACAAACCAAGAAGGAAAGAAAACCCAAAACCAAAACAAACTCCAATTCCAACTTCAAAATAGTGTTCAATAACGGGGTCACCGAATATAGCATACAAGACTATATATATTAATATAAACAAAGAGTTAAATCAAAGATAATATTTAATGACATTTTTATGTAGTGAAATACAGAGTTGTAACTAATAAACATTAAAATAAAATCCATCTAAAAACAAAACATTACCGTCAACCGGTGACTTTGAACAATTTTTTCTTTCTCTAATTTGTAACGGAAAAGTGAAACATTGTAAAAATAATTTAAGCTTTCAGTTCTATGAGTCTTGAGGCAAGGAATCAGTTTCTGACATAATTTTTAAGTTTTGACAATGTTTTCAACAAAAAAAAATTTATTACTGCTGTTCAAAGTCACCTCATGGGTCGGGTTGACTTTGAACACTATGATAAATTGCCCAATTTCTAGCATATGCTTAACAGTGTGTTCAATTTGACCCCACCAACCGATTGAACTGACTTTTTTACTTATAGAACTCTTATAAAACATTCATTTAAGATCACCTGAAGTAAAGAAAAGAAATATAAGAACTTGCTAAATGATACAAAATCTTTATTAATCTTTAGAAAATAAAACAGTATTATTATTGGACATTAATACCATGAAAAGAAACATCAAACTCTAATCTTTCCCTTCTGTCAAATTTTGGAGATGGCAACACTCTAAATATATCAGTTTTTTCAACCTCCCATATGTCATCGACATCGGGCCAAATAAATTTAAATTTGTGATCATCAGTTTTTGAGTAAAATTTTCTCAAAAATTTTACAGTCATTTCTTTATCTAAAACTCTGCCAACATAATATTTTACAGTTTTTTTAGTTTTAAACTTAACTAATTAATGGGTCTATTTCCTCGGTCTCCTGCTCTTCTTCAATGGCCTTGTTACAAAATGTTTCAAAGCTGTCCCTGCTAGAGTCTTCATATGGTACTATCTCTTCTACTTCTTCGACTGAAGAGCCGGGCGATGCAGATTTTTCGGTTCACTTCCGTTTCTTTTTACCAGTTTCCTTGGAAGTGCTTGCTCGATTCTTATTATTATCAAAATCTCCCAAGGTTACACTTTTACCTGGCTCTACTCTAATACGCTTTCGCCTTGGGGCTCTTTGTGCTGGAGTTCTAACCTTTTCGAGCACTTCTAACACTGAAGCGTTCAGAGCATTCGAAAAATTTTCATCATTTTCATCACTTGAAGGTAGTTTCTTCAAAACTTCATTTGGGTTCAAGGGGTAAATTCCGCTAGCCTTAAATCCTGCCACAAGGTTAGCCCGAGCAGCTGGCTCAATAGCTTCAAGCAGTGTTTTTAACAAAGTAGGAAATTTTTCCTTTGGAATTCCAGCCCTGGAATTACTGCAGGACAATCTAAAGTCCTGCAATACTTTTCGCCATGCTCTCTTCAATGGGGCGAAAAAGGCCACGTCCAAAGGCTGAGCTATATGTGTACAATTAGGAGGTAAACAGACAAACCGAATTTCTAGTTTTTCAGTTTCTTCTATCACAGTGGGAGAGAAGTGACTGGATAAATTATCTCCGATTAAGACTTTCGGAGTTTTTTAGCGTAAGGTATATAGATAGAAAAAAACCAATCCTCGAAAGTTCTCGAGTCAAACCAGCCATGTGACGTGTTATTGTAACGTGCTCCTTTTGGCCCATTATTGCACCAGGTAGTCCACATGTGTTGTGCCTTATACACTGTATAGACAGGAAGTAAATGGCCTGCTGCAGTACCAGAGAACATAACGGAAAATGCTGCCTTGGAATGTGGCATTATTCGTTCTGGATATTTCGTTCCCCGCTTAAAAACACATTTTTTTACGCCAGGGTTATCGGTAATATTGGTCTCATCGATATTTGTTATATTTTCAGGAGGTACACCATCAATGGTTTCTTCAAGGTTCCTAAAATAGGCTTCAAAATCCTCTTTTCTTAAAGCTACCCTATTTGGATTTATATTTTGACAAGTTCGCAAACACAAAACATTTCTGTGTCATTCTATAAATAAATTCACCCAGTCATTTCCAGGAAGATTTGATGGTTGAAATTTGGCTGGTCTTTTCCCTAATCTATCTAGAACAGCTTTTGTTACATATCTTATTTCAATTTTATCTAGTAGCAATCCCCATTTAGCCAAACTAATAAAACACTTGCAAAGTTGATCTTCTTCCTGCTTCGTCAAAATTGTTTGGCCACCGCTGGCTTTTTGATGAACCTGACGAATTTTATTTGAAAGAGTCCCTTTACATATTTTATATTTTTTTGAAGCTTCATTGAGGCTCATTGTATTATTTCTGATTTTTTGTACTGCTTTTTGTAGAGCAGCTTCCGTATAATTTTTGTAGGATCGGCTTCCCAATTCTTTTTTATATTTTCGAGGCATTTTTGTGATAGCTACACCTACAATGTGATTTCTTATTTAGAAACAATAGTTAATTACATTAATTACCTTACCTTAAACCATCAAATTACCACAAAAACACGAGTTCCAACAGATAATAAGCACGTGTAACCTCGCATGTAAACAATCAAAAATCAGCTGACGTTTGACAGTTCTGTTCAGTCACCCCGGTAGTGCCAACATTACACTATTTAATTTTTTTCAAAATCCCATTTGGCTGAATCTTACTAATATTGTAGTATGTCATACTTAGATCATATGTGTATACGTAGAAAAAGTTTGGTGCAAATCCAACACATTTTCCAATACTAACAGATTTTTTAGAGGTCCTAAAAAAATTTAATTTTCTGATTTCAAATTTTTTAAGATTTTTTTTAGGTTGGTATCCCGTAAATTTATTGTACGATACAATATAGTATATTGGGTTGCATAAAGAACGGCGCAAAGTTTACCACTTTATCTTGAAAAATAAAGGAATGACAACGAATTAAAAAAAAAAGTATAACGGCAACGGGGCATATCTGCAAATACGATTTTGAGTAGCAAGCACATAGAACAAATAAAGTATCTCCCTTGTCAGACAAAGAAAATTACCTTTTATCGTTTAGCGAATTGTGCACCTGCATTAAGTCGCGTGGGATTAGAGGGATGCCCACCTTCCTTGCACGTTCACCACGACGTCGTGTACGTCAATGAAAATGTTCGTCAAGGACCCTGCATCGTTCTCCGCCTTTTCCCGCAACAGTTGCTTCAAGCGCAACAAGCGGATATACATCTCCCGAACTTCATGGTTATGAACCCATCGTCGTTCCAGCTCCAAATAGAATCTCAGTCTCCATATCATGCGGCCCCTACACGTCTTGTGGTTGCATCGGTAGTACCGGTCAGTAGAAGGAGGCGACCGCTGAGTCATCAATTCGCGGGGTCAATGACCTTAATTCGCGGATAATCTCTGATTAATTGAGGGTTACGCCCACTTTTAGCGTAATTCGGTGTTAATTTTGCACTTTGATGCGTGTTTTGATTGACTGATCTAATTGATTTGTGCAATTTATGACTTTGATCGGCTGGATTAATTTAATTGACACGTGTGTATGTGTGTGATTGACCTGATTAATTTAACTGATACGTGATCTAATTAATTTTTATTGATCTAATCTTGATTGACCTGATTAATTTAATTGACACGTGTGTGTGTGTGTGTGTGTGTGTGTGTGTGTGTGATGATGATTGACCGGATTAATTTAATTGATAGGTGTGTATTAATGTTTATTGATCTAATTAATTTTGATCGATCCGCGGGTTTGATTCAAGGTTACACCCCCTTTTTTCTGCAGGTCGAGACAGGTTTAACAGTTTTAAAAACATGACGTCATCTGGAATTTATTGATTGTTTTTCCTGAGAATCTTGTGACGTCAGCCGTCTATTTTTGCTGTAAACAACTCTTTCTGCAGGTTCAAACCTGAATAAAAGCATGCGACTGATGCAACGTTTAACATCTTCGCGTTTTAGGTGTCATTAGTGTTTTTTGACTGCTTGAGTGTGGTTCTACGAGTGATTGCCGGCTAGAAATGGAGATTAGGTCAAATTCATATCCCGAAAGAGAGTGCCCCTCAACGACGGGGAATGCACTGACTGCCTACGAAGATGCTTTAGAGTTGGAGTCTCGAATGATTTCCGAAACACAAATATGGTTGAATAAATCAAAAACTAAGCAAATTAAAATCGGACTAAGTCCTACACTTTTCTTTATGCCAACGATCAAAATCGAAGATGAATTTTCGAGGGGTGTCGCCTTCTCCATGGACTCGTTTGCCGCTTTGACATCACTCGATCTCGATTGGAACACCAAGAGCCCCCAGAACATTGGCGAGTACATAATTACTTTCGTGTCATATGCTAGTGCTGTGAAAATTTCGAAGCCCCCATTCAATGTTATTTTGAGCGAAGAAAGCTATGAAAATTTAATGAACATGAGTGACTGTATCGGCGCACGTACGGATTTACTACAACAGTACGAGTTTACAGAATTTTACAACGCGATGCTTATACATTGTGATGGGGACGACAGCCTTTTGAAAAATTTAAAATATGCACTGTGTAAAAATAAAAATGGACCAAATATGTGTAATATGCTTGAAATGCTTGTGTTATATCCAGAAAAAATATTAGACGATTATGTAGCTAGCCTAAAAACTCTTCGTACTGTGTCACAGTCCTCATCGTCGTCACGTATACGCTTCGAGTACTGAGTGCGATAATTTATCGAATTTATAAGTAGATTGTTTATTAATTAACTAATTAATTAATTATAATACTTAAAGTTTATATATATTTGTAACGCAAGCATTTCACTGCATGTTCAGACTTGTGTAAAACTTGCAAGTTCACGCTTATGAATCATCAAAACCTTCGTGGTTTGGTCATAAACAAGTTTCGACAAGATACGCAGTGTAAGTGTATAAAACGAGACGCAAGTGTATGATCACCCTCAGTGTTTCCACGTCAAGCGCCTGAAAATAGTTAGTAAAGTCTACTTTTACCAACTGCACGAAGATGTACTCCAGATATAGTCGTTGCTATGAAGATGGTTTTCAACAACCAGCACCACGTCAAGGAGGTCCTGCTAAACGAACCAAGACAGCTTCGTCGTCGGCTCCAGGTCCTTATTTTCGTCAATCACCAGTTTTTGAACCTACCGCTGAAGATTTCAAACGTTTTGAAAATGAATCGATGAAAAAATACGGTGTAACAAGTAAGTTAAGTGAATTCGAAAAGCAAATAAAGCGTGAAAAATCCAGACTCCTAGCGGAAATACGAATCCCTTTAAACAATTGTGGTTCGAAATTTGTAGCTGTTGGTTTAGACCCGTTTAACAATTTTCAAGTGAGTGTCAGAATTTTAATGCTGGGACTTGAAAATGGTGTGGTTTTTACATCAAAAACATTTAATACTTTTATCGAACAACTACATGAAGTGTTTATAAATCTTCGCGATGGTGTCGCTAGTAAAATAAATTTGGAAGATTATGAAGTCTTCTGTTTTCAAAATAAACTCGTGCAGTTCAGATCTAAATTACACGATGAGTTGCAACTCTGCATCGCTGAGTCCACGCTGTTACGACTGTGTGAAGTGCAACACTTTTTATTTGCTAAGATAAATTCTCTGGACAGTGTGGAAATAGCTTTTAATAAGTTTTGTGAGGATGTTCTGGACGATGTTGCAAATACCGTAGATGTAAATGTAACCGATGAACTTATTCGAAATAAAGCAAACTCAATTTATAGCGATGATATGTTAATACGCGAGTTAGTATGTAAGTTTCCGACTTTTGTAATAAATCCAATTTATGAGATTATGGATGTATCTGCTAAAATTAAGCCCTATATTTTAAATTATTGATGTTTTGTAAATATGTAAATATGTCCAATAAAATAAAGATAATAAAATATGCTTTAACACAAGTTTGTTTAAAATGTTATTTAAGTAAAGACTCGATGTGGCTAAAGTCAGTCTTATTTTATACTTCTAAGTGTTTAGTATGGAGTTTCAATTTTACCATCCGTTTTCGGGTATTGTAGCTGGACCTTCAGGGTGTGGTAAATCTTATTTTGTGGTGAATTTTTTAAAAAACCTGATCAAGTTATGCGATGCAGATTTTCACAAAGTTATTTGGTTCTATGGTCAATGGCAGACTTTATATACAAGTTTACATCAGTCTGTAGAATTCCAGCAAGGTTCACCGAATTTAGAACAATTTGAGGGTGTTAATTCAAGTTTAATTATTATCGACGATTTAATGAGAGAAGCAAATAGCGAAGTAGTGGATATATTCACCAAGGGTTGTCATCATCGAAATTTAAGTGTACTTTTCCTAACACAAAACATTTTTCATCAAGGCAAAGGGCAAAGAGATATTTCACTCAACGCCCATTACATTATCTGTTTCAAAAATCCTAGAGATGGTGGGCAAATACGTCATCTGGCTCGTCAAATTAATCCGTCAAATTCGATCTTTGTGCGGGAGGCTTACGAAGACGCCACATCCAAACCGCATGGATATTTATTATTTGATTTAAAACAGGCTACCCCAGATTACTTAAGATACAGAACTTCAATTTTTCAAGAAGATGGCGCTTGTTACGTTTATATACTTAAAAAAGACTATAAAAGTAAATTCGCCGACAGGTTCAATCTCATTAAAGCATAATGCATCCCACACTCATCAAGAATTCGGAGTTGATACGTGCACTAACTAAGCTGGGTAATAAAGAACGCGTGGCTCTTTTAAAAACTGTAGGAGATAAAGAGATACACTGTCTTTGTGAATGTGTTTACAATACGTTAAAAGGAAAAGTACCTTTAACGCAGCTTCAGAAAAAACGGCTGTCCCGGTATAAGACAACTCTTAGATGCATAGTAAAACCTAAAGAAACCATACATAAAAAACGAAAATTGCTTGTGCAAAAAGGCGACTCATTACTTCCACTCATTCTCACGCCGATCATCACAGGATTACTAGGGAATTTGCTTAAGTAACCAAACATGGAACATGCCAAAAAGATGATGCTTGTACCGCCGGAACTTGTACAACGATTAACAGCTAGTGAAAGTACAGGCCCAAAAATTATATCACAACTGGATCAAGACATGCACAAGGTGTTGAACTCAAAAATAAAAGATAATGCTAAATGGTTGGAATATAATCAGGTGCTACAGAGATACCTTCATTTTATTGATAAAAACCGCCAACCAATCAACATCCCCTTGCATGACATATCATCACCATCGCCTTCAACAAACACGGTTACAGAAGAAAAAGTTTTGAAATCTGAAGTAAAACACGAACAACTTCCAGAAGACGAAATTCTATCGACTGTACCTCAAAAATTCAGGAAAAAAGCCGAGAATTTTATTCGACGGTTGAATAAATCAGATGACATTGCATGGGATACCGAAGGCGTTGTTAGTATAAAAGGTGAAATTATTCCGCAAACTAACATAGTGGATCTTTTAAACGATGCATTAAGAGAGCGAAAATCAGCTAACCCTCACGGATGGAGGCAATTTGCCGCAGCGCTAAAGGAAATCAACGTACCTCACGAGTTAATAGGTAATCCAAACCGGCGAAATATATCACACACCAATCAACATACGAGCCCCACACCGCTGTTAAAAAGACTTTCGGAGTATGACTATGACGCTGATACCGAGGCATATTCGAGTAAAGTGCCGCGTCGCGACGACAGTTTTAAACAGACTTTGACACCTTCAGGCAGTGGTAAAAACACTAACTGGGAGCGTTTTAAATTGTAATAAATAATAAAATTGTAACAAATAATAAATTTGTAATAAAATTGTAATAGATAATTAAATAATTAAATAAAATAAAAATGGATTTAGCTGGTGTTTATTATGACCCCGCAAACCCTTCAGGGTTCGCCGGTGCACAGTCACTCGTGAGGTCAGTTAAAACATATCACACTGGCGATGCTGTAAAAGAATGGCTGCAGAAACAAGATGCTTATACTATTCATAAACCAGTTACAAAACATTTTGCTAGAAATCGGTACATCGTAAATAATGTTTTTGAATTATGGCAGGCCGATCTGTGCGACATGAGGAATCTTACCCGATATAATGACGGGGCTAATTACATCCTAACAGTTATTGATGTGTTTAGTAAAGTTGCATGGGCCAAAACGCTAAAACTCAAAACCGGTGCTTCAGTTATAAATGCATTTAAAGAAATATTCGTGGAGTGCGGTACAACCCCTGAAAATATTCAAACTGATAAAGGGAAAGAGTTTATAGCGGGCCCCGTTAAAAAATTTTTTAAAGACCATAAAATTAATTTCTTTGTAACCAACAACCCTGATGTTAAAGCCTCTATCATTGAACGATTTAATCGAACATTAAAGGTGCGAATGTTTCGATATTTGACATATGCTAATTCTTACCGTTATGTGGATGTGTTAAACGACTTACTCGAGTCGTACAATAACCGCTATCATTCAAGTATTAAAATGGCGCCTAAAAATGTCAATGAACAAAACATACTTCAAGTGTGGAATAACTTGTACAGGAAGGGGGTGGGGCCGAGAAAAACCCCTAAATTAAAACTCCATCAACATGTTAGAATTAGTAGAACTAAACACGTGTTCGAGAAAGGATATGAGAATAATTGGAGCCGAGAGGTGTTTAAGATATTTAAAGTAATTAACCGTAGACCGCCAGTCTACAGAATAGTAGATTTGAATGGGGAGGAAATAGAAGGAACGTTTTACGAGCAAGAATTACAACCCGTCACCTTAGAAGCCAGCACCGTGTTCAAAATTGAAAAAATATTGGATAAGAAAGGCCGCGGAGCGAACAAAAAATTTTTAGTAAAGTGGTTAGGCTACAGCGATAAGTTTAACTCGTGGGTCCCAGAGTCGGATCTTAAGCAAATATGAAAAACGGAGATGAGTTTTATTTAACGCTACTTAGCAACAGTTCAATGGGTTATTATCCTAACAATACAACAACAAAATTCACTACACAACTCCCCAGGCGATTTACGTTAATAGGTGATTGGACCGTCGGTGTCGCTGAAATACAATATCCCTGCTCTTTTTTATCCGTCAGCGATTCGGATAATCTTATTTATTTCCGACCTCCCACACTTGAGAATTCAAAAGGTGATCAAGACACAGAAACTTTACTTAAAAACGCATGCAAATACTTTAAAGATTCAAATCAGGAGGTTTATAATAACGGCGGATGGTGTGTTGTTCGTATTTCTGCTGGTAATTATGAACGCATAGAAGATATTATTAATGCCATTAATAATCACGATATACTTGGAAGAATTGTAAAGTTTGAATACTACAAAGCATCTAAACGGACATCTCTCTGGATAGAACCATCAGTCACAGCTCTGGGTTGTTCGCAAAGACTTGCTCTTCAATTAGGTTATAAACCACACGTGAATTTAGTGCAAAATCCTACCCCCAGCCACCCTGCAAATATATGGGTTGGAATGCCCTCGCAAATGTTCGTTTACTGTGATCTTGTGGAACCACAATCTGTTGGAGATGTTTTATCGCCACTTATTCGCATTGTAAATATTACCGCTGATAATTATAATTACGGCTGTCATAAAAATGTTATATTTTCACCCCCGCACTATATACCCGTTATGCGTCGAGAGTTTGAGAATCTCGAAATTGATATAAGAACTGATACAGGAGAACTCACGCCATTTGAGTTTGGAACGTTGAGTTTGAAACTACACTTTAAGAAAATTCATGCATAATGGATTGTCCGTATCAACAATACTACGCTAATCAAGCAGGCAGCGGTATAGGCGCAATTTACAGAGGGGCGCCCTACCAACGCGGGCATGGTATAGGAAGTTTTCTCGGAGGAATATTTCGTAGCATACTACCGATTTTTAAAACAGGTGCCCGAGCCGTTGGAAGGGAAGCTCTAAGAACAGGGTCCAATTTTTTGGGCGATTTGATGGAAAACAGACCGGCAAAGAGGCCTTCCGCGATAGATTACAACAAGCCGGGGTAAATCTTAAACGAAAAGCCGATGGAAAAATTGATTCGTTAATGGAGCGGTCAGGGTATAAAAGGAGCCGACAAGCAAATGAAGCTCACTCCACATCTAGACCTGTTAAAAAAGCGTCTAGAAAGAAAAAACCGTCCTCAAAGGTTAAACATAGTGATATATTTAGTTAAATATTTTTTAAAATGGCGTTCCTACATGCTAATTCGTGTGAGTGTATTAAATCCGAGCTAGACCTGTTTGCATTACCATCAACACAAACCAGCATAGAAAATGGACAGTGGGTATTCTATAAACCTTTATCATCAATTAGTGATGACGCACCGATTAAATTTCTTGTCCCGGGTAACGGTGCCGATTACTTGGTTTTAAGTCAAACCATGCTGTACATAACCGCGAAAATAGTGAAGCACGATGACTCACCGATTGCAGAAACAGATGTTGTGGCCCCCGTGAATAACTGGATGCATTCCCTTTTTAATCAGGTTGAAATATATTTAAATCAAAAACTGATATCACCACCCAACAATACGTACGCTTATCGTGCATATATTGAAACTTTGCTAAACTACAATGCGGAGGCAAAAAACACCCATTTAACGTGTTCGCTATGGCACAACGACACACCAGGCAAAATGGATAATGTAGAAGATTTAAATAATAAAGGTTTTGTTACGAGACGCGATCTTACAGAAAAAAGCAAACAAGTTGAAATGATCGGTCATGTGCACGCCGATTTATTTAACCAAGAAAAGTTTCTTCTTAACGGTGTTGAAATGCGTGTAAAGTTTATACGTTCGCGTGATTCATTTAGTTTAATAAGTGCAGCTAATTCAACATTTAAAGTAAAAATTTCTGACGCTAGTTTACTTGTAAGAAGAATGCGAATAAACCCTAGCATTTTACTCGCGCACACTAAAACCCTGGAAACAACGTCTGCAAAATACTCCCTCACCAGGACGGATGTAAAAGTTTTAACAATTCCTTCAGGCGTGCAACGAAAATGTTTAGATAACGTGTTCTTAGGCCAGTTACCAAAACGCTGTATTATTGGTTTTGTTTCAAATAGCGGATTTAATGGCGATTACGCAAGTAACCCGTTCAATTTCGATCATCATAAAATAAACTATTTCTCGTTATTCATCGACGGCCAACAAATACCTTCTAAACCGCTACAACCCGATTTTACACAAACTGGAATGTATGTTCTACCGTATAATACTCTTTTCTCGGGGACTGGTATTCATTTTCTCAACGAAGGCAACGTTATTTCTAGATCAGATTATCCGAATGGGTATTGTCTAATGGCTTTTGATCTAACACCTGATTTATCAGCTAATATGAGCACACATTGGAATTTAGTTAAAAACGGTTCTTTACGCATAGAAGTTGCATTTGAGGAGTCTTTAAAGTCTACGGTCAATTGTTTAGTTTATGCCGAATTTGACAACGTAATCGAAATTGACAAACATCGAAACGTGGTAGTGGATTTCAGCAGTTAAAATCACGTCGAGACTTGTTTACCCCAAAACACAAAGAATCTAAATACACATTAGGGGAACGAGTTTTTAAACAAGTCCGGACTTGCAAAAAGGTTGACAAGCCCCGCAACGTGGTCGTGGTGCTGCGGACTTCATCAGTTAAAAATCTTTAGCTGCGCTTTGATCTTCGTGCAAGTATGGCCGTAATTGTTGACCTACAAGGGTTTCGTGCAGTGAACAACAGTTTCATTCCTAAAGAAGTTGGGGTAATTTCGACGGATGGTTATAAAGTTGGCCACTTTCTTTTTAAGTCGCCAGACACAACGCCCTATAAACCGCGTGACAAATTCTTCCTTGAAAATCATTACCATGGCCTTTTATGGAACAGTGGATATATAAATTTTGAAGACTTTGAGCCGATTTTAATAAATGTTTTAAAAAACTTTGAAACAGTTTACGTTAAAGGCGAAGAAAAAAGGAAAATGTTGTTGTTCCTCGGGAAAAACATTGTAAACTTGGATAAAATTGACTGCCCAACCCTGCTTTCTTTAAGGAGAAGAACATTAGCCGTTCAGTGCTTACATCACCGCATCGAGTCACCTGTTTGTGCGCTTGAGAACGTTTTAATATTATCGGATTGGCTTCGCGAAAATGAACACCCTGGAAATACAGAAAGCGTTGCAGACAATTCAGAGCCCCTGGAGTGTGCGTCGTCATGTATTTGCCTCTAATCAATTACCGAAGTTTATATCCAGACCTTGTGCGATTGTAGCAAACACAGATCCGTCTAATAAACCTGGCCAACATTGGTGTGCGTTCTACATTGATAAAGAAGGTTACGGTGAATTCTTTGATTCGTTTGGAAGACCGCCTGAAAGTTTACATTTAAATTTTATTCGAAAAAGTTCAAAGTCTTGGAGTTACAATTCTAAAATATTGCAAAATTTTAACTCTACCGTGTGTGGTAATTACTGTTTAGTGTATTTATGTTTGAAAATGAATAATGTGCAAACCGTAGATTTCTTAAACATGTTTGACTCCAATTTAGTTAATAATGATAACTGTATTAGGTTACTATACGATTGTTATTTTGAAAAAATAGACTTGTTAAAGTTAGCATTCGATTTATTTAATGTTGTAGAAACATATAATATATAATTATGAACATGTAATACGTAGACTAATAGTTTTGTTTGTTAAAATAGTAACAATAAAAATATTTTTACAATCATCTCATGTTTTATTCTATTTTACGTTTGTTTTTTACATGATTAATAATAATAATAGATGCAGTGAAATTAACTCACAATAAAATGGCTAAGCATTATTATTATTATTATAGTAATAATATTAACCAATTAAAACAAATATCCTGAAAATGCACAAATTAGGTGCGTTATTAAGGCAAATGCACAAATTCCATACGATGTTAAAATCAGAGTATGAAAATACACAAAAAAAAAAAAAATTACAATATCAAATAACCAAAAAAAAAATACACATTGAATATATAATAACATTTTAACTTTACATACGTACATTTAATAGAAATAGGAATATACACACGCTTAATAAGTAAGATGGAAAAATTAAACAACTAAAGAACATATTTACATTTGATACCCGTATGGTACAGTATCAAAGCTCCCGTCATCAATGCGCCTACGCTTCGTGTACTGAACGCGATAAATTTTTCGTTCAGGTTTTGACATAACCTGATAGGTGGAGGTTCGAATTATTTTACGATCTGTATCGACGTAAGTTCTATCGAGATTATTTATGACCATGTTTTTTAATGTCTCGAAATTGACTTTTTTCGAGTTTTTATAATTTAAAGTTATACCTTTAAGGCTTTAACTTTGCATACAAATGCCGACTCGTTTGTAGGTAAGGATACTTTAAAAGCATAATTCTTGGGGCCCCCGCTTACAAACTCTACGAGTTTACTACCATGGCCGTAATCTTTTTCAATCTCGTCGGTCATATTACCCAGAAAGTCTCCGACAACAGGCGCCCATTCACCCAGTTTTTGAGTAAAAAACACAGAATCGGTATCAAAATAAATAACCCTACGACCTAGCTTCTCAAGATAGCCGTATAACTCGAGTCGTGCATGCGCTGTAGTAAATGCGGCGACCACAACGTTTATGGTTTTGAGATACGAGGGCTCTTCCTCGGGCCTCACCCAGTTCACTACAA
This sequence comes from Hemicrepidius hirtus, assembly GCA_963082805.1. Taxonomy (NCBI): domain Eukaryota; kingdom Metazoa; phylum Arthropoda; class Insecta; order Coleoptera; family Elateridae; genus Hemicrepidius; species Hemicrepidius hirtus. The sequence continues at coordinate 16,774,345 of OY720161.1, forward strand.
CGACATCGTCGTCTATTGTTACAAGGGACTGGGTCTCAACTGACGGATCCGTCAATATTTTAAACAAATCATGGGGTTCTGACACAATCGTTGTCTGGCTTAAATTCTCACGCTGGCCAAATTTACCCCAGAAAGAGTTTAAGCACAGTTTGGCTATGTAACGTAACCCGGGGTTGGACGCTATGTTATTTTTATCGAGTTCAACACCCTCCTTTTCTAGATACGACGCAATATATTGGTCTTTTAAGGGGTCTGTGGTACACCAAGCAGGGTAATCGCTACATTCCTGTTTTAATTTCAAAAACGTATCTACATATTGAGCAAATAAACCTCCACTCTTGTCCGCTTTATTATACCTGATTACCTGGTATTTCCAAACCTCGTGAAATTCTAGGATGCTGTAACCTAACTCAACAGCTGTGCGGAGCTCATCTGCCACATAAGTTCCTGTGAACTTGCGTTCGTCAACTGTATGATTGCAGTCACCTTGATTCATTGCATTACCGCAACTCTTACATAATATAAACATTAATTTACCGTGCATTCGATGTGGTAGGACAGGGTGGTAAAGATTAGCCGGGGGCAAGACCGTGACTTTAATGAGCCCTTCAAGAGTGTCGAAAGGTATTTGCCGGCACTCGTGATCACCCACATACACTTTGGGGTGGCCTAAGGGATATTTACCATATTTATTAATAAAAGGGTATAAAGGTAGCGGATTTCTTCATCCGGTCCTACCTCGTGGTATAATTTAACTGCATTGGTGCGTCCACCGAAAAATGCATCACGGGGATTTAAGGGGGTACTTTTCAGAACGTCATTATTTTCGACAAATTCTGCGGCTTGAAGGTTTTGTTTTAAAAAATGTTTAAAATCACACTCGCACATTTCAACCAGATTATAGCCGTGTGACCTAATTCTGTCAGCGCATGCCTTTGTAGCCTCGCGACGTATAAACATTTGTTCATTTTTGGCGCCTGATAATCGAGCTGTTTGATCGGGAAAGCAGCGCTCACACCCATGATAGTAACAGCCGTGGAAGTTATAAACGGTGTTTGTCGCCGCACAATACCCATCCACTAAAAAATTCTCCCTTAGCCGTACCTCACGGCCGTTACCAGCATGACTGATCTGGGCTCCGCTATCATGTGCGACCCATAACAACCATTTTATAGCAATAGCTGATTGATTATCGGCCATTCTATAGCCCCCTCGCGGTATTAGGCCTATAGTATTAGGTTTAATAAAATTACGCCTAAAAACGGTCATACAAGCACCAGCGATTGTACAAGTCTCCCTAAAGGGGTCTACTCCGTTTTGTTTAAAAAAAAAGCCTCCAAAAATCTAGACAGGCTGTTCTTAAAATCTGAACATCTGTTGTGCAATACTGAACCAGATCGCGTTGCATGTCAAATACCGTGTTTTTTTCTAATTCAGCATTGTACCAGTTTAAAAACTTGTCTCGATCTTTGGAGGACATTTCATCGGGGCAATAATACTGAACAGCAGGAAGCGGGCCTACATAATGTTGGTTACCAATAGTGTTGAATAGAAAGGGAAAATAACCTTTAGCACCAGGAAATTTAAAAGTCCCTGGTAGTTTAGAGAGGGACATGGTCATGAAATTCAACGAGTCTATAAATTTAATGTTATCGCAGGTGATGGACATAATTTTTGTGCCTGTGGAAATAATTTTAGGTGTCCACCTTGCCTGATTTTTAACCAATTCACCTAGCACAAAGACCCCGTCATACCACTTCATATTGTGGGCTATGGCCGTAACGCTAGAACCGCGGCTCGCTAATCGAGCTACATACTCTAAAAAATTTTGGACTGGGGAATCCCTAAAAATATGTTCACGTGTACCACACATTGCGCATGCTCGGCTAATGTCAGCGTCGTCTATGCAGGCTTTGCAAACGTTTTGTGCTACACACAAATTGGGCTGATGTAAAAATGTATTAGCACACCCTTCAACAAGATCCTCTTGTCTACTTTCAAAGTCATAGAATATGAATATAAAATTCGCGTCCATAACCTTTTTATTCATAGGTTTGCCAATCATGTGACAAAGGTTCCTAATCGGTTGAATTTTTTGACATGTTATACACCGTTTGTATCCGCATTGATGAGGGTGTTTAGCATCTACCCACACACTAATTAAACAATTCATACATCTCTGCAACGATCTACATAACGTTTTAGTGTGCTCGGCAAAACACGCATCACCGTGAAAGTCCCTATTACAAGCATTACATTTAATTAACTCTATTAAAGAGTTGCAAGGCGGTGAGACATGACAACAAGGGCATATATATTTACATTGTTTATGCCGTGTCTTATCGTTAAAACGAATCCTACACAGCTCGCAAAAGAAATTACAGGTAAAAGCAGAAGTAAAGTTAGTTATAACATTATAATGGGAGTCCTCAAATATTAAATTCAAAACAGTTCTACCAGGGTCTCTAGGACCTTCATAATAAACAGTTTTACCCTGCCTATTATTATAAACGACTATGGTATACCTTGTTAAATGTTGTTGGAATTGTTCAATGTGTCCCCGGTCACCACCATTCGAAAGGTCAACTCCCTGCTGCCTCGCAGAGATTGAAAGCCGCGCGTCGCATTAAGGGTCCACACAGCTGCAGAAGTTCCAAATTTTCATCGTTCCGACGCCAGGCCATAGCCAGAACCAAAGCTCTCGCTAGGCAGTAATTGTCGGAGTTTTTAACAACCATGATACCTGTTTTACGGTTACAAAACTCTTCGAATCCAACACCTGTAAGGTTAAGACGTCCAAAGCCTGTAGACAAGGCAATACGGTCCACCTGGAGATGCATGGTGTCCCGTGCAAAGAAGGAAGCATTGCTCTGTAAAATCTTCTCCAGCGTGGCCAATATTACGGTTGAAGACAGCTGATCGACCTTGCAACATCGTCCAGAACATCCTCACAAAACTTATTAAAAGCTATTTCCACACTGTCCAGAGAATTTATCTTAGCAAATAAAAAGTGTTGCACTTCACACAGTCGTAACAGCGTGGACTCAGCGATGCAGAGTTGCAACTCATCGTGTAATTTAGATCTGAACTGCACGAGTTTATTTTGAAAACAGAAGACTTCATAATCTTCCAAATTTATTTTACTAGCGACACCATCGCGAAGATTTATAAACACTTCATGTAGTTGTTCGATAAAAGTATTAAATGTTTTTGATGTAAAAACCACACCATTTTCAAGTCCCAGCATTAAAATTCTGACACTCACTTGAAAATTGTTAAACGGGTCTAAACCAACAGCTACAAATTTCGAACCACAATTATTTAAAGGGATTCGTATTTCCGCTAGGAGTCTGGATTTTTCACGCTTTATTTGCTTTTCGAATTCACTTAACTTACTTGTTACACCGTATTTTTTCATCGATTCATTTTCAAAACGTTTGAAATCTTCAGCGGTAGGTTCAAAAACTGGTGATTGACGAAAATAAGGACCTGGAGCCGACGACGAAGCTGTCTTGGTTCGTTTAGCAGGACCTCCTTGACGTGGTGCTGGTTGTTGAAAACCATCTTCATAGCAACGACTATATCTGGAGTACATCTTCGTGCAGTTGGTAAAAGTAGACTTTACTAACTATTTTCAGGCGCTTGACGTGGAAACACTGAGGGTGATCATACACTTGCGTCTCGTTTTATACACTTACACTGCGTATCTTGTCGAAACTTGTTTATGACCAAACCACGAAGGTTTTGATGATTCATAAGCGTGAACTTGCAAGTTTTACACAAGTCTGAACATGCAGTGAAATGCTTGCGTTACAAATATATATAAACTTTAAGTATTATAATTAATTAATTAGTTAATTAATAAACAATCTACTTATAAATTCGATAAATTATCGCACTCAGTACTCGAAGCGTATACGTGACGACGATGAGGACTGTGACACAGTACGAAGAGTTTTTAGGCTAGCTACATAATCGTCTAATATTTTTTCTGGATATAACACAAGCATTTCAAGCATATTACACATATTTGGTCCATTTTTATTTTTACACAGTGCATATTTTAAATTTTTCAAAAGGCTGTCGTCCCCATCACAATGTATAAGCATCGCGTTGTAAAATTCTGTAAACTCGTACTGTTGTAGTAAATCCGTACGTGCGCCGATACAGTCACTCATGTTCATTAAATTTTCATAGCTTTCTTCGCTCAAAATAACATTGAATGGGGGCTTCGAAATTTTCACAGCACTAGCATATGACACGAAAGTAATTATGTACTCGCCAATGTTCTGGGGGCTCTTGGTGTTCCAATCGAGATCGAGTGATGTCAAAGCGGCAAACGAGTCCATGGAGAAGGCGACACCCCTCGAAAATTCATCTTCGATTTTGATCGTTGGCATAAAGAAAAGTGTAGGACTTAGTCCGATTTTAATTTGCTTAGTTTTTGATTTATTCAACCATATTTGTGTTTCGGAAATCATTCGAGACTCCAACTCTAAAGCATCTTCGTAGGCAGTCAGTGCATTCCCCGTCGTTGAGGGGCACTCTCTTTCGGGATATTGTCACAAGCAGATCGATTAGATAATTATTAAGTATTGATTGAGTATTAATTAGGTATCTTTTATGCTAATGGAATGTTAACTACAATGTAAGATAATTTCATCATGTTGAAATAACTTGATGGTGACTCATTTGTTATTCCAAGTTAGTGAAGTAGGTCAATCCATATTTGGGCATGTAGAACAATAAGCAACATCCCTTCAGTATGCAATCACTAAATATAGACTTAAGGACATTGTAAATGGAATGCAATAGATAGGAGGGGAGCTAATACTATAAAAGGATTAACATGCCACAAGGAAGGAACAACTAGTCAGTCAGTCGACATCGATATCAAGATCAAGTTCGTCCATACCAAGACAAACAGCTCCTAGCTGTGAGTCATCAGACTTGGTAACATCAATCCATACCAAGACCAAGAAGGCTACAGTCTCGTCAACATGGTTTCAACCTCAGCTACGCTCTATCTACTAATAGCTATGCTATTCATGTAAGCCCACCTGTGTGGTGTATCATTTAATATTAAGTCAATAATGTAACTTGTGCTTAAATATAACTATTAAAAGGTTGATGTGTTTCTATCCAGACCATGTCACTAAATTATAACGTGACAATATGAATTTGACCTAATCTCCATTTCTAGCCGGCAATCACTCGTAGAACCACACTCAAGCAGTCAAAAAACACTAATGACACCTAAAACGCGAAGATGTTAAACGTTGCATCAGTCGCATGCTTTTATTCAGGTTTGAACCTGCAGAAAGAGTTGTTTACAGCAAAAATAGACGGCTGACGTCACAAGATTCTCAGGAAAAACAATCAATAAATTCCAGATGACGTCATGTTTTTAAAACTGTTAAACCTGTCTCGACCTGCAGAAAAAAGGGGGTGTAACCTTGAATCAAACCCGCGGATCGATCAAAATTAATTAGATCAATAAACATTAATACACACCTATCAATTAAATTAATCCGGTCAATCATCATCACACACACACACACACACGTGTCAATTAAATTAATCAGGTCAATCAAGATTAGATCAATAAAAATTAATTAGATCACGTATCAGTTAAATTAATCAGGTCAATCACACACATACACACGTGTCAATTAAATTAATCCAGCCGATCAAAGTCATAAATTGCACAAATTAATTAGATCAATCAATCAAAACACGCATCAAAGTGCAAAATTAACACCGAATTACGCTAAAAGTGGGCGTAACCCTCAATTAATCAGAGATTATCCGCGAATTAAGGTCATTGACCCCGCGAATTGATGCCTCAGCGGTCGCCTTCTTCTACTCGGGTCACCAAATTAGTATGTGTCACGTGATCCCGAATTTACAAATGCTGTGTATCCGGATCAACATACACATAACTGTCATCGCGATCCCCTTGTATTCGATCCATTTTCTTATTTACAGGAATACCTGATAGTAAGCAATAATTACAACAGGTACCTTGTACTCTTGCTAATTGCAAGTTACGGTTACAATTTCGGTTCTGGATAAAAAATAATAGTGAACTAGAAATAGCATATTCCCAGCGAATCTATATTACGTAAGAAATACATTGATCTCCTTTACTACAAAACTACTAACGAAATTAAAACTAATTTAGCAGCAGCAGGTAATACGTTTTGAAAATAGTTTGATGGCATATAAAAAAACTGTTAATTAAAGCTGCGTTAAGGGTTCAAAAATATATTGAAAATTTTCCAAATTTTTCATTGCCCCCCAAAACTTGTTATTACCAGATGGGGTACTTGGCTAAATGCAGCCGTGTTTTATGCAGAATATATTAAAGATCTTAAATAGTTTATAACAAGTTTTAACTTGATTGTGCTCCGATTATTCAATGTAAAAAACTGTTTTTGGATAAACATTTCCTTGCCATTTATCATTTATTTAAAGTCTTTTTTTAGAGTTTCTTGCCTGTATTTAAACATTTACGAACGGTTTAATTACCCGTAACGGAATCTATTCGCATGAAGAATTATAAAAAAATGTAATCCAGTACTACCCTCCGACATTGGAAAAACTGTATGTTATATTTTGAAAATCAATCCCGGTCAAGAACAAATCAAATATGTATCTGAAGTCCTCAGTGACTATGATGTTCAAATGAAGATATATTAGCTTTGTTCGCGGAGACGATCCGTGACTAGTTCGTAATCTATACGAGGTAATTTATCCCAAACCCTTATACGCATGTGCGATTCGAAACCGATCAGGGATTGTCATATATCCGCGAACGTGCTTACTTGTCCAGAACATCCTATGAGAACATCCGCGAAGTTGTCACCTTTAAAAGCGTATTAACAACAAGTAAACTATTCGCTATTCCCTGCCGAATAAATCCTCTGGTGACAAAAAGGGGCACCACGACTACTCGATGCAATTGGGGTGGGTAATCACTAGTAAAAGAGGATAAGGGCGCCAAAGTCCTTCAAATATAACCCGATAACTGAAATGCAGCTCAACGGACTCAATTTGAACTGTAGACCAAAACAAGAAAAGAACTTGTCGATAGGGAAGTAACGAATTAATTTAATTATAAATAAAACAATGATAGTTACTGCTGGACAAAAATAATTATTTATTTTCGCAAAGAAAATTAAGAAAAATAGCATTAATTGCCCTAAATTTCAGCAATTAAGTAGGGGAAGGTGGGGATATATGGGACATTTTTCACTTTATTAATTTGTCATCTTGCTGTAACAGGAAAAAGCAAAATCTGACAGCAACACAAGTTAGTTTCACAGTTTTCCAACAAAATGTAATTGATTAAATTGATGAATTAAAATTTTTTATTCCTGAAAATTTTATCCAAAAAAAGTACTACGAGCTGTCCCATTTTACCTAACCTGGTGGTAGAATGGGACACATCAGTAGGTACAATGGGACATGCAAAAATTTACTTTAATTCCATAGTAAACCTTTATTTTTAAGAAACCACTAGGTACAAACTTAATGTGTAAACATAATAAACAATCGTACAAAAATTTATCGCAAAGTTGTGCTGTAATTTTCCAGATTTATTGGAAATTTTATGACATCAGCTGCTCTAGAAGTACTCTTTGCTCTTGCAGAGGAAGGTAGTGGTAAAACGAGAATCACATCATCTCTTCTTACTTCACTTTTATCAGTAACATCCGGAAAGGAAAACTGATAAGTTGAGCGTTTGCGTCTTAAGTAGTTTACAACATAATTATCATCAACTATTGATTCCACTTTTCCTATATAATGAATTACGGAAATTTTAGTACAAAATTGTACACGAACATAATCGTCTATAGCTGGATCTCTGTCCTCATTGTTTGACTGCTCTTCCCACCCGTCAGAACTGTCTTGTGTAATAGAATCATCATTTACATCTGAGTCGCTGTCCGATTCTGCCAGCTTTCGTTTCACATTTTTTTTAGCTGTTATGTTTCGCTTACATATCTCAATTTCTGTTTTGTCCGGAGTATCCGTTAGTATCCGTGTTTTACCTTTCAAGCGTTTGGTAGGCTTCAAAATTCTTTTGGGTGCTTGTGGATAAGGCACAACATCTTGAGGACTAACAAAAGTTTCATTATGAATTGATGTTTTAGGAACCGAACATCCAGGATTCTCATTTATTGAATTTGGTATGGAAAGATTCGTATCAACCTGACAGGGCTTAGTAGCTGTTGCGGAGGTTATATCAGAATTTTCATTTTCAATGGTTACCTCATAAGGACGGTTTGTCACCTCACTCATTAAAAAATCATCATCTGTAAAAATTTCAGGATTATAAGGCCATATCCCTGTTTTGCAAAATGATGATAAAATATTTTCTCGGTTCATGGCATTAAATGCAATGCCTGCTAGACTTGCCAAATTATATATACTTAATGTTTTTCCTGGATTATTCAGCATCCAGTTGTTGGCTGCAGAATTATATCTTGATTTAAATGGCCCATAAACGCCAACATCCAAGGGCTGAAGCCGGTGGCTGCAATGTGGAGGGAATGTGAGTAAATGAACACCATTCTCCTTGGCTTCTACAATTACATCTATAGCCAAGTGGCTTTCATGATTATCCAGTAATAACAGCACTGGCTTCTCCTTTGTAGCATCTGAGTGTTTTATGAAATGTTTTAAAGTTAACAGGAAATTTTCGGAAGTCATCCCGCCCGATTTATGAGCCAATCCTAAACTATCACTTGGGGCTCCAATGATCATATGTTCCTGTAACTTCACCCTGGGAAATATAAAAGCTGGTGGAATTGTATTTCCTGATGCATTTATAAAATTACACATGGTGACTAGCTGACCACGCTCTGCCGAGGTCACCTGCCCAACTTGCTTTTGACCTTTAGCAGCGACCACCTTCGGTGGTTTATGGACTGTTGTAATAGCAGTCTCGTCTACATTATATATATTATTTGATGAAAAGTTAAATCGTTCCAGAATACTGGCTAAGTTTTTAAAAAAGGCACTCACATTCGTCTTATTAAAGCTTGTGCTTCTACTTAAACTTGTTGCTTCTGGAGATCGTAAAGATAAATTTTTTGATCGATGCATAAATCCAATCAACCATTCTCGCCCAGCCATGTTATTTTTTTCCCACTGATAAGGAAAATTAAGTTGAAGATGTTTTGCATACTCGTATGCAAGTTTTCGCACTTCAATCTTTGTTAAGCCATAATGCATTTTACAAGATGTAATACAATAATCCTGCAACATACTCTCCTGTGTATCAGTGAAAACTTGTTTTATTTTAGTTCTTGGATTATAATTGTAGTAATTGCCATCATTATTCAAAGATGCGGCATGATAATGTCTTTGTAAAGCACTTTTTGATAAGTTGAAAGCTAATGCAACCGATCGAATTGATTCACCATTTCGAATGGCTTGTAGTGCATTATTAATTTCCACAGATGTGAGCCTAACCCGTTCGGTTTTTCTTTTATAGAATCTAGGCATTCTGAAAAATAAAATAAAACCTTTTAGGTACCTAGGTAACTAGTATTTTGTTTAATTCAAACAATGGTAGGAGGAATGGGACACTAAATACGGTGTCCCATATATCCTGCAACTTACGTCCCATTCCTCCTGCATAACAAGAATTTTTTTTAAGTTTGTTTTTAGCGGCTTTGTTAAAGTAAGGTTAGAGTCGCACTTTATAACAAATCAAGACACTCTAAATATTCACCTTACATGGAAGTTATATAACACACAACATGCACAACCCAGAAATTCGAAATTTAAATGAACTTACCTTATTTACTTTCGTTATCTAAAAACAGAAAAAAATTATTTTGGAACTTCAGCTGTACCATTCACCACCCGCGATGACACCCACGAATACGCATAAAATTAGACATCTACTGGCAGTTATAAGAAGTTAATACAAAGTTTGGCGCAAATTTTAAAACGAATGTCCCATTGCTCCTGCGTCCCATACATCCCCACCTTCCCCTAGGTACCAGCAAAACTATCAAACTACGTGAATTAATAACAATAAATAAGTAATTATAATTAATGAATGAGAATGATCAATAAGAAAAAGATTCTACTCAAATAAAGTTAGAAAAATAATATAAATATCCACTAACTAATTAGTAGTTAAACAATATATATAATATTATAATATAAAGACAATATTTTAAATATTTATCAAAACAAAAACATAAGAAAACGAGCAAAATTGCGGACTTCGTTATCCAAATGTGATAACGTCGTATTACGTCACGCCAAAATAAAAATCCGATAATAAAAATCGAGCGCTCACTACCTCAACTGAAAGGCCTTCCAACGAAGAATAAGACGCCAAAATCGCGCTAAATAAGTACTCGTTATACGTTTTCCGATTAATAACCGCCCGCAAAATTGACCCGCAAATATTTAACATATAAATAGAAAAGAATGTAATAATTCATACATAAAGAACAATAATATTAATATCAAATAAATTGTATTAAGTCGTGACTCAAAAATTCTATGTACATAAAGTACCGTGAGGCTCCAGTACACACAATATTGACTTGAAGTAAACGTCATCGATCATAACAAAAAAAAAATATATAATAATATCCTCAAACGGTTAAACAAGATAAAATAACTGCAAAAACAGTCACAAATTATGAATTTTTATATGGATAATAATAATGCTTGATGATATGAGTGATAATACTTGATGATAGCAATGATGATATTATTCAAGAATAAAATTGGTACAATAACCGTAGGTAAGTAATTTAATTAGTAGCTATGATTTTTGATACCAGAAGGTAGTGGTTTAGTAGTAAAATTGATATTGTATCTGACCTTAGCTGCTGATGTTGATGAAAACTTTAATAGGCCTGCTAGATGTAACAGCAATAAATAATATTTTGGTTGGCCTCCGTTGTTTCAAAGAATAGCTTCTACGATTCGGCAAAAACCCAACTATACCTCGTCGATGAAAACTTAAACAGGCCTGCTAGATGTAACAGCAATAAATAATATTCTGGTTGGCCTCCGATGTTTCAAATAATAGCTTCTACGATTCGGCAAGAACCCAACTATACCTCCGGCATACAGGTTCTTTATAGATATTTGTTCTCCGGGGTCCAAATGGGTGATACGAATAGGCTGAACCCAAATTAATCCGTACGGCAGATACCAATTAATTCGTAAGTATTTGTATTAGTGCGTCCATATATACCGTGTGTCCCTGGGAAGACGGAACATAGGGATCTTACAATGGTAATTTTTTAAAATGATCCACGAGTGCTTTGAATTTCTATTTGGCGGAAACGTCGACGTCGTTATGTCAGCTGTTTAACGCGCTTGCCAATACAGATGTAATACGCGCGTGCGTTATACTAACAAACGATTCAACAATTATTTACAATACCTACGAATTGACAGCCGCGCTCTTGAAAATCAGTTAGAAATAAAATTATTAATTATTTGCTCAAATTGGTTCATGTAAATGTAGAAAGTGTTTTAATTAAATTAAATGAGACTGAGTATCATTATAAAGGTAATAAATACAAAATAATTTGTTTGCAGTTGACATTATGGTTCTAAGATCTTTTTCAGATTATGATGGATTAGGTGAACAAAGCTTTTCGCAAGCTACGCATTATTAGAAACTGAAAATGAAATTACGAAAATTATACTAGTAGGTACATAAAATAATGCTGTGGACCTGTGTTAGAAAACTGTCCTTTGTGGTATGCAAGAATTATACCCCCACCCCTATTATTGTATTATTGTTGTGTTAACATTAATAAAATTAATATTTTATACATCATTAAGTATACATACATTCCTTTAGTTACATTCTTGCGACTACAAACAGGAATCCGGCTTGTTAAAAATCAAATACTTTTAATGTAACAATTATTTCATCACATTAAATTGCCGTAGAAATAAAGATTTCATATTCGTACACACTAACTGATATTAATATTCGCTTGTTCTTTGATTTCATCTTAATACAGTCTTATGCAATTAGCATTGTAGTATGATTGTAGCATGTTTCATCATCATCATAAAGCTGATTGTCGCATCAAATTCTTCGGTTCATACATCAAGATCATCCTATTAAAGTAAATTTTCACATTTCACATGTAATTTAACTGGGATTACTGATTGTCAGCTCTAAACTGTACTTCAGTTAAGGTAGGATCCCATTTAAAAAAAATTAACATGAACATAACCTTTAATTGTCTTTGGTTTTAATAAATTGACATTTAAAACATAAACAAAAATTTAGATCTGGAGACGATCATACATGGTCGACATGGAAATCGTTAACGATCGGTGACATTCGTGTATTTGTTTCAAGGCAAATGCTTCAAAGCACTCGTGGATCATTTTAAAAAATTAGCATTATAAGATCTCTATGTTCCGTCTTCCCAGGGACACACGTTATATAACAAAGGAATAACGCAAGAAAGAAGGAAAATAAAAGAAGCCTAAAACAAATTACTTTAAATAATAACCACTCTTGTAGAACATGGCAGAATTGGAACATACCTCAGGTGTAGTGTGGCTTCGAGGAGATATTTGGTCAAAGGTTACCATCAAATCCCAGAATAACTGTGTAAGGGAATTCGTCTCAACACTATATACTTCAAAACGATAAGCAATTCCCAAAATACTAAAGGATGTCTCCGAAGATTTCCAGAAACTACTGAGCCTAAACTACGCACTCAGAAACAACCTCTTCACACCTTGACCGAACATGAAAAGATTCTAGCAAGAATTCATACAGGAAATATTCTTATCTCCCAATTCTCAATGCCGCAGACAGGAAATGCAATTTCTTCAAAGTGAAAAACTTCAAACATTGGAGCCAAATTCAAAAGAAGAGTATACAACCAAATATACATACAATTGTACATGCAAATCTATATGAAAAGTTGCAAATGAAAAATAAACTGTTACAAAGTGTTCGAGATCTTCGTCACTTGAACTAAAATGATCACTCATCTAAAAAACCGTTATATTATTAATAAAATTGCCACAATAGCCCAGTCAAATTAGACAATAAAAAGGCCATCAGGGGAAACAATTCCTAGAGAGTTGGAAATGTTTTTAATCGCTTTCTCTACTCGTGGGTAGACACAGATCGAAAGTCCCCGAGGGTGGGGGGTAAAGTTACCATTTTTCCGTAGTTTGCTTATATCTCGGAAACGATCGCTCCTATCGTTTTTTACACTATTACCAAAATTTCTGACAAAATTTCCTACAAAAATGGTCCTATGCATCTTAATCGTAGGACTAACCGTCAGCGAGTTATGGGGCTGCCAAAGGAAAAACTTCATTTTGAAAAATGTGCTTTATTAACATTTGAAAGGAAATAGTACAAAATTAATAAAAATTATTAAATTATTAAATTGAATAGGACTAAACCATACAGTAAATTAAATTCATTGGGTTCAACAGTCCATAAGTTAAGTGTGGAAGGGGTGTGTCACCGGTCCTCATGAAGTCTTTCCCATATATACTGCATTTTCGTTCTTATATTAACCTAAAAATTTAAAACCGAATTACAGATCTTCATATTAATAGATAGATAAATTAATATAGATAGTTTGAATAAAACTTACAGCAAATTGTACCTATGTATTTTATCCAACAGTTTATTAGAGGGTGTTGAGTGGTTCCAAAGTCAGGTCATCCTCATCTGCTGAATTGTCGTCTTCAACTGGAGGGCCGTAAGTGCACGAGCCCTCACAATTAGCGCATATTGAAGAGCACGGCCTTTGGTGCAGCTGCAGAATATTGCTGAAAGAATTGCTTCTGGGGCAGGTTGATCTATGGTTGTCAAGGGTTGAAGGTCTCCACTGCTCCTCTCATCCAACCCCAATCAGTAGGTTCCAGCTTGTTGCCCTGCCATTCTTGAACTTGCAAATAGACTCTGTATGAGTGTTGCAGTGCAGAGTCTTTAGTTGGTGGTAATGAGGAGAGGTCTGGCTTTATCCTTGTAGTGGATTTTATGAATGCTACGTAGCGCTGCTTGTTCAAGTCTGTTGCTCTGGAATTGTACATTGCCAAGAACGTCTGTTCCCCTGCGTTCGCAACTTCTTCATGTGTTGAAGTCTTTGTGTAAAAGACGTTTGAGAAAAAATGTAGGGTACTGTCTTTACTAAGCAATTTAACTATTGTTGACTTACCTTTTCGGTAAATTGCCGAAGTGGTATCGCAACCGCTAAAAGCGTGGCTGAATAAAATGTGCAAAGTCAAGTTCCTGCAATTCCTTAGTGGAATAAGTTTGGCTCTCCTCATTACCCTTCCCAGGTTTAAAAAACTTTATCACTCGTTCCGTTGGAACTAAAGCAATCAGAAGTACCAGTAGATCCACATCCTCGCCTATAATAATCGTTGGACCACATTCTGCCTTTTACAAGGCACAATACTTGTATCTGCATCAGCATCCGCCTGTCTAACTTCAATCCCCCCTGCGATCATTTTCTGAGTTAGCATTTTAATAAATCTATCTTTATTTTTTTCATTACATAAAAATGGTTGTTGCTGAGTCGCTACTGCCATCTCTTCGGTGAATTCAATGTCGACTGCTGCAGTGGTAGTGGTGGCGCGACGTTTCTGTTCTGCACGTTTAGTGCTGTTGACAGTGTCCAAGTACCGATCAAAAACGACGGTGCAGGATTCTCCGTAGTGCTTTTTGATATAAATCACGTACTGATTGAATATCTCTGCGAAGGTTGATCCTGTACCCCACCTAACTCGATGTAACAGGAACCCACCGTCAATTACATTATTGTGCATCTTGAGGTATGGAGTAACTGGTTGTACAAGAAAAATTTTATATAAAGCAGCCTTCTTTGTCTTTCGCATTCCATTTTCATGAAAGATGGACAATGGAAAAGGCGCTAGTTCGTAACAGAGAAGGTCTTGTAGATCCTCATCGTTCTTCTTGGCAATAGCTATTCGTTGGAATATGAGAAGAGGTTCTACCACCTGCATATTGTTGTCAATTTTTATAGTACTGCTCATGGAGGCCAATGACGAGACTTTGTCTTTTCGAGACTGTTTTATTTGCCCAAACTTTTGTCCTATCATCTTGCTCATTGTACCCTTGCCTTCTTGTAGAGCCTTGTAGCAATTTATATCACGGTGAGCAACGATGCCTGTAGTAAGGGAAATTAATGATCCTGATTCTGGAAATGGATTGTGCTGCGAAAACCATTGAAATATCTTCTTTCTGTCATTGTCATATCTTCTCTGCTGAGACTCTCGATAATCCACATGTTGCTCTCCTGTACAGAATTGTAGGCTAGCGAAGTCTTCCAGTGCACTGCAAATTGCTGTTGACGTAGCAGCTCCACCAACCCACTTTGCCAATACAGAATCCGTTATCCCTCGTCCAGTTGTCAATCCTCCATGCGTCTTCATGCTGCGCATTAAAGTTTGCTCTATAGTCATATCAGTCCAGTTTCCAGAGCCGCGCAAATCTGATCTGGTCAAAGTGAAGTATTTGGTGAAATCGTCAAAGTTCTGTGGATGAGTGATGGAAAGAGAACGCATATCCTGAAGATATAAATGCGCGCATTTTGCATACTGCAAGTGGCCACTTGCATGAAAGAATGGTAGCATTTGCTGTACTGAGTGCAAATGTAATTCCCAGTTTCCTGAACGTTCGGATTCAATGAACTGCTTCATCAAGGATACCATATGAAAGTATTGTATCCACAACACAGCAGTGGGTCCACGGGCTTCAAATGATGACAGTGCAGTCTTCATTTGTGTTTGAAGGAGGCACAATTGACTATTTTGCTTCATCATATCCAGGTTAAGCGTATCGTCTTTGAGCTTCGCCAGTAATTCTGCAACTTCTGCCTTCTGTTCATTCGATACTTCCAGACTATTCAAAATCATTCCAGCTAAGACACACTGTACAAGCAGGTGTCCAATGCATCCCAAAAACGACATTAATAATATTAATAATAATAATAATAACAATAGGGGCTTTATTGGCACCCAAAAAGAAAACAATAATTAACAAATAAAAATAAAAGTAATACAATAAAAATAATGTAGCAAACCACAAGGCGGGATTCAGATTGGGTTGTCCTTCTGTGCTCTTCCATCCAAACCTTGACATAAAAACTAAACACAATAATAAAGCAACGCCTAAAAACTAAACACCTATAATATAATACTGCAATGTGCACGTAATGCAGAGCAATAAAAAAAAATAAAACATTTTTATCATAATCAAAAAAATGTATAATAATAATAATAATATTAAAGAAAGAAAAAAAAAAAATTTAAAATTTAATGGTTAGTGAACTGGGAAAAAAAAGAATGGTACCAGATGAGGTTCCATCTTGTGTACTAAAAGAGACTTATTTCATTTTATCATGTTGTTGTCACTATTTATTCTGGTTTGCTAACAATTCGGAACGAAAAAACGACTTAAATTTCTTGATGCCAAAAGTTTTGCATGAAGTCGGAATATTATTATATAAATTATATATTTGATATGAAAACGATCTCTCAAAGAGCGCAGTGTTGTGATGTGGGGGAGAGATAAGACCTCGAAATCTAGTTGAAATGTTATGAATGTCAGTTCTAAAAGTTATTTTATTATACAAGTATGGAGGACGTTTGTTGGTTAAAATCTTGTGGTACAAACACAAACATTGTAGAATTCGCCTGTTCATCATGGACAACCACCCACTGTCCACAAATTTAACCGATATATGATCGTATTTACGTATTCCATAAATGTATCGTATGCATGAGTTTTGAACTTTTTGAATTCGTGAAAAAGTTGTACTATCAATAGCTGCCTGATAAATTGGAACGCCATAATTTAATTGAGAAAGGACTAAAGCATCACAAATCCTTTTTTTCGTTTCTATATTAAGATAACCACGATGAACAAATATTTTTCTAAGACGTTGATATGCCAAACATATACATTTATTAACATGATCCCTATATCTGTATTATCAATTGTCAATCCTAAATTTTTTGCTTTATTAACTACTGGAATCGGTATACCATCAATCTTGATATCTAGAGAATTTATTAGTTTTAAACAATTATTTTTATTTCCAAATAATAATAGTGCAGATTTGTTTGGGTTGATTCTTAAGGAAAGCTGAGTTGAGGCGGTAAAAATAAATTCTAATTCGGAATTTATTAACTTGACTGCATTTTGCACATCGAAAGATTTGAACGAGTGGTATAGTTGCGTGTCGTCAGCATAGACATGTATTTTGCAGCCATTAATGTCATTAATAAGCTTAGATGAGTAGATAGTGTAGAATAGAGGACCTAAAATAGATCCCTGAGGAACTCCCTGAATTATTGAAAGCGGCTCAGATACCTCGGACTCCAATTTCACACTTTGAGTTCGATTTGTAAGGTAGTCACTGACCAAGTTCAATGCAGTGTGGCCCAGCCCGAAAGATTTTAATATTTTAATTAAGATTTTGTGATTCACCGTGTCGAAAACCTTGCTGTAATCAAGTAACACCAAAATTGTCATATCACCTCGATCAGAGGCTGCTAATATGTCGTCTGATACTTTTAGCAGTGCGATGGTACAACTATAACCAGCACGGAAACCAGATTGAACAGGAGGTAAGAGATTATTTAGAACTAAATAATCTGTTAGTTGCGAAAAAATGACTTTTTCAAATATTTTGGAAAGTGTTGGCAGCAGACTAATTGGCCGAAGATCTTTAAATGATTTTAAAGATCTTCGGCCAATTAGTCTGCTGCCAACACTTTCCAAAATATTTGAAAAAGTCATTTGGCTTTTTAATTTTGGGTAGAGGCTTCACAACAGCATGCTTCCAACATTGGGGAAATACTCCTTCAGTTATACAAACATTGATCAAATGCGTGATTATTGGAATTATTTGAGGATAATAGGTGAAATCCACCCAATCTCACCACAACCGATTTCATCATTGGGTCATCTTGACAAGATGCTACAATTTCACGGGCCTTGATATATAGGGGTAGATCAAATGTAACATAGCACGTACTAATTCCGTGTTGGTGGCAAAGTTTTGCAGCATATTTGAGGGCTGTGTAAATTGTATTGCGATCACTCGGTGATGAATTTATGAATGGTAGTGGTACTACGGCACTCCTCTTTGAAGACACTTCTTGATACAGACCTCGCATATAACCCTTCCATTCGGGAATATTGTCCAGTTTGAGCCATTTTCCAGCAAAAAATCTGACAATTTGGGGAAAGGAAATTCTGGAACAGGATTACAGTCACTCAAATCCCTAACCATTACAGCCTTAAGTCCTATTTGACCGATGTTTTCATAGGTTTCCAACGGAGTGACTCCTAACGATCCAACAGCTGATGCTGAATGAGGTTTTGACAGTTTCATTATTCTTAAGGGAGGAGGAAGCTTACTTACGGGGGTGAGATACATTATGCCACCCATGCTGTGGGAGGTTTTCAGTCCATCCAATGTAGCTACGTTGTAGTCTGCGTTATCAAACACGCACTGGGTAAATATTCCCTCCTGTGGTATGGGTTGTTTGGGACTGTAAAGAGCTGATGACTCTAACATTTGAGCATCATTGTAAGAGCCACTGAACCCAAAATTCGCCAGTAAGTTGACCAAGTTCTTTGCTCCATACTTCCTATGTATGAAAAAGGCTATAACATACAAGATAGGGGAAATGAATGATCGAGGACGAACAGCACTTATGATTGCATGGGAAAGAGCCAAGGATTTTCTCTTGTCTTTTTCTTTGTTTCGGGTACTTGATCTTAAAATTGTTTCAAAAAACGATGAGAGTTGGAAGGATCATTTCCTCAACCTCATCAAAAAAACCATCACTTGGAGGATATTGGCCGGTGTCGTATGCTCGCATCTGTATATCTTCTTTGATGATTGCCGCAGCAGCTCGAACTACTTTAAGACGTTCTTCTTCTTTCGTTTTACCTCGTATACTACTGCCGTACCAGGCTGAGTTTAAAATTTTCTCACCAACTTCTTTAAAGCACAGAACGGTCTTGTGGTTACGTAGCTGACTGATTATTAAATCATCTTTATACTTTTCCCTCAGCTTAGATTTTACCGTTTTGATTGTGGGCTTTTCTGCGGTAATTGCGTCCATTACCTCATCCATCGAATACTGACAATCAATTCCCTGATCCAGAAACGAGTAAATATCTTCCATAGTAGCTGTCACGTAGTCATAAGAAGGACGACCTCTTTTTTCACCACTACAACCCTTTTTTGAGAAGAATTTGACACAGCACATGTCATGGTAAATAGTTTCAGCTGCCACCAAATCGCCGACAGTTTCAATTCGTCTAGATACTTCGCTTCCCCAGCTATCCCCCCTTTCACGTGTAGCTTTTAAAATTCTATCCTTCATCTCCAAACTACGTACTTCAAAAAATCCCTCCCGTTTTTCCAATGGTTTTTTTTTCTGTATCCTATGAAAGTCCTCATCAATTGCTCCACAGCAGAACATGCACTTTACCTTGAAGTTAAATGTAGGAACGTTGGATCTTCGGCGGCTACCTGATGGGCGTTGCGATTCGGATTCTTCCACAATTCTTAAATCAGAAACAAGAGATTGTGGTCTGGTATAACGCTTTCGGCACGACCTGTGAACAACTCCACTTGTTTTATTGTTAAAATTCTCGCTCTTCCCATCCTTCCTTGCAATGCTGGCATTCAACAGTCCTTCCATCCTTTTCTCACGCACTACACTACCATCACTCTCTATAGGGAAGTCACATATCAAACACCTCTCAGCCATTATAAGGCGAGGGTGGAACCAAATTTATGATCTTCACGCACACAGCTCGACAAGATTTACAAGTAAACACAAAAGAATATTTTTTTAAATCGTTCTGATTAACAAAAAAAATTATATATGCAAAACTTTAGCAAATAGAAAAAACTAAACCACGGCCACAAATGAACGATACAATACGCGCTAATGCCCTTTAGACTGCGCGCGTAAACAATGATCTGTGCGTGATCAGCACGTGGTCAGCAAGTGCATGGCCTGCAGTTGCACGGTATTGGTCGTTGAATTTGCAGTGTTACCTTCTTGAACGGACGGCTTAAGAATAATTAATATTAATGCAAATGATAGCAGTTCTGAATTTTCAGAATAAATGTAATAATGTGTATTATTTACTTGTCATCTTTTACTATTTCCAATAACATAATAGTTGAGTTTGTTTATGTGTATCTGCATAGTTATGGTGGTTTGCACAAAATACCTAATACTGCTCTGTACAATCTGTTCACGTGAACTCCGCATGCATTTGTTTACGCGCGCTCTAGCTTGGGAATGGATCGACTTTAAATAATACAAACTAGGAGTAACGACTCGGGTTGCAAGGAGAAGAGCCGGGAATGTTCGTTGTCTCCAGCTGCATATCTTTATAAAAGAAATTTCCTTTGGCGGCCCCATAACTCGCTGACGGTTAGTCCTACGATTAAGATGCATAGGACCATTTTTGTAGGAAATTTTGTCAGCTTTAATTTTGGTAATAGTGTATGTGATATTTTCCCTCGTTAATAAAACATATACCAGGTTCATTTTAACTTCTTTAATATACAACACAAATTAAACATATATTAACTACCTGAAAAACTTTTATAACTTGACACCTATCTTTTTTATTTTTTTACTATCCCAACTTCTCTTAATTTTTTACATCCTCCCCGGCGGAAAATTCAACTTCCAGAGGATACAGAAGTTGTATGGGTCTTCTCACACGTACTCCGTATTGGTCTATTACTTCACAGGCTCTTACACGTCCATCTCGCCCTGGAAATGTCTCGACGATTTTTACCAACTTCCAGAACATTCTTGGTGCATTTTGGTTATGTAATAATACTACATCACCAACCTTCAGTTTCTTTATTCTTACATATTCGGTATGATGTGCCGATCGTAACTGCTGTAGATATTCTGAAGACCATCGCTTCCAAAACTTTCTGGCTAGTTCTTCACGAGCTTTCCAAACTCTTAGGATATCTTTTCGTTTGACATTTTCGAATTCTACATTGAAACCAGACGTTCCTTCTCCCAGTAAGAAATGTGAAGGCGTAAGAATTAATAAGTTATCCGGTTCGTCATCTATGTATGTAAGTGGTCGCGAGTTCACTGTTGCTTCCACTTCAGTTAAAACTGTTTGTAGATCATCAAACTCTAATGTAGCTCTCCCTAAAGTTAACTTCAGTCCATTCTTGACAGATTGCACTAGACGCTCCCACCAGCCACCCCACCATGAGGCCCTTTCCACTATGAAGCGCCATTGAATTCGTTGATTGCGAGCTAATCCTTGCACTTCCTCGTTTCTTAAAATCCTAGATAGCTCAGCTAACTCTAGAGCTGCACGTTTGAATGTTTTTGCGTTATCTGAATAAATTGTAGTAGGTACTCCTCTTCTTGCGATAAATCTTCGAAGACCCTTTATACAACTTTCAGTAGTTGCTGCGAACCAATTCCAGGTGAACAGCTCGAACAACTCCACACGTAAATAACATAATGTATACTTTGGATTTTGTATTATTTTCGTTTTTTACATATAATGGACCAGCAAAATCGATTCCGGTAGTTTTGAACGGCTTGGTCATCAACATCCGTTCCTTGGGCAGTGGAGCATATGGTTCGTTACCTGCTTTACCTCTTAATCTTTTACATTTAAGACAGTTCCTTATTATTGATTTTATGCTTTGCCTACCCTGGATAATCCAATATTTTTCCCTTACATCGGCCAATGTTGCGTAGTCGATATGTGAGTAGGGGAACACACCTTTCTGCCTCATAAGGTCGAATTTGACGCCATCACCGAATTCCCTTTTAATCTCGATACACTGATCGGAAGATAGATTCTTAGCCAACTGCGATAGCGAACAATTCATAAATCGGTAGCTGTCTAGGAATCTCATACTCAAATAAATTTTCTTTACACGCTCATTATCCCGAATTTCATCAACTAATACACGTTTGCCAAACGATACATACTTTTCTTTATTCATCGGAATAACGTCAATTTCTTCATTATTTAAAGCAAGCTGCTTAACGAAAAGGTGTGAATCGTAATTTAAATTATGAAAAAAGATCGGTACGAACGTTGGAACATTGAAATTTAGATACAAATCGAATGTGCAGCTCCCCGGTAGTCTCCAGTAAGGTGACAGTCGTCCTTAACTTTGTCCTCAAGTCGATCGAAAGCTAAGTCGCAAATATGACATGTAACGGCATCTTCGTAATTTTGAATTTCGGAGGGATTTAAAATTTTCATCGGTATCACACGCTTTAAATGGTTGTCATAAATCAAGTGCACATCCCTTTCCAGACGCTCCATGAATTCTGCTACGGCATTTCTACCGCGATAAATTTCGAATTTGGACAAATTATCATCGTATGAACATTTAACAAAGTATGCGAAAGAATGAGGCTGGTGTACACAAGCGGTGACCGTGAATCCCTTTCCAGGATGCGGTTCTACGGTATCCACGGGTTTCAAAACGGTTTCAAAATCTGCATAAACGACAAAGGGAACTGTCATTTGTTTTTGATAATTTTGAAATTTCAGAACGTTCTGGGGAACCTGCTTCCCCAGTTTGTCAGTAATTAGGTCGGTAATTTCGTGTAAACGTGATTACAGTCAAAAGTCTGATGTTTAACCAACTGGGCTTCGGTACGGAAATAGTGTAGACAACCGTCGCAAAAATGTTTAGCGCCATCCCTAGCAGTTATCTGCTGGGATACCAATCTCGACAAATCTTTTATCCAACAGTAATGACTATTACCCACCGAGTCAGTAGCAAGCAATAAATTTACATGACAGCGTCTTTTTCTGTCGGTGTAATACAAAGGTCCCACAGTTTCGTACTTCATACCATTCTTTGTCAGAACCGCTTCAAGACCGTAAACATTAATCGAAATTTAGGGATTATATCTTTCAAATTTGGAAATATCGGATAATCTGACCGGAAATTCGATGTCGTTGAAGACTAGGAACTCCCGGCAGTCGGGATAAGAACTGACTCGATTGGGTCGACCGGTAGGCTCACAAATAGCCGCGGTGACAGCCCAGCCGAAGCAGAACTCATCGTCATTTTGAACGTTCACAACCGCTTTCTTGTACTGTATCGGTTTCGGAAGCTCGAAGTATGACGAAGCTCGAAGGGGGTTGTATTTATTAACGTTCACGTGTAGATACAATAACTCCTTCAAAGCCCAGCCTGTAACAGACAAGTAGTAAACATTAGCTCTGTGCAGGGGGAGAGGGTTGCAAATCATTACCAGAGTCGCGCTCCTGAAACTCGGACGTCTTCTCATCCAGTATTGCAGTAAACTTATCATATAAACGATTAAGATCGGTGCCAAACGTTGCAACTTCATTTGCAGTGTTAAAGGATTTTATATCTTCTAATTCTTTCGCTTCCAAAATAAAATATCCAAATAATTCAAAATTTACTTTAACACTCTTAAACTTGACAATCTGCCTTTCCAGCAGCGGTATAATTTTATCTTTAATTTCATTCATAAACTCGGTAACATTTAGATGATAATTTACCGAAGTGATTTTGTAGCTGACAATACGGGACTGGAAGGCGGTTTGTTAGGTCGACACTCCTTCCCCCAACGGTACGAAACCAGCGCGACTGCAGTGTCTCCGGCTTCGAAGATGTCCGACGTAGCCGTTTCGAGACACGTTCTCATCGCAGACGTCGCAGTATCGGTTGGGAGTCGGTCTAAGTTCTAGAACACAAACGAATTAGCATCGCCGATGGAGTTCTAGAAAGGGGTACGAACCTATGGAGTCTTTAGTTTTCGGTCGTTTGGCTGGCGAAGGCTCGACACCTGCAGGATCCATCGAAGGCTCCACACAACTGCCTAAAACAAGCGAACCACTCTTATATACTCAACACCTCCAAAAAACCTTCAAGTATAATACCGTTTTGCGATGGTCGACCTAACTGTTGGCAGCTGTCTCTTCGTTGGCGATGCAAATTGTCGAGCCTGGTGAACCTCGAACCGCACGTGTCGCACAGGAACATCTCGACTCGACTAGGATCTGAGAAGCTACTATCTGCACAAACAAGGATTACGAAAATCGTTCGCGGCCCTTAGTAGCCTTCCCAGAGCTTATCTAAAAGTCGGAGAACACTTCCAGCTGGCACGACGTGGACGTTGGGAAACCAACCACAAAAGGAAGGATACAAGGACTGGGCAGGCGTGGGTAGCAAGAAATTTAGGGCGTTGCCAGAGAGAGCTGTCTGAGCAACAGCGACTTCGCATCTATAACGCGCATGAACCTGAACTTGAGCAGTATGGTGTTTAACCGCAGTTGTTCAACTTTCTTGAAGTTGTCGGTGGACATCCATCTGTCAGTCAGGTTCTGCTTACGTTCTATGATGGTTTAGAAGCGGACAATCTTCTGGTAGAGCTCTCGAAGTTTTGCGTGTAACGCTAGAAAATCCGCTTCCAATTTGCGAACGCTGTTCTCTTTGGCTGCAATCTCGGCAACGACAGCATCGTCAAAAAGCGAATCTTGGAACACGGTTGCGGGTTCAATGGGTATACTATCAACGTCCATGGAGTCCGCAACAGAAGCTACCGAAGAAGTATGTTGCGATACATCCACATTCTCCACCATCTCATCCTCACCCTCACTGAACAGTTCGCCACTAGCATCGTTGCAAACTAGTGCGAATGTATCGTCACATACTTCTTGTTCCACAAACATTGATTCTGAGTCACCGAACGCCGGTGGTGGTGCAAAGATTTCTCTATCCCCATCGATGAGGTACACTTTTCAAAATTTGACCTGAACGGAGCGAAGCGAAGCGGAGCGAGTATCAAGCTTCCTCCATCCCTATCGATGTGGAGCACTTTTCAAAATTTTATTTTTTCCATCCCAAATAATTTTTTGAGTACTTCTATCCATCCCAAATACTTTTTCTAGACAGTCTATCCCAGATAATTTTTCTAGACAGTCTATACCAAATACTTTTTTACTTAACCAGTTTCTTTTACAAAGGAATGCACTACCTTAACACTCCTCCAGACCCGTAACCACAGCTAAAAGTCAGTCGACTACAACCATCAGCGAGCTATGTTGTTTTTCGGTAAACGTGACGGTGCACGACTCCAAGTATCATTAGTGTCGTGTACTCTGAGGGAATATCGCTCAAACAATTTGGACAACTGTGATAGGCAGACACTTCACGCCTTCGTGGGAATTGGCCGAACTCATCATCCAGCACCTGGAGGGTCCCACACTGGGAGAGGGTTATACCCTCTTCCATTCGCAACCGTTTGGAGGTATTTTTACCAACCGGACCGGTGAAGAATCGTTTTACGAGCTTCACCAGGTTGCAGGTTTAATAGAATACTCCAACCGGTTTTGCACGGTTGGGGCCTTCAGAAGGACAGTGCTGCAGCGTTGAGCGTTGGTGTGGAGTGGAGTGGAGTGTTTTTTAGTTTAGTTTAATGTTTAGTTTAGTTTAGTTTAATGTTTAGTTTAGTTTAATATTTAGTTTAAGGAATATTGTACAGTTTTTAAGGAATATTGTACAGTTTTTAATATATATTTATGATTGCTATTGTCAACTCCTTTTTTATTTGTTGCATTTATTTTGTAGGAATACTGTAACTCCATAATATTTTTTCTATAAATTTAATTAAAAGTGAAACAATTCCAAATTTAATTAAAACTACTGCTATATAATAAACATAATTTCTTTATTGTGCTTACAACTGCACATCAATACCTTCTACACCAAGCTTTTGAAGATATTTTAGAAACTGCAAGCCATCTCTAGCCCCACCACCATTACTATTTGAAAACAAGGTATTGTATGCTGTAGCACCATCAAGCACGCAATTATCAATAATTGCGTTGTAGAAGTGCATGTTATCCAATTTCGCAAACGGTAGATAGCAGTTTTGTAATACACAATCACTTTCGTCGACCACTGCACAAGCCATGTTTAGAAATGGTCTATCGTTATCGTCGTACCTTGGACATACACTAACACAATCTTTACACTTTTTAAACATATAATCACTACTTGCGATATAACCCTTTGCCAGCCATTTCCGTATAAATTTATCAGATAGAAAATATTCTTGAATCCCCTTCTCCATTTTATTCCAGAAACACAAAAAATTATATTCGCTCCAATCAGGTCTAACGATGCCTGCATAAACTAATTGTGTAGGTTTTCGCTCGCCTTCTGATGTTGTTATTAATTCAAATAATGCTTCTTTGTTACCCTCATTTAAACGACGAATGTTAGCTCGATTTGCAGGATTTTTTTTCAACAACTTGCTATCGTACCACTCCGGTTTTAAGTTACTCTTCGACATTTTTAACACTTTACCCCATACCGTTTACGCGCAAACTTTTATATAGTATCCCCCACCATCACGTTCTGAGTCTGCGCATTGTTTACAACTCCCCACTTTACTATACGAGTCCTTGAAAATCAGCCAGTTTGCTACAAACACTCCATAGATATTATAACCCCTTTGGGATAGAAGAGACACTCCCTGTTTGACTTTTTAAACTGCTCAACGCCTCTTCAGGCGAGGAGAGAAATGAAAACAAAAACGCGGGAAAATGTGGTAGTATTTTGAATTCGAATTACAAAAATTTCCAAAGTAAAATAACTAGCTATATATAAACATTTTTATTAAACAAATTAATACAATAAGGTAATTATAACATTAGTAACTTGGGTTACGCACATATACAACCATTGGTAGATATGTAAGTAGGTATTCACATTTTAAAACTATTAAATTTACCAAGATTGCATGCTGTAGCGATTTATACAAGTTGTTAAAAAATAAGGTTTAAAAGAATAAGTAGAAAAGTTATATACATGGGTCTTAAAATCTCTTTCGAGATAAGAGCAATTTTGTTTTCCATCCATTATGGTGAAAAATCGATCTTCTACCTCAGGTGTACTTTCACATACTTCGGTCATCCGTAATCGTAAACACGTTTTATAAACGAACCACCATCCTCCAGCCATTAGTAAACTGTTTCAAACGACCAAATATCACAGAAAGGCAGTTGATGATTGGGTAAAGCTTCTACAATTAATGCTTCGTCCTTCGGAAAAAATAAACCCTTATTTAACTATTATTTAAATAGTGTCTAGTACCTATACAAAATATTTTCCTGTAGCTATTAAACCACTCTTCTCCTACGTTCTCTTCTGAATAGAAGAATCGTGATCCTATAGCAGTATCTGATTTATATTTAGTTAGGAATCCGCTAATTTCGCGCCAGTTTACCCTACTATAGTCATGATTTCTCTGATAAGAAGAGAACGGAAGAAGATTAAATTTTAGTACAGGAAAATATCTAATATTGTATATAACACCAATGTAAAGAATTTCGCTATTATAGGTACACCAATAATTGCAAGCATAATAACAAGGTACTAGATATGAGAAGTGATCCCTACTTTCTTTTGAGTATTACTACTGCATAAACGAAAAAACTAAAGTCAAAGTCAACTTACCTATTTACTATTTTTGGCTAATATGTAGAATCCGGGGCCAATGGCACAACGACAACGCAAAGCGCAAATATTTTCAAACGTTTCAAACTAGAAAACACAACGCGCAAACGTGAAAATTTTAAGCGGGAAATGTCACTTTAATAATTTGGTTTTTGTTTTTTGTTTTCTACACGTCGGTCGCCACCTTATCCATGTGAAGTACAGTATAATAAATCTGGAGCAGCGCCTCTTGCGTCAAGGAGAGTACTAAAACAGTGTTTCAGTACGGCAATCCGAGTGGGCATGCCGTGAAACACTCCTACAGTCAACATGTTGTTTCTGTACGTTCCAGACGAAGCTGTTTATTGGATTCATGATGATGCTGAAAGTCGATACCATAAGACTGGGGAAATACCAACTATAAATCCAGAACTGAGCTTCCCATTCCCCGAACCGCTTCATCCGCTAAATAGCGCATTATCCGATTTTTTTGGAGCGCAATATGGCTTCTTCCACTATAGTGCATCAGTTATTTATACAATCGACCCCTTGCATATAATTTCCCAAGATCGTTATCCAGCTCTACACAATTTAGTTTTGAGGGTTGAAGTTTTCAAGAGACTTCATGATTTATCAATCGTGAGTACTAGCGAAGAAAGTGATTCGGAGGGATCTGAAGATTCCGAATATGAAAAAATGCCTTTCGTTCGCAAGAGATTGTCATTCGAGCACAACCTGCGGTAGCGTGAACATGGTTCCGGTAAAGTTGTTAGTGGCTTTAGCTGCCGTTTACGATGGGTTTCTCTATGTGCTACAACCGCCAAATTCCATTTCCGCATCTATAACCTATGATCGTAATATGATTAACGCTACTTGGTATAAAATGAACAACTCCGTCTTGGCTGAAATCCCTGTATTTAAAATACCTGTGAGAAATTTTACTGAAAATGGTTTATTAACGTTCAAGATAAAATTTCAAGCACCTACATACGCAGTAACTTCCAATTGGCAAACTATTAAGATAAGTGATGATGTGTTTAAGAACTGTACTGGCTTTAACAATTCCTGTTGGGTATCTGTAATTATTCTAGGAACTGTACTATTACTCATAGCGTCATTATGTATTGCATATTTTGTCATATATTGGTCAATGATGTCTTATAATCTTAGATAGTGTGTTAATGTTAATTTTTTCGTTTCTGTGAAATACTGTATTAATAAATGTATACCATTTCTAAATAAAATTATTAAATGTTACACTGTTTCAATTACTAGCTCTAGTCTTGCGTTCGGCCTTGTTCTAAGGGAGTGACCTTGGTTAATATTCAAGGACAATGACCTTGAACATTGACCTTGAGATCTGACCTTGACCTTGAGAGTTGACCTTGACCTTGGATTCAAGGTTAGGAGTGGGGGGAGTGTCCCAGAAC
This sequence comes from Hemicrepidius hirtus, assembly GCA_963082805.1. Taxonomy (NCBI): domain Eukaryota; kingdom Metazoa; phylum Arthropoda; class Insecta; order Coleoptera; family Elateridae; genus Hemicrepidius; species Hemicrepidius hirtus. The sequence goes on from OY720161.1 coordinate 16,803,314, forward strand.
TGTCCAAAACAATCTACTTAGAGAAAACGATTAAAAACATTTCCAACTCTCTAGGAATTGTTTCCCCTGATTTGTCTAATTTGACTGGGCTACAAAAGGAAATCCTATTACAGGATATTTTAAAAATCAGAATAAATAATAATATTGATAATTAATTACACGCATATTATCGCGTTTTAAACCAATCTTGATGAAATTTGCGCAGCAGATGAAACGATATATGAAACTGTAAAACGTATTCGTAGTAAAACCAAGGCACGCGAATTTAAAGTCAATTTCTAAGTAAATTTCACATTGCGATTGCGCGGACAAATAATTCATGCTATAATCGTCGGATCGTTTTGACTGGTTATGGATCGGTCATGAACTTGTTCGGCCGTCACCGCGAACAATTAATTTATTGTCATAATCCAGGATTATTTGCTCCGCGAACACCAATAATCACGGATCGTCTCCGCGAACAAAGCTATTAATCCGTTTAGTTTGTTAGCACATTGAAATATGCTTCAATCACATCCTGTGATGTCGAGCGCTCATTTTCTGCATATAAAAATGTATTAACTAATAGACGTCAGTCTTTTGTAATAGAAAATTTATTTTTTAATTAAAATTAAGTAATCTTTAGATTTTACAGGGTATTTCTTAAATGGCGGACTCGGGGGGCACTACGCGATTCTCATGTAAAAACTGAGTTTTGAAAAAAAGTATAAGCGATTTTGTCCTAATATATTTAGTTGCCGAGGTATTCGCATTTGCCGATTGTTAAATTTGACAACATTGCATGCTTCCACCAACTTTGTTTTAAACGTTTGCAGCCGTATTCATAAACAAACTTAGTCGTTACTAACGCGCAGCTAGTTTAGCCAGCATCAAACCCTAGGCATAATCCTAGGTATAGGGTTTGATCCTGACTAAACTAGTTGCGCGTTAGTAACGACTAAATTTGTTTATGAATACGACTGTTGGTGTTTTCACGATACACTTACACCGGTATGCTACTGCGCATGAAACAGCAGTCGCCTCGCCTTGTGTGACGTCACGCTCGAGGATGTCCTCACTGGTTCCAATCACGATTCCAATGTAATTTCATGGCGCGCGTCCTAATCGAATTTAAAATTATGGTGGTAGATTTTTTTGATTAAAACTGAGAGAAAATACTTGTATAAGGTAAGAAGAATAAAAATAGAAAGTTTTTTGAATTAATTTTGTTACCAGGTATTTGAAAACAATTACTATTTAGCACCACGTTTTTACAATCAAATTCCAGATTCAATTAAACAATTTAAAAATAAAACAAATTTTAATAAACGACTGAACTGGCACTTGTTGCATTGTGACATTACTGCTTTTCTAAAATTACTGCAATAGGCAAATCTAAATTTTTTCCACTATCCACATAATATCTGACATTCTCAGGCGATTCAGCACCTAGTACTACCGTAACCGTAACCATAGACAGACATCGCCGTGAGGATTCCGCACACAAGCTTGTAGCTTAGGCGAGATCGTCACGACGAATTTTCCGTAATTTTTTCTATTTTCTATTTTATATTCATTCATTTATTGTATTTTATCATAATTTATTTTTATTTTATTGTACTTGATTATATTTTATTATTGTATTTTATACTTACTATATTTTTGATCTTTGGTTCCTGTCGTACGAATTAGTACGGAAATTTACATGTATTTTGTACGATACTGTACACTACTTTCTCTTGAAATAAACAAACAAACAAACAAATATTACAAAAAAAGAAACACCGCAGTGTTATAATATATTATTAGTTCCACCATAAAAAAAGAGGAAAAATGCTAAGACGTTTCTAAATATTTTATTACACAACACAAAATCAAGATAAAAAGGTTAAAAAAAATACTATTTCCTAAAGTTTGTAAATTTCGACATTTTTTTGTCTAGTTTCCTTTGAGCATTCTCGAAACTGAGTTTTCTGTTCAAGTCTTGCAATCTAATATATGTTCGAGTTCTGGTAAAGTACAGGACAACTTCGTAAGGCACAGATGTGATTTTTATTTGTGACAGTTTTATCGGCTATTTTGTGAAAAATGTTCTCCTGTTTAGACAAATAGTTACGATGCATTGTATAAAACACTCTCATAGACTTGATCAATAGCGTTATCTGATCCAGTATGTTTCTTTGGTTGTCAATATCTCCGAAAGCATTCCTTCCTGGACAGTTCTGAGTGAATTTCGAACGCGAGTTGAGCAAATCAAACCAGTCGTTGAATAGTTGGACCATATCAGAGGCTTCTTTCCAAAAGCTATTTTTTGGCATAAGACCACTCTCTCCACAATATCTTATGGCTTTTGCCACCGAGTTTGATAAAAGTTGCACTGCTGGACGTACCCGTTGTCGCATGGATCCTTTTACTTTGAAATGTCGTTAGGTCAATTTATGATTCTTAGCTAAATATATTAAGGAGTGTTTCAAAGTAATCAATGCTTATGTTTTTATCATCAATGATGAATCCCTGGTCTATTAAGTGATTTCTTACGAGCTTTATGAAATGGGGCACGTCTGCAAAAACAATAATCTTCAAAGCAACCTCACATGGATGAGAAAAAAAGCAACTTTTATTATGTCCGACCTTCAGTTTATTCCACAATGCAATATTTCCAGTACCCATGTCACTTGTAATGGCAACCACAATGAAATTTGCTTGAAAAAGTTCAGAAATAATCTCTTCAAGAATTTCTTTTGACATTGGTTGATCAAATTTATAGTAAAGGGGTTGTTTCCAATTTGAAATCAATCCGGGCACCATACCTGTCTGACACGCTTTGTGGGGTCCAATAACCTGCTCATGTTTTTTCTCTATATCCATTTTGTTCGAGATATAAACTTCATCGAACGTCAAAACACATAGCCGATCAAGAATACTGAAATCAGAGGACTTTTTCTTCATTAGTGTTATAACACTTTTTAAAATCCCTTCGTTGACATCAAAATTACCAGCCCAACTTCTTAATGTCGACATAGCTGGTAATGGATAATTATTTGCCCTCAAATACCTGTAAGCTTTCGGACTTACACTCCGCAGTGAAATGGCTGAAGCGATGTCTTCTGTGGACCAACGAACCCGCATATTTTCCTTTGGTTTTAACAACTTTTTATTTGCCCTGGAGTAAACACTCTTACTAAAAGAGTGTTATATTTTTGAGAAGTTGAAGATCTAGCTTCTTCGATTTCCTTCAAAAGATTTTTGTTCTGTGATTCCAATATGTGTACTTTTTATCTCAGCACAACTAGTTCAGTCTGATCTCTCCTGCAACTAACATAAGTCTATGTTACTTAAAACTCCACATAACACTATAACAATCATTGTTGATACCAAAAAGCAAAAATAGTCAGATCAAAATTTTGCAATATTACTTTTCACTTACTCAGTATTTGGTACTGTTGAAATTAATTGTTGTTCGTCATTTTTTGGAATCTCCAACTCCTCAGCAATTGTTTCAGTGTTCTATGCTTCTACTGTACAACTTGAAGTACTAGCTGATGCCTTCATGATATCTTCCACCTCTTCTCTGCGTCTTCTTTTTGCGTACCTCAGTGATCTAGCTTCGGCTTCCCGTGAACTTCCAGGTAGATTTAAAGTAGGTACTGCATTAGCCTTTAAATGACGAGCATTCTTTGGAGAGAAATTCAATAGCCTTTGTTGCAGAGAAATTTCAAAATGCTTCTCTTCAAAATGTATTGAGCAAATCGTGGCTGAAAAAATGTTAGGTACATTTACTTAATTTACTAATGTGTGACCGTCATACCGTCATATAATATGACTTTTAGAATTCATTCCAAACTTACCATTTTTCAAATTTATTTTATCTTCTCTTCGGCAAGCGATTATCCATTGTTTTGCTAAATCTTCTTTCTTTGAAAAGCTATAGTATTTTATACCAGCACTTTTTGTACATTTATTAGGTACAGTTTTTACACTTAGCTACGGCACAGTTCGGCATTGTAAATTATAATTAATCACACACCCACATAGAAGAGCAAAAACACAATACAAGTAATAAATTTAGACGTGTTAATACACTCAAAATATTAAATATACATACATGAGAATAACATGTAAACCACCATGTAAACAATGCATCAGAATGTCTACTGGCGCGTCTCGAACCTTGAATGTGACGTCACTGCGCACGGCAGACTGAATTCGGCGCGAATAGTGGCATACCGGTGTAAGGGTGTCGTGGGTGTTTTAATAAAGCAGTATGAACAAGTTCCCTAGGTAATAACCTCGTACCTACAATGTAATGTTGCAACATATTGAAAAAAAATTTAACAACAGATATTTATCAGAAAGAATGTCTTCAGAATAAGGAACATAGCGTATAGAAAATTCCTAGGCGTGGCCGTGGTCGTGTGGATGAAGATCCGCACGGCACCGGGGCGACACGGGTTCGATTCCTCGTTGTAGCCAAGGTTTTCAAAAATTCTGGAGCAACTAGGAATCAACTCGTTAATATAGTTGGGGGGGGGGGTTCAAGGGTGGGGCATGGACCCGTGAATAGCGCTTAGTTCGCTGAGCCGGGATAAGTAGGGGGGGTGGAATCATGGAGTTGCCTTTTGCAACTCCATGGTTCTTTAAAAAAAAAAAGAAAATTCCAAATTTATTAAGGCCCAGTTGCACGAACGTATTTAACTACCAGTTCAACTAAACCCGGATCAATTGGCATGGATACAATTGTTCGAACAATCGTATCCATGCCAATTGATCCTGGTTTAGCTGAACTGGTAGTTAAATACGTTCGTGCAACTGGGCCTAAGACTTCATACTTGATTGATGAACAATGTAGAACGGTTAAAATTTACCAGTTTTTCCAAAGGATAGAGGAATTGAATCTCAATCTTTGACTGAGAATAATTCTGATATTAGCGAAGAACGGTCATTATTCTAGATTATCTAGATTATCCAGAGCCCGAAACATAGTGGAAAATGTTTTCGGTATAATAGCTGCTAGATTTAGAATTCTTTATACTACCTACTATAAACACTGCTCCATTAGATATTCAATACGCTGTTTTAGCTATATATGTTTTACACAACTACTTGTGTAAAAGTAGCAACTGCTATGCAATTGGAATGTTTGATTCGGAAAATAAACAAACACACGCAATTTCTGAAAATGGCGAGTGGCGACAAGAAGAGGTTCAACTTACTTTCTTGCAAAGAGGTAAAGCAAATACGAATGTTGATACCAAACGGAATAGGGATGACTACATGCATTTCTTTATGGGCGATGGAAAAGTTGAAAGACAGCGTTGAACAAAGGAAAATCATAACGATTTACTGCTGTTTAATAATGCAATTGTTTTTAAACATTAGATATTGAGTTATACCTAGTTAGTAACGGATAATATTGTTATGTTTTGCTTTGTTATTTGAATTTTATTTAATTTTTAAAATAAAAAAAATGTGATTTTGTAATATAATTTACTTACAATGCGTTTGTGAAGTACCTGAGAAAATTTCAGAATTCTCTGACTGACTTTCATAATGTCAGTATTATTAACTTTCGGCTTATACCGCGTCGTCATTTGAGTAAAACTCACAGCAGGTAAGGACCAACCTGTAGCTTGTCTGCCATTACAAGCATTTGCTCTGGATGTTTGAGCTAAATTATTATTATTGTGTGAACCTTGGGGCGGACAAGGATTTGTTCTTTGTATAACTTGTTTGCCATCACAAGAATACTTGTTCGGTTTTTGCCTCATAGCTGTTTGTGAACCCATACAAACTAGTTTCAAACTAGTTTGTATGGGTTCACAAACAGCTATGAGGCAAAAACCGAACAAGTATTCTTGTGATGGCAAACAAGTTATACAAAGAACAAATTCTTGTCCGCCCCAAGGTTCACACAATAATAATAATTTAGCTCAAACATCCAGAGCAAATGCTTGTAATGGCAGACAAGCTACAGGTTGGTCCTTACCTGCTGTGAGTTTTACTCAAATGACGACGCGGTATAAGCCGAAAGTTAATAATACTGACAGTTCAAGTAACCGCGAAAGCCTCAAACAATATATATGACTTTCATAATTTCTAGACGAAATTGGTATTATTTCTTCAACATTTCAATTTTTATAACTATCATCTTCATCAGCATCGATGTTGTCGTCTTCTAGACCTAGAGGGCTACCTATATTATCTAGGCTCCCTGTTGGAATTTCATATGAAGTTGTAAATAGCAAAAGGTCTTAGTACCACAAAGTTGGTACATAGAGAGATCATCTGCAGAGATTACGCTTCACTTAGATACTTGAACTTTTTTCAATTCCTTTCTGAATGAGCCCCTCTAGACTGAATTATTTTGCTATAGCATTTCGATCAGCCGTCAAATTATATTTTTTACTAACTACGATTAATGCATCATAACGAGCATTCTTTACATCTTTATTAACGTAGTGTTTGGATTTAACGTTCTAAAGAGCAGGATGTTGGCGGTAAATTTTTATAAATTCGATAAT